>OX637324.1:0-2400000 GCA_951799385.1 Hyppa rectilinea | reverse complement strand
TGATCATGATCCTTATCTTTTTTTAATAAAGTTGAAAATCTATTAAAGAAATTTGACAGATTGGGGTAGCTTGATGTGCTGGGCTCTGTACAATGTAATCTTTTCTGTCAATCAAGTTACAAAGTGACAATTTTTTTCCATCACCAAGATTACAAAATCACAATTTCTGGCTTGTTAGGTCAGAGTTATCAACTTACGATTACACTTGTAGAAGTATCCAATAATGAAGACACAGATGGCTAGAGCGAAAAAGTTCTGGTTCAAGGCGTTGAAGACAGCTGACTCGAAGGCTGAAGCCTCGCGGTGGTGCAGGTCCCAGCCCATCAGAACTGTTCCCGCCGCGATGGGAATTGAGGACAAGAAGAGGAGCTTCATTGCCTGGAAAGTAAAATTCAGACAGTCACGAAGGGCCTCAGGACATTCAGAGGCCTTAGCAAAAACGCGCGAAGAAATAATTTCGAAAATACGATTGTTTTTTTTTATTGATAATTCAACTATTCTAATAGCTTATTTTGTATTAAGGCGAATTTCACCATTGAAACTGTACCCGATTAGCGCATAACTATGTTTAAGAGGTGTCAGTCGCGGGCCTGCGAGCGGTGAGTAATGAGTAAAAAAAAAGGCCCACAAGATAATTTACATTGAACATGGTAGCTAAGTGTACCTAGGCTTGGTACACTAGTTTGCGATCGGTTTTTTTTTATTAACATCATTATTATACATAGGACGAAGACGCTATCAACCTCTTGATGTCTTTGATGTTTTTTTGCTGTGTAAAGCTAGAATTTAGTTGTAGGTACAGTGTGTTGGGTTAAACGAGGGACAAACATTCAGGCTGTATAGTACTCCTGGAAATCAACAACTTTGTCAATGGGACCAACTCTGAAATAGGAAAAAAAATATCAGCTGTTCAATACATTTTGACGAATTAAGCGAACATGAATTATGTCAAATGTACTGAACACAATGCTAATTTTTTAATTTATTATTTCAGGTGTAGTTCTATAGTCAGAGTTGTTAATTTGCATGAGTATAGAAACCCCTGAAAGTACATATGTCCCTGTTTTAACCTAAGACACTGTATAATAATTATCTACATTCGACTAGATTGAAATTCAATTAAGGTACAAAAATGTCTTTAAATACAGCTCCAACTTACGATAGAATCTCCCAGATCCCATTTCTTCTGTTGTGCCTTATGATAGAAATAGGCAGTCAGCACTCCCAGATGATATCCAGCCCAGTTGCCTTGAGCAGACACATACGCATGGTAGAACGTGTCATTGTACCCGAATATATCTCTTATAGACCTGGAATTACAGTCAAAAATTGAATGAGAGAAAAAACTGCAGATGAGATCTTTTGAATTGACACTCAAGTGAAGTTATGAGAAAATTTCGGATATCGTTCGAAGTCACGTACAGGAGTAATGTGTGTCACGATTTCTATTATGGGATAAGCAGAGATTCAAGTACTGTAAGTATATTGGCGCGAACTGAGAAGTATTTGAAGTGTGAGGGTTATCCACTTTTTTATGGTGCGTGTCGGTGATAAAGATTTCGTTGATGTTTGGATGTTTGTTTACATGTTTTTCTTTCTTAAAGTAGAAAGAGAAAAATTTGTAAATACTTTAAGTATCTGTAAACTTTACTATGTCAATATGAATTAAAAATCGAAGTTAACCTCTCAAATTTTGTATGAACTCCATAGGTACATAAGAAAAAATATCTCGAAACGACCATAAAAATCGTTGAGCTCATATAATCAAACGGCTTCTAATAGGCGAAATTTAAAAAATCTTCTTATAAATAATTATTTCATTTTTTTATTAAAACCTATTATTGAGTTTCAATATTATCCTCGCTATAATATTGGACATTTGCAATAATTTTGGAGAAAAAAAAAACAATACTGTCAGACTCCTTTCGCCAAAAACCATGAAGATAGCTTTTTCCATCACATAAAAAAGTCGAAATATCCCATCACCATTTCGTCTTCAACAAACACTTTTGTGAATTGAAAGAAAATTCCTCTGGAGCACCAAAGACTTTATTAAAAACACGAATAAAATCAACTATACTGGGTGTAACCGAAAGGGTATTTAAATACAAAAGCATATGCTACAGACCACCAAACTGAACCACTTTTACTATGGAACCAACTCCGAAATTGCAAAAAAAAATCTGCTGTTCTGAACATTTTTGGTGACTCGTCGAAATGTGAGGAACAGCTGAATTTTTTTCACGATTTCGGAGTTGGTCCTATGTATTACGTGATTTTGGAGAACAAGACGTTACGAAATTACGTCTGAAACAATATTATGAAAAATGAAGGAGTACCAACCAAATAAAAAAGAAACTTACTCAGGGAATATGCTGACTCTAATCGGCAGAAGATTCATGAAGTAACTCTGAAGGAACGGTATCAGAAGACTGATGATCATGACGGCTGTCAGTACTGGCACTCCACTCTTGGGCCATCTCCAGATGATGAGCAGGACTACCAGGGTTATCAGGAAGAGTTGGGTGTCTGTGCCGAGGTACCTGAAAGAAGAATGAAGATAATAATACAGATTTTCACTTCTAGAAGAATATGTGGAACTACACACACCACAGTGCTTCCATAGTGGAAGCTACACGATTTGGTGATCGTTGAAAGTTATTTTTATATAGTTCATCTTAATCTGCGTAGCCTTTACCCAACTATGTTGAGGTCGGCTTCAAGTCTAACCAGATGCAGCTGAATACTTCTTGATATTAAAAAAAAAAAATAAACAATTAAATTTTAATACTTATACAATTTATTTATAATAAATATATTAAATATATTTTATTTTAGAGGAGCAACCCGGTGTTTGGATTTGTGTCCGGTTGTTAGAAGTAGGTTCGCACTGATTGTTACTAACGAAATGTGGGTGATCTTAGGTACACTATTCTGACTAACCTTTCGTAAAATAATGTTATCAAGCTGCACTCGGTCAGAGCGGAAGCTGATTCCATCAGTAACATTGAGTAACATTATTTTTTATATAATTAGCCCAATATTATGGGCCTGTTATGTCGCCCTGCAGGGCAAAGACCTCCCTTCCGATCTTCCACTTATATCTGTATCTACCTACATCCGGCCCGACAGAATTAGCCCTATAAGAACTTATTTACCCTCATCTAAAGTAATAAAACTATTGTCACCGTTACCCATCACTATGTCAAGGAAACGCCATTAATTTTATTACCTACCCGACAACCGAGCACGAATAAGATTGAGATACCCTCTTTCTTAAAATTTCTCAACAATAATTACGAATGCAACTAAATCCAAGGCTTGTACCACGACAATATTTACCCTGAATTGCGCAATGTATAAATAAATAACTATTGTAAAATGAACCTTGCTGCTTTCGCAATAAGAGTGACTTTTACTATTTGCTTCAGATGTGTGATGTTAAATATTTGTTTTTTGTATGAAAAACGAATGCTTAATGCAATGTTTGTAGGTCAAGTGAGATTGGTGGAAAGCGGATTAGCCTTCGAAGTGTTGGTCATAGAAAAAAGTTAAGAAAATAAAACATAACCAAGTAATTGTATGTCATTATTTGTCTTTGTTTTGCGTAAGATAGTTAGGCGCAACACTGCATAGAGAT
Organism: Hyppa rectilinea; assembly: GCA_951799385.1. Classification (NCBI taxonomy): domain Eukaryota; kingdom Metazoa; phylum Arthropoda; class Insecta; order Lepidoptera; family Noctuidae; genus Hyppa; species Hyppa rectilinea. Next base: position 2,396,360 of record OX637324.1, on the reverse strand, counting down.
GGTTGTATTTTGTTTAATAAAATAATATTGTATGTAAGTAAATTATGATATTTCAAGTTAGGAAAAATAATTTGCCGCGATTTTATTTTTTGTATATCGTCAGAAAAGGCCATGACAAGTATGTGGTTTCATTTATAACCTATAAATGTGGTTCAACACTTAGGCTTCGCGTTTGACGATTTGCCCAGCAATGTTTGGGCATAACGACCCAGTGTGAAAAGCATAACCCTGTCTTTGTTGTCGAGGCAGTCGGGTAATTATTCCTACTCTAATAACTCATATGTTAGGGTCCAAAAATATTAAATAGGACCAAATTGGATGAACCACTTGACTCGTTCGGCTCACGTGTATTGTTGCATTTCACGCCGCTAGTGGCGCTACTAGCTGAGTGTAGTTTGCAGCAACTACTTGCGATAAACTCTTTTTTTTGAGGGTGAGAAATTATCAAATGACTCCTCCCACTCTGGGTGGAGAGGAAGGGAGTGTCAGGATCTAAATGACTAAAACCCATCCATGTTCCTTAGTTAGCCCTTTATGTTCCGAGGTAGCGGTAACCTTTTTGGACAATCCCGCTTAATGCGATATACCCTATGGTATACTTCATTTTGTCGTTTGTCAACCTGCAACCTATGATATAACCGACCAAATTATAAATTGGTGGCATAGATAAATATGGCTAGACAGATGCAGATCGTAATATGGCCATTTATACAACCCTACTTCGACAAAGCCATTATCAAGATCACGACTAAACAATACTAGGTTTTGCCCGCGACTTCTTACGCGTGAAGTTTGGTTATATCGCAATATCGTAATGAAAAAAAGTGCTCTAAGTATATATTCGAGTTTAAGACACGCAGTAAAATCCCCTTTCAAATTAACTTCCCCTTTAACCCTTTGGGGTAGATTAATACAACTGTCAAAGAATGACAGCAGTGATAAGACAGCTGTCAGTAGGGGCTGGTCATCTTTTTTAAATTTAATTTTTGAATTGTTTTTACATATTTTATAACGGTGCTTTTAACGTTCTTTACCGTTCTCACATGTATAATAATATGAAAGATGTAACCAATTTATTGTAACCATACATAATTATATTTTTTAGAAGAGTGTCCGTGTTTTTTGCCGTTTCTTCTCCATAGGTACAGAGGCCAGCACATCAAGCTACCCCTAACTGTCAAATTTTCTTAATTAAAAATGAACCTTATGTCTTTGCAATAAGGTTGAAATACTATCAAAGAAATTTGACAGATTGTGGTAACTTGATGTGCTGGCCTCTGTACCTACTGCTTTGGAATAGGCATCTAGCTTCCTTTTTCTGACCGACCGACCCCTTGACAATTCAAAAGTGTTTGTAATTGGTTTATTTTAAATAAATTCTTTGAGTTTGAGTTTTTGAAAATTATTAAAGTTGTTAGTCAACTAGCTTATCAAGGAATTTCCCTGACTTTACACAACTTATGTTCGGACGCCAGCGTAATTAATAGATATAATCTTGTAGGAAAAGAAATACAAATACATAGTATTATATACGACGTCTAGCAGACTAATAGGATTTCTGAAAACGTTTTTACGCAGACATTGTCTAGACGGCGAGGAATTAGACAGTAGCTTGAAAAAGTAAGGGCGAATTTTATCTACGGGACCAACGACTTTTTTTTTTGACTGAGTGAAAATCATTAAATGACCGCTCTGGCTGGAGCGGAAGGGAGTGTCAGACTCTTACTGACTAAAAAAATTGTTCCTCCCTTAGCCCTTTATGTTCCGAGATAGCGGTGGGACCAACGGCTTATCGTGCTATTCGAATCATAAAGGGTCTTGGTATGTATAAATGGAAATGGTCACCCATCCACAGACCAACCGCGGCAAGCGTAGCTTGATCGATCGACCCGTGCGGCTGGAATCACTTAGCCACAAGCCGGAGCTATTCAAAAAAATAAGTTTATTTAGTTTTTTTATAGTTGTAACAACTTTTATACAACTAAATGGAGATGATGACTATTTTTTTTAAATTAATTCGTAAGCTAGATTTTTAAAAATATTGGACACGTATATTTTTTTTACGTAATCCAAAAATTACGTCTATACATGAATTAAAATGTGGCATGACGTCACAAGTATGTAGTTTTTTTACTTACTTGTGACGTAGCGAGCCCGACATCCCAACTTTAATGCGTTTCATCACAGTCATTTTATTTTCTATTAAGGTGAATCCTCCAACCAGCCCGCGAAATTCAAATTTTCTTAAGTTTTTTGCAATTTGCAGGCCAGTGATAGGTTGTATGTTGATGAACATTTGATTCGCGGCTGTAAGACGTATGTAGTTACAGAATTATAATCATCAAAATCATTAATACAACCCTCCGAGCTCATAAAGGTGTAAAAATTACTTTTTACAAGGTCAAAGTCATTCCGGAACCTTTATGAGCTCGGAGGGTTGTATTAATGATTTTGATGATTATAATTCTGTAACTACATACGTCTTACAGCCGCGAATCAAATGTTCATCAACATACAACCTATCACTGGCCTGCAAATTGCAAAAAACTTAAGAAAATTTGAATTTCGCGGGCTACCCTTTTTTTTTTTTTTTTTAAGGCTGGGAAATCATCCAATGACTGCTCCCGCTCTGGGTGGAGCGGAAGGGAGTGTCAGACTCTTACTGACTAAAACCCATCCATGTTCCTTCCGTAGCCCTTTATGTTCCGGGGTAGCGGTAACCCTTTCGGACAATCCCGCTGGAACATCAACCTTAATATGATAAAGCAAAAAATACATGTCAAATATTTTTTTATTATCTGATTGACGGACTAAATATAACTTTTTACCTAGGCATCATCCCGATTGCATTGTATATTTTACCAGCTAATACAACAAATTGGGTTCTAAAGAACAGCTCCTACGTTCCGCGTCATTGCGATCATGATTGCATCAAAACAAACCATTTCATGGACACAACGAACAAATTGCCACATTCGAAGTTTACGCGTCTCTGATTATCATAAGCGATTTCCTTTTCCTTTGGCGTTAATTGTTTGTTTGATGTTTTAAATTGTTTTACTACGCATGAGGTCATTGACCGCTTTACATACAGATGATGATTTTATTGTTTTTGAAAAGTAAAATGTTTTTATGTCCAATAGTTAGGCAAAGGCCAGCCGAAGGTGGTGGGGGACCTTGACACTCATAGGACGGATTGGTCCATATTGGCTCAGGATCATAGGATGGATTGGTCCATATTGGCTCAGGATCATAGGACGGATTGGTCCATATTGGCTCAAGATCATAGGACGGATTGGTCCATATTGGCTCAGGATCGAGTCTAGTGGGAACGGAAAGGGAGGCCTTCGCCCCCCAGTGAGATAATACAGGCTAATATTATCCATATGAAAACTAACTGACAAGCTCGTGGCTAAGTACTAACAGCCGCACAGGTCGAACCATCACCTTAAGCTACACTTGCCGGGGCTGGCTGAGGATGGGTGACCATCTTTACATAACGAGACTCCTCCGTGCCTCGGAAAGCACGTTAAGCCGTTGGTCCCAGCTGTCATTTGTGGATCTTTGACAGTCGTTACGAGTAGTAAGAAAGACTGACAGCCAGTCTTATTAAGGGGTATCGATATACCCAGTTACTAACTGGGTTGTGAAGATCAGATAGGCAGTCGCTCCATGCTGATATTCAGCTGCACTCGGTTAGACTGGAAGAAACATAGTTGGGAAAAGGCTAGGCAGATGATGACTGACTGGGTGATACATCACTACACAGACCCCAAATCACAGGACCAAGAGACTTGAAATTTTGCTCATACATACGTTATATAATGTACGCATCCAGATTTTTGGAAATTGTCCCCTGATAGGGTAAAATAGGTGATGCAAGTTTGTATGAAAAAAAATCAACATGGACGCGGGCGGAGCTGCAGGCAACTAGTTAATAAAATAAAAATAATATACAGTAAAAACTCACCAAGCCTGGGGCAGACACAAGTTCTCAAACGGGAACAGATTGGGGCTCAAGATGACCAGTTGCCACCAGTTCATACGGCACATGTCTCGTTCCCTCCTCACCACTGCGTCCCACATGGGTCCTGACCCCAGATGAGGGACCCAGGTCATCGCCAGACCCATTACTACTAAGACTGCTGGCATCAACCTGCAAAAGAAAGATGATAATAAAATATTTTTTACCTATAAGGGCCGATTTTTCAATCACCTGATAACTTTTATCTGAAGAACAGAAAAGCGCGGTTTAACATATTTTCTTTGCAAAAGCTGTCAAACTGCCATATTTATTCCTGCGATAAAACTTATCTGACGATTTAAAAATCGAGGCCAAGGTGGCCAAGGTTAAAGAGTCGGTTATATTTTATTTATTTATTTAACCATCTATGCATACACATATAAACAGACAAAAAGGGACGAACGGAAAATACGTATAAAGGTGGTTAATTTGTTCAGGGATGTGGCAGGTAGGAGTTCCTTGTTTAAATTAATGTCGTTGGAAACTGCAAAATCTACTTGTGTTGAATTTAACTTAAATAATCAAATGGAACTACATTCTGGTGTCATTGACACTGGCTTGGCCACCATCAATGATTTTAACATTGATAACAAAAACAAATAGTCGCTAATTAGTCGAAATTTGTCGCCAAATAACAGAATTTGTCGGTCACTGGTTCAAAAAATATAAGGGTTTACAGGTGGCCGATCTGGACAGTCTCCCCAGGTTGACCACATTATCTCGAAAACTAGGGCACCTAGTGAAAATCTGTTTTGTTCCAAATTTAATCGCTGATTTATATCCAATCAAAATTAAATCCGGCTAGGGGAGACAATTCAAAATATTTAAGGTTTATTAAAAAAACAACTGAATTATTTGAAAACTCTTACCTGAGCCACCTATTCACAAGCGCCATTGGAACAGTCTTCAACGAAAACTGATGAGTCTCCGCATAGACCAGCATCTTGTAAGCCATGAGGAACCCACCCATCACGAAGAAGATCTGCACTATCACGCGAGCGTTGAAGAGAAGAGATTTGAAGAAGTCATCGTAAGACTGGAAAAGAAATATTCAATTAGTAATTTATATATTAGTAGCTTTCTTTAAGGGGTAGGTTATTTTAGGGGGGGGTTTCGTGCTTCTTTATTATATCTATGGTTTCGTGTTACCCAGACACTAAGCTTTGGAGGTCAGATAGGCAGTCGCTCCTTGTTAAATACTCAGCAACGAGTATTTAACATGGAGCGACTGCCTATGTCTGCACCTGGTTAGACTGAAGACGACCATTTTTTTTCTGGGGCTGGGAAATCATCCAATGACTTCTCCCGCTCTAGATGGAGTGGATTAGTGGTTAGACTGGAAGATGACTCTAACATATTTGCGAAAAGGTTTGGTTGATATTAGAAGCTTACTGATTGTTTAAACTTAAAATATCGTATGGTAGACCCACATATTTTTTTCTTTACTGACTGCTCTACCACTGAAGTTAACTTGCTGAAACTACTTGGCATTTGATCTTATACATTCGATGCTAAATGAGTCCACGTAAAGACAGCCATGGCGCAAAAGTAATAATACGAACAAATCGATCAAGCGCTGAACGTTAGCTGCAAAATGATGAAAAACTAGTATTTGACCAACCTTCTTAACGGTTAATGGTCGGTAAGCCTATTGCGATATACAATCTTGTGACGACACAATTCATTAAATTGCTTGTTTCAACTGCTTTGTATATTTTTGGTGGACCGAGTAATAATAATAATAGCTTTATTTGTTCCTTACACTTTTACATTTCTACTCCTTGTTGGTTGTGTTAGTATTTTGCTTAATCTAGTTTGTTAGTAGGTCATCATTCTCCTGCCCTTATGCCAATTTATTTGGGGTCGGCGCAACATGTCTTCTTCTTCCATACTACTCTATTAGTCGTCATCTCGATAGTCACTCCCTTTCTAGCCATATCATCTTTCACACAATCCATCCATCGTTTCTTTGGTCGCCCTCTACTGGTATAGCCATCCACATTCATACTCACAACTTTCCTGACAACATTTTCCTCATTCCTCCGCATAACATTATCCTAGTTTGTTAGTAGGTATAACTTATTAATTGATTATGTGTTCTGTTGTAAGGACCACTCTGGTGGTTGAAACCTCCTCCATTTCCTTCTATCCATTCCATTCTTGCCAGTCTGTTCCAAGTGATTCCATCCGTGGCATCTATGTCATCACTCTATAGGGCCAAAGCCAAGCGGGATTGTCCGAAAGGGCTACCGCTACCCCGGAACATAAAGGGCTAAGGAAGGAACATGGATGGGTTTTAGTCAGTAAGAGTCTTACATTCCCTTCCGCTCCACCCAGAGCGGGAGTAGTCATTTGATGATTTGCCATCGTCAAAAAAGAAAAAGAAGGCGACTGTTGAGGCAGGTGGTCCGCTTAAATCCGCATTTCACCAGTTATGTTTAAAATCCCAGGTTATAGGGGCGAGCCTATTGCCAGCAACCTACTAGAACTCCGTACTACGCTAAGGCAGCTGAAGGTCCAACTGTTACACGTACCTACTAAAAAAAATATAAATCCGCAATCACTTTCTCGAACGTGCTAAGTAACCGGCGCGGGCGCATAACGGAAGCAATCCACTTTATTAAATGATTGCGGTTGCTCCATCACTTAGTGGTTACTTGCGGCAAGTTGCGATGGAAAGCAGTTAATTTAATTGATTGTAGTTGAGTTAACTATTCAATCAATCTGTTCGCTTTATCACAACTATGTTCTTGGCTCCGCAGTTTCATATGAAGTGACTGCCTTCGTGACCTCCACCATCAGTTCTTTGGTCAGAGTAATTGACAGACTTTGACAGCTGGGACCAACTGCTTAACGTTCTTTCTGATATATGAATAGAGTCTCGCGACCCCATACCTACTGCTATGTAGTGGATGGTCACCCATCCACGAATCGACCGCGTCAAGCGTAGCTAAGCCTTCGATCGATCCGTGCGGCTGTTATCATTTAGCCACGAGCCACCAGTTAAAGTTTTCAATGTGGTATGATACTTTAATAATGTTAATATGCATGGACAGGTAGATAATGATCAGTAGGATTTTCCGAAAGGCCTACTGTTACCCCGGAACACAAAGGGCTACGGAAGGCACATGGATGGGTTTCAGTCAGGAAGAGTCTGACACTCCTTGAGGAGGAGGGAGAGGCGGGAGGAGTCAATTCATGGTTTCCCGACCATATGAAAAAGGTAGATGTAGCTTCTTGTGCTTCTCTGAAGTGGCAGTGGGCAGGCCATGTTTGCCGAAGGACCGATGACCGGTGGAGCAGACGAGTCCTGGAGTGGAGACCGCGTATCGGCAAACGTAATGTGGGGCTCTTCCCAGCTAGACCGATGACCTTAATGGCTGGGACAGTCGGATGCAGAAGGCAGAAGAAAGGGTGCTGTGGCGTAGCCTGGTACAAGCCTATGTCCAACAGTGGACTGCGATGCTTCAAGGACGTTTTTTGATTTCCTTCAAATTATGATGACTTCGTATTTCTTACTTAGTAGCAGCTAAACAATTTAATGAAGACTACAGTTATTTAGGCTTATTGGACGACTCGCACGAATTTAACTCGCACGAAACGTGCGAATCGACTCCTTTAAAAAATATTCTTTTTTCTGTAGTCGATTCGCACAAAGTTTATTTAATGGGGAGCGAATAGCCTACTACATTTTTGTGAGGGTGTCGATTTGCAGGCCAATAAATAAAATTTGTGCGAATCGACTACAGAAAAAATAATATTTCGCAATAAATAAGGATGCTAGTCATCCAATAAGCCGTTATTTAACTTAAATCTACTGAAAATGTTTACTATTTTGTTTGGCAATGAAAAAAATTACTGAACGAAAAGCAAAGACATACATTTTTTTAAATACAAAATATACTTTATTGGTAATAAAACACGAATCATTTCTCTTTAATTGTTGCCAACCAAAACTAAACATTCAACTCGGATCCAGTTTTAACCGGCTCTGTTACGCAAGAGGTCGTTGACTTGCCTAGGTCAACAGTTTTCGCGGTTAAGTTGCGTCGCAAGTATGTTTGTTTATTTTGGTTTATATTTGAGGGGTTTATATAGGTCATTCGTAGCATTTATATAATTATATTGCTACAAGTATATTATAGCATTCGAATGACGGTATCATATACATATTGTTGGTAAGCATTCAAGCAATTGTTTTCTAAAATTTAACTTGAAATGTTTTAAAAAACAATAATGGCGGCGTTAGTTTCACGAATTTGGCTGCGCGCCAAAATAACTTTATAAAGCTATACCACCTAATATATAAATGTTTATTCATGTTATAATAATTATATTCTCGTATATAAATGATAACATGAATAAATTGGTGGGGATTTTTTTTCGTGTTTATTTATTTTCTCGTTTACTCACTAACTAGATCGATATCACTGGACTATTGTAAAAAGTGATCTCCAGAAAAATTTATTAGATTGCTGAAATTATGTAATTAATATAATGTTTATCACCTCTTAATGAAATTGTGTCCAGGCTGAATGTAGACGACACCTTTTATGTTTAAGGTCAAAAAATAGATATACTCGTAATGTATGTTGATAGCACCATTGTAATGCCATACTGCGACCAACGGCACACTGTGTGCTGTTCTCTTCTGTCATTATCATCTCGTCATCTCGTCATCAGAGAGATCAGACTATGACGGTTGGTTCAGATCAGAATAAGACGGGGGTTAGGCAGAGCCACTGTGAACCGGCCAATAGGGGTTCGAAACAGATAGCCCCAGCCACAGACAAAGATCGCTTCGTGAAGGTGGAGAGGAAGAAGGGGAAGAAGTCTCCTAGTCGGAACCAGTGCGGGACCGCACCGGCAGGGGTCCTGCCGGTGCGGTCCCGCACTGGTGCTATATGCTGCATTTGGCAACACAAACGACTCAGCTCTATGCTTCCCGGCTATATCACACCTCGAAGATTGAGGAGGTCGTGGAGTATGTACGAGCAAAGACCAGCTGGACCTTAAGGGTCGAGAAGCTGGAGTCGTGCCACAACACGAATTTCACATCGTTTGTGCTGCGAGTTCCGATCGGCGATTCCGCGGAAAGCTACGCGACACCTCGCAGCGCAATACGACGCCGTCACTTAGTGTACAATAGTTTTAACTTTTTGTGGTTTTTGTAAATGTCTTTGCTACCTTAAATAAATGATATATTATTATTATTTTAGTCTGATGGGACGGTCAGATTGATCGAAATTTGGTCTAGAAGACTAAAGGTAGGTGTATGTGAGTGTCGTAAAATTATATAGTCACGAGAACGTAGTATTAGGAATTTTAAAAGGTAATTCGTCTCCATTGTAATTTTATGCGGTTCCGGAAATAGTATTTTGGAACGCACACTATTATGAAATAGGTCGTATCTTCTAGCCACAAAGTTGCTAAGAAATAATACCTCTTTTAACTAAAAGCTAGTCGGTCATTAACCTATAAGGTTTAACGCAATACTCTATGTATAAATGGTACGTTGGACTATTGCATATGAGCGGTATAACCTGTTTTAGTTAGCCGACCTGCGGTAATAGCTTACCTTACTCGATGTTAACTTTGAATTTATGAAAGGAGTTTCAAATAAATGAAAGTCCAGAAAAATATTTAAAAATTTAAAAAAGCAACCGTGGAGTTTCTTGCCCATTCTTCTCCATACGAAACCTTTTGGTAGGGGTGACTAGAATGCCGGGTAAGCGGGATTTTCCGAAAGGGTTACCGCTACCCCGGAACATAAAGGGCTAAGGAAGGAACATGGATGGGTTTTAGTCAGTAAGAGTCTGACACTCCCTTCCGCTACACCCAGAGCGGGAGCAGTCATTGGATGAATTCCCAGTTTTAAAAAAAAGGGGTGACTAGACACCGTCTTAAAGTAAGAAAAAGTTGAACTCAAACATTAGTATAGAAATCAGCCTATAATGGCTCTACTGCTGGCGTCTACTCAGTGAGAGGGAGTGGGCCATAAAGAACCTCGCGGGCCCAATGTAAGTTGGCAGATATTTCACGTATATCGACGCATTTTTGGTTTTAAGACATCCCAGTTTCCTCAAAACGTTTTCTTTCACCATTTTGAGTGCAGTAAGGATGTTATAATATTTTGTGTTTAATGTTAATTTTATTTATTGCTCCTTTATTTTCATTTTTTGTTTTAATTTTATTGTGATAGTGGAAAAATCATCTTTACGGAATAGATTTGTTGGTCCTATTTCATTTCGTTGGCCGTGGCTGGGTGATCATCTTTACATACCGAGACTCCTGCGTACCTCAGAAAGCACGTTAAGCCTATGATCCCGGCTGTAATTCGTGGATCTTTGACAGTCAATACGGGTAGTCAGAATCCTGAAAGTCTGACAGCCAGTCTTACTAAGGAATATCATATTACCCAGTTACTGACTGGGTTGTGGGGGTCAGATAGGCAGTTGCTCTAAATTCTGGTATTCAGCTGCATCCGGTTAGACTGGAAGCTGACCCCGACATAAATGAGAAAAGGTTAGGCAGATTGAAAGAGATAAAGCTATACAAAAAGTATAGCGACATCTCTTTCCCAATGTGAAGCAATATTAAAACAGGTTGTGGTTGACCTCTGGAATGCTTTCCTTTTGTTTGTCAAATAAACACGACGCGTAAGTAAAATACACCATAGGTAACAGTGGTTTAAAGTTAGTCTGATACTTTAGCAAATATGGTTTTGCACACAGCGATGTAGGTTGTAGATACAACAATCACTCTTTGGCATTTACGCTATCTTTAATATACAAGGCTTAAAGTTGCACAACTCTTAGCAAATTAACTGCGAGGAATATAACAGAATGCAGCTTTATTATAACAGAGTTAATGCACTAAGTTGTGAAATATTTAAGTAAGTGCTTTAACTTTAGTCTAGTTTGTGTTTAAAACTTACAATCTCGTATAATTGCGCAGTTTTTAGAATACAGTTAATATCTTTTGATACAAAACAAAACTTTTTTCCCAACTACATCGGGGTCGGCTTCCAGTCTGACCCGATGCTGCTGATAGCAGTATTTTAGATGGAACAACTGCTTCCTAGTTACTAGGTAACATAATAATATCCCGTGTTTTAAACTCAGAAAAGAGGCAGTCTTAACAGATTGTCTCCTTTCCGACTTAAATGACTGTCTCTTTTCTGACTTTATTGGTCCCCTTTCTGTCTTAACGTCTCTTTTATGACTTAACTAGCTGTCTCATTTCTGACTTAAATGACTTTGTCCTTTTTGACTTAACTAACTGTCTCCTTTCTGACATAACTGGCCGTCTTCTTTGTAAGTTTGCCATTACTGACATCGGTGAAGGAAAACATCATGAAGAAACCTTTACTTAAAGTTAGTGTAAGTCTGAAATCGCCAACCCGTCTTGAGCAAGCGTGGTGATTATATCTCGTGCCTTATCTGTATAAGAAGATGTATTTGCCCTGTGGGACAATAATAGGCTGGTATTATTAAGGACCATAAAGGAGGTGGATTTTTAGTTGTCCTGGGTTTTATTCCCGAGTCGGACGAAATATTATTGAGTTTTTTGTAGCAGCTTGGAGTCTGGATTTGTGCGCAATTTAAACTCAAACTCAAACTCAAAGCATTTATTTCAAATAAACCAATTACAGGCACTTTTGAATTGTCAAGGGGTCGGTCAGTCAGAAAGATGAAGCTAGTTGCCCATTCCAAAGCAGCAGGTACCTATGGAGAAGAAAGGGCAAGAAACTCCATGGACACTCTTTTAAATCAAAATATGTTTACAAAAACTGGGTTACATCATTCATGTTGAAATTACACGTGAGAACGATGCAGAACTTAATAAAAGCGTCCATAATTACAAGTTTTTAAAAAAACAATTCAAAATTATTTTAAATTTTAAAACTTGAAATTGATAGATAACAAAAGCAATAAGCATAAGGAACCCACTGCTGGGATACAGGCCTCCTCTCTGTGAGTGGGAGTGAACCATGATCCACCACGGGAGCCAGTGCAGTTTGGTGGATGTCACAGTCATGTCTTCGATTTTTTTATTCTTGGTCATGCCGTTCTCCTCACGATGTTTTCCTTCACCGTTTTGAGAGTACTGGTAATGAAATGATTACCACTGGGCAATCACTACTCTCAATGGACCACCACTATTCTCACACTGCCAATAATGTTCTCACTGGACCATTTCTGCTCTCAGTAGGGCAATAAAAATCTGACAGGCATTTTTTATAATATGGCCTACTATATTATTAAAAATGGCTGTCAGATTTTCGGGCATCAGATTATACATTTCTCAGCGGGATTGTCCGTAAGAGTTATCCTTACCCCGGTACATAAGGGTCTAAGGAAGGAACATGGATGAGTTTTAGTCAGTAAGAGTCTGACACTCTCTTCTGCTCTACCCAGAGCGGGAGCATTTGTTGATATCCCACCCTCAAAAAAAAAAGACTACGTATTTCGACTACTATGTGTATTTTATTTATAGCCAAACTATTTTGTCATGTTTCCCACTTGGTTGAATGAGCACCAACCGAACAATATTATTATTTATCGCCTCCGTCCATGATTCCAAACCAATTGCATTTCAATTTATCACATCATCAATAATTAATGGTTCCGATACAGATTCATTTAATTAATGTTTTGTTAAATCGGTGACATTCCGCGGTTTTCGGTGTCAGAGTTCCGTGTTATGTATTTAACCCGCAATTTAACCTTTTGTCGTTTAGTTTTACAGGATTTAAATGGGATTATTAACTTTGTGAAAAAGAGTGTTTTTAACCAGTTTTAAATTGTATTAAAGTGATATCTTTATTGTTCTCTATTTAGCGTAAATTATTAAAAACATTATTATTCGCCAAGCGATTGGTCGACTCGTCACGTGACCAGAGGACTGGCCTATTTTTCGGTCAAAGAATCAGCATTGTCATACAACGTGGCAATGCTGCCAGCTTTTTGGGAATTTTTCCTGTTGACAGCGATGTGGACAAATTTTTTGATGCTCTTTGATTTATTTTTTCCCTCCTGTTATAATAATAATACTTGTACATAGTTATTAATATTTTTTTAGGAATGTAAATATTATTAAGTTTGATTGTATTACCATTTTAAAGTAATACACGTAAGTACTTGTAAGTAGCATCACGGCTTGTTTCCCCGAAATGTAGGGCAGAAGTGTACTCTGAAGACCAGATGGGCCTTCACTTAGGGAGCTCTCAGTGGTAGAGCCCGTGTAGTGTTTTGTGGTGTAGGGATTTCCATCCTTTAGAATAGAATAGAATAGCATTTATTTTCAAATATGGGTTATACATAAGTAGGTAGTAGTAAGTTTTTATCACAGTTCTGCCATATTTCACCATTCGGCATGCAAACATTTTCATTATATAGAATTGTCAAAATTGAAATTCTAATTGGAACATTAAATTATTTAGATATGTCACTGTCATTAAATAAAATTATTAAAATTCAGATACTCATAAAAAATGTCAAACTTAATTATTACATTAGAACTAAACAAAAAACTGTTAAAAATTAAAATTGTCAGTAACAGAACATACAAGAACAAATACAAAATCGTGGTCCCAAGATCAAACAAACATTAACAAAACATTCCTTCAAACAGAAACACACGGGGCAGCAGCTATTGAAACATATTACTTTTCAAGAATACATTGCGTCCAGCAGCACGGCTACTGACAGAGTCATATTCATTTCTTTTATAAAAACCTATCAAAATATTGTATCATTTTGAAAGGTTCATTGTTGTCAGTAATTTTCTAACCAGGCAGGTTCAACAGCAGGTTTCAACCTAGGCTCCGCCTACAGTACCTATAGCATTTCCAAATATCAGCTCATCTTGTTTAAGTGTCATGTAATAGAGGGTGACCATATTGCCATCACCCGGGCACAAATTAAAGTTTCGGGCTGCCACTGAGAAATTCCAGAAAGAAAAATTCAATAACACTTTGCTCGATCTGGGAATCAAACCCAAGACCAGTAGTAGCGCTGGTGGCCACTCGACGAGACAGTCACAGTATAGGTAATTTTAGCTTTGCTTATAATAAAAGGATGAAAGGAAACCAATACTCCCTAGGCCCGCGTGCTGGGTTTTGGCTCGGTCCCTCTTACAGATATGAGGCCTATATCTCAGCAGTGTATTAAATATGTTTACTGGGAATCTTATAATAATAACTTACATTTTCTATAAACTCAGGGTTTGCCGTGTATCCATAGCCAATGAAGATCATTGAGTGTAGGCCGAGAATCATCACCATTGTGTAGAATCTGAAACAAAACACTATCTTTAAAAACTGTTCCAATTTTGAAACAAACATACTAAAATTTACAATGAAAATCTCTCGGCACAATCGTGTAGGTACTTATAATATGAACTGCTACTGCGCCCAACGAGGAAAACGATCAGTATGTCCATAGCAAACACAGCATAAGACTGTGTAACCAGGCGGTGTGCGACGAAAAAATCACCAATTCCTTCGACCTTTTTTGAGGGTGGGCAATCATCAAATCACCCCTTCCACTCTGGGTGGAGCAGAAGGGAGTGTCATACGCTTACTGACTAAAACCCACCCATATTCCTTCCTAAGCCCTTTATGTTCCAGGGTAGCGGTAACCCTTTCGGACAATCCCGCTGAATCGGTCACACTGCCACTCACTTAGTCACTGTCACCATATTACACCTCTGCCTAAGCCTTCGCTGAATACAGGCGTGATATTTCGTTACATTATATATTGGTTAATCAATCACATAAGACCCTAATTGCCAGGAACTGCATACCTAATTACACTTACTTAACCATATTTCCAGTAGGTTTTCGCGCTTGGTAAACCACGTATAACGTGTAGTACTTTTACCTACCATACTATCACAAAATAAATGGGTACAGAAGGTCGGGTCTATATAACAAATGAAATCGATGCACGCGCAAAGAGGATGTCGAAGTGCTACATAGAAATGCCAGGCACTAGTTATTACCTACAGCTCATCTGTGCCGATCGCAGCTATTCATATTGTCATTTGTCGTATTCAACAAAACAATATAGTATTCGCCACGAGTCGTAAGCACAAAGGTCAAGTTCATTTTCGGGTTTCCGGGTTCCTTTCTGAGTATTTTGGGCCGCCGACGCTGCACGTGATTGGTCCGTCAGTTGGACCGATCGCGTGCAGAGTCGGCCCCCCAAAAAACGCCGAAAGGAACCCAAAAACCGAAATTTAACTTGACATTTATGCTCACGACTCGTGGCGACTAATATAATACGCTTTTCTAAATCTCTTCCCAATGAAGTAAACATAATCACGTAATTTTTCTTCCTTTTCAGTATTGTCCCGTTTTTCTAACTTCGCTTACGCTTAAATGCTATATTTAAAACTAGCTTTTGCCAGCGTCTTCGCCCGCGTGTTGTAGGAAATCATCCCACGGGAACTGTGTAGTTTATACGCTTTCCAGACTATAGTCTATCTTTATGCCGAGTTTCATCCAGATCCGTTAAGTAGTTTTTGAGTTTATTCGTGACAAACATACATACAAATCTTTCCTCTTTATAATATTATTATAGTATTTAAAATTTTAGTTTCTTTATCCTTATTCTACTTCCTTGTTTGTTGACGTCATTTTCACGCATCTTCATCGCTTTAGTGTAGGTATCTGTGTGTGGAGTGGACCTTCTGTACATACTTATTGCACTTATACACCATCGTATCGAGGATGCTTAGTGTGCCGACAGTTAACCGCAATTACTGCAGTGCAATAACGATTTTACAACACGTTTGCCTAAAGTTCCTATGTATTGAAGTTGATCAGGTTACCCATTTCATTCTCATACACTTGGGAAAGTTTTGGTTTATTCATTGTTGAAACCACAGGTTGAAGTATTGTGTAAACCACAGAAAGTACAGATAGCAGCACGTCTGTAGTAACGTAACCAGTTTAAGCTGTCTTCTTATTCTATTGAATCTTCGTAGGTATTACGCTAGGCCAGCACTACGTGAATCAGCGGAATTATCCGAAAATGCTACCGCTACCCCGGAACATAAAGGGCTTTTTTTTCTTTGAGGGTGGGAAATCATCCAATCACTTCTCCCGCTCTGGGTGGAGCGGAAGGGAGTGTCAGACTTTTACTGACTAAAACCCACCCATGTTCCTTCCTTAGCCCTTTATGTTCCGGGATAGCGGTAACCCTTTCGGACAATCCCGCTTAAACATACAGGGGTTAGCAACAAACATGGATGGGGTTTAGTGAAAGTATTATCTCCGACTGCGCTGCAACACAGGTAACACGGGCAGAGTATTCAATTTATTTAGAATTTTTACTTTTTTATTTTAATGATAGGAATTATTTGTTAATTGAAAGAAAGAAAAAAGGTTTAATTACCATAAACAATACTCACATTAAAAAAAAACATCAATATAAAATAACCTTGTATCCAACCAATAAAAAACAAAAATCAATTTATTCAAAATAAAAAAAAAACTTGCAAAAATCGCACTAGCAGTTATTTCCAGTGTCGTAAGTTACTGTCATATAGTCGTTTTCAAGGGGCTCTTGGCTAAATAGTAGTATCTTTACGGATCGGATGGAGGTCAAGCTACGCTTGATTTGTGGATGGGTGGCCATCCATTACATATCGATGTTTCGTGTTACCCGGGAACTGAGTTGTGGTGGTCAGATAAGTGGTTGAATATTAGAGAATATAATAATTCAGAATAGTGGAATTCAGCTATATATAAAAGGCTAGGCAGATGATGATTTAGATCGGAAGCCGACCCAAATCATCATCTGCCTAGCCTTTCCCTACTATGTTGGGGTCGGCTTACAGTCTAACCGGATGCAGCTGAATACCAGTATATTTTATTATAGTTGGGCAAAGGCTAGACAGATTGTATTAGTGTATAATAAAGCATTGGGTAATTATTATGTCTATAATACCTAACGTTACACAAAAATCCAACAATATCTCAGATGCATCGAAAACCACTAACCGCAATCATAATGGCTGCATCGCAATTTATGTCGTTTTTAATCGCAAGGGAATACTCGTCAATGTCTCGAGCACGACTTTAATCCAGGAGGCTCTCGTCTGATGATTGTTGCGAGATACATACCTAGTTAAATGTAGGCTAAAGTATACAGCATGTTTAATAAGCGCGTGGACTTTAGGGTACCTTATCACCAGAGATGTACTATGCGAAATCAATCAGGATGCAGTGATATAGCCTAGTGGTGTGACCGTCGGACTGCCAAGTCATAGGTCTCGAGTTCTAATCCAAAGCACGCACCTCTGATTTGATAGATTCATGTGCGTATTATTAACAACAGTGATAATTAAACATTATCACTTGCTTAAAAATCAGTGAAGGAAAACATCGCGAGGAAACCAGCATGTCTGGGAAATATTTCTCAATCGCATGCGAAGCTAAGTCAGAAGCCCATGGGCAGCATAAAAACTCTGACACCAGGTTAGTCACTAAGAAGAATCAGGATGTGAAAGCTAAACTAAACTACTACACCACTCGCGACTATATTTAGCACGCATCCAGAGCATGCATCCATCCAAATAAACATAGCTTAGCAGAACCCGTTTCCACCAGTGCTTTGCTATATGGACCAATGAATATGATTGGTGGATATCAAACGTATCCATAGCAACGTAGCATAGCATGTCTCTGGTGGAATGGCACACTTACGGTTGTGGTACAGAACATCAAGCTGAACAACTTTCTCCATTCTCCAATATCGTATGAGTCATCCCAAATATTCGGGATGGAAGGTATTGGAATGGATGATGATTAAAAATTACTTTGATGGTTGGAGCATTCTAGGATTCTCATATTATTGTTCAATTTACTATCAAAAAGCAGTGATAGCCTAATGGTGTGACCGCCAGACTGCCAAGTTTAGGTCTTGAGTTCGAACCCTAGACACGCACCTCAGATTTTTCGGATTCATGTGCGTATTGCATAATTATCACTTGCTTATAATCGGTGAAGGAAAACATCGTGAGGAAATCGGCATGTTTGAGAAATATTTCTCACCAGCATGTGATGCTATGGGCAGCATTAAAACCCTGACACCAGGTTAGTCACTAACAACACGAAGAAGAAGAAGATTTACTATCGACTGGTTGTCCACTTCTGTGGCGCGAGCCGGCAGTACTGAAGCCTGGAGGGGTTCTATGCGCCTACCGCCATCTGCCTAAAACCCTCCAGGCACCCTCCTATATGTTTAAACTTAGTTTCAGTTAAGTTAATCATAGTGTCTTGCTGACATTGTCTCTCAAGCTGCCTCATCTTATAACCAACTAAATAAACTAGTTTAAATACTAGAATTTTTTACTAGGGACTACTATCATCATCATCTGCCTATCCTTTTCCCAACTATGTTGGGGTCGGCATCCAGTCTAACCGGATGCAGCTGAATACCAGTATTTTACATGGAGCGACTGCCTATCTGACCTCCACAACCCAGTAACTGGGCAATACGATACCCTTGGTAAGACTGGCTGTCAGATTTTCGGGCTTCTGACGACTACTAGGTACTACTAATAGTAAGAAAATAACAAATAAGAATCTAAAAATTATGTGACGCAGCCTAATAATATAGAAATGGAGTGAAGAGAACTGGGTAAGCCAAGACCACAGTATAAATACCTACTTAGATTGATTTGTCTTGTGTGTGTTTCACAAGTGTATGACATCATTATTGTAATCCATACCTCAACGCCTGGAAACACTTGAAGAGTCCACCCTCAGAGCTGCCTCCATGCTTCAAAGCTTTCCAGTTCTTTTGCACGCAGAAAGCCAGCATGAATTTATTAGCTGCAACAAAAAAATAAAGTCATTTGTGATTCTTTTTACTACCACAAAAACATTGTAAATCACACTAATATTATAAACCCGAAAGTTTGTGTGCGCGCGTGTTTGTATGTTTTTCTCTTCTTCACGCTCAAATGGCTGAACGGATCTGCATGAAACTTGGCACAAGGGTAGTTTATGACCTGGACACAGGATACCGGTAGTACGAGTACATTCCCTTGGGATAATTTCCGACATCAACGCGGGCGAATCCGCTGGCAGTAGCCAGTAAATAATAAAAATAAGTCTACACTATTTATTTATCGCTACATTTTGTAAGGATACTATACTTTGTTCAATCTGCCAAGTTCATAAATAAACCATACTTAAATCGATTCTTATTCATAAATATAATAGTTTTCTAGTTACTACACCACAAACACATGGATTTTAATCCTGCTTCTCTTTTGTTTACAAATTAATTACTGGTAAATTACACGTGTATCGGAAAGGTCACCTTTCTAAGTGCTAATTTCACCAACGAAACTGAATATTCCCATACAAATGCGAAATCCTAACTGGCGTTCTTGACAATCCGAATCGCTGTAATAACGAGTTGTTCGATCAACAATTTTCGAAATCGAATCGACACGGAGCGATTGCCACTTGTCTAGGCCTCCTTGGTCTTCCGCAATGCCGTTGGACTTTTTCCGGAACCCATGATGTGCTTGAAAAAATTAATAAGAATACAAGATTTACATACCCTCTCCTGTCTCCGAAGGCCACAAGAAGTAATACGCAGAGCAGCCCAAGTTGACCAGCAATAATCCCAGCAGTAGGACCCCGATGACATAATCCAATATATCGGGTGGTATGTAGTCATCTTGGGTCTTGCAGTACCGAACAGATAAATAATCCACCTGGTATGAAGATAAGAGTTATTGCTTGAGGGTTTCATAACTCGTCTATGGTTAAGAAATACAGCATAATAGCAGTGATAGCCTAGTGGTGTGACCGTCGGACTGCCAAGACACATGTCTCGAGTACGAAGCCTCTAATTTTATGGATTCATGTGTGTGCTTAAACATCGTGTAGGAAAACATTGTGAGGAAACCAGCATGTCTGAGACATTTTTTCAACAGCATGTGAAGCTAAGTCAGAGTCCCATGGGCAGCATAAAAACTCTGACACCAGGTTAGTCACTAACCACACGAAAAGAAGAAGATTAAGAAATATGTTTTGACCTAAATAAAGAAACAAACACATTTTATTTGGGACACTCACGAAAGAAAAGCCATAAAAATGAAAGAAGCAATTATAACTAACAAAATTAGCCTTTATGAAAACAAAATAATTAAAATAAGACCTGTACGAGGCCAAAAGGGATCCTATGTTAGCATAAAGGTGGTCCCTCACCGCGAACATTCGCCTGTAATGTAACGTTACAGATCTGAGCATTACATCAGTGGAGGAGGAGAAGCGAGCATTAGTCAGTAGTAGTTAGGGAAGGTATTGTAACGTAATGCTCGAAATCGAATCATAAATGTTACATTACTGGCGATGCCTAGCGGTAAGTGACCACCTTTATGTTGCAATATTAAAGAAAAACCCGCAGCTCTGGTATTCTAGGGCCCGCTGTGATGCCACGGACAGTCTATAAATCCCATGACAGGCGATCTGTGTGCGCGTCATTAAAGCAAAACATTATGGTTAAATTAAAATTCCTTCGTTCTAAAGATCTCGAGAAAAATCACTGTGACGGACAGAAGACTGATCAAAAGGTTCCGTTTTTCCTTTTATGATTAGACCTTTAAAATTGAATGATTGGGGTCAGTCGGTAGTAGCTTTTAATTCTGTTACTTAAATTTTCAAAAAAAGAGTAACAGTAGAGTCTATCCCATTCTTCTCCATTCGAAACTACCGTTTGGAAGGGGCGACTAGAATCAATTAAATTTTTGTTCGTTTTGACATTCAATAGTGTCCTTTCTTGTGCCAATTTGAAATAAATGATTTGACTTGTACAGACGCCAGCTCATCAAGCTATCCCTAACTGTCAAATTTTCTCAATTAAAAATGAACCTTATGTCTTTGCAATACAGTTGAAATACTATCAAAGAAATTTGACAGATTGTGGTAACTTGATGTGCTGGCCTCTGTACTTATCTCATAATGTTCCGGCCTATTAAAAAATCGTGTATAAAATTATAAATCTTGTTTAATATTCATTTCAAAAAATATTTCATCAAAATTGTATAACGGAATAGCAACAAAAAAGACCTTTTATTGTTATTTAAAATATCTGCTGCAATTTTTTCACTAAAAACGTGAATGAGCCTTGTATTGTCCGCTCTCAATGTAATCAATTATTTCAGCCATTGTGAGTGCAATTCGTTGTCGATAATATTTTTATTAACGCTTTAAAAAAGTTAAGCCTTTTCGAATAAAGTAATTCATGAAAGGAATTCACTATTCCATACATTTATCACACTGGCTAGTATAATGATAGCACATAAAACCATTTCTACTTAACAAACGACACAGGTTCTTCACCCTGTTTTTCCTACTGCCAAAAAAACATCATAACGAAGAATTTTGGTCCGTTTGTTTATTTATTAGAACATATTTATATGAAATTTGACGCACAGATCGTTTATGACCTGCACTAACACATAAGTCATTTTAATTCAGATAGAATGGGGCCGTGGGATATTTTTTCAATACCGACGCGGAGGCAGCCGGTAAAATTTGAAATATTGAAAAAACTTTTTCCAAAAGTTACAATCGACTATGATCTAATACTTCCTGTATACATATGAAATGTATTTCAAATCCCTAAAGCCAGTCTTACCAAGGGTATTGTATTACCCAGTTACTGATTGGGTTGTGGAGGTCAGATAGGCAGTCGCTCTATGTAAAATACTGGTATTCAGCTGCATCCGGTTAGACTGGAAGCCGACTCCAACATAGTTGGGAAAACGCAAGGCAGACTATTATGGCCATAGTAAAAAAATTGCCAGTGAGCAAGGCATGACTGATTGCCCAGAGAATATGAGTAAATTCCTATGAAAAAAACATTATGAGAGAATTCCAATAAGTCAGAAAAATCGTAGAAACGTTTTATGTTTCGAGTTTCGGCAATTATTGGTTTAAGTTACGACTTGCATCTGTTACTAATTGCGCTTTAACCAGTTTAAACTGGTTTAAGCGCAAGCGCATTAGTGTTTAGCATGTTTTTTGTGTTTTCGGAAACCGGCTGGTAGTTCTGTTGATTTCCACTCGCATTTTACATTTCGATTCTTGCCATCAAGACTTCCTGACATCGTAGAAGGAAAATAACATTAACATATAATAACATCACATAAAGTACAACTGTGTCTGTTTTTAAGGGTTTCGTACCCAAAAGGTAAAACGAAACCCTATTACTAAGACTCCGCTGTCCGTCTGTCACCAGGCTGTATCTCATGAACCGTGATAGTAAAACAGTTGAAATTTTTACAGATATGTATTTCTGTTGCCGCTATAATAACAAACACTAAAAATTAGAATAAAATAAATATTTAAGGGTGCTCCATCATACTTGAAACGTGTTTTTTCTGGATTCGAGTCTGACTCGCACTTGCCCGGTTTTTATTGTTTCTATCTATAGAATAAAATAAATATTTAAGGGTGCTCCATCATACTTCAAACTGACTCGCACTTGCCGATTTTTTATTTGTTTCTTAGTGTATTGGAAACACACTTGCTTTCCCAATACACTTTAGACATTGCCAGAATGATCGTCATCGGCTTTGGTTGCCATACTAAAAAATAGAATAGACAATTACATCACGCCTAGCACGCGAAGGGTTACCAGAGGACCCAGAGAGAGATAGAGAGAGAGAGGTGAGAGAGAGGTGTACCATAGATCATCCACATTTCGCTAGTTATGTTTAAGTTCCACGTAATATAATATAATATCAACGCCCGGTAAATGGCAATAGACTCGCCTCAGATGAAATCTAATTTACATATTATTTATTTAACTTAAATTAAAACGGTAAACCAAGGCACATATAAAAGAAAAGAGAATATGAAATTCAATAAAACAAAATCCAATATCTTGACTGAAAAATTTTGGAATGGAAAATACCAATAAAACTCCGCTCGATCTTGCTATCGAACTTAAGGTCCACCAAGAAAAGAGACCAAGAGACCATCAAGGCATTAAAAACCATACCTGTAATCCATACCCTTGATGTATGGTAGAGTTCAGGCAGTCCTTCAAAATTGCGGCAGTCGATTCCCCTCCGTCTGCATGGCTGGTGTTCATCCCACAGTGTTTGGAGCCACATACTCCCCGATGAAGCTTCGAATGCTCGTAGTTTGTATAGGAAAGCGAGGAGAAGTTCTAGACAAAAATAAAGGAAAATTAAGCTGCGAAAAATACAGTTTTTTCTATGAGAGCTGGTTTGGGGTGGGAAAAAAATTTTTTTTTGGAAAGATATGGGGGGAGGGGGAATGTTTTCAACAGTGTAACATATCATTGAGCTAATAAAAAAAGGAGCTATGATTGTATCTTCTTCTTCTTTTCGTGTGGTTAGTGACTAACCTGGTGTCAGAGATTTTATGCTGCCCATGGGCCTCTGACTTAGCGCGTGAAGCTAAGCTATGATTGTATAATTTTGGTTTTGAGAAACAACACCACAGAAGCATTTTTTTTCTTTAGCTCGCATTACGAGGTAACATTCTAATAATCAATTAACTAATGGTTATTTCTTTTCATAACAGTAACACCAAAATCGTTCACTTCAGCATTAAAACTCTGACACCAGGTTAGACACACACACAAGAAGACAGATTTCTGACATGGCTAACCACTGTTTTCTAAATTGCTTGCAAACTTTTTTTTTTTCAATCAAGCCTGTCCCTTGCTGCCCCCCCCCCCTCCCCCAAGCAAAAGTCCGTACCCTACAGGGGGTCCGCTTAGCACAAAGTCACTTAGTTTGTAAGTTTTATACCCAGGCTTTAATTTATTGAGGCACCCACAGGAAAGTCCGGTTAAGCAGCCTCCTAAGTTGATCTGCGAGATGCATTTCACAAAAAAAAATCTTTCCATTCCATTCTTCGATACCAGGAACAAAAAATAGTGCAGGCACACATGTCCTACAAATGACGGCCGTAAGTGCGCTTGCACTCACTGTACGTGAAGCGTGTCTATGTGTGCGTGCGTTTGCACTCGTTGTATACAGGGTGAAATTGAATTCATGGGCATTATTTTAAGGGGTCATTGTAATCATCATTATGCATTAGCATGGTTAGACCTGCCGTCCTGTATGGATCAGAATGTTGGGCCTCAAAAGGAATGAATGAAAGACAATTGCATGCAGCTGAGATGATATTGCTCAGAGGGATGTGTGGTGTTACGCGAATGGATAGAATACTCAAAAGGAATGAGTATATAAGAGAAATTCTGAAAGTGACACTGGTGACTGAAAAGTTGTGTGGAAATTAGTTGGCATGGTATGGGGATGTTATGCAGAGGAATGAGGATAATGTTGTCAGGAAAGTTGTGAGTATAAATGTGGATGGCTATACAAGTAGAGGGAGACCAAAGAAACGATGGATGCATTGTGTGAAAGATGATAACACTAGAAAGGGAGTGACTACCGAGATGACGACTAATAGAGAAATATGGAAGAAGACATGTTGCGCCGCCCCCAAATAAATTGGGACAAGGGCAGGAGAATGATGATTGAACTCACCATTATGAACAACTTTCACTATGGGAACAAATAAAAAATCCGTCAAAATGTAGGGAATAGCTGATTTTTACTATCGTGATTTCAGTTTCAGAGCCTGTGGTATCTGTGCTTTATAGAGATGAACATCAGTGCTTAAAGTGGCAGTTAAACTTTAAGGTCTTAAACAAATACCACAACACGTAGGCACTTAATATGTTTGTTCGGGTCGCTTCCATTGCTCAGTAGGCTTGCAAATATTGCCTTGACACAGAATCTGTGTGTTTATATTTAATCTGTTTGCTTGATTTGATTGCTGGTAACTTGTCCTGTGAGTTAACATGAAATGTTTTGATTCGACGAGAAATCAATAGAGTTTTTGGCATCGCCCTGTGTTCAGTGGTCACAGTTCGTGTGTTGATGTACATAATGCAGCCCGGTTTAGCTAGTATTAACAATTTTATTACATTTCTACACATAAACAAGTTATACATACTTAAAATTAAAGGACTATTTACAAATAAATACATAAACAAAAAGGACACTACTCATTGTAGACTGGCAGCATTGCCACGTTGAATGGAAATGCTTATTCGTTGGCCAAAGAACAATCAAGCCCTCTGGATAATGTAATAACTAATAATAATAATGTAATACAAATTAAACACCTACATATAGGTATATTATGTAAGCGTATCGACAAAAATGCCAAAAATTACGCAATGGGAATTCGTGTGCTTATGTTTTCAATGCCATTTCAAATAATCACGCCAAACTTTCCATCGCGTAATTCGGTGCTGCTACACTCCCCTAGTAGCGTTTGATTGGATGCTTTGAAATCAGACCAAAATTGACGTTTTAATGATGGATAAATCGATGGTTACATATTACGTCTAATAAGAAGCTAACAACAAATACTCGTACTTGAAAATAAAGTCAAATATTTTCTCCTTATGATCACTTTGATCGCTATTTTCGAAGCTATGTCTCCTCAAGGTATCAGTGCCTCGAAATACAGGGTGAAATTGAATTCATCATCTACCTAGCTTTTTCCCAACTATGTTGGGGTCGGCTTCCACAACAAAGTAATAACTAGTAACTTAATATGAATAACTTTCACTATGGGAATAAATCTATAATCGTTCCCTGTTCCTACATTTTAACGAGTTATGCGAGCATAATGTATGGAACAGCTATTTTTTTTGCGATTTCACGAAAACAGGCTCAAAAAAAAACAAGCGCTCGCAAACATTGACTGATCTCCAAAGAAAAGAACAATCAAAAATCTTAGCCGGGTGATTTTCACAAAAATGGCTGAACCCATACGTACCTGAAGGGTACCAAACGGAACCGAATTACTAAGTTTCCGCGGTCCGTCCGTTCGTCCAACTGTCTGTCAGCGGGCTGTATCTCTATGAACCGTAATAGACAGTTGAAATGTCAACATATTGTGACACTAGCTGATCCCTCGCGGTTCACTCGCTGCTCGGCTCCTATTGGTCGTAGCGTGATGTTACATAGCCTATAGCCTTCCTCGATAAATGAACTATCCAACACAAAAAGATTTTTACAATTCGAACCTGTAGTTCCAGAGATTAGCGCGTTCAAACAAACAAAGAAACTCTTCAGCTTTATAATATTAGTATAGATGTTGTGACATGCCTATTATGACAACAAATAGTAATCAAAAAATAAAGAGAGTCCCTAAACAAAATGCGCGTATACGCGTTCAGGATACTGTTGGGGCTGTGCGTTCTAGTGCGTCCGGTTAAAAACGATGTAAATATTTAATAAAAAATATGTAGTGTTAAATATTGTAGGGCGGTAAGAAACTCTTCCAGTCAGTTTTTTATACATGCCTTAATAAACCGGTACAGTGGTGTCTCGTCTTCCAGAAGCACCAGGTCTACAATGCAGTACACGGCGTCAGGTTTCTTGAGACACAGGTCGAAGTCATCCAGATCTGACAGCGCAGGCATGGAGTGGTAGTCGAATATTGACTCCGGTGGTTCATCTGGTAAAGAAATATTATAATATTGTTATTTTAATTTTCAAAATTAAACGACTATATAGTCTGTTACAAAAGTATCTAAACAAAATGTAAACAAACATTAGATTATAAGTTATAATCTTATTAATTTTTAAATCACTTTGAGGTTGATTCTATAACTTCAATTTACTTTGATGATTTTTCAATTGCAATTTAAGAGCTCGTATTCATTAATAATTATTAATTAAAATTACAGAAATATTAAAAAGCCATTGTGTCTAGTGTGCATCCACATTCCGGCAGTCGACGGGTTTATCATTTTATTCAAACAAACCTTCTCAAAACAGTTGAATCTATTTCGTAAGAGTAGGAGTAAGAGTTTGTTTACAGTTTTATCAAATACTTTTCGGACAGACATATTAAGGGGTTCTAGGCGACTAACTGATTTTTCAATTGTCAGATAAGTTTTATTGGAGGAATAAATTCAACAGTTTGACAGGTTTTGCATAGAACATAATTATGTCAAACCGCCATTTTTATTCTGCAGATAAAAGTTATCAGTTGAATGAAAAATCAGCCCTTAGACTCATTAAACGATTTGTGTTAAATCACGATTAAAGACGGTGAAACTGATGAGAAAGGTATGAAGCTTTACAGGAGGTATAGCTCCATCTCTTTCCCAATGTGAAACGATATTAAAATAATCCTGCTTTCGAATCTATCATGATTATCAGTAATAGTTGATTGATGCCATAAAAGTACAGGGTGTTATTTATTACGATTATTTATAACCGATTCAATTTCCGAGAGTGGCAACCGAATTTACGAAATCTTTTCATGTACAAATCTACATGAAATGGTTCTTTTTTAATACAAAAACAATGTTTCCTTTGAGTAAAATTTGCTATCTCCAGTATTTAGACTACTTTCCCTCCAGATGAGGTAAAAAATTCCATTCTTTATACGTCACACTACCGTGTCCATTTCTATAAATTGTTATACATCCAACGACAGAGATAAAATTCCTTCAATAATTTTTCATACACATTATCATCATCACAGTCCGACTTTGCTCTTTGCCGGGTAAGCGGGATTGTCTGCCGCGTAAGTGGGAATGTCTGCCGGGTAAGCGGAATTGGCCGAAAGGGTTACCGCTACCCCAGAACATAAAGGGCTAAGGACGGAACATGGATGGGTTTTAGTCAGTAAGAGTCTGACACTCCCTCAAAAAGAAAGTCCGACTTTACCCATTGCTGAGAAGAGGGCATCATACTCCATATCTTAAACAAAAATTCTAACCACTAGCCTTCTTCAGTATAAATATCGAACTCATATAGCATTTCAATAGAATAACTACATCGGAATGGAAGCAATCTTTTTAAAAGTATTTTTCAGTTTCATAAATCTAAAAATGTATGAACTCGCCATTAGAAATCTTTATAGGAGCCATTTCTGATATTTTATTCAGGGAAAATATTTTCAATATATTTTTCGATATCTGTATTTGAAAGTACGACGGTTAGAAATATTATTCTTACTGTATTTTAGTACTGTAAAACTAAGCCATGTATTAACTTTGTAGAAGTTAGAACTTGTAATATTCTGTTTGCGGTGAATAAGAATAAGATCATTTTATTTCAGTGAAGGAAAATATATTATTATAGTTAGGAAACTAAAAAAGTCCTACAACCAGAAAGTCAAAGACATGGGACATTTACCAATCCACACTAGTCCCAAGTGGTGGGATTTGTTACTGTTTCTTTTTTTTAAGTTTCGATCGCCCGTTTCGGGCGAGTAAAGTGTGAATCGTCTTTAGGCTGGCGATTGGCGAGAGGTTTCAAAGCGACGCGAGTGCGCAACGAGCGGGCAGCGAAAACGTCACGAAGACGCGGCGAGCGCAGCGAATTCGTGGCGTGCTGTCTGCGTTTTGGAAAATCAGTGACAGGATGGATTCCGACGAAGAAACATTTGCAAAACGCCATTGTGATGAGGCCCTTTTTTTGAGGGTGGGAAATCATCAAATGACTGCTGCCGCTCTGGGTGGAGCGGAAAGGCGAGTCAGACTCTTACTGACTAAAACCCATCCATGTTCCTTCCTAATTCCTGAAAGGCCGTCTCTGTATCACCAGCTCGTACCATGTCAGACAATTTCCACTCATCTTCCCAGTCACCGAAACCACTTTCATACTCCTTTTTTAAATACATATTTTGGTATTGTTTTGATGTCCCAATGCCGTTTGAAGGTCGCGTATTTCTTCTTTTTGGCTTTAACATCTGCCGGGTTTTTGTGCGATGTTGCCCTCTACCAGTTTAAAAACAACCTTTAACCCTAAAATACTATTCTTATTTTATCGACGCTTATTTATAAATTATCGCTTGAGAGGCTATTTGATAAATTCATCAAAATTTTGTTTAAAATTTTTGAATAAAACTTAAACGAAATAACGGGCAAGCGTTCTTTTTCTTAATTCAAAACTTTATTTAGAGTAGTACTTTAGTAGAGTAACTCTGATTTTTCCATAAATTCTTCTCTCCGTGTGGTTTGTGACTAACCTGGTGTCAGAGTTTTTATGCTGCCCATGGGCCTCTGACTTAGCTTCACATGCTGTTGAGAAATATCTCTCAGACATGCTGGTTTCCTCACGATCCTTCCATAAATTAGCCTTAAATAAAGGTACATAGTAGGTAATTTTTTTACTGAACATTACGAGTATTTTTTTTGAGCTAGAATTAGCACTTATTAATAAAAATTATTCGATAGAGCATACATTTTGCTATAATTTCAATAATTATCAGCACTCTGAGACTTTCATGTAAATATTTTAATAAAAATAAATAAAAAGTCTGCAGTTAAGTGATGTAGGTTTAAACAATTAGTTTGACATTTTCCAGCAGATAAAGCATAATAAAATATAAATGAGTATTTATACGAGAGATTTTGATTTGATGCTTTACTAATTGATCACAATATAATGATAACTTTATTTTAGACACACTATGTCCATATCAGTATAAATCAAATAAATAACATTAAATACAACACAAAACCCACAGCACACACTATGTAATTATTAAAATGCATTATTAACAAACTGCATTAAATAAAACAAGAATTTAAATGCAAATAGTCAACAAATAAATTAAAATATATTTAATGATTTACACTAACACATTTTTTTTAATTATTAGATTCGGATATCATCTTCTGCCTAGCCTTCTCCCAACTATGTTGGGGTCGGCTTCCAGTCAAACCAGAAGCAGCTGAATACCAGTATTTTACATGGAGCCACTGCCTGTCTGACCGCCACAACCCAGTAACTGGGCATTATTAGATTCGAACACCGAACTTTATTAATTTTTTACATGCCATTGTTAAAGGCAAACGGGGTGATCTGTTTTTATATTTATTAACATCCCAAGCGATTACAGCATCAATATCCCGGTGAGGTGTAAACTAGCAGAGCGCGGGATCACCTTCTTACGCGTTGCGGGTTACCTTGAGTTTGCTCGATTTTAAACTTAGCTGTCAACGTTTTAAGGTTTAAAATCATTTGGAGAAATTTGACAGTTGGGTATAACTTGAAGCGCTGGCAACTTGCCACAGCCAATAAAAAACCCGACTTAAAAAAGCGATGATCAGTATTAAAGGGTTAATATGCTAGTTTTTTGCAATAAAATTTATAAATATACTTTGAAACAACAATATTAAGATGGCGACTACATAATAAAAGGAATTGCTGATTCGTATTCAGTATAAAAACAAGAGCCGGTCGTTAGCAAACAAAATCAAACTAGACACTACTAAACTTAAACAAAGAAAATTGAAATTTTCGAACAATTTTCGTGTGAACATCTTGTGATATTTTTTCCAAATATTGTGTATCGGTGCAACGTAAACAAATCTTGGACTTCAAAAATGTATAAAGCACTATGCATCCTTTTGCTGGTAGCAGGAGCTTATTGTGTAGAATTCCCTGAAGAAGGGGAAGAAACTCCTGAAGAAACTCCTGAAGAAACTCCTGAAGAAACTCCTGTAGAAACTCCTGAAGTTGATACGGCTTGTGTGTTACCTGATGGCCAGGGTGGCGAATGCGTTAAGTACTACCTCTGCGAGGCCGAAAATGTAGTCTCACATGGAGAAGAATCTTGCCCTTCTTCCATTGACATCTGTTGTCCAGCATCTAGGAAGATTCCACAAGACTAACTTATTGCCAACGCAACTTGAACTCAATCCGGCTCACTTTTTAAATATTTTTATTTGGAAGAGATTCTTCCGTTTTTTCTGGTGTTACGATCTTATTGTTCATTTTTTTATTTAATCATGTTTTAGCTGCTGAAGAAGTTTAAGGATAATAATGTTTTTTTTTCTTTGATAGCGTAAAAGTATAAATACAAATCCTTCAAAAATTTTGCAAACTATAGTTTTGTATAATTTAGAAGACTTTATATTTTAATTTTGTAAATGTTAGTACCATGGAGTCGTTTATTATGTAATGTTATGATGTATGTTGCTTTAAACGAGCATGGCAGTTGAGGGTGTGTATAATGTCAAGCTCATTTAAATGTATGTTATAATGCATGTTTTGTATCATTTGGGTCCCTACAAAATAGTTGAGCTGGATGGAGCTGATCCACGCATCATATTCGTGAATGGGCGCCGTCAGTTAATACTGGTCATCTCTTAATTGCCAGGGCTTATTATTAATCTTATATTTTGCTTTTATTTTACATTGTTCTTACTCAGTATTTTGTAATATCTTGTGCCCTTGGAGTTTTTGCTCTATCTTCTCTAAAGATGTGTACTTTTTTCATTTTATATAGTTTATTACCACATATTTTTTACACGTTTCATTTTTAGCTTAAGTTATTACTGTATTTGAGAATGTTGGTTCACCTGTTATTGGCAACTGTACAAGCCCACTATTTGTGATATTTTGAATACAGGAGATGTGAGGTACCTTTATAAATAAATAAATAGAAATCTACGTTTTGGAATGAGCAACTATACAATTTTCTAACTGACTGACTCCTTGACAACTCAAAAATGCATGTTTAATTATTTTATTACAATAAAATAAATTCCTGCGACCTTATTACAAAATAAGGTTTATTTAACTCATGTTTAAATCCTTGAACCATTTTTGAATTTCGAACTGTATTTCGAAAATGTCCAATGTCGAATGTAAACCGTATTTTGTTAATCTCTTCTAATTACAAAAATTGTCGTTAAACCAGAGCTTATTTTATCAATTTTGTATTAAGAACTTTATCGCGTTCAGAATAAAAGTCAAAATACTGTCAAAAATGTTTAGGGTCGGACTAAAATTAGAACTGTTTTTAGTAGTATAAGATAGTATGAGTTTGAGGTCAAAAATAATGGAATAAAGATATAGAGTAGATCGATCACTAGAAGTAATTCTTGCTCGTTTTACGTTGACTTCTGTTGCCTAATATCTAGCTAGAATCCTGGCGACTTTATGTTTAACCTACCACTTGACAGTCGCAACCCCTAAAGGGCCCTCAATAAAAATATGTTTTTGCTCAATATTTTTCTTCTATCACTGTAATATTTATTTAACATTAAAATAAATTTAATCGCGACTAAAAATTATGTTCTAAAAATGTTTTTATAATGTTTGTTTTATTTTTACATTTAAGTCAAAATGGGGATTATAGTCGTGATGTTATAAAAATAAATATTAATTTCTTAAAACTCTGAAACGTGCTAAAGGAACCTGAATTAGAATGTCAAAGTCAAAGTCAAAACAATTTATTTCAAAAAGGAATAAAAAAAACTGAGAATGTCTCGTATATAATAATATAATAATAATATCCTTGGACATTCCACACAACGCCATATAGTCCCAAGCTAAGCAACCTAATGCTTGTGTTATGGTAACGAGATGGCTGATAAACTACTTATATACTTTTTTTTTTATAAATACATACATATTATACATAGAAAAACACCCAGACCCGGAACAAATACTTGCAGGTCGTACAAATATTTGTTCCGTGCGGGAATCGAACCCGTGACATGCTGCTCAGCAGTCAATCGCTAAACCATTGCGCCAACCGTGTCGTCAAACATATAACAGCGCCTGTATTACTAGGCACCTCATCCAGACTTGATTGCCACTGACAATTTGCTAATTCTAAACCTAATTATACATTCCTCGAGCTTTGGGATTGAACGTAAGATGCCACGTTTCAGTTGCGGTTCCACGGCCGACCTACCTATCACTCCCCGTGTCGAGTATTCCGACGACAGGCTACCACAGGCGTCATCAGTTGCGACGGTACCCACAGGATGTCGGCCTGGCCTGCAAGAAAACGGCCCGAGCCGTAGCTTAACCTGCTGCGCTTGCGGCTACAATACCAAGAAAGACTGATTAGGTCGGTAAAACTAATTAACCACAAAAATTACGTAAAAAAACTTTAATTTCAAAGATGCGGCATCATAGTTAAACCGAATCCAGTTCGAGAGCCGACCTTCACGTCATACGAACTTGTTTTAAGAGGAAAATAAGTGTTAGTATTTTTATTTAAAATAAATGGCTTCCTATAGCGTCTCGTGATATCATCAACTGCCTAGCTTTTTACCAATTTGATCCATCTTTCATTGTACCAAACCACTGAAACTGTCGTAGAACTCTGTATAGTCTATGGGCTATCAAACTGATGACCGCTGAGTCATTCTTCTATAATCAATCTTCTTCTTTTGCGTCTTATTAGTGACTCACCTGGTGTCAGAGTTTCTAAGTTGCCCATGGGCCTCTGACTCAGCTTCACATGCTGTTGAGAAATATCTCTCAGACACGCCGGTTTCCTTACTATGTTTTCCTTCACCGTTTTAGCAAGTGTTAATTATAAAATACGCACATGAATCCAAAAAGTCATAACTACATGCCTGGGGTTCGAACTCGAGACCTAAGACTTGGCATTCTGATGGTCACAACACTAGGCTATCACTGCTATATCTCAAGCAATAACAATTTAATATAACTAATTTGCTTTTCATGTCTGTTTGCGTGACTGATAAGTTTTTCAAAATTTTACCAGATTAATTCTGGAAGGATTTTTTTCTAATATTAAACTGACATGTAAGTACCTAATAAAGAAATCTAGATGTATTGACAAGTCGTAAAAACAGCGGTAAGCAAAGACGGGTTGCATGTACAGACGCCAGCACATCAAGCTATCCCTAACTGTCAAATTTTGTCAATTAAAAATGAACCTTATGTCTTTGCAATAAAGTTGAAATACTGTCAAAGAAATTTGACAGACACCACAATCTGTTAAAACTTGATGTGCTGGCATCTGTACATGTATATAATTTAGTACTAGCTTTTGCCCGCGGCTTCGCACGCGTCAAATTCGTAGTAAAATAATTCGTTATTATACATATAAATCTTCCTCTTGAATCACTCTATCTATTAAAAAAACTGCATCAAAATTCGTTGTGTAGTTTTAAAGATCTAAGCATACATACATACAGACATTAGGACAGACGCGGGAAGCGACTTTGCTTTATACTATGTAGTGATGTAAAATAATGCTACATACATAAATAGCATCATCGCTGAGTTGAATCCAGTTTACGCTGAGAGCGGACGTCGCGACTGACTAACTATTTTTTAAATAAAATAAGCATAAAACGACACCTAGAGAATACCCTGTGATAGTTCTGTGAAATAGTGTAACTTTTAAGTACAATCCTGGACGTTAAAATGTTTAAAATATTAACCATATTCCTACTGGTGGTGGTAGTGGATTGCCTTACTGGGGAAGCTA
Source organism: Hyppa rectilinea (assembly GCA_951799385.1). Classification (NCBI taxonomy): domain Eukaryota; kingdom Metazoa; phylum Arthropoda; class Insecta; order Lepidoptera; family Noctuidae; genus Hyppa; species Hyppa rectilinea. The sequence continues at coordinate 2,362,011 of OX637324.1, read as the reverse complement.
AGGAAAAAGACCTGGATTCAATTATTGATCAGATTTTCCACCCTGGAACCTCTACCAATCGAACTCGGGACGAAACTAATTCTGCAACTATCCAAGATAGTACTGGAGCCAAGGAAAAAGACCTGGATTCAATTATTGATCAGATTTTCAACCCTGGAACGTCTACCAATCGAACTCGGGACGAAACCAATTCTGTAACTATCCAAGATAGTACTGGAGCCAAGGAAAAAGACCTGGATTCAATTATCGATCAGATTTTCAACCCTGGAACGTCAACCAATAAACCTCGAAACGATACTGATTCTGCACCTATCCAAGCTGGTACTGAAAACAGTGAAACGGACGACATGGATTTTATGCTTGATCCGATTTTCGACGATACTGAATCTGTTCCAAACGAAAGAAGTACAGAAACCAGTGAAGCGAACGAAGTATGCATACTACCTACTGGTGAGAAAGGAAAATGCGTTAGTTTCTATCTCTGTGACCAAAAACATATCGAGCCCGACTTAATTTTTATCGGTATCAGTGATACTATCACTTGTCCTAACTACATCGACGTCTGCTGTCCAGTCGAGTAAGGGTTCTCATGACTAGCTGGGCCCTGACCTGCATTGCACCTTCAGAACTTTTAAAGGAACACCTTAACTTAATACTGTCTGATTTTTCTCTTCTAATCTATACTAATATTATAAAGCTGAAGAGTTTGTTTGAACGCGCTAATCTCTGGAATTACTAGTCCAAATTGAAAAATTATTTTTGTGTTGGATAGTCCATTTATCGAGGAAGGCTATAGGCTATGTAACATCACGCTACAACTAATAGGAGCCGTGCAGCGAGTGAAACCAAGCGGGAGCAGCTAGTACCGTAATAAGTTGTCAAACTCAATGTATACTCGAATAAAAGTGATGTTTTGAAAATGTTTCTTTTTTGCATTTTATTCTTTTTACTTTTAGAAAAAGTTTTTAGTTCTTAAAACTCAAAAAAGTGCTGGTAGCAGCTGGACCGGAATGTCTAAGGTTCATTCAGTAGATTGGTTCGTAAAATCAGTAAAAAAAAAGGCTGGTGGTGTGACCGTTGGACTGCCAACTCGAGTTCGAACCCAACCTCTGATTTTTTGGATCCACGTGCGTATTCTATAATTATCACAAGATTAAAAATTGGTGAAGGAAAAAATCGTGAGAGATATTATTTCTCAACAGCATATATAGCTAAGTAAGAGGCCCATGGGCAGCATAAAAACTCTGACACCATGTTAGTCACTAACCACACGAAAAGAAGAAGAAAGCCATAAATGAGTGAGTCTTTAGAGCTCACACACAAAACTGCGAGTTTTTAGGTAAATGGTCGGTACTTTTTTGGGTTGCGAATTCGCATCGCATCTAATCGCAGTTTTGTTGCTGACACGCTTTCTTGCTGGTCACGAGTAGACCCAATATCTCGTTATGGTAAAGTAATTATTTTCTGTTATTACTCTTCAACTAACATAAATTGTTGAATTAACTGACGACACGGTTGGCGCAGTGGTTGATCGATTGACTGCAGCGCAGCATGTCTCGGGTTCGATTCCCACACGAAACAAATATTTGTACGACCTGCAAGTGCTTGTTGCGCGTCTGGGTGTTTTTCTATCTATAATAAGTAAGTATGTATTTACAAAAAAAAATGTATATAAGTAGTTTATCAGCCATCTCGTTACCATAACACAAGCATTAGGTTGCTTAGCTTGGGTCTATATGGCATTGTGTAAAATGTCCAAGGTTTTTTTATAACTATTGTTAAATATCTCGACACTGTTAAAAATAACGTCTAAAAGTAACCTCACCTACACCACAATATCAATATGTTATGCACACATTATACTATCCCGCACCGGGCCCGTGTGGTTGATTATCGCCCGCTCCCTCTCACAAAGAGGAGCTCGTGTCCCAACTGTGGGACCATTATAGGCTGATTCGCTATAATCTATAATTATACAGAACCATCTACCTACAATTGTACTCATGATTTGTATAAGTAATTCCGGCACATCTCAGCCGTCGGAACCACTTACGTGCTTTTGTCATAAATGCATTAGCGGCTTTCAAATTATTCTCTAATAAATACTAAAGCTTATGCTCCTTCCAAGCGTGGGCCTGCGGACGGTGAGTACCTAATGGGTGACTCACCGCCCGATCAGCACCAGACCCGTGCCGTACGGCGCGTATATGTTCCACGCGCGCCTCAAAGAGATGTCAGCATATGAAGGGGCCCCTTAGAGCCAAACCTGCCGGGTAAGCGGGATTGTCCGAAAGGGTTACCGCTACCCTGGAAGATAAAGGGCTAAGGAAGCAACATGGATGGGTTTTAGTCAGTAAGAGTTTGACACTGCCTTCCGATCCACCCAGAGCGGAGAAGTCATTGGTAAATTCCCAGCCTTAAAAAAAAAATGCCCCTTCCATTGCCAATGAGTGGGAGCGGGCCAAAATCTATCTATATATTTCTGGCATTAGAATTGGGTATTGGAAAGCGTAGCCAATAACGTTACTTTTTATGAACTGTCAAAACGCGAAATTTGTAGGTACGTGATTTGTGTGAAATATAACAATGTGACGTCACAGATTTTTCAAATTAAATGGATACTTATAAGCATTAAATAAATTAATAGTAAAATGTTACAATTATATATTCGCATAATGTTGAATTCTGTACGGCGATGGAAGTTTTTAAGACGAGCGGTCTTTTTTCTATGTGACTTCTTATTTTGTTTTTGGAGCCTGTTTTCCTCTACCAGTTTGAAAATAAACTTAAAAGTAATAATAATATTCATATGGAGGCTACATAATAGCAGGGATTGCAGAGTCGCCGCCAGTATAAAATCAAGAGCCGCCAGATCAAACAAACAAGTTTAAACAAGGAAAATAGACTTCGAATAAAAATAAAACAATTTACGTGTGATTGTGTGAAATATAGTGTTAACATGTTTAAAACACTTTGCATCCTTCTCCTGGTGGCAGGAGTTTACTGCAATGATGAATTAGATAAAGTGTTTGATGACATCTTCGCACCTTCCTCGGTCGTTCAATCCAAGGACAAAATTCCACCTTCCACGAATAATGAAGAAACAGTTGGAGATGATTCACGATGCGCGTTGTTTGATGATCAGGAGAGGAAATGTGTACCTTACTACCTATGCAAGTCGATAAAAGACGAAGACGATAAAACAGATATATATCCAGTCGGTGAACTATGCGCTTCATATATTGACATCTGTTGTTTGGTATCTGACTCCATTTCTCGAGAAGAATTTAATAAAACGTTAGTGAAACCAGTTTGATCTATACCACTGCCGATACTTCTACAAGAACCTTTATAGAAATATATCTTTGTAAGCTTTTGTTTGAACCGTGAAATTCTATTAACCATATTTATATTGCTTATGTATAATCAAAAATGTATGTATAAACAAGATATTTGAGCTGAATCCTGATCGTTCTGAGAGCCAGTCGCCGCGTCTGACGGTCTTGCACCAGGAAAATAAGTGAATTAAAACAAAGAACCGGCTCCCAGAGAACTTGTTGTGATTGTTTTGTGATATAATACATAGTGGCGCTACAATGGTGACATTAATTTAACTTTTTTAAATATAAAACCTTCAAACATTTTGCAAACTATAGTTTTGCATAATTTAGAAGACTTTTTTTTGTTAATTTTGTAAATGTAAGTACCATGGAGTCGTTTATTATGTTATGATGTATGTTGACTTAAACAAGCCTGGCAGTTGAAGGTGTGTATGATGTCAAGCTCATTTAAATGTCTCGCTGATGGTGGCGCATGTTTTGTATCATTTGGGTCCCTACAAAGTAGTGGAGCTGGATGGAGCTGATCCACGCATCATATTCGTGAATGGGCGCCGTCAGTTAATACTGGTCATCTCTTAATTGCCAGGGCTTATTATTAATCTTATATTTTGTTTTTGTTTACATTGTTCTTACTCAGTATTTTGTAATATCTTGTGATCTTAGAGTATTTGCTCTATCTTCTCTAAAAATATGTACTTTTTTCATTTTATATTTCTGTTTATACTCGTATAGTTTGTTACCACATATTTTTACACGTTTAATTTTTAGCTAATTCTTTTGACCTTATTACAAAACAAGGTTTATTTAACTCATGTTTAAATCCTTGAACCATTTTTGAATTTCGAACTGTATTTCGAAAATGTCCAATGTCGAATGTAAACCGTATTTTGTTAATGTTTTCTAATTACAAAAATTGTCGTCAAACCAGAGTTTATTTTATCAATTTTCCATTAAGAACTTTATCAGGTTCAGAATAAAAGTCAAAATACTATAACTGGCTGGAATGTTTAAGGTTGGACTAGAATTGGAACTCTTTTTGGTAGTATAAGATAGTATGATTTTGAGGTCAAAAATCTATACATATAATAAAACAGTAAAAAAACTGTGTCTGTACATTGAATATATTAAAAAAATAATAATTGAGGGGGGTTTAGAAACAGTAATAGAGCATGAATCCAAAAAAAAAATTTTGTCTGTTTGTCTGTTTGTCTGTTTGTCTGTATGTCTGTTTGTCTGTTTGTTTGTACACGCTAATCTTCGGAACTACTGGACGGATTGTCATGATTTTTTTTTTGTTGTATAGGTATTAAGTCTGGGCAACATATAGGCATTACATTACATTTATCTTGGAAACTTGAACACCTGATGCAGAACCGCAACAGACCAGCTAAACTAAGAGATACAAATATGATACCTTGGCAAAAATTGTTCCACGTGATTAAAATTTTCTGCTGAGAGAATAATTTTGAAGATCTGGAACACCTGATGTGGAACTCCAAGAGCCCAGCTACACTGTAACATATATAGGAATGACGTCTTCGCAAAAGTTGTTCGGTCTGATGGGCATTTCCTGTTGACTTATAAAAATCGAAGATCTGGAACACCTGTTGTGGAACTCCAAGAGCCTAGCTACACTATAACATTATATAGGAATGACGTCTTAGCAAAAGTTGTTCGGTCTGATGGGCATTTCCTGTTGACTTATAAAAATCGAAGATCTGGAACACCTGTTGTGGAACTCCAAGAGCCTAGCTACACCATAACACATATAAGAATGACGTCTTAGCGAAAGTTGTTCAGCCTGATGAGCACTCTCTGTTGATGTATAAAAATTGAAGATCTGGAACACCTGTTGTGGAACTCCAAGAGCCTAGCTACACCATAACACATATAGGAATAACGTCTTAGCACAAGTTGTTCAATCTGATGAGCACTCTCTGTTGACTTATAAAAATCTTAGATCTGGAACACCTGTTGTGGAACTCCAAGAGCCTAGCTACAACACAACACATATAGGAATGACGTCTTTGACGTCTTTGTTGTTCAATATGATGGGCATTTCCTGTTGACTTATAAAAATCGAAGATCAGAAACATCTGATGTGGAAATCAAAGCTATCACTAATTTTACTGTGTAACTATAAAATAACATAAACTGGGAGTACCTGCACGCGGTGAAGGCGGTAACAGTTTAGGACTGAATTTCGATGACGATGGTATATCATTGAAAATTTGACTCTACTGGCCAAAACTACTATTTATTTTTTTATTTTATCGTATGAATATGCCTTCGGGCTTATGTTGTTTGAGTGTTTAATTTCCTTTTCCATTTATCTTCGTGACACTGTAGCCTACCCGGTAACGCAGGGGAGCAGTCATTTTAATTTAGATTTTTATTGATCAGGTATCTTCACAATAAAACTGTGACCATGCCTAGAAAGAGGTCAAATCTTTCTCAATGTTCCAAGAGAGCTAAAAGATTGAGGATCATAAGATCCCAAGAATCTACCGAAGAGCGTCAGGAGAGACTTGATGTTGTTCGAGAAGATTAGGCTGCAACTCGCTCCGTGGAAACCTCTTCGGGTCGCGAAGCACGCCTGCGTTCTCAGCGTATTCATTAGGTCTCTAGAGACCAGTGAAGAATATGATGCGCGACTGACCGCTGATCGTGAACGTCATGTATTGTCTCGCGAGTCAGAGACGTTCACGGAAAGAGAATTACGCTTGAGTTCCAAGCGTATCTACGCATCGACTTCTAGGTCTCTAGAGGAGGAATATAATAATGCGGTTACCAAAATGAAAACGATGACAAATGGACTGTATGTTTTGGTGGTTGTTGGAATGAAATAAAACTAAAGCTCAGTGTGATAAAAGATTTAAATGGGAAAAATGATAAAAAATAACATAAATGGCGGCCCGTTGTCGCTGGCATAAGCAACAGGGTCCGCGTACGAAGTCGCGGGCAGAAGCTAGTAATGGAATAAAGATATAGAGTAGACCGATCACTAGAAGTAATTCTTGTTCGTTTTACGTTGACTTCTGTTGCCTAATATCTAGCTAGAATCCTGGCGACTATAATTTTATGTTTAACCCTGACCTACCACTTGACGGTCGCAACCCCTAAAGGGCCCTCAATAAAAATATGTTTTTGCTCAATGTTTTTCTTCTATCACTGTAATCTTTGTTTAACATTAAAATAAATTTAATCGCGAATATAAATCATAATTATCATATATTTAAATAATGTTTTTATAATCTTTGTTTTATTTTTTACATTTAAGTCAAAATGGGGATTATAGTCGTGATTTTTAAAAAATAAATATTAATTTCTTAAAACTCTGAAACGTGCTGTTAGAACCTGAATTAGAATGTCAAAGTCAAAGTCAAAACAATTTATTTCAAAAAGGAATAAAAAAAATTACTGAGAATGTCTCGTATAACAGCGCCTGTATTACTGGGCACCTCATCCAGACTTGATTGCCACTGACAATTTGCTAATTCTAAACCTAATTATACATTGCTCGAGCTTTGGGATTGAACGTAAGATGCCACGTTTCAGTTGCGGTTTCACGGCTGGCCTACATATCACTCCCCGTGTCGAGTATTCCGACGACAGGCCACCCAGGCGGCATCAGTTGCGACGGTACCCACAGGATGTCGGCCTGGCCTGCAAGAAAACGGCCCGAGCCGTAGCTTAACCTGCTGCGCTTGCGGCTACAATACCAAGAAAGACTGATAAGGTCGGTAACACTAATGAACCACAAAAAATCTTTAATTTCAAAGATGCGGCACCATAGTTAAACCGAATCCAGTTTGAGAGCCGACCTTCACGTCATACGAACTTGTTTTAAGAGGAAAATAAGTGTTGGTATTTTTATTTAAAATAAATGGCCTCCTATAGCGTCTCGTGATATCATCAACTGCCTAGCTTTTACCAATTTGATCCATCTTTCATTGTACGAGTACCAAACCACTGCAACTGTCGAATAAGTCTGTATAGTCTATGGGCTATCAACCTGATGACCACAGAATCATTCATCTATAATGAATCTTCTTCTTTTTCGTCTTATTAGTGACTAACCTGGTGTCAGAGTTTCTAAGCTGCCCATGGGCCTCTGACTCAGCTTCACATGCTGTTGAGAAATATCTCTCAGACATGCCGGTTTCCTCACGATGTTTCCTTCACCGTTTTAGCAAGTGTTAATTATAAAATACGCACATGAATCCAAAAAGTCATAACTGCGTGCCTGGATTCGAACTGGAGACCTAAGACTTGGCATTCTGATGGTCACAACACTAGGCTATCACTGCTATATCTATAATCAATAACAATTTAATATAACTAATTTGCTTTTCATGTCTGTTTGCGTGACTGATAAGTTTTTCAAAATTTTACCAGATTAATTATGGAAGGTTTTTTTTCTAATATTAAACTGACATGGAAGTACCTAATAAAGAAATCTAGATGTATTGACAAGTCATAAAAACAGCGGTAAGCAAAGACGGCTTGCATGTACAGACGCCAGCACATCAAGCTATCCCTAACTGTCAAATTTTCTCAATTAAAAATGAACCTTATGTCTTTGCAATAAAGTTGAAATACTGTCAAAGAAATTTGACAGATTGTGGTAACTTGATGTGCCTCTCTGTACATGTATATAATTTAGTACTAGCTTTTGCCCGCGGCTTCACACGCGTCAAATTCGTAGTAAAATAATTCGTTATTCATCATTTTCCTGCCCTTATCCCAATTTATTTGGGGTCGGCGCAACATGTCTTCTTCTTCCATACTTCTCTATTAGTCGTCATCTCGATAGTCACTCCCTTTCTAGCCATATCATCTTTCACACAATCCATCCATCGTTTCTTTGGTCTCCCTCTACTTGTATAGCCATCAACATTCATACTCACAACTTTCCTGACAACATTTTCCTCATTCCTCCGCATAATTAATGTCTCGCTGATGGTGGCGTGTGTGTTGGATCATTTAGCTCCCTTCAAAATGGTTGAGCTGAATGGTGCTAATCCATGCGTCATGTTCGTGAACGGGCGCTGTCGGTAGAGACTGGTCATCTCTTAGCGGTCATGGCTTGTTTTAATTTAATTTTTAAACTTTTTTTTATATTATTTTATATCGGATGCTTTCACCGTTCTGCATCGTTCTCACATGTATAATAATAATAATACGATCTATGTAACCAATATTTTGTAACCATATTTTGTTTAAAAGAGTGTCCATGGAGTTTCTTGCCCGTTCTTCTCCATAGGTACCTACTGCTTTGGAATGGGCAACTAGCTTCATCTCTCTGACTGACCGACACCTTGACAATTCAAAAGTGCCTGTAATTGGTTTATTTGAAATAAATACTTTGAGTTTGAGTTTGAGTTTAACATGCCCATACCATGACAACCGATTTCCACACAACTTTTCGGTCACCGGTATCACCTTCAGACTTCTTCTTATATACTCATTACGTATTCTATCCATTCGCGTAACACCACACATCCCTCTTAGCATTCTCATCTCAGCTGCATGCAATTGTCTTTCATTAATTCCTTTTGTGGCCCAACACTCTGATACGTACAAGACGGCAAGTCTTATCATGCTTTCATAAATCTTCCCCTTAAGTTTAAGGGGAATGCGGGAGTCACAAATTGTTCCCGTGACCTGCCGCCATTTCATCCACCCAGTGTTAATTCTATGCTTAACAGTCCGATCTATTTCGCCATCGCTTTGCACAAGTGAACCGAGATACCGAAAGTCGGAGCAAACTGGGAGAAGCGCGCCATCAAGCGCTATGACCCCAGACCTGGAGAGACTGCCGAAGTCGCAGAACATGTACTCAGGTTTTGGTTCTGCTGATTTTCAGGCCAACAATCTCCAGTTTCCGTTGCCATTTCTCCAGTCTACTCTGGATCTCAGGTCCATCTTCACTGACAAGAACGATGTCATCGGCAAATAGCATGCACCATGGTGCCTCTTCCTGTATGTTCGCCGTTAGAGCATCCATAATCAAAAGGAAGAGGTAAGGGCTTAAAGTCGACCCCTGATGCAAGCCTACCGCCACATTGAACTTGTCGGTGTTGCCAGCAGCCGACCGAACGTAGGTACGGGATTGGCTGTACATAGCACGAATTAACTCTACATACTTCCCGGGCAAACCTTTCTCTTTCAAGGCCCACCACACGACATCCCGAGGTACCCTATCATACGCTTTCTCTAGATCAATGAACACCATGTGCAAGTTTTTGTGTGCACGTCTGTACTTCTCGCACAATTGGCGGAGTGCAAAAGTGGCGTCCACTGTTCCACGATCTGGCATAAACCCAAACTGGTTTGGGGTACTCCCACTCTCCTCTCGCAATCTTTTCTCTATTATTTTCTCCCATACCTTCATACTATGGGACATGAGCTTTATCCCTCGATAGTTGTTGCAGTCCTGTACATCACCTTTATTCTTGAAGATGGGCACTATACATATAAATCAGCCTCTTGAATCACTCTATCTATTAAAAAAACTGCATCAAAATTCGTTGTGTAGTTTTAAAGATCTAAGCATACATACATACAGACATTAGGACAGACGCGGGAAGCGACTTTGCTTTATACTATGTAGTGATGTAAAATAATGCTACATACATAAATAGCATCATCGCTGAGTTGAATCCAGTTCACGCTGAGAGCGGACGTCGCGACTGACTAACTATTTTTAAATAAAATAAGCTTAAAACGATACCTAGAGACAGATACCCTGTGATAGTTCTGTAAAGTAGTGTAACTTTTGAGTACAATCCAGGACGTTAAAATGTTTAAAATATTAACCATATTCCTACTGGTGGTGGTAGTGGATGGCCTTACTGGGGAAGCTAAGGAAAAAGACCTGGATTCAATTATTGATCAGATTTTCCACCCTGGAACGTCTACCAATCGAACTCGGGACGAAACTAATTCTGCAACTATCCAAGATAGTACTGGAGCCAAGGAAAAAGACCTGGATTCAATTATTGATCAGATTTTCAACCCTGGAACGTCTACCAATCGAACTCGGGACGAAACCAATTCTGCAACTATCCAAGATAGTACTGGAGCCAAGGAAAAAGACCTGGATTCAATTATTGATCAGATTTTCAACCCTGGAACGTCAACCAATAAACCTCGAAACGATACTGATTCTGCACCTATCCAAGCTGGTACTGAAAACAGTGAAACGTACGACATGGATTTTATGATTGATCCGATTTTCGACGATACTGAATCTGTTCCAAACGAAAGAAGTACAGAAACCAGTGAAGCGAACGAAGTATGCATACTACCTACTGGTGAGAAAGGAAAATGCGTCAGTTTCTATCTCTGTGACCAAAAACATATCGAGCCCGACTTAATTTTTATCGGTATCAGTGATACTATCACTTGTCCTAACTACATCGACGTCTGCTGTCCAGTCGAGTAAGGGTTCTCATGACTAGCTGGGCCCTGACCTGCATTGCACCTTCAGAACTTTTAAAGGAACACCTTAACTTAATACTGTCTGATTTTTCTCTTCTAATCTATACTAATATTATAAAGCTGAAGAGTTTGTTTGAACGCGCTAATCTCTGGAATTACTAGTCCAAATTGAAAAATTCTTTTTGTGTTGGATAGTCCATTTATCAAGAAAGGCTATAGGCTATAATATCACGCTACGACCATTGATAGGAGACGAGCAGCGAGTGAAATCGTGCGGGAGCATCTAGTACTGTAATAAGTTGTCAAACTCAATGTATACTCGAATAAAAGTGATGTTTTGAAAATGTTTCTTTTTTGCTTTTTATTCTTTTTACTTTTAGAAAAAGTTTTTAGTTCTTAAAACTCAAAAAAGTGCTGGTAGCAGCTGGACCGGAATGTCTAAGGTTCATTCAGTAGATTGGTTCGTAAAAGCAGTAAAAAAAAAGGCTGGTGGTGTGACCGTTGGACTGCCAACTCGAGTTCGAACCCAACCTCTGATTTTTTGGATCCACGTGCGTATTCTATAATTATCACAAGATTAAAAATTGGTGAAGGAAAAAATCGTGAGAGATATTATTTCTCAACAGCATATATAGCTAAGTAAGAGGCCCATGGGTAGCATAAAAACTCTGACACCATGTTAGTCACTAACCACACGAAAAGAAGAAGAAAGCCATAAATGAGTGAGTCTTTAGAGCTCACACACAAAACTGCGAGTTTTTAGGTAAATGGTCGGTACTTTTTTGGGTTGCGAATTCGCATCGCATCTAATCGCAGTTTTGTTGCTGACACGCTTTCTTGCTGGTCACGAGTAGACCCAATATCTCGTTATGGTAAAGTAATTATTTTCTGTTATTACTCTTCAACTAACATAAATTGTTGAATTAACTGACGACACGGTTGGCGCAGTGGTTGATCGATTGACTGCAGCGCAGCATGTCTCGGGTTCGATTCCCACACGAAACAAATATTTGTACGACCTGCAAGTGCTTGTTGCGCGTCTGGGTGTTTTTCTATCTATAATAAGTAAGTATGTATTTACAAAAAAAAATGTATATAAGTAGTTTATCAGCCATCTCGTTACCATAACACAAGCATTAGGTTGCTTAGCTTGGGTCTATATGGCATTGTGTAAAATGTCCAAGGTTTTTTTATAACTATTGTTAAATATCTCGACACTGTTAAAAATAACGTCTAAAAGTAACCTCACCTACACCACAATATCAATATGTTATGCACACATTATACTATCCCGCACCGGGCCCGTGTGGTTGATTATCGCCCGCTCCCTCTCACAAAGAGGAGCTCGTGTCCCAACTGTGGGACCATTATAGGCTGATTCGCTATAATCTATAATTATACAGAACCATCTACCTACAATTGTACTCATGATTTGTATAAGTAATTCCGGCACATCTCAGCCGTCGGAACCACTTACGTGCTTTTGTCATAAATGCATTAGCGGCTTTCAAATTATTCTCTAATAAATACTAAAGCTTATGCTCCTTCCAAGCGTGGGCCTGCGGACGGTGAGTACCTAATGGGTGACTCACCGCCCGATCAGCACCAGACCCGTGCCGTACGGCGCGTATATGTTCCACGCGCGCCTCAAAGAGATGTCAGCATATGAAGGGGCCCCTTAGAGCCAAACCTGCCGGGTAAGCGGGATTGTCCGAAAGGGTTACCGCTACCCTGGAAGATAAAGGGCTAAGGAAGCAACATGGATGGGTTTTAGTCAGTAAGAGTTTGACACTGCCTTCCGATCCACCCAGAGCGGAGAAGTCATTGGTAAATTCCCAGCCTTAAAAAAAAAATGCCCCTTCCATTGCCAATGAGTGGGAGCGGGCCAAAATCTATCTATATATTTCTGGCATTAGAATTGGGTATTGGAAAGCGTAGCCAATAACGTTACTTTTTATGAACTGTCAAAACGCGAAATTTGTAGGTACGTGATTTGTGTGAAATATAACAATGTGACGTCACAGATTTTTCAAATTAAATGGATACTTATAAGCATTAAATAAATTAATAGTAAAATGTTACAATTATATATTCGCATAATGTTGAATTCTGTACGGCGATGGAAGTTTTTAAGACGAGCGGTCTTTTTTCTATGTGACTTCTTATTTTGTTTTTGGAGCCTGTTTTCCTCTACCAGTTTGAAAATAAACTTAAAAGTAATAATAATATTCATATGGAGGCTACATAATAGCAGGGATTGCAGAGTCGCCGCCAGTATAAAATCAAGAGCCGCCAGATCAAACAAACAAGTTTAAACAAGGAAAATAGACTTCGAATAAAAATAAAACAATTTACGTGTGATTGTGTGAAATATAGTGTTAACATGTTTAAAACACTTTGCATCCTTCTCCTGGTGGCAGGAGTTTACTGCAATGATGAATTAGATAAAGTGTTTGATGACATCTTCGCACCTTCCTCGGTCGTTCAATCCAAGGACAAAATTCCACCTTCCACGAATAATGAAGAAACAGTTGGAGATGATTCACGATGCGCGTTGTTTGATGATCAGGAGAGGAAATGTGTACCTTACTACCTATGCAAGTCGATAAAAGACGAAGACGATAAAACAGATATATATCCAGTCGGTGAACTATGCGCTTCATATATTGACATCTGTTGTTTGGTATCTGACTCCATTTCTCGAGAAGAATTTAATAAAACGTTAGTGAAACCAGTTTGATCTATACCACTGCCGATACTTCTACAAGAACCTTTATAGAAATATATCTTTGTAAGCTTTTGTTTGAACCGTGAAATTCTATTAACCATATTTATATTGCTTATGTATAATCAAAAATGTATGTATAAACAAGATATTTGAGCTGAATCCTGATCGTTCTGAGAGCCAGTCGCCGCGTCTGACGGTCTTGCACCAGGAAAATAAGTGAATTAAAACAAAGAACCGGCTCCCAGAGAACTTGTTGTGATTGTTTTGTGATATAATACATAGTGGCGCTACAATGGTGACATTAATTTAACTTTTTTAAATATAAAACCTTCAAACATTTTGCAAACTATAGTTTTGCATAATTTAGAAGACTTTTTTTTGTTAATTTTGTAAATGTAAGTACCATGGAGTCGTTTATTATGTTATGATGTATGTTGACTTAAACAAGCCTGGCAGTTGAAGGTGTGTATGATGTCAAGCTCATTTAAATGTCTCGCTGATGGTGGCGCATGTTTTGTATCATTTGGGTCCCTACAAAGTAGTGGAGCTGGATGGAGCTGATCCACGCATCATATTCGTGAATGGGCGCCGTCAGTTAATACTGGTCATCTCTTAATTGCCAGGGCTTATTATTAATCTTATATTTTGTTTTTGTTTACATTGTTCTTACTCAGTATTTTGTAATATCTTGTGATCTTAGAGTATTTGCTCTATCTTCTCTAAAAATATGTACTTTTTTCATTTTATATTTCTGTTTATACTCGTATAGTTTGTTACCACATATTTTTACACGTTTAATTTTTAGCTAATTCTTTTGACCTTATTACAAAACAAGGTTTATTTAACTCATGTTTAAATCCTTGAACCATTTTTGAATTTCGAACTGTATTTCGAAAATGTCCAATGTCGAATGTAAACCGTATTTTGTTAATGTTTTCTAATTACAAAAATTGTCGTCAAACCAGAGTTTATTTTATCAATTTTCCATTAAGAACTTTATCAGGTTCAGAATAAAAGTCAAAATACCATAACTGGCTGGAATGTTTAGGGTTGGACTAGAATTGGAACTCTTTTTAGTAGTATAAGATAGTATGATTTTGAGGTCAAAAAGAATGGAATAAAGATATAGAGTAGACCGATCACTAGAAGTAATTTTGCTCGTTTTACGTTTACGTACGACTTCTGTTGCCTTATATCTAGCTAGAATCCTGGCGACTATAATTATGTTTAACCCTGACCTACCACTTGACGGTCGCAACCCCTAAAGGGCCCTCAATAAAAATATGTTTTTGCTCAATGTTTTTCTTCTATCACTGTAATCTTTGTTTAACATTAAAATAAATTTAATCGCGAATAAAAATTATGTTCTAAAAAATGTTTTTATAATGTTTGTTTTATTTTTACATTTAAGTCAAAATGGGGATTATAGTCGTGATGTTATAAAAATAAATATTCATTTCTTAAAACTCTGAAACGTGCTGATAGAACCTGAATTAGAATGTCAAAGTCAAAGTCAAAACAATTTATTTTAAAAAGGAATGTAAAAAAATTACTGAGAATGTCTCGTATAACAGCGCCTGTATTACTAGGCACCTCATCCAGACTTCATTGCTACTGACAATTTGCTAATTCTAAACCTAATTATACATTCCTCGAGCTTTGGGATTGAACGTAAGATGCCACGTTTCAGTTGCGGTTCCACGGCCGGCCTACATATCACTCCCCGTGTCGAGTATTCCGACGACAGGCTACCACAGGCGTCATCAGTTGCGACGGTACCCACAGGATGTCGGCCTAGCCTGCAAAAAAACGGCCCGAGCCGTAGCTTAACCTGCTGCGCTTGCGGCTACAATACCAAGAAAGACTGATAAGGTCGGTAAAACTAATGAACCACAAAAAATCTTTAATTTCAAAGATGCGGCACCATAGTTAAACCGAATCCAGTTTGAGAGCCGACCTTCACGTCATACGAACTTGTTTTAAGAGGAAAATAAGTGTTGGTATTTTTATTTAAAATAAATGGCCTCCTATAGCGTCTCGTGATATCATCAACTGCCTAGCTTTTACCAATTTGATCCATCTTTCATTGTACGAGTACCAAACCACTGCAACTGTCGAATAAGTCTGTATAGTCTATGGGCTATCAACCTGATGACCACAGAATCATTCATCTATAATGAATCTTCTTCTTTTTCGTCTTATTAGTGACTAACCTGGTGTCAGAGTTTCTAAGCTGCCCATGGGCCTCTGACTCAGCTTCACATGCTGTTGAGAAATATCTCTCAGACATGCCGGTTTCCTCACGATGTTTCCTTCACCGTTTTAGCAAGTGTTAATTATAAAATACGCACATGAATCCAAAAAGTCATAACTGCGTGCCTGGATTCGAACTGGAGACCTAAGACTTGGCATTCTGATGGTCACAACACTAGGCTATCACTGCTATATCTATAATCAATAACAATTTAATATAACTAATTTGCTTTTCATGTCTGTTTGCGTGACTGATAAGTTTTTCAAAATTTTACCAGATTAATTATGGAAGGTTTTTTTTCTAATATTAAACTGACATGGAAGTACCTAATAAAGAAATCTAGATGTATTGACAAGTCATAAAAACAGCGGTAAGCAAAGACGGCTTGCATGTACAGACGCCAGCACATCAAGCTATCCCTAACTGTCAAATTTTCTCAATTAAAAATGAACCTTATGTCTTTGCAATAAAGTTGAAATACTGTCAAAGAAATTTGACAGATTGTGGTAACTTGATGTGCCTCTCTGTACATGTATATAATTTAGTACTAGCTTTTGCCCGCGGCTTCACACGCGTCAAATTCGTAGTAAAATAATTCGTTATTCATCATTCTCCTGCCCTTATCCCAATTTATTTGGGGTCGGCGCAACATGTCTTCTTCTTCCATACTTCTCTATTAGTCGTCATCTCGATAGTCACTCCCTTTCTAGCCATATCATCTTTCACACAATCCATCCATCGTTTCTTTGGTCTCCCTCTACTTGTATAGCCATCAACATTCATACTCACAACTTTCCTGACAACATTTTCCTCATTCCTCCGCATAATTAATGTCTCGCTGATGGTGGCGTGTGTGTTGGATCATTTAGCTCCCTTCAAAATGGTTGAGCTGAATGGTGCTAATCCATGCGTCATGTTCGTGAACGGGCGCTGTCGGTAGAGACTGGTCATCTCTTAGCGGCCATGGCTTGTTTTAATTTAATTTTTAAACTTTTTTTTATATTATTTTATATCGGATGCTTTTACCGTTCTGCATCGTTCTCACATGTATAATAATAATAATACGATCTATGTAACCAATATTTTGTAACCATATTTTGTTTAAAAGAGTGTCCATGGAGTTTCTTGCCCGTTCTTCTCCATAGGTACCTACTGCTTTGGAATGGGCAACTAGCTTCATCTCTCTGACTGACCGACACCTTGACAATTCAAAAGTGCCTGTAATTGGTTTATTTGAAATAAATACTTTGAGTTTGAGTTTGAGTTTAACATGCCCATACCATGACAACCGATTTCCACACAACTTTTCGGTCACCGGTATCACCTTCAGACTTCTTCTTATATACTCATTACGTATTCTATCCATTCGCGTAACACCACACATCCCTCTTAGCATTCTCATCTCAGCTGCATGCAATTGTCTTTCATTCATTCCTTTTGTGGCCCAACACTCTGATACGTACAAGACGGCAAGTCTTATCATGCTTTCATAAATCTTCCCCTTAAGTTTAAGGGGAATGCGGGAGTCACAAATTGTTCCCGTGACCTGCCGCCATTTCATCCACCCAGTGTTAATTCTATGCTTAACAGTCCGATCTATTTCGCCATCGCTTTGCACAAGTGAACCGAGATACCGAAAGTCGGAGCAAACTGGGAGAAGCGCGCCATCAAGCGCTATGACCCCAGACCTGGAGAGACTGCCGAAGTCGCAGAACATGTACTCAGGTTTTGGTTCTGCTGATTTTCAGGCCAACAATCTCCAGTTTCCGTTGCCATTTCTCCAGTCTACTCTGGATCTCAGGTCCATCTTCACTGACAAGAACGATGTCATCGGCAAATAGCATGCACCATGGTGCCTCTTCCTGTATGTTCGCCGTTAGAGCATCCATAATCAAAAGGAAGAGGTAAGGGCTTAAAGCCGACCCCTGATGCAAGCCTACCGCCACATTGAACTTGTCGGTGTTGCCAGCAGCCGACCGAACGTAGGTACGGGATTGGCTGTACATAGCACGAATTAACTCTACATACTTCCCGGGCAAACCTTTCTCTTTCAAGGCCCACCACACGACATCCCGAGGTACCCTATCATACGCTTTCTCTAGATCAATGAACACCATGTGCAAGTTTTTGTGTGCACGTCTGTACTTCTCGCACAATTGGCGGAGTGCAAAAGTGGCGTCCACTGTTCCACGATCTGGCATAAACCCAAACTGGTTTGGGGTAATCCCACTCTCCTCTCGCAATCTTTTCTCTATTATTTTCTCCCATACCTTCATACTATGGGACATGAGCTTTATCCCTCGATGGTTGTTGCAGTCCTGTACATCACCTTTATTCTTGAAGATGGGCACTATACATATAAATCAGCCTCTTGAATCACTCTATCTATTAAAAAAACTGCATCAAAATTCGTTGTGTAGTTTTAAAGATCTAAGCATACATACATACAGACATTAGGACAGACGCGGGAAGCGACTTTGCTTTATACTATGTAGTGATGTAAAATAATGCTACATACATAAATAGCATCATCGCTGAGTTGAATCCAGTTCACGCTGAGAGCGGACGTCGCGACTGACTAACTATTTTTAAATAAAATAAGCTTAAAACGATACCTAGAGACAGATACCCTGTGATAGTTCTGTAAAGTAGTGTAACTTTTGAGTACGATCCTGGACGTTAAAATGTTTAAAATATTAACCATATTCCTACTGGTGGTGGTAGTGGATGGCCTTACTGGGGAAGCTAAGGAAAAAGACCTGGATTCAATTATTGATCAGATTTTCCACCCTGGAACGTCTACCAATCGAACTCGGGACGAAACTAATTCTGCAACTATCCAAGATAGTACTGGAGCCAAGGAAAAAGACCTGGATTCAATTGTTGATCAGATTTTCAACCCTGGAACGTCAACCAATCGACCTCGAAACGATACTGATTCTGCACCTATCCAAGCTGGTACTGAAAACAGTGAAACGGACGAAGTATGCATACTACCTACTGGTGAGAAAGGAAAATGCGTTAGTTTCTATCTCTGTGACCAAAAACCTCTCGATCCCGGTTTAATTGATATCGGTATCAGTGATACTAACTCTTGTCCTAACTACATCGAAGTCTGCTGTCCAGTCGAGTAAGGGTTCTCATGACTAGCTGGGCCCTGACCTGCATTGCACCGTCAGAACTTTTAAAGGAACACCTTAACTTAATACTTTCTGATTTTGTTTTGTAATCTATACTAATATTATAAATAATAAATAAATAAAATTCATTTATTTTGGATACTGTAATAAGTTTTCAAACTCAATGTATACTCGAATAAAAGTGATGTTTCGAAAATGTTTCTTTTTTGCATTTTATTCTTTTTCTATACTAATATTATAAAGAGGTAAAATTTGTAAGTTTGTATGTAGGGGGTAATCTCCGGAACTAATGATCCAATTTCAAAAAAAAATTCACTGATAGAAAGCTACGTTATTCCTGAGTGCTATAGGCTATAAATTATATTTGTATCATACATATTAGCCGAGCTATCGCAATTTTCGTCTAGCAAGTCGGAGAGAAATACCTCCGAAAACAGAATTATTTGCATGCACTGCCTAAACAGTTACAGTATATCGCAATTTTCCGCGGACGAAGTCGCGGGCAGAAGCTAGTACTTAATAAAAGGAAACCGCGACCCACACTGGGTCCGCGTGGCTCATTATGACCCACTCCCTCTCACAAAGAGGAGATCTGTGTCCCAACAGTGGAACCTTTATAGGCTGATTCGCTACTATCTACTTACAGAACCATCTATTGTATTCATAATTTTTATAACTAATTTGGACACAACATCTCAGTCATCGTAACCAATTACGTGCTTTTCTCATAAATGCATTAGCAGCTTTCAAATTATTCTCAATACTAAAGCGTATGTTTCTTCCATCGCTAATGAGTGGGAGCGGGCCAAAATCTATCACTACGTCTGTTCTAGGTTGACACAAGGCTCCTTTCTGGCATTAGTATTGGGTATTGGAAAGCTTACTCAATAACGTTACTTTTTATAAACTGTCAAAACGCGGAATTTGTACGTAATTTGTATGAAATATAAAAATGGGCCGTCACAGATTTATATAATCAAATGGAATGCTTATTAGCATTAAATAAATTAATAGTATAATATTAAATTCTGTACGGCGGCGATGGAAGTTTTTAAGCCGAGCGGTCTTTTTGCTATGTGATGTCATATTTTGTTTTTTGAGCCTGTTTTCCCGTACATACCAGTTTGAAAATAAACTTAAAAGTAATAATAATATTATGATGGCCACTATAATAGCAGGCATCGCAGAGCCGCGGCCAGTATAAAATTAAAAGCCGCCAGATCAAACAATCAAGTTTAAACAAGGAAAATAAACTTAGAATATAAATAAAACAATTTACGTGTGATTGTGTGAAATATTGTGTTAAAATGTTTAAAACACTTTGCATCCTTCTCCTGGTGGCAGGAGTTTACTGCAATGATGAATTAGATAAAGTGCTGGATGAAATTTTCGCACCTTCCTCGGTCGTTCAACCCAAGGAGAAAATTCCACCTTCCACGAATAATGAAGAAACAGTTGCAGACGATTCGCGATGCGCGTTGTTTGATAATCAGGAGAGGAAATGTGTACCTTACTACCGATGCAAGTCGATAAAAGACGGAGACGATAAAACAGATATAAACTCAGTCGGCGCACTTTGCGCTTCATATATTGACACCTGTTGTCTGGTATCTGACTCCATTTCTCCAGATATATCTTTGCAAGATTTTGTTTGAAGCGTCAGATATTATATTCCTAATGTATAATAAAAAATGTATGTATAAACAAGATATTTGAGCTGAATCCAGATCGCCCTGAGAGCCAATCGCCGCGTCAGACGGTGTACCAGGAAAATAAGTGAATAAAAACATAGAACCGGCTCCCAGAGAACTTTTTGTGATTGTTTTGTGATATAATATATACATAGTGGCGCTGCAATGGTGACATTAATTTAACTTTTTTATTATTTAGGGCTCGTCCCATTAATCATATAAATGTTGATAGGGATAAAACAAATCGCAAGTTGAAAAAAATTGCATAGTTGGGAAAAGGCTAGACAGAATGTTATCAAAAGCTTTCTCAAAAAAAACTATAAAACTACACTTATTTCTGTAAGACAAGGATAATACTGAAGCTTTTGTGCCCTCAATCAGGAGTAATTGAGAAACTACCCAGGGTCATGCACCCTACCTGATGGCCAGAATAGAGAATTCGTTACCTCTACGAGGGAAATATTCTTAAGTTACTTTGTATAACGTCGCAGTTTATGGTTCTCGTTCTAATGCTTGACTAGTTTATTGAATTTTAACCCGATCTACCTACTATTTAAGTCAATCTATTTTATTTTCTGTTATGTGCGTTTTGTTTAAATGCAAAAGAAACATTTATTTTTCTTTAGGAAGTTTCCTTCTAAATGATCCTTAATATACATAGATTCATGCTCCATTTTATTTGTAACTTTTCATCGTTATTTTATAACCTAAAATTATATTTTAATAAATGTACAATTAATGAAGTCATCATTAATTGTACATTTATTAAAATATAACACAAACTCGCAAACAGTTTAGTACTAAAATTTGTAATATAGGTACCACTAAAAGTAATGTAGTTATATAAAATTCATAACTAATCAGAATTTGGTGTTGACTAATTACTAACTTTTATGACTAAAATAATTAAAATGGTGGAAATATGTTTTTGTTTTTTGTTTGGATTGTATGAAAGATGACAGGTTAAGCTACGCTTGACGGGGTTGGCCGTGGATGGGTGACCATCTTTACATAACGAGACTCCATGCCTCGGAAAGCACGTTAAGCCGTTGGTGCGGGCTGTTATTTGTGCATCTTTGACAGTCGTTACGGGTCGTCAGAAGCCCGAAAATCTGACAGCCAGTCTTACCATGGGGTATCGTATTGCCCAGTTACTGGGTTGTGGAGGTCAGATAGGCAGTCGCTCCATGTAAAATACTGGTATTCAGCTGCATCTGGTTAGACTGAAAGCTGAGCCCAACAGAGTTGGGAAAAGTTTAGGCTCATTGATTGTGTGAAAGATGACGTGCAGGAAGAAGGGTACTGCTAATGAAAACGTTTGAAGGTATAGACATCCAAAACCGACCCCAAATTAGAATAAGAACAGGAGAACTAGATAGGCCTTCACTTACAGAGCACACAGATGGTAGAGCTCGGGTTATAGTGTGTTGTGTTGTAGGGATTTCTACAAGAAAAACAGAAATACACAGGACAGCAACTATTGAATTATATTACTTTTAAAGAATACATGCGTCTAGCAGCATGGCTACTGACAGACTCTTATTCATTTTTTTAATGAAAACCTATCAAAATATATTAAAATTTTGAAAGGTCGACTGCTGTCATTTATTTTCTAACTAACCAGCTTGGTTCCACATAAGGTTTCAAAGTCGGGGACCATCACTGAGGGGGCTCAGTGGTAGAGCATGTGTTCCGTATAAGGATTTGCTAGACTATCAAAGCTACACACAGACCGTGAATAATTAATGATATATTATTTTATATCGAATACATTTGCCAAGCCTGGCTCAAGACGGGTCGTGTCACTTGTACAAATATAACCTATTCTGTTCATAATTTAAAGGTTAGAATGCTGCCAGATTATTACCAGCCATGTTCAACATAAGGTTTCGCTCAGGCTCTACAGTACCTACTGCTTTGGAATGGGCTTCATCTTTCCGACTCAACGACCTCTTGCAGTACAGAAGTTATTTGAAATAAATGCTTAAGTTTGAGTTAGGAGTTTAAAGAAAAATGAAAGTATGAAAAATGTAGATGTCATATCCTCGGTTTAAAAAGTTATGTAAAGGCTAAAAGGTTATCAAAACTTTAAAAAGCTATCTATAAGCTAAAAGCTAGGTATTCAATTTTTAAGGAATTTTCTCGACGGCGGCGGCGAGTCGACAAAGGGCTGGTGTTCTTTGCCCAAAGAATTATCATAGCTATTCAACGGGACAAGACTGCCAGTCTTCTGGGCACATTTCCAGATGACAGCGATGCGGACGAGTACTGCGACGCCTAAGTGTCCTTTTGTTTTTGTATTTATTTGTTTAGTAAGTATTGAGTTTTTGTTTGAGTTTTGTTTTGAGTTGAATGGTAATTCAATTTAGTACCTAGTATAAATAGTTTGTCGTAGGATTTGTTCGAATTGGTTATCGTGTACCATGGCGTAAAAGTCTGACACGCTTTCCTACTTCAACCAGAGCGGGAGAAGCTATTTGATGATATGCAAAAAAAGGGTAACTAGTTTCATTAATTATAATTTAAAATATTTTGTCAAATCAAAGATAAGATAAGATAATATTTATTTGCATAAACATGTGTCATACATACAAGAAAATACGTGCATGCAAGATGGTAACAACATTATTAAGTACAAAGCATGTTTGCCACACGCTGTGACGTGCAAATGTCAAGAAATGTTATTAATAAAAACCTCTTAAAATAACAATAAATCAAGTAATTAAATAATAAAAGAGTAATAATATTCAAATTTAAATTAACAAAATCAAAGGCTGTTATACAATAATCATGTCAACAATTAAAATAAAATAAGGTAAATTCAAAAAAATATAACAAGATCGAAATTTATTGAACTATTCTCTATTTTAAATAAACAAACACAAAAATTAATAATCAAATCAATTAAGCAACTATGTCAATACAAATTTTTCCTCTAGGAACTCGCTAACGCTATAGTATGCTTTATTTACTAAATATGTCTTCAGTTTTCTTTTCAAATGTACATTATTAAGCTCCTTCCATGTTTTAGGCAACTTGTTGTCAAATCATTTATTTGAAACTAGCTGCTCCCGCGGTTTCACCCACTACTCGGCTCCTATTGGTCGTAGCGTGTTGTTACATAGCCTACCTGCCTCCCCTTCCATGCCCTTCCTCGATAAATGGACTATCCAACACAAACATATTTTTAATTCGGACCAGAGAAAAGAGATTAGCGCGTTCAAACAAACAAACTCTTCAGCTTTATAGTATTAAGTATAGATAGGCACAAAGAAGGCACTTTTGAACGTCAAAATGAGCAAAAAGTCAAGTTGCTTGACTGCCATACTTGTTATTATTTTCCAACAATCAAGTTCTTAACAATTTAGTAATAGCTAAAATGTGATTTAACGTTACATAAATAATTTAGGAACTCGATTGAAGTCGAAACTGGTTGTAGGTATGATTAATAACCTTGTTATGTTTGCTCAAAATAAAGTAGTGTGATGATTTACATGTCTTTGGAAAAATCCAATGAGAGTCCAAACCACGATTGAATTTTGAAATTCTCATTCAATAGATGGTCTTCTTCTTCTTTTCGTGTGGCTAGTGAGTAACCTGGAGTCAGAGTATTTATGCTGCCCATGGGCCTCTGACTTAGCTTCACATGCTGTTGAAAAATTGCTCTCAGACATGCTGGTTTCCTCACGATGTTTTCCTTCACCGGTTTTTAAGCAAGTGATAATTATACAATACACATGAATCCGTAAAATCAGAGGTGCGTGTCTTGTGTTCGAATCCGGGACTTATGACTTGGCAGACCGACGGTCACATCACTAGGCTATCACTGTTTATCAATAGATGGTGTATGAGTATGTATAAATTAAAACGCGACCAAGACGTTCTCGCTTAAGAAAGATTCAGTACCGCTCGCAGTGCGGCTTTTATTAACTTATAAGTTTTTTTGTATAATACTTAAATAGAGTTCTTTTAAAAGATACCAAACACAATAACTTGTTATTTTTTTTTTGAACTTAGTACCGAACTGACCCTTAAAATAAATTTTATCCGGCTATATACACCTAATCATAAGGGTCAGTTCACACTGAGACGCGACGCGACGCGACCATACTGGAAGAGGCCAGTGAATTCGCGCTATGTCGCGCGCCGCCCCGAGGCGCATCGTAAAATCGTTGACAGCAGCGAGAAGCCGCGCGGCGCAGTTCCTTGACAATTCAAAAGTGCCTGTAATTGGTTTATCCTACTACTATTATAAAGGCGAAAGTTTGTAAGTATGGATGTATGGATGTTTGTTACTCTTTCACGTAAAAACTACTGTATAGATTTGGATGAAATTTGACACAGAGATGGTTTATATCCTGGATTAACACATAGGATATTTTTTATCCCGGTAGAACATTCCTGTGGGATAATTTCCGACCTCCACGCGAGCGAAGCCGCGGGCAGAAGCTAGTTTGAAATAAATGCTTTGAGTTTGAGTTTAAGTTTGCAGCCGCGTGCACCTGCCCCGCCGCACTGCATAAATTCTACAAGAAGTCTGAATGGAAATAGTAGAGACAAGTCGACACGGCGGCGGCCTCAGGTTGCGCCTCGCGAAAGGTGCGGGCAGTGTCGCGTCGCATCGGGTCTCGGTGTGTGCTGACCCTTATGATATAATATTAATTCGTTCGTTGAATACATCTCTAGAAAAAACTGTAACCGACGGATAAATAACTTATATCATAATGTTTTTTTTTTATTTGGGAACCTTAATTCACCTAACATAACATCATGAGTGTATTACTACTCCACTAATCCAGACTTCGAGCTGCTACTGAGAAATTCCTAATGGAAAAACCCAACAACAACTTACCCGACCTGGGAATCGAACCCAAAACCGCATGCTTTGCAGTAGCGTTTCCGACTACTAGACCAACGAGGCCGTCCACGGTAGAGCAGTGTATTTTGGTATTTAAAAATAAAGTTTTTTAATAATATGAAGTTTAACAGCATCGCTGAGTGGCATCCAGTTTGTGTTGAGGCTTGACCTATGCACGTCGTCGACCGAACTAGTATAACGAGGATAATAAGATAAAAATACAAAAAACCGGCTACTTGAGAACATTTTGTGATAGTTTAAGTGGAATATTGTGATAAAACAGTGCAAAATATTTATTTAAAAAGTCTTCATGGACGTTAATATGTTAAAAACACTACCCATACTCCTGTTGGTGACTTTAGTTCATTGCCAGAGTGATGAAAACCTTATTGCATTTCTGACCCAGATGTACGGCCCTAACCAACCAGTGGCGACCAACCAAGGCAAAACTCAGGGTCGGAATCCAATCGTGCCTCCAATCCAGATTGAATCAAGTTCCGACGATAATTTTTCTAATAGTCCCCTTCAACGTGTATCTAAACCTGGTCAGCATGAGGGATGCGGCTGGGCCAACCCAAATGGAGTCGACATGCAAAACCCGAGTACCAACAATGAGTACACGAAATTCGGTGAATTTCCTTGGATGGTAGGTATACTCAAAATTGAGCCAGTGAGTGATGAATCAAGCAGCAAAAAATTCTTGCTATACGTTGGAGGAGGTTCTCTCATCCATCCAAGCGTGGTTTTAACTGTAGCTCATTACGTTACCAGTGGCCAACCGTTAAAGGTCAGGGCTGGAGAGTGGGACACACAGAGCACCACAGAAATCTATCCGTTCCAAGAAAGGGACGTAATAGCAGTTGAGACACATAAGGATTTCATTGAAGAAAACTCATTCTACGATATCGCAGTCCTCTTCCTAGACAAACCAATGGAATTAGCTCCTAATGTCGGAGTAGCCTGTTTGCCACCCGCTCGAATTCTTCAAAGAGAAAACACCCGTTGTATAGCTACAGGCTGGGGCAAAGATAAATTCAACAGCCAAGGACGGTACCAAGTTATTCTGAAGAAGATTGAAGTGCCGGTGGTAACACGGGAAAACTGTCAGGCAGCTCTCCGGAGAACACGTCTGGGCAAGCATTTCCAACTGCATTCTTCTTTCATGTGCGCTGGTGGAGAACCTGGCAAGGATACGTGTAGAGGAGATGGTGGCGCACCTTTATCTTGCCCTATCGATTACGAACAGGACCGTTATGTTCAAAGTGGTATCGTTGCTTGGGGCGTCGGCTGTGGGGATGATGGTACTCCTGGCGTGTACGTGGATGTGGCTGTGCTAAGAGATTGGATCGATGACAAGGTGGTTGGAAAAGGCTATGACCCTAGGACTTATAGTTTTTAATCGATGTGTTTAAGACTGATTTGAAAACGTTGTGATGCGACTTTCATTTAGAGTATCTTTGATTGAAATATTTTTTTAAAATTATTATCTCAGTTTGTTGTATAATTATTTACTATTATATTTTCATTAATAGTCCAATGCGTTTGATGTAATAAATATAAAGATTATTTGATTATTTTACACTTAATAATGTTTTATAGAGAGACTAACTGGATACCAGGGGGCCTAGAGTAAGTCACATTTTTACTAACGATAGCGAAATTAGAATCAAATCAAATCAAATCAAATCATTTATTCGCATAGAATGTGGGTATTTAACAAAAAGTTGGTAAAAAAAGTATATATTGGCCCATGCACATGCTGCCTGGGTATTGGCATGCAAAATTTAACAAATTAAATATCAACTTATGCTAAGGAACACCAAATAAGTTTAATAAATTCAAAGATAAGTTTTAAATTTAAATGCAGTTGTAACACCAATAAAATAATTAATCTAATAATTTCAAATTTAAATTTTGAACTTCAATACATAATTAAGGAAAACTAATAAAATAATTAATATAATAATTTCAAATTAAAATGTCAATACTAACTACTTAATGTCAGTTATAATTCATGTCAATAATACAGTGTTCATGGTGTAACTGCAATGTCACAGAAGAGGGTCATTCAAAAAATCACTTATTGTATAGTAACATTTCTGAGTCAAATATGCCTTGAGTTTGTTTTTAAATTGTTGAAGGGTGTCATTTTTTATGTTGTCCGGTAGTTTATTAAATATAATTGGACCCATGTAAAGAACACTTTTTCTAAGTAGTGCAGTTTTATAGCTGCTGACAGTTAAAAGATTTTTGTATTGACTTCTAACGGGACCTTTCTTGGTGTGTGAGACCTTAGCAAATAGCTTTATGTTGCTTTTAACAAAAAATGCCATTTCTAAAATGTACAATGACGGAAACGTAAGTATTTTTAAAGACTTGAAGTAGGGTTCACAGCTATCTCTTGGTTTTATACCGCACATGGCTCTTATACACCGTTTTTGGGCTTTAAATATGGTATCTCTTAAAGTACAATTACCCCAGAATTAGATAAATCCGAAAGGTATGGGTATTGGCATCAGCTTTTGAAATGTCACGTGACCAATCGTGTGCGATCGCTAACTGATAGACAATGTCAAATTGTGTACTGAAACTCGATTAATCCTACTACTATTATAAAGGCGAAAGTTTGTAAGTATGGATGTATGGATGTTTGTTACTCTTTCACGTAAAAACTACTGTATAGATTTGGATGAAATTTGACACAGAGATGGTTTATATCCTGGATTAACACATAGGATATTTTTTATCCCGGTAGAACATTCCTGTGGGATAATTTCCGACCTCCACGCGAGCGAAGCCGCGGGCAGAAGCTAGTATTACCATAAAAATGCGTTGACGATTGGCGTTCTTGTCAATCCGAATCGCTGCGATAACGAATTGTTCGATCAACAATTTGCAAAATCAAATCGACACGGAGCGATTGACACTTGTCTAGGCTCTCAGTTTATAAGGTTAGTGATTCGTCTTTTAAAGGTTAATTAAATACAAATTCAAAAATAATTAAGTTAAAAAATATTAACAGGAAATGCATTATGACGCAATCATTTGTGACATTTAAAATGCTAATAATATTCTTAGCTAAAGTCAGCTAATAAGCTGCCAGATCTTCTCAGTATCTCAAATAAAAAGCATATTTTTAACGTTTCCATTGGAAATGTGTTTATCTCATGTAAAACCCGGATAATCCTGCGCCTGATCTAAACTTGAAGGGCCCTGAAACTTCTTAGCCTTTTGGGCTAAAGGTCGAAGCAGAAGTAAGTCATATTATTATTTGATAAGGACTGATTTGTTATTGTAGATGAATTTTTGAACGACCATTTATTATAATATTATTCATTTTTGACCATGACTATTTATTGATTTTATTGTACTTGATATTTTTCTTTGTTCTGTTCATGTATTTAATTTAATTAAAATATAATTTTTGGTAAGTCACATAATCTAATGTCACCTTATGTGTCACTTATTGTATGTCTTGATTATGACAAAACATAGCGCACCCCCTATTTATGTAAACATCTATGTTTCACAAATAAATTGATTGATTGATTTATTGATTGAGAATAAGTAACCGGTGCCCATGCACGGTATAAATGAAAAATCGAATGTAATAATTATTTTATATGTTTGATGTTTTAAACAATTTTTATCACAATGTGTTGGAACTAATATTGTAAGTTTTATTGATTTAAATAATATTTTTGATGACATTCAAATAATAATTGAATATTGCGAATTTGAGTACTACACAGGCAATTTTTTTAATGGCATCTCAAAGTTTTACCAAAGGGTTGTCTACTGCTAAACCAGGCTAGCTTTTTATTATGTATACGAGCAACGCAAATGTTCTGCAGATCTGGTTTTTTTTTGTGTGGTTAGTGACTATAATAGTGTCTAGTGGTAGCGTCGTGTGATGGGTCGTTGAGCCTCCTAAAATAGGTTTGAGATAGTTATGCTCTCTGTTGGGACAGGTCTAATCGAAACTGTAATGGCACTTCCTTCAAAATACTCTTTCAGACATGGCCCTGAATTGTTACGCACATAAAATCTTTATAATATAATGTTTGGAGTTTAAAAGAGACAATGACCTCTGAGTTTGTTTCGGCATTTGTTCGTCAGGCAACAGTCTGGGGAATGTTGGCGCCATCATCATTCTCCTGCCCTTACCCCAATTTATTTGGGGTCGGCGCAACATGTCTCTTTCTTCCATACTTCTCTATTAGTCGTCAGCCATATAGCTTTAAAATATTAAGGGTCTTAAAAGTTCTACTTACAGATATAAGCATTTTATTTCGAAATAGCTTGAATTGAGTCGAGCCGATCTGATCTTATTCAGCGAGGATAGGTGCCGATCAGTAAGAGTCCAATGAAACCCGAATAAGTGTGTGGTAGGTAAGGGTTTCGGGTCGGGTTTGTTAATCAACAAATATATAATAAGTGTGTAGCATTCACTAAACAAATTTAATTCCTTAAAAATTAGAAACATTTTTTTTCCAATCAATATTATTTATTGCGACCTTTTCTAAGTAAACAGCCAGCGTAGTAGTGTCAACAGCATTTATAAATTTATTATTACTTATTTACGACAACATTAAGCTGATTATGATAAAACCGTTGACATTGTAAAATATTAAAAAAAAAATGCAAAGAATAGAATCATGGCGACATGATATTCTATGTAAAGTCGTATGCCTCGAGGCAAGTATTGCATAATATTACATCACGCATGTCATACATCGCCCACATTTCGCCATTTATGCTTAAGCCCCATGTAATAGGGGGCGAGCCTATTGCCATCAACCAGACACTCCTGGCTGCCACTGCGAAATTCCCAATAATAATAAAATAGCTAGGGGTTAGGCCCAACACAAGTATTATCAATAACTTACTTAGTCTCATTTACAATCGATATAACTGTTTTGGGACAAATAAACATTTTCAATAATATTTTAGTAGGAAATTGTTTACAATAGTGTTACAATAGCCAGCGCCCTCTTCCGGGAGAAAATTGCTAAGGATAAAAGAAAAAATAATACGTTTATTTGCGGCAAACATGATGCAGTAAAAAAAAACAGAAACAAACAACAACAAAAAAACAAGTTGTAGAAACTTATGTAATAAAATTATCAAAAGCGGAAAAAATGTATTAAAATTATAAAAAGATTAAAAACTTGATAGTACAAATTATAAGAAAAAACCTGTGATGATGATTGTGTGTATGCACGAGTGTGTGTGTGTCATTGAATTGGCCCGTTAGGGCCGAAGCCTCCCGGGTAAGCGGGATTGTCCGAAAGGGTTACCTACCGCTACCCCGGAACATAAAAGGCTAAGGAAAGGAACATGGATGGGTTTCAGTCAGTAAGAGTCTGACAGTCCCTTCCGCTCCACTCAGAGCAATAGGAGTAATTGGATAATTTCCAGACTTCAAAAAAAAAAAATTCTCATTAGGATCGCGAGTAAGAGCTGAAGTGGAGAGTACAATTGGTGTTAAGAAAGAGTTATAAAAATTTGCTGTTTCATAGTAATTAACCATAATATGTAGGGCGTGGCAAAACCCAATAACACTTCCATCACCTGGTAATTGAAGACCTCATGCTCAGAAACATTTGCGACCGCTACACCAATGACACAGTCCAGCGAGTATTGTTACGTAATTATTATAGTAAATATTGACGAAATAATTTAAGTAGGTAAGTACATATTGTAAAATATAATACAAGGCTGAAATTACTCAGTGGTCATGTTGGGTAATAAAACATATTTTCTGGAAATATTAGGTACGGAGGCAAGGTCAATGACTTATAACAATGTTATACATATATTATGTATACTTATAACAATGTTATACGTATATATATACATATGTTATGGACCGCTGCCGGCGAGTACTTCGAATAAACCTGCTTAGCCCTTTCCCAACTATGTTTTATCAGCTTCCAGTCTAACCAGATGCAGCTGAATATTTTACATAGAGCGACTGCCTATCTGACCTCCACAACCCAGTCAGTAACGGGGTAATAAGATACCCCTTGGTAAGACTGGCTGTCAGACTTTCGGGCTTCTAACTACCCGTAATGACTGTCCAAGATCCACGAATGACAGCCGGGACCAACGGCTTAGCGTGCTTTCCGAGGCACAGAGGTTGGTTTAGCGTTTGAAATACACAGATTATTCTTAAGTGACAAGAAATTGCGTTAGTTGGTTCCATTTCTAGAAATTCTAGACGTATACGTACCGGCGTTGTCGCAACGAGTATCTAGTTTTGCTAGTATAGTTGTATACGGTACATCAAATACAGGTTCTAGTGTAAAAACGGTCCTAGCAAGGTGTATCGTGTCACCTTGTTTGGCTCCGCCACCGGGTTGTGGCTGAACAAATATTTGTTTTTATAATAATAACTAAACACTTACAGTTTGCTTTTGTCTTTGCGCTTGAACTTCAAACAATTTAATTTATAGACACTATTTCTTACTAACGCACGGATAACGTTGAAATGTGTTAACAACCAAATAACATCAGTTGGAAATGAGGATTTGAATATAATATAAGGACAAATTCAAATAATTTATTTAAAACAGGAGCTCGAAAGGCATTTTTGAATGAAAAAAAAAAAGATTCCAATGTAAGGAGCATTGGAATCATTTTTTTTTTCAAGGAAGTTTTTTATGGAGAATTGGCAAGAGACTCCACCGTTACTCATATAATGCAACGCTCAGGAGAGGCTACCGATCAATGTCTGTAAAAGCGACAATTTTTTAACCTTTCGAACGCCATTGTCACATATACGTTACAAGCAAGCGCATGCCCTGTACGCCAACGACGCAAATATGTGACAATGGCAACAACACTATAACACAAAATAAACAATTAAATAATTTCTTTTGTGAGTGTTTATATAGATATCTTAAAAATTAAAGCTCTTTTACGTATTTAATGACATGAAACAAATTCAAAAGACACAATGGATATTGGGAAATTCATGATAGCAAGAAGAAATAAATTTGTAGCTTGGCGTGGAGGGCACGCGAGGCGTTAACGCTCTGGCGTTCAAAAGGTAAAAAAACTCGACACATTATTAAGTCAGAATACTTACACATAATATACGTAGTTTCATGCATTTTAAACACATCATTGGATTTACATTACACAATTATGCAAATACCGATTCCATTTTGGGATCTGCATTCATTTATTACGAATGGCTTTTCGTGCGTTCGTTGAGTCGACAGTTTTCCTTGGAATCATCATCATCATCTGCCTAGCCTTTTTTCAGCTTCCAGTATAACCGGATGATGCAGCTGAATACCTACTAGAATAACTACCACCTACCTGACTGATACCTTTTTTTTTTAGTGTGGGAAATCATCAAATGACTCCTCCCGCTCTGGGTGGAGCGGAAGGGGGTGTCAGACTTTTTTACTGACTAAAACCCATCCATGTTCCTTCCTTAGCCCTTTATGTTGCGGGGTAGCGGTTATCCTTCCGGACAATCCCGCTTACCCGGAGGACAATCCCGCTTACCTTGCTCTACCTTGGAATAATTATTGACGGTTAATTAAAATGGGGCCCACATAGATAGAGATTCATTGTTCAATCGCTGTTGTGCTTGAGAGGACTTCGTAGCTAAGTAATTACAGCCGCACAGGTCAATACTTCAGGTTAAGCTACGCTTGCCGGGGTTGGTCCATGGGTGGGTGGCCATCTTTAAATACCAAGAACCCTGACTCAGAAAGCACGATAAGCTGTCGTTTCTGGCTGTCATTCTTGGATCTTTGACAATCGTAACTGGTCGTCAGAACTCCGAAAGTCTGATAGCCAGTCTAACTAAGGGGTATTGTATTACCCAGTTACTGACTGGGTTGTGGAAGTCAGATAGGCAGTCACTCCATATAAAATACTGATATTCAGCTGTATCCGGTTAGACTGGAAACTGACCCCAACATAGTTGGCTAGGCAGAATGATTTGAATCACTCATACTCACAAGGAAACGCCACGCAAGATTAACACTAAGTTATTTCCTTGCAATTTCCTTTAATTTATATTTTAGTGCTTTAATTATAATGTACGTTATACTTAAGTGCTAGAATATCCGTTAGTTAGCAACGACTTTCTTGAAAATAAGTGTTCAAAGTACGCAATTTTTTAATGGCTACCTGATTCTGCCTTGTTTTGTAATGTTTAGTATAAGCTCTTTGTAACATCACCATAATATGCCTTTTCTCACCTTTGTTGAGGTCAGCTTCCGGTCTAACCGGGTGCAGCTAAATACCAGCATTTTGCATGGAGAGACTGCCTATCTGACGTCCACAACTCAGTAACTGGGTAACACGATAGCCTTTAGAAAGACTGGTTGTCATATTTTCGGGCTTCTGACGACACGTAATCATTATCAAAGATCTACAAATTACAGCCGGGAACAACGGCTTAAAGTGCTCTCTGAGTCATGTGTTTTTAGTTTTAAAGTAGGTCACCCATCCACGGACCAGCCTCGGAAAGCGTATCCGTGCAGTCACTAGTCCCTGTATAGATATACTAAATAAACATTTATTTTGAATTTTCAAATTGTAATTTATGTTTTCATAATTTTTCTGGTGAAGCAGTGTAATTGGCGTTGGCCGTTTTATGTTATAATAATATATTTTTTTAAATGGGTTTTTTCATCTGGAAATTCTCAGAAGCAGCCCGGAGACTGGATTTATGTCTGGTTAGTGGCAATAGGAGAGCTCTACTTTTGTAAGTACGGGAAATCATCAAATGACTCCCGCTGTAAGTGGAGCGGAAGGGAGTGTTAGACTCTCACTGACTAAAACCCATCCATGTTCCTTTCTTAGCCCTTTGTGTCCGGGGTAGCGGTAACCCTTTCGGACAATCCTGCTGAAGATTTTACATGGAACTTAAACATAACTGGTGGACTGTGGACATACCGTAGGTTGCTGCCAAGCCTTATGCGCACAAGACGCGTGATGTTATATTAATTACTCAATATTCCTATGGAGACCATTTTAGTACAGCGACCAAAAAATATTTTAGCACAGTGCAACTTTTGTTCATGATCAGGGGTTCCCAAACTTATTTTGTCTACGGCCCACTTTGAGGATAAACTATTTTTTAGCACCCTAATTTTTTCACCTACTTTAAAACCACTATCTAGATGAAATTACACATTGCTCCCCAAGCCTCTACACAACGCCCCCATTTTATTCTGGGTCTCTTACTGTCCCCATTTTAGCCTGCAGGACCCTCAAGGGGGCATTATCGCCTATTTTGAGAAAGGCTGCACTAAATTCATCAGAATATAACAAAAAACTACGCAACAGTTCTATAACAACTGAAGTAACACAAAAACTATGACAAAATTGGGTCACTTACTACATCTTAAAAAGAAGAAAATGAGAAATAACTGGCCAATGACAATGACATTGCCAAAAAAAAGAAATGTCCAACGCGGTAGCTAGGCTATTGATCAATATTATTAAGGCTCCCGCAGAAAGGCGTGACGAGACCGTGCGACGCGATTCTGGTACAAGTATTTACAATTCATTTTCATAGAAATTATTCCACTACAGTCGAGTCGAGCCTGTCTACGGAAACCTTTATGGTATGTGGCATAGATTATGCAATATGTACAGTCAGGAAAAAAAATATAATAAATTGAATTGTGAATCTTTGATCCATAATGTGCAGTCAAAGTTTTTTTTTCCGTATGGCTCTTGACCTAGATCGCGCCTGATGGAAAGCGATGGGTGAGGTCTATGATGGAACGAGATTGCCTGTACACACTTGATTTGAAGAAATTGCATTTGCTGTAATAATTCGTTATACATGGGGTAACTTGTTGAGACCGACTACTTTAAGTTTTTTAGATTTATGATACTAAAGGTATTACATATCTGAGAGATATTTCTCAACATCATGTGAAACTCTGACACCAGGTTAGTCACTAATCACACGAAAAAAAGAAGACTAAAGGCATTAGGTACAGCCAAAATAAAAAAAAATATTGTTTTTCTTAATTATCTCTTTCAAAAACTTACCATGTTACTCCCGGTAAAAAGGTATATTTTTGCCTGACAGAGTTATTTCTCCGATTCGTCATAACCCACATCCCCGCCTGTTCGCCTATTAGAAGCCGTTTGCTTATCAGACCTCAACGATTTAGCCGGTGATAATTAATGTCCTATAGGGACCTATAGGGTTCATACGACATTTGAGGGATTAACACGCTCAGCGCCGGTATATCCTTAATCATACACCATAGGGTTTTTGTCACGGGCCAGTGTATCCTTAATGATACACCACACTGCCTGTCTTCGAAGGCCGGTGTATGCCTCAGTATACACCGTTTCATACATTTTAGTAGGGCGTTCAAAAGCGTTGGCCCTGGAGAATATGCCTGTGTTATTGGGGTGTAAATATCTTTCTATACTATGATATCTATATGATACACCTTGCAAATGGAATGTGAATCTTTCAATTCTACCTTCCCAGGCCAGTGTATCATAAATCATACACCTCAAAAAAAGGGGGTGAATTAAAAGAAAAAAATATTTATTCTAGTAAGTGAAACCAGTAGAATTAGATTCTGCAATAAAAAAAACGCAATTCCAGCACCCTTTTCCAAAAATTGCCTTGGCGCTGAGCGTGTAACAACTAAAAATATAATAGATCTTTTAACACAGACTGCCTCGTTGTTCTTGTGGTCGCAAGCGCAACTTTTGAGCATGAGATCTTGGGTTCGATGCTTAGGAGCCCGTCTTGCGTTATTACAATTTACTATTAAGAATTTTTCAGTACTTATGGATTGTATGCACAGGATTTGTTCTCGATTGATGGCAATAGGCTCACCCCCTATTAAAAGGGACTTAAACATAACTGGCGAAAATGGCCGTACTATACAGGGTGTAACCGAAAGGGTATGCTACAAACCGAATTTTTTTTACTACGGGACCAACTCCGAAATCGCAAAAAAAAAATCAGCTGTTCTATACATTTTTGGTCATGTAACTCGTCGAAATGATCGAAACAGCCGATTTTTCACGATTTCGGAGTTGGTCCCATAATAAAAGTTGTTCAGTTTGGTGGTCTGTAGCATATCATTTTGTATAATTATACCCTTTCGGTTGCAACCAGTAGATACACTTCTGGCTTACTCTTCAGGGATTACAGGCGTGATGTTATGATACGTATTAACACATTCTAATCAGGGTTTAATTCCAGGCATTGCCGATTAAAAAAAAACTGACAATTGCTGGTCACACGTTATGTGGAATTATCACAATTATATTTGTCACAATGGGTCGTATTGCTATTATTAAATCGAACAAAATATAACAATGGAACTTGGAACACATTGATTGTAAATATCGACATGTTACTAATAATATAATCACCACAACACTGGTTTTGTTAAAAAAAAGAGGTCAGTCTTAATTGCAAAGAACTTGGTGAAATTCAAATCAAAATCAATACACCATATTCTCAGGATTCTATTTTCAAATATTATTTCACATCCCGTAAGCATGTAGAAATCATATAGGAGTTCATGACGAAATTTTAAAAAGAAGAGTAGGAATAACCTGCTGCTCTTTTTAGATTTTCACAAACGGCTTTTGAATACAAAACAGGTTATCACTTTCATCATCTACCTATCCTGTTCCCAACATTTTTTGGGGTCGGTTTCTAGTCTAACCAAATAATTTATAACTGGAAAAAAAAAATCCTTACACTTACTTATTTTGGTAACATTTTGTCCCAAAGCACTAGAACAATATCAGAACAATAATGTTCTGCTCTAAAGCACCACATTGCTCTGATGCACTTGGTCCAACTATCACGCCAACAGCGTAAGCACCGGGCTCTTAATATTTTCGCAACAAACCGAGTTTGGGTAGGAGGGTAGTTAAAAGTCTGTTAAAGCAACTCTTAAAAAACATGAAGACGATAAGATTATCGTCTCAAGCTTCAGTTATCGTCAGAAGCTTCAGTTTGAGAGACACTAACAAAATGGCACAATTAGAAATAAATATACGTAGGTATTCGTATTCGTAACCGTGTGTCGGGAATGAAAATTGTAAAAAAAAAACATGGTTAACTATAATAAAATAAATTTCCTGTCTGTCAATAAAAATGGGCCACAATTTTACTGTCATTACAAAGAACTAACAAAAACAAACAGCCGATATTTTTTCCTGCGAGTTTAACTCCGCCCTAAAACGACCCACTGGCCTTTATTCTATAATAAAAAACCTCCTTACACTTACCTTTACTGGTAACATTTTGTCCAAAAGCACCAACAACACAGAACACAATGAACCACCACATCGCTCCTATGCGCTCAGTTCAACTGTCGCGCGCACTCGCCGGCGCCAGCGCACCTAATATTTTCGCAACCATTTGTAAGAAGGGGGCTAACGCGTAAAGTCCAGTAAATTGTGTGAAATCATTTAATTATTCATATTTCTAGAAGGTATGTGTTTAAAAAGGTGTGGGTTGAGTAAAGAATTATATGACCTATTCTTGGAGGTATTGTAAAATATGGATGAGGTTGTCAAGGTGGGCTCGTAGTTGTACACTCATAGATGTTCGGATTTGTTGGACATTTCGTATACAAGTACCTGGTACTTGTTGTTAAGCGTATATTGTCCTCTCAACCTACCGCACTACGTCAGCAGGATTGTCCGAAAGGGTTACCTCTGCCCCGGAACACAAAGGGCTAAGGAAGGAACATGGATGAGTTTTAGTCAGTAAGAGTCTGACACCATTCAGCTCCACGCAGAGCGGGAGGAGACAAACAACCTACCATATTGTAATCTGAAAACATTGTGTTAACAAATTATGTGAAAAAGAGTAACTGTTGAGTTTTTTTCTGGTTCTTCTCCACAGGAAACGATCAATTGGAATTGTGTACCTAAATCATTTCAGACGAAACGTAGAAGACGTTTCGTCTGAAATGATTTTGCTGATGGGCAGTAGTCTGTTTTTTATTATTTTCTGTGTTTTAATTTAAACTTTCATTTTTTTTTTGTGTTTTATTAATTGAGCAAACGTATTTGCAGAAAGGGTGAGGGCATTGATTATCGCGTTTTCTCAATTTATTCTATTTGGCGATTTTAGACTGTAGTACAGTACAGTTTGCCTAATGATGGTTTCTTTCACCGACTTTGTTAGTATCTAAAGTACTGTCTGTTTCAAAAGTATCAATTGAAAATGTAAACAAATTAATCAATGTGTCTGTCAGTTATGCAAGTTAGGAATTATAATTAAATCAAATAAATAAATTAAAGTACATTACAATGAAGAGCGTCGGGGCAATAAAAACATGACTAGGTACTATTAACTGCATACACTTTTGATTGCAAACAATGAAATCAAATACTAATAGAGTTTCTAAATGATCATTCCTTGTTACACTGTATACTTGTTTTCGTATTAATATCCTTCCTTCGCAACAACTACTCATGCGCATAACCTAGTATGTGTCAATTGTATTCGTTAGTCGTGAACTTGAGTTTCCAATAACTTCATTATTTTCATATGGATTTAAGTTATATCCTGAATTCAATTTATGCAGGGTGAAAAATCTGTGATCGCGAAAAAAAATCAGCTGTTCCCTACATTTTGACGAGTTATTCGAGCATAATGTATGGAACAGCTGATTTTTTTTTCGCGATTTCAGATTTGTTCCCATAGTGAAAGTTGTTCATAATAATGGGTACAATGACTCTTTAAATAAAGCCCATGAATTCAATTTCACCCTGTGTTAGACGCGGGCTTAAAAAGTAAAATAAACCCACAGGTCAACATTCCAAATCATTTCTTTTTAGTTAAGTATAACTACATCGTTTCGAAAAAAACTGACTAGCCTTTTCCTAGCTATGTTAGGGTTGCCTTCTAGTCTAACCGGATGCAACTGAATATCAGAATTATACAAGCAGTAACTGCATATCTGTACTCTAAAACCCAGTAACTGGGTAATACGATACCCCTTGGTAAAACTGGCTGTCAGAATTTCGGACTTCTGACGACCCGTAACGACTCAAAGATCTACAAATGACAGCTGGAACCAACGACTTAACGTGCTTTCCGAGACACGAAGGATTCTCGGTACGTAAAAAAGGTCAACCATCCACGAACCAACCTCAGCAAGCGTAGACTAACCAAATGGATCGAACCGTGCGGCTGTTATTACTTAACCACGAGCCCTACAATCTATGGTAGGTGTCTTATATAATTCACCAAATATTCATAATAATATGTACAAAAATAACATGAATAATAATCAAAGAACATCAAAAAATTCGTCCACATCGCTGTCAACATGAATAGTACCCAAAAGGCTGGCAGCATTGCCGCGTTGTATGGCAATGCTGATTCTTTGCCCAAAAAATAGACCAGCCCTCTGAAGAGGTGAACCTCTGAAGGTGTGAAGAGTCGATCAACCGCTTGGCGACGTCTCGAAATACCCAATGAGTACTGTGATATGTTACTGTCAACCGTGATTAAAAGCATAAATCATTCAGTCAGTAAAAATCATTGCATTTCCGGTGTCCCAGTAAGTACTAATTAAAAAACATGAGAGGATAATTTTCAGCACGATATCGGAATATGTTACGAGTTTATTGACGAAGGATGTCGAGCTATAAAAATAACTATCTTTTCCGACTGTATACATTATTTTTTATTCTGTGTTTTTTTTGGTGGAGTTCGTGGCAAATATTGACCGCCGATCGGTTCGATCTAAGCTTCTCTTGCTATGGTCGGTTTGTGGATGGGTGGCTATCTACCCATTACATATCAAAACACTTCCATGCTTTGGACCAGCAAGCAGTTGAACCCGACTATCATTTGTAGATCTTTGACAGTCGTTACGTGTGGTCAGTAGTCAAACAGTCTGACAATGTGTCTTACCAAGGAAAATCATGATACCGGTAACTGGGTTGTGGAGGTCAGATAAATAGTCACACCATATACATTTGGTATTCAGCTGCAACCGGTAAGACTAGAAGCTGCCTTCCAAACGATAGTTGCGAAAAGGTTAGAATAAAATAGAATAAACATTTATTGTCAGTATTGAATACACAATATGATACCGCAAGAAGAAGGTTTAAGCGTTAGCATTATGCTTAGGTCCACTAGCGAGTTGCTAAGCGCTGGTTTTCAGCGTAAAACCTTTAACTGCTGTTTACACACAAAAAGAGCAATAAAAAAAGTACATTTAGCAGTCAATGGATTAGTAAGATAAGTGATAATTAGCTGATCTGCATTCATATTTTTTATTTTAATTAAATAGAAATAGTTTAAAAATTTTTTGGACACGACTGGTTCTTTATCTTCTTCCTTCCTAGCCTGTTTGCCTATCTGACCTCCACAACTCAGTCAATAACTGGGTAATACGATACCCCTTGGTAAGACCGTTTGTCAGACTTTCGGGCTTCTGACTACCCATAACAACTGTCAAAGATCCACGAATGACAGCCGAGACCAACGACTTAACGTGCTTTCCGAGGCACGGAGGAGTCTCGATATGTAAAGATGGTCATCCATCCACGGACCAACCTTGCCCAGCTTAGCTTTACCTGATGGATCGATCCGTGTGGCTGTTATTACTTAGCCACGAACTCCTCTGGTTTTTTTATGTATAAAAATGATAAAAGAAAAAGGTTAGGCAAATTATTTGTTTACACTTTCATTGGATACTTTTGAAACTGACTACATATTAAGTAAACTCAACTACAGCAGGTTTCTATTACAGGGCTGTCGGGATTACTGGCTCATTGCAAAACGTCTTGCAACGTTCCGGTTTGTCGACTTTAGTGGTATTTACTTCTCTATGTTAAGTGGAATTAAAGGAATTCGTATTACTCTGAGTCTCGAACTTTTTCTTGGTGAAGAATAAGGTAGTAAGTGTTTCGTTCGTTTCATTAACGATCATGAAATTAGATAAATCCGAAATGTATGAAAATAGCATAAATAAGCTTTCGAAATGTTATGTGATCAATAGTTTCCGATCGCTAAGTGCATTGTAAAAGAAGCAAATTTTATAAGCTTTCTGTTAATTTTTTAATAACTATGAACTCTTAACTTGGTCTGAAATTAAGATTTATTTATTATTATTATTATTTATTGTCAATTGAGTAAAGAAACTCGATCAATATTCCCATACGAATGCGTTGACAAGTAGCGTTCTTGACAATCCGAATCGGTGAGATAACGAATTGTTCGATCAACAATTTTCGAAATCGAATCGACACGGAGCGATTGACACTTTTTTTGGGTTCGATCCCTATGTGCTGCAAAGTTTTGTTGAATTAGCAAAATGAGGATGTTGTACTTGGTCAAATTAGCTAAAAGTAGATAAAAAAATAATTACAAATATTTTGACGATTTTTTTAGAGTCAACTATCTCAATACGCCTGGGAAATTTTGCTAGGCTAATTACTGGCGATCCAGTAGGTATACACACCCAATACGACTTACCTAATAAAAGGTTTAAATCTAAAGTTACCATTTTATCTAGGCAGTGTGTTATTAAATAAATAGGTAACTATTAAGTTACGTGCGAAACGGTATTGCATAACATTAAATAAATGATAAATGCTAATATAAGTACATTATTATAATAATCTTGAATAGAACTATGAGCATTAAATAACATCAACCACGATTAATATAGCTATAGCGTAAATAGGATGCATCATCATCTGTCT
This sequence comes from Hyppa rectilinea, assembly GCA_951799385.1. Lineage (NCBI taxonomy): Eukaryota > Metazoa > Arthropoda > Insecta > Lepidoptera > Noctuidae > Hyppa > Hyppa rectilinea. The sequence goes on along the minus strand of OX637324.1, from coordinate 2,319,846 downwards.
AGCCTTTTTATAACTATGTTGATGTCGGCTTCCAGTCTTACCGGATGCAGTTGAATCTGCAACTAACTCTCTAGCTGATAAATAATGGCGACAGGCGATGGTCAAAGTGCTGATCGCTTATTCGTCACCGATCAAAGGTCGAAGATGAAATTTATGTAGTCGACACCGGCGGCAACCTACGGAACACCGATAAAACCATAAAGGTTTATAAGCGTCACTCTGGACCTATGATTGCGCCGTGACTTACTTTTCTGTTTCATTATGCTAATGTTACAAAAGCGATACTAGGCGTGGATTTTCTATCAACACTTCGCTACACGTTATATGGACCGACTGACTATCTGTAGTCCACAACCAAGTAACTGGGTAAAACCATACCCAAATTTAAAACTGGTTGTCACACTTTCGGGCTTCTAACGACCCGTAACGACTATCAAAGTTACACGAAAGACGGGGACCAATGGCTTATGCATATGGAAAACAATATCCATGTTTCAAATGATAGGATAGGTGACATCATAATGGTGTCGTTAAGTAGTATTATGAATGAAGGGGCCCTTTAGGGCCAAGCCTGCCGGGTAAGCGGGATTGTTCGAAAGTGTTACCGCTACCCCGGAACATAAAGGGCTACGGAAGGAACATGAATGGGTTTTAGTCTGTAAGAGTCTGACACTATCTTCCGCTTCACCCAGAGTGGGAGAAGTCATAGGATGATTTCCCAGCCTTAAAAAAAAAGTAGTATTATGAGCCTGTTATGTCCCACTGCAAAGACCGTGCCGTCTTTCCGCTTTTCTTCTCTTTTCTTACATCTGGCCAATATTTTAGATACGCATCCAATTCGTCATGCAATCTATTTCTGGGCCTGCCACGTCGCCGTTTCCTGTTCGGAATCCAGTCAGTGGGCACTATTGCCCTGCCCAACTCTGTTGCGACATACAGCAGATATAGCCCGCCCAATTCAACTAACGTTTGGTGGCTCTGTTGCCTATGTTTGCGATATGTGTTTTGGAACGAAGTATTCTGCTCCAAATGCGGTCAGTGACATGTCCGTGAGTTTCCTTTTCGAGGAGAGTGGAAGGGATCTTTTGATTAGATGTTTCATCGACCAATAGCTCTTCCAGATGTTGTTGGTGCATCGAGTAACATTGAGGAGTGGAGGTTGAATAAGTCCATGAGTACATAAACCTCGAACAAAATAGTCTCTTCCCAGGCGAGGCAAGATAAAGAAGTTACCAGCCTATTATTAACCCTCTTCAGGGCAAAAGCCTCTTCTTCTACAGAAATGGCACGAGCACGATGTTTTATTTACCGTCAACATAACATCATCTGTAAAAAATAAAACAAACATGTAATAATAAACTTACAAAATCTAGTAACAAAGAATGAATCATTATCGTCGTCAATACTGAACAATAAAACTCAATCAGACACTCTATTCTACTGTAGAAATATCTTTCGTTAAGAAACTGGTAGCCTATAGACTGCGCGTAGACCGGAACGTTGCTGCAACTTGAATTTTACGTAATTGACTTGCATCTGGCATCTCGATGGTCATTTCCTTACAGGGCTTAGGAGCGTTTTATCTAATGTATTAGTAATAATAATTTATATTTATTTATTAGTTTTGTAACATTTATAGTGCAAGCATGACTATTGTAAAATTCCTTTTTTAATTTTAATATGGGTTAATGTTACCTGAAATAAATGAATTTAATTTTAATTTTAATTTAACCTTTTTACCGCCAAGCACTTGAAGAGAAGTTCCACATTTTCATGCCATCAGCGCCACGACTTCATTTCAGAAATTACAGTTTTTTTTTTGGAACGAAGTTCCTTATAGCGCAACATTGCAGGTCCCTTTATGTCTCACTTAACCACGTTTCACTCCTACTAAAATAATGTAGAAATTTTACACGAGGTGACACAATGGACGGTTTTATCACTAAAAGCGATCTTTTAAAGACTGCTTTGGGATGGATTACGAAAGAAGCAAAGACAGAAATACTACGAGTTTATAATAACAATAATCATAATTATTTACAACTGTTTAACGGAGAAATTGTGATAGTGGGTATAATTCTGTTTGATAATTTCTATCAAACGTAGTAGCATATTTATAAAGCGATCGCGAATGGGACAGTAAAATGGCGTCGAATCATTATGTTGCCAATATATAAAAAAACGCTTTTATTGGTAGAAATTCAATATCAATCGAAATAAACCCACTGTTGCATTTGTCCCAATGCACTTAAAATTACTTATTAAATGATTATGATTTAAGCTAGTGACGTCAAATAAAATGAATTTTATCCGCACGCAATAGGTGCGTTGACAGGGTAAAAAAAAAGAAATAATATTTAGTCCATTAGTCAGATGATAAAAAAATATCAGACAGGTATTTTTTGCTTTCTCATATAATAAAAGAATATTTAGATAAAACGCATTAAAGTTGGGAAGTTGGGGCGCGCTACGTCAGTATAAAATCTATAAAGAAGTCTTGCCACCCCCAACCCTTGCTCGAGCCAGCCCGTGTTACCGCTGAGCCTGTATTAGTATTAGATACCCCCGATCCAGCTTGTCCCTTGCTGTCCTCCCCCAGCGGCGCCCTAAGCCGAGGTCCGTACCCCACAGGGGGTGCCCTTAGCGTGTAGTCGCTTAGTTTGTAAGTTTTTATTAAGCACTGGCTGGAGGCTACAATTCTATTGTGGCATCCACAGGCAAGTCCGGTTAAGCAGTAGACAACCCTATGGTTGAACTGCGAGATGCCATAAACAAAAAAAAAGTCAAGCCACATTTTAACACAACGTATCGACGTAATCTTTTGCTTATGAAAAAAAAAAAAAAAAAGTGTGCAATATTTTTTGATAATAAAGCTGATGGACTAAAAATAAATTTTAGTCAACATCCCTATTTATGCAGAGGGAGACCAAAGAAACGATCGATGGATTGTGTGAAAGATGATATGGCTAGACAGGGAGTGACTACCGAGATGACGACTAATAAAGAAGTATGAAAGAAAAAAACATGTTGCGTCAACCCCAAATAAATTGGTTTATGGGCAGGAGAATGTTGATAATGATCCCTATTTGGTCCTTCAGTCCAACTACGCGGATCTCAACATTTTCAAATTGCATGACGTCACGAATCTTTCATCACCGCAGACTACGTGACAATTTCTCAACGAAAAGCGAGAAAATAAACAAAACATTTAAAGTACAGCGCGCTCGTTCTCCTATATTAAACTTGACCGAATATCTTACACGAGCTGGTATGTAATCGCGGCGCGATCTGCGTTTATTGTCTTTAAGATACGGCCAAAGCGATAAGCGATTTACATCGAACTGGCTAAGCTACGCTTACCGGGGTTGATCTGTGGATGGGTGACCATTTTCAGATATCGAGACTCCTCCGTGCCTCGGAAAGCACGTTAAGCCGTTGATCCCGGCTGTCATTCCCTGGATCTTTAACAGTCGTTACAGGTCGTTAGAAGCCCGAAAGTCTGACAGCCAGGCTTACCAAGGGGTATCGTATTACTCAATTAGTGACTGGATAGTGGAGGTCAGATAGGCAGTCGCTCCATGTAAAATACTGGTATTCAGCTGCATTCGGTTAGACTAGAAGCCGACCCCAATATAGTTGGGAAAAGGCTAGGCAGATTGATTGATTCACAAATGAAACTGAACGCGTTCTGCATATCTAAACTGCGTTCAAGACATGTCAATGTCAATATTCCCAAACAATGACACTGACAGCTCTTAAACGCAGTTTAGTTAGGCCGAATGCGTTTAGTTTCATTGTTGAAATAAGCCCTTAGTGTTAAGATTTTCGAGAGAATTCCCTGTCCCGCAATCTAAATCGAAGTGACATAATCTTACGATAGTGACAAAAGGAAAAATTAACTCATACAATCTTATTACAAAACGAGACAAGCTTCAAGTAAGTTTTTGTATTTTGAACGTTATTTCGACTTTCGTAAAGTTCTTATTACAAAATTGACAGCTAAGATGGGCTTAAGTTATTTTTTATTAAAAAAGGTTTGGAATGAAATGTCGTGTCTTTTTTGATAACTAGTTAGCACTAAGGGTTGATCGACTTTAATTGAACTTTAGTGGGTGAAAAGGAGATACTTAATTGAAAGTTGTAGGTACTTATTCTATATTTTCTTTATTTTTTTTCCTTCTAATTTTATAAAATGTTTTATTATAACTTAACTGTACATTGCTTTTTAAATCTGACAAAAGGAAGTTTGTTATAATACCTACGTATATTAAATAAATAAATAATCTATTATTAACCCTTTGTATCAAATGAGTAAGTAATTTTTAATAACGATTGAAAGACATCATATTATCATAAGAGTGATAGACATCATGACGTCTCCACTTCACTCCTTGTTGTTGTTGTTGTTGTTGTTCTGTTGTAACTGTTGGATAAATGTTTAAGCTTGCAAAAGGTTTTAATAATAATAATAATAATCATTTTATTTTCAAGCAACAAGACTCATAGTGTTAGTAACAATATACTTACAAACTATGTTAGTAATACAATTCCAAAAAAAGAAAACAGATTGTGACATCACTGCTGCACGGTGACAGGCCCAGCCGACACCCTGCAGCAGTGGTAAAAAAACAAAAAAAAAAAACCACATTAAAAATACATTATAAAAAAAATGAGGTGAACAAAAGAATTCTCTTTTGATCACCTGATTATTATTTTTTTCATTCGGTACATCTTCTGTCTTATTGGTAAGGCCACCGCCCACAATCACCGGTAACCAAAGCACATGCAACTCACATGCTTTTTCATACGCTTCGTATGAATTCGTCGCACAATGTGTCCAGTGTTGACCACCTACAGCAATACTCAACACCACACCAAGTTGTTGTAGGCGGTGGCTCGTTTGTGCCGACTTTACGACCCTCGGATCCTGTCACTTCGACTAATATACACTAAAAACTAGTAAGAATGTTATCCACGACTCATAATCTCTCTCTTTTCGTGTGGTTAGTGACTAACCTGGTGGGTAGTTTTTATGCTACCCATGGGCCTCTAACTTAGTTTCACATGCTGCTGAGAAATATCTCTCAGACATGCTGGTTTCCTCACGATGTTTTCTTTCACCGATTTTTAAGCAAGTGATAATTATACAATACGCACATGAATTTGAAAAATCAGAGCCTCAGAGGTCTGGTTCGAACTCGAGACCTGTGTCTTGGCAGACCGACGATCACATCATTATTCACTAGGCTATCATTTCTGTTATTGTAATTTATAGTAAAAATCACGTTTATTTACTCGTAAATTAAACTATAGGACCGACAGAAATGTTTTTTTTTTATATTAACAATTTAATTTATGTAATAATATAATTATATCAAATTAGAATTATTTATGCGAAATAATTATAATAATTTTCTTGCCACACGCCTTTCACTTGCGCCACACACAAAACGGCTCACATTTCCGCGAAGGTCGCGCGCGAACGAGACGGAAAATTAGAAAGTGTTATTAGAGCGAGACGGCAACCACAAGACACTTTGCGGTTGGAGTAATTGAATTATTGTGTGTTTATTAATTAAGTCGCTTTTCTTTCTTTATTGATTTTTGGTGGGAAGTTTTAATTAAGAGCGGCTACAAAAAATTGTTCTTGGATATTTTAGTGGTGGTGCAGAAATGCTCGTGGCTAAGTACTAACAGCCGCACAGGTCGATCCATCAAGTTAAGCTACGCTTTCCGGGGTTGGCCGTGGATGGGTGACCATGTTTACATACTGAAACTCCTCCGTGCCTGTGTAAGCACGTTAAGTCGTTGGTCCCGGCTGTTATTTGTGCATCTTTGACAGTCGTTATGGGTCGAAGCCCGAAAATCTGACAGCCTGTCTTACCACTAGGGGTATCATATTGCCCAGTTACTGGGTTGTGGAGGTTAGATAGGCAGTCAATCCATGTAAAATGCGGACTCACGCACGAAGGGTAACATCTTCTTATATATTATAAAATTCACAATGTTAGTTACCATGCTCCTTCGAAACGACTTGACCGATTGTTATGAAATTTTATATGCATATTCAGCAGGTCTTAGAATCAGCTACTATCTATTTTTTATACCCCTAGGTAGGTAGGGTAGGTAGGAAAGGTAGGTAGGTATCATAGTTAAGGCAGGATGACGTCTGCCGGGTCAGCTAGTAATCTATAAAAACGGCAGCTAGTAAGCAATGATTATTCTTTCCTTAATTATCTAATCGCAAAAGTGCTAGTACGACACTGCATCCGTCTCACTATCCGACGTGACAGGTGTCATCATGTATTCTGAGTACAAATTCTAAAAACCGCTCTCTTATTACACTACTGCTCGACAAAGGTCTTTATCATTTATTCTTTGAGATTAACATATTAGTGGTTGTTACAGGGCCAAGGGTACGTATAAATAAAGCGACCTCATGAGAATTCGTGTGACAATTTGTCAAAATAAACATTAAAATAACAATGACACGTCAAAGTAACACTCTCATGATGTGTGCTTGATGTAAACTATTGCATGTAGACTGTTTGACCCATTGCAACACGATTATAACATAGCGTATTTAGGGTGTCGAAGAAAAATCTGAAAAACTGAAGGTATGAAGACTAACTTAACCCTTTACTGCATGAATTAATAACGCGTTGAAAAAAAAAATGTTTCACGGTGGAAATAGCTTTATTTAGTAATTAATAAAACAAATTAAAAGAAAAATCATGAAAATATTATATATATATTTTTTTTTTTTTTACGGAACCATATATGGGCTCGTATGCACTGAGACAAAAACCATTACAGACATATATGGTATTGTATGCAGCAAAACAACAAAATTAAGGAATATTAAAGAAAGAAAATAATAATATAATTATGCGTGAAATTGAAACAGACAGTTTCTTTTATCATAGTACACACATCAAAAGTGTCTAGGGATCAAGCATTTTTATGCGGATTTCTTGAGATTGAGATGTGGCTTTGTAATAAATTTATGATTTTATAAATTTATATGGATCCTTTTTGGTGCATTTCATAATTTGAAACAGGAACTGTCAATCAAATTCGAGTAAAAGATGAAAATCAGCTGTCAATATTTTCCCTATAAAAACATACAACGCATTGAAGACATTATTAGTGCTACTGTTTCCCTACTACTGATTAAAACCAACGTTATTATGGAGCGGCGACGTCATTTAAGCAGGGAAGAAATGCTCAGAGCCGTGGGAATGATAGAAGCTGGTTCCCGGCAACGTACTGTGGCTTTAGCTCTGAATACAAGTCAGAGTGTTATCAGTCGACTTTGGACACGTTACCGAAGCACTGGTACCGTGGCTGAGCGCCATGAAGGACGGTATCGCTGCACCACACGGAGACAAGACCGATACATTCAAATCTTAACTCGAAGAGCTCCAACAATAACCGCCATGATGTTAGCCGTGAGGCTTCATCACTCTTCAGGGAACTTAATTAGCGACCAAACAGTCAGAAACCGCTTGCATGAAGTGAACCTTCATTCCCGAAGACCGCTACGGGTACCACCTATAGCAATGCACAATCGTAGGATTCGATATCAATGGGCTCTTGAACACAGAAATTGGGCAGAAGAACAATGGCGTTTCGTGTGCTTTTCTGATGAGTCTCGTTTTGGTATGAGACCGGATACAAGACGTATACGACACTGGAGAACCCCTGGACGCCAACAGCGATTAAAATCCTGCCAGGAAGTCCATCCTTATAGTGGTGGAACCATCATGGTATGGGCGGGTATTTGGATCGGCGGAAGAACTGAGTTGATTTGGATCAGAGGCAACCTCAACGCTCAAATTTATGCTGAGACGATTGTATCTGACGTCATCGTTCCTCTACAAGTGCAAATCGGTCCCTTATTTCAGTTAATGCATGATAATGCACGACCGCACACCGCAAGAGTTGTAAGACAGACTCTCGCCGCAGCTAACATCAATGTCCTGCCCTGGCCTGCTCAGTCGCCAGACTTGAACCCGATTGAGCATGCATGGGATATGCTACAGAGAAGAGCTCTGCCGAATATGGAGGGTATCCAGTTGCAAGAAGACCTTTTTTTGTTGTTGCAACGAACATGGGCGGCCATTCCACAGCGTGATTTGGATGAACTCATTTTGAGTATGCCAAACCGATGTTCTTGTGTTGTTAGTGTTCGCGGTAGAAACACGGATTATTAATTGTTTAAGTTACCCAATAAAATTTTAAAGAAAACTGTTATTTCAGTCTTTTTTTCGAACTTTAATGTTAGTGGTTCAAATGTCAAAAATCCCTTTATTAGGAAAATGGCAAATTTCTTTATTAATGCAAAGGTGACCTGGTTTATCGTTACTGTGACAAACGAAAACACTTTATTTGATGAATCCTTAAAGAAAATTTAAATTAATATCAATCAAGAGAAAAGTTATTGCAAAAATATATGTTGATCCCTAGACACTTTTGATGTGTGTAGTATAAAAAAACTTTACACTTGGAGCACATAGTGTAAGTTTTCATTGAACATACTTGACAATGCTGACGATTCTTCCGCCATTCAGGCCAATGCCCTATACTGTCGTTCCTCACAGAGTGGGGAACTTCTTGATATTTTTCTGGGATTTTCCTCATCCTTTTAGATGTAGGTGTTCCAGGATTTGACACTGCTGGACTCCCCCCACGACTAGTACTTGGTGAATTAGATGTTGAAGTATGTATTATAACTGGTCTTCTGACTGGGACAGGCATCAAGGGAACATCGTTTTCGGAATCTAAATCGTCATCATCGCTAAGCATGCCATCACCAGGAACGGAATTAGTGAGAAGATTTTTTCCATAAAAACGTGCAGGGTCCATTCTGTCAAGCAAGAGGTTTTGCTTTGCTCGCTAAACATTTGTATTTATGTTTAGCGAGCAAAGCAAAGAAATAAATAATGAAAGTATCACATTATAGCAGCCATAAATAAATAAAAATCCAAATACTAATTTGTTTGAATGCATGCGATACCATATTTGTTCAAGCATAAAAATGTCTTAGTGCATACGAGACCAAATATGGAATCGAATGAAAACTAGTTGTGAAGTATAGAAAACACTTGAAAAGCGGAAAAATTATTATCCATCGAGAAAGATGAGTATATCGACTCCATGGAAATATTTTTTTTGTCAAAAAGTACTTACGTTTTACTCTGTTATCGTTTTTTGAAAATGTATCAATCGCACTTCAATTCTGCTTTCTCAACCACTTGCACAAAAGTGAGGGTATTTCGAAATGTCATAAAATCATAGACAATTTTTTTGCGTTTTATTATTACTAAATATATATTTGATGGATTTAAAAAGTTTGAATTCTTTTATAATACTCGATTTGGAAATAAAATTAAATCAAAACTGCAATACCATATATGGGCCCATATGCGGTAAAGGGTTAAGGTGCTACTCTCGGGCCTGCGGGCGGTGAGTAATGGTTAGCTCACCAGGACCATGTCGGATGGCGCGTACAGAGGCCAGCACATCAAGTTACCACAATCTGTCAAATTTCTTTGATAGTATTTCAACTTTATTGCAAAGACATAAGGTTCATTTTTAATTGAGATTTGACAGTTAGGGATAGCTTTATGTGCTGGCGTCTGTACATGTTCCACGCGCGCCTCAAAGAGATGTCAGCATGTGAAGGGGCCCGTCAGGTCCGAGCCTGCCGGGTAAGCGCGATCGTCCGAAAGGGTTACCGCTACCCCTGAACTAAAATAAAGGGCTACGGAAGGAACATGGATGGGTTTTAGTAAGTAAGAGTCTGACACTCCCTTTCGCTCCACCCAGAGCGGGAGAAGTCATTGGATGATTTCCCAAACTCAAAAACAAAAAAATAGGTGCTACTCTAATCAAATAACTTTGAGCATTCATTCCCTCTTCAACGCACCCCAAATCTATGTTTCTATCTTTAAACCTCACGCAAGAAATACGTAGCGAGTACGTTTAGATTTTGGAGTAAATTCATTTCTCAAAATTTTCGTCTATTCGAAATAAATTGCATAATGTTATTAAATTGCCTATCCATTAATATAAGTAGAAAATCAAAATAATGGTTACTTTACGATGAGATGCAAGTAATAAATCCTTATTTCTCATGTCTGCGGTTAATTAAACTACTTATATGTTATTTAAAAAAAAAACGACTATCTTGCTGTCAAGATTATGTAGAAAAATGTATTTTTATTTGTTGGTATTTCTTTTGGATAAAGAGAAGTTGGCTCCGAGTTTTGCTTTGCTCCATGCGCCTTGATAGACGGCCATATTAACAATGTAAGTGTTTTCCTGTTACACTTTTAAAGATACAGCTTTGTGACGTCTGTCACAGAGCTGGGGGCCTACCATAAACTTTTAAAATATTTGCCAAGTGCAGGGCAGTTCAACTGGGCATGTTAACCTGACAGGTTTTGTGTTTGTACCATGAATATTTCCCGCTGACCTGCATCATGTCAACTTTTGACCTGCTACATAGTCTCTGGTCAGTGTGCTGGATTATAAATAAACGTTCTAAAATACTTTACCGGTTTTACGGTTTTAATAGAAATGAAATAAGTTTTTATAATAACAGTTTAAAATAAGAGAGTAGTCATAGAAACTTTGTTCCATGGCAAAAAAAGAATTTATCATTACTGATTATGAGAGCGAACGCCCTTCTTGCCACAAAAACTTGAAGTAAAAAGTTAATACTTCACATTTATTTTCGAACGAATTTAGTACCTACATGTCAAAGGGTATTAAGTACAATTTTTCAATTTATTTTGAAATTCAAGTGGATTAGTTTTTGTTTACTTTAAACATAAAGGTACTTAGCCTTTTTTTTTTTAAGGCTGGGAAATCATCCAATGACTTCTCCCGCTCTGGGTGGAGCGGAAGGGAGTGTCAGACTCTTACTGACTAAAACCCATCCATGTTCCTTCCTTAGCCCTTTATGTTCCGGGGTAGCGGTAACCCTTTCGTACAATCCCGCTTGCCCGGCAGGCTTGGCCCTGAGGGGCCCCTTCATATGCTGACATCTCTTTGAGGCGCACGTGGAACATATACGCGCGGTCCGGCACGGGCCTGGTGCTGATCGGATGGTGAGTCACTCACCGTCTGCAGGCCCGTGCCTACGGTGGCCGGGGGTCGTCACGTGGCTCCCGACGCCCGGGGCGTCTCCCGCGGCAGCTGGGACGGGAAGACCTTTCTCTTTCCCATCCCGCCACCAAAGGTACTCAGCCTTAAACTTTTAACTCAAATCAATACAGATATTTGTTTTGTGGCCGTGTCTGTGAGTGGTAGGCAAAGAGTGGCTTTTGTGACTATGGATTTAAGACAAGTTTCTTACGAACAATTGGAATATGTAAGATGTTTTGTATATTAACAGGGATACTGTAATAGGCTATAATAAAAGCTCGGAAAATGACTCAAAAATGTGGATTGAGGTGGCTGAAAATCTAAATTCTGTGTTAGGTGTGCTGAAAAGGATTGAAAAACTTGGATAGCTGTAAGTTTTTAATTAATTAAAATTATCAAGGTAATATAATATTTCTCAACAGCATGTGATGCTAAGTCAGAGGCCCATGGGCAGCACTAAAACTCTGACACTGGTTAGTCACTAACCACACGAAGAAGAAGATCAAGGTAATTGCCTGACATAATTATATTAATTATTAATTAAACCATAAATACTATTTAAATATCGATCTGCCCAGCCTTTTCTCAATTAATTAATTAATAATTAATTAATTATTTAATTAATAATTATTTAAGTAATTAATTTTCTTTTTTTTTATGACCTGAAACACAGGTTTTAATTAAACCTAGATCAGGCAGAACACTACACTAAACAAAGAAAAATTTTACCTCACTTGTAATTATGTAAACCTTAATTTAGACTTGACTTAATTCTTGAATAAATAAATTTATTATTATATTATAATTATGTTGGGGTTGGCTTTAATTCTAACCGGATACAGCTGAATACCAGTATTTTACATGGAGAGAGATTCTTTGGAGTATCATCCAGTTACTGGGTGGTGGAGGCGTGGGTTGTGGAAGACGACCCTTAAAACTATCAAAATCCATGAATAACGGGTATGGGAGGCCGCCGTAGGTTCTACGAATGCAGCCTAAAACCTCAGGTATACCAAACTTCTTAAAAAATCTGAAATAAGTTAATGACAGTTGTGCTGTCACATCTATACATTCAGAATAGAATAAAATACCGAGTGACGCAGTACCTGTCACATGATCACCATTCACCAGTTACCATATTATACCACCTTATATACCTCCGAACCAGTTACCTCACCACCTTTTACCACATACCACCGAACCAGTACCTTACCACGTTTTGACAACCCCGCAAGAAACAGTGAGAGTGAAGCAATCATCATGATAAAGAAATTATAAATGTAAACACCGATGCGGCACGAGCGTCATCACAACGCCGCGCCGCACACGTTCGCCGGTTTACTTCGGAAGGAGCGGTTTGTAAGCGCAAGCAGAGCAAGCAGAAAGCACCCTCCGCGTCTTCACTGCACACGTCGGGACCTCGCAGATGGACACATGACGCTGACGACCCACGCGTCCCGCGGATCGGCAGGCAGTCTTCTCTCGACGGCGGCACCTGGGGGCAAGGAACATATTCCTGGGGGAAAAGGACCGCGCTCGACGCGCGACTCCTATTTATGCCTTCCTGCCGCCCTTCGGCGCGCCGCTATTGGTCAAAAATGATTGGACAGTGAAACTTGTTATTGTATATAATAGTGTATTTTAGAAATTAAAGCAGTCTGTTAAAGTCAGTTATTCAATTCTTTGTGACGAGTTATTATTTCCAAGTACCTATCAACCCCGTGCATGCCCAACCACTAAAACCTGATTACTAAAATCAAAAGAATTTCATTTGACTAGCTGAGAATTTTATTTCTTTTCAGCGAAAATGTAGTAGGTAGATTAAGCATTCTATTACTTGTGCTACTGCATGTGATTCAATACTGTTTGCTGCGCAATAGAATGTGCTGCGATGTCATCCGTTGGTCTTTAATAAGAACTATTCGCGCAAAAAGATAATGCTATGCTGTTATAACCTGAAATAAAGTAGGCACACATTCAAGAACTTATATTATTATGATAATTAAACGGATAAATAGAAGTGTAGAACCTTGACCTCAATCGACAAATCTGTTGATTTAGTAGGGCGTGGCATGAAAGATTGTAGCTCACAGAGCGCAGTGCAAGCGCTTTGGTGAGCCTATATCGTTTAATAAAAGCATTGTCCAGCATGTCAAATGGTTAGATCGAGTTTCTCAAAATGTTTCTTTGAATTTTAGCCATTTGTTTAGCTCTGTTGCCACGACTATCATCCTCAAGAAACTCGAAAATTTCATCTTCATCACACATCTAAAATAAATGGTAAACACATTGCTCATAAGGGTTTTCTATGTATTTCAATACTTTGAAATAACGACAGAATTATATTGTGTACACACTTTTAGGATAAATTAGCTTTTTCTATTTAAATTTAATTAAAACAGGTCAATAGTTGTTACTTTCACAAAGCTGCAAATTATGACGGCAGGGCAGTTCAATTGTTGAATGTTTAAATGTCAAAAACCCTACATGGTAAGGATATGTTGCAGGCCAGCCTGCTGAAATGCTGTCACGTAGTCACTCACCGGTTTAGACCACGTGATCGCTGACTGGCCTGCTGCTTGTCGAGTTCATGGTACAAACTAACACGGCAGGTTATTTTTCGTCCTAAATTGACCTGCTATAAGAGTTTATGGTAGGACCCCTGTATCGTGTATCCGTCCGTCTGGACGGATAGCGTTTATTCATGTATATATTTGTTCATTTATTTATTTGAAGAGGCAGGAAGGCCTAGAAGCCCTTCACGAGTACTCATCTTCTTCTAATTATGTAGGTAGATAAGCGCGGAGATAGGAATAAAAGGCTTCAGATCACAATCGACGTGTTTTAATTGTGTGATGGTGAAGATTCTGAGCGATTCGTCAAAAGCGTGGTGCGCGGCGCCGTCTCGTTCAAATAGTACGGGAGCTAACAACGTTTGAAAAGTAAGAATTTTAGGTCAGCTGATTTTGTGATATGTCGTCCTTCTTGCACTTTCGGTTAGAGTCTGGGCTATCTGGCTGGCGGTGGTGGTTGCGTTTATTAGTGCGCATCCTACCTGTCCAGGTAATAATCCTGGATTTTAAAAACATTTTAGAAGGCGTAATTTTTAATTTTCTGTTTTTAAATAAGTCTACCTGACATACTTTTTTTATTGCCAGACATTTTTGACAATGCTAACTATGTGCCATACGCGATTTTTTATTTTTTTTTAATAAAAATTTCAAAGTATTTTATAATGTCTGTAATTTTAATATTATGTTATTTAAAGATAAGAAAAACTTAAAATAAATTTGCCAGACATTAATTCGATTGTTAAGTCTAGAACTAAAATGAAAAAGTCATGAAAAGTATTGCAGTATAATGCTAGTAGTCCGAGAGAGACAGTTGCAGAATAAGTCGAGAATGATACAGAGAACCAGTGCAAAAGTAAATTACTTGTCATTGGACATGTAATTAAAAACAAAAAAAAGTAAAATAATAATAATCATTCTAGTCAGAGCAAGTTTCTTAAACAATTTAAGCATTAAAAGGAATATAAAATTAGATTAAAATTTTAAAAACAACACTTTGTATTTAAATTGTTCTAATTACTAAATGCAAATTATAAATAATTAATATTAAGTTTTTCAAGTTGTTTCAGCCTATATTGACGTCACTAAAATAAGAGGCATCTTCATCGTCGCTGTCTTTGTCAGTGTCATTCATATCATCTTCTTGGGAACTTTCGTTATCTTCTAAAACTCTATCATCTGCAACAGAAAAAAAATAAACAGTTTAATTCTTCTTGTTCGTTATAAAACATTTTAGTTATTATTGATAAATATTCCATTTCACACTTACTTTGAACAATAATATCTGCAACTGAGGATGGTAATTGATCTCCCAAAAACCAGACAAAATCATATTTGTCACCGTTAATGGTCCAACCGAAAGCCATTGGAGATAAAGATGTTGGATGTTTTGAGTGAGCATTTCTCCAAATTTTCGTCACGTAACGAACCCTCAATAAATGCTGTTGCAATTCCACTTTACAGGGTGGCAAACTGGATGAGTCAAAGTTTCGAAATTGTTTGTCGAAGTTCTCATCTGATTTTTTAGACTTAAACGTACTTGAAAATAAATGAAATCGAACATCATTAACATTGGAACAATTTTTAACTCCATACATTTGACAAATAAATTTCTCCAGGGTTACAAACGTAGTTTCAAGTACTTCTTCGTCATCCGTAATTATATTATCAAAAGCTAACTGGTATTCTTCAGAATTTTCTAATATTTTAAAAGGCTTAACTTTGCCTTTTCTAAAAAAAGCTGGCGTGTAATCACATCCAGTTATTGCGTGGAAGCATGGTAAAGCTTTGCATAAAGAGTCACCAAGAATTCGGTGTAATTCATTGATGTTTATGTAACGCTGATGATTTCCAACACCCATATTTATCCAAATTTTTAAAGATGCTTTCAGGTGATCCATATTTCCCAGAAGTATAATTAAAATATCAGAATCAGAACAGCGTATAACAACGTCTGCGTCAAAATCGATTTGGCAAATATGAAAAATAATCCTAGAATCAGCTTCTTCGTGTTCTTCACACGATAATGATTCTTCAATAGTTTTAATTACTTTGTTATTTATCACTTTGTATGAATAACATTTATTGAAACTTACGTAAATGTTTTTATTACCAATAAAAGGCAACATGTCTTCACTACCCCAGTGATCAATGAAAAAGTTAACCAAAGCTTCTTTAAATTGCACATTTTTAAGTTCAGCTGCGAAATGATGGGGCCGAATTTGGTTAGGACCGATAGAGACAGGGCTGGTTGCTTCTTCTCGCCGTAAACGTTCACAATCTTTGATAGAAGGCGAAAAATATTGGTCGAAGACAATATCAATTCGAACAGATTTCATTTGGGAGATAGTACTTAGAAACTTCTTAGAAATACCGTCATAGGTTTGTGGCACATCTTTCATCAGATGCAACAAAAAAAAACCATCAACAAGACAAACATCAAAAGTTGACGGTTGTCGATCTATAATGTTGTCCAATTTCTTCTCTATTAGCTTTGCTAATTGCGATTTATCGGTTTTACATATTGAACCATCTGGATGACACATTGACGTTGGCATCGGGGTAAGTGGAAATGCCAAAACTTTTTCAATGTCAACCTTGTGAGTGAGAGAAATTCCCAGCATTCTACCAAATAGATCTCTCTGCATCCGCAGCTCAACAACTTTATTCCGTAGCGTCAATTTCTTTTTTTTTGGCGCTTCAGCAAAATTAAAAACTTTATTTTTTTTTATTGCTTTATCAAATCTACTCTCATCATCTGCACATTCATTGATAAATTGGTTCCTTAAATTCTCACCATTCTCTTGAATATTCAATAAAAAGTCAGCAACTTCAAGAGAAGCAGGCATTGAAGTAGCAATGTTGTACAGATTTTCTTTATCTAATTGTGGATCGAATGGATTGCAATTTGCTTTGAGAATTTCAATAAAATCAGCAATTTGTTTTCCATATATTTTAATTCTGTTCGGTTGTAATTCTGCTGTTACATCTTGTAAGTTCCTTAAGCCACAAACATCCAAGACATGTGATATCAATGCTGCTCTTATGCTGTGACTTTTTGACCAGCGTTGTCGTGCAGCTATAGAATTAGTAAAGTGAGCAATACCACTCAATCGTTTAGCTGCATCAGCATTTATTGTTTGTTCCAGAGTGAGATCTATCGGTATTCGTGAGAATGGTTTATCGGTTCTTTTAACTCCGAAACATCCTTTATAAAAATCCTCTTCTAGTCCAGGGTGGGTTTTATTGACATTATTCAAATTTTCCGAATATTTTACACAATATCGAGCGTAGTTAGGCTAATTAACAATAAAAAATAAATTTGCCATTTTCGGAATCACGTACTTAAACATTTCAAAGTCACCCATACGTATGCTTCTCGACAGGTTTATGTAGTGACTAATTAACTCGATGTAGATCATATAAAATTGTGCTGTTTTTCCGTGGTTGCCTTGTCTGGAATTTTCTACGTACCTTTTATAAGAATTGAGCAGTTCCGATAACACTTCATTTGGTATTAAATCTGTGCTCGCTGATGGTGGTAACGAAATTTTTTTGTTTTGATATTCTAGCAGATCTTCATAAATTTGTCCTTTCACAAAATCATGTTCAGCATTCTTACTCTTTAAAAATTCATCGAAATGCAATATTTGTAAGCCTAATGCCATTAACGGGTGTAGACGTTTGCAACGGTTAAAATGTTTACCCTCAAGTATTCCATTTACAGACCCCGAAGCAATAATTTTACTCTCAATCATCATGTGAGATAACCCGCACTCATTGATGAAAGTACCAACAGCTTTAAAAAAAGCCATCATTAAATGAAACGAGCCAAGATGTATGAAAAGATTACTAAACTTTAAACCTTCTGTTGCTTGAATTTTATAAGCTATTTTAGCAATGGCTAAGTCATAGGTGACTTGTACATAAGTTTGCCCACATTCTTTACCAACATTTTGTGCTTGTTCCATTGTGTAGGCTACTACTGATACATTTGTAGGTGATAAATTAATAGGAGTGAGATAAGATACTTTCTGTGTTGGACTATTGTCTTCTATAATTCTGCTATTGAATCCTGTCCACGATGGTGTGTTCGGCACGTGAAAAACATATGAAAGCTAATGTAATAGATCAATTGTTTGTATAGAAGAGAAATTTTCGGGTAAAGGTGATGTTTGATCGATTTGAACTGGCGTTAAGCAACCCAACATCTTTAATCGCTTGCTATAAGGAATAATATCTGGAGTAATTTCTGTCAAAGTTCTTCTTCTTTTTTGAGGCGGTCTTGTTGGTGAAACATTTTCAGAGTTTGCATTACCATCATCGTGGTTCAATCCACTACAGGAATTATTATTAATGTTTTGGTATATAATCCCCACAGTGTCATGTAAAGTTTCTTTTCCATTCAACGTGTCAACATATCTATCGAAATTATCGAACGCTACACCGGTGCATAGCGAAGGATTTAAAATAATGTCTGGAGGACAAACTTGGGATTGACGTACCGATGAGATAGTTGCTTCTGTTTCTAATTCTTCTAGAGTGGTATAGTTACAGCAATGTCCAAATCTATTTAAAATATTTATTATTTTTTTGCTGCTTGTTAGACTTTTTATAGTCATACCAAGAGTGATATGTTTAGATGGTTTAACAGTACCATTACTTACACAAAAAATGGCATCAGCAGCCAGAGAGGAACTCAATCTACTACAATTTTGACTATCTCTGCGTCTTATATCTTTACCCCCCATCAATACTTTGAAGAATCGATTTAATTTATCAGGAATCACGCATTCACCAGTAATTAAGTCGTTTGTTTTAATTTTCGATGGTAATTTTGATTTTTCAATTTTTAAAATAGCATTTCGCAAAGTTAATGCAACTTTATCAATTAAGTTGTCTTCTTCAAGTTTTGTAAAATCATTTTCTAGTAAGCTGCAATCTTTATGAATGATAATTTTTTTCTTTTGCTTCGATATAAATTTAATACTTTTCTTAAAATGTTTTTGTATTTTTTCTTCTAGATAGTGATTAGTTATTAAACTAATATCTGACTGAGGCTCTAGTTTCTGCTCATATTCCAAATAATGATTGTACGTATCACAGAGAGATGATAACAATACACAATTTTTTTTTTGCAAAACTTCTTCTTCTACCGTTGATACAATATGATTAAAAATATGTTTATGAATATTACGATTTTTATGCCAAGAAGTATGTGGAATGTCTGAAACTATTTTATTATAATCATTTAAATAATTTAATTCACATAAATGATGATAAAAAATGGTTTTATTTTCAGATTTGAGACGATTAATTTTCTGTAATAATTCTTCATTATTAAGTTTTTCCATCCACTCAATGATTTTATCATAAAGCTTTGCATCGTTTGAGGAATAAAGATTTTGTTGTTTACCCTTATTCTGTTTACGATCTTTATCACAAAAAAGGCAAACATTTTTGAGTTGTCGTTCTTTTCCAATATCTTCAATATTAGTGTCAGGAATTTCATTAAAAACGTTAGTTTCATTGATACTTAAATCACAAGTCGAGCTGGAAGCAACATCTTCTAACGTTGTCTGATGATGATTATCTAAATTTGAAGCAGCATTTTCTGATGATATCTCACGGTTAAAATCTAAATCAGGATGTCTTGATATGCTCTGGTTATTTGAACTAGGAGCAACATCTTCTGGTGTTATTTTACTGTTCAAATTCAGTTCAAAATCTCCTGATTTTGTCTGAATATTTAACTTTGAAGAAGCAATCTCACTGTAGGAGCTTTGAGTTACGTTTCTTGGAACAGTTTCACTAATATCTACTGGAGTACTCGGTGACAAAGTGAGTGAAGTGGAGTTACTGGCATAATCTGTTTCTGATGATGAATCACGGTATTTTGCCATTAAAGCAGTAAAACTACTATAACATTGTCTATGATATCCATCTGTCTTATTTATTTGCGTGGGCAGCTCAATGTCACTGTACTTTAATTTATATTTCACACGTACACTTAAAACTTGCTGACATTTTTTTAGTTTATCACCCACGAAAAGTATTATGTTATCGTTATGTCCTTTACAAAAAACACATTTTATTTTATCACTGGTCATTGTAACCAAATTAAAAAATAAACATTAAAATCAAAACAAACATGTGACATTAGACTGGCGCCATCTTGCAAACTTGCCTGTCGCGCCACTGTCGTTGTCTATGTCTCTCGCACCTTCAGTTGTCTCTGCCGGACTACTAGCATTATACTGCAATACTGTTCATGACTTTTTCATTTTAATTAATTCAAGACTTAACAATCGAATTAATGTCTGGCAAATTTACTAGAAGTTTTTTTTATCTTTAAATAACATAATATTAAAATTACAGACATTATAAAATACTTTGAAATTTTTATTTAAAAAAAATAAAAAATAGCGTATGGCACATAGTTAGCATTGCCAAAAATGTCTGGCAATAAAAAAAGTATGTCAGGTAGACTTATTTCAAAACCGAAAATTAAAAATTACGCCTTCTAAAATGTTTTTAAAATCCAGGATTATTACCTGGACAGGTAGGATGCGCACTAATAAACGCAACCACTACCGCCAGCCAGATAGCCCAGACTCTAACCGAAAGTGCAAGAAGGACGACATATCACAAAATCAGCTGACCTAAAATTCTTTCTCGAAAACGTTGGTAGCTCCTATACTAAAAAGTCAGTTTCAAAGATGACCGCCCGCACTACCATCGACAATGACGCTTCGCTAGGTTGACATTGACCGTCCAGTCAACCTGACGTTTTTTTTTTTTTTTTTTTTTTTTTTTCCTTATTATTAAGAAAAGATTCCTTAATAAATGATTACAATCTAGCCTAAAAGACTAATAAGCAATTTAACTCTAACTTATTATTATACGGTAAAGGTTTTGTTAAAACTAAGAATAGCGTCCCTTAGCACTTTTATACTAGTCCATAGCACTTTCTCAGAGTCTGGTATTGATAAAAACACTTTGTTCATGTGTTATATGCATAGCACAGCAATGATCACTATTATACACTAACTTTAAACACTACACTAACTCAAAAGGTTTAGTTCTCTTTAGTCTACGCACTAGGTCCGTGTTGTCTAACAGCTGAATTGCCTCAACATTCACATGTCGGTGAAGTCTGTGTTCGTGGGCTTCAGCAAATTTTTGAATGATGACGAGTTCTATTTTAAGGTCACGGTGGAGGTCGTCATTTCTGATGTACCAAGGTGCTTTTACAGCATCTCTGAGTACTTTATTCTGGAATTGTTGTATTTTTTTGAGGTTGCTCTGTTTAGTACAGCCCCAGAGTTGGATACCATACGTCCAAATTGGCATCAGAATATGCTTATAGAGTATAATCTTATTATGTATTGATAAACAGGATTTCCTTCCGAGTAACCAATACATACTTTTATAGCGTATGTCGAGTTCCTGTCTTTTCTTTTTGACATGAGCTTTCCATCGCAACTTAGCGTCGAGGGTTATGCCAAGATATTTGGCTGTATTAGAATAAGGCGTACCGTTTATGTAGATTGGGTGGTAGTCGCACTGTTTGTTTGTGAAGTCAACGTGAATTGATTTTGACTCATTCAGTTTGATCTTCCATTTTTGTGTCCAGTCATAAACTTTGTTCACAGCAAGTTGAACTTTTTCTACTGCTTCTTTGTGATTCGATCCAGTAGCCATAATAGCAGTATCATCAGCAAAGGTCGCAATGGTGTTGTTATCTAGCTCTGGGATGTCACATGTGTACAACAAGTATAAGATTGGGCCTAGCACACTTCCTTGAGGTACCCCAGCTTTTATCGCTTTTAGCTCGGAATATGCATCTTCTTGTCTTATTCTAAACATTCTATTAGTTAAATACGACTCCAGAATATCTGCAAATTCTGGAGGCAACATACATCTAAGTTTGAATATTAGGCCATCATGCCAAACTTTGTCAAAAGCTTGCGCGACATCTAAGAATACGGTGGCGCAGACTTCCTTGTTTTCAAGCGTTTTTTCAATGACGTTTGTTATTCTGTGTACCTGGTCTACTGTAGAGTGTTTTTCTCTGAAACCAAATTGATGATTTGGGATAAGATCTTTTTCTTCTATTATTGGTTTTAATCGTTTTAGCAATAGTTTTTCAAATAGTTTTGATAACACTGGCAACAAGGAAATAGGTCTATATGATGACGCTTCATGGGGCGGTTTCCCAGGCTTCGCAATCATAATTACTTCAGCTACCTTCCACAGCTCAGGTACATATTTCAGAGTAAACGCAGCATTGATAATTTTGGTCAGCTTTACTATGGCTTTGCGCGGGAGGTGTTTAAGAATTTCACCTGTTATGAGGTCATAGCCCGGCGATTTTTTTGAACTAATATTATTTTGAATTTCTCTCATAACTTCTTTAGGAGTCACAAGCTTAATTTCTTGATTTTGCACTAACTTTTCACACTCAAGTATATCTGTACAGTTATCATTGGGTTGAAAAGTATTTTGTAAGTGTTGAGCAAACCTTAACGCTTTTTGGTCATTACTTATAGCCCATTTTCCGTCAGTATTTCTAATAGGCGGTATTTGTTTAGTTGGCCTTTTTAGGTTCCTTGTCACTTTCCAAAGAGAGTAATCCGTTGATTTGTCATTGGTTAACTGCAGAAGGTTGGTGTTTAGGGATTCATCCTCGAATTGTATTATTTTTATCTTTAATCGCTTAGTCAGATTATTTAATAATGTTTTTTCCCGTGGACACCTTGTTTGCTGTCACTGCTTTCTTTGTTTTCTTTTCTCAGATAGTAAATCCACAATTTGCTTAGGATAGATATAACCCTTATATTTGCGTTTTATTTGTGGTGTATTGTTCCACGCACATTGTTGGATATCAATAACATATTTGTTTACTTCTGAGTCAAGCTGATCTTGCGTTTTTATCGGAGTTCAACCTGACGTTTGACGTAAACGCCGTCATATTTATAAAGGTACACCAACAGCTTCTGTATAAAAAATGTTACAAATAGTGGTAGGTAATATTTATAGGCTTATACAGTGGCTTTATAGTGTTGTCTTAGCAACACGGTCTGGTTGGCACCATTTCGGTAACAAACCCTAAAAACTGTGCTTATTTAAGAGATCCAAGTATGAAATCGAAAATAACGCTCGTTCTTTGACAGCTCCTCAGAGAATTTCGCTTACAGGCGTCAGGTGGCGATTGATTTATTATTACTTACAGATTTTCCTCTCTTTTGAATTTTTTCCAATTTAATCTGTTGTTGATGAAATGATTCGGTGGCCTGTTGTTGTTTCATGCAATACTTTGACAGCTATATGAGTTTTGACGGAAGACTTATTTACTTTGTGTTTGTTTGTTTGAGTTTTATTTATGTTTTCGGAAACTCGAGATTAATAAGGAAATGATTCCATCAAAGGTCCGTTTTGCTGAGAAAAAGTGTTTTTAGAATTGCACCGGCTATATTTAACCACATTCCTAATTACATTAAAGAGGAGCTCGTGACTAAGTAACCAGCCACACGGATCAATCCATCAGGTTAAGCTGCGCTTGCCGGGGTTGGTCTGTGGATGGGTGACCATCTTCAGATATCGAAACTCCTCCGTGCCTCGGAAAGCACGTTAAGCCGTTGGTACCGGCTGTCATTTTTGTGCATCTTTGACAGTCGTTACGGGTAGTCAGAAGCCCGAAAATCTGACAGCCAGTCTTACCAAGGGATATCGTATTACCCAGTTAGTGACTGGGTTGTGGAGATCAGATAGGCAGTCGTTTCATGAAAAATAATATTGGTATTTAGCTGCATCCGGTTAGACTTCCCAGTCTAGTCTAGTCTAGCCGATTCCAATATAGTCGGGAAAAGGCTAGGCAGATTGATTGAAGAGGAACCCGTAACAACGTTCAAAAATAAATTAACTGACCTTTTATTAAATAATTACTATTTCTCCGTAACTGATTTTATAGATGACTAGCTTCTGCCCGCGACTTCGTCGGCGGAAAATTGCGATATACCTACTGTAACTGTTTAGGCAGCGCATGCAAATAATTCTGTTTTCAGAGGTATTTCTTTCCGACTTGCTAGATGAAAATTGCGATAGCTCGGCTAATTTGTATGATATAAATATAATTTATAGCCTATAGCAGTCAGGAATAATGTAGCTTTTTATGAGTGATTTTTTTTTTAAATTGGATCATTAGTTCCGGAGATTACCCCCTACATACAAACTTACAAATTCTACCTCTTTATAATATTAGTATAGATATAGATATATTTTAGTTGTGAGTCAAAGTTTGTATGTTTGATGATGAATTGCATCAATGTTTACCTGCCTAAATGGTAGAATATACAAAGATTTGCGAACATTATTGTAACCACATTATTGTAAATACCCACATGATTCTTAGCAAATACATGAATACTACACACACACACTACTGAAAACTATACTTAGGTAATATCGTGTCCTACGTGTCCTGCCGTATGCACGTTACAGGAACTGATGGACGCTAGTGATGGCGCCAAACATGTAGCCGAATTCTGGGCCGAGTCCATTTAAATTGCCATCAACACGCTAAGAAGAAGAAGAAGAATTAATATGTTAGTCTATCCTATACGAACAAAGATCCACCATCCCAGGATTTTATTCCTGTATCAACCATACCATTTAAAAAATAAGTTTCATAATCAAAGCTTCTCATCAGGTGCGTAAGTTTTTTATTCCGAAAATCCCCGCAACGAAAGAGTTTTTCTTCCAAAAAGTTTTCAGTCAAAGTTTTTCCGGTAAAGTTGTTATCATTCGTGGCCCGCTTGCACGAAAGATTCTACATCCGTTTAAGTAACAGCAATTGCTACCTGAGAGTTTCCGACTTTATCTTTGCGGTTTGTAAGGCATTGGCAGAACTCCTTAGGGGTTGTTCTTTAGATTGACATAATAAAGGCGATAGACTCTATCAATGCAATGAATGCCTAAGCAGTGATAGCCTAGTGGTATGACCGTCTGACTGCTAAGTCTTAAGTCTCGAGTTTGAGCCCAAGACACGCAGATGACTTTTCAGATCCAAGTGCGTATTGTATAATTGTCCCTTGCTTATAAAACGGTGAAGGAAAACATCGTGAGACAACCGGCATGGCTGAGAGATATTTCTCAACAGCATGTGAAGCTAAGTCAGAGGGCAGCATAAAATCTTTGACACCAGGTTAGTCACTAACCACACGAAAAAGAAATATAATTATTAAAAAGGTACTTATTTTTACATCTTTTGGACCATCATATTTGTCAATATTTTATTTATTCTTCTTCTTCTTCCGGAGTCGATGACTTTTTCCGATTAGTTGGTCCCAAGGTAGCCTTAATTATAGTCGTCAGTCGCATTCATTAGATCTTCAAAGATGCAGGCGTGTAGGCACTCGGGGAATCCTAGCAAGTTGGTCATGTTCTGCGTCACATCACTGCGTTAATTTATTGAAAGGCCTCGATGCTCTGGAATCCGACGTTATCTGAGATTATGATGAGGCCTCTTTTTGAAAGCCTCCTGTCATCTTCTACTCTCCTTTGTTAAACTAGAATATAGACTATGATATTTTCGAAGTTAAATAATCAAAGTCGTATTTTTTTTTTTGGGATTGGGACATCGTCAAATGACTCCTCGCGCTCTGGGTGGAGTGGTAGGGAGTGTCAGACTCTTACTGACTAAAACCCGGGTAGCGGTAACCAGTTCCGACAATTCCGCTTACCCAGCAGGCTTTCGCCCTAGCGGGCCCCGTCAAATGCGTTATTGCGTTTTTAAAATTTAATTCTCTCTTGACAAGATTATATGCCATCTTTTTTTAATTTTTCACATAAATTTTCTCATTATCATTTAATAACTTTTCCTCATCCGTACGTATCTCAAAACAATCCGTAATTATCTTCTTGTCCTTCATAGTTTGCCAGCTATCTTCTAAAATGTTCATTTGTCATCCTTAAAGTTTTCATAAGATATTTTCTCCTACCATCCCGTCCGGTCAGCTATGATCGCCGCAGTGATCTGCAGAAAGTTTTTAATTCAGAGTTTTTCTTTCTCAAGCTCTTATCGGGCGACTGCGTAACACCGTTAAGTTTGGTCCTGTCTTAATCCTTGGACTTGGGTGTGGTTGCAGTAACAGCGAAGTCTGTTGGACTTTCGGAAGTCGGTTTCTTTGGTTTTATATCTTAATTTTTTTTCAAACTCAAAAACCTTTTGAATTGTGAAGGTCGGTAAGTCAGAAAGATGAAGCTAGTTGCCCATTCCAAAGCAGTAGGTACTGTAGACCCTTTTTTTTTAAAGGCTGTGAAATCATCCAATGACTGCTCCCGCTCTGGGTGGAGCAGAAGGGAGTGTCAGACTACTGTCAGCTGCTGTAGACCCTAAGTGAAGCCTTATGTTGAACCTGGCTGGTAAATAACTAACAGCATTCGACCTTTGAAATCAATAGAATAGTGTGATAGGTTTTTATAAAAAAAAAGATTTCTTCAGTAGCGAATGTATTCGTTACAAAGCAATACAATTGAATATCCGATACCCGAGTGTATATATTTTCTAGGATAAGAAATCCCTACGATATACTACACACGCTCTACCATCTGAGTCCCCTAAGTGAAGGTTCCCCTGACCTTTACAGTCCCTATGGAGAAGAACGGGCAAGAAACTCTATGGACACTCTTTTAAATCAAAATATGCTTACAAAATTATTATTCATCAGACTACACGGAAGTCCACTGTATTAATAACAATATAACTTAGTCTAGGTTAGTACTTAGCCACTAGAACAGATTGAGTGCTATTAGTCAGCGCCCAGATTAGCCGGTTGTCTGGTCAGGCGACTATCGATTGCAGGATAGTGTTGGGATTGCCACGCAGCCTGCGGAGTAACGATTTTATGCTACCGACTTCCGAATTGGCTATTTTTCACTTTGTAATGTTTTTTTGGAAGCCGATTTTTATTTTTAGGTTATCTTTTCTATTTTTTAGGTTCCGTATCTTAAAGGTATAACGGGCCCTTATTACTAAGACTTCGCTATCCGACCGTCCGTCTGTCCGTCCGAAATATGAAATTTTCACAGATGATGTATATTGTTGCCGCTATAACAACAAATACTAAAAAACAGAATAAACTAAAAATTGAAGGGGCTCCTACACAACAAACGTGTTTTTTTGCCGTTTTCATAGATAATGGTACAGACAAGTTTTTGGCCGGTTTTATTTTATTGTCTATGTTTCTTTTTGGATGCGTCATGTTTACCGCAAATACACGTAAATATTTTTCTTTGTTTTCACCCGCTACCACTGCAACGTCTTCCTAAGAGCAAAAGTCCACGAATATAAGCCGTTAGTTGAACGCTACCGCACAACTTGCAAAGGTACATTGTACAATGTAAATTAGACAAGGTTTCTGGGTTTTTCTAGTATATTTTTGGATATGTAGGGGATGATACGTGGCTAGAATTGGGATAAGGAGAAGATGGTCAAGGGAGGGGGTAGGTGTATAGTATTTTTGATCTTGTATCTTATTCCTGTTTATAGAGTGGGGGGATTGAGATGTTAAGATTGTCTGTGTATTGCGAAATGTATTTTTGCTGTGATTGTATTAGCTGCAAGTTAATGTACTTTTTAGTTTTATTTTAAGCCGAAAGTAAGAAAAGATTAAAGATTTCAACCGTTTCAATTGTCAGGAATATTGAAAGGAGACAAATAGCTTTTTTCTTATCTTATCTTATATTGAGGTTATGGTTTCCGCACTCAGTCCTTAGGCGGACCATTGCGCGAGGGCCATGGCGACCTGCGGTGGTAATTCCAGCCAGCCCACCTCCCTCCAGAAGTTGATCACGTCTCCTGGCCTGTGTAGTACTTCTTTGAAAGATCTGGGTGTTCCGATCAGTGTGACGCCTGTGCACCCAAAGAGCACGTGTGGGACGGTGTCCTCAGCCTCCATGCAGACCCTGCTCAGAGGACTGTCCGTTACGTCTATTTTGTGGAAGTGTTCGTTTAGTGAGCAATGTCCTATGATGGTGAGCTTTTTCTTTTTTGATATTGTTTTTTTTTCTTGGGTACTATCTGTACTCCGTTCCCTGCCTAACCCATCGGGGATTACAGGCATGTTGCTATATTATATTATTTTTCTTAGCGTTTCGATGATAATCTATATTGTGTTAGAGCTTAGCTACGAGTTTAAGTAAGTATAGTGGTAATAAGAGCACCGAAGAGTGGTGATCACGAATTTCATAAAATCGAGATAGGTGGACGACATTGCTACCGTCGTGGGTTGAACCTGGATGAGGCTGACACTGCAGCATGGCGACAAGGAGCCCAAGATTTTTTTTATTTATTATGATTCGGTCAGATAGGCAGTCGCTCCATGTAAAATACTGGTATTTAGTTGCATCCGGTTAGACTGGAAGCCGACCCCAACATATCGCACCCTTCCTGGAAGAGTCGCGTAACTCAACTTGCGTCATATTTTTTTTATTATTGCTAAAAATCGAGCGTACTCTAATACACCTTCTCACAAATTTTCATAAAGCTAGCGCCAAAAATAAGGGTACAGTCACAAAAAAAGTGTATTTTTGCGACAAAAAATAAAATAGTTTTCCATTGTTATAAAGATGTAAACATACATACATTTATTTATTTAACAAATTTCCCTGGGTATAAAGCCATAAACACACATACCTATAACTAACACGAAGAATTTAAATAACTTTTTAAGTAAATAAACATAGGCATTTGTTCTTGGATACTATTGCGAATGTGTGTCTTGCAAGTCCACTTACTTACTTATTGCACGAAACTTGTTGCGGGACTGTTTTGCGTTACTATCGTTACGTTGTTACTCCAAGCAGTTGTTATAAATACCTGACGCGTAGCTGCACTTACTTCTTTACTCTACGAAGAAAATAGTTTTATTCAAATTGTAATAATAAACACTTGTTTTTCCATGGATATTAAGTGAAAGTTTTTGGTGTAACTGTACTTAAGTTATATTAGAACGACAATCTTAGACCGGTAACTCTCAAAACTTACTTATACACTGTTCCTCGACCTGGCATAAACCCAAACTGGTTTGGGGTAATCTCGCTCTCCTCTCGCAGTCTTTTCTCTATTATTTTCTCCCATAACTTGGGACATGAGCTTTATTCCTCGATAGTTGTTGCAGTCCTGTACATCACCTTTATTCTTTGGGGCACTAGCGAACTACTGCACCATTCTTGTGGGATCACTCCTTCTTGCAACAACTTATTGAAGAATAAATTCAGCCACACACATTCATCTGTGGCTGATTTTATTCTTCTATAAGTTGTTTCTTTCTTACTTCACCCATGCTAATTTCCTTTACCAAACCCATATTTGCTTGTACCTCATTGACCACACCATTCATTCTCTTCGTTCATTAGCTTTTCAAAATACGACTTGCATCGTTCTTTTATTTCGTCATCTTTGGACAGAACCTTACCGGCGCGTCGTCTTTTATACACTTAATCTGAACTATATCTCTCGTTTTTCTTTCTCTTGTTTTTCTAATCCTGTATAGCTCCTTCTGGCCTCTTGGGCTGTCCAGTGAGTTATACAACTCTTCCTGCGCATTAGCCCTGGAAACTGCTACCGCCACCTTTCTCTTCCATTCTTTATAAATTCGCTTCTTATCTTCATTATTCCCAATTTCTACGCCCTGCCATTCTTTAAACGCAACTTTCTTTTCTTTCAGCGTCATTTGCACGTCTTCATTCCACCATCTTTTACAACTCTCCTTATACAATCGGCCATCTCTTTACAACATTCGTTCACAGTTTTCCCTTCCATATTCTTCATTAAAGTCATTTTATCTACCACTTGACACTTAAATTTACTTGCACATTCCTCTTGTTCTATCATACACTATCTGGTTTTGGGTGGGGCCGTTCTTTGTTCCTACTGAACGGGACTGACTTTTACCTCCATTATTAATAGTCTGTGCTGTGAGACTAAGTCTTCGCCTGGCAGCACTTTATAGTTTTTGGCACATTTTAGGCTGTGTCGCGTGGCGCCTACTTTTATGGGTAATAAGGTATTCATTTTCCTTTTGAAACCATGTATTTGTTATTGCCAGGTCGAAGGGATAAGCAGCTTGCAGCAGTATCTCGCCATCAGTGGTACGGTCGCCGTATCCCCACCCGCCATGCACTCTCTTATACCCAACCTTCTGTCTTCCTACATGCCCGTTAAAATCACCCCCCACATACACTTCTTCACTATCTGGTATATCCATCATTACACGATCGAAGTCCTCTCAAAATTTCTCTTTTACACTATCCTCACATCCTGACTCCAGTTTGCCAATACTATATAGATTTATAATAGTTAAGGAAAAAGTTAAGTTGCTGCGTTTTAATCATATTAATCGATTTAGATTATGTTTGTATGTGTGCGAAGAAAAAACGTGGCGAAGAAGCCTATAGTATGTAAAATTAAGTGCCCACATGTTAAAAAAACGGAAATCTTCTATCAATTGTTATATCAAATGTTAAATCATTTTGACTCTAGTCTGTTAACAAACTTTAATGAAGTAACAGTATTTGTTCACTTCCATCACTAGCTTATGCCCCCTAACACGCCCATTCAGGCCCATCCGAAGGAAAAATAAGTAAAGCCTGGTAGTTTATACTAAAGTAGCTTTATTCAAAATCGACATGATAGGTACAGTAAATCAATCTTAGCTTACAACTAATCAATGTCATCTTCGATCTCTGAACCTGATTCATTCCCGCTACAACGAACTCGTAAGTTCTTGTAGAACGTTTGGTAATGTGGTGGTACGATTACATGGTTACCATTACAGAGGCTCATTAAGTCTTTATACAAATTTTCGGAGATTGGCAGCAGAACTTTCTGTGTTTTCCCTTTCTACTATTTTCTTTCTCCTTACCACTCTGCCACTTCGGTTTGTGTCCACAATAACTGGAGTATCTTGGAACTCATACTTATGTTCTAATTTGCCTGGGGAACATGGTTCTGCCGAAACCTCTATTATTTCAGTCCAATTCAGCCTTTTTCCAGAAACATCTTTTGCCCAATTTGCAGTAGATGTTACAAGTTTTTTTAAGTAAAAATAATCATCTTGACTAATTTCTTTTACATTATATTTTGGGCCTGGTACTTTTGAATTTTTGAACGACTGCATTTCCTCCGGCACGGATAGTACTTTTTTTCTGCTTTTTTCAAAACAAGAAAGTATTGAATCCCCCTCATTTTGGGTGTGACCTTTCTGCAAAAATCTGTGTGAAATTTTGATGTTCAAAGTCTTGGATGCGAAGCAATAGCCACTTTTTGTTAATATGTTGTAGACTGTGAAGTTGTAACCCGGATATTTTCGTTTCTAATGGAACATGTGATTTGCCCCTAAAGCAATAAAAACTTATACATCAAATTTAACAAACGGGCATTTTTAACCTGGCTCCTTTTACTAAATTAGTGAGGCCCTTATGTAAAAGAAATTAGTCAAGATAATTATTTTTACTTAAAAAAACTTGTAACATCTACTGCAAATTGGGCAAAAGATGTTTCTGGAAAAAGGCTGAATTGGACTGAAATAATAGAGGTTTCGGCAGAACCATGTTCCCCAGGCAAATTAGAACATAAGTATGAGTTCCAAGATACTCCAGTTATTGTGGACACAAACCGAAGTGGCAGAGTGGTAAGGAGAAAGAAAATAGTAGAAAGGGAAAACACAGAAATTTCTGCTGCCAATCTCTGAAAATTTGTATAAAGACTTAATGAGCCTCTGTAATGGTAACCATGTAATCGTACCACCACATTACCAAACGTTCTACAAGAACTTACGAGTTCGTTGTAGCGGGAATGAATCAGGTTCAGAGATCGAAGATGACATTGATTAGTTGGAAGCTAAGATTGATTTACTGTACCTATCATGTCGATTTTGAATAAAGCTTCTTTAGTATAAACTACCAGGCTTTACTTATTTTTCCTTCGGATGGGCCTGAATGGGCGTGTTAGGGGGCATAAGCTAGTGATGGAAGTGAACAAATACTGTTACTTCATTAAAGTTTGTTAACAGACTAGAGTCAAAATGTTTTAACATTAACAAAGGTATTTTTTTTTGTTTTTGAGTAATTGATAGAAGATTTCCGTTTTTTTAACTTTTGGGCACTTAATTTTACAAACTATAGGCTTCTACAGCACGTGTTTTCTTCGCACACATACAAACATAATCTGTGATTAAAACGCAGCAACCTAACTTTGTCTTTAATTATTTTAAATCTAAATAGTATTGACATACAATTTTTGTATTTCAATACTATTTAGTACATGACAAGCTATGAACAGTAAAATAGAAGTTTACGATGATACACTTCATTATTTGAATATTTTTTCCAATAAAAAACAAGTTTATTCAGAAGCTCCAGCAAAACGTAGATACTTTCGCATGCATAAAGTATGTATTTCTGTTTACTTAAATGAATTTTTCGTGTAAAAACTACGTAACTGATACTTACACTTTCAGACTAGTCTAAAATTGTTCCATGAAGAATGGAATAACTACACTTAACTCGGCCAATGCGGTTCACCAAAGATCATAACAAAACAATATCTGTTTTTACACCTGCATCTTTTGTAACAGTTTCGGGGATTATTTAGGTAACCGTATAATTTAACCGTATCTCACAGTATGCATAACACAACGAAAAATCGGAAACTCTATCATTTCGCCGCTGCTAAATGCCATCTTTTGTTCTTTATAATGTACTCCTGGGATTTTTTTTACAATGTTAGACACTATTTTTTAAGCTCCTGAAAAGTTGTCCGAATTCACTTACCGCTTTCTTACAGGAAGGGTGCGATATTTAGGAAAAGGTTGACAGATTTATTGTGATTCAAATGATTTGACATGTAATTTGGGAAATGTAATTCTATATATTTTAAACTCTAATAATTAATAGTTGATATGTTAATACTGTCATTTCAACATGCAAAACTTAATCAATTATTATCTTCTTCTTCTTTTCGTGTGGTTAGTGACTAACCTGGTGTCAGAGTTTTTATGCTGCCCATGGGCCTCTGACTTAGCTTAACATGTTTTTGCTTATGATTATGTTTTGTGATTAGTTATGAATGCCCATGTGACGGCAGAACACGAAGAGCTTACTTCTATCAATAACATCTATGTACCAATTATTTACTCATGTTTGCAAACAAATAAATGATAAGATTTGATTTGATTACAAAAGAAAGGCCTATATCCAGAAGTCGGTGAAGACGGGCTTTGAAAGATGATAATGATCGCCAACCCATTTAAATTACCAGTTAAATAATTTAATCACAAACATTTTTTACTTTCATCGGTTCAAAGTTATAGTCAAAAACCAAAGTCGAATCATTCATTTTTAAAAGATACTTTTTGAAAATCGAATTAAAAAAACATTAATTCTAAGTACCCCCTTTCAAAGGTTTTTTCGTGTCGAGAAGAATAGACAAGAAACTCCACGGTTTTTTTTTTTTAAATCATTGCTGGATATGGGCTTCGGGAATAATTCTAAACAGTCGAGGGACCACAATGTGAGTTCCTTATTCGCCTTTTATGATACCCAGGTTGATTTATTTTTTAACGGGGCTTTATTGCGTGGAAACAGCGCCTGGATATTTAAAAGAATATTCAAAGGTTACGTTTTGGCTTAGTGGTTAGGGCCTTACCTCTCATACACAGGGTTGTAGGATCAAATCCCGGAAAGTATAAATGCGGGGTTTTTATTTTAAAGGACCATGGACACTTTAGTATGAAGACTGGGCCCACTTTTCAAAGTTGTGCAACAGTGATGAAACCTATGTCATATGAAAGCTCGTGTCATGTACTTTATTTCATTATGTGGCAGCTAAGTTCAAATCCTGCGCGAAAGTTTACTTTTTGACGTTTTAAAAAAAAATTGTTTTGTTTGATATTATAATATTATAATGAGCTGTCTCTCATAACTAGGATTAGGATTATAAATAGCTCTAGTATGACTAAAATGCACTAAAAATATCAACACGCCGTCTATTGCCCTGGAACGTGTTATTTTGATTTGAAATGATTAGTTAGTTTTACGTTTTTACAATCATTATTGCCAACTATGCTACATACTATAGCCAATTGCTGTATTATGGGTATGCGCTCGCGTGTTTTGCGGACAAGAAGTCATGTTTTAAGAGATGATCTACCTGCGATTCGTCTACAGTTTGCTGAATATTTTCAGCAAAATGGGCTGATTGAGGTACGTACCTAGTTATTAGTGTATTATATTTTAACATTTCTATGTCTTCATCGAGCTTCTTCAATTTTTTATTTTGCTTTCCTATAAAAAGCGTTTTTTAGTTTTTTAAAACAATTATTTATTAAAAATAATTCCCACAAAATCTAGCCAACAGCTACAAACGCTAACAAAACACAAACGCCATATATATTATATAACCCAAAACCTATATGCAGTAATATCTTCCATATATCCCTCAACTGTTCATGAATGAGACTAATTAACAGAATCACTTATATAGCGTGTTTAAAAACGGATTTAATCAACCTGCTTCAATGACATTGTTTGTTTACGTGCGCGAGTTGATAATGACATTACAATGCAATCAGTTTAAGTAAGTGGTGATTGGGTAAACAGTGGTGTATTTTTAACCTAATTGCGAAAATAGAAGGATCTATTTTCGTCGTCATTAACTCTTCACTTGTGGAGAGAGCTCGTGGCTAAGAACTAACAGCCACACCGGTCGATCTATCAGGTTAAGCTACGCTTGCTGGGGTTGGCCGTGGATGGGTGACCATATTAACATACCGAGACTCCTCCGTGCCTCGGAAAGCACGTTAAACCGTTGGTTCCGGCTGTCATTTGTGCATCTTTGACAGTCGTTACGGGTAGTCAGAAGCCCGAAAATCTGACAGCCAGTCTTACCAAGGGGTAACGTATTGCTCAGTTACTGGGTTGTGGAGGTCAGATAGTCAGTCGCTCCATGTAAAATACTGGTATTCAGCTGCATCTGGTTAGACTGGAAGCCGACCTCAACGTAGTTGGGAAAAGGCTATGCAGTTGATGATGATGATTAACTCTACTTGGGACGGTTATTGAATTAGATACTCCATACAAATCCACTTTGTGTATCTTAATGATGTTTGAATACCAACTGTCATTGTCACTGTGTCACTGTTGTTTACATAGCAAGTAGTAGTGTAAGGACGGTGGGATTGGTATAGACGCCAGCACATCAAGCTATACCAAACTGTCAAATATTCCCAGTTGAACATAAACCTTATATTTTTGTAATAAAGTTGAAAATCTATCAATGAAATTTGACAGATTGGGGTAGTTTGATGTGCTGGGCTCTGTACTATAACAAAAATGTGGAAAATAAAAACTTATTTACGAAAAAGAAACGAAGCCGACATTATTTTTTATTTTTTTTTGTTTTTTGGTTGTGTTGTGTTGTGTAGTGTGAGTTTTTTGGGTTAAAATAATGAACGCTTATGTATGGGAGTAAATGTCGGGTGTGGACAAAGAAGCATGAAATTAGAATAAATGCCGTGGAAATGCGTGTGTTGCGAAGCATGTGTGGCGTGAGCGTGACGTGATGGGCTGATAAATGATAAGGCAATCGTGCCGTTATAAAAAAGATGTAGGTATCTAGTCACAAAAATAAAAAAAAATGCTTAGATAGTTTGGTCATGTTGAGAGGATGAATGAAAGGCAATTAAGAAAAAGTATTTACATACAAGGCAGATATGAGTGGAAATGCCGGGAGGGGACGCCCTAGAAGGTCATATTATAGTGAACAAATTGTTGATTTTCTTGCGAAAAGTCAGGTTCAGAGGAACAAGCACACGCGTGCCTCAAAGAGTTGTGGGCATTTTTGAAGGGGCCCGTTAGGACCGAAGCCTGCTGGGTCAGCGGTTTGTCTTAAAGGGTTGCCACTACCCTGGAACATAAAGGGCTAAGGTAGGAACATGGATGGGTTTTAGTCAGTAAGAGTCTGACACTCCCTTTTGCTCCACAGGAGTGGGAGAGGTCAATAGATGATTTCCCACCCTCAAAAAAAGCTAATTTCACACGGACATAGTTGCGGTCAGAAGCTTTATTGTAGAAGAATAAAATAACGAAGGTCGGTTTCTAATCTCAAAATAAAAATAAAAAACCTGAAATATAAATTCGCTGCTCGTACCTTACTGCGATTATTAATCCAATCCTCCTCCTTAGAGAATAAGTGACGTTCCACTATCAAAGATTTATGTAGAAGTATCAAGAATAAGAGAACAGCTGTATTATGGTCTGTTCCAAAAGTACTTCAGCGTAAATAAACTATGCTCCGATTGTATTTTTACACAATCTCTAACTAAAGAAAGTGTGGGGTACACTTTCTTTAGTTAGAGATTTGTACTATGCATTTATAAGATTACACTCTTTAAAAATAATATATTTGAATAACAATTCATATAACTTAAAAGACAAATCGTCGATTAGAATATTGAGAGTATAAAAGTAACCTCAATTGACTTTTGAAAAACTTCTTTAAGGTCATTCAAAATTAGAATTTACCGCATTAACAATTGAATCAATTTCGAAAGTGGCACTACAAACATGTACAACTATATTTTTTATCCAATTGTTTACATTCTAATCAGATACTTTAGAAACAGACAGTAGAGTAAGACGCACGACACTACAGAAAAGTTTAATTCCCAATGCAAACACGATTTTAAGTGAAGGAGAAATGTTATGACAATCTTTCTACGTGATAGGACGTCTCATAATTCCAAAGTGTTCAAAATTCAAATCCAATGGGAGAATGCCACAGCATAGTATTTTCAATTTCAATTTATTTATTTTGTACCTACTAGTATTAAATTGATGTGAATATGGCTGTAGTTTTTTTTTTATATAAAGCGTGTAATATCTGACATTAATCTTGACATCAATCATGTTAACTTGAAATCTTTTAATTTTGACATCATGAAGTAACTTTGACATTATTCTTGTATTTTATCGACATTAAAGATTTTTGCCATAACTATTTTCAATTCTAAAACAACATAAAAATTATTTGTGACTAAAATTTTTGTAAGTGCACTTTATATTTATCTCGATGTTAATTTTATTCATTGTTATGGAAATATTTGTACGCCGATACTTTCGGATTAGACGACAAAACGATGTAATATCTTGCATGTGTTTGTATGTATACAATGTTTAAACAAATAAAGAAATCTTATCTTCATAAAAAACGCAACCAATGACAGACTAGTTATGAAAAGTGATTTAATTTTTGTAAATAGGTTTCTACACGTCAATAATATTTTTTAAACTATTGACCGCTTGGTTTTATATCAATTGCCTTGCCCCCATTGCATAACTTATTAAAAAAAAACCTTTATTTATTTATTTATGTTAGTCTCTCCTACAAAAGATATACACTAAACAAAGAACAATAATGGACGACAGTGTTTGTGTGGTTTGTTTATGTTGTGTATTTCAGACTTATAGGGTCTTCTTATAGGGTTCTTGTAATTACATAAAAAACGAAAACCGAACATAGATTCAAATAAATGCTATTCTATTCTATAGATTTTCAGTCGTATAAACACGACGCAGGCGGCACGGGCAGGAAAACATATTTTGTCGTATTAATCCGACTGGGCGGTTAAAAGGTTAAACTAGATGAGGTCAGAGTTCCCATCAGACTGCGACTTTAACATTTGAACCAAAATGTACCAAATAAACAGCACTATCGCACGAAAACACAACAATCGATTATGTAAACCAAATTAGTCGACCGCGATAATCGAAACGGCTTCAATTAGTGAAATCGATTGTCCTGCGCTGTGTTTACAAACTGACAAACAGTAGAGTCATCCAATCGACATGATTTGATGACATTGTTCACTTGTTGAAACTGTTAATACTGTGGGGAAATTGATATTAGTAGCAATAGAGAAGTACTAGTATACTGAAACGGAGGCTAAGTACCAACAGCCGCACAGGTCGATCCATCAAGTTAAGCTTCGCTTGCCGGGGTTGGCCGTGGATGGGTGACCATCTTTACATACCAAGGCTCCTCCGTGCCTCGGAAAGCACGTTAAGCCGTTGGTCCCGGCTGTCATTCGTGCATCTTTGACAGTCGTTACGGTTAGTCAGAAGCCCGAAAGTCTGTCAGCCCAAGGGGTAGGTATCGTATTACCCAGTTATTGACTGGGTTGTGGAGGTCAGATAGGCAGTCGCTTCATGTAAAATACTAGTATACAGCTGCATCCGGTTAGACTGGAAGCCGACCAAACATAGTTGGGAAAAGGCTAGGCAGATGATAGTATATTATATGAAACACTATCTCAGATCTCTATAAGAACATTCTCTGACTTTTCTTACTCTTTAGCTGTAATATTATGATTAATTTTGGTGTCCGTCGAGTTTCGGTTCATTATCTCTACGCTATTCAGGTGCCCGTCACTGCTAGAAGAAACAAATGCAAGATGGAAAATACTTTCATTGAACTGAATAACGTTATTGTCTCATGTATATATCTTTATTATAATAATACCGGACAAAAAAATATTATTATTGAAAAAATAAAAATTTAATTTATCTGACAGCGTTTACATCAAACGTCAGGTTGACTGGACTGTCAATGTCAACCTAGCGAAGCGTCATTATCGATGGTAGTGCGGGCGGTCATCTTTGAAACTGACTTTTGAACGAGACGGCGCCGCGCACCACGCTTTTGACGAATCGCTCAGAATCTTCACCATCACACAATGAAAACACGTCGATTGTGATCTGAAGCCTTTTATTCCTATCTCCGCGCTCACCTACCTACATAATTAGAAGAAGATTAGTACTCGTGAAGGGCCTCCAGGCCTTCCTGTCTCTTCATATCTATACTAATATTATAGAGGAAAGATTTGATTTTTTGTTTGTTTTTTTGAAATGAATAGGCTCCGAAACTACTGGACCGATTTAAAAAATTCTTTCACCGTTGGTAGTTTTCTAGGAGTAACATAGGCTACTTTTTATCCTTGGAAAAATAACGGGTCCCACAAGAAAGACCACGGAAGCGAAGCTGCGGGCAAAGTGCTAGTAAAATATAAAAATATTGAATTGCCTTGCGTTTTATATATTTGAACATATTTATAATTAATAGTTTGAAGTCTTTTTAGGTATGTAAATATGAATTAAAGAAATAAAAACATTTAAAAAAGGAAATTTTATAAAAATATTTATTTAAAAATGTTAATAATATTATGTGTTGAAATGAAATAAACGAACATAATTAAAACACCAGACTATTATAGTCATGCCAAAGGCTTCTCATACAGAGAAGGCACGAGCAATCGAGTATTTGATTACGCTTACTCAAGATGGGGCGATAACAGACTTACATCAAATATCATTCTAAGACTGCCTCATTGGTCTAATAGTCACAAGCACTACTGCTGAGCATGTTATTCAATTTCCTTCCCGGGCAAATGTGTAATTGGGTTTTTCTATCTGAATTCTCAGCAGCAGCCCGGAGTCTAGATTTGTGTTGTCATGATATGTAACCATCAGTATTGCCATACTAACGCGTACTCTAAGTGCTCTAATCAAGGCGTTTATGTAGGTAATAGAGTGAGAGCTTCCAGTAAAATGGTTCCTCTTATGGAATGGTGGGGGGATAGGTGTGGAGTACGGTTTTCTACTTTTGTGTGGTTTGTGTTTAGTGACTAACCTGATGTCAGAGTTTTTGCTGCTCATGAGCCTCTGACTTAGCTTCACATGAGAAATATCTGTCGGGCATGCCGGTTTCCTCACGATGTTTTCCCCTTATTACTTGGGACTTAAACATAACTGGCGAAATGTGGGTGTACCTACTATAGGTGCCTGCCTAACCCTTCGGGCTATATCGGCGTGGGGTTAAGTTACGTCCATCTTTAGGATATGATCCTTCACAGATGTCAGTAACGTCCAAGATAAACTCTGAAAATACATATACATTGAAAAAGATACAAAGATAGATACTTTTCCCAGAAATCTTATTAATCTTTATTGGAACTCGCAAAATAGAAAGACAAAATAATAGAAAAGGAAACCAAATTAGTTTTTCTTACGAAACGGGACACAAGATAAAGTTACTGAGATGTGTAGGCTTTTAGGTAGATATTTGTCACTAGGAGAAGCTTGTGGCTAAGTAATAACAGAACGAATCGATCAGGCTATGCTATGCTCGCCGGGATTGGTCCGTGCATGGGTGACCTTTACATATCGAGACTCCTCCGTGCCTCGGAAAGCACGTTTAGCTGTTGGTCCCGGCTGTCATTCGTGGATTTTAGAGTCGTTACGGGTAAGTCAGAAGCTCGAAACTCTGACAGCCATTCTTACAGCTGGTATCGTTTTACTCAGTTACTGACGGGGTTGTGGAGGTCAGATAGGCAGTCGCTACATGTAAAATACTTGAGTTCAGCTGAATCCGGTTAGTTGCAATATAGTTGGGATAAGGCTAGGCAGATTGATTGATTTGTCACTAGGAGAAGCTTAGCTTGGTAAATATTACATTTTATAATACACTAATCTTTTCAAAGGGAGACAATACGAGTGTTCTTCAGGGGCTCATGGCAAAAAAATAACAGCCACACGGGTCGAAATCGAGACCAATAATAGCCCCTTGTTAACAGCCCCAACACAAGAGTTGTTGGTCGTGGGTTTAAACCCGGACAGGCGCTTTACTTTGTGTAAATAATGTCATCAACGCTAATCTCAAAACGGTGGAGAAAAACATCGGGGAGAAACCGGAATGTCCTAGAATCAAATAAGAAGACATGACGTGTCATCTACTAACCTGCTTTAGACTCGCGTGGTGGATTAAAGCCTACTCCCTCTCGAAGAAAGTAGCCTTGCCTTGGCCTGGCTTGGCCCTAGCCGTAGGAACATAATAACTGATTGCGTGAGGGTCGATTGAAGGTTAAGCTGCACTTGCCGCGGTTAGTTCGTGGATGGATTACCATTAGATATCAAGTCTCCGTGCGACGGAAAACACACGAACCTAGTACCCCTTGACTAACAGAAGTTATTGTGGCTACCGAGAGTTTAATAACACGGAAAATTATATTACACCATTTTTTCCCTTGGGATAAAATAAAATTGGGTTAATAAAATAAAAAGTTCAAGGCATGATAAAAATATATCCCTATCCAGTCATTAAGAAATTGTTTAAAGACTAAAAGCTTTTAGCTTTGGACGACTTCTTCGCTGTTCCCACTGGAATTAATGAAATTTATATAAACTAAATTAAAATTCCACATGTATGATGGAGCTTCACTTGAGAACAGTTCGATAAACCTTTTATTTTTTTTAGTCGGGAAATTCATCATATGACTGCTCCCGCTCTGGGTGCAGCGGAAGGGAGTCAGACTCTAACTGACTAAAACCCATCCATGTTCCTTCCTTAACCTTTCATGTTTCAGGGCAGCGGTAACTCTTTCGCACTATCCCGCTGACTCGACTGACCTGGCGGATTTTTTTAATTTTATCCGTAAGTGTCTGGTCAAAGTATATACAGGTGTAACCGAAAGGGTAAAACTCCGAAATCGTGAAAAAAAATCTGCTGTTCCCTACATTTCGACGTGTCACGTAACCAAAAATGTATAGAACAGCAGATTTTTTTATTGCGGTTTCTGAGTTGGTCCCATAAAAAACGTTGTTTAGTTTGGTGGTCAGTAGCATATGCTTTTGTATGTATATACCCTTTCGGTTACACCCTGAGCACTTACATAAGGTGACTGGCAATTAGTGACCGATATTTAAACACATGATTGTACTCATGATTACAAACAACTTTCCCAAAGAAACTTTTTTGTATACTCAATAGCTACTTACAGCTGATCGACGCGATGTTCATTGAACTTTGCGCGCGCCAGTTGTATTGTTATTGTGATAAAAATAAAACTATTGAATTAAAAAAAAGTTTCTGTCCAGCACCGTTTACACGGAAAACTAGTAATGTGTGAAAAAGCACTTAGATTTTAACGAAACTAACTTTACTGGAAAGAGGGAGGGAGGAAGGGAGAATAAGGGCCGATTAATTGAAGGGATTTATGGCAAATGTGTAACAGGAAATGCCGGAAAATGGCGCTACAGAAAAAGAAAAGTTGAGAGCAAAACTTTTTAGACCGATTGATGGCCTTCTTGGTAAAAACTGGTAACTCCCAAATTATAGGCCCTTTCACACTGCGAGGCTATATGCGAGGACAGCTTATAATGAAAAAAACGTATATAACGAAAGATTTCTTTTCTTTCTTCTTTCAAAGGCTTTACTATTTTAATGTCTACTATAAAACCGCAGTGTTCCACTTTGAAAAATACTGATGGAATTCCGAAATGGAATATGAAATTCCAGTTGCTTATCTTTATTCAATACTAGCTTCTGCCCGCGACTTCGTCCGCGGAAAATTCCGATATACTGTAACTGTTTAGGCAGCGCATGCAAATAATTCTGTTTTCGGAGGTATTTCTTTCCGACTTGCTAGACGAAAATTGCGATAGCTCGGCTAATATGTATGATATAAATATAATTTATAGCCTATAGCACTCAGGAATAATGTAGCTTTCTATCAGTGAAATTTTTGAAATTGGATCATTAGTTCCGGAGATTACCCTCTACATACAAACTTACAAATTTTACCTCTTTATAATATTAGTATAGATTAAAATTTTATATTTGTCGCTAGCAATGGGTATTGGGCAAAATCTTTTTGCTGGTATTCAATATGATC
The DNA here is from genome assembly GCA_951799385.1 of Hyppa rectilinea. Lineage (NCBI taxonomy): Eukaryota > Metazoa > Arthropoda > Insecta > Lepidoptera > Noctuidae > Hyppa > Hyppa rectilinea. Next base: position 2,277,332 of record OX637324.1, on the reverse strand, counting down.
TACAGAAACTATAACCTTTGTGGCCTAGTGCAGGTTGGTGCATCCACCAAAAATTCCAAAAACCAAAAATTCGATGACCTGTGACATCTCACAGGTCATCGAATTTTTGGTTCTAGGATATGCTGGGTTCCTCACGATGTTTCCTTTCACCATTTTTGAAAACAATGGAGTTTTTATAATAGAGTGAGTATGAGTGACTCTGTTTCCTGACAATTTTTTTTTATTTTATTGGTTAGGGACAAAAAACAGTTACATGGCTAAAGATTCTAAAATTAGCACAACTTAGATATACATTTACGCACAATCTCACATATTTATGTTATTACACATGTAACCAACAACATTGTCCACGAATTCACAAAAAAATAATAATTAAAGAAAACAGACAAACCGTGTACATCGTAAAGATTAATAAAAAGAAAAAAAATTTATATACTTATGGATTTAACAATTCTATTGCTCTTGCCTTAAAGCGATCTTTGGAAAGAGTAAACAAGTCAAGCTCCATAAAGTGAGTGTTGTACGCATCAACAAGGCGCCGAAGAGGCACGCGCTCCCCAGCGTTAGTCCTGCACGAATTCGTGTGGAATAGTCGAGGCACACGTACCCCACGAAGCATGACAGATCTAGGTACTATATAATGTAGACTATTTGACAGAGGAATGCAGTCGAATTTATTATTGCATATTCCATGCAGCATCATTACTCCCAGAAGAAATCGTCTAGACTCCAAACTAAGAACATTATATCGTTTCAGTAATTGTTCATAGGAGACTTTAGAACGATAACATCTATAATTCATAGTACGTAAATACTTCCTCTGAACAATTTCTAGCCTATCTTTGTACTTATCATATAGAGGATCCCAAATTTGGACGGCGTATTCTAATTGAGACCGAATCAGTGTTTTATATAATATTAAGAATGTAGAGGGTCGCACAAAGCTACTTGAAAAATAAAATGTTCCACATTCCTCTTTCTTCCTAACGCGTGTTTACAATAGTAATAATAGTACATTACTGCCGCTGTCTGTACTCACTGCTTCGCTGGTAGCGCTGACGAGGGCCGAATGTGCTGCGTAGCGCAGCTCCATGCCAACCAACAGCGTGGTCAATAATGGAACAGTTGACGGACAAGCTGGAATGATGGCCGAGACTGAAGATGGAGACCAAGCTATAGGATCGAGACTGAAGGTAGAGGCCGTGAGCTAAGCTAAGCTTGGGGCCGTCACAGCATGGCCAGGAACGTAGTCATTGCATACCAAGCTTGTATAGTTATTTACTCAAACAATGTGAGTAATTTGAATTAAAACCAGCTATAACTGTTTATGCAATGTTTGTACGTCTTGCAAGGCAGCACATAGTGACACTACATTTTTTTAACACCTTTTACCAACATAGCTTCCTTCCTTCCTAGCCTTATCCCAACTATGTTGGAGTCGGCTTCCAGTTTAACCTGATGCAGTTGAATACCAATATTTTATATACAGCGACTGCCTATTTGACCTCCGCAACCCGGTCAGGAACTAAGTAATACGATACCCCTTTGAGGTTATGTGAAAAAAATGTGAATACAAAATTTGTAAATCTTTTTACTACCTACGTCTTTGCTTTTTAACTTTTTTCCATAGGACTTGTAGTTTTGCCGGATATCGAGATAAACCATTTTATTTTCCCTTAAAAACGCACCCCCATCCACTTCTCGACATCAGATCGCCCGTAAATTATTTTTCCTTTAATTTTTGTTACATTCTCTTCCTTTTCCAATGGGTTTCATCCTACTATATTTTATTTTGTTTTCAAAAATTATCGACACTGGTCTATGTACTTAGTAAGACTGATTGTCAAACTTCCGGGCTTCTGACTACCCATAACGACTGTCACAGACCCACGAATGACAGCCGGGACCAACGGCTTAACGTGCTTTCTGGGGCACGGAGGAGTCTCGATACGTAAAGATGTTCGGTCATCCATCCAAGGACCAACCTCGGCTAGCGTAGCTTAACCTGATGGATCGATCCGTGCGGCTGTTAATACTTAGCCACGAGCTCCTCACCCTTATGTACCAACATACATATGTGTATAAATAAATAAATTTAAATTTGAATTCGTATAATAGATATTAAACAATATGGAGTAATGAATTTTTGTTTAAACCGTGCTTTGCTTTTGTTTTTTTTTTGTATTGCACTGCCTGAACCTACCTATACAGCCAAATTCTAAATAAAATTATTTTTATTATATTTATATTATAAATAGCATGATTTCAAACGCAACGTTAACTCATCATCATCATCTGCCTAGCCTTTTCCTATGTTGGGGTTGGCTTCCAGTCTAACCGGATGCAGCTAAAACAACGTAAACTGTTTACGAATAAATTGAATTGAAAACACTACATTTTAATCCGATTTCAGTATTGAAATCTTTATCTGTTTCACTTCCTGCTCCTAAAAACTCGAATTGTGGACTGGAACCAATAAAGTGAAGATTGATTTCCCTCAGGCCACATTATATTGGCCGAACTGAAAGTGGGGTCAAACGTTTTCTGTTAAATTTCTAATTGCACCTCCAGGACTTGCTTTTTTGGTAGTCTGAATATCTGAACGGTTTGAAGAATATGCTGTGAAATTGAAAAGGTAGATGAAAATTAACTGGAACGAAGCAAGAAACCGCAATATTGCCACTAAGTATCATCATCATCAACCACAGCCTTTTTTTTTGAGAGTGAGAGTCATCAAATGACTACTCCCGCTCTGGGTGGAGCGGAAGGGAGTGTCAGACTCTTACTGACTAAAACCCATCCATGTTCCTTCCTTAGCCTTCTATGTTCCGGGGTAGCGGTAACCCTTTCAGACAGTCCCGCTTAATGACTTCACCCATTGTTGAGCATAGACCTCTCTCCTCAAGTACCATTCCACAAGTTCCCGTGCAAGCCTCACCAGTCTTTACACGCGATGGTTACAATGTCATCCACCCATCTCGTCGCCCAGACCACCGACGCTCACGTGACCTCACTCCGCTAAATATACTTCATACTTTTTAATTAATTCATTAACTCTCTGATGGACAACATACTGCTCAAACTACTGGGTCTAGATGCTTAATATTTTACACAAGAGTTCCATAAATAAACAGTGTTTTTCTTTTGCATGTCAAAACAATGCCTATAGAATAAAAAAAAAAATATTTAGGACAAGCACAGGATATACAAACATCAAAAATAAAAATAAAAAGAGCCATTAAGAATAATGGTAAACAAAAATAAACATCATAAAAGATCAGTATAAAGCCAAAAAGGAAGAAAACTTCAGCGCTGTCATTTTGATAAGGCCCGTTGTTGTGTTACCTACATTACAATGGTCTACCTACTAATTATGCATTCCACTTAAAAAAGCAAGCTTGCAGTTTATATTTAAACACTCTATTCAAGCTTCAACAATCCTGAAAACGCTATCACGAATCCATATCTCCAAGATTACCTTACCATCTTCGATCGCATCGCTGACTCGAGTCTTAGCAAAAATATAAAAGTCACCAAGCCAAAACGTCTAGATCCTAATCAGGCTCTCGAAGTATTGAAAACTTTCCTTACACCACCTTCAAAGGATTTTCAACTCATTCTCATTTCCAGAGTTTGAATAAGTTTTTTTTTCCTATCGACTCTCTAATAAAACTTTCGACAGACCAGGGTCTTTCGATTTATATGCAAATTTATTCTTGCCAGCTACTTTTAGAGGGTCATAGTGTGTTTTCGGAAGACAGGTAAATGTTGGAGGTTGATTTTAATAATTTGGGAAGCTATGAAACTGTTTTATATTTTGTTATTAGCGCGTTGATCTGGGGAGTAGCAAGACAAGGCCAGTGCGGCTGTTATTACTTAGCCACGAACTCCTCTACCAAACTCTATTAACAAATCGCAATCGAAACAATATTTAAAATACTACACGATATTGTGAGGCGGTGATCGTCGTCGTTCGACTGCACGCTGCGTTATAAACGAAACGCCTGTTAAAATTATCATTGTCATAATCTTAGATCATCACTAGCTCAGTATCATTGTCATAATCTTAGATCATCACTAGCTCAGTGTTTATTCGGTGATAACGGTTGTGACGTAAAAGCCCACTCCCTGTCACTGAGAGGAGGCCTGGGTTGGGAACCCATAATGATCCCACTGTTGGGGCAGTGGGAACATTATCGGTTGATTATGCTTAACTATGCAAGTATGTACTTGGGTTCAAACCCACGACTTACAACTTAAGTAAGACGCAGCCGTTAGTTATGGCGCGTACATGTTACACGCGCGCCTCAAAGAGATTCAGCATATGAAGGGGCCCCTAACGGCCACGCCTGCCGGGTAAGCGGGATTGTCCGAAAGGGTTACCGCTACCCTGGAACATAAAGGGCTAAGGAAGGAACATGGATGGGTTTTAGTCAGTAAGAGTCTGACACGCCCTTCCACTCCACCTAGAGCGGGAGAAGTCATGGATAGATGGAGCCAGGATGATTTCCAAGCCTTAAAAAAAAAAGCCGTTAGTTATGTACCACTGGGGCATCTAGTGTTATGATGATCTAAGATTATGAGAATGGTTTCGTTTATAACGCATTGCAGTCGAATGACGACGAACATCACCTCACAATATCGTATAATTTTAAATATTGTAATGCTTACGGTTTGTTCGTAGAGTTTGTAGTTGAGCTCAAGCCTAAGTAATAACAGCTGCACAGATCAATCCCTCAGGTTAAGCTACACTTGTAGGGGTTGGTTGGTCCATGGGTGGGTGACTATCTTTACATACCGAGATTCCTTTATGCCTCGGGAAGCACGTGAAACCGTTGGTCTCGGATGCTATTTGTGCATCTTTGACAGTTGTTACGGGTCGTCAGAATCCTGAAAATCTCACAGCCAGTCTTACGAAGGGCTCCAGTCGTACCCCATTCAGCAGAATACGAGTACTGATCTAAAGATTACAAATCACTTATTCAGAAAAATTACTTCATTAATACATTTTTATTGTCCAGGAATAGTAAGAGCTTGTAGCTTGTAACATTACAAATTTATGAAGGTAATTGTTAAAAGTTTTGTAATGTCTACCGCCCGTTACTAATTAAAAAATAATTCAATCGGTTAGTTATTTAATATTATGTTGTTTTATTATATACTAGCTGACCCGACAGACGTTGTCCTGTCTTAACTGTGATACCTACCCTACCTACCTACCTACCTGCCTACCTACCCTACCTACCTAGCTACCTGCCTACCTACCCTACCTACCTAGCTACCTACCCTACCTACCCTACCTACCCTACCTACCCTACCTATCCTACCTACCCTACCTACCCTACCTACCCTACCTACCCTACCTACCCTACCTACCCTACCTACCCTACCTACCCTACCTACCCTACCTACCCTACCTGCCCTACCTACCCTACCTACCCTACCTACCCTACCTACCCTAGCTACCCTAGCTACCCTACCTACCCTACCTACCCACCCTACCTACCCTACCTACTGTAGAGGATGGAAGATCCTCTACTAAGGGGGCTCAGTGGTAGAGCGTGTAATGTGGGTATAGGGCTTCTATACTATGAAGATAAACACTTTTCCAGTTGAAACGTATGTTAATATATTTTCACTTTGTTATAACGAATACATCTGTTTAGCTTCGGCGCCGGACGACAAGTCTAGAATATATCAAATCCTAATCTATTCTTAATACATTTGAAAGGTTCGAATGCCGTCAGATATTTACCAGCCATGTACAACATAAGGTTTTACTCTAAGGCTCTACATCAGCTACGCCCCCCTTGAGTAAAAGGGAACACTTAGTTTTAAAATAACTAAGCCCTTTTACTCTTGGCATTCGAATCTATCTATTCCTACTCCTACCTAGCCTAACATTAAGATTTTACCTAACCCCAGGAGAATCTACATGTGAGGTCTGGCCTTTGCAAAGGCAGGCTCAACTCTGGCAAAGCGAATCTTACGACATCACAAGAGTCCATGAATGCATTAATGTGTGCCAATGTGCACACAAACTAACGCTAGGCCAGTTTGAACCCCACTGCACCAAAACCCGGGGCAAAGGGTGCAGCCAGCCTTCTAAAACAAACAATGATATGAAAGTTCATATCGACCCTGAAGGGGTTGACTGCAAAGAAGACTAGACGTCGGCATCCTACACTCCGTCGAACGCTATTGCGTCAGAGAGAGGGAAAGACTGAGACGAAAAGGCTACCAATAAAAACATTTCATGCCCACACTCCAGATGTGAAACTACCATACGGGTACCAAGATATGGGTACCCCATCCTCAGTTAGACCAATTGTGTCAACCTGACACACTTTGCAAGGCTACGCCCCGTTAGCAAAGTAGGCCTCAACTCAGGACGGGTGTCACCCCTTCTCTCACGACAAATAAAATATAAAATATGTTGAAATGCTCTGGAGCACGATCATGCTAATCTGCTAAGGCACTAGAGAAATAAGAAGACGAAGTGTCGCTCCCCCTGACGCTTTGACGCGGCGAGGTGTGACATTCCACACGCTCACCCAGCCGCATCTCATTCATTTTTGATCACCATATGCAATAAATACAAAGAAACATGCATCAATAATCTATATCTTACAACTTAGCTAAAATAATGAATCCAACATGTTTACAACTACATGACATCGTCATGACTGACATGTCGACAGATGACATCTAAGTATTGCCAATTAAATCCTAACATAAAAAGGTTTTAATCTATTTACATGTATAATGTCTTTGCTCCTTCTATTCAATCTGATAACATAATTTACATTCGATAATCTCCGAACTATTTGATAAGGGCCCTTATATAACCTACATAATTTTAGGCTCTTATCAGTTACTCACCTCGGCGTATAAACCATAACCAACTGATTTGGTACAAAGTTTTTTATCTTTGCTCTCTTATCGTAAGCCGCTTTCTGCTTAACTTGCGCCTTTTTTATGTTATTTATAGCACAATTGATTAGAGCATTATGCTGACTACGTCGCTGCGCATAATCATTAGTACCCCCCGGTCATTACTGTTAACAAGTGGCAAATATGTCTAAAACTGACAATTAATTATCAACATAAAAAAGAAAAGTCTATAATCTATTTAGCTGTAAAAAGTTTTTGTTCGCTACTACTTATCTCAAAAATTATGCAGCGACATGATATGAAAACTATTTGGAGTCGTAATTATATAATTCTAAAAAGTGAAAACTTCCATCTACACACATCAAAAGTGTCTAGGGATCAACATATATTTTTGCAATAACTTTTCTCTTGATTGATATTAATTTAAATTTTCTTTAAGGATTCATCAAATAAAGTGTTTTCGTTTGTCACAGTAACGATAAACCAAGTCACCTTTGCATTAATAAAGAAATTTGCCATTTTCCTAATAAAGGGATTTTTGACATTTGAACCACTAACATTAAAGTTCGAAAAAAAGACTGAAATAACAGTTTTCTTTAAAATTTTATTGGGTAACTTAAACAATTAATAATCCGTGTTTCTACCGCGAACACTAACAACACAAGAACATCGGTTTGGCATACTCAAAATGAGTTCATCCAAATCACGCTGTGGAATGGCCGCCCATGTTCGTTGCAACAACAAAAAAAGGTCTTCTTGCAACTGGATACCCTCCATATTCGGCAGAGCTCTTCTCTGTAGCATATCCCATGCATGCTCAATCGGGTTCAAGTCTGGCGACTGAGCAGGCCAGGGCAGGACATTGATGTTAGCTGCGGCGAGAGTCTGTCTTACAACTCTTGCGGTGTGCGGTCGTGCATTATCATGCATTAACTGAAATAAGGGACCGATTTGCACTTGTAGAGGAACGATGACGTCAGATACAATCGTCTCAGCATAAATTTGAGCGTTGAGGTTGCCTCTGATCCAAATCAACTCAGTTCTTCCGCCGATCCAAATACCCGCCCATACCATGATGGTTCCACCACTATAAGGATGGACTTCCTGGCAGGATTTTAATCGCTGTTGGCGTCCAGGGGTTCTCCAGTGTCGTATACGTCTTGTATCCGGTCTCATACCAAAACGAGACTCATCAGAAAAGCACACGAAACGCCATTGTTCTTCTGCCCAATTTCTGTGTTCAAGAGCCCATTGATATCGAATCCTACGATTGTGCATTGCTATAGGTGGTACCCGTAGCGGTCTTCGGGAATGAAGGTTCACTTCATGCAAGCGGTTTCTGACTGTTTGGTCGCTAATTAAGTTCCCTGAAGAGTGATGAAGCCTCACGGCTAACATCATGGCGGTTATTGTTGGAGCTCTTCGAGTTAAGATTTGAATGTATCGGTCTTGTCTCCGTGTGGTGCAGCGATACCGTCCTTCATGGCGCTCAGCCACGGTACCAGTGCTTCGGTAACGTGTCCAAAGTCGACTGATAACACCTTTTTTTGTTGTTGCAACGAACATGGGCGGCCATTCCACAGCGTGATTTGGATGAACTCATTTTGAGTATGCCAAACCGATGTTCTTGTGTTGTTAGTGTTCGCGGTAGAAACACGGATTATTAATTGTTTAAGTTACCCAATAAAATTTTAAAGAAAACTGTTATTTCAGTCTTTTTTTCGAACTTTAATGTTAGTGGTTCAAATGTCAAAAATCCCTTTATTAGGAAAATGGCAAATTTCTTTATTAATGCAAAGGTGACTTGGTTTATCGTTACTGTGACAAACGAAAACACTTTATTTGATGAATCCTTAAAGAAAATTTAAATTAATATCAATCAAGAGAAAAGTTATTGCAAAAATATATGTTGATCCCTAGACACTTTTGATGTGTGTATTAAAAATGTATCTAAACCTCTTTTTATTTGATTTTGTAAACCCATACTGTAAAAAAGCTAATTTATTTTCAAAAAGTTTACGAGTTTTCCTATGACCTCTTTTGGTCATAATTTTGGAAACAAACTTTTTCCTTTTAATTTTTCTGACATACAAAGTCATATTTTGAAAACGTCTAAATCTAAGATTGACATTATTTTTATATGTCAGAGAGCCGTTCATGGAAAGGACCATGAGTCAAATTGGGCTCATTGTCCAACAGAGTTATAGCATATGCCGTTGTGAAGGATTTTGTTTGTACTAAAATTGTTACTATGGGCACCACCTTCAATTCCATTGCAGAAAAAAGATATGCACCTAAATAGGTTTTGTAGAAAAAGGCAATTGTTAGGAGTCGTAAAACTTATTGAAACAATATGAGTATATTGTTTCAATAAGTTCTTAAAATGCTTAAAATAGTGGTAAACAATAGATGCGCCTATATATATCTAGGGAATATGGTATCTAGGGTTAGGCAGGCACATACAATTTAATCCACCGGCAGTATATTTAGACGACGTTATTATTGATATTGATTGAAATGTTAATAAAAATAATTTTAACTGTTAGCAGCTGTTTTATTTTTTATGTATACATTAAACCTGGAATTAAAACTAGTTAAAGATGTTCAATAACAAAACCTACAATGCCATAACAGCACTACTTTTTGCAGAATTTTAGTTTATTTATGGTCGGAGAAAAATATTTATAGCAAAATAACCCCATGGATTCTTCGCAAAAATGAGTTTAAATCTTTATATTTAGTGCTTTACAAGTATATTCAAAGTGGTCTCATCTCTGTTGGTGGGTGAGCCCAGGCTTCATACATTTTTGCCCATGGTCATTTGTTTGTTGGTTTTTCTTTTTAATATTACAAACATGTTTAACTCTAGCTTTAACTATGCGCCGATGTATGAACAAGTTACGATAAGTGTTTGTAACCACCATCGCTGAAGAACTAACAAAATGCTCACTCTCCTCCACCTCTAACTTTGAAAACTCTAACGTTGAAGATTCAATAAATGGTTCATTTTCCTTCATCTGCACCATTTCGCTTCTCAATGTATGTGACTCCGCGTCAACCACAACCAACTCTTGGACACTTACATCCAATGAAATGGATACGAGACCATCTTCATCAACACGATCAACAGCGATGTTATTTTTATTTAGTTTTACATCGTGATCATGGTAATATTCATCATTATACTCTGAAACAGAATCGTCATTAATAACAGGACTGGACCGACCCGATTCGTCCAGTTCTTCCTCGTGTTCTGACTCGAACACTTCCGTCTCCTCATCAACATCACAGCTGTCTAGGCAGCTTTGCGCGTCAGCGCCAACACCATCATCAACGTCGTCATCAACGCTGCTAACAACATCATTATCATCACTGCTCACAAGGCAGCTTGGCTCCGTATCTAGCACCTTCTCTTCTTTTGCGCTAGAAATTACAACAGCATCAACACAAACATTTACAAAATTATCCTGTCCGCACTCCTCAGACAGTTCTTGTGCTGCGCCAGGTGAGGAAACATCCTCCACAGCAACATTTACTGCATTTTCCAACACAAATGGAGCACACATTCTTTTGTGAACTCTGCACGGGAACTCTTTCCTCAGTGCGTCACACATCGCTTCAAAACTGATCTCTTGATCATTATATAAAATTGTCGAATAATAAATGCGGGCTGGACCTTGCATAAATGCGCCCATAATCAGAGCCCAATTGCTCTTAATCCACTTCTTATCAATGGCTAACACTTGAAATTCGGCTAAGAAATCCTCAAAGCATACGCCGTTGTAGGCGGAATAAATAATCATGCTCTCCATGGTAACCATAATAACAACTATAAAAACCACTTAGCTTTAAATATCCAGGCGTTGTTTCATTCGCCTGCTTTAATCGCTTTGCTTCATAATACGACTAGGGCGTCGTTTTTATAATATCGCGCACCACGAACAGGATGCGTAAACATATACTCGTTGAATACTCGTTGAAACAGTTTTCCTTTATATCTTGTATTGATATATCATTTACTTGTTCGTGCAGTCACATCCACCACGATGCGTAGAACGCCCGTTAAACGGTTTAACCGAAATTTTGGTTATATTTTATTTTCTTTACTTGTGCAGATATTATTAGGTTCTGCACACACCAATATAAGAAAAAACGAACGAGCGGGATCGTACCGCGTCTTCTAGTGGAGACTCTGGCGTACTCCACCAAAATGTAGAGGATGGAAGATCCTCTACTAAGGGGGCTCAGTGGTAGAGCGTGTAATGTGGGTATAGGGCTTCTATACTATGAAGATAAACACTTTTCCAGTTGAAACGTATGTTAATATATTTTCACTTTGTTATAACGAATACATCTGTTTAGCTTCGGCGCCGGACGACAAGTCTAGAATATATCAAATCCTAATCTATTCTTAATACATTTGAAAGGTTCGAATGCCGTCAGATATTTACCAGCCATGTACAACATAAGGTTTTACTCTAAGGCTCTACACTACCTACCTACTTACCCTACCTACCTACCCTACCTACCCACCCTACCTACCCTACCTACATACCTACCCTACCTACCTACCCTACCTACCCTACCTACCCTACCTACCCTACCTACCCTACCTACCCTACCTACCCTACCTACCCTACCTACCCTACCTACCCTACCTACCCTACCTACCCTACCTACCCTACCTACCCTACCTACCCTACCTACCCTACCTACCCTACCTACCCTACCTACCCTACCTACCCTACCTACCCTACCTACCCTACCTACCCTACCTACCCTACCTACCCTACCTACCCTACCTACCCTACCTACCCTACCTACCCTACCTACCCTACCTACCCTACCTACCCTACCTACCCTACCTACCCTACCTACCCTACCTACCCTACCTACCCTACCTACCCTACCTACCCTACCTACCCTACCTACCCTACCTACCCTACCTACCCTACCTACCCTACCTACCCTACCTACCCTACCTACCCTACCTACCCTACCTACCCTACCTACCCTACCTACCCTACCTACCCTACCTACCCTACCTACCCTACCTACCCTACCTACCCTACCTACCCTACCTACCCTACCTACCCTACCTACCCTACCTACCCTACCTACCCTACCTACCCTACCTACCCTACCTACCCTACCTACCCTACCTACCCTACCTACCCTACCTACCCTACCTACCCTACCTACCCTACCTACCCTACCTACCCTACCTACCCTACCTACCCTACCTACCCTACCTACCCTACCTACCCTACCTACCCTACCTACCCTACCTACCCTACCTACCCTACCTACCCTACCTACCTACCCACCCTAGCTATCTACCTACCTACCTACCCTAGCTACCTACCTACCCTACCTACCTACCTACCTACCTACCATAACTACCAAAAAAAAAAAAAAAATGTATTCTGCTATTCAGGGCGGAGACAAATCCAACGAAACAAAAACCATGAAAATTGGTCCAGCAGATCTCGAGTTATAATGGAAGGAACAAACCCGTCTTTCTTTTATATACAGTGAAACTTGCATAAGTGAGAAACCTCCATAACTGGAACTCATGCTGAGGTCCCAACACTTTGGCACTGAATTGCGTCTGAGACGAAGCAAACCTCTATATCTGGGATTTGTTCCTTCCATTTTATCGTCATACATAGTTACCGACTGCGAGTGAATTTTATATGCATTTAACCTCTAAATAATAAAGATAAAAAATTATGTATAATATTTACATAATACTTTATTTTATTTAATACTCGCACCTCCATAACTGAAATAACCTGTATTCTGACCTCTAAATGAGACAGATATTTATTTATACCTGGATATCTGAGACACTGGGTAAGTGGTATACCTCTATAAGTCAGACAAATTTGCAGGTCCCTTGATGTCTTACTTAACCAGGTTTCACTGTATATAGATTATTGGGCACAAGAGTTTGTTTATGTACTTTGAAGTAAAAAAAAACATGATATATACACATATTTTATCACAGTATTTTTGCCTCTCTCGCTTCCTTCAATTCTAGCATCGCAAAATACAGAAAGCAAAAATAAAAGGTAACCATTTCTAGTTCCCAAAAAAAGTTCCCAATAATGTCGTTTTTCCTGTTCCAACCTATTAAACAGTTGAACGGGCAAATTAACCAATTGCCGATATTGACAAACGAAAAAACTTTGTATACAATAAAGACATTTTCTCTAACTTTGAACTCGTTTATTCATCTTTTTCATAAAGGATTCTCGCCCTTATTGCGAATGCCTTAGGGAATCGTTTCCTGTAAATAATTAATTCCGAAAGGGGATCTTGATGGATTTCCCTCGAGTCAAGAATTTGTTTTGTAAGGATTTCTTCGTGTTTTTCTATGAGAAATTAAGCTTTAAATACTGGCTGCTTGGAAGGTTTATTGGGAAGATAGTTTATTTCTCTGAATCTTGTGGGTTTTTGTCCAGCACTTTTCATTATTTTACTAATTTTTTGCCTCTAGTACTCAGAAACACGAGTCGCATTCCTGTATTTTAATTAGATGAGTCAAAGTTAAAATTCCCACTAGAAGCTGTATATTAAATCATCATCTGCGCAGCCTTTTCCCAACTACGTTGGTGTCGGCTTCTAGTCTACCCGGATGAAGCTGAATACCAGTATTTTACATGGATCGACTGCCTATCTGACCTCCACAACCCAGTAACTGGGCAATACGATACCCCTTGGTAAGACTGGCCGTCAGATTTTCGGGCTTCTGACTACCCGTTACGACTGTTAAAGTTGTACAAATGACAGCCGGGACCAAAGGCTTAACGTGCTTTCCGAGTCACGGAGGAGTCTCGGTACGTAAAGATGGTCACCCATCCACGACCAACCCCGGCAAACGTAGCTTAACCTGATGGATCGACCTACGCGGCTGTCAGTATTTAGCCACGATCACCTCTCAAAAGCTGTATATTAAATAAAGAATCTAAAAATATACAACATCACATAACGTAATATCTCACCGTATTTCCCTAAAGAGTTGGACAGAGGTCTACCAATAGTACCTTATCGCCAGTTATTATTAAAGTCCCATATAAAATCAGGCGCCTTTGACAGTCGTTACGGGTAGTCAGAAGTCTGTCAAAAATCTGACAACCAGTCTTATCAATGATGTCTTGTGGCTCAGTGCAGTTACTGAGCTGACGGCCTATCTGATACGCAGTCACTCCATGTAAAATACTGGTATTCAGCTGCATCCGATTAGACTAGAAACCTGCACCAACATAGTTTTTTGTTCTTTTTTAAGAAAAAAAAGGTTACGCAGGTTGATTTTATTGTAGCAGCAGTACTCGCAACTTAATCTCAGGTGAGCATTTAAATCCATCATCATAAAACTTCCTCAAATAAGAGCTTTTAAAAGCTACTTTAAACTTTTAAGCGCTTTCATCCAAAGCCACTTGCAAGTTAATTATTATGTCATAAAGTCGTTAGTACAGTTGAAACGAACATGTCTTGTGATATATATGGTACAAGTCAAAGTCTGAACGCTGAATACTACAGTTTGACCATGCTGTACCGCGCCTTAGGGATGCGGGGTGAAGCGGGGGGCAGGGGCCGAGAGCATTGACAAGTGAAGGACTGCACTGCCTCCTCCCACTCCCCCCGTCTCGCCGCACATACAGCAGTGATAGCCTGGTGGTGTGACCGTCGGAAGCCAAGTCATAGGTCTCGAGTTTGATCCCAAGCCACGCACCTGTGAATTTACGGATTGATGTGCGTATTGTATAAATTAAAACTTGCTTAAAAACCGGTGAAAAAAAAACATCGTGAGGAAACCAGCATGTCTGAGAGATATTTCTCAACAGCATGTGAAGCTCAGACTAAGGGCCATGGGCAGCATTAAAACTCTGACACCAGGTTAGTCACTAACCACACGAAAAGAAGAAGAAGTTGTTGAGGTTGACTGTCCCTGGTGGGCTTAAAGTAATTTTTTAGTACATTTAGTCTAGTAATTGTACCTACATGTTTGGAACTTTTTAGGCATCCAGCAGTTAGCGCTTTGCATCAGAAACTTATCCTCCAGACGCGATTCAAAAAAAGAACCTTCAAATTGCCTTCAATCCTGTTGGGATGAGATCCTCACATTTTGCAGCCAGAAAAAGACAAAAGATGAGCTGGATTTTCTAGATATGTTTTACACACACTTCTAAATCGAGTAATTATCCAGTTTTATCATCCGTGATGGAGCTCGTTGCTAAGTACTAATAGCCGCACAAGTCGATCCATCAGGTTAAGCTACGCTTGGCGGGGTTGGCCGCGGATGTGTAACCATCTTTACATACCGACACTCCTCCGTGCCTCGGAAAGCACGTTAAGCCATTGGTCCCGGCTGTCATTTGTACAACTTTAACAGTCGTAACTAAGGTCGTAACGGGTCGTCAGAAGCCCGAAAATCTGACAGCCAGTCTCACCAAGTGGTATCGTATCACCCAGATACTGGGTTGTGGAGGTCAGATAGGCAGTCGGTCCATGTAAAATACTGGTATTCATCTGCATCCGGGGACGGGGAGCCGTTGGGAAAAAGCTAGGCAGACGATGATCATCCCGCTCCCACTCACACTTTACACCATTCCCAGAGTGAGACAAGAGATAAGCCAGCTTCCGTTTCCCGCTTCCCTCTCTGGAGCCCTACACGTTGATATGTTGCTTGTTGAAAATGACAACAGTCCTGTAGTCTCTATATCTTGTTTGACAATGATGATGCGTTGTTTTTTCATGTTGAGTTTATGAAGAGACTGTTTGTAATTTGCTGTATTTTTAAGGTTCTGTCGTCGAATTACGAACGTACATAGCTGGTATTAGTTGCTGCCTGCGGCTTCATCAGCGTCAAATGTTTTTTTTAAATATAAACTCCCACCTCCGATTTCAAACCTTTACGGAGAGAATTTCCGAAAATCCTTTCTAAGCTGACATGTCCTACTTATAATTTACTATTGTGCTATCTTCGTAGGTCCGGTAGTTTTTGATATTTCGCAATTAAGAACAAGCAGTGAGTAAATGTATTAATGTGACCTTTCGTTTTTATTTATGATTATGTAGATAATAGATATTATGTTAGAATATATTATTATAATGGCATCGGTTTTGTTACATTGATTCTTCTTCAATTTGTTGACAATATCTTTCAGATACAGGCTGATTTTTTCAAGTGGGCGTGGATTACTAAATCCAAAACTATGAGGAATAGCGGTAAGTGCTCAAAGGATCATGGGCTCGATTTTGATAAAAACTAAAATGGCATCGTTGGATTTTTGAAAAATTAATAGTTCTCGAACCAACTGATTAAAAAAAAAAAATACACCAGTCGATAGTGTCGCTATTAAGGATCGAATTCTGGCAGCAATGACATACGGCTCTTGAAAATTAGGGATGATTATTTAGCGGTTTATACAGGACCGCTAAATAATCATCCCTAATTTACTTTAGCAACAGTGATCACTTACCCAATTTATCCTTGTTTATTTAAACTTGAAGGTTTTGGAAAACAGTTGTTGCTTAGAAGAATTTTGTCCTTGTTGTCATGGATAAAGTTGCGATTGGAAATTATTTCCTTAGTAACTACTGGTACTAGTAACGCCACTCGAGGAGGCTATTCATGCTAAGACATGAGAAGGAAAAATGGATTACCTAATAACCACCTAATAAGATGTCACCTACTTCTTTCGTATCAATAGGGATGATAGCAGAGTAAAATAAAAGAAATAATATTTAGTCCGTCAAACTGATAATAAAAAAATATTAGATACGTTTTTTTTATCATAACAATATTTGTTGAAAATGACTTAGAATGAATGAACTGACTAGTGGGGGCGTATGGCCGGGTCAGCGGGATTGTCCGAAAGGCTTAACGCTATCCCGGAACAATAAGGAAGGAGCCTATTAGGGCCGAAGCCGTGTATACAAAATTGTTGTCCTTAGTAAAATAGAATAATTGCATGTTGTGTTTACCTGTAATTGGGTGTGCAGTAGATCTATTGCTATGTATTTTTAACCGACTTCAAAAAAGGAGGAGGTTATCAATTCGACGGTATGTTTTTTTTTTTTGTGTGTTTGTTACGCGATTACTCCGCCAATTGTGGACCGATTTTCTATGTATGTATCGCTGTAACATCTGTTGGTATACCATATATAAATAAAATAAAAAATAAAAGCCTGCCGGGTACGCTATACGGAAGGAACATGATGGGTTTTAGTCAGTAAGAGTCTGATATTCCCGCTGCACCCAGAGCGAGAGAAGTCATTGGATAATTTCCCACCTTTAAAAAAAAGTGGAGGCGTGCTACGTCACAACTGAGTATAAAATTCACATAGGAGTGATATCATGCCACATTTTAACACGTATGTATCAACGTATTCTTTTGGTTACGTGAAAAAAGAAACAATGGACTGTCAAAAATGTGGTTGTAAGGTAATTAGTTCGATGGTTGTAGTAACTTCTTCTTACCTTGTGGTTAGTGACTAACCTGGTGTCAGAGTTTTTATGCTGCCCATGGCCCTCTGACTTAGCTTCACATGCTGTTGAGAAATATCTTCAGACATGCTGGTTTCCTCACGATGTTTTCTTTCACCGATGTTTAAGCAAGTGATAATAAAATTATAAACGCACATGAATCCGTAAAATCAGAGGAGCCTTGAGTTCGAACTCGAGACCTATGACTTGGCAGTCACTCCACTAGGCTATCATTGCTTTTCATTTTCATTATATCATGTAGTAACTGTTAAGCGTGGTCGGTGGTGATTGTGTGACAGGTACTTTATTCACTACAACGTGTTCAATACTTAAAAATCTAGCTGACGAATAAATAAAAATATTTTTGACATCATCCCTATTATATTTTAAATGCGATCGTTCGCAAGAAAACAGCTTCACTAATGAGGAGAGCGAAGACAGCTAGGCGCCACAACATTCTGAGAACTGAAGCGGAGAGCTTTAGTTCTCCAAGTGTAAAGTAGAAGGGAGTCAGTAGGGAGGGTTATTAGTTTACTAACACTAGTTAATAAGTTATTTTACTATACCCCTTTATTTATGAACGCTGCTTAACCTTTTGAACGCCAATGTCACTTAAACGTGACAAGCAAGTACATGCCCTGTACGCCAACGACACAAATATGTGACACTAGTAACAACACTATAACACGAACTATCCAATTGGATCATTACTTTTGTGAGTGTTTATATAGATATCTTAAAAATTTAAGCTCTCGTACGTATTTACTAACAAGAAACAAATTAAAAGACACCATGGACATTGGGAAATTCATGATAACCGGAATAATTAAATTTGTAGCTTGGCGTGGATGGCACGCGCGTGCGTTTATGCTCTGGCGAGGCAAAAGGTTACAGTTATGAGATGTTTAAACGTGAAAAATTTATGGTTATAATAATCAATCGCTAATCATTCAATCATTACTTAACTGACCTGCAAGTATATGTTACGGGTCTGGGTGTTTTTCTATCTACATATAATATGTATGTATTTACAAAAAAAAAATGTATATAAGTAGTATATCAGCCATCTCGTTACCATAACACAAGCATTAGTTTGCTTAGCTTGGGACTGGCGTTGTGTGAAATGTCCTAGGATATTATTATTATAATTATTACTTTAAGCAACGTATAGATACAGAGTTGATATGACAGAGGGGCATTAAATTACACTACGTATACTATACGTGTTTAGTATTAATTCGGTACGGTATAAAAATAAAAAGCGCCAAAAATGAGGTTTGTCTTTTTTCAAACAAACTAAATAGCTTACAAATCAGAATAAACGCAACCATCCTTTGTAAATAAAAACTGACCTTGTAACAAAGCGGCACCGACGCGCGCGCGCCGGAGCGCTGTTAGGAAAGATACAACGTGTTCTAAGTGGGCAAAAACTTAAAAAATCATTTGCGATTAGACTACTGCTTCTATTTAATTGTTTTTTGGTACAGAGCTTGAAAATTATCCCTAGTATTCGCTGTTTAAAGGAAAGCCCCTCTGTCGTATCAACTCTGTATAAACTTCATTATGTTTAATACTTACACTCAATGAATTCTTAGTTCCCAAATAATTATTTAGTCCATTAGGCCATTTACGATAGTGGAACACTCCGATTGATGATAATTTCCACCAACAGTTTTCTAGAAACCCTTTCGGTCAATCCCGCTGACTCCAGGCTGCGTAGTTCCAGGGATTATTATAGCTAACCTAAACCTACTTAGTTAAATAGCTTATAACTATCAAAAACCAATAGAAATTTCAGAAATCCAATACAACTCTAACATTCATAGTACACCTAATCTTCGATAGACTGAAACTGAAGCGATCCAAGAATAACGCTGCTGAATACTAAAATATCTAGATAAGACGCTTTACTTCCGGTCGGGATCAAGATGGTGTCTGCACGTTACGTAGGATTTCCGGTACGATGGGGTGAGGGCACCGGTTGTCGGGAGAAATTGTAAGAAAGATTTTCAAGAAATGCTATTTTAGCTATGCAGTTTTTTCTTCTTGTGTTTATATTGAAACTAGCACTTTGCCCACGGCCTCGCTCCCGTGGTCTTTCCCGTGGGACCCGTTATTTTTCCCGGAATAAAAAGTAGCCTATGTTACTCCTAGAAAACTAAGATTTCCAACGGTGAAAGAATTTTTGAAATCGGTCCAGTAGTTTCGGAGCCTATTCATTTCAAACAAACAAACAAAAAATCAAATCTTTCCTCTTTATAATATTAGTTTAGATTTGCTTTACTTCTAAGATTAGGGGATTGACGGAATGAAGATTAATATTTTTTGTCTTAGTTAAACTCACAGCTTTTACATATTTTATTTTTTCTTGTCTGTATGTATATGTCAGTCTGCCAAGCCTTTTCCCAATAATGTTAGGGTCGGATTGCAGTCTAACGTTTCGTTCAAGTTACGACACAGTTACGGTTCAGTTACGTGTACTAGCAGCTTAATTTTGCAAGTCAATGATAGGAAAATCTGTATCGAAGTCATAAAAAACAAAGCCTTTTTTTCTAAATTTTACACGAATTTCTTAAATATCTTAAACGGTACTGTGTGAGTGGTTTTCAATTTTAAAAACTCTAGGATTAGGGATCATTTTAGCGGAACAGGGGAAAAATAAATCATCACTTAACTGCTACTGACAAACTTTTGGATTAGTTCTGTTTAAGTCATTAACTGCCACGCAGCAGACACAATAGAAAAAGTATTGTTCGCGGTCACCGGTGACCGCGTTGGCGCTCAACGTGTTAATTTACTCCGGATTTTGTCACTTTTTCGCGGATACCAATTTATCAAGCGAAAGAATTGTAGCCTTATTTTCAATGTTTTGCGTCACATCGTTGAAGCAGTAGTGCAATTCTAGTTTAAGAGTTTCGTGCTCAGTTAAACGCAGATCAATTAATCAGTCTGCCTAGCCTTTTCCTAACTATGTTGGGATCGGCTTCCAGACTAACGCGGCAGCGGATGCAGCTAAATACCAGTATTTTACATGAAGCGACTGCCTATCTGACCTTCATAACCCAGTATCTGGGCTAAGCGGGATTGTCCGAAAGGGTTACCGCCACCCCGGAACATAAAGGGCTACGGAAGGAACATGGATGGGTTTTAGTCAGTAAGAGTCTGACACTCCCTTCCGCTCCACCCAGAGTGGGAGCAGTCCTTGGATGATTTCCCAGCCTTAAAAAAAAAACCCAGTATCTGGGTAATACGATACGGCCAACCCCGGCAAGCGTAGCTTAACCTGATGGATCGACCTGTGCGGCTGTTAGTACTTAGCCACGAGCTCCTCACTCTGTTTGTAAGGTGTGTAGGTACATAATTTTTTTCTCTTAATTAATGTATGTTTTATTTGATGACAATAAGCAGGCCATAAGACTTAAACATGAAAAAGTCATGCTCGCGAAGGAGGTGGCGAGATTGGAGAGAGAAAGGTCCTCCCGTCCCAGCCACCGCGGGAGACGCTCCGGGCGTCGGGAGCCACGTGACGACTCCCGGCCACCGTAGGCGCGGGCCTGCGGACGGTGAGTAATGGGTGACTCACCGTCCGATCAGCACCAGACCCGTGCCGTACGCCGCGTATATGTTCCACGCGCGCCTCAAAGAGATGTCAGCATATGAAGTGGCCGCTAAAGAGTTACCGCTACCCCGGAACATAAAGGGCTACGGAAGGAACATGGATGGGTTTTAGTCAGTAAGAGTCTGACACTCCCTTCCGCTCCACCCAGAGCGGGAGCAGTCATTGGATGATATCCCAGCCTTAAAAAAAAAAAAAAATGAAACGTAACTAGCGAAATGTGGGTATACTGTGAAGACCAGGTGGGCCTTCACTAGTAGTGTGTTGTGTTGTAGGGATTTCAATCCTACAAATAGAAACACACGGGGCAGCAGCTATTGAATTATATTACTTTTCAAGAAAACATGCGTCAAGCAGCACGGCTACTGACAGATTCGTATTCATTTATTTTATAACAACCTACCAAAGTATTCCATCGTTTTGAAAGGTCGAATGCTGTCAGTAATTTTCTTAACGACCAGCATGGTTCCACATAAGGTTTCACCAAGGCTCTACAGTACCATAGGTTCATATCTGCCTAAGGCGATTTACACACGACACCGCGCTCGGTGAAGCCGACCGCGCGGTCGAGCGGTGCTCGTTTCTACCGCAAACTGCACCTACCGCGCGGTCCAGCGGTGCTGTGTGTTAATCGCCTTACCCATCGGGGAAACGAGGCATGATTAGGTATATGTAAATAATATTTCATCATTTACTTTTCATTCAATAATAATACATTAATTCTTGATATAAAAAACGTAAGTACGAAGTTAGTAATACATCAAGCATAAAAATAAACAGTTTACAAACGCTCAAAGGGAAACACATATGAAACGTTAAGCCCATTATTAAATACACATTACAAGAGTGTGGGGGCCCAGTGAATGGCTGCGACTCACGAGTTGTAGGTTGGAGGTTCGAACCCAGGTAGACGCTTAAGTTTGTGTAAATTATTACATCACCAATTTCTTAAGAGGGAACTATAATGGGCCTTTCTCCATACAAACGCATTCCGCTGTTTTCTTCGTGGAAAATGCCTCTAGAGTAATGATTTTTTCTAAGAAATCTAGGTCGAATTAATACGTGTCCCTACAATTTCCTTTTTTCCAAACGAAATCACTAAAAGAATTAAAAGACACTTCAAAATCCCGAAAAATTGCCCGTTTTTACCGCCATGTTCTACCACTCGTCAGAAAAATTTGATAAGTTTTTAAAGAAAAAACAAATAATAGAAGCATAGATATTAACTTTTCCTCTAAATATAAAATATTTTTTTTTTATATTAGTCTAGTTTTGAAAAGACAGCAGCGGAATACATAACGTCTTTTGTGCGTATATAATAGTTTCTTCAAAAACCTAATTTTCAAATTCCTCGAGACTATAGTCCCCTCTTAAAACGGTGATGGACAACATTATGAAGAAACCGGCATGTCGTAGAAACCAAAATTTCGAAGATATGTGACATCTACCAACCAACACTGGGCCCAATCTTTATTTCCGGGAATAGACCTGTGTCCCAGCAGAGGAAACATTATAGGCTGATTATGTTATTTGATTTGACGTCATAATAACATACATTCAATCAATCTGCCTAGCCTTTTCCCAAATATGTTGGGGTCAGCTGCCAGTCTAACCGGATTGCCCACGACCTTCACAACCCATTAACTGGCTAATACGATACCACTTGGGTAGACTGGCTGTCAGATTTTCGGGCGTCTGACGACCCGTAACGACTGTCAAAGATGCACAAATGACAGCTGGGACCATCGGCTTAACGTGCTTTCCGAGTCACGGAGGAGACGCGGAATGTAAAAATGGTCGACCATTCACGGCCAACCCCGGCAAGCGTAGCTTAACCCGATGGATCAACCTGTGCAGCTGTTATAACATAGCTACGAGCACCTCCACAATATCAAAAATTGTATAATAAAATAAATCCATACCAAAATAATTGAATTGTGAAACAAACTCCCTGTACCTCAACAGGAAAACGTTCCGTAGATATCAATTACGTTACAAACAAAGATTAAATAAATAATTGATCTAGTAATCGAATTGAAACAAGTAAAACTTAACCATTGGGATTCGGTACAATGAAATTGAACTGTTTTTTTAATTAAAACATTTGGGATTACTAATTAAAAGTTTTTTAATTAAGTATATTATTTTGAGGAGCTCGTGGCTAAGTTGTAACAGCCGTACGGGTCGATCCTTTAGGTTAAGTTGCAGTTGCCAAGGTAAGTCCGTGGATGGTGACCGTCTTTAGGTACAGACCTAGTATCAACTAGTACAGGGGGTATTGTGACTGTTACTGGCGGTCTTATATTATTGTAATGACAACGGTAAACTAAGGTTATTAGTATATGCACAATAAATAAATAAATTAATAAAAATAGTGAGACTTC
Source organism: Hyppa rectilinea (assembly GCA_951799385.1). Classification (NCBI taxonomy): domain Eukaryota; kingdom Metazoa; phylum Arthropoda; class Insecta; order Lepidoptera; family Noctuidae; genus Hyppa; species Hyppa rectilinea. The sequence goes on along the minus strand of OX637324.1, from coordinate 2,253,943 downwards.
TCTGTCCCTCGGTAACCACGTTGGTCTCAGCCGTCATTCGGGTTCGTCAGAATCCTGAAAGTCTGAAAACTAGTCTTAGCAAGGGGTATTCAGTTACTGGATGGTGGAGGTCAGATGGGTAGTCGCTCAATGTAAAATACTGGTATACAGCTGCATTCAGTTAGACTGGAAGCTGACCCAAACTTAGTTAGGAAAAAGCTAGACAGATTAATTGAAATAATTTATTTCAAAGCACCCTTTGGTAAAATATTTTTTTTAATCCAGCTTAGCGTGTGGATATCAAAAATTATTTTATTAAAATAAACTAAAAGAGGCCAGTTTTATATGGAAACATTATATGCATTCAATGTAAATGTGAAATAAAAAAACTCACCTAACACATACAATTATTATGTCTTCTTCCCATGACGGGGTGAGGCAGACCTGTTAGGAATAAAAACTTTCAAATTATATATTAAAAAAACAAAAAAAACTTTTTTACAAAAACACAACCGACTTCCGAAAAAAACACTACAAAATAAAAAATAGTTTAATTTCGAAAGTCGCTGGCAAAAACGGAAAATACAAAACTAAAGACACCGGCCTTCGAAACAAAAATTATTTTTAACTTTTGAGTTTTACCTACCCCATAGTCACCATAGAGTTATAGAGTTATAAGGAGTACATATATATCGATGATAGTCACCAATGCGTATCCACTACTAAACTTGCTATGTGAAAACAACAGTGACATAAAGTACTTATACAATATGGTGATGACAATGCGACAATGAATAAAAACACTAACAACACTAATAAATAGGAGTATTTTGGAACTATTAAACAAATCCTAGCATCGAAATAAATAAAAGTGATTTTTCAAACAAACTAAATACCAGTGACGGGCTGACTATGTGTTTTGCTAATCTTTGACTAGCTATAGTGACTAAACTATTGGATATATTTGGTTGAATTTTGGTATGCAGGTTGGGGACGGTATTAGAATTACACAGTCTAATTTATTGTCGTATTGTTGTCACCACCCTGTATATCGTCCAGATAAAATTTTAAGAGTTATAATTATGGTTTTCTCATGGATGCCATTGTCAGAACTACTAACCTAACCTAACCAAATATTGTCGAATTGAAAACCTTCTCTTTTTTTGAAGTCAGTTAAAAAGATAAATGCAAGTTTTAATCTCTTGTTGTGGCTGTTTTAATGAACAAAGAATTTGGAAAATGTTAATTGAAGCACGTTCAGAAATTTCACCAAAATTATGAAAACGAGTAAACCGAAGTTTCCGAAAAGGCAGCTTACTTTTACTATAATTCATTCATTTATTAGTTTTCAACATGCTGCATAACTTATAAACTAAGCCCTACAATACCGTATTAATGGTTTTGACTGTGGAGGCAGGCGAGTCCTTATGCATGGAACACAAACTTAAAACTTACACTTTACAAGCAACTCAAACAAAATAGTGACTCTTTAATTTAATTTTAAATCAATTTTTATTGATTTTACTCCTTATACATGAAACTTAAAATTTACACTTTACACTAAGCAATTTAAACAATGTCCAAATAGTGTATCTTTAATTTAATTTTAAATCAATTTTTATTCATTTCCAAATAGTGTATCTTTATTTTAATCTTAAATCTGCTTTTATTGATTTCACTCCTTATAATCTGCTGGCAAACTATTCAATAGATATGGTACCTATATGTTATATTATTTTCTATTTGTATAATAAAAACATTTATGTACCTACTGGCTCATGCAAATAGTTCGCACGGACCGGTGTATTATTGCTCACAGATTTCTGAAAGTAAGCATCTGTTATCGACCGAAAACGTTTTGTTGAATTTAATAAAGATTCTGTCTATATACAGGGAGAGTTTGTGTGTCTGTTGTTTAATGTCAAGCTTTTATAAAGCCAGTAGTTTTTGTCAGCTTGCTTTGCTTAGTCCGCTATAGAAATGGGTACGTACTATAGAGCCTTTTTTTGACACAGTTGGCGCAGTGGTTGAGCGATTGACCGCTGAGCAGCATGTCGCGGGTTTGATTCCCGCACGGAACAAATATTTGTACGACCTGCAAGTATTTGTTACGGGTCTGGGTGTTTTTCTATCTATGTATGTATTTACAAAAAAAAAATGTATATAAGTAGTTTATTAGCCATCTCGTTACCATAACACAAGCATTAGGTTGCGTAGCATGGGACTATAATGGCGTTGTGTGAAATGTCCAAGGATTATTATATTATTATTATATTATTTTTTTGCGACGACGCGCACGCATAGTTCATACCCACCTTACCAACAATATACTGTCTTAAGAACCAAATAATTATAAGTTTTACAGTCCGTTTTTAATTAAATTCCAACATTTAGTTACATCCTTAACAAAAACAAAATACACACACACAGCATAACTTTATCAGCCTCTAATGTTGCCACTGCTGGAACGCAAGTCCTGGTAAAAGGAAGTGGGCTACAATCCACCACGTGTGTCGTTCCAGATCGCTGAATGTCACAAGTCTTTTATTTTTTTGAGGGTGAGAATAATGATTTCATGATCTCACTCGGGTTGGAGCGAAAGGGAGTGTCAGACTCTTACTGACTAAAACCCAACCATGTTCCTTCTTTAGCCGTTTATGTTCCGGGGTAGCGGTAACCCTTTCGGATAATCCCGCTTAAATGTCTACGTGTTTTTTTGGTTCTAGGACATGATAGATCAATACACAGATAGAATAGTTTTTCAAATGCCGGTTTCCTCTAAAGCTTAACACAACGCATACTAACCAAAAACATTATTAAAATTTTAAATAACCCCAAGTAAAGTCGCGTGAGACAACAAGACAAGTTCAATAAACTCGGCATACGAGAATTGAAAACTGAAACGAGAATCCATTACTCTCTGGAATTTTTCAATATTATAATATTGCATTCTGGTTAGGTATCAGCATCACACATTGACAATAACCTTTAATTATTTTGTGAAATGCGGTTTTAATAAAATAAAGGAGCCAGTGCACTGCATTTGTTTATCACACTACCTATTATTATAAAGGCGAAAGTTTGTGAGTGAGTGTGTGAGTGAGTTTGTATGATTGTACGTCCTTCACGCTCAAACGGCTGAACAGATCTAGATGAAATTAGGCACAGAGGTAGTTTATGTTTTTTTTTTTTAAGGCTGGGAAATCATCCAATGACTGCTCCCGCTCTGGATGGAGCGGAAGGGAGTGTCAGACTTTTACTGACTAAAACCCATCCATGTTCCTTCCGTAGCCCTTTATGTTCCGGGGTAGCGGTAACCCTTTCGGACAATCCCGCTTACCCGGCAAGGCCCTGAGGGGCCCCTTCATACGCTGACATCTCTTTGAGGCGCGCGTGGAACATATACGTGCCGTCCGGCACGGGTCTGGTGCTGATCGGACGGTGAGTCACCCATTACTCACCGTCCGCAGGCCCACGCCTACGGTGGCCGGGAGTCGTCACGTGGCTCCCGACGCCCGGGGCGTCTCCTGCGGCGGCTGGGACGGGAGGACCTTTCTCTCTCCCATCCCGCCACCTCCTTCGCGAGCATGACATTTTCGCAGAAGGAGGTGACTGCCTCCCACTCCCTCTCGCCCCGGACCATGGCTTGCACCAGGGCCGGGCGCGAGAGGTCGCCGCCGAAGCCGAGTTTATGACTTGGATTAACAAATAAGATAATTTTTATCCCGGTAGTACGTTTCCTTGGGATTATTTCCGACATCAACGCGGGCGAAGCCGCTGGCAGCATCTAAAGTCTAAACCACGAGAAGCTATAAATTATGTAAACAAACATCTTTTACTAAGTAAACGTTTTATACTGCGAGATAATAATAAATTGACCATATTCAATCGACATGAAATATAAACGGGTTATATGAAAGTAACAACCTATTTAATTTAGTCGGATCATATTTTAACGACGCAAAGCGCTATCGTTTGTGTTTCTTGGTACCGGAACGCGTCCATCGCAGGGATTGTCAACTATCGGGACGCCATTTTCAAATAAACGCGTCATTCGAGTTTCGAATGCGTACGAGTTTGTTTCATTGCTTTGCATATATCGCGGATCTGAATCTGAATCTGACGAATAATTATTGTTAAATAATATATGTTAATTAATATTTGTTACTTAATAATTTATTAAATCTTAAACAAATTCTTTTTTTTTTGTTGGTCCAAATGTTGTGAACTCCTGAACACTTGTTTACAAAATTTATAGCTTCTCGTGGCGGGGACTTTAGTCTGTTATTTATGCAACATGAAATGACTTTACTTCGGACTAGCTGCTCCCACGCGGTTTCTGCCGCTGCTCGGCACCTATTAGTTGTAGCGTGATGTTACATAAGGAATATAAATAATACACAAAAGGAATATTTCAATTCGGACCAGAAGTTCTAGAGATTAGCGCGTTCAAATAAAGAAACTCTTCAGCTTTATAATATACTAGCTTCCGCCCGTGGCTTCGCCCGCTTAATAATATGTCGACAAATACACATAAACCTTTCGCTTGAATCATTCTATCTATTAAAAAAAAACTGTAGTTTTCAAGATTGATGCATACATAGGAATATAGGGACAGACAAAGCAACTTTGTTTTATACTATGTAGTGAAGTATAGATACAAAAACCCTAAAGATCATTTAGCACATAAACCTCCGTTGAATAATAGTACGAAAAATATTTCGCCAATTTTATTACACCTACTAAAACTTTGCTTTTAATAAATAAAGAAATGCCTTGCCACCTGGTTTACTAGCAGACACGGGCATAAAAATATAAATAAAACATTTTGCTCAATATTAATCTGAGCAAATATTTTCCCGCAAAATCAGTGCAAAATCATACGCATTTCGGTAACAGACGGAACCCTTTATTAAGCTCGTCCTATTGACCCAATTAAGAGATATTTACTTAGGTTTGTATAATAAATTATGGACGGCCTAAATAAATATTAAATTATTGGATTATGACAATAGGAATCAATTGGTCATGAATTTATTAATCAAGTGACCGCTTGGAAATTTGTTTCTAAGAATTTAACTAGAAGTACTGAAACAATATAAATAGACAATTTGGATTTATCAGGCTTTCCAATGTTGCAGCGGCATCTACATCGCCGCATGCTTGTTTACTGATGTTTTTCCTCATAGAAGTGAATAATTTTATTCTTATTGAGCGAAATAAATTTTCTTAAACCGGAAAACTTAACACTTAACTTACATGAGTTAAGAATGATCACCCCACTATCAATGACCAGCTCAATGCAACTTTGAGTGAATGTACAGAATCATACAGTACCTATGCATACACTGCTGTGATAGTGACATGATGACAGTTACAGAGCTTCACGGCATTGATAAAGCTAGGTTAACTAAAAGTACCGAAACAAAACAAAAGGGAAAACTTAAATAAAAAAAATGCCATTGTTGACACATTCCTCACATTGAATTAAAATAAAGTTAAAATTATACCTAAATACTAAGACTATATGAATTAACGAAAGGAAAAGCTAAATATTTTGCTGAACATTGTGAAAATATCAGCGATGGGAACGACGAATATAAGAATGAGTTATGGCACGCGTTACCTACGCATCACACTGACATCCTGCATCGCGCTAGCAAAGTTTACCGCTTTAACAAACGTCCCCACAATAATCGTCAGGATTTATGCCCTACCTGGAAGCCTTAATTTATTGAGGCACCAAATGCCTTAATTTATTGAAGCAAACACAAAAAAATAAAATAATCTTCAGGCAGTACCCTACCAGACATACACCTGTCTAGACGGAGAAACCTCCCTTTTGTATAAAGAATGAGTGAGTTTTATCTTTTATCTCATCAGTGTTACTCAGCGAGGATTGTGGAGGTGAGATAGGCGGTCGCTCTTGTAAATCTGGTGTGCAGTTAAGCATCTGGTCAGACTAGAAAATGATCCTAACATTGTTGGAGAAAGGCTAAGCTAAAAATGAGCATCTCAATTCTTTTCAAACAATTCAAACTCAAACTCAAAGCATTTATTTCAAATAAACCAATTACAGGCACTTTTCAATTGTCAAGGGGTCGGTCAGTCAGAAAGATGAAGCTAGTTGCCCATTCCAAAGCAGTAGGTACCTATGGAGAAGAACGGGCAAGAAACTCCATGGACACTCTTTTAAATCAAAATATGTTTACAAAAACTGGGTTACATCACTCATGTTGAAATATACACGTGAGAACGATGCAGAACCCAATAAAAGCGTCCATAATTACAAGATTTAAAAAACAATTCAAAATTAATTTAAATATTAAAACAGCCGTGGCAGCTAAGAGGTGACCAGTCCCTACTGACGGCGCCCGTTCATGAACATGACGCATGGATTAGCACCATTCAGCTCAACCATTTTGATGGGAGCTAAATGATCCAAAATACCGCCACCATCAGTGAGACATTACAGGGAGCATGACATGCTCTCAGCCGCCAGGGCACATTCAAGTCAATGCAAGACGAATTTATAAGATCTCAGCGTCACCATAAAATCTATTGTGGTATGCTAGTCATGGCGACCCAATGAGTAAGTATAGTTCGCCAATCTGATTGATCGTCTAACATCGAACGTCATTCTATAAATAAAAATATAAAAAAACCAGTCAGCCAGAAGCCAGAATTGATTCATTTGCTAGCGTTAGTTAGCAATTGTTCTTTATTGCTAGCCAGTATTTTCTTTATACATGGTAGTTAGCAATAAATATTTTTCCAATACCAAAGTATTCGTTTAACCAATCACACAACAGTACCCATTATTAATTCTATAAGCAAACATCCAGCAGAATATCTAGATATTCTTATTGTTTGTGTTATAATATGCCATTTATTTTTTATACTCCACTTGCAGTCTGGTTGACTTCGTCTGCGATCCTGAATGAAAAGTAGCCTCGTAGCATGTCCTTCTTCAGGTCCTAGGCTACCGATCTTAAGCCACGTGACGACTCCCAGCCACCTTAGGCGCGGGCCTGCGGGTGGTGAGTAATGGGTTGTTTACCGTCCGATCAGGACCAGGCCCGTGCTGGACGGCGCGTACATGTTCCACGCGCGCCTCAAAGAGATGTCAGCATATGAAGGGGTCCGTTAGGGCCAAGCCTGCCGGGTAAGCGGGATTGTCCGAAAGGGTTACCGCTACCCCGCAACATAAAGGGCTGAGGAAGGAACATGGATGGGTTTTAGTCAGTAAAACTCTGACACTGATCTGTCGACATAAACATACGAATTTACTTTCGTATTCATAATAATGATGTCTACTTAAAGATACAAAGGGGAACAACCATGTTACCATTAACCGGGCACACATTCCACAATCTCATTTGTATTTGCTTGCTACTAAGCATTCATGTTAAAGCCATAATAAATTTAAGCAAATGCAAAGTTTGTTACAAAAATAACACAGATCTTACCCAACAAAATTCAACCTTCCATTTCGCCAATTTCAATATCTCTCTCATAACTTCAAAAGGCAAGTTCTTTGAGCCATTCAACGCCTATAGCGATGTCTTAAAAACCGTTTCTGAATCCTTTACTACGTTAATGAAAGCTACCCTTATTCGGCGGCCTATTAACCTAATTACGTTATTACTTAAAGTATAATAAGGCTTTTGTGACTTCATTTCGATTCTTATGTCATGGACTTTAATTGGGCCGTGATGTTGCCAGTTTTGTTTAAGTTTGGTAATAATTAAAGTATTTTAAAAAAAAAATAAAAATAGAGGTTCGGATGATTTCAAAAATAGAAGAGCCGAGAGAAAATTCTTGATTCTGTTTTTGAAGTTGAGGAACGTGGTCGTAACTATAAAAAGTAAATAAAAACAGCACACTCAATATTATAAAGGTAAAAGGCAAAAAAGAAACACACACACACACTCACAAAGAGTATGTGTGTGTTTGTATATTTGTTCAATAGATCTGGATGAATTTTGGACACAGATAATTTATAACCTGGATAAAAACATAACACACACATTTTTATCTGGGATCATAAGTTCCCGGGCGAAGCTGCTGACAGTAGCTAGTTCTTTATCAAAAAAACCGGCCAAGTGCGAGTCGGACTCCCACACCGAGGGTTCCGTACAAACCTGTAGGTATATAAGTAAAAGTTCACCAATCACGAGAATCGATTATGGTATTTTTATATTTTGAAAAAAATTAAAAAATTTTAATTATGTGATGTAACTAAAAATTTACGGTTTTCGCAATTTTTCCTTTATCTGCATTGTAAGACGTTACTTTGTACCAAATTTCAAGATTCTAAGTTCACTGGAAGTACCATGTAGGTTTTTATTTCCGTGCGAGTTTCGAAAATTTGCGGCATAAACAGCTGTATCTTTTGATTGCTTTGGCTTAGAAGTTTGATTTTTCACAGCTCCAAGGGACAGTAGACCTGAATATCAGATATAAATTTCAGTTTGATACCTCCACGCGTGCCTGAGAAAAACGGTCTTGACAGACAGACGGACGGACAACAAAGTGATCCTATAAGGGTTCCGTTTTTTCCTTTTGAGGTACGGAACCCTAAAAACAGGCGATATATCACAACTATTTATTTGCAAGCATTTGTATCCTTAAAATAACAAAAACTTCACACATGGGAATGTAAATAGAACACCAAATCAATATAAAAACTAAATATTGATGTTCGCACCGATATCTTTTTAAATCGTCTCTGTGTTTGAACAAGAAATAATCAATCAATTTTATTTACAGAGAGCTGAAAGCTTCAATTTTTATTTCGAGTTACCAATATTTGATTGAATAGTCCATCTGTCTAAAAGCGACTTTGTAAACAATACAATTGTTAGGTATTTAGTTGTTTAGTCAAGATGTTGGGGAAAAATTGTCCCCTCCGTATCTCGGAAAACCGAAAGTCCCAGCTGTCATTCGTAGATCTTTGACAGTCGTTACGAATTAGTCTAAAGCTCATAAAATCTGACAACCAGTCTTATCAAGAGCAATTGTGTTACCCAGTAACTGGGTTTTAGAGGTCAGTTAGGAAGTCGGTCATAACCAGTGATCGGATAATCGGATGCATATTTACCTAAAGTTCATTTTTGGTTAGGAAATTATGGAAACGGCTTCTTAAAACAATTTTTTTTTTTATATAAAAGTTAAGATAAGTAAATATACCTACAGCCGTCTTGATTCTATAATAAAAACAGTAAATTTGTTGAATCCGAAATCCCGGGATATTTTCGATACACAAGTGCATTCCATAATATTATCCAACACCTTAAACTACGTAAATATTCCTACACCCGATTTGGTTCTATAGTAGAAAAACTAAATTTGTGGATTCCGAATTCACGGGATTTATTCGATACAAAAGTGCATTCCATAATAACCAACACCTACACTTTAGGTAACTATGCATCCGATTATCCGATCACTGGTCATAACATACTGGTATACAGTTGTATCCGGTTAGACTGGAAGCCGACCCCAACATACTTGGGAAAAGGCTTGGCAGATTGACACATACAAACAGACGAGAAAATATGTAGGCAGATTGATAGATTTTAATGTATCTTTATATTTTTAAACAAAGATTTAACCTTAAAATAGCAATCATTCAGTTTTACTGCATACTTTCCATACTACCAACATTAATCGCAAATTCACGTACTAAAATTATTACACGAACGGAACGCCGAGAATATTTACGTGCTTAAAACAAGAGAGATTCGACGCAGCAACCAATTTACACTCAATTAACTTACCCCAACACTCAAATTAATGAATTCAAAACAATAATATAATGTGCAGGTTCGGAATAGGGGGAAAGAGAGGTGGTATCTTCTGTCTCTTTTTGATGGAACATGGGTGAAGGAGAATAAAATCATTGATCAATTAATTTGCGTTTATTCATTCATTTTTAAATTAAATTAAAAATATGAAAAATAGTGGCCCGCCTGTGTCGGGAGCAGGGCCCAAGCTACTGATGGTTAGGGCTGCCGAGACCGGAACCTCCTCACAATGCGAGCCGTATCGAATAATACTGCCTTCTGAATCTGGCTCTTGATCCAACCGCCTAACGAGAGTCTCGAAAGATGTTGGTCGTGGTTTTGGCCATTAGGCCAGTTTGAGACATCGCCAAGCGGTTGGTCGACTCTTCATGTGACCAGAGAGCTGGCCTATTTTTCGGTCAAAGAATCAGCATTGCCATACAACGTGGCAATGCTGCCAGCCTTTTGGGAACTTTTCCTGTTGACAGCGATGTGGACAAATTTTTTATTTATTTATGCCTTTTTTTTTGATGCCCTTTGACTTTTTTTCCCTGCCGTTTTATATACTTGTACATAGCTATTATTAATATTTTAAGTATTTTTAGGTATCTAAATATTATGTGAATAAAATAAGATTTAAATAAATGATTATGATATTATGCTTGGCAACGTGAAAGTTTAAAAGAAGTTGTAATGACAAGAAGAGTGTACCTTTTTATTATGAGTAGAGAGGAAAGGCTACTAACTAAGGCAATTGTGATTGATACGCCGGAAGGGGCGCCCTAGGAGAACATAAATAGAGGGTCCCTGCTAGGACTAATTTGAACTGAAATACAACAAAGTAGTTTGGTCATCGGAATAGTCGTTGCAGTAGTAATAATCACCAGAGATCGGAATAGGGAGACTTCGAGGAGAGGGTGTATAATCCACTCTATGTTACTGACAGAATAGAGTGGATAATACCACCTCTAAAACCAAGAAATAATGATAATGTAAGTTTTGATTTCGGGATTTAAAAATCGAGAATCATTTATTAGACTTTATAAATAGTTACAAATTATGGATCACACTTCGCCCGCGACTTCGTCTCCGGGGACATTAGACTTTCCAATACAATAGGAAAATCATCCCCTAAAAAAATTACCAACAGTTTTCACCCCCCTTTTATTTTATTTTTTTTAAGGCTGGGAAATCATCCAATGACTGCTCCCGCTCTGGGTGGAGCGGAAGGGAGTGTCAGACTCTTACTGACTAAAACCCATCCAAGTTCCTTCCGTAGCCCTTTATGTTCCGGGGTAGCGGTAACCCTTTCGGACAATCCCGCTTACCCGGCAGGCTTGGCCCTGAGGGGCCCCTTCATATGCTGACATCTCTTTGAGACGCGCGTGGAACATATACGCGCCGTACGGCACGGGTCTGGTGCTGATCGGACGGTGAGTCACACATTACTCACCGTCCGCAGGCCCGCGCCTACGGTGGCCGGGAGTCGTCACGTGGCTCCCGACGCCCGGGGCGTCTCCTGCGGTGGCTGGGACGGGAGGACCTTTCTCTCTCCCATCCCACCACCTCCTTCGCGAGCATAACTTTTTCGCAGAAGGAGGTGACTGCCTCCCACTCCCTCTCGCCCCGGACCATGGCTTGCACCAGGGCCGGGTGCGAGAGGTCGCCGCCGCCGATCGCCTCTACGAGGACACGGCGGTGAAAGCCTTTCACATCCTTAAAGGTCTAATTTCCAAAAACCCTTTCTTAGTGGTCCCCTACATTAGAAAATGAAACCGTGTGCAAAATTCCACGTTCCTAGTCCCAGTAGTTTCGGCTGTACGAGTGACTGACTCAACATGTCAGTCAGTCAGTCATAAATAGTTACTAATTATGGATCATATTATTATTTACCTCGCAGTTTCGTTAAATATACTCTAGTAATCTTCCAACAGAGCTCCTTTAAAACCGCTCAACGAATACTTACATCCTTGCCAGCATCACAAATCTCCCTCAAGATGAAACGTGTGTAAGATATTATGAGTAAATTAATATCGCAGCCGAAATAATTACCTTTAGCCTAACTGATGAACAAACATGTAAAACTTCACCTAACGATCGGAAAGTAATCAATTATTAGAAGCTAATGTATTGTTGTTACTTGCTTGGTTGTGTTATGTCTTAGTCATCCGACTCCTAGTTAAGTTGCTTTGTTGTATATGTGTCAATTCCTTAAATAAGGTAAAAATTAAAGTATAGACGCCAGCACATCAAGTTATCCCAACTGTCAAATTTTTCCAATTGAAATTAACCTTATGCTTTCGTAACAAAGTCTGACAGCCAGTCTTACCAAAGGGTATCGTATTACCCAGATATGGACTGGGTTGTGGAGGTCAGAGAGGCAGTCGCTCCATCTATACTATAATATTATAAAGCTGAAGAGTTTGTTTGTTTGAACGCGCTAATCTCAGGAACTACTGGTTCGAACTGCAAGATTCTTTTTGTGTTGAATAGTCCATTTATCGAGGAAGGCTATAGGCTATAGGCGGGGAACAGCTAGTGTAAAATACTGGTATTTACCTGCATCCGGTTAGCCTGCAAGCCGAACCCATTATTGTTGGGGAAAAGCTAGGCAGATTGATTGACTGATTTGATGCTTTCGTAATAAATTTGAAAAACTATCAAAGGAATTAGAAGGACTGGGGTAACTTGATGTGCTGGCCTGTGTACCTAGATAGCAGCACGCTTGTTTTCCCCGAAGGGATAAGAAAGAAGAGACACCTCTCTCTCACCTACAAATAGTTTTCCCACATTTATCTACAATTTTGTTAAAGTCCCATTTGGCGATCCTGATCCTAGACAAATGTCAATCGCTCCGTCTCGATTCGATTTCGAAAATTGTTGATCGAAATATTCGAAATTTGTTATCTCAGCGTTTCGAATTGTCAAAAACGCCACTAATTGTCAACACGTTTGTATTGATCGAGTTTGGTTACACAATTTGACCTTGTTTCGCACTTAGCTATAGAAAATGATTGATCACGTGAAGAAAATGATTTCTGAAAAGTTAAAAGATTAAAATGCATGTAACATACAGCTTTTTTGGTAAGCATAAACAAGCACAGAGAAATAAAAAATAAATGGATAACGTACTAAACGGTGGATGATTAAACGAAAAAAAAAATTAATGGATTGTATGCTAAATGCTATTGCGAGAAATTGATTGAAAACCTGCATAAAGATGATCCATAACCAACAAATTATAAATCCTGCTTCGACATAACAACAACAAAATCGATAGGAATAACCACCACAATCTTTAAACATAGAACATAGATAGGAGAATAATGATGTATGAAGAAGGGCCGAGATTTTTTTTAAAAACAATATGTTATACCTTGTCCAAAATCCAGATACACAAACACGAACCAAACCAAAGTTATTCCAAGACCCTCACTTCATTTCATGCAATAAACAATTATCCTAAATCCACTTGATCCTTCAAACAACTAAGTAGACCCTTAATCTTTTGTAGTATTAGACAAATCCTAAGATTAATGCCTAAGATCCATATAATTGCTCATAATGTCTCTGTGACAAGCATTTGGATTGTTTGGACACAACACAGATTGATGCAGAAAGCCAACTCTATACGCCGAGCAAAAATAGATGCACGCGTAGAGATAAACTATGATAACATGGCGCGCCCCTCCAAATTACTGTTTCAATGTTTGTAGTCACATCCTTATGAAAGAATTTGTATGTAGTTGTAAGTATTCGTCTTCAGTAGCAGGCGCAGCAACATGCGTTGTGAGTCTTGGTGGCGCTTTATAATTAGTTTCGCAAATACTTTCAAACGTTTTGAATTTTGGAGGGGCGGGCCATGTTATCGTAGTTTATCTCTACGTACGGTGATCTTAAACAAATGCCAGTCGTAAGTTTGCTTGCACTCGCTACCGCTAGACACATGTCTATTATTATTATATCTGCGTAGCCTTTATCAACTATGTTGGAGTAATCTTTCAGTCTAACTGGATGCAGTGGAATACCCGTATTTTACATGATCTGACTGTTTATTTTTCGTCCTTTCGTCAGCCTCTTGAAAGTCTTCCGGGACTTTTTTGTCAAACCGTAACGCCTGTCAAAGTTCGACGAATAACAGCCGGGATCGCATTTTACGTGTCATTTCCGAAGCACGCATCTGTATGTACAGAGGCCAGCTGCACTTCAAGCTACCACAATCTGTCAAATTTCTTTGATAGATTTTATGCTTTAATACAAAAGTGTAAGGTCGGGAATATTTGACAGTTTGGGATAGCTTGATGTGCTGGCGTCTGTACATTTCAACTCGTTGTATGCAGCAGTTAAGCAGTGGTATCCCAGTGACAACTGGCCCGACTCACGAGTTGAAGGTTCGAACCCAAGCAGGCGTTTTACTTCTTGCAAATAATTCCATCACCACTGCTCTCAAAACGGTGAAGGAAAACATCGTGAGGGAACCGACATGTCCTAGAACCAAAAATTCGAGGACATGTGACATCTACCAACCCGCACTGGGCCGCGTGGTGGATTATGGCCCACTCCCTTTCCAAGAGAGGAGGCCTGTGTCCCAGCAATGGGTTTTTTTTTAATATGGTATCTCGCAGTTCAACCAAAGGGTTGTCTACTGCTTAACCGGGCTTGCCTGTGGCTGCCACAAACGAATTGTAGCCTCCAGCCAGGGCTTAATAATAATAATAATAAAGTTTATTTCAGACCAAGATAGTCCATAGAGTGTTAGTATTACACGAAAACAAAAACAAAAAAACTAAAAACAACAACAAAAAAAACAACAACCTTAATAAAAACTAAAACTAATTTACAAAACTAAGCGACTACACGCTAAGGGCACCCCCTGCGGGGTTCGGACCTCGGCTTAGGGCGTCGCTGGGGGGGACAGCAAGGGACAGCTGGATCGGGGGTAACCAGCAATGGGAACATTATAGGTTGATTATGTATGCAGCAGACCTTCTGTAGTTATTTATTCTGTGGTTAGGTGGCCATCTTGCTAATCGTTGGTCCAATGACATTTGTAATGTGAGGCTTAAAGTGATTAGGATAGTCGCCTGTTTTTATCGCGCGATTTATTGTTATGAGGATGGGCATGATTATAATTTTAATGAAGGTTTCGTAAGTGCTCAATCAACTTTAGCGGATGCAGAAGACAAAGTGAGTGTTATGGAATAACTTGAGAGAGCTTTGTGCTCAGCTGTGGCCTGTGATTGGTTTAGGTTAAATTACGAATCTATAACCTATGATGTGTTACCATAAAATTAAATTGAATAAGGATGTAGACAAAAAAATATTGTTTAGTCCGTTAGCTAGATTATCAAGAAATATTGGATACGTGTTTTTTCTTTTTTCACATAGACAAAAGATTACGTCGAAACATTGTGTTAAAATGTAGCATGACGTCACTTCGTTATAGATTTGATACTGATTTGTGACGTAGCGCGCCCTCACACCCCAACGTTAATGTGTTTTATCTAAGTCATTTTATATTAATATGATAAAGCAAGAAATCCCTGTCTGACATTTTTATATTATCTGACTGGCAGACTAAATATTTTGTCTCTTACCCTGTCAACAGCGATATTATGTTTAGTCTTTGGTTATGTCCAGAAGTAAGTGATGATGATGACATTTCCAATTTTCTCTCCTCGGAATGAAAATATAGATAAAAGTTTCATCTAGTTTTCTAGCCGCAATATACGTACCTACTTACTTATTTCTACCACTAAAACATAAACCTCACCAAGTTTAAAAAAACTGAATTAATGTACAGAGGCCAGCACATCAAGCTATCCCTAACTGTCAAATTGTCTTAATAAAAAATGAACCTTATGTCTTTGCAATAAAGTTGAAATACTATCAAAGAAATTTGACAGATTGTGGTAACTTGATGTGCTGGCCTCTGTACTAGAACCAGTCTTCACATTCGATTCTCAAGGTCAAGGTTTCAAAGGTCATAAAACTCAATGTTACAAATGGTGTTCATTAACAGTTACAAACTAAGTCTAGGCATCTGCTCGACCCCCAAAAAAACCATTCCAAGAACAATGTGCCACCGACAGAATTGCACCCTGAAATTTATGCTCTCACATTTTTCAGACCTGTAAAATCCTTTACTTGCTCTGTAAGTATTTTAACAGGCAGAGTAATCTCATTTAATGGAAGAACTTCGCTCGTTAATGTCAAATAGTCGATTGTTATGTGGGGACTCCGCCCTGCGCGGCCCCCAGCTTGGGTGATGGGCTAAATTTATAGGAGAAGCGGGGGCTTAAACATTGAGTGTTGGTTTTGATTTTAGAACAGGTCTGAAAATAGCAGTAGGAAAGTATAAACAGCAGAATAATATGTATATGATGATGATGTTCTGTAGTCATATTATGTTTTAATGAGGTTGCTGTATCTAGTGATAGATGGGTGGTGTTACCGTCGGACTGCCAAGCCACAGGTCTGGAGTTCGAACCAAGATGACCTATGATTTTTCGGACTCATGTGTGTATTGTATAATTATCACTTGCTTAAAATTCGGTGAAGAAAAACATCGTGAGGAAAACAGCATGTCTAAGAGATATTTCTCAACAGCATGTGAAGCTAATTCAGAGGCCCATGGGCAGCATAAAAACTCTGACACCAGGTTAGTCTCTAACCACACAAAAAGAAGAAAAAGATGTAGTGGCCACTAGATACAATAATAACATAATACCTTCGACGATGGGTCATCTAATTATGAATTGGTAGTGTTTATATGCATATTACCAAAAGTGACAGAAACTAAGCTTGGATGAGAAATGCTTAAAGTTATCGAATAAAAAGATTTTAACAATAGTACAAATTCCAGAGCAGTGGTGGCCCACTGGTAGGTCGTGAGTTCGAACCCAGAGAGGCGCTTTGTGTATTTAATTCCATCACCACTGCTCTCAAAACTGTGAAGGAAAACATTGTGTGGAAACCGGCATGGCCTAGAACCAAGAATCAAAGACATGTGACACCTGCCAACCTGCACTGGGCCCGCGTGGTGGATTATGGCCAGCTCGCTCTCTTACAGAGGAGGTCTTTGTCCCAGCAGTGGGAACATTATAGGCTGATTACACGCCTGAAACCCCCGAAGAGAACCCCGAAGAGAGAGAACCCCCGAACCTCCACATCGCCATAATAATATTCTTAAGTCCCATGTGGTCGCAAGCCGATTGCCATCAACCGGGCACAGATTTAAATTCCGGGCTTCTACTGAAATTCTACCACAATTAACTAAATCGCTTTCTTCTTTTACTTGGACCATACACACACAACAAACCGAACCAAACGAATTTGTGAGATTAAAACTCGTAGTTTTAGAAATGGTCTCTGTATCGACTTTGCAAGGTTAAGTATTTGTATTAATGTCTTAGCTTGAATGATAACGATTGCTGGCAACACTAAGTAGGCATCCACTGAAAAATTCTTTTTTTGTTGGAAAGGGTATACTTCCCAATTGGTCCCATAAAAATTTTATCGAAATCGGATAAGCGGTTTTTGAAAATGAACAAAAATCTAAAAAAATTCCGACTTGATGTATGTGGACGATGTTCTAATACTGTAATTTACATACCAGGTAGTTGTATTAAAATTATGGGGGGGGTGGGTTGTGTAGGTACCACAACTAAAAAGTGAAAATAAAAACTTTTTTACAAAAAATAAAACCGACTTCCAAAAAAAACACTACAAAGTGAAAAATAATTTCGGAAGTCGGTGGCAAAAAATGAAAATACAAAACCCAAGACACCGACTTCCGAAATCAAAATTATTTTTCACTTTGTAGTGTTTTTTTTGGAAGTCGGTTTTATTTTTTGTAAAAAAGTTTTTTTTTTTATAATAATAATTACTGACTAAAACCCATCCATGTTCCTTCCTTAGACCTTTATATTCCAGAGTAGCGGTAACCTTTTTGGACAATCCTGCTTACCCGTTGCAGCATACCTGCGAATAGGAAAGTAGAAGAGTAGTAAAAGAGATGTAGACAACTATAAGAGATGAAGACAAATGTTTAAAGATGTAAACAATGTTATTGTAATTTATCATTTTAGAGTTTAAAAAAGGAGTGATAGCCTAGTGGTGTGACCGTCGGACTGCCAAGTCATAGGTCTCGAGTTCGAACCCAAGGCACGCACCTCTGATTATTCGGATTAATGTGCGTATTGTATAATTATCACTTGCTTAAAACCGGTGAAGGAAAACATCGTCAGGAAACCGGCATGCCTGAGAGATATTTCTCAACAGCATGTGATGCTAAGTCAGAGGCCCATGGGCAGCATTAAAACTCTGACACCAGGTTAGTCACTAACCACACGAAGAAGAAGAATTTTAGAGTTTATAATATTTTGTTTCTTTCATAGGCAATCGTCCGGCAAGTATGCGAACGTAGTGGCGTCACTTTCATTTGTAGTCTGTTCGGAAACCACGGTTCGGGAGGGTTTTTCATATTTAAACTGTGGTTCAGGTTTGCGGCACAGAATAAAAACGACGATCTCAAATACATACGTAAACTGTGCTGTTTAGGGGAGTTCGTGGCTTAGTAATAACAGCCGCACAGGTCGATCCATC
Organism: Hyppa rectilinea; assembly: GCA_951799385.1. Lineage (NCBI taxonomy): Eukaryota > Metazoa > Arthropoda > Insecta > Lepidoptera > Noctuidae > Hyppa > Hyppa rectilinea. Next base: position 2,235,569 of record OX637324.1, on the reverse strand, counting down.
AGGTTAAGCTATACTTGCCGAGGATGGCCGTGGATGGGTAATCATCTTTACATACCGAGACCTTCCTCGGAAAACACGTTAAGCCGTTAGTTCCGGCGTTAAGGTTAGATGCGTAGTGGTCGCACTGGGTTGCATGCATGATTAAATTATATGTATGGACGTCATCGAAGCAAAGGGAGTTTTTGTAAGACCACCATGGGATAAACACCTGAGTTTACGTATGTGTCAATCTGTCTAGCCGTTTCCCAACTATGTTGGGGTCGGCTTTCAGTCTAACCGGATGCAGCTGAATACCATAGCATACCATAGCAGTGATAGCCTAGTGGTGTGACCGTCGGACTGCCAAGTCATAGGTCTCGAGTTCGAACCTAAGGCACGCACCTCTGATTTTTCGGATTCATGTGCGTATTGTATAATTATCACTTGCTTTAAATCGGTGAAGGAAATCATCGTGAGGAAACCGGCATGCCTGAGAGATATTTCTCAACAGCATGTGATGCTAAGTCAGAGGCCCATTGGCAGCATTATAACTTTGACTCCAGGATAGTCAGTATGTATGTATATATGATATATATTATAGTTATCTATTATAGTAAATAATTATGTATGTTATGTATTATAGTATAAACTGTTATTATGAGGTTTTAATCTATTTATGTACCCATTTTATTCAAGTCTCAATGTTTTGTATGTTCCTACTATTTAAAGCACCTGCCATCTAATCTCTTCACCACCCTTGGTTGACTGGTAGAGAATGCCTAAGGCATTAAGTCCGCCTTTGTACCTTTATTTTGTGCGAAAAGTTTAAATAAATAAATAAATAGTCATTAACCACACGAAGAAGCAGAAGAAGCTGAATACCAGTATTATACATGGAGCGTCTGCCTATCTTACCTCCACAACCTAGTAACTGGGCAATACGATACCCCTTAGTAAGACTGGCTGTCAGATTTTCGGGCTTCTGACGAAAAAAAGAAAAACCAAAAAAAGTTTAATCAAGCCAACGTGTGATACGTCCAGACATCTGGCATTTTAGGCGATTACACAATTCCAATTTCGGGATGACAATGAAAGGCAGTAGACCATCAGCAGACCCAGCTGATACTGTCTGACCTTTTTCATTTCAATAAGTCTATATCATTTCAAATCGCGCCCGCCTCAAGTAAAATGTTTACTTTATGTAATCAATTTCCAATCGCACAAAGCAACTTCAATAAAGTGTTCTACAATCAGTAGAAAATAGTTGGACGTACATAATATTTGTTCGGTAATAGAAATTCAGTGAAACGTGGCGTCGTATAGTATTTATTTTATGAGCTAGTAGCCTGCCAAGCCAGCACATTTTTTACTTGCGTTATCTGGGTGCAACGTTAAGAAGGAGCTTTTGGCTAAGTAATAACAGTGACGCGGATTGATCCATCAGGTTAAGCTACGCTTGCCGGGGTTGGTCCGTGGATGGGTTACCATCTTTTCATATCGAGACTCCTCTGTACCTTGGAAAGTACGAAAAGCCGTTGGTCCCTTCTGTCATTCGTGGATATTTGACACTTGTTAAGGGTAGTCAGAAGTCCGAAAGTCTGACAGCCAGTCTTACCAAGGGGTATCGTATTACCCAAGGGTATCGTATTACCCAGGGGTATCGTATTACCCAGTTACTGACTGGGTTGCGGAGGTCAGATAGGCAGTGACTACTTGTAAAATACTAGTATTCAGCTGCATCTGGTTAGACTGGAAGCCGACCCCAACATAGTTAGGAAAAGGCTAGGCAGCTTGTTTGGTTTGAATTTGAATTCTCATTGCGCACTCGAAGCGTACAGACGTGCTCATTAGCAATATTTTATAACATTAGTCATTTTATATTGACCTCCTTTTGTGCATTACTGACGTAATGTATCTTAACTTTGTGTAAGTGCTACAAATAAATACATGGAAATAGTGACATTTTATAATGGATAACAGCCCCTTTAATTTAAGGGGGGCAGTCCCTTCTGCTTCGCCAGCGAAGACGACGACGGTCAGAGCCCAAGAATCTGTCAACCCGGTTGAAGTGGTCTCTACTCCCGAGTTACAGAAATGGATGGCCAATATTGAACTGCAACTCAATGAGGTTTGCTCTATTGCTGCGGATGGGAAACTTAACACGGAGCAGAAATTGAAAATTTCAAACCTGTGCCGTAAAATAGGATCAGGCACCTCTCAGATGGCAGTCCTATACCAGTCGCTAAAGCAAAAAGCCGCCCACGCATACAATATGATCGATGCCATGCAAGAAAAGCGTGACCTGTCTGAACACCTCTCGGAGCTTAAGAAGACGATACAGGACTCAAATAATAAAGGAAATGTTTCTTTTGCCGAAATGGTGAAGAAGGGCCCAAACAGTTATGTGCGCCCAAACAACGTGAGTTCTTTTGTCATTTATCCCGAAGACAAGTCCAAATCCAGTGACGAAACAAAGATTCTTGTACAGAAAATTATTCGCCCCGATGACATTAAGCTACAAATACGAGGTCTCCGTAGAACAAGAGATGGAGGCGTTATAATCAGCACGGAGACAAAACATGACGCCGAGAAGCTTAAACGTGCAGTACAGGCTTCGACATCTGGACTTACTGCTGACGAACCCAATAAGCGCAAGCCCCGCGTCGTGGTCATTGGAGTGCCAACAAACCTTACCGAAAATGAGGTTTTTAGGTATATATTTCAACAGAATATAGCGGATAAACTTCCAACAGTGACTTTGGAAACTTTTTTGACGCTAATAAAATTGAGCCACAAATCTGGAAAGAAAGATTCTTCGACCTGCAACTACGTGATTGAAGTGCCAGCACATATCCGCAAGACCCTAATTTCCCAAACGAGGCTTTTTGTAAATTGGTCGTCTTGTCCCGTCAGAGACTTCACATTGGTGACGCGATGTTACAATTGCCACCAATATGGTCATGCAGCGAAGTCATGCAGAGATGGCCAGCCGATATGTGGTCACTGTGGTGAGGCAGGTCACACGATGTCAAACTGCGCCAAGAAATCAGACGCAACAAAATGTGCAACTTGCTCACGTTTTAAGAAGCCCAGCAATCATAAAACCGGAGACACTGAGTGCCCTGCTAGAAAGTTAGCAGAAAATCGATATATTAATTCTATTGATTATGAGGGCACCTAGTGCCTGATTCACTTCAAACTCAAGGTTGGACTTCCGTGTTACGCTGCACTGTCCTACTAACACTCGGACTATCGCTGTCGAAGCAAAAATTGCAGTCGTCTGCATAAACAATAACGCGCGTGTTTAATTTGTGCAACAAACACTTTAACCTAGTTTAAGTAGATCATATTTTATTATTTAGTTTTATGATAATTAATTCTAAATTTTTGTCACTATTTATTTTACATGTTATATTAAATATTGTTAAGAATCCAATTTTACCTGGAAAAGTTATAATAAGCATTTGTACCGCCTGCGATACAGGTATATCCTAGTGCAGGTATATTTAACATTATGTTACCAATTGTTTTTTCTAAGTTTTATTTTTGTTTTCTGCCACTTTACTTTTTGAATAAATTATTATTATTATTATTATATTATTATTATTATTATTTGATTGATCTGGGTTTAACTCAAGTACGAAACTCTTAAACCAGAATACGTATGTGTCAATCTGCCTAGCCGTTTTCCAACTATGTTGGGGTCGGCTTTCAGTCAGTGATAGCCTAGTGGTGTGACCGTAAGACTGCCAAGTCATAGGTCTCAAGTTCGAACCCAAGACACGCACCTCTGATTTTACGGATTCACGTGCGTATTTTATAATTAACACTTGCTTAAAAATCGGTGAAGGAGACATTGTGAGGAAACCAGCATGTCTGAGAGATATTTCTCAACAGCATGTGGAGCTAATTCAGAAGTCCATGGGCAGCATAAAACTCTGAAACCAGGTCACTAACCACAGAGAATGAAGAAGATTATCTTTCTAGGAACTGAGCAAGAATAATTATAAAAATATGGAGAAGGACCTTGGGTCAAAAATAAAAAAGGAACTTAAAATATTGTACTCTCTTTGTGTTATCTTGCCAAAAAGTATAAGTAACTTAAGTATAGTTACTTAGTATAAAATATAATACCGTCTCGTCTGAGCCGGTTGAAATCATCGCGAGCAAAATTGCCAAAGTTTGAATGAAGGTCTACTCCTCAAGATTGTTGCGTAGAACGGTCAGGGTAACTTCGGGGTCATGGAACAGAAAAAGGGCAAAAGTATCACTTTGAAAGAGTTTAATGCGAACAATACGCACCGACTTTTGTATAAAGCCAGTGACAAATGATTTATTTAAAATATGTATCTAAAGCACTTTTGAAAGAAAAAATATAATATATTCTAAACTCAAACTCAAAGCATTAATTTCAAATAAACCAATTACAGGCACTTTTGAATTGTCAAGGGGTCTGTCAGTCAGAATAATGAAGCTAGTTGCCCATTCCAAAGCAGTAGGTACCTATGGAGAAGAACGGGCAAGAAACTCCATGGACACCCTTTTAAATAAAATACGTTTACAAAAACTGTGTTACATCATTCATGTTGAAATATACATGTGAGAACGATGCAGAACTTAAAAAAGCGTACATAAGTAGAAGATTAAAAAACAATTCAAAATTAAGTAAAATTTGAAAAGAGCCGTGGCAGCTAAGAGCTGACCAGTCCCTACTGACGGCGCCCGTTCATGAACATGACGTATGGATTAGCACCATTCAGCTCAACCATTTTGATGGGAGCTGATCCAATATACGCGCCACCATCAGCGAGACATTACAGGGAGCATGACGTATAACAGCCTCACATCCCTTCCGCTCAGAGCGGGAGAAACCATTTTCATGATTAATAGATTAATATTAAAGTAGAATTTTATTTTGGTGTTTGCACACCAAAAAAAAAATCTACTTTTGAAAAATTACAGATAAAAAAACCCAATAAGCACACACAGTCTGCTCAGTTTAGTTCATTTTCTAATCGTTGCGGTCATTGTGACAGCCGCACTAATCGTTGCGGATGGACCTTCTACACCTCATTTGTATAGTGGTAACATAGGCTTTTAGCTCCGCAAACAGGTTTCAACCAAGTTATATTGTTTAATAGTTTTTGTATATCGAATAACTGTTTCGATTTTATTGGGTTTCATTATGATATTGATTCCGGTAATGGGAGCTCAGTTTTGCTATACTTTACATTTTCAGAGAAAATGTAGGTAATGTTTGAATTTGTTGGTTTGAATCGGGTACGCTGCCAGATTTGCAGGACATTTGCCTGCCGGGTAAGCGGGATTGTCCGAAAGGTTTGCCGCTACCCCGGAACATAAAGCGCTAAGGAATTGTATTCATCATTACGAACAACTTTTACTATGGATGAACCCTGAAATCGAAAAAAAATACGAGCTGTTCCATACATGTATGCACACGTAACTCAATGAAATAGTAAAATTTGTTCGTAACGATGAGTACAATGCTGCCATGAAATTCCTAGACTTAATTTTTTAACACCTTATATTGTATGCTTTCTTACACATTTGGCTAGATAAAGGAGGGTAATGTTTAGAAACTAAAGCAGTGCATAGCCCTCGCTAAATAAGGTACGAATTATTTTTATTAAAAATAAAGAAGAGAAAATTATGAATACAAATAGGTCCCAACAAAGGGTGAAAACTACCTTAATTTAAAACAAAATCTGACAAAATATCAACTATATAATCATACTAATACACCATTAATTTTCTTCCTTTAAAAGAGTGGGATGTAATTATACAAACCCAATAAAGCTATCTCTCTCTCCCATTATAACTGTCCAATATTTTTAACCGAAACAACCGACACGACAGCTTTATTCCAATTTCAAATTACAAAAACAACCTATTTGTACGCAACAGTTATGACGAAAATAAAAATAAAATTAAAAACTGGCTAAGTGGAAGTCGTACTCGCGCGCTCTAAGGGTTCTGCTCCATAATAACTATTATAGTTTACTTATACTCTTTTATTATTTTGTTGTTTTAATGTGGAGTATCTACTACTTACAATCCACTAACGCTTAATATTTTAAGACCATTACCGTGATTGAGTTTTAATATATTTTTTTCACAATGCAATTATATAATCAACAGTCACACGTATTCTGTTACAACTGTGTAACTATAAAGATAGCATCATTGGGTGCAGAACCCTAAAAAGAGAAAAATAAAACAATTCCATATTCAAATCACGGACGCGTATTTACATAATACCGTACATATTAACGGCGTTTTAAACAAACAACTTTTCAGTTTTTATTGTGAGGCTAATGTCGAAATATGACGCGGAATTAGAATTGTGTGCAGGATTTACAGCTCAATTTCCGAGCGGCTGTTTTAAATTATATAATTTGGTAATGCGCCGCTTGTGATTCTCTTGACAAATAAAAGGAGTTTCCTGAATTATGGTATTTTCATTATTATTGTTTTTTTTTTTTTTTTTCATTAAAGTGGTATTTCTATGCCTAAAGGTGACTTCTCATTTAACAATTTTAGTAGTACCTTATGTGTTTTGGTACTAATGTCATAATAACTATATTATTTCAAAAGACGTACAACCTAGCTAAAGTCGAACATTTTTTCACCGAAGAAAAAAAAAACAAATAGGTTCTCAATTCGATTTGTTATTTTTTTGTGTATTACAACGCATTACACAATACACAGTACCTACTTTTTACGCAGTAGCCCAATTTTCATGGACATCATCCATCTCCAAAAATACAGCTCGAATATCCTAATCCTAATTTCCTAACCAATCTTTTAATGCGAAAGTGAGTTTGTTTGTTTGTCACCTTTTCGCGCCTAAACCACTGAACCGATCATCCTGAAATTCTACATATACGTAGTCAGGTGTATAGAAACTAACATAAGGTAACTTGCATCCCGAAAAAGTACTGTTTTGGAGGCAAACAATAAAAATGTTCTTATGACAATAGATGGCACCACGTGTTTTTAGAATTATATTATTTAAAATTGTCTTTAGAATTATACAACCCGAATTTATTGTCAAATTCCATACTAATGCGAACGAAGCCGCGGGCAAAGGCAAAAGCTAGTCGTTCATAAAGCTCAGTCAGTTCTCAGAATTAAAAGCCAAAGTAAAATAGAAAACTTTCAGCAGGTTTAAACCGTAAAAGTTCGGTAACGAAGCCAGGACTTTCGTCATATTTCGGTGCCGAATGCTGCGTTTCTTCGCAAAAAAAAACGATGTGAAGCATAAAATCTGAAAATCAAATAACGGTCTTTGTGACTTTAGTGTATGGAAAAGCTATAGAGCGCATCGAGGCGCTACAGGAAAGTATTTTACTTTTTGGCCCAAGTCTATGGTGATATGGCTGTGTCATATTTCTTGTTTTTTTTCAAAAACATCTAATTGGACACAGCACATGAAACACAAAATACAATGTAACGAAATAAAATAAGCAATTGGACCTGAAACAACAAGTTACATGCTGGTATTAAAATATTTTTTTTCCTTAATTATAAAAGCGAGCTAAATTCTACAGCAACTTCCAACAGGGAGCCTAGACATAAGGCACATTTTCATGAACGATAATGAAATTAGATAAATCCGAAAAGTATGGAATTGTCATAAGCTTTCGAAATGTCATGTGATCAACAGACCTCTCTTTCCCACTGGGCACTCTGGGCAAGTGCCCAGGGCCCCGTGATCGATAGGGGGCTCCCTAGTCCCTGCCAGATCACTAAACGATAAACGATATTTATTGCCGAAATACTTTTGGATTCGAATAAATCGAACCTAAATTACTGACTACAATATTAACCAGTCTGTCGCTGATGTAGGTAGGTACATAGAATGTGATGTGCTCAAAAACCTCGATTTTGAAAGAGTGATTAACGATTTTGCCCATCTCAAATCGAGAAGGGTTCCTCTTCAATCAACATAGATTCTTAAGTACTAACCTGTGAATGTTAAAAGAGTTACTTTTGTGGATTATATTAGGGGTTAAAGTATGAAATTGCCGATTTGTACTGAATAATTGAAATTCGTATTTTTTTTTTATTACACATATTTATTTAATCAAAATAATAACCATTATTATCTATGCATTGCTGCCATCTAATAGGATCATTCATTCCTTTGCGATAGAACTCTCGTGATCTAGATTCGACACTGTGTGAAAGCATTTTGTACTGCCTCCTGAGAAGAAAACTTTTTTACACGTAGAAAATTGACCAAATCACGATAAAAATGGTAATCCGTTGGAGCAAGGTCTGGCGAATACGGAGGGTGACGAATGGTTCTTAATTGCAGTTCCTGTACAGCTACAACGGTTTCTCGCGCTGTATGAAGTCTCGCGTTATCATGGAGCAATAATCGTGAAGATCGATTCATTAGTCGGGGCTGTTTCACTGCTAGTTTTGCTATATTTGTTCGGAGTTCGGCACAGTAGACATCTGCCGTTATTGCTTGACCAGATCGGAGAAAGCTATAGTGAATAACACCATGCTGAAACCACCAAAAAGTTACCATTACCTTTTTATTGGTAAGCTTTGCTTTAGGACACTGTTGTGGCATTTGACCTAGGGTCAGCCATTGCACTTTTCGCTTACGGGTAACGTACATGTCACAATTCGAACCAATATTCCTTCAATTCAGTATCGATTCAACAAGGCAACACAAGTTTCAAAACGAGTTTTTTTCTGCAGATCAGTGAAATCATCAGGCACCAATTTTTCTTAGTTTTTTATTTTATTGATTTGATGCAAATGAATCAATATTGTTGGTAAGGTGACGTAAAACCATGCGGCAAATTCCTGGGTAGTTTGGCTCGGATCGGCTTCCACCATCTTTTTCAATTCATTGTTATTCACCCGGGCGGTCTTCCACGTGGTTTGTTCTTCAAATCAAAGTTTCTATCACGAAAGCGTTAACACCAAAATAGCAGGGTGCGTTCATTAGCAGTCCCCTCTCTAAATGCAACATTGATATTGCGAGCTGTTTCTGCCGCGTTAGTTCCGCTATATACATAATTATTATAACTCGTAATCGAAAATAACTCGAATTTTCGAAGTATCTTTCTTTCTTGTCTAACCTGAATAAAAAAAACAACTGAAAGTCTATCATCGAATGTTGCACATTTTTTAAAAGAGCTTCATATGTACCATGTGAAAAAAGTTTAACTCAAAAATCTCAAACCATGAAGGTTCTATGTCAATTCGAAGTACCTAATACAATAAAACGGCAATTTCAGACTTTAACGCCTATTATTACATTATCTATTCATTTTTTAATGTGGCTGTCAATAAAAATAAATCCAGAAGCTTTCTTATCTACTTTCTTTGTTTATTCTAACAAAATAAGGTTCTGTCAAAGTCATAGAGGGCCCATTATCCTCATATGCCCAATAAGTTAAAAACGGCTTTGGTGATCAATGTTTTTGATTAAGTGCTAGAAAATGTGAAATGGTGTAACAAAACTCGATCAATGTTCCCATACAAATGCGTTGACAAGTGGCGTTCTTGACAAGCCGAATCGCTGAGATAACGAATTTTCCGATCCACAATTTTCGAAATCGAATTGACACGGAGCGATTGACACTTGTCTAGGCCCCCACGATTGACTGAACGTTTGCTGGTTAATTTAATACAGTTTTTACTTTCCTACTATTACGAACGCTGATAGATTGTCAGTTTGACTGCCCCTCTAGTCTCATTCATACTCCAACGCGCTACCCTTCGCACTGGCACCTGACAACCGATCTTTTTGCACCTCCGTCCGGAGTCCGGTCCCTAAATTGGAAAATCGGTCCGAAAATACGAGTCGAATCCATCCGTCGATACGTTCGTCATCTGTTTTATTTCAATCTTATCCGTCTGATAGGAAAAGAAAATGTACTGAATTCTTGTTGCAAGTAGCGTAAGTTTTTATTTATTTGTGGGCATATAAACCTTACTTACTATTTGTTACTACGTTTCGTTCAATTAATTTATAAATATAAAATTCTATTTCTGCTGTGGCTGTCATTTGTGCATCTTTGACAGTCGTTACTGATCGTCAGAAGCCCGAAAATCTGACAGCCAGTCTTACCAAGGGGTATCGTATTGCCCAGTTACTGAGTTGTGGGGGTCAGATAGGCAGTCGCTCCATGTAAAATACAATACGGTATTCAGCTGCATCCGATTAGACTGGAAGCCGACCCCAACATAGTTGGGAAAAGGCTAGGCAGATGATACATATAAAATTCTAAGTCCTGTCTGACTGATATATCAACGCAAAGCCTAAACATATTATGGTCCTTTTTTTTTGAGTTTAGTAATAAAAATTGTTTGTGATTTTGACACCCAGTAATAGATTAGTATAGAATGCAATCTCTACAGAGCTTTTGTAGAAATTTATACAATTAGATACGTGATAGGTACCGGAACAACTTCTTTTTATCCCGATATGGCGATATAACCGAACTCGTTTACGTCTGACACGTCACACTTCAGGTCCAGTTGAAAACCGGCGTACAGGCACTAGTTGTCTGACATTTTTGCTGAATTGGTTCTATTTGACGCAGCCGCGACGCACACTCCTAACATTTTTCCGTTTTTTGTTGTTTTTTTTTTACAAGCTTTTTTGTATGTTGTGTGCCTTTCATAAAATTCAAAAATCAAATAATAAAAACACTCATGTAGAAAATTATAATGTCACGTGAATATGGAAAATCCTCACGGGTATCCTCCGCCTGTGGGGAGGTCTGTCAGACTCTGACGAACAAAAAACCACCTCGAGCGCCACCTAACTCTTGAAATTACTCTTAAAAAACAAAACAAGAAAAACAACTTGAAAATATTTTTATTTGTTATATTTATTTAGGTATTTGAGTCTATTTAATCACATTGATCTTTTTATCTATTAAATACTAATGAGATTATTGGAGTTCCACCACACGGCTTCGTTTTAGCTTTATTTTATTTTGTCTGTGGATCCTACGTTGTAAAAACCTGCCCTAGACTCTGGCATCACAGACAAAAAAAAAACAAAAAACATTTCAAACCTCCTTTCCAATCCAAGTTCCACATTTAAAAATAATTCCAGCTCGCACTTGACAAGACATTTTCCTGAGAAAAAAAAGTTGAGCTAATTAAACATTCCCTTTGTACGTTGTGAAGGTCGCTGGAGCACTGTTTTCTTTACAAATGCAAGCTACTCCGGGTAATTAAGTCGTTCCCTTTCTTTTAATTTGGGTTAAAAGAAATAGTGAGTCGTTATTATACTGAACGAGTTTTGAAGAAGTTTCAAAGTGGTTCTTTTTAAGGTTAAAAGGTTTAGAATAGGGGCTTAATTTTATGAATACGTAGCTTATTTTTGTTTCGTTTTATAAGTCATTATTTCAGTAATTTTGTCATAAAAGTCGCATTTACACGGTGTGATTTAATTGCTTTATTTAATAAGTTAGCCAACTAATTGTTTACACAAAACATTTACAATATTTTTCTTAACATTACGTATGTAAGTCTAAGCCTAAGTTTAGTTTTGCAAACAGTATTTTTAAGAAGATAAAAAGATTAGTTAATTACCATCATACTAATATTTTAAAGGTGAAAGTTTGTGAGTGGGTATGTATGTGAGGTAGTATGTTTGTCCGTCCTTCACGCTCAAACGGCTGAACGCATCTGAATGAAACTTGGCACGTTAGTTTATGACCTGGATTAACACGTAGGATACTTTTTTTGTCCCAGATGTACAGACGCCAGCACATCAAGCTATCCCTAACTGTCAAATTTTCTCAATAAAAATGAACCTTATGTCTTTGCAGTAAAGTTGAAAGACTATCAAAGAAATATGACAGATTGTGGTAACTTGATGTGCTGGCCTCTGTACCTTCCCTTGGCATAATTTCCGACACCCAAGCGTGCGAGAAGAGAGAATAGAGAATAATAATACAAATTGCACTATTTAGTTTGAACAATGTTTAAAAGCTGTTACATGGTGCGACTGCCTATCGAACCTCCACAACGCACTCAGTAACTGGGTAAAACGATACCACTTGGTAAGACTGGCTGTCAGACTTTCGGAATTCTGACTACCCGTAACGACTGTCAAAGATCCACGAATGACAGCCGGGACCAACGGTTTAACGTGCTTTCTGAGGCCGGAAGAGTCTCGATGTAAAGATGGTCACCCATCCACGGTATTGGGTAACATAAATTAGTATTGTGTCAATAGGGTTTCTTCCTCACAGTTTTATTCGCAGCACTACAATTCTAAACACGATAACGCTGACTGAATCATTTAACTTTGTTGTCGCAATAGCAAAAAAAAAAGGTCTTTATGAAGTAAATATAATACAAATGATTTTATTCTATTTGTATGTACACAAATCATGATTATTTTTGTTACTCAGGCATCGATCACTAATAAAGTCAGTGATCGATGTACTCAGGATATTTTCGCCTTTATAAACATTAAAACATGTATTTATTATGACATGACACTAGCTTCCGCCCGCGGCTTCACCCGCATAATATGTCGATAATTATACACATAAACATGTCTCTTGAATCACTCTATCACACACTCTATCTATATTAAAAAAAACCATCAAAATCCGCTGTGTAGTTTTAAAGATCTAAGCATACCTACAGACATTAGGATAGACGCGGGAAGCGACTATGCTTTATACTATGTAGTGATTTTGCATTACCTAAATTAACTTATAACGTACCTACATCCATTAAGTAGTAACCATGGGGTCTTAGTATGGACCTTACATAATATTTCATGTTTTTATGATACAGAATGTACGCTTCATTGTAATAAACTAAGACACGTTAGGTGGCAGGTAAACAAAAAATATTTTTATCTTCTAAAAAGTTGAACCTAGTCACGCTTGCAATTACAATAAGCTCACGCCTTTGTAAAGTTGAATAACATTTCGCTAATAAAGCTGTTTTCTAAAGTCATTGTGTCAATAAAACATTGTGAAAATTCCAACTTAGCTTATTTGTTAAATATGCATCGTGGTGATATTGTTCAAAGTTATCATTGCGCCTTGGAGGTTCAAAAATGACTTTTTACAAGGTCAAAGTCATTCCGGAACCTTTATGAGCTCGGAGGGTTGTATTAATGATTTTGATGATTATAATTCTGTAACTACATACGTCTTACAGCCGCGAATCAAATGTTCATCAACATACAACCTATCACTGGCCTGCAAATTGCAAAAAACTTAAGAAAATTTGAATTTCGCGGGCTGGTTGGAGGATTCACCTTAAAATGTCTGCATGCCTAGCACATTCACACATGGATGAACTACTTACTTAGATCAAGGTACGAATCTTTTGTATTTTCCTTCTTGCCCATAAACTACGATGATAGTTTTAAGTTACGCTCACGATACGTGAGAAATAAAGAATGTGAATTTCAAAACGTCAAAACAGGCATGGCTTTTTTGTTGGAGCGTTTTCAATCGAACCTGTGTAAGCAGCGACATTCAGATCATCATCTACCTAGCCTTTTCCCAACTATGTTGGGGTCGGCTTCCAGTCTAACCGGATGCAGCTGAATGCCAGTATTTTACATGGAGCGACTGGCTATCTGACCTCCACAACCCAGTCACTGGGTAACACGATACCCCTTGGTAAGACTGGCTGTCAGTCTTTCGGGCTTCTTGTGACTACCCGTAACGACTGTCAAAGATCCACGAATGACAGCCGGGACCAACGGGTGAACGTGCTTTCCGAGGCACGGAGGAGTTTCGATATCTAAAGACGGTCACCCATCTACAGACCAGCCCCGGCAAGCGTAGCTTACACCTTACTAAACAACTAGTTGGGAAAAGGCTAGGCAGATTGATTGTGTTTCGTTATATGAATTACTTTTCACACCATTAAGTGTATTAATCGAGTTTTTCTAATTAGAAGTTGGAGTTGTTCAGTTGAACAGACAGCTGGTAGGTACCTACACTGCTAGAGTTTGTTGCACCACTTTATTTCCCAGCACTAGGAAGTGGTGAAGGGCGGGTGTTTTGGGGACAGTGATACGTAATTTTGTCATTGAAAAATGCTGTTTTTCAGCCCAGTTTTAATTAATGACTTTTGATATTCCTAATCGCAATTCTCCGCACAAGACCGCCATACATAATGCCAATGTCACTTCACTACATATTATAACGCAAAGTCGCTTCCCGCGTCTGTACTGTCTGTATGTATGCTTAGATCTTTAAAACTACACAACGGATTTTTATGCAGTTTTTCTAATAGATAGAGTGATTCAAGAGGAAGGTTTATGTATAATTTGTCGACATGTTATGCGGGCGAAGCCGCGGGCGGAAGCTAGCTAAAAATATTACCAAGAATAATTTTCAACAAAAAAACGCCATTAAATGGGTACATATTTAAAAAAAGAAGTGCGTTCATTATCTCATACCCAACTCAGTCTTGACTAACAAATGAGTTTTCAACGATGTAATTTCAAAGTTTTTTGCTCCACATGACTTTGAAATGTTAAATTACTTTCCTAAAGATAAACTTGAAAGATATTATGGGAGATTAATTACTTTTTAGAAATGGTGGCCCAATGGTATCGGCCTCGACTTACGGAGTCCTGGTCGTAGGTTCGAATCGAACCGAAGCTGACACTTTACTATGTGTAATTTATTTCATCACACATACTTTCAAAACCGTGAAGAAAAACATCGTGAGGAAACTGGAATGCCCTAGAATAAAAAAAAACAAGTTATGCAACTTCCAACGACCCGTAGATACCGCGGTACCGCGTCATGGATGCGAGCCATGTGCTTAAAGATATGAATGAGTTCCGAATGTAGTAAATACTTAATTTCGTTAGAATTAAATATTCCAAATTCAAAGAATTTTGATATTCAACAATTTTTGCTGCATGCGCTAATAGCATCACCAATAGATATAAATAGTTAACCTTTTTTTCTTTGCTGCTGGGCAACGGCCTACCCTTATTCCCTTCCTTGTGCGATCCCTGGTACCTAGTCCTGCTAACGTTATCACATCGTCATACCACAATATAAATATGAACAGTACGGAAACTACGAACTAACGTTCGAAACGGCACACTCACACAAACACGCGAATCGACGAGACCCCTAAGCGGTTGTCGCGGTGCTGTCAGTCGTGAGTGCCGCGTCAAGACGAATGGTTAATGCACACGCATTTTCGGGTTAACACGTGGTACCTACTATGTGATTGCGTTTTAACTAAGAATAGGATGACCCTATATTAGATAAACAATAATCATAATATGAAAATTACATGAACAAGATATGTAATTTGCATTAAGTATTTTTTTGTTATACTTAATTGATGTCACAATATGGTGCCAAGGTCATCCTATCCTTAGTTAAAACGCACAGTACGGTGGGCGGCCGCCGGGTTAATCAGGCATCGGCGCCAAATATGCGCCGATACTTTTTGAATAAATTATTATTTATTTATTTTATTTATTTATATTGATAAAGCTCACAAGTTGTTGTGTATTGATTTTAAACTGTTCCGTGTTATAAACAATCTTCTTTTACTGGTATTAACCGAAGCCATGAGATTACCTATTTAAATGTTATTAGTAAACAATCGAAAAAACAATCGAGTTGAAATAACTAATTCCAACTTGATTGTTTGAGAACACAAATATTTTAATAAATACAGTTCAGTTTCAAAAACATTAAGAGTGACAACCCTAATGCTGCAGTGGAGCGTAGGTAATTATTTCAACAAATAGGCCTAGTTTCCATACTGTTCATATTTATATTGCGGTCATACCACCTTCGCCGTGGTCAACCTTGACGGCTTGACGGCGATGTCCTCCCTCAGGGGTCCAGCGAGTGCATTCGTCGGGCGTGTCTGCCCCATTCCCATGTCACCCTTGCTGATTTTTCTCCAACACCCGCTACTTGAATTATGGAGCACAGGGTGGTGTTTTTAACTCCATTTGCACCTACGCTTGACACATTATGCTGAAATAAAGTGCCTATTAAAAGTTTAAAACTAAGATTATTAATAATAATCTTAGTTTAAAACTTTTATAATAATTTATTATAAATTACTATAATTTAAAACTGTTCAAATTCGCATTACGTTTACTCCACGTGTGCGGGCTAGTATCACAGTGCTAGATTGGAGGTTACAGTGCTGTATATTTATGAGGAGCCCGTGGTTAATCTATACATCTATATCTATATCTATCTATATCTATATCTATCTATATCTATCTATATCTTCTATATCTTCTTCTATATCTATATCTATACATCTATCTATACATATAATAAAACAGTAAAAAAACTGTGTCTGTACATTGAATATATTAAAAAAATAATAATTGAGGGGGGTTTAGAAACAGTAATAGAGCACGAATCCAAAAAAAAAAATTTGTCTGTTTGTCTGTTTGTCTGTTTGTTTGTACACGCTAATCTTCGGAACTACTGGATGGATTGGAATTATTTTTTTGTTGTTGTATAGGTATTAAGTCTGGGCAACATCTATCTATACATATAATAATCTATCTATATCTATCTATATCTATACATATAATAAAACAGTAAAAAAACTGTGTCTGTACATTGAATATATTAAAAAAATAATAATTGAGGGGGGTTTAGAAACAGTAATAGAGCACGAATCCAAAAAAAAAATTTGTCTGTTTGTCTGTTTGTCTGTTTGTTTGTACACGCTAATCTTCGGAACTACTGGATGGATTGGAATGATTTTTTTGTTGTTGTATAGGTATTAAGTCTGGGCAACATATAGGCTATAATTTATCTTGGAAACTTGAACACCTGATGCAGAACCGCAACAGACCAGCTAAACTATAAGAGATACAAAAATGATACCTTAGCAAAAATTGTTCCACGTGATTAGCATTTTCTGCTGAGAGAATAAATTTGAAGATCTGGAACACCTGATGTGGAACTCCAAGAGCCCAGCTACACTGTAACATATATAGGAATGACGTCTTAGCAAAAGTTGTTTGGTCTGATGGGCATTTCCTGTTGACTTATAAAAATCGAAGATCTGGAACACCTGTTGTGGAACTCCAAGAGCCTAGCTACACCATAACACATATAAGAATGACGTCTTAGCGAAAGTGGTTCAGCTTGATGAGCACTCTCTGTTGACGTATAAAAATTGAAGATCTGGAACACCTGTTGTGGAACTCCAAGAGCCTAGCTACACCATAACACATATAGGAATAACGTTTGTGGTTTAAGGTTAATGCTGTGAATAAGGTTTGTGCTGAATAAATATTTTTTCTTTCTTTCTTTCTTTCTTTCTTAGCATAAGTTGTTCAATCTGATGAGTACTCTCTGTTGATTTATAAAAATCGAAGATCTGGAACACCTGTTGTGAAACTCCAAGAGCCTAGCTACACTATAACATATATAGGAATGACGTCTTAGCAAAAGTTGTTCGGTCTGATGGGCAATTCCGGTTGACTTATAAAAATCGAAGATCTGGAACACCTGTTGTGGAACTCCAAGAGCCTAGCTAAACCATAACACATATAAGAATGACGTCTTAGCGAAAGTTGTTCAGCCTGATGAGCACTCTCTGTTGACGTATAAAAATTGAAGATCTGGAACACCTGTTGTGGAACTCCAAGAGCCTAGCTACACCATAACACATATAGGAATAACGTCTTAGCACAAGTTGTTCAATCTGATGAGCACTCTCTGTTGACTTATAAAAATCGAAGATCTGGAACACCTGTTGTGGAACTCCAAGAGCCTAGCTACAACATAACACATATAGGAATGACGTCTTTAACGTCTTTGTTGTTCAATATGATGGGCATTTCCTGTTGACTTATAAAAATCGAAGATTAGAAACATCTGATGTGGAAATCAAAGCTATCACTAATTTTACTGTGTAATTATAAAATAACAAAAACTGGGAGTACCTGCATGCGGTGAAGGCGGTAACAGTTAAGGACTGATTTTCGATGACGATGGTATATCATTGAATATTTGACTACTGGCCTAAACTCCTATTTATTTTTTTATTTTATCGTATGAATATGCCTTCGGGCTTATGTTGTTTGAGTGTTTAATTTCCTTTTCATTTATCTTCGTGACACGGTAGCCTACCCGGTAACGCAGGGGAGCAGTCATTTTAATTTAGATTTTTATTGATCAGGTATCTTCACAATAAAACTATGACCATGCCTAGAAAGAGGTCAAATCTTTCCCAATGTTCCAAGAGAGCTAAAAGATTGAGGATATATCATAAGATCCCAAGAATCTACCGAAGAGCGTCAGGAGAGACTTGATGCTGTTCGAGAACATTAGGCTGCAACTCGCTCCGTGGAAACCTCTTCGGGTCGCGAAACACGCCTGCGTTCTCAGCGTATTCATTAGGTCTCTAGAGACCAGTGAAGAATATGATGCGCGACTGACCGCTGATCGTGAACGTCATGTATTGTCTCGCGAGTCAGAGACGTTCACGGAAAGAGAATTACGCTTGAGTTCCAAGCGTATGTACGCATCGACTTCTAGGTCTCTAGAGACAAGTGGGGCACGTGATGTGCGACTGACCGCTGATCGTGAACGTTATGTATTGTCTCGCGAGTCGGAGACGTTCACGGATAGAGAATTGTGCTTGAGTTCCAACCGTATCTACGCATTAACTTCTAGGTCTCTAGAGACAAGTGGGGAATATAATAATGCGGTTACCAAAATGAAAACGATGACAAATGGACTGTATGTTTTGGTGGTTGTTGGAATGAAATAAAACTAAAGCACTGAGCTTTAGTTTTATTTCATTCCAACAACCACCAAAACATACAGTCCATAAAGATTTAAATGATAAAAGATTTAAATAGGAAAAATGATAAAAAATAACATAAATGGCGACCCCGTTGTCGCTGGCATAAGCAACAGGGTCCGCGTACGAAGTCGCGGGCAGAAGCTAGTTTATAATAGTCTCGCGGATCGATCCACCAGGTAAAGTTACGCTTGTTGGGGTTGGTCCGTGGATGTGTGCCAATCTTTGCATCTTTTTTTTTTTTTTTTTTAAGGCTGGGAAATCATCCAATGACTGCTCCCGCTCTGGGTGGAGCGGAAGGGAGTGTCAGACTCTTACTGACTAAAACCCATCCATGTTCCTTCGATAGCCCTTTATGTTCCGGGGTAGCGGTAACCCTTTCGGACAATCCCGCTTAACATTAAGCCGTTGGTCCCGGCTGTCACTTGTGCATCTTTGACACTCGTTACGAGTCGTCAAAAGCCCGAAAGTTGACATCCAGTCTTACCCAGTCAATGGTAGCTCGCTCCATGTAAAAAACTGCTACTCAGCTGCATCCGATTAGACTGGAAGCCGACCTCAAAATTATTAGGCAGATGCTGTATGATATACATACTCGATATATATTCGTACTTTATTCCGACGCTTCTACTCATATCTACACTCCTGCCATCATACCATAGTCCTGAATAAACCCACCTCTAAATTCCAAACCGGGTGTAACTTTTTATGTATTTTCCACTTCGTCACGAGTTGGTATCGCACTGTTTGTTTTGTTCATGTTTCGTCTCGGTAACGTGTTTGTATGGCTGTTGAGAATTTTGTGTGTAAAATATACGATGTACGTGTTTTTGTCTGTGTACTCAGCCTTTACATAGAGAAACGGTGTTTATGCCCGTTTCGTTTGTGAGGGGTGTGCAATCCTCTGGATTAGAACAGGGGTGCAGTTACAAAAAGTGTTTCTTGCAAGTCTACAATACTTCTTATCCTAGAGAACGTAATTCACATTCTTCTTCTCCTTCTTTTCGTGTGGTTAGTGACTAACCTGTTGTCACAGTTTTTATGCTGCCCATGGGCCTCTGACTTAGCTGCACTTGCTGTTGAGAAATATCTCTCAAACATGCTGGTTTCCTCACAATGTTTTCCTGAACCGATTTTTAATCAAGTGATAATTATACAATACGCACATGAATCTGTAAAATCAGAGGTGCGTGCCTTGGGTTCGAACTTGAGACCTATGACTTGGTAGTCCCGACGGTCACACCACTAGGCTATCACTGCTGCAATTTATATTGTTAACTGACAATTAACAACACTTCTTCTTTTTAGTTGTTTTTTTTTATAATTTTGTTTTCAATTGCATACAATGTTACAAATTATGCTAAGGGGAAGAGCGGGTTCACCTAACACAAGCATCGTCTTGCTTACATGGTGATTTCCAAAACACGTATGTTAAGGTTTTGTGTACCTAATTGTTTTTTTTGTTTTTTTTAGAGGAAACGAAGGGCGTTGGCTGTCAATAAGAACATCCTAGTTTTTCCATAGACGGAAAATCATCGAATGACCCTCCCGCTGTGATTGGAGCGGAAGGGAGTGTCAGACTCTTACTGCCTAAAACCCATCCATATTCCGACGACTATACCATACTTACCATACCTGTTTCTACCGTAAGGCAGCGTTGTTAGGTACCGTAAATCAATCTGCCTGCCTAGCCTTATCGCAACTACATATATTGGGGTTCGCTTCCAGTGTAACCGGATGCAGCTGAATACCAGTATTTTACATGGAACGACTGCCTATCTGACCTCCACAACCCAGTCACTAATTGGGTAATACGATACCCCTTGGTAAGACTGACTGTTAGACTTTCGGGCTTCTGACTACCCCTAACGACTGTCAAAGATCCACGAATGACAGCCGAAACCAACGGCTTAACGTGCTTTCCGAGGCACGGAGGATTCTCGATATCTGAAGATGCCCACCCATCCACAGACCAACCCCAGCAAGCGTAGCTTAAGCTGATGGATTGATCCGTGCGGCTGTTATTACTTAGCCACGAGCTCCTCTCGTACCAGGTACATAGAGGCACATACTGTTATGTAATTTTTTACTTTGTCTCTGGGACTGGTACGACAACGTTGCTTCTTATTTTTCATACGTCAAGTAGCAGCGATCACTCACAAAAAGATGATTCGTTTACTTGTTTACCAACATTACAAAAAAAACGAAATCCTTTTACCAGAGACAATGTCTTCTACAATATTATTACTTCTGAAGTCATAAATCTTCAACCCCTTAGTTTAAATCCCTCTCTGTCGTGACATATGGTCTGACTTTCTCGCCCTGATGTATGGCAATCGAATTATCTAGTTACAAAAAAGGTGTTATTTCTTCTTTGACTTTTCAGAGGAAAAAGGAACGATTTTCGATTGTATCAGCTAAGCTTTTTTTATATAAAAATATACTATTGTTGAATTTATTTTATAACATTTAACTGAAATGTTTATCTACATAATAAATTAAATGACTGAATATACAAATAAGTTTAAAAAATAAAAGATACTTAAACGTCGAAGTACCTACTCAGTAGGATTGTCCAAAAGGGTTACCGTTGCCCTGGAACATAAAAGGCTAAGGAAGGAACATGGATGGATTTTAGTGAGTAAGAGTCTGACATTCCCTTCTGCTCCACCCAGAGCGGGTGAGGCCATTTGAAGATTTCCACCCCTCCCCTCAAAAAAAAATGGCGTCGATGTACTCTTACATATTGCTTTCATCCGGAAACGTGCCCAGAAGACTGGCAATGCTAATTATATATTTGTACAAAGAACGAGCCAGCCAGTATTTTATAACATTTCATACTGTGGAAGATTGTAACTGCATCTAGTGCCTAGCGTTTTCTCGACCTTGGTGGAGTAGGCTTCCTGGCTAACCGAATGCATACTGAATACCAGTATCTTACATAAAGCGACTGCTAACCTCCGCTATCCTTGACTAGGTAACAAGATGCCTCTTGGTAAGACTAGTGGTCAGATTTTCATAGCTTGTTACCTCAGATCCTCATAATTACTGATATGAACCGTTTCCAACAAATAAATTGTCGTTGAACTGTACGTTGATTCGGAATCATGATTGTATCCTTTATGACGTCACATAAAAATCTAAATGGCGAACGCTGAACGTCACGATTTCGATATTTTTCAGATTTTGTTTCGGTGGTGGGGCTTTAGTTTATGGTTCTTATAAGTCTTAACATATTGAATAATTTTACAACTAGTTACCTATATACCGGAGGAGATACCAGAGCTGTATGTGAAAAAGCACACTTCACGATTTTTTTAATACTATAGGTAAACACACGTTATGACATTGATTGCCGATCAAAGTAGCTTAATCTCATAAGATTCAAATTCACTAAATAAACTGAACGCGTTCATCACATGTCAAACCGAAGTCAAGAGCTGTCAGAGATTACTGTGGGATATTGACTCTAACTCCTCTTGAACGCGGTTTAAAAGCGCTGATCGCGTTCAGTTTAATTGGTGAAATCCGTTACTTGTTCATTCAGTTCCATGAGAGTTACTTACATATTGCCATAAGCGAGTTCTAGTACATCCGGGCTGTCTGGAAGGAAATCTTTAAAACCCCTTAAACATGAAATGTTCCATTTCCATGAGTTCAAACACCAATATATCTTTGCAAAGCCCGTAAGTCAGGGGATCATGGCGAGCCAAGGTGCGAAACGTTCCTACGAGCGATGGCAAGATGTTTTGAACTTGATTGTACAAGGACTTGTGATATTTTGGAAGATACCTATATACAGGGTTTTTTTGGAGAGTGGGAAATCATCCATTGACTTCTCCCACTCTGGGTGGAGCGGAAGGGAGCGTCAGACTTTTATTGACTAAAACCCATCCACTTGGAATGGAGCAGACTCTTACTGACTTGAACCCATCCATGTTCCTTCCTTAGCCCGGGGTAGTGGTAACCCTTTCAGAAAATCCAGCTGAAGGATATACAGTTAGTACGGTACGGTTAGTATAACTTGTTGTAATACAAGGAAAGGAATAATACTTTAACGTTAGCGATCATCAACGTCGTCGTCGTCGTCGTCGTCGACGTCGTCATCGTCATCGTTTCTTTTTTTCGGATTCATGTGCGTATTGTATAATTATCACTTGCTTAAAATCGGTGAAGGAAAACATCGTGAGGAAACCGGCATGCCCGAGAGATATTTCTCAGCAGTATGTGATGCTAAGTCAGAGGCCCATGGGCAGCATTAAAACTCTGACACCAGGTTACTTACTAACCACACGAAAAGAAATAAAGAAGATCAACGAAGAA
Organism: Hyppa rectilinea; assembly: GCA_951799385.1. Classification (NCBI taxonomy): domain Eukaryota; kingdom Metazoa; phylum Arthropoda; class Insecta; order Lepidoptera; family Noctuidae; genus Hyppa; species Hyppa rectilinea. Next base: position 2,212,457 of record OX637324.1, on the reverse strand, counting down.
CTTCACTGTGTTAACTCCGCCCCTAAGACGACCCACTGACCAGGTTATCTTTTATCTTCGGGTTAGTAATAAAATTATTTATAGACAACTCCGCCTTGGAGTATAAATGTGGTGCTGTTCCACAAACGATGGGACACTTAATCTCGTGTCCTGTGTCTCCTGCCGTATGCACGTTACAGGAACTGATGGACGCTAGTGATGGCGCAAAATACGTAACCGAATTCTGGGCCGAGTACATTTAGATTGCCATCGACACGCTAAGAAGAAGTAACAAAATAACTTTATTTTGTTATTTTGATAATATTCCGAAACCAATTATTTATACTCGTATAATCTTAGGATTGGAAACGGTTCTTTAAAAAAAAATCTGGTGCAAAAACGGATATAGTTTTGTTTCTAAATATTCGATTCCGGTGAAACAGACCTTTGTTATAAACTTGTAGGATGCATATTTTCATTATCAAAATATTGTTAGTTTGTGGTACTACTGAGATACAAAGCAAATCCAATCACACAGAAAACACCTGTGTGTTTTCTGTGTGATTGGATTTGCTTTGACAAATCTGAAGAAGAATCTTTTTGGAGAAGCTGTCTTCTTCTCCAAAATCCAACATAAATCAGGAGCTAAGACCCTAGGATCAAATCTCCGTACGTTGACCAAGGAACCAGCAATAAGTCAAAATGTTCACTTTTTATGGAATTTTTGACAGTTCATGATTCTAATTTATGAGGTTAGTGACCTACTACTGACGTGCGGGGTTAACTTAAAGGTGCGATTCCACCAAAATCGTGTTCAGTTCATTTTGTTCACAAACATTTTGTGCAGAACTTAACAGTGCACGTACTGATCTGCAGGTCCGTTTCCACCGGCAAAACTGTACGTAATTTTTGTAAGCGTAAAGTACAGCACATTTGTTATTGTTTAATTGAGTGGGTCCACCGAAAGAAACATTTGTGCCGTACACTGTGCCGCACTCCGGTAGAATAGCGGCTTAACGAACATTCTAACGAAAACATCGTTTTGCACAATTTACTTTGGTACCCACCCACCTACATCATTGTGACGCATTATTCATATGTAAAACTAGCACTTTGCCCGCGGCTTCGCTCCTGTGGTCTTTCCCGTGGGACCCGTTATTTTTCCCGGGATAGCCTATGTTACTCCTAGAAAACTAAGCTTTCCAACGGTGAAAGAATTTTTTAAATCGGTCCAGTAGTTTCGGAGCCTATTCATTTCAAACAAACAAACAAAAAATCATATCTTTCCTCTTTATAATATTAGTATAGATGTAACCAAAATCTGCAGGATAGTTTTTCTTACTTAAATTCCAATTCAAAAATCGTTCGAATTTTAAACAAAGAAGAAAATGTCTTCTTATACAGACAAAAAACAGCCAGTGATATAAACAGGAAGTATACAAATTTCCCTCCAAAATCCAACATAAATCAGTAACAAAGTCTCCAGGATCAGATCCAAGGTCTGTCGAGCAGCGAACGAGCAATATGTCTCCCGGTCGTAACTCAAACGGTTCAGCTTTATAATTCTTTGACAGTTCATGAGTCTAGCTTATGAGTTCAGGTTGTGGGGGTGTGAAGTGGTTTATTAGCGATGACAAAATTAGATAAATCCGTAAAAAATGTATGGAATTAGCAAAAGTTTTCGAAATGTCACGTGATCAATTGATTTTCGATCGCTAAGTGCTAGACAATGTCAAATTGTGTTACGAAACTCGATCAATATTCCCATTCAAATTTTGATAAGTGGCGTTCTTGACAATCCGAATCGCTGAGATAGCGGATTGTTCGATCAACAATTTTCGAAATTGAATCGACACGGAGCGATTGATACTTCTCTAGGAGTTCTTCTCTAGGAGTTCTTCTCTAGGAGTTCTTCTCTAGGAGTTCTTCTCTTCTCTCCCTTGAGTACCAGTGATATGCATAAACACCAGAATATCAAAATCATAACCTGTTCCACCACCTCTTGATCGAAATCTGTTCCATCATAACTTATACCTACTAAAAAGCAACCAAAAAATGGTACTAATCCCGTAGTGTAATAAATCAATCTTTCTTTCTTTCTTTCAATCTTCTCTAGTAGAATGCCCATCCAGGCACTGTAAAACAGACCCTCATTATCATCAATGCTACTATATCAAAACTTAAGTAATTGTTTGTTTGAACGCACTAATCTCTGGTAGTATTAGTCGGATAGAAAAAAAAAATGTAATTGGTAATCCAATTTATGAGGAAGGCATTAAGCTAGTCAACATCACACTAAAACTCTTAGGAGCCGAGGAAAAATAAAAAAAGTAACAAAGCACACCGACCAAAAACGAAGTAATAACGCAGGCGATACGATGCGACGGGATATTTCGGGGCACAAGATTTTTTTTAAATTGGTAGTCCAATTTATGAGGAAGACTTAAGCTAATAAACATCACGCTTACGTTCTTAGGAGCTGAGGAAAAAAAAAAAGTAAGAAATAACACTAAGTGAAAACGAAGTAATAACGCAGCCAGGCGATGATATGCGACGGGATATTTCGGGGAACAAGAAATTTCAGGTAGATGATGTCGCGGTCAGAAACTAGTCTCAGCTTAAAGTGAAATCAACCTAAATTCCCATAAAAAACCCAAGCACACATAATAGGTAAGTTATTCAACAAAATCACCATCTAATGATCCATTCACCTGTGTTCAGTAGGAAAGTGTAATTTGTCAGTGGAAGCCATCAATGGCCCTGTCGAGAACAGCTACATCTTTTACTAAAATCACCACTTCGCCTTTTAAAAGATTTATTGAAAGCTGTTCTGAATGGAATGCGCTTTTGAACTACGGATTTATTTATGGACTTTAATAGAAATAAGTCGAAGGAAAGAAGGTCCGAAGTCTATTTAAAGACTTCTTGGTTATCCATGGAAACTTACTACCTACTGAAAAATGAGACAAAACAAAAGTTATTTATTTAAACTAGGCTGAAAATCAGCAAGACAGTCCCCCATAAACGCCCACCCTTCACCACTTCCTAGTGCTTTAGCTGGGAAGAAGAAGTGGCGCAACAAACTCTCCAGCAGCACAGCTGTCTGTTTAGAAGGTACTACAGTCACCGGCGCATCAAGTTATCCCAAACTGTCAAATTTCTCCAAAAGATTTTGGACCTTGATACGTTGACTGTTAAGTTCAAAATCGATTGAGAAAAATTGACAGTTTGCGACAACTTGATGTGCTGGATGTACACCAAGACAAAAATCTCAGACAAGGTAAGAATACAAAAATCCAACATCTTATACTTCGGAGTGAATCAAATATAATATTATAAACCGAGGTAGGCTCCTATAGAACACGTTTTACTCAAACTTTTATTCGCGTACATATTTAAATGGAGCGTGACTCACAAGTTACCGCAGAAGCTATTAAAGTCCGCCCTGGGGGTTGGTGAGAGTGATCGCGATTCGCCAATGTAAAGAAAAATGGCAAGATTCCACGTAATCTGCGTGTTGATTTTTGTTTGCGCATTATGAAAGAGCAGAACCGAGTTACAGCAACAATAATAATCAACGTTTTGTCGTCAGCCATTTTAACTGCCGAAAGGATTACCGCTACCCCGGAACATAAAGGGCTAAGGAAGGAACATAGATAGGTTTTAGTCAGTCAGTCTGACACTCCCTTCCACTCCACGCAGAGCGGGAGAAGTCATTGGATCATTTCCCACCCTCAAAAAAAAAGCCACTTTAACCAAATTTGTTCCAAACATAATTATGTGCGGTCTACCGGTTCTATCTTGTTCTAATTTACAACATGCTATTTAGATCGATTTACGTTTACAATTGAGCAAGTAGCTTGCATGCTGGTATTTGTCACACCTAAGGTTTTGTGCAATTATAATGCTACAAAAAAAGCGACACCAAATCTTGCTTTTTTCTTCGTGCAAGGCATCTCGCAGCTCAACCTGGGAGATTGAAGGTTACTTAGCCGGAGTTACCCGTGGATGCCTCAACAAATTACGGCCTCCAGCTAGGGGTTAAAAACTTATATAACGACTACACGCTAAAGGCATTCATTGTGGGGTACGGACCTCGGCTTAGGGCGTCACTGGGGGGGCGGGGGGGGCTGTAAAAGACAGGCTGGATTGGATGGACTATGTAGGGACGAATTAAAATTTTCAGATTGATGAAGAAGGTAATAAACCAGGTTGAGCTTTGAGCATAGAAACATAGTAAACATTTTATATTAAGATGAATACATTGAAACACAGTCTTAATTTAGAAGACATGAAGACCATCTTCATGATAAGATCCCACCATTTCATTATAAAGTCACATCGTTCTTTCTAATCGGATTACCTTTCTTTTTCTACTAAGCTTACCTACTTCAAATAATCAACATAGCAGGCATGCCTATTATTGGGAGGTTATAGTACAGACGCCAGCAAATCAAGCTATCCCAAACTGTCAAGTATTTCCAATTGAACATAAACCTTATTCATTTGTGATAAAGTTGATAATTCATCAAAGAAATTTGACAGATTGTAGTAGCTTAATGTGCTGGCCTCTGCACTTACAAACAAAATAAAATCTAACTCACAAAAACGCTGACAAAGAGCCTATACCCCACTTTGTTCACGTTGAAATTAAAGTGATGACAATGACAAATTAACAGTTGAAGTGGCACCTAAAGTAGTTTGAGAAAACTAAGGAGTTGCGTAATATAATTAACTGTATGGCATTTGATCATTTTCTTCTATAAAATTTGATATGTCCTCCGATTTTTGTTGACCCTGGATAACTTTTGGCTTAACAATTTGTACTTCCTAAAATACGAAACTTGTAGAGAAATTAGATAAAGTAATGGTACTTATTAGGTTTCTCTTTCATTCAATTTTTTATAATCAATCGGCCTAGCCTTTTCCCTACTATGTTGGGGTCGGCTTCCAGTCTAACCTGATGCAGCTGAAGCTCAGTATTTTACAAGGAGCGTCTGCGTATCTGACAATTTTTATAATCATATCAGATAAAATGGAAATCGATTGCAATGGGTTTTATTTTGACAGTTAAGCTCAGGTTAGTTCCGTTGCTGACGGTGAGTAATGAGTTGCTTACCGTCTGACAGGATCAGGCCCGTATCAGACGACGCGTTCGTGTTTGACGCGCGCCTTAAAGAGATATGTCAGGACAGCTGAACGGGCCCCGATTTAAGGCCGATTCCTGCCGGGCTAGCGGGTTTGTCCGAAAGGATTACCACTGCCCCTGCAGACAAAGGGCAAAGGACGCAACGTGGATGGGTTTAGTGAGTCTGACACTCCCTCCTGCAACACCCAGAGCGAGAGGAGTCATTGATGATTTCCCATTATTAAAAAAGAAATAAAAGGGTATGGTCACTACAACCACCACGCTAACACTCACTCCCCACCAGAATCTATGTTGAAATTAAAGCGATGACAAAGACAAATTAACAGTTCAAGATGTACCTACAGTTTGTGAAGTGTTCGCGTCTGTTATACACTGTGTGACGTTGAGGACAAAATGTGGGGTAAGTGCATGACACTGTGGTATGAGGACCGGTGCGTGGAACTGTGTGAATAAATTCGTGCGGAAAATATTTTAAGAAAGCTTTCTAATGCCATTTCTTATTGCTCTTGCATTGAAATAGTGACCAATTTGTAGGTCTTGCTTGGTAGTGACCTTGGTGATGAAGAACAAATTATTATGGTAAGAGAACATAGAAGCATTAAAGTATTTAATAAAATAGGTAGTTTTAGTAAGAGAAAAAGTAAAAATTAGTAAAAGTTAACTTAAAACAATATTTAAAAAAAACATTATACAGGATCTTATACAATGTATTTATTTACTTCTATTTGCTACAGAAGTAAATAAATACATTGTATAAGATTAAACTATTATAGTATAATAGTTATAATAAGTAGTAGTACAATAAGTAGTATAACGTAGGGTTTGTTTTGAACATTGTTTATTATGTAAAAGAGCGCCTCTCGCCATCAAACGTAAAAGTTTGGCGAGTTTGAAATTAAGTTGCACCTAAGAATTGTAATATCGAACAATTAATAATTTAAAAAACACAATTTTTAACGTTTCCCTTCATTTGCCTCGTCCCCCTTTTAGGTTTTTACATTAATTTCCTGTACTTTGTCACAATTTGTATCCATATACTATTGTACTATATCGTATATTTTCCTATTGATATTTTCTCCATGAGTTTTGCTTCATACAGACGTTCCCTATTTAGACAGAGTGAAGAGTGGATATGTAAGTAACTCAAATCGGTTTGTTTTTGTAGTGTTTTAGAAAATCTACTGGACACACTTTTTATTGTTCTTCTTTGTCTCATATATTTTTTAATTTAGATGTTATGCATACCTGTTATTTGCATGGTTACTGAAATGATAATTTAGATGATATTTTATTTGAATTGTAAGTGACTGTGTTGTTGGTGTGCTTATTATAAATAAATAAATATTCGTATCCATATACTATCGTACATACCACGCATCAGAACTTATGAACATCACTAGAAACATAACCAGTCGAGTAAAAAAGGTAAAGATACTACTCAGATGTCCCCTCCCATTTACACAAAACAATTAAACATAAAAAAAATTATGACATAGATACCAACAATAGGGTATTTTTTATCAATATGTATGTATAATTCAACATGAATGATGTAACCCAGTTTTTGTAAACATATTTTGATTTAAAAGAGTGTCCATGGAGTTTCTTGCCCGTTCTTCTCCTTAGGTACCTACTGCTTTGGAATGGGCTTCATCTTTCTGACTGACCGACCCCTTGACAATTCAAAAGTGCCTGTAATTGGTTTATTTCAAATAAATGCTTTGAGTTTGAGTTTGAATAACTTAGAGAAAAAGTCTGTCCATACTTAAAAGTGTAACAAGGTTGAAGATACTGACTTCAAAGTTTGTTCCGGCTGCAATACTTCCTGGATGTACAAAGTAGTCGGCCGCGGGAAGTGGGGGCTTTCGCTGAGAGCTCATTACAATATAGAATTTTTAGGGTTCTTCGTGAGATAAAGTCTCATTTTCTTCGACTTTTTCTCTCTTATCGTAGTTGTTTTCATTCTATGAAAGTCAAGTCTAATCTATACTAATATTATAATGAGGAAAGATTTGTTGTTCGTGAACGGGCGCTGTCAGTAGGGACTGGTCATCTCTTAGCGGCTAAGGCTTGTTTTAATTTAACTATTGAATAGTTTTTACATATTTTATATCTGATGCTTTTAACGTTCTGCATCGTTCTCACATGTATAATATTAATATGAACTATGTAACCAATATTTTGTAACCATATTTTGTTTAAAAGAGTGTCCATGGAGTTTCTTGCCCGTTCTTTTCCATAGGTACCTTCCATACTCCTTTGGAATGGGCAACTAGCTTCATTTCTCGGACTGACCGACACCTTGACAATTCAAAAGTGCCTGTAATTGGTTTATTTGAAATAAATACTTTGAGTTTGAGAGTTTGAGTTTGAGTTTGAGTATATATGTTTGTAACGAATAAACTCAAAAACTACTTAACGGATCTGGATGAAAATTGGCACAAAGATAGAATAGCATATAAGCTAGGATAATTTCCTACATACACGCGGACGAAGCCGCTGGCAAAAGCTAGTTTGTAGTATTTTTGTCAAAAGTACAATGTCCAAAACTTTTATTTTCCAAAAGGTGATAATGAACTTTTAATTACTGAAACCTTATTTTTCTTATTCCGTTTTTAGGGTTCCGTACCTCAAAAGGTAAAAACGGAACCCTTATAGGATCACTTTGTTGTCCGTCTGTCTGTCTGTCTGTCTGTCTGTCTGTCTGTCAAGACCTTTTTTCTCAGGAACGCGTGGAGGTATCAAGCTGAAATTCATATCAAATACTCAAGTCTATGGTCTCTTGGAGCTGTGAAAAAATCAAACTTCTAAGTCAACGCGATCAAAAGATACTCCCGTTTATGCCGCAAATTTTCGACACTCGCAAGGGAATCAAAACCTACAGGGTACTTCCCGTGAACTCAGAATCTTGAAATTTGGTACGAAGCAACGTCTTATAACACAGATAAAGGAAAAATTGCGAAAAGCATAAATTTTTAGTTACATCATATAATAAAAATATTTTTAATAATTTTAAACTTATTACCCCTTTACTCATGAACGCGTAGTGGTATTATATTGAAATTCTTAACAAATACTCAAGTCTATAATATCTTTAAGCTGTAACAAAATCAAACTTCTACGTCAACGCAATCAAAAGATACAGCAATTAAAGCCGCATATTTTGAAACTCGCAACTACTCGCAAGGGAATCAAAACCTAAAGGATACTTCCAGACGACCTGGAATCTTGAAATTTGGCATGAAGCAACGTTATAAAGTACACATATAGGAAAAATTCCGAAAATCTTAAATTTTTAGTTACATCACATAGTATATTTTTTTTAATAATCATAAACTTACTAGCTGACCCAGCAAACGTTGTTCAGCGATTAAAAAAAAAAAACAGATGTTGGCCGATTCTCAGACCTACCCGATATGCACACAAAATTTCATGCAAATCGGTTCAGCCGTTTCGGAGGAGTTTGGAAACAAACACCGCAACACGAGAATTTTATATATTAGACTTGCTGACCCAGCAAACGTTGTTATGCGATTAACAAAAAAAAATAAAAAAATAATAGTAAATAGTATTAAAATTATGTCTATCACTTCTCTTCTTAAAGAGATGAAGATTTTTCCGAACATACATAATGTTTTCATATATGTATTGACAAGGTACCGTCAGCTTTCCACATTGTTATGTTATGGATTTCATTTAGCAATAAAAATACCATAACTTTTACTTATATACCTACAGGTTTGTACGGAACCCTCGGTGCGCGAGTCTGACTCGCACTTGGCCGGTTTTTTTATTATTACCATTAAATTGCTGATGAGTCGTCCATCATAGTTGCTATGGTGGATGACGGGAGTACCTGAAACGACAAGCCTGCCCATTCTCCTACAGCCAGCAGACGGGCACGCTCTACAGTATTAGGTTCCTCTCTCTACTGCAGAGCTGCACTTCCTACCGTCTCTGTCCGATTGGGACAATACGAATTTGCCTACAACTGTGCAAGAGTTCAACGCATCGATAGCTCAAAAAATATTCCTGGTCTTTCGGCACTGGGGACTCAGAAGAGGAAAGCCTGAGAAAGAGTTTTTCTGTTAAAATTTAAATTCCAGACCGTTTTTTTATTATGACAGCTAAAAATTAAAAAAAAAAATTAAAACCGCCTTTGTACCTACATTGCGTACGTAAAGCTTAAATAAATAAATTATTTTTAAAAAAAAATCTGCCGGGAAAATCTTAATCTTTTTAGATGGAACATTTTATATATTAATCTACAAACGGCCAGCAACAACATTACGGAACCAGTACATTTCAAATAAAAAAAAAACACTCCACCCAGATTTTTTCCGAAAACTTTGATGACACTCAACGAGTCTTTGCAGAATTTTCAGACAGACTCAAGATGAATGTTCTTAATGTAATAAGAGATTATTGTAGCTTCACAAAATGTTAATGGAGTTAGTCTAATGTGATGTTAATTTGTGAGAGAATAAATGAAGACTCATTACTTATAATTTATTTTGTTTGAACGCGGTATTTGTCTTGGAGTTCGTTGGAGAGTGGTGTGACAGCGGAGGGTTGATAATTCAAAGAGTGATTGGGTATTGTTTTATAAACTTAAATAATGTAACATTACGCCTTATTCCTTCGAAGACTTGGGCAGAAGTGTATCTTTAGCCAAATTTAAACCAGTTATTTTTAAGTCCCAAGTAATAGGGGGCGAGCCTATTGCTAACAATATGAATCTAGATGATCCAGAATTAGGGCTGCAACTGAGAAAGTCCAGGTAGAAAAACTCAATAACAATTTGTGTGAGCTGAGAATCGAATCAAGGAACAAAGCTTGCGACGAGTAGACTAACTAGGCCGTTTATGATGCTGCTAGAAAAATAAAAACAAAATGTCACACGTCCAATAGAAACTACCTTTTGGAAGGGGCAACTAGAATCAATGCTATTTCTTGTTCATTTTGTCGCTCAAAAATGCAGTGTTCTTGTGCCTCCTTCCTTCCGTGTGGTTAGTGACTAACCTGGTGTCAGTTTTTATGCTACCCATGGGCCTGACTGAGCTTCACATGCTGTTGAGAAATATCTCTCTCGATGTTTTCCTTCACCAATTTTTAAGCAAGTGATAATTATACAATACGGACATTGAATCCGTAAAATCAAATAAATTCTTGTGCGTATTTAAAATAAATGATTTGACTTTGACTTAGAAACAAACAAGATTATTAATATCCTTTATTATTCCTAATAGTAACATCGTTAAACAAATATGTCTGCTAGCATAGCTAGCAATGTATCGCGATGAGCGCCGAAGTGCAAACCTCAGTTCCGTATAGTTTCAAATTCACGAACTTGAACCTAGGTCTTCAAAGTACGTGGTTGAGGAGATAAAGTTGGACTGGAAGTGATGGTTATGTTAATGAGCATGGAAGGACATGAGCATTTAAATTTTAATACAGAGTCCATGTAGTATTTTTTCTGGGTGAATGATAAAATTAGGTGTTAAAAATTAACTCTCAAAATTACGTGGGAGCATTGCACTCATCGTCACGAACAACTTTTACTATGGGATGAACCCTGAAATCACGAAAAAATTATGCTCATGTCGTTCCTAACGATGAGTACAATGCTCTCACGAAATTTTTTCGGCCAACATGTTGCTGGGTTACTACAATTACTAACAGAAATACCATGTATTTTATTTCCGGGCCTATTAAATAATAATTTGCAATTCCATACATTTCGCAGATATTTAATTTCGTTATCATTAAGGAAAAAGTGACTTTGCCTATGCCCCTTGATGACTCTTAAAATTACCCATTTCCTCACTAGACTTCCAGTTTCTCTAATTCCAAGTACCGCACCCACAGTTGCCACAACTTCGCCGGTTGCATTTTAATGCCCTGCTACATAACACCACGACTTTGTATCCTAGCGGTTTCTCACTAATAAATCAATTTATTTGCATGTCAATTCAATTTGATTCCGAAATTCTGTAGTTTGCTGATGCTCCATGTATGCTTGTTTTGCGTTGAGAGACTATTCAGATACTTCGTGAATTGTAACGGCAGTGAAGGATCGTTATTTTGACTATCACGTGGTCAAAGTTGGTATTCATAAAGAGCTTTGTAACTGTGAAGTGGTGCGCTATATTATATATTCTTCATGTGGTTAGTGACTAACCTGGTGTCAGAGTTTTATGCTGCTCATGGGCCTCTGACTTAGCTTCACATGCTACATGCACCATATTTTCCTTCACCGATTTCTAAGCAAGTGATAATTAAATAAAATACACACATGAATCCGAAAAATTGGCGGTGCATGCCTTGGGTTCTAACTCGAGACCTTTGATTTGGAAATTCGACGGTCACACCACTAGACTATCATTGCTTTACCGTAAAACGTCGGAGCCTTTTGCCGCTCATATACATTGTTCATTTTATGTAAGTAATATTGCGGTTAAGTATATTTTTAAGTTGTTAAGAGTTTTGGGGTTTATCTCTGTCTAACCGTGATGTAATGTTTTTTTTTAAACGGAAGAAACTTTTTTATTTGGCTTAAAATTTTTCTCCCTGTACCCTGTATACATAATCAGCCTATAAGGTCCCCCTGCTGGCACACAGGCCTCCTCTATGTAAGACGGAGTGGACCATAATCCACCACGCATGCCCAGTGCCGGTTGGTAGAAGTCACATTTCTTCGATTTTTTTGTTTTTGTTTTCAGTTTCCTCACGATGTTTTGCTTCACCGTTTTAAGAGCAGTAGTGGTGAAATTATGAACACAAAGTAAAGCGCCTGGCTAGGTAAGCGGCGACTAGAATCAATTCTATTTCTTGTTAATTTTTGACGTTCAAAAGTGCCTTTCTTGTGCCTATTTGAAATAAATGTTTTGACTTTGACTTTTGACTTTGTTTGCACCCACAACATACAACTCGTGAGTCGGTGCAGTTACCACTGGACCACAACTGCTGTAATATAGATCAAACAGAACCATCAAATCCGGGAGAGCAGTTAACTCAATTTCCATGAACCGGAAAACGTCCATAACCGAAACTAGAGTTCCCATCTAGACGGGACACGAATAACATAATAATATAATCTGCCTAGCCTTTTCCCAACTATGTTGGGGTCGGCTTCCAGTCCAACCGGATGCAGCTGAATACCAGTATTTCGCTCCGGGCGTCGGGAGCCACGTGACGACTCCCGGCCACCGTAGGCGCGGGCCTGCGGACGGTGAGTAATGGGTGACTCACCGTCCGATCAGCACCAGACCCGTGCCGGACGGCGCGTGTATGTTCCACGCGCGCCTCAAAGAGATGTCAGCATATGAAGGGGCCCCTCAGGGCCAAGCCTGCCGGGTAAGCGGGATTGTCCGAAAGGGTTACCGTTACCCCGGAACATAAAGGGCTACGGAAGGAACATGGATGGGTTTTAGTCAGTAAGAGTCTGACACTCCCTTCCGCTCCACCCAGAGCGGGAGCAGTCACTGGGTGATATCCCAGCCTTATAAAAAAAAAGGCCCAACGGCTTAACGTGCTTTCCGAGGCACGGAGGAGTCTCGGTATGTAAAGATGGTCACCTATCCATGGCCAACCCCGGCAACCGTAGTAGCTCAACGTGATGGATCGACCCGTGCGGCTGTTAGTACTTAGCCACGAGTTCCATAAAACATGAGTGTATCAGGGTCTAAAATGTATTCCAACCAAACTTAGAATCAAAATTCTGTTCTAGTCTGTTGATTTTTATATTTGGCTAGTCACCAAAAATTGTTTAAAGTATTGTCTTACTTAGAGGCAGTGGGGCGTGCATTAGAAAATAATATAAGAGATAAAAATGGCATATTTCCCATATTATGGGGTTATCTGGAGCACGATTTTCATGATCTCAAAAACTAGGTTTTATTGGAGTATTTGTTTGTCTAATAAAATGGTTAAAATGCCATAGACGTTTTTTTTCAGGATGGGTAATCTTTTCAATTGGCCCCTTCCGCTGTGGGGGAGCGAAAGGGATTGTCAAACTTCTACTGACTAAAACCCATCCATTTTCCTTTCTTAAGCCCTATGTGTACCGGGGCAGCGGTTACCCTATTATATTATTTTTTTTTATTAAAAAGAATAATAAACTATAGCGTATTTCTGTTACAGTGTCCAATTTGGTAAATAAACACAGGACGAAAATTATGATTTTTCGTATCAATCATGCACTTTAAGTTAAGCTTGCTTTTACACATAAGGCATGAATTATAAAAACAAAAATACTTCAGAGACATGTACTCGTACATTAACTAGAAATCTTAATATTCGTCGCGACATTTGTTTACCAAATGAGACAACTAAAGAAAAATACACTATAGGTATGTCCAAGTATTTAATACTAATAACTAATTAAAATATAGCGTCGAAAAATGCCTTCACATTGCTTTCGTATTATTAGCTTTAAATACTTGTACATAATATATTGTATTTAGTTTTAGTGTTAAATTATAATATTGTAGTACCTACTTAACTGTTTGTAAATTTTTAAATAAATCTATATCACAACATTTTAATTCTTTTCAATTATATTAAACCAAACATACAATATTATAGGTAAATATTTCCACAATTTAGTCTAGCCATTGATCCAGCAAACAGCGATAACCCAAATACAAACCAAACATCAAAAAGACAACTTAAATAACAAAATCATTCCCCTCAATTAATGTACTATCTTTTCACTCTCAACTGCTTACAACTTCAATGGTTTCTCTTATCAATTTATCATTTAAATCTTTTCTTAGATTGCTACAATTTGCGCATCTTTCATTCACAGATGTTCGCACAGCAACCGTACTAATATAATAAATGCGAAGTAATTCTAAACGTAACTTTGTACGTTACGTTTTTACGCCGTGGTGCGAATTTCATTAATGATACTGATCGCGATCAGCCAGTCGATTCTGTACAAATCTCGCCGTGAAAACTAAGGTGAAGTGAACGTGAAGTGAGCTGCCGTTCCACCTGATGCTAGGGATTGACACTATTGACAGGTCACTTTAAATTTAGTTCACCTGCGTTTACACGGTAAGATTTGTACAGAATAGCACTACAGCCCTTTCAAAACGCGTTCAAGAGCTGTTAGCGTTAATATTCTATTAAAAACTAGCTTCTGCCCGCGACTTCGTCCGCGGAAAATTTCATGTTTTAACATTAAGTAAGTGTTTTAACAAGCAAGTCGAAAAAATACTTTTTAAAACATAAAACGAAATATAAAAGTTAAAATGCAAAAGATGGGAATATGGTGTCGCGGACTTTTTTGTAGGAAATAATTAAGGCGAACCGGGTTGCCATACATTGCTCTCAATTTTAAACAACTGTTTAGGCAGCGCATGCAAATAATTCTGTTTTCGGAGATATTATTTTCTGACTTGCTAGACAAAAATTGCGATAGCTCGGCTAATATGTATGATATAAATATAATTTATAGCCTATAGCACTCAGGAATAATGTAGTTTTCTATCAGTGAAAAATAATTTTAAATATGATCATTGTTGCCGGAGATTACCCCCTACATACAAACTTACAAATTTTACCTCATAGATAATGAGACTGACAGCTTATAATCGTGGTTTATTCGCTGATCGCGTGCAGTTTAATTGGTGAAATTCCTACAACGGAGTGAAACGTAACGTAACGAGTTACGTTTAACACACTAGTTAACAAAATTTCGGGCTTTTGACGTTAAATCACTACATAGTATAAAACAAAGTCGCTTTCTCTGTCCCTACATCCCTATGTATGCTTAAATCTTTAAAACTACGTAACGGATTTTGATGCGGTTTTTTTTAATAGATAGAGTGATTGAAGAGGAAGGTTTATGTGTATAATTTGTCGACATATTGTGCGAGCAAAGCCGCGGGCGGAAGCTAGTAGTTATTAAAGTAATAAGAAATCAGTCTTTAATGTTCCCACTGATGGGACTCAAGTTTCCTCACAGCCCTCACAGAGAGGAGCCCTAATGGGAGCGTGGGCCATAATCTACAACGCGGACTCAGTGCGGGTTGGTGGATGTCACATGACTTCGAATTACCGGTTCTAAGACATGCCGGTTTCCTCACGATGTTTTTCCTTCACGGTTTTGAGAGCGGGACATAGAAATTAAGTACATAAATCAATGTACAGACGCCAGCACCTCAAGCTAACTGTCAAATTTTCTCAATTAAAAATGAAGCTTATGTCTTTGCAATAAAGTTGAAATACTATCAATGAATTTTGACAGATTGTGGTAACTTGATGTGCTGGCCTCTGTACCTGGGTTAGAACTCCCGACCTATAACTGGAAAGTTAGGGCCCATACCACTGGGCCATCACTGCCAAAGGATGAAAGTATTTTGTAATATGGCACCCAAATCTACCATGACTTTGGTTTTTAATTTTATTTATTTATTTTCACATTGTATAAGAATGGCATTTTATCCCGTTTGTACAGAGGCCAGCACATCAAGTTACCACAATCTGTCAAATTTCTTTGATAGAATTTCAACTTTATTGCAAAGACATATTTAATTGAGAAAATTTTACAGTTAAGTATAGCTTGATGTGCTGGCGTCTGTTCGCGTCTGTGGGATAATATGCGCTCGAACCAGCGGGCAAAAGTTAGTCTTAGGTAGTCAGTTAGGTATTTTGATTTCATAACCACAAATTTAAATGAAACATCTGAAGCCACGGTTAGCAGACCCAAATAAATTGTCAGGTCAAATTGAATTTTATCATTAGGTACTAAGAATCAATCTCATTTATTATAATAATATCTGTTTTGATCAGGTGTTTTGAGTTTCTGTATGTTTGTTGGAGATAGTATTCTTCTTGTTATTTCATTATATATTTTTTTACCAAAACTCCTCCGTGTCTCGGAAAGCAAGTTAAGCCATTGATCTCAGCTGTCATTTCATGTCATAGATCTTTGACAGTTATTACGGGTGGTCAAAAACCCGAAAGTCTGACATTTAATGTTACCAAGGGGTATCGTATTACCCTGTTACTGGGTTGTGGATGTCAGATAGCAGTAAAATACTCTACTACTACGCTCCATGTAAAATACTGGTATTCAGCTGCATCTGGTTAGACTGGAAACCGACCCCAACATAGTTGGGAAAAGACTAGGCAGTTTAATTTCTTAACCCGGACCTTTGGAAGGCGTATGAGCGGCCGAAGTCAACAAGCAGAGCTCAAAGGCTCGTTAGACGTTTTTAATTATATTTGGCGTCAACCGACGAACAACCATGTTTGCACCATGCAAGTGTAGGTACCCAGTGATAACCCCCGGTTGTTGTTCCATGTTCAAAATCTCTTATCAAGGTGTGGTGAGTGTTGCTTAACATCTCAAACAAATATATTTCATTCGGTTTTTCTATAGGGTGAATTTGAATTAATGAGCAATATTTTATGGGGTCATTGTACTAATTATTATGAACAACTTTTACTATGAAAACACACCTGAAATCGCAAAAAAATTAACTGTTCCTACATTTTGACGAGTTATGCGAGCATAATGTATAAAACAGCTGTTTTTTTTTTTACTCTGTATATTCGTATTTTGTCGTCGTCTTCGTCGTCTGAACTATATTATTTTAAGTTATTTGACTGTGTTATTCAAAAATACACCCTAAAAACAAATCAAAAGATCTGTCCATTACCGAACAAACTCGGGACCTACATAAAGCAATCAATATTGATGTTTTTTCCCAATCAAAATTTCATTCGGTAATAGTGACCGTGGGTTGGCCGGACCACTCTCCAAATTGGATTCTGGGTGGACTCTGGGTATGTTCTGCTAGGCTGAATCAATTACTATTTACCCTTACTGGGTAAGTAGAGTTCGCAATGATATATATCCGAACAGAGGTATTCTCAGAAAAACAAAATGTCTGAAAATAAGGATTTTCGACCAATATTTTTATCTCGGATCTTTATGAAATTGCATTTTCTTGAAAATGTTATTCCGTTTATTATGGATTCTTCCGTAAACATTAAACGCCTTAAGACTCTGTTCGTGGAAAACATTACTGGGGTATTATTGTTTTTGTTAATATCCGCCGACGTTTTATTTAAAGGTTATCATGTAAAAGTCTTTGTTGGGCCTATTAAATATAGGCCTTCTTCTTCTTTTCGTGTGGTTAGTGACTAACCTGGTGTCAGGAGTTTTTTATGCTGCTCATGGGCCTCTGACTTAGCTGCACATGCTAAGGAGAAACATCTCTCAGACAGCCGGTTTCCTCACCATATTATCCTTCACCGTTGTTTAGCTGCAGATTAAAGACTTCTATCGTGTACTGCTAAATTTTAAGTATTTTAGAATAATCGAGAGATAAATTAATGTAAACAGTTGATACTTTTACTTCTTTATGTTTCAGAGTTGATTCCATTATAAATGTCGTTAATTTTTGTTTTGCTGTTCCTTAAAGCTACGTACACGCTGGCAGGTGGCTTGCTTATCGCATGGATCCTTGCGAGCCACCTTGCGAGTAGCGCAGTGAAACGAATGTCCTAGAATTTTCGCAACTGATTGCACTGGGCGCTTGGCACCTTCACTAGTGTGTGTGTTCATGTATCCTGTTAAGTATACAATGTGAAATTGAATTTATAGGCATTATTTTAAGGCGTCATTGTACTCATCATTATGAACAACTTTTGTTATGGGAAAAAATCTGAAATGGAAAAAAAATTATCAGCTGTTCATACATTATGCTCGCATTACTCGTCAAAATGTAGGAAACAGCTGATATTTTTTTCGCGATTTTAGATTTTCGTTTATCCTAGGAACAAATCATTATGTTAAGTCACTGCCTTGTGGGTCAGGTAGTCGCAAGCGTTACTTCTGAACACGAGATCCTGGGTTCGATTCCCGGTTCAACTAAATTGGGAGTCTGAATTAGAGCCCGGTTGATGGCAATAGGCTAGTCCTTATTACATGGGACTCAACTGGGGAAATGAGGGTGTACTATAGGTACAAGTCTGCCTAACCCTTCGAAGATTAGAAGCGTGGTGTTATGATAAAATGTGTTGTGTGGGAAACAACTAAATAGTACAACAACTATCATGAATTTGCCTGTGTATTCAGTTTGGTTACAAACAAAACTTCTTCAATAAATCCTACATGTTAATCCATTAGGAAAACTAAAGCTTATACTTGTGCTAAATTTTGTAGTTGGTATTTGTTAACTTGCTGAATTAGCTTAAATGTGATAAGAAACTCAGTGTGGAAACTTCAGTAAGTATCAATTTGTTCGGAATGAAATCATGTAACGAAATGTGATTTTCTGTAAGACACTTTTTTTTACACGTCAATATTTTAAAACTAGATGGCGCCGGCGTTTCCTATCTGACTTATCACTGACAAGTGCCTCAGAGTCTAAACATTATTTATAATATTAACAGGATTTTATATGAGAATAACCATGCAGGGCTATGAGTGAAAGAGCCGTTTCAAGAAATAGCCATTGCTTTGCCATCACATCAAGTTATACCAAACTGTCAAATGTTCTCCAAATGATTTTAAACCTTAAACCATTGACATTAAAAATCAAAAACGATTGAGAAAGTTTGACAGTTTGTGATAACTTGATGCACTGTACCTACTACGGAAAAAATAATATTGTATTTTTTTTGTCATCTTTACGTCTCTACCTATTTCTTGTTCACATCTACTATGTCATAAAAAAAAACTCTTTAGAGTAAATGAACAAAAGTACTAACGCGATTAAATTATAAAAAATATACTTTCTTTTTACATACTGTAGAGTATTCTAAAATATTATATTCTAAATTATTGATAACTGGTCTACAGTTATCAATTCCTCAATCCATCTAGACATGGACACGGACTAGAACTTCTACCAGATCTCACTACTCAAACTTCTTGTCGATGTCGCAGGATAATTGGGAAACTGTTTTTATTGCGATAGTCCTTGGATTTTGCAAAGGAACGGACCGGATTATTGGAAACAGGGAAGATTTTTGTAATACTAGCGATAATATTAGGATTTTTGGAAAAACCCAGTTTCCTTTGGGAAAATTGAATTTTTTTAGAGCAAGATGCATATTTTGCATATCATAATTGATCAGCCTAGTGGTATACCGTCGGACTGCCAAGTCTTAGGTCTCGAAAAACTTAACTTGCTTTTTTTTTTGAGGGTGGGAAATCATCTAATGATGCCGCTCTGGGTGGAGCGGAAGGGAGTGTCCTGACAAACAAACTTTACTTGCTTAAAAAACGGAGGACTTATATTATATATATATTTCTTTCTATATATTTATATATATATTTCTTTCTATATATCTATATTCTATATATTTCTATTGTTTATATATATTTCTCAACAGCGTAAGAAGCTAAGTCAGAGGCCTATGGCCAGCATAAGAACGCTGACACCAGGTTAGTCACTAAACACACGAAAAAGCAAAAAATAATTTGAAACTGGCTAATCTAAGAGTCAACATATAAGATCTTTAATCTGGTTGCTCAGAATATGGCCGCTAAGTAACTGTTGACCAATCAACGCATCCGTCAGTGAAAAACGTTGTCATCAACCAAACAGAGTTCATGCTTTTTGTCGTTGTTCGCAATTTACTTATGATATCTGTTCATATTATTACAAATAAAGTGTAATTAACAGACGGGACGGGTAGTAATTGTAGCAGAAGGTAGTTTGCAGATTTTGCCTACCCCATGGGGAGATGGCATGGTGTTTATAAATGTCTATGTATTATAACAATCAAGCTTTAAAGTAATTCAGCAGAATTGTCTGAAAGGGTTACTGCTACTTTAGAACATAAAGGGCTAAGGAAAGAACGTGGATGGTTTTTTAGTCATTATGAGTCTGACACTCCCTTACACTCCACCCAGACCGGGAGGGATCATTTGATGATTTCCCACCCTCAAAAAAAAAGCTTTAAAGTAATCCTAGCCTTTTATCAAAAGAACGATATTCTAAATTATCCCGCGTCATAGATATCTAGCAGTTTAAAAGCAATTGAAACTTTAATTGGAGCATCTACGACAAGGTTTACCTGCACGCGACAAACTTTGGCAAACACATCAATCACTGAAGTTGTACGGCGGATGGTATGAGAGTAAGTTTACCTTGATGACATGATAGTTGGTGACTAAGTACTCTAATTTGCCAATTAGGGGAGCGATCTGTTATCTAGACTGGAATTAGGTGGGGAAGTTACTTGGTGTGTATTGGAAATGAATGGAATTATTCAATCTGCCAAGCTTTTCAAAACTTTGTTGCAGTTGGTTTCCAGTCTAACCGTATGCAGCAGAATATCAGTATTTTACATGGAACGACTGCCTGTTTAAACTCCACAACCTAGTCAGTAACTGGGCAATACGATACCCAGAAAAGATGAAATGAAAGAAAAAAAACACGAATGAATGGAAATGAATGTAATATTGATATAAAAAAATATGTGGTTGCTAAAGATGGAAAATATGTATAACTTTTAATACCCAAAGGGTACGTACCTTAAACTGGCAACAGATTTTCCTTTTACGTCAATATTTAACAATGAAAAAACGTTAATTGCTCACGATGGAACTCCGTATGAAATCTGGCTCTTGAGATATATTTCGAAATCCGGCTCTTGAAATGAGTTTCAAAAGCCGGATTCACAGAATAACGTTTTATTTATGAACTTTGTAGAATATTATAGCTTTCTGTTATAGCTAGGATTTAAGAGAGTGAAGTACTTTTACAAAGGGATCAACTCAGAAACATAAAAAAATGTAGGGCCTTTTTTTTAAATATTGGTGTCTGCCCCGTTACCAGTTATTAATTTTCATGGGTACACTCGTTTAACTAAACATAATATACTGGTTCCAATTTTCTTTCAAGGCCGGGAATCTAAAAACTTTATTGAAACCTTAAAACAAATCAATCTGCCTAGCCTTTTCTCAACTATATTGGGATCAGCTGCCAGACTAACCGGGTACACCCGAATACTCGTACCACTGTTTTACATGGAGCAACAGCTGCCTATCTGCTCTCGACAACCCAGTAATGGGGTAAAAGGATACCCTTTGGTAAGACTAGCTGTCAGACTTTCGAGCTTCTGACGACCCGTAAACCGTGGTTTTCCAAGCACGGAGGAGTGTCGATATGTAAAGATGGTCACCCATCCACAGACCCAACCCCGACAAGCGTAGGTTTAACCCGATAGATCGACCTGTAGGTACGGCTGTAATTACTTAGCCAAAAAGCACCTTAGATAGATAGGCAATCGCTCCATGTAAAATACTGGTATTTCAGCTACATCCGGTTAGACTGGAAGCCGACTCTAACATAGCTGGGAAAAGGCTAGGCAGATTCAAGCACCTCAAACCTTACACCGCATGGAATTAATCTTTAAGCAACTGAGAGTTTCATCGAGTCTCTGTAATACCAGGAGTACATATTAGGCTTTGCGTAGTTCAATTTAGCAAACTCCCAAAGTTCCCACCAACATTCATGCAAACATGGTTGCAAGTGGTACGCGGCACTAATTATGACTCAGTTCCTCGTTAGCAATCATTAGCATGATGTTACAAATGTATTCCGTTTCTAAATCAGCATGAGTTCATTAACGTACTGATTTTGTTAGTGGATTTGATGTAAATTGGTGTTCTGGGTACTTCTCTGAAGTAACTTATAATTATGATAATTTCGAAACGATAAGATGACCATGTTTTTAGTAATGAGTGCTCTAACATAAGGCATACACTTTATTTTCATCTTGTTTTGTAATTATTTCCATAAAAGAAATGTTTACAGATTTAAAAAATTATACAAATGCATATAAACGAATCATGGGGCTTCAAGAAATTTATCAATAGGACAAGTGCCTTTTTTCATCTAAAATTACTCCTCCCGCTCTGGGTGGAGCGGAAGGGAGTGTCAGACTCTTACTGACTAAAACCCATCCATTTTCGTTTCATAGCCCTTTATGTTCCGGGGTAGTGGAAACCCTTTCGGAGAATCTCGATTAAGGAAAAGTGCCTAAAAGGCTGGCATTGCCACGTTTTTAAAAGGCGATCAAAACATAAGTTATCCCTCTGGTCACGTGAAACGTCGTCCAACCGCTTGGCGATGTCATTAAAATCAAGTAAGAACTCGGACCCCTTAATAAATATTAACGGATGAAATAAATAAATAGTTACTTTTTGTAATTCAAAGAGCTCTTTCACCATTTTCTAAACCAGCAAGTAACCAAGTTATCAGATTATTAAACAGGTCTATAAAGATAGAACACTTCAAAAGGAAAACTAAAATAAGTTTTGCAATCAACACGAAAACGAACTGGCAAAAGCCGTCTTCAAAATCTTAAATTCTAATTTCATCTTTCTTATCTTCAACAGTAATCACACTAAAACCTTCTAGATTTAACCTTACAATTCCACCGGAATCTTCTATTTCTGTTATAGTAGACAAAACAAATGAAAAAGTTACAGCTGCCAGAGAAAACTTAAAATATGAGGGTCGGAAGTTATGACAAGCCGGGTTGGAGGATCGCGGTATGGCATAGCACAGTACAGAAGGACGGGTTTATACAACGAGGTAGGTATACCTAGGTACACCTACACGAACGGCGATTTCAACAAGCGCCAGTCGCGAGTGCGCTTGATCTCTATTTAAATATAGAAGGGAGCGACAGGTTATAAACTACGATAACCTGGCGCCCCCTTCCAAATTACTGTTTCAATGTTTGTAGTCACATCCTTACGAAAGAGTTTGTATGTAGTTGTAAGTATTCGTCTTCAGTAGCAGGCCGGCAGCAACATGTGATGTGACTCTTTGTAGGGCTTTGTAAATATTTTCACAAATACTTTTAAACGATTTGAATTTTTGAGGGGCGGGCCATGTTATCGTAGTTTATTTCTTTGTGAAGCGTGTCTATGTGTGCGTGCATTTTTGCTCTTTATTATATTGAATCGGCCTTCTGTACCATCTATTGCATGCTCCCGGTAAGGTGGAAAGATTTTATACTGATGTTCAAGAAAGTATTATTATTTTTAGCGGCGAGAGTGAAGTATTGCAATTTGTTGGTTGTTTAGAAAAGTTTGCCGAAGAAATTATGTTAATGAGCTCAGGTTGAATAACGAGTGCTGAGGGGAGAAATAATTTACATGGATATTAGTTGATTGTCCTGTGTAATGCTTGAGAGTTTGAAAAACATTTTTGTTTAAGGGAAAACCTCCTTCAGTGCACTTTGCGCTCTTTCTGAACTGAGCACGAAATTGAAACTTCACGCTCGGGTTGGTAACGCCGAATCGGGTAAGCTCGGCTTCAGTCGGTCGGTGACGCTGAATGCCCTGTGTAATGTAGAGCCTCAGTGAAACCTTATGTTGAACATGGCTGGCATGGCGATAATATCTGACAGCATTCGACCATTGAAATATTTATAGAATAGTTTTATTGTTTTTTTATAAAAGTAAATGAATTCTGCCACTAGCCGTGGCTTGACAGATGTTTTCGTGTAAACAATATATTTGAGTATTCGTGGACTGCGTGTTTGTATTTGATAGCATAGCAAATTCCTACAACACACATTACATTGAAATGGCATAGGAAATTTTGAACATGGTAAAATACAATACTCATTTATTGCGCTATCGTACACAACATGGCAATTTATATTGCATTAAAAATTTAACATTTCAGAACTATTACAATTATTTTACATTAAAAAGTTTATCTCTTCCCTCCGTCTTACGAATTTCAATCAGGTCAAGTGACGCGCGTTTAACATTTTTTACCCATCACAAAAAAGTGCACAACGCCGCTAAAGAAGTTTCACTTCAAAAACTATCGATAACTTTCCAAAAAGTAAAGTGACCCCACCCTCTAAACTCGATAACATGTGAGCCTCATCTGTTTATTTTAACGTATCGCCGATACAAAGTTATCTACTACCCATGACACATGTTCCAGTTCTTTATTGTGTTATCTACCTACTGCGTACCTCTTTTGTTTTTGTGAGCCGGCTTCAGATTACGGTTCTGTTTGTTTTACAAGAAAGGTTTCATTTAGAACTGGATTTAGGAGAGTGAGTACAAATAAAACTTTTGAAGCTTGTAACATGAAATTAAAAAACTCTTGATTGGTCTACTATTTTTAAGTCAGTTGTATTTTTACACAAGCCTGGTAGCTGGCCCTACTTTTTGCTTTTTTGTTTTGAGCGAGGGTTATCATCAAATGACTCCACCCGCTCTTGGTGGAGTGGAAGGGAGTGTCCCCCACTGGACTCAAATCATCTAAAAAATACCATTGATTCCTGTACTTAGGACAGTTCAGAAAGTCATGTTTTGGACTGATTCACCTCACTCTCCTTTTGATTTCTGATTACATAATTTGGCTCAGTATGCCAGCTATTTTACGGTGGAAACCTGCCCCGCTTGGGCGGAGCACCGCCGTGTCCTCGTAGAGGCGATTGGCGGCGGCTTTGGTGCAAGCCATGGTCCGAAGCGAGAGGGAGTGGGAGGCAGTCACCTCGTTCTGCAAAGCAGTCATGCTCGCGAAGAACGTGGCGGGATGGGAGAGAGAAGGGTCCTCCCGTCCCAACCGCCGCGGGAGACGCCCCGGGCGTCGGGAGCCATGTGACGACTCCCGGCCACCGGCGGGCCTGCGGGCGGTGAGTACATGTTCCACGCGCGCCTCAAAGAGATGTCAGCATATTATGTAGGAGCCCGTTAGGACCGAGCTTGCCGGGTAAGCGGGATTGTCCGAAAGGGTTACCGGTACCCCGGAACATAAAGGGCTACGGAAGGAACATAAATGGGGTTTTAGTCAGTAAGTCTGACACTCCCTTCCGCTCCACCCAGAGTGGGAGAACTCATTGAATGATTTACCAACCTCAAAAAAAAAAGCATGCCAGCTATTTGAATTTTTTTGCGAAATTTAAGTTGATAGTTTTATTAGTCACATTAAGATTATATTGTGTCGTGTAGTGAATTTATTTATTATTAGCACTTCAACCGCGACTTAGTCAGCGTGGATTTCTTGGCTAGTATTCATGATATGAATTTAATTTATAGCCTATAGCACTCACGAATAATTGTGTGAAATAAAGTTTATAATTGGATCATTAGTTCCAGAGATTACCTCCTTCTACAAACTTACAAACAAATTGACCTCTTTTTATCTCTTATATCTTAATATTAATCTCTCTTTAATATTACGTATAGATTTATTTTATTTATTTATATGTGTATTCCTGCCTTGAAATACATATATGTAGGCAGGCTATAAAAAAAAACAAGAAGTTCTGATGTCGGTAGCGGATGATAGAAAAAACAATTTTATTTGTGTGGACCTCCATTCCATTTTTGAATAACTTTGGTGTTTTTACCAAATTATTTTGGTTGAAATTCAAATTTCTAATGCCTCGATCATCTAGCGCTTTTGTCTTTATTTTCAGTCAGCGCTTTAGTGTTGTCGTGAAATATTTCAACGGTCTAATTCTCGGAAAAACTAATCAAACCTAAGTGACCTTAAACGTTGTCTAGACAACGTTTGCGCTTAGATCCATAAGTCTCCTCTCTATTTAAACGAATTGAACCGAAAAAGTTTAGTAATTTTCAGAGTCTTTTAGTACAGACGCCAGCACATCAAGCTATCCCTAACTGTCAAAATTTCTCAATTAAAAATGAACCTTATGACTTTGTAATAAAGTTGAAATACTATCAAAGAAATTTGACAGATTGTGGTAACTTGATGTGCTGGCCTCTGTACCATCACAGCATTTATTATTACTAGCTTTCTATCATTTTCCCCTTCACGTCAAGATTATTGCCTTCTAATTCATATTTTACAACATCAATATCTATAAAAGTTACACTTTTATCCTATCATAAAAGTCGACCGTCCACTGCTATTGTATTTCTATGTTAAGAAGCGACGCGCCCTTTACTTGTGGTCGCCAAACATAAAAACACGCTGTAAATATGGGCATGAAGACAATAAGTGTCAGAACATAGCAGTCATATAAATGCACACGTACTCCATTCTGACTTGCCATTGTCTCGGAAAGTACTGAGAGCTCCTGCGTTTTTTTTTGAGTGTTAGAAAACATCTAATAACCTCTCTCGCTCTGGATGGAGCGAATGGGAGCGTCAGGCTCTTACTGACTAAAACCCCTCCATGTTCCTTCCTTAGCCCTTTGTGTTCCGGAGCAGTGGGAACTCTTTCGGACAAGCTGACCCTGCTCCTGTGTTATCCCACACTTTCACGACGTATTTATACACTTGGTTAACACAAGCAAAGCGCGCGCCGCAACGTGAGATAAAAATACTGTACGTAGGAGGTGCTTGGAGAGCGTTGTCACGTTCTTTTGTTTTTGCTAGTCACGCATTCGTGCGCAGCACGCCGGTGGGACACAGTAGACAATCCCGGTTCCAATTTTACAAATCGAAGCCCACGGCTAAGCTACGCCCGTGGCATAGCTAACTGCTGTGGAGCAGCACATTTATCCCCGACAACTCTTCAAGTTGTAAACTTAGCCGCACCAAGTCTGCTTAACGATAAAAAATAAAAGTTGTAACGTGCAACGTTCCGTGGGAAAGTTGTTATTTACCGGCTTCCTTATAATTAGTTTGTAAATAAACTGGCATATCTTGTGGCTATTAAAAATTACTATACAGGTTGGTAGTATCTTGTTGTTAGTGCAGCTTGGTGCTGTTGTTTTGTGCAATTATTATTTAACGGTTACTAAACTTGAGGGGTATTGAGTTTTTATATTTTTACCCGCTTCGGCCCAACTTTGTCTGATCGGAAGTCAACTTCATTATGTAACATAATTCCTATGGCACTCGGCAATTGTGTAGCATTCTATCAGGATTTGAGCCACCACATCATAGAGCGGAAGTATTTTAACCGAGAATGAGACGAATGCAGTACGTATAGCTGCAGCTACATATCTTCCCACTGGAAGTAATATTAAAATAATAATACTAGAAGAGGTGGTGTTCGGCTCCTAGAAAAAATATTTACCCCTGATAAACAAATAATATAGAACCATGATGGAATGCAAGCCAAATAGCACCTCGGCACGCCGACTGCACTGCCTCGGCGGCAGACTCCTCTGACTTTTCAAATTCATGTGCGTATTGTATAATTGTCACTTGCTTAAAAAACGGTGAAGGAAAACATCGTCAGGAAACCGGCATGGCTGAGAGATATTTCTCAACAGTATGTGAAGCTAAATCAGAGGCCCATGGGCAGCATAAAAATTCTGACACCAGTCACTACACGAAAAGAAGAAGAAGTCGAGCAGTCACCTAACTTTATAAAAAAACGTATCGATTTGTATACACAGTGACCGGTATGGTGAAGCGAACAGAAAGCTAATATTGTTATACATAGAATGAGATACAAACGACACAATTGCATCCGTTCCGTCGACCTCTTTAGTCTGACCATTAGAATTTACATTTAGATAGGACCCGACAATTGTCTCTCTGTATCATCAAATACAAAAACTAGATACTTATAACGTAGGACATTTCCAGATAATTATAAAAATATTCGTGCTTGCCAACGTCGGATCAGGGTTGTCTTATACTATTTTACATTTTATGTAGAAATATTTTGAACTCTTTCTTCCTTTTCGTGTGGTTAGTGACTAACCTGGTGCCTATGGGCCTTTGACTTCGTTTCACATGCTGTTGAGAAATTTCTCTCAGTTTCCTTACGATGTTTTCCTTCACCGTTTTTTAACAAGCGGTAATTACACAATGCGCGCATGAATCTGAAAAGTTAGAGGTCTTGGTCTTGGGTTCGAACTCGCGACTTACGATTTGGCTCTCGGACGGTCACACCACTAGGCTAATATAATAATAATATTTAATATTTTGTTTGTGATGATTGTTTTTAAACCTTAGCCGTTGTATTCCTTTTATACTTCAATCCAACGTTATATTAATAACCAGTTGCTTTCGCGCGGTTTCACTCGCTGCTCGGCTCCTATTGGTCGTAGCGTCACATGTTACATAGCCTATAGTCTTCCTCGATAAATGGACTATCCAACACAAAAATATCTTTTTAGTTTGGATCAGTAGTTCCAGAGTTTAGCGCGTTCAAAGAAACTCTTCAGCCTTATAATATGCGTATAGATACATAGACTAGCTGCCATTTGACCATACAATATATTATTGTCTACAGTACATCACTGATGCTCTTATTTTACGGGTAAGCATATTATTTAGTGTCACTTTCAACGTTACTGCCATCCCTAACCTCAAATAATATTATTCTTTTCCTCTCCAACATTATCAAGACACGAAACAGCTTGCTCGGTAGCACCATTCACCTCGCTACTCATAACTTGATACAACTTAACACATTCCCTGTTAGAAGTTTTTGGCCGTAATTGAGTTTCACCGTGTGTGGTGGCTAGCTTTTCATGTCTTGCCTTCGGTGCGGAGGTGATAAAACTAAGTTTTGTTTACAAGAAGGGTTCAAAACGTTTGTGCTCGGTTTTGTATCTTAAAAAGTGCAAGCATCTTAATTAGTGTCGTTTTGGTCTCAATTTAATTCTCAGTGTGTAAATGTTGGTTTAAAAGTGCAATGGAGATGAAATAAAAAATTAAATACACTAAGTAAAGTGCCTGTCTAGGTTAAAACTTACGACTTACAACTCGTTAGTCGGTTTTTTTTTGAGGGTGGGAAATTATCAAATGACCTCTCCCGCTCTGGGTGGAGCGATAGGGAGTGTCAGACTCTTACTGACTAAAACCCATCCAAGTTTCTTCCTTAGCCCTCTTCGTTCCGGGGTAGCGGTAACCCTTTCGGACAATCACTCGCTGGGCCACCACTGCTCTTTAATTATTTTAGAACAAATACCCCTTTTTTATCATTCACGCACACTGTAAAACAGATTTATCATTGTAAAACGTCCTCGTAACATAAGTATCAAGCACTGGTTATCTGGTATTTATTCTGAACTGGTCGTCTTTGGTGCATCTGTGACGCAGTTTTTTTTGTTTTTGTGAGAATTGTGTGCCCCGGATCAGAGATGTTTTTTTTTATTATTTTAATGTATACAATATATTAAAAATCTGAATTTAAATTGAAAAAAAAATCAGCTGTTTCCTACATTTTGACGAGTTATGCGAGCATAATGTATGAAACCGCTGATTTTTTTCGCGATTTCAGGTGTGTTCCCACAGTAAAATTTGTTCATAATGATGTGTGCAATAACCCTTTAAAATATCGCCCATGAATTCAATTTCACCCTGTAGTGTATAGCTCGTTGCATGGTGTGACATTCCAAACCCCTCCTAACCCTCAAATAGTTCACAGAAAACCAATGCCATCAAAACTAATAAATAGTTCCTCGTATACGTTGAAAATATTTTTCATGACACAAAAGGAATATTGTTTGTTATATTCGATGTTATATGAAACCTAACTAGTTTTGGCAGTTTTTCCGAGTATTTTCGTTTCGGATCTCCTTTATACAATGGTCGTATTGTTTTTTTTTTTATTAATCCGCGCCTATGTTTGCGTCAACACCGAGTGTGCGTGCATATGCAAATATTCTGAAAGTTTCAACGAACTGCAGACTTTTATTAAAATAGACAACTGACTGGAAATTGTTTGTACTATTTGTTTTTTTGGAAGAACTCGTGGATAATATTATACTAACAGCCGCACAGGTCGATCCATCAGGTTAAGATACGCTTGCCGGGGTTGGCCGTGGATGCGTGACCTTTTTTACATACCGAGACTCCTCCGTGCCTCGGATTGCACGTTAAACCGTTGGTCCGGGCAGTCATTTGTGCATCTTTGACAGTCGTTACGAGTCGTCAGAAGCGCGAAAATCAGACGACAGCCAGTCTTACCAAGGGGTAACATATTGCCCAGTTACTGCGTTGTGGAGGTTAGATAAGCAGTCGCTCAACGTAAAATACTGGTATTCAGCACATCCGGTTAGACTGGACGCCGCAACACAGTTGGGAAAAGGCTAGGCAGAAGATGATTTGCTTTTTTGGAATATCTGCAACAATTAACAATCCCTTCGGACTTTTGGAAGTGAAGGTTCAGATCCTGGTGGTAACCTTTTTGACGGTGTAGTTAGCTTCATGTATTGCAACTTATATTTTCTTTTTGAATTAATAAAATACTAGCATACTTTTGTTTAAAAACAGGTCAATGAACCTTTAGTCATGACGTCATACGAAACACAATACTACAAAAAGTTGAGGTCAAATACAATAACACTCACAATAACTAAGCATCATCATAAAAAAACACTATTACAATCCTAAAACCATCATAACGTGACCCAATTCAGAGAGAAATCCGGACATTCAAGAAAGTAATAAAAAAATAATGACGTCTTAAAGAGGTTGCTATTCTAAATTAACGGAATGCGGATGAAATAGCTCCCATTTTTTTAATATTTTTTTTGTTTAAAAAGTTGGTAGGCAAAATTGGTGCTTAAGTAAGTTCACAAGTGGGAAATGGCGTTGTCCGTAGTAAGGTAAGTATGAAATGTGCAAACGTAGGATTCTTATCTATACTAATATTATAAAGAGGAAAGATTTGATTTTTTGTTTGTTTGTTTGAAATGAATAGGCTCCGAAACTACTGGACCGATTTAAAAAATTCTTTTACCGTTGGAAAGCTTTTCTAGGAGTAACATAGGCTACTTTTATCCCGGGAAAAATAACGGGTCCCACGGGAAAGACCACGGAAGCGAAGCCGCGGGCAAAGTGCTAGTCTACTATAATTTATTAAGAACTAGCTGACCCGACAGACGTTGTCCTGTCTTAACTGTGATACCTACCCTACCTACCCTACCTACCCTACCTACCCTACCTACCCTACCTACCCTACCTACCCTACCTACCCTACCTACCAACCCTACCTACCCTACCTACCTACCTACCCTACCTACCCACCCTACCTACCCTACCTACCTACCTACCCTACCTACCTACCCTACCTACCCACCCTACCTACCCTACCTACCTACCTACCCTACCTACCGACCCTACCTACCCAACCTACCTACCCTACCTACCTACCTACCTACCTACCCTACCTACCTACCCTACCTACCTATCCTACCTACCTACCCTACCTACCCACCCTACCTAGCCTACCTACCTACCTACCCTACCCTACCTACCTATCCTAACTAAAAATAAATTTAAAAAAAAAAATGTATTCTGCTATTCAGGGCGGAGACAAATCCAACGAAACAAAGACCATGAAAATTGGTCCAGCAGATCTCGAGTTATAACGAAGGGAACAAACCCGTCTTTCTTTTATATATATAGATTAATTATATAAAAATAACCCTAATTAATATTCGTAAGCTGGGGCCGCTATCACTGGACCACTACTGCTCCACAATATACAATAATATTATATTAATGTTAGTGATATCTAATAAATATCCATCCCGCCACCTCTTTTGCAAGCATGATTGCTTCGCAGAATTTTTAATTTACTTTATTTTAATGCAAAATAGTAAAAAAACCAAAGATCAAAAAATATTCCTAATAATGTTTCGTCCTTCTAAAGCATATCCACCCTACCTCTGCGCAACATGTCATGGCAAACTTTCGGAAAAACGATTGCGGAAGAATTTAGCTCACGCCAAGCCCACATCGTAATTATGGGAAAACATTGGAGCTTCCGTGAAAAACATTGGAGTATCTTAATAGCATGTTTTGAACAGAGCCATGGTTTTGGAGTCTGTTTGTGTGTTTTACAAGTCTTTGGTCAACAGGACCCACTCGAAATGGATCCGTGGACATTTTAAATAGGTCGACTGGACCCACACCCAATTTCATTATTAGTACAGTCACGGAGTAAAGCCGAATCTATTCGTTTTATTTTTAAGATTTTAGATTTTGATTGAGAATAAACGTTGACTAACCAATTTTGCGCTCGGCTGTATCCACTGGTAGCTCTAAACAATAGATGTTTTTTTATTAAGTTTGAATTTGAGTCCAGTTAGCCAAAAAATTACATAAAATAAATTATTCTAACCCGCGGGTCCAGCCGACGGAAGACTTACTCGCAGAGAAACTTTAGTTTAGTTTAGATTTTCTATTACAATGGCCAGATGTAAGCCCCTGTGAAAAGCCTCAGACGAGAAAGTTCTTCTGTGTTCATGTAGGTACAGAAGCCAGCACATCAAGTTACCCCAATCTGTCAAATTTCTTCGATAGTTTTTTAACTTTATTATATTTTCAATTGGGAAAATTTGACACACAGTACTACAGCACCTCAGGAGAAGTACGGGCAAGAAAATTAACTGCCAATTCAAAAATGAAAAAGCGTACTAAGAAAACAATTGTGGTGTGCATAAATCAGTCTATAAGGTTCCCACATCTGGTACACAGGCTTCCTCTCCTTCCTCTCAGAGACACGCAGGATTATAATAATATAATCCCCCATACGAGCCCACTGTGGGTTGGTAGACGTCACATTTCTTCGAATTTTTGGTTCTAGGACATAGGTTGGTTCTAGGTTTTCTCCCGATGTTTCACCGTTTTGAGAGCAGTGGTGATGAAATTTACACAAAGTAAAGCGTCTTCCTGGATTGGTACCTGGGCCACTACTACTACCCTCTCAATGGCCCACAATTGTGGACTAACTACACATTATTGTGATGGTTATTATAATAGTTGGATGGCCGTAAGCCATCGTTTACACACGGTTTAAATGTACGCGGTGTAACGACGGCTTTATTACTTTGTGTTATGGTGGAGGGATGAATGAATGTTGATGTGGTTTTGTAATGTAAGTAATGGTCTTGGGAATGGAAGGGCTTTATGACGGCCATCTCTTAAGGCGAAAGCGCCGGGGTAGACCTTGGAGTTTAAAATTTTCTTCCGTTTCTTGCGTGTGAATTGTAAGATTTTATAACATCCTACACAACCCCCGCTTTCATATATTTTTTATCGTGAGAAACCCCGCATGGGAGAGAGATATTTCTCAACAGCATATGCAGCTAAGTCAGAGGCCCATGGGCAGCATAAACACTTTGACACCAGGAACCACACGAAAAGAAAAAGAAGATAGCATCCTATGATATTTATGATGGATTTCACCATGTGCTTCAGAAATATGTGTCCGGTACCTATCGTGTAAATCTAATGATACTGTATCAGTAACAATAATAATTGAAAAATAATTTATATGCCAGTTGATTCTTTAATAATTATGGTCTCATTCATATCTTTTTTTTTTTGATGGTGGGAAATCATCCAACGACTTCTCCCGCTCTGGGTGGAGCGGAAGGGAGTGTCTTTTACTGACTAAAACCTATATATGTTCCTTACTTAGCCCTGTATGTTTCGGGGTAGCGGTAACCCTTTCGGACAATCCCGCTTACCCGGCAGGCTTGGTTCTAACGGGCCCCTTCAAATGCTGACATCGCTTGGAGGCGCGCGTTGAACATGTACGCGCCGTCTGGCACGGGCCTCATTCATATCCTAGAGTTATGACATGTGACAAGTGATTGTTGCACTGTTGCATATAGCTGTTTTTATTTTATTTTATTTTTATTGGTTCTCCAACAATCGTTTACACTGGTTTATTTAAAACACCTAGTATAGATACTAAAATATTTTTATTTGTCCGCCAGATAGATTATGAAAAAATATTACACATGTCTTTTTTTACGTAATCAAAACATGACGGCATGACGTCATTCTTATTTAGATTTTATACTGAGTTGTGACTAAGCGTTCCCCCACTACTTTAATGCGTTTTATCTTAATCATTTTTTCATCAAATCATGAAGCAAAAAATACGTGACAAATATTTTTTTATTATCTGACTGTTGGACTAAAATTAAATATTCAATCTGCCTAGATTTTTTCAAACTATGTTGGGCTCCGCTTCCAGTCTTACGGGATGCAGCTGAATACCAGTATTTTGCATGGAGTGACCTATCTGACCTCCACAACCCAGTAACTGGGTAATACGATACCCCTTGGCAAGACTGGCTGTCAGATTTTCGGGCTTCTGACGAGTTGTAACGATAGTCAAAGATGCACAAATGACAGCCGGGCCAACGGCTTAACGTGCTTTCCGAGGCACGGAAGAGTCTCGGTATGTAAAGATGGTCACCCATCCACGGGCAACCCCAGCAAGCGTAGCTTAACCTGATGGATCGACCTGTGCGGCTGTTAGTACTAA
Organism: Hyppa rectilinea; assembly: GCA_951799385.1. Classification (NCBI taxonomy): domain Eukaryota; kingdom Metazoa; phylum Arthropoda; class Insecta; order Lepidoptera; family Noctuidae; genus Hyppa; species Hyppa rectilinea. The sequence continues at coordinate 2,178,152 of OX637324.1, read as the reverse complement.
GCCACGAGCTCCTCGATCTGTTGGAATAATAATGATTGTTGCTTATTAAACCTTTTTGTCATCCTTATGCCGCTATATCACGTGGCTGTAGTTTCACGTAAGTAACTAACTATCAACAAGGATAATAGTAGGAGCTCCCATGAGCTCAGGTAATGATCGCGTAATTATGTTATAATATTACGTGAAGGTAGATTTTGGATAAGATTAATTATTAATTATCACAAGTTCGTGTATGTATTGTTAGAAGGTTCAGGTGGAATATTCGTAACTCACTGTCTTGAGTAATCCTGGTCTTGTGATGTCGCTTTAAGATAATAGGCTTATTAGTCGATTAGCACGAATTAATTCGCCCGAAATGTGCGAATCGAAATTTTTAAATAGTATAATTTTTTCACAATTACAAGGAAAGAAGTCCATTTTTTTAGGAAGAGAAATCATCAAATGGATCCCACAATCAGTCGCATCACCAAACCAGGTGAGTCGCAGCACCGTCACTGCATGCGCTCAAGTTAACTAAACAGCAGTGATTGCCTAGTGGTGTGACCGTTGGACTGCCAAGGCATAGGTCTCGAGTTCGAGCCCAAGGCATGCTCCTCTGATTTTGCGTATTCAGGTGCCCATTCATGTTGTATGATTAGTAATTACTTACAAATCTGTGAAGGAAAACATTATAAGGAAAAGGATCATGAGAAATGTCTCTGAGACATGCTGGTTTATGTCTGAGAGATATTTCTCAACAGCATGTGAAGCTAAGTCACAGGGCAGCATAAAAACTCTGACACCAGGTTAGTCCCTAAACACACGAAAAAAAAAACGACCTAAACCGTGACCTGACTGAACCATAACTCTCCAATAACACGACCTGAACCATGTGAAACCCGTCAAAACTCACAGTCCGTCCCAGGACAAATCGGAGCAGCATTAGCATTCAGGATCTTCGGGCGCAGAGCTGGTCGGCGACGGGTAAGTGAGGCCAACTTTTAAATATCGTTAAAAGTCTTCGTAGTCGTTTCTTTGATCCACCACTCCTCCACTTCCTAACTCAGTAGTACGGTAGTTTTTTTATTGCACAGAGTTAAGGGATCATGAATAAAGGCTTGCAGTCTTGGAAGAGAAAGCCTACTTTGCTGTAATCTCTGGAAAGTTCCTCACATACTGTGATCCCGGGTAAAAGCCAATGAAACTACCCTCACAGTCCAACTTTCTTATAATCTTTTATGAACAAATTTAATTACTGCACAGCTATTGGTAGTACACTTAAAGTATGAATGAGACAAGCTTAAGAACGGTGTTCTTGTAATTTTGACTGGGATGGGTTTGTACTCTGATAATACTTTATTTTATTTAACCTACAGTTTCCCACAGCTGAGAAAAGGCCTTCCAGACAATTTTTTTAGAATCACCTCGATCCATCCCTTGCGATATGCGCCTAGGTCGTCTTGCCACCTCTTCTTGGGCCGGCCTTGACTCAGGAAGAAATACCTACCTTACTGCAGTAAAAATTGAAGCCTTAGCTTATTACTAAACCTTCGCGGTCTGTAACCGAAATAGGTAGACGTAAGAGTTCCAAGAGTTTAAATTCACAGATTCTGTATTTCTTTTGCCGCGCAAGCAATAAAAACAAATGAAAGGTTAAATTTAAAGCACCACCTTTAAATTCGGGGCCACCTACCCCTTGGTAAGACTGGCAGTCAGATTTTCGGGCCTCTGACTACCAGTAACGACTGCCAAAGATGCACATAATTACCAACGGTTTAACGTGCCTTCCGAGGCAAGGAAAAGTATCGGTATATAAAGATGGTCACCCATCAATGGCCAACCCTGGCAAGCGTAGCTTAACCTGATGGATCGACCTGTGTGGTTGGTATTACTTAGCCACGAGAATCATCTAAAATAATATATTTTATGTTTTTCACTGTTTCAACCGCTTCTTGATCTTTAACGGCTGTACTCTTGTCTAATCTATACTCTATACTAATATTATAAAGCTGAAGAGTTTGTTTGTTTGAACGCGCTAATCTCAAGAACTACTGGTTCGAATTGAAAAATTATTTTTGTGTTGAATAGACCATTTATCGAGGAAGACTATAGGCTATGTAACATCACGCTACGACCAATAGGAGCCGAGTAGCGGGTAAAACCGCGCGGGAACAGCTAGTGTAAGAATAAAAATGTAAGACTCCTTATCACTATTCATACTCTGCGTAAGTATCTGCATCGTGTACCAGTCAAAGTGCCGCCTTTGTGTTAAGTCCATGTTTGACTTCGAACCATCGAGTTTTCAGTTTTTAGATTCGATGAAATTTGAATAAAGTGGTCCACAGAACGAACTTTTGGTTAATGCTTGAGTTTTTTTTTCATAAGTTCATATTCTGGAGTTTATCAAAGAGTTTTTTTTTTAATGTGTATAATATAATTGGTAGATCAACACTAATATAATATATGAAGGGGCCCCTCAGGGCCAAGCCTGCCGGGTAAGCGGGATTGTCCGAAAGGGTTACCGCTACCCCGGAACATAAAGGGCTACGGAAGGAACATGGATGGGTTTTAGTCAGTAAGAGTCTGACACTCCCTTCCGCTCCACCCAGAGCGGGAGAAGTCATTGGATGATTTCCCAGCCTTAAAAAAAAAAAAAAAACACTAATATAATCATACGTTTAAAAGCTATATATTCATAATCTATACATATAATTAATTTGTAGAAAAGTGGTGTCTGTACAATAGAAATATATAAAAAAAAGTAGCAGGGGTTGTTATTATATCGATGTCGAACCCGAAATTGTAATTATAATTTTTTTGTCTGTTTGTCTGTGTGTTTGTGCACGCTAATATCAGAAACGGCTTATTCGATTTAGATACGGTTTTCACTAATATATTGTAGTAAGCTTCACTTAACATTTAGAGTTTATTTCATGTCAATCGGTTCATAAATAAAAAAGTTATGTCAATTTAAAGAATCACGGCAAACATTTGTTAAGGTATACTATCAGAGTACGTATACGCATCGCACCTGCGGGTCCGTGGCTATATAAAGCGTGCTGAGAGCTGCGCCGCTGTTACCGCCGATCCAGCTGTCCCTTGCTGTCCTCCCCCAGCGACGCCCTAAGCCAAGGTCCGTACCCCACAGGGTGTGCCCTTAGCGTGTAGTCGCTTAGTTTGTAAGTTTTTATAAGCCCTGGCTGGAGGCTGCAATTCTTTTGTGGTATCCACAGGCAAGTCCAGTATACAACCCTATGGTTGAGCTGCGAGATGCCACTATCAAAACAAAAAACACGCCGCTGCCATAAGGATTCAGTTATTCGTAGCGAATGCACGTATCCTGGAGAGTATAGGCGAATAGTTGCATTCGATTATTGCGATTCACTTGAATACTGACTGTTTGCATATTTCATTTATTTATATTTTAGGGTTTGTAGGTTAGGTTAGGTTAGGTTCCGAGACGAGGCCCGCTGCGGCGGGCCTCGTCTCGCCCACGGGGGTTGCGGAAGTATTTTTGGTTCCCGCGACCCCGGCGCAGGTGTGAGAGGGAACACCCGGGGTGGTTTTTAGTCAGTAAGAGTCTGACAGACCCCTCCGCCCTCCCCGGGGCGGGGGACATCCATGAGGATTTTCCCCCGGATCAAAAAAAAAAAAAAGGTTAGGTTAGGTTCTTTTTCTAAATTTTCCTTAAAATCTATGTATCTATAATATAACAAAACAGTAAAAAAAACTGTGTATGTACGTTGAATATATTAAAAAAATAATGATTGATGGGGGTTTAGAAACAGTAATAGAGCACGAATCCAAAAAAAAATTCGGTCTGTTTGTCTGTATGTCTGTTTGTTTGTACACGCTAATCTTCGGAAGTACTGGACGGATTTGAATGATTTTGTTGTGTAGGTATTAAGTCTGGCAACAAATATACAATAATTTATATTAGAAACTTGAACACCTGATGCAGCACCGCAACAGACCAGCTAAACTACGAGTATAAGAGATACAACAATAGTACCGTAGCAAAAATTGTTCCGCGTGATGAGCATTTTCTGCTGAGAGAATAAATTTGAAGATCTGGAACACCTGATGTGGAACTCCAAGAGCCCAGCTACACTATAACAGATATTGGAATGACGTCCTTACAAAAGTTGTTCAGCCTGATGAGCACTCTCTGTTGACGCATAAAAATTTAAGATCTGGAACACCTGTTGAGGAATTCCAAGTGCCCAGCTACACTATAACATTACAGAGTTGATACGACAGAGGGGCTTTCCTTTAAACAGCTTATACTAGGGACCATTTTCAAGCTCTGTACCAAAAATCAATTAAATAGGAGCAGTAGTTTAGTCGCAAATGTTTTTTTTAAGTTTTTGCCCCGTTTGAACACGATGTATCTTTCCTAACAGCGCTCCGGCGTGCACGCGTCGGTGACGCTGCGTTACAAGGTCAGTTTTTATTTACAAAGGGTGGTTGCGTTTTACTCTGATTTGAAAGCTATTTAGTTTGTTGGAAAAAATAAAAACCTGTTTTTTTTTTATACCGTACCGAGGTAATATTAAACACGTATAGTATACGTAATGTAATTTAATGCCCCTCTGTCATATCAACTCTGTATAGGAATGACGTCTTAGCAAAAGTTGTCCAATCTGATGAGCAGTTTCTGTTGACTTATAAAAATCGAAGATCTGGAACACCTGTTGTAGAACTCCAAGAGCCCAGCTACACTATAACACATATAGGAATGACGTCTTAGCAAAAGTTGTTCGGTCTGATGGTCATTTCCTATTGACTAATAAAGATCGAAGATCAGAAACATCTGATGTGGAAATCAAAGCTATCAGTAATTTCACTGTATAATTATAAAATAACATAAGCTGGGAGTACTTCCACGCAGTGACGGCGGTAACAGTTTAGGACTGATTTTTGCTGACGATGGTACAGACGCCAGCACATCAAGCTATCCCTAACTGTCAAATTTTCTCAATTCAAAATGAACCTTATGTCTTTGCAATAAAGTTGAAATACTATCAAAGAAATTTGACAGATTATGGTAACTTGATGTGCTGGCCTCTGTACTTATATCAATGAAAATTTGACTCTGCTGGCCAAAACTCCCATTTATTTTTTTATTTCACCAAATAAATATGCCTTCGGACTTATGTTTTTGAGTGTTTAATTTCCTTCTCTATTTATCTTCGTGACACAGTAGCCTACCCGATAACGCCTGGGAGCAGTCCCTTAGATTTTAATTGATCACTTAGATTCACAATAAAACTATGTATAACCATGCCTAGAAAGAGGTCAAATCTTTCCCAATGTTCCAAAAGAGCTAAAAGATTGAAGATCATCCCAAGAATCTACCAAAGAGCGTCACGAGAGACTTGATGCTGTTTGAAAACATCCGGCTGCAACTCGCTCCATGGTAACCTCTTCGGATAGCGAAGCACGCCTGCGTTCTCAGCGTATTTACGCATCTACATCCAGGTTTCTAGAGACCAGTGAAGAATATGATGCGCGACTGACCGCTGATCGTGCAAGTCATGCATTGTCTCGCGAATCGGAGACGTTCACGGATAGAGAATTATGCTTGAGTTCCAAGCGTATCTACGCATCGACTTCTAGGTCTCTACAGACAAGTGGGGAACGTGATACGCGACTGACCGTGCAAGTCATGCATTGTCTCGCGAATCGGAGACGTTCACGGATAGAGAATTACGCTTGACAAGTGGGGAACGTGACGCGCGACTGACCGCTGATCGTGATTCAGATCTTCGATTTTGACGACGCCGTTGTCGCTGGCATAAGCAACAGGATACGCGTACGAAGTCGCGGGCAGAAGCTAGTAGTTAATATGTACAGAAATAATATGTACATAATCAAAGAGCATCAAAAAATTCATCCACATCGCTGTCAACAGGAAAAGTTCCCAAAAGGCAGGCAGCATTGCCGCGTTGTATGGCAATGCTGATTAGGTATTGAATTCAAAGAGTTTGCATAAATGTTGAGTGAACTGTTATAAAGTTATCGGTCATTATTGTCATCATCATAATCCACAGCCTAGCCAGACCTCTCTTTTCAAGTGCCAGACTTCAGGTTCTACCCGCGATGATGGCAATGTCGTCCCAGTCCTTGAACGCTACTCGGTCACTGCCTTACACCACTTGTCATCCCTGCGCCATGCATGAAGTGTCCTGCCTACCTCCATTGGAGTTCTGTAAGATAAACTTATGGCTGAATTTACGTGTTTTCTCGTGGTTCTACTATTTTGTCAAAGTCAAAGTCAAAACATTTATTCCAAATAGGCACAAGAATGGCACTTTTGAACGTCAAAATGAACAAGAAATAGAATTGATTCTAGTTGCCCCTTCCAAAAAGTAGTTTCGTGTGGAGAAGAATAAGCTAGAAATGTCCTACCAGTAAAGCCACGAGCGTATGTAAATTATTGCTGTTGGTACTACTGAAATTTTGAGACCAAAATGTAACTCCTGCATAAAGAAATTTACTAGGTGTGGGGAAATCTCAGTAATAAAAATATACCTAGATATTTGTTTTTCCATCATCTATGACCATAACTGAACGTGATCAGCACATCTAAACTGCATTTAAAAGCTGTCAGTGTAATGACAATGGTAGCTCTTGAACGCAGTTTAGATGTGTTGATCGCGTTCAATTTCATTGGTGAAATTTATTGACACTTAGTACGAATTTCACCAATGAAAATAAACGCGTTCAAGAGTTGTCAGATCAATATTCAATAGAAAATAATGACACTGACATTTTTTCAGTTCAGTTTCATCGATGAAATTGACACTTTGTCAATATAATCAGCCTATAATGTTCCCACTGGTGGGACACAGGCCTCTTCTCAAAGAGAGGGAGTGGGCCATAATCCACCACACGGGCCCTGTGCGGATTGGCGGATGTCACATGTCTTCGAATTGTAGGTTCTAGGACATGCTGGTTTCCTCACGTTGTTTTCCTTCACCGTTTTGAGAGAAGTGGTGATGGTGATACACAAATTAAAGCGCCTGCTTGGGATCGAACTTACGACCGGATCGCACTCGTAAGTCGAGGCCCATACCACTGGGCTACCACTTTTCGTCTTTTTGTTAATGAATAGAATTATCCGATGTGTCATGTAACAGATTAATTTATACCTAAATATCGCTCGGAATACACGTGTCGATAATTATGATGAAATTAATATCCCATGAACGCGTGTCATACCGCCCGGGGCTAATAGGCGTCAAACAATGTTGCTACTAAAAGCTCATCTAATAATAATCACCGTCTTTACATATTATCATAAATTAGAGTCTCTATTCATGTCTGCCTGTCTGTGTGTCCGCGTTGTTCTTCGAAACTACGGAACCGATTTTGATGTTGTTTTGATGTGTATTATTAAACTAGAGGAGCTCGTGGCTAAGTAATAACAGCCACGTAGGTCGATCCATCACGTTAAGCTACGTTTGCCGAGGTTGGTCATGGATGACCATATTTACATAGTGAGACTCCTCCGTGCCTCGGAAAGCACATTAAGCTGCTGGCCCCAGCTGTCATTTGTGCACCTTTGACAGTCGTAACGGGTCGTCCGAAGCCTGAAAATCTGACAGCCATTCTTATCAAGGTGTATCTTATTATCTAGTTACTGGGTGGTGGGGCTCAGATAGGCAGTCGCTCGTGTAAAATACTGGTATTCAGCTGCCTCCGGTTAGGTTAGGTTCTTCTCCAAATGTACCTACTACTAATAAATGCTTTGAGTTTGAGTTTAATTGTTTAGTTTTAAACGAATAACAGTTCTGTTTTAATAAAGTAGGGAGTATCAGTAATTTTCAATTGAAACTTTTGCATTTTTCCCGACCAACAAACTAACAAATTTCGTATAATTATTTAGACCCTCTTGACTTGCACCGCTTCGCAGAATAAGAGTAAACTGTTTTGGAACTTGGACCCGATCCAGATCACGTTCCGCGGTCGTATTATAAAGTATTCAGGATATTTATTACTGCTTAGCTGTCTGTTCTGCGAGCTGAGTGAGGAGAAAACAAGAATAAGAGACATGTTGGTAAAGGAAAAATATTAAACAAAGACTTGTCAGGTGCCTGTGTGTATAATACAGCATGAAATTCTTTGTTCCTTATATAAATTGCAAATGGATTCCGTTACAAGTGCAAAAAAAAACTCTAGGAAGGATATAAAATGTGTTTAAAGGAAATTATTCTCATAAAAGGATTTTCTTTTGTATAAGAAGCAGGTACATCTATAATGCAACCAGTGGTACTGGAGTACAGGGCTGCTATTGGAGTATTATCAAAATTGTTCGACTATGTGTCGAGCAAGTTGTACTTTGAATACATTTCAAGAGTTTGCATTTTTAATGGTCGACCATAGCTGGTTTTGGTGATGGGATAAAAAAGCGCGTGGCTAAGTAACAACAGCCGCAACGGTCGATCCATCAGGTTAAGCAACGCTTGCCGGGGTTGGCTGTGGATGGGTGACCATCTTTACATACTGAGACTCCTCAGTGCTTCGGAAAGCATGTTCTGAACATTAGAGAAGTTACCGAAAGACGAGCCGCATCCTCCCGGGAGCATGCTAGATGAGCCCTTTAGTGGCCGAAGTACATTCTACGCCGAACTACGACATACAGGGCATGACTTGTGATTCATACCTCAAATCAGTATTCAACTCCCACGCACAATGGTTTGCCCAAAGGACTAAGTATATAATCCATAACACCCTAACAAAGAACATAGAACAGTGTTTAACTCAATTTATTTTAATTGCAACGTGTGTCAACACCCTTTTTTTGTCTTTTGAGGGTGGAAAATCATCCAATGACTTCTCCCGCTCTGGGGGGAGTGGACACTCCATGTGTCAGACTCTTACTGACTGAAACGCGTCCATGTTCCTTCCGTAGCCCTTTATGTTCCGGGGTAGCGGTAACCCTTTCGGACAATCCCGCTTAGTGTCAACACCCTAGCGCCATCCCATCTTCCTTGTTCGGAGAGGTGTGCTGGGGCAGTTGCTGCAGGTGCAGAAAACCTCAAAAGGCGCAAATACTTCAATCTGATTGGGACTAAATTTATGTTCGAGCCGTTTGGTGTTGAAACACTAAGGCTATGTGGTCCGAGTGCCCACTATGTTTTATGAAACATCGCCAAGCGGTTGGTGGACACATCACGTGACCAGAGGGCTAGCCTATTTTTTGATCAAAGAATCAGCATTCCTATACAACGTGGCAATGCTGCCAGCCTTTTGGGAACTTTTCCTGTCGACAGCGATTTGGACGAATTTTTTGATGCCCTTGATTTTCCTCCCGTTTTAGATACTAGTACATAGTTCATCATCTGCCTAGCTTTTTCCCAACTATCTTGGGGTCGGCTTCCAGTCTAACCGGATGCAGCTTAATACCAGTATTTTACATGAATCGACTGCCTATCTGACCTCCACATTTCACTAACTGGGCAATACGATACCCCTTGGTAAGACTGGTCAGATTTTCGAGCTTCTGACGACCCGTAACGACTGTCAAAGATGCACAAGTGACAGCGGGACCAACCGCTTAACGTGCTTTCCGAGGCACGGAGGAGTCTCGTTATGTAAATAAATATACATCGTTATGTAATACTAGTACAGTCACGAGCACCAATATGTATACACCTAGTAATTTTCAGAACCGATTTTCTCATAAAATAACTGTTTCAACTTTGAGATACGACATGTACGGTAAACCTATGGATTCGAAAATGCAATGTGTGTGACAATATCCAAATTCATTCAATAATTAAGCAGAAAAGCGCTTATGAAACTAGCTAAGTGTATACATAGTTTTCCTCGTGACTGTACATAGTTATTATTAATATTTTAAGTCTTTTTAGGTATGTAAATATTATGTGCATTAATTGTGTAAAGTAAATATTCTTTTATATCGTTATAGCTGTGTTCATTATCAAGAGTTTCTTAAACCACCAATTACACGAACACGCTCTACATGAGTAAACATGGATTTAGAATAAAACCTTCAATCTTTTAGTATAAGTAAATGGTATATTAAGGATGATTTAGATTAACAAAAGAATGGACCAGACAGACAGCTGCCACAGCTGACAGAAGACAGCCGAAAAAATATAAAGTAAATATAATAAACCAAAATTAATAACTGTGTCGACACCTTTGCGCCATCCCACCTTTCTAGTACGGCGGGCTGTGCTGGAGCAGCCGCTGCAGGTGCAGAAAACCTCAAACGGCGCAAATACTCCAACCTTATTGGGACTTACATGTTCGAGCCGTTTGGGGTTGAAACACTGGGGCCATGGGGTCCGAGTGCACACTATGTTTTCCGAGACATCGCCAAGCGGTTGATCGACTCTTCACGTGACCAGAGGGCTGGCCTATTTTTTGGTCAAAGAATCAGCATTGCCATACAACGCGGCAATGCTGCCAGCCTTTTGGGAACTTTTCCTGTTGACAGCGATATGGACGAATTTTTTGATGCTCTTTGATTATATACTTATTATTACTATGAATATTTTGCTTTTAAATGTAAATATGATTATATTAGTGTTAGATTATTATACTACATTTAATTCCAAAATAAACTCTTGCTTTGATTCACAATCTCGAGGTCTAATAAAAATCAGTTATTATAGTATTTATTTCAACTGCCACTTTCACAAAATAGTTCAATATAGGTTATATTAATTTATTTTCAAAACCATAAAAATACCGACAAATATTCAGATAAAAATATATGTCGCGTTCAGAGGGTCTAGCACAAACGCGCGATGAAATATTATGTGACTGTGAAACGAACAAAGAATTTCTAATTTTAAACTCGTTCGAATTTACGCATACACACACAGCTCTTCCCATCCTAGATCTGAGCGCGGCAAGTGTGGTTTACCTTTATGTATTATAAGCAGAGAAGAAATGTTGGCTTGATCGATCTACTAATATGTCATCGAAGCTACGCCTAGATTTCCTACAAGAATCGTGAGAGACATTATCTGCTCCCATGAAGCGCATTCATGTTTTTTAAAATGGTTACTGATGGCAAAACTTCCTCAAAGAGATGATGACATTACACCGGGGGCATCACAGCTCTTGATAAACCACGACGTGAGGTGGGAAGGAAAAAGTCAAACTATCATCCACTTAAGAGAAAGCCACTGGCTGAAAGTAAAAATAAAGCATGCTAGCGCAAACATTCAAAAAAACGGAGTTCTCTAAATTTTCTCGAACAATTTTCATTTCTCACAGCGCGTCGCAGAATGCAATATCGGACATTTCCAAGTTGTCGGCTATTGAAAGTTATTGCGACATGACTCGACATGTCTTGCAAAATTATACTTTTCACTGCAATTGTCTGCGACAGTCTGCTTAAGGCCATGTTCATAGTATCGAGCGCTGCGACTTGCTCCCGTGCGTCTCTCCGTAAGTCGCATTGCGGTGGCTAGTGTCGCAAAATGTATGTCGCGTGTCGCAAGACGCATGTCGCGTGTCGCGAGATGGCTGTCGCAAAACGCGTGTCGCAATACGTGTGTCACCAAACGCGTGTCAGAACACGTATGTTACAAAATACGTGTCGTAAGATGCGTATCGCAAAACGCGTGTCGAAAAACGCGTGTCGTAAAAAACGTGTCGCAAGACGCGTGTCTCAAGACGTATGTATCTCAGGCTGACGGCGTAAAGGTCGGGACACAATGCAGCTAGTAAAGGCTTTGAGTGGTCCTTATTTCTGTCTGGAGTATCTAAGAGGACTTGATCTAGACTAAGTTTAATTAATTTGATTGTGGTTTTGAAGATGGTCCTCGCCTACAATTCATTAAATGACAATCTAAAGGTGGCCCCTTACGAAGAGCATTCGCTTGTAATGCAACGTTACAGATTCAAGCATTAAATCAGTGAAGGACCAGAACCGAGTATTAGTCAGTTAGTAGTAGTCAGGTAGTATTGTAACGTAATGCTCGAAATCGAATCATAAATGTTACATTACAGGCGAATGTTTGCGGTGAGGGACATTATTGTCACATTAAAAGCATTGCCCAAAAATAATTGGGAAAATTCTGTCAAAATAAATAATGTAGTTTAAAAAAACTGAGTGGTCTCCCACCAGACATGAAAAGCCTTTGCTTTATACGACAAACTTTTTCACGCGGCTTTACATCGCGTGTATTTAGAATTTGACAATTGATTCGGGTAGTAATCTGCTTGTCGTTTGGCCGTTGCAATCATGGGTTCAGAACGAAACCTACACGTAGCGCCATCTATTATAAAAATAACGTTTTTTTGTTTTCTTCAAGAACAGTACTTTTTCAGAATGACAGATACCTTATGCATGTCCGTTTCTGTACACCTGATAATGTACATGCAGTATTTCAGAATGACTTACTTATTTTTTACTTCTTTCTTTCTTCGTGTGGTTAGTGACTAACCTGGTGTCAGAGTTTTTATGCTGCCTATGGGCCTCTGACTGCTCGCCTTTCTCTGACTCTTTGCATGCTGAGAAATATCTCTCAAGCATGGTTTCCTCACGAGTTTTCCTTCATTTCAGGATGATCGGTTGAGTGGTTTAACCGTGAAATCTTACCAATTAAAGCGAACTTTCGCATTAATAAAATTAAGTATACTAAAGTAATACATCCCGTATTGAAGGATCAAAATACAAATAAACAAGAACAATGAATCCGTAAGAACGACGATAACTATATCCAAGGCTACACATAACTTACTTCTCTTCAGTCCCAACTTCATCCGAACTGACAAGTTTACTCCTAAACTGTTTACAGCTGAAACCTGACGCGTGTGTACTACAACAGTATGAGAATCGTTTAACTTTATACCTGCTTGAAGTTTACGTAAAGGCTTGAAAATGGTAGTTACAGTTCCTCGAGAATTGCTCGAGGAATATAATTCTTAGAATCATGAAGTTGGGTACTTTAATTATAAAACTGCATTGTTCGTATTTTACAGAAGATGCATGCTTAAGGCCGTATTGTTTGTAGATATAAAACGCTTTATATATCTAATATCACCAATATTATAGACAAAATCAAACTGGTTGCTAAGTAAATTAGGTAATCATTTATTATTAGTACCTACTGGTTAAACATTTTGGAATATCTTTAACATTGATAAATTTATTATTATTAGCTTTTAGAATGTTTGTAAATATGTGAGCACCATGTATTTGTGATATAATTAATGTTGTGGTGTAGTATTTTTATTCTGGGTGCATGGTCTTCACATACAATTTTATAATTCATGTATACAAAACATTTTAAAAGAGTAACGGTGGTGTTTCTTGCCCATGCATTCTTCTCCTCCTCTCATTCTTTTGGATGGGGCGACTAGAATCAAAATATAAGATTCGCTAAATATTATGTTTTAATATGAAGTGCATATAGAAAACGACGTTATTTTTATGGTCTTTAGGTCTAAGATGGCTAAAAGCCATCTTGAATGGGGCGACTAGAATCAAAATATTAGATTCGCTAAATATTATGTTTTCAAAATAGCCAAAGTACAATCAAGCACTCAAAACAAATAAAGCTAAGACTTTTTTTGCCTTCTTTATTTTTCAATATTTACACAAAAAAAAATAAACAACCAAAAAACTCTCTTGTCTCTTAACTAAAATCAATTCTATTTTTTGTTAATTTTGACATTTAAAAGTGCCTTTCTTGTGGCTATTTAAAAAAAACGATTTGACTTTGACCTTGGTACTCTAACCATTTTTTTGGTTTTACTTATCTTTAAATATCAATCATAGCTTCTAAAATCAATACCTCTAAAAACTCATTATATTCTAGAAGACATTTCACCTAAACGCCAACTGTCAAATCCAATCACTGTTGCATCTTAACTGTGTTACAATACACACGCGGATCTGAAGTTTGACATTAACAATATTACTAAGATCACCTCTCTCTCTGCCTGCCCCGTTACATTGTAAACAAGACATTACTTATGCACAAGCAGGCGTACGTACGTGCCGACTTTTAATTATTAGTTAGGGGTGAGAACTGCCTCTTACATACTAAGGAGTGTGGGAGTTTAAAACTTGCTCAGAAGTAGCGACTTCCTGAGATAAAAGACCAAAAAAGATTTTAATATGAAGTGCATATAGAAAACGACGTTATTTTTATGGACTTTAGGTCTAAGATGGCTTTTAGATCTTCGATAATTTGACGTCTTTATTTAAAACATGAAATTTTAATGCTTTTTTAATCTGTCCTTGTAATGTATTTTTTAACACGCTTTTATTAGCTCGAGTTGTATCTATGTATGTATGTATGTATGTAACGGAATCTTTGAGCTTAATTTTCACCGGTTTCTAAAAGTCTGATCAACTTGAAACTTTGCACACGTCTCAAGGACCGATGACAATGCAATAATTTGATAATAGTTTCCCATTATCCTTATTTTTACACGCTTTATATTAGCTTCACTTGTATGTATGTTTGTAACCGACTCATTTGGAAGCGATTTTGACCCACTTTAAACGGCCAGATTTCGTTCAAACTTTGTAGATTTATCGAGGACCGATGACAATACATTAATTTGAACTAAAAAGTAGGAAATAAAAAATAGTTTAAAAAAACTAAAAAACACGCTTTTTATAGAAAACCGAACTAAAAATAGAAAATAAATTTTACTTTTTAAAAAGCGTGGGGTGCATGGTGGTGGTGAATATTATCCTAATTAAAAGCATTACTGTCTGCTTTTTAAGATACTATTCTGTCCTGTCATAAGCAGCATTACTGTCGGTCAATTTAAAAAGCTTCCATTAAAATAATGAACCAGAAACTATTATATCGCAGGTTAATGGAGATAATGTGATACATTATTTTAAAATAACTCCATGTAAAATACTGGTATTCAGCTGCATTAGGTTAGACTGGAAGTCAACCCCTATATAGTTGCGATAAGGCTAGGCAGATTGATTGATTGAATGTGATATATTATTTTAAAATACAGAAGTTTTTTTACAAGTCGGTAAAAATACGCACCAATGAGATTACGCATCAATGAGTCCGCATCTTGTGATGGAGATCCAATTAATGGAATTAACCTCAGTTTTACTATGTTTTATTCTAGTATTGCGTTCTATTATTTTATCTTAGGTTCGTCAAACTCTTGCTTAAAATAAAAAATCAGTGTCAAATCCAAACTGACGTTCAAAAGTGCCTTACCTTGAAAACTACTTCAGCCTTGAAAACACCCAGAACACAAAAGCAATTCATTTAACTACAACAAATAGACGTCTCGCGTCAACTCACGCGCACCAGGCCGCTCCATCCATAAAATTTATTTAAGCCACGTTTCACTTGCAAAGATAAGATTAATTGAAAAGTTAACGGAGACGAGAAACACTTAGTAACGTTGAAGGCTGACTCACAAATGCGTGGAGCTTATGTTTTAAATGAAAAAGGTTATGGAGGTAAAATGTTCATTTCCTGTAACAGTTTTCGTCACATTCTAGTCCTATAGAGAAAACTGGTCGCGTACAGAGGATAGAAAATCAAGCTATCCCAATCTGTAAAAAATAAATTTTCAACTTTATAACAAAACCAATAAGATAAATTTTCGAGTGAGATATTTTGACAGTTTGGTATAGTTTGATGTTCTGGCTGTACATGAAAAACAATTTGAACGCCAACGCGGTCACCGTGTGTCCGACAAACAATAGTTTTTCTATTGTGTCTGCTGCGTGGCAGTCAATGACTTAATATGTTTATAAAAGGAAATCACACGTTGAAGAAGTAATAAATAATCGTTCAATCTCTCTATATTTGAGAAACAAACGCGAAAGCTCGAAGGACCAACAATTTGCATTCCCGATCTCAGACTTGAAGTCAAAGTCAGAGTCAAAGTCAAAGTCAAAATTTAATTTGTAAAACATAGGTTTATTTGTATAAAAATGGTTGTTATAAAATAGTTACAGAGATCTATGTTTTGCCGTTAACGGAGTACAAATATTAAATAAAAATTTCAATTACAATAATGCTAACATAATACTATCAACTATCGAAGGACCAACAATTTCCATTCCCGAAAAGACCAAATATTTCAACAGACAAATATAAAGAGCGAACACATTCAGAACTCCAATTTGTATGAATATCCTGTACTGTGTGAGTCAGAGCAACCAAAGACGTGAATAATAAACGCGTAGATTATTGCTATGCGTGACGCGGAACGGGAATATTAATCCTTTCGTCTGGAGTTGGTACTTATAGACTGAGTTAACCCTTTCTGTGGAGGTAGTTATGAGCGGGCGAACTATTAATGAGTTTTAATCTTGTTTGGAAATGAAATAAATTACCTTTGCTTGGAGGGTTATTACGTAAACTTTTTTGGCAGTTGTATCTATGGTCAGGGTTAACCACAAAACGAAGGTGAAAACGGGTAACGCTTTCAACCACAAAACCGCAATCCAAGCTCCAAATAGCGTTATGATGTCGCCGAATGCATGAGCGATTGCACCGTTATTGCACAACAGGATTGTCCAAAGCCTTGTGAAAAATCCCTGACAAAAGCAACCCACGAAAATATCATGAAAAATATTTTCTGCATCCAAATACATTTCCTTTTGAGCAAACGAGTTCAACGTGCAACAATAACATGCAGATACAGCGTCCTTCTATAAAGTAGGGTATATAAACAAATTTCCGTACAACCCTATTGCATAAAATAGATAGCTGCAGAAGGTCTGTTGCATAGCAACGGACGATAACGCACGCACACATAGACACGCTTCACGTACGTTCAGTGCAAGCGCACTCGTGACAGGCATTTGTCTGGGATCGCTGTACGTGCCTACGCGTCTGTGTTTGCGTAATGTTCAACCGTTGTATGAAACCGGCCTTCTGTGCCTATTTATTTCATATCCCTATTGTGTGAGAGAGAGACAATTTTATCTTAATACGAGTTGGAGAACTCCACAGGAACGGTGTTTATCTAAGATCGCAGATAGAAAGTTCTGGGAGTAATGTGAGATTGCATTAATGTAATAAAAGCTTATACTTCTTTGTTGACCTCCGAGTTTGTTGGTTATTGGATAAGTGGTGACGTAATAATGTTTTGGGCGTGAACAAAAAATGGTGGTCCTTCCTAATAAAAAAAAACCAGTGGAGGAATCGATCTGTAGGCCAGTACGGGCTCTGTACAGATCGATCAAGATACCCTAATCTGTCAAATTTCTTTGATAGATTTTCAACTTTATTATAAAAGCATGAGGTTCATTCTCAATTGGGAAAATTTGACAGTTAGGAATAGTCTGATGGTACGTCGGTTTTATCGGCAAATTTAAGGGCGCAATAATCATCGAACAATGGCTGGTTATAGATGGATGTCATTAGCTAGCAATCGAGTAAAATGGTGTGTGATTAGAGAGGACTAGCGGGCAGTAGGTACCTGCCGTGGATTGCTATAGGTTAATGATGATACCATTCTTTTCTTCAGTATGTTTGCTAGGAACGAATAGTCGGATGTGAGAACCGGTTTTTTTTTTGTTGAGGATGGGAAGTCATCAAATGACCCCTTCTGCTCTGGGTGGAGCGGAAGGCAGTGTCTAAAACCTACTGACTAAAACCCATCCATGTTCCTTCCCCCCTTTATGTTCCGGGGTAGCGGTAACCCTTTTGGACAATCCTGCTGAACGTGAGAACGGTATACTTACATAAGTGATCTTTCTGACTGACCGACCCCTTGAGAATTAAACAATAAAGTTTTTCATAAAACTGTCATGGGTGGATTTTACAAAAACAAAAGAAGACTTTCAGACGTAATCATGAACCGTGAATACTTCAAGTTCTTGATGGAAACGCATAGATAACTTTTGCAAACATTGCATGTTCTCTTAACTATGAAGTATAATTTTCATATTCATATATGGGAATGAAAGCAAGCGTTCCATACGAATATGAATATTTAACGTAACATTACGCTTGCAATCCCCTAAGGGTTAGTCAGAGGTGCACCTATATAACACCCACATTTTGCTAGTTATGTTTCATTTTTACGAGTGAAGATCGTGGCTAAGTACTAACAGCCGCACAGGTCGATCCATCAAGTTAAGCTACGCTTGCCAGGGTTGGCCGTGGATGGCTGACCATCTTTAAATACCGAGACTCCTCCGTGTCTCGGAAAGCACGTTAGCCCGTTGGTCCCGGCTGTCATTTGTGCATCTTTGACAGTCGTTACGGGTCGTCAGAAGCACGAAAGTATGTCAGCCAGTCTTACCAAATGGTATCGTATTACCCAATTACAGACTGGGTTATGGAGGTCAGATAGGCAGTCGCCCCATGTAAAATAATAATTTTCAGCTGCATCTGATTAGACTGGAAGCCGACCCAAATATAGATGGGAAAAGGCTAGACAGATGTTTGATAGGCGATAGGCGAGTTATGTTTGAGTCCCATGTAATAGAGGATTAGAGGTAACGTGATCATAAATTATTATGAACATATATGTAATAGGAATTAAGTTTTTTGCCCCACGTGCGATTAGTTGTAAGAAACGAAAAAGATGGAGGGACAAGGCATGGCAAACTCAATCATACTTGCATCCTAATATAATTCCAAAACACTATTTTAATCATAATCCGAGTAACCTTGAAGGATATTGATAAATTAATCCATTGCTTCATATTATCTTTGAAAAATTTGCGAGCTCAATCAAAAATCTGCCAAGCCTTTTTCCAACTTTGTTGGAGTTGGCTTCCAGTCTATCCGGATGCAACTAGCTTCATCTCTCTGACTGACCGACACCTTGACAATTCAAAAGTGCCTGTAATTGGTTTATTTGAAATAAATACTTTGAGTTTGAGTTTGAGTTTGCAGCTGAATACCAGTATTTTACATGGAGCAACTGCCTATCTGAACTCCACAACCCAGTCAGTAACTAGGTAATGCGATATGTACTTAAGACCCTTACTAAGACTGACTGTCAGAATTTCGGGCTTCTGACTACCCGTAACGACTGCCAAAGATCTACTAATGACAGCCGGGACCAACGGCTTGACGTGCTTTCCGAGCCACGGAGGTGTCTCGATATGTAAAGATGGTCACCCATCCTCGGACCAACCCCGGCAAGCGTAGCTTAACCTAATAGATCGATCTGTGCGACCGTAATTACTCTTAGCCATGAGACTTGTGGATTGTGAGCTCTACAATGTAAATGACGCAATTAATGTTGATGAAGTGTGCTACCAAACTACCCCGTAAGTATTTAAGGGTGATATTTGCCTAGCAGTAGGTTGACACACTTTTGTAGTAACCCAAAACGCCATAAGCAAAACCACAAAGCCTTCATAGTGTTGCCTAACCAAAAACACAGCGAGATTTTCCATCATAACTTAGTATTCCGCAAGCGTTCCCGTCAAATTCGCAACATGCTGCGAGTCGCGAAGTTACGCATCGTTTCAGCTATCAACCATTTTGTTTTGTATGTGTTGCTCTACTGTAAGGAGGATGTGCGGTGTAAGTTAACATTGTGGTGGCGAATTTTGGCATCGTTTTACATTGGGATTTTTTGGTCCTTTTTCTGAGATATGTTGAAATAATATACTTGGATCAAAATTGTAATTAAAAAACACAGATTTGGAAAACGCATCGGTAGAATAAATAAATACTTTTATTACCTAAACGAATAACTCTTTTTCTTCTTTTCGTGTGGTTAGTGACTAACCTGGTGTCAGAGTTTTAAAGCTGCCCATTGGCCTCTGACTTAGCTTCACATGCTGTTGAGAAATATCTCTCAGACATGCTGGTTTCCTCACGATGTTTTAACTAAATAAAAGCACGCTGTTTGATTTTCAACTTTAGATGCTCAGTCTAGCGTTTAAAATCCAACAGTGCGTTCTACGAGCAAAACGGGCATTCTTCAAACATTCTCTATGGTTGGAAAGCCATAAACACCGTTTCGTTCAACAGACCCACTTTTAAACGAAAAAGAGCAAACGGGAAAGATGACGTAATTTTTATACAACCTCTAGAAACTTTAATAAAAGTCCAGAGGACAAAAAACGACAGTCACTTTGCGAGTTCTTTTAAGATAAAGGATTAACTTTTAACCTAATAGAGTTGGTTGCCATGGCTACTTCATGAGGATAAAACAAATGACGCTACCCAAAGTACTTGTATTTGGTCGGAGCTTTTAGTATTTATATTAGTCTAACACAGGCAATATTTAAAAAAAATCAGCTGTTCCCTACATTTTGACTAATTAGTTATATTTCGTCAAGATCTAGGGAACAGCTGATTTTTTTTTCGCCTTTTCAGATTTGTTCCCATAGTGAAAGTTGTTTATAATGATGAGTACAGACGCCAGCAAATCAAGCTATCCCTAACTGTCAAATTTTCTCAATTAAAAATGAACCTTATGTCTTTGCAATAAAGTTGAAATGCTATCAAAGAAATTTGACAGATTGTGGTAACTTGATGTGCTGGCCTCTGTACAATGGCCCCTTAAAATATTGCCCATGAATTCAATCACCCTGTGTAATGTTCTCTCTGCTGGGACTCTGGCATCCTCTCAGTGAGAGTGCGAGTTAGTAGTTATCACATGTCTACGAGTTTTTTTGCTTCTAGGACATGACGATTTCCTCACGATGTTTTCCTTGACTGTGTATATTATAAATAAATTACCCTAAACTTATCATTTATTATTTATTTATTTAAAAAATAAATAAATAAGTAGTATATCAGCCATCTCGTTACCATAACACAAGCATTAGGTTGCTTAGCTTGGGACGATATGGCGCTGTGTGAAATGTCCAAGGATATTATATTATTATTATTTGTCCCTGAAAAAATCATAATTAGCCCTTATTACCAAAGGTGTCCTCTATACCCCGCAAGGCCATTTTAAAATATGAATTTCTCTGTGAAATCTTTGACCCAGCTCCGTAACCTTGGGCACGCCACGATAGTGGCGGTAAGGCCCCTCTTTGAGGAGTGGCTAGAGAGGCGTTACGGCGCCCTCACCTTCCGCCTGACGCAGGTCCTCACCGGACATGGATGTTTCGGGAGGTTCCTGCACATCATCAGGCGGGAGGAAACGCCCGGGTGTCACCACTGCGAGGATCGCCCAGAGGACACGGTAGAGCACACGGTGCAAACCTGCCCCGCATGGGCAGAGCACCGCCGTGTCCTCGTAGAGGCGATCGGCGGCGGCGACCTCTCGCGCCCGGCCCTGGTGCAAGCCATGGTCCGGGGCGAGAGGGAGTGGGAGGCAGTCACCTCCTTCTGCGAAAAAGTCATGCTCGCGAAGGAGGTGGCGGGATGGGAGAGAGAAAGGTCCTCCCGTCCCAGCCGCCGCGGGAGACGCTCCGGGCGTCGGGAGCCACGTGACGACTCCCGGCCACCGTAGGCGCGGGCCTGCGGGCGGTGAGTAATGGGTGACTCACCGTCCGATCAGCACCAGACCCGTGCCGTACGGCGCGTTTATGTTCCACGCGCGCCTCAAAGAGATGTCAGCATATGAAGGGGCCCCTCAGGGCCAAGCCTGCCGGGTAAGCGGGATTGTCCGAAAGGGTTACCGCTACCCCGGAACATAAAGGGCTACGGAAGGAGCATGGATGGGTTTTGGTCAGTAAGAGTCTGACACTCCCTTCCGCTCCACCCAGAGCGGGAGCAGTCATTGGATGATTTCCCAGCCTTAAAAAAAAAAAAAAAAAGCTCCGTAACCTTTTTAACGGTTACAATTAATTATTTTCTCTTCAAAGCTTCCTACTTATCGTTAGCGAAAAAGCTTGGTAGAAAGCTGTGTTTATATCTGCAAAAATAGCAGTGATAGCCTAGTGGTGTGACCGTCGGACTGCCAAGTCATAAGTCTCGAGTTCGAACCCAAGGCACGCACCTCTGATTTTTCGAATTCATGTGCATATTGTATAATTATCACTTGCTTAAAACCGGTGAAGGAAAACATCGTGAGGAAACCGGCATGCCTGAGAGATATTTCTCAACAGCATGTGATGCTAAGTCAGAGGCCCATGGGCAGCATTAAAACTCTGACACCAGGTTAGTCACTAACCACACGATGAAGAAGAAGATAATATCTGCAATTTTTTGACGAGTTACTTTAAAAGTCGAGTTTTCTTTCGTATTGTTCGTCGAATCATTGCGCTCATTAAGTTGTGAGTTGAGAGAGAGCTGCACGATTTATGACAAATGCACTGGCTAGACAGGACCACTTAGTATGTATGGTTCTTTCCTCAAAAGACCATTTTAGACACCAACCTATGAACCAACCTTCACATGATTTGACCAAAATTATGATTGGACATTAAAAGAGACTGTGACCTCTGACTTAGTATCGATCTTTCTTCCCAGAGTATTCATTTAGAAAGCGCTGACCTAATCTAGTTTTAAAAATATTACTGACGTGGTTTTCACAAACGCTTGTTTCTGAATACCTATTTACAAAAATTAAAATATTTTTTTTAAATCCTTTTTTATGGTAGTCCGTAAAATAAATATAGGTATTCTGTTCCTGGGAGCTTGATTATTGTAGATTAATTTACAGTAAATTAAATTAAAGTGACACCTGAAACCAACAGCATCCTGAGGACTGTAGCGGAGAGTTTCAGCTCTCCAATTGTTAAGCAGTTTGTGCAGAGGGTGATTGGTACTAACACTAGATAATAAGTTGTTTTTATATCATGTTACTAACACTCTATGGATTTTTTGTGTCCGAAATAAAAATTATATCATTATTATTATTATAAAACTTTAAAAATGTAAGTAATTCTTCATTTTGGCAATGCTGCCAGACTTTAGGACACTTTCCCTCCTTTTTTTTAAACATGTATTGTGTAAATATAAATATATATGTAAATATATATTATAACATAACATCACGCGTGTAATCCCCACAAGGTTACGCAGAAGTGTACCTTTAGGACACCCGCACTTTGACAGTTATGTTTGAGTCTCATCTAATAGGGGGCAAGTTTATTGCTGGCAACGGGGCTCAAAGCCAGCCTTGTTTTTTCTTATTAACATTTGAAATTATGTAAATATTATCTTGGAAATTAAAATAAAGCCTATTGAAGAAATTTGCAAACAAAATACTTCAAAAACATTCACCTTCAAATCAACATAGAAAACCAATGTTAATCCATAAAACTTTATCGGACCAAACCGCAATATTACTCAGTTCAAATCAGTCATTTCTATGCAAAACTATGACGAATTCATAATTCCTTTGCATATACATGTCTTTTTAATTTACATAAAACTAAAATTTACGAAAAAATGAATGCATTAGACGACTATCTACATATTATTTGCATATGAAACGTATAGAGAAACCACCGAACAGTACATAAAAAAGGATACCCGTGGCTCGTGGCTAAGTAATAACTGCCGCATGGTTCGATCCATCAGGTTAAGCTACGCTTGTCGGGGTTGGTCCGTGGATGGGTGACCATCTTTACTTATCCAGACTCCTCCGTGCCTCGGAAAGCACGTCAAGCCATTGGTCCCGGCTTCGTGGATCTTTGACAGTCGTTACGGGTAGTGAGAAGCCTGAAAGTCTGACAGAAAGTCTTACTAAGGGGTATCGTATTACCCAGTTGCTGACTGGGTTGTGGAGGTCAGATAGGCAGTCACTCCATGTCAAATACTGGTATTCAGCTGCATCCGGTTAAACTGGAAGCCAACCCTTACATAGCTGGGAAAAGGCTAGGCAGATTGATTTTTTGCATACAACGAGCGTACAGATCGCCGTACGCGTCTATCCGTGTGCGCGACTGTATTCCGTCGTTGTATGGAGCCGCGTGTTTTCCTATTTTGTGCAGAATACGAGCCTCGGAGAGCACATCGAGTTGTCAAGTGCACATCTGCGCAGGTCAGAAACTGAAAAATCCTGACGCGTGTCTTTTGTTTTTTGGCTTGGCCGGAACTGCGAAATTGTTGAAACGCAAGTTATACTACACACTAACGACTGGATCCCGCTTCGTATGGTATTTACATTGCTGTGTAATTTTAAAGTAAGTTTCAGTTGACTATTTGAAACAGTCAAAAATAAAATATGAAATCGCATACATAAAAGACCGCTCTTCTTAAAAACTTCCATCACCGTACAGAAAAACATTATTTGAAGATACAATTGTAAAATTGCATTTAATGCTAATAAGTATTCCATTTGACTCTAAAAATCTGTGACGTCACATTGTTATATTTCATACAAACCACGTACAAATTCCGCGTTTTGACAATTCATAAAAGTAACGTTATTGACTACCCTTTCAAATTCCCAATTATAAGTATTTCATCTACTTAGTGTACTGTGAGGACCAGAGGGGTCGTTACTTCATAGCTCACAGGGGGAGACAGGTCGTGTAATGTACAGAGGCCAGCACATCAAGTTACCGCAATCTGCCAAATTTCTTTGATAGTATTTCAACTTTATTGCAAAGACATAAGGTTCATTTTTAATTGAGAAAATTTGACAGTTAGGGATAGCTTGATATGCTGGCGTCTGTACACTGTGTCTTTGTGTAGGGTTTCCAATCCTACAATATAAAAATGTGGGGGCTGCTGCTACTGAATTTATTACTGTTCGAATTCATTAGTTCACTAGCACGCCTACTGACAGAGTCAATCATTAGAATTTTTTATAGAAACCTATTTAAATTAATCTATCATTTTGAAAGGTCGAATGTTGCCAGTTATTTTCTGACCAACCAGCTACTTCTTCTTAGCGTGTCGATGGCAAAAGTAGTACTTAAATATATATTTATATTTTAAATTAGTTTGGCCCAAAATTCGGCAACGCGTGTGCATGTGACGGGGCATGCAGTGCAAGATGGGAGGTGAGCCATTGTCTGTGGGGAGACGCCGCATACACATCGCAGATCTGAGCAATCTATGAACCCCCACTTGTGGAGGTTGTCCTTACTGCGACCTACTTGGATACGAAGTCTGTTTAAGGTTTTCCAAGTAGGCCACGGTAGCTAGGTTCCACATATTAAGGTTTCACCTAGGCTCTACAGTACCTATGTTGATGATGTTTCAAAACTGATTGTCACTGTTGTTTACTCAGTAAGTAGTGGTATATACGAAGCAGCGTGAGGTAGGTAGGTAACAACCAAAAAGTGAAACAAAAAACAACTGACTTCTAAAAAACGAAAACACTGAACTAAAGACACCAAATTCCGAAATGAAAGTTACTTTGTTGTGTTCATTTGGCAAGTTGTTATTTTTTTTGGCTTATATAGAGTGTTAAAAATTTATGCACACATAACTCAATAAAATGTATGGAACAGCTCATATTTTTTCGCGATTTCGGGTTTGATTCCATAGTAAAAGTTGTTCTTAATGTCTGTAAATCTTAAAATTTTCTTTTTTTAACACCTTATATATTTAGATTAATATATCATTTGACTATCGATATGATTATAGCTCATGGAAAAGTAGAATATTAATCTATTATCACTACATAGTATAAAACAAAGTCGCTTTCTCTGTCCCTATATCCAACGCAATATACGCAACGGATTTTGATGAGGTTTTTTTTAAATAGATAGAGTGATTCAAGAGGATGGTTCATGTGTATAATTTGTCGACATATTATGCGGGCGAAGCCGCGGGCGGGAGGTAGTAATATTATAAAGCTAAAGAATTTGTTTGTTTGAACGCGCTAATCTCTGGAACTACTGGTCCGAATTGAAAAAATATTTTTGTGTTCGATAGTCCATTTATCGGGGAAGGCTATAGGCTATGTAACATCACGCTACGACCAATAGGAGCCGAGCAGCGGGTGATACCGCGCGGTGGCAACTTTCGTTAGTACTAATTTAATTAAAAGAAAAGTCAAATTTAAGACTCATAAGATGTTGAATACAATGTAAAAACAAAACCGTTCATTTTACTCACAATGTGACCAGAAAATAAACTGCTTCACATAGGCTTATTAATCTATATGTCGGAAATACGTTAGTCACTGATTGACTACTAGGGACGCCAGCGCCTCCTAGCGGCGCTCGACAGAGTATACATATTTGAATTAAAAATTAACTCAATTTTTTACACAAGGTACTCTTACCACATCATATGACTAACTAACTGAATATACAAATAAATACAAAAACAAAAAGACTGTTAGGCGTTGAGCTACTCGTCCGTATTGCTGTCATCTGGAAACGTGCCCAGAACACTGGCAGCATTGCCACGTTGAATAGCAATGCTAATTATATTATTGGCTAAAGAATGATTTAGCCCTCTGCTTTATTCAGCCTACATAATTATAACTAACAATGGGTGATCATCTTTACACACCGAAATTCCTCCGTGCCTCGCAAAGCACGTTAAGCCGTTGGTCCCGGCTGTCATTTGTGCATCTTTGACAGTCGTTACGGGTCGTCAGAAGCCCGAACATCTGACAGCCAGTCTTACCGAGGGGTATCGTATTACCCAGTTAGTGGGTTGTGGAAGTCAGATAGGCAGTCGCTCCATGAAAAATACTGGTATTCAGCTGCATCCGGTTAGATTGGAAGCCGACCCCAACATAGTTGGGAAAAGGCCAGGCAGATTTTTTAAAATTATAACGAACAATTCGCGATGTGTTTGCAAGGCTTAAAAACCGAGCAAAGCGAGCGCGTGCTTCTATTTTTAATGTCTAAAAAACAGATTTTATTTACTCTCAACTCAACAAACGATATTATAAACAGGCTGTTATCAAAGAAACCACTTGAAAACATCCCGAAAATTGATACATTTTCAACAATACTCCTTTCTTGTCCTCACAATTTAGGAAGCCTTCGCTTCACTTAAGCTCCGGAATCCGACACTTGGGCCATTTGTCCAACCTATGATGGATGATGACGTATAGACGTAAAAGGACCAGCCTATGTAGTCTGAAACTCTTTTCATGAGGTCCTGTAAATAGGTAATCGAAGCTTTTAGGGAGTTGACAAATAAAAGTATCAATTCTGTGTGTGATTTTTGGTCCTTTGAGTCTTATGGTGATTAAACTCAAACTCAAAGCATTTATTTCAAATAAAACAGGCACTTTTGAATTGTCTAGGGGTCAGCAGTCAGAATGATGAAGCTATGTGCCCAGAACGGGCAAGAAACTCCACGGATACTCTTTTAAATCAGAATATTATGGTTACATAATTCATGTTGAGATTATACATGTGAGAATGATGCAAAACGTTAAAGCGCCCGTAATAGACGATTTAAAAAAGTAATCAAAAACAATTCAAAAATTAAATATTTTTTAAAAGATCCGTGGCAGCTTAGAGACGACCAGTCCCTACTGACAGCGCCCGTTCACGAACATGACGCATGGATTATCACCATTCAGCTCAACCATTTTGAAGGGAGCTAAATTATCCAACACGCGCGCCACCATCAGCGAGACATTTAAGTCATTTAAAATCCGATGTAGTATGTATACTAATTTTTTTCAGCAATGTCAATAAGTAGTTTTAAAACAAAGTTTTTCGTTTCTATCTGTGTGACAGCGTTGTTCTTCTAAACTATGCGCAAATGATAGACATATTAGCATGATACAGGTATCTTGAGGTTTGTTGTCATGTTTATGTTCTTATGCAATAAGTTGATTAAGTTGTCAGTATTTTGCCTGTGGTCCATCCATTGTCCATGGCCGAGATACTGATTGTCAATGGTTTTAATGTTTTTGAATACGAGGTGTTTTAGCTGCTTTGCACGGGTGTATTTAATGTCTTTTTAGAAATGTGCGTTTTGTTTGTGCAGATGAATACTTTTTTTATTTCTTTATTTTCTTCTTAGCTTTGTTCAAGCTTTAATAATCTTGTGAGGCAGGTTCGGGTCGCTAGTAATATAATTATCTGGCTTAAGCGCTGAATACTGCCTTGTTGGTTTAGTGATGGCCAGTGGCACTGCTGAGCTTGAGGTCCTGGGTTTGATCCCCGGGTCGCGCTAATAGTCTTTGGTTTTTTTCTTTTGGATTTTTTCAGTAGCACTTAGTGCAGTTACTTAGCAAATAGTTAAATCAATTTCAAACCTAAACAGGCAGGTTTGAAATTGATTTAACTATTTCTAATAGAAATGTCATTGTTCTGTACACATTTGAAGCCCTATTATGATTTTGAAAGAATAAATAAGTGCTGATTAAAGATTTAATAACTGTGTTTACTCATTATGTACTAATTAAAGTTATTGAAGCCATATTCCGTATAATAACGAATAAACTTATCTATCCTGCGTCCGCAATTAAGTTTCAAAACGTGTAAACAAGTATGTGTTTTTGCAAAAGTAACTTTATGATCCACAGGCAAAGTTCAATTTCCGTTACAACTCTATTATTTGAGTTTTCAATAGTACTAATCATTCTGAAATTAATTTATACGATTATAAAGATAATATTTGTTTGGGTGGAAATAACATCGATTGTAAACAAGAATTTGAATAGAGTTTTCATGAAAGAACTGGTTGTAACCGGTTATATCCTTATTTACCTTCTTATGAGATTATGGTCAAGCGCGAGACTGTAGTCAATAAAAAAATTACTTACTTTTTCGCAATTTCCTTGTCGTTGATACTACACTTTTTTATTTTTAAATTTTGGATGGAATTTTTCTTCTCAGTTCTCCTAGAAATATCGAAAATATTTCATGTTAGTTTTGTCTCACATAGGTTAATTAGAATCAAGAGTTGTTGTTACCTTTTTATATTTATTAAAATAATTCAACTCAATAAAAGAGACTTAAAACATTCTTAGTAACTTTTATGGAGTAAAATAACACGAAACATTAACGGTAAATGGTATTTAACAATAATAATTAATACTTTTATTATTTTAAGTTACTACCAAATCATCAAATGACACCTCCGCTCTAGGTGGAGCGGAAGGGAGTGTTAGACTCTTACTGACTAAAACCCATCCATATTCTTTCCTTTATGTTCCGGGGTAGCGGTCGGACAATCCCGCTTAAATTATAAATACTTGTGACGGCATTATATCTACTCACATTGTTATTGTTGGTCATAAAACGTAGCTAAGGAATGTAAAACAGTTCCCAAAAACCATTTAACTTTCACCCAAATCTGAGACACATTTGACAGCCACTACAAAACAATAAAACTATTAACACTACCGAAAATGAGGACAAAACCCATCAAAATTATGTATATTCGTTGTCAAACTATTTCAGAAAGTAACTATACAACTACAAATAGTTTCTACAGCGACAGTTTTCGGACATCAACCACTTAAAATTCACCAAGAGTTTCCATGTCATAAACTTTATGGCCAGAGTTATTTTGGGCTAGAATCATTTAGATTAAAACACACCTCGGTCACAGATTTTAGTCGCTGGCAAAGTTCCAAAGAACCACAGCTTTCAGAAGGACCAAAAATCAGATTTTGTTAGAGATTTTTCAACCTTATGCTCGAAAATTTTAAGGTGCAATTTTCAGTGGGCTCCCAGTACCTGTTTGTGATTCAGCAATTATAAGTCAGTAGGTTCTAACCCATTCATATATTTTCAAGGTGCGTGTATTAAAAATTTAGGAATTTTCGAGTGTTGCTCGCAAAATGACTGGTTTAAGCGTTCTCGTTATAAATGATTTGCACGTTGCTTAGTAATTATTTTTCGTTTATGTACGTTTTAATAATTTAGTGGGCACGGTTACGTTGGTACTTTAGCTGCAAATATTTTAAGAGATTCTTACGCTGTGATAAATAACTTATCAACTACGAAAATATATGAAAATACACTTTTAAATGCTTGAGCCAATCTAGAGCATCATAAATAATTATCATCATCAGCCTACTGCAGTTTTCAGCTGGAAATAGGCCTCTCCAATTGCACACCATTCAATTCAGTTCTCGGCAACCTTCATTCATCTGCTACCAGCCACTCTGCGAAGATCGTCGCTCCACCTAACCTGAGAGCGTGGGGTGAACTATGTTGGGGGTCGGCTTCCAGTCTAACCGGATGCAGCTGAATACCAGTATTTTACATGAAGCAACTGCCTATCTGACCTATACAATCCAGTCAGTAACTGGGTAATACGATACTCCTTGGTGACACTGGCTGTCAGACTTTCGGTCTTGTGACTACCCGTAACAACTGTCAAAGACCCACATGAGAGCGTCCTACCTAGGTAAAATATTAAGATGCTGTGGAAGGACTGTCTACGATTCCTGTTAGTTTAGACAAAAAACTTATTAAAGTCTGACTACTCTGTATGGAATCATCATTAATTGAGCCTTAAGCTTTACGAAACGAAATTGAAATAAAATATTTTTTTTACTATGGTACTGCATCTCGGAATCACTTTACACGTCATATTTAAAAAAAAAAACGCTAGATATAGTAAACATTTCCTATCTCTCAAGAAAAGAAAAAGAAAAAATATTTGCGCTAAATATGGCGCGCAGTATCCAACCTTTGACTCACCACAACCCTTGCTAAGACCGAGTTCAATTTTAACCATCTATACTAATATTATAACGCTGAAGAGTTTGTTTTTTTGAACGCGCTAATCTCTGGAACTACTGGTCCGAATTGAATCCGAAAAAAATATTTTTGTGTTGGATAGTCCATTTATCGAGGAAGGCTATACAATAGGCTATGTAACATCACGCTACAACCAATAGGAGCAGAGTAGCGGGTGAAACCGCGCGGGTGCTAGTCTATACTAATATTATAAAGAGGAAAACTTTGTTTGTTTGTTTGGTTGTAATGAATAGGCTCAAAAACTACTGGACCGATTTTAAAAATTCTTTCACCGTTGGAAAGCTTAGTTTTCTAGGAGTAACATAGGCTACTTTTTATCCCGGGAAAAATAACGGGTCCCACGGGAAAGACCACGGGAGCGAAGCCGCGGGCAAAGTGCTAGTAAACAATAAAAACAGAAGTGGGTTTATTTGTTTGATTGTTCTCTATTTAACATAACCTCACGCCTTGTTTCTTAAAAGGTTTAGGCAAAGGTGACATTGAATTCATGGGCATTATTTTAAGGAAACAAATCTGAAATCGCCAAAAAAATCAGCTGTTACCTACATTTTAACGAGTTATGCGAGCATAATATTATGAAACAGCTTTTTTTTGTTTAATTTTAAATTTTACCCTGTATTTCGCCAGTTATTTTTTGGTCCCATGTAGTAGGCGGCGAATCTATTGCCACCAATCGGGAAAAATCTAGACTCCGTCGAATGAAACCCAGGATGTCAAGCTCAGCAGTAACGTTTGCAACCATGAGACCACCGAGGTAGTGTGTGTTAATTTCTATGAATTTTCGTACTATATTTTGTTTATACATACCTGTATACGTAATTTAGTACTAAACTCTTTTCGGTAAACTTTTTGATGTATTATACACCTATAAAGTCAAACGAAACTAAAGTTACTCTAACATTTGCATCCATTTTAAAATTCATTTTGAAAAACGAATGCCCGTTTTCACTAGCACTAGAGAATAAAAGCGCGCGTTTAGATTCCCAACTTTCTGCGCTTAGCTGAGCGTTTTAAATTCAACAGGCCGTTTTTATTTATTTAGATTGACATGTTTTTAATCACTCCCATTTCGAGCCACTATAAATATAATTGAACAATATAATTAAATAAATGCGCCTCTTTTTGAGAACTTTCATAATTCCTATCTTTCGGTTTTA
The DNA here is from genome assembly GCA_951799385.1 of Hyppa rectilinea. NCBI lineage: Eukaryota > Metazoa > Arthropoda > Insecta > Lepidoptera > Noctuidae > Hyppa > Hyppa rectilinea. The sequence continues at coordinate 2,146,553 of OX637324.1, read as the reverse complement.
AAAATACTAAGCGGCCCAATAACTGCGACCAACTTGAATGTATCACGATTGGTCACAGTCGCCATTTGGTTGTGGTGCCCTAGCTTAATTACTACGTCCAACTGTGAGTATAGACCAGAAAGTTAAAAAGAGTCTCAACCATTATAAAAAATGTTTCCTTCATTAGAAGTGCACGTTTTTATATAGATTCATTAATTTAAAAAAAGTGTCAACCATTTGAAGGTCAATAAGCTATTTAGAGGATCAGAGAAATAATCCCATTTCGTCTAGTCGAAATGAAAATCAGCAAAAATGCTTGTTTTACTTAGGCCTCTTTGAAGATCTTCGAGGGCCCTTTTCTAACCTTATTACGATCTAGAAATATATGGGAATGGACTTTGAGATTGTGATAATTAGATACCAGAATTTAATTTTGTAGTAATGAATACTTCGGTCTTTTGATCTGTATTATTTTCGGTTTTCGTAGAAGTCATAATTAGACAACATTTTGGAATTGTTGCTGATTAAATGAATTATTATGTATATTTATTTAATCAAAGCAAATATTAAGGTACTTACATTAATTCATGATTCTAACGTGACGTTCTCCCGACAGTATATCATACAGTATGTTAATTAACGAAAGGCATTCCCGTTAACCCACAATAGTATACCGTCTTTACAATTGTGCTAAAAAAAATTGCTATAAAAAATTCGAGAAAAAAAAAGAACGGCTGCCTTCATCAGACAAGAGAGATATGGTCAGACAGACAGACGAATGACGGATTGACGTACAGCGGAGTCTTAGTAATAGAGTCCTGTTTTATCCTTTGGGTACGGAACCCTAACACCGGTGTTCAGCTGCATTCAGTAAGACAAGTATAGTTGGGAAAAGGTTTGGCAAATGAGATCTTGAGAAGAGCAGTTCTGCTTCCGATCTGAAGATTTGACCAGACATCATGATTAAATAAGAAGTTTAGTTCAATTTGAAGCTATTTGTACAGTCAACAGCAAAAGTAGATGATCAAAATCAGAAATTCAATACTAATGAACGGAGTTTACGTCAGAACTGTGTGGCGTCAGAGTGATTCAAAAGTTTGTGATTGTAAATTATACCAAACATTTACTACTAGTACAGCTGCCATATATTCGTGAATTCCGTTAATTAGTATTGAATATCTAATTTTGACCATCTACTTTTGCTGTTGACTGTACATCAAATACACGACACGTAAACCTATGTTATTTAAAAAAATAAAAACATTTTTGTTTATTTGTTACCTACAAAAACAAAAATATTAAAAACTAACTCCAACAGAGTGATATTTGAAACAAACACAATTTTATTTACACAGTACTCTATTAATTACCATTTTTTTGCAAAACTAATAAAGTCACTTTTGAAATCCAGCCGCTTGATTGGATTGAGTGATTAAATAAATATCGTAGGTACACAGGCCAGCACATTAAGCTTCCCCGTCAAATGTCTTTCAAGTCAAATCATTTATTTAAAAAACACAGTTTTAAACGTCAAAATAAACAAAAATAGAATTAATTCTACTCGCCCCTTCCAAAAGGTAGTTTTGTTTGGAGAAGAATGGCCAAGAAACTCCACCGTTACTTTTTTTTAAATGTTTTGTATACATAAATTATACATTATGTGTGAAGACGATGCACCCAGAATAAAAACACTACATCGAAAAAGGTGAAAAGAAACACACATATATAGCAATGGCAGGTAAACTTAATTATGTCATAAGTACATGGTGCTCACATATTTACATAAGAATAAGGTTCTTGTTCAATTGGGGATATATGACAGTTTGGTATGGCTTGAAGTACTTAGAAAACTCTCTTAATAACGCAGATTTGTATTCGATTCAGCACGGAAGCTTGTCAAACGGTTGTAAATAGCAATGCTGCAGTAGTTTAGGCTCCGTGTGGTTCACCAATTACTCCAATTATTATATTTTCTAGCCATGGGGTCCAAGTCCTCATAGTTTGTTTAAAGAAATCTCCAAACGGCTAGTTGACACTTCCCGTGACCCAAGGGCCGGCTTTTACCTTGACCAGAGGCTTAGTATTGCCATACAACGTGGCAATGCCGCCAGTCTTTTGGGTATATACTCGTAACTAGTCGACAGCGATGCGGAGGAATTTTTCAATGCCATATTTTAGTTAGTTATTAGTTTTAAATACTTGTACGTAGTACAGACGCCAGCACATCAAGCTATCCCTAACTGTCAATTTTTCTCAATTAAAAATGGGATGGTATTTAAAAGTACTTCAATTTATTCCCATTTCATTTACCTAATTTTGCCTGTGTTCCACCAAATATACTGAATGTGCACCAAAATATGTTCATTAAAATATGTCATAACGAGCATCTATTTAACAACTGTTGCAAATTTGTAAAAATAGTAATACACCTAATTTTAAAAACAAGCATTTATTTTTTTAGTTTTACTTCAGATAATGCACTGCAAAATGTATTTGAATCAAACACCAATTAGTGTCCAATGTAGCTTTATTAATAAAAAATGAACACATTATAAAATGTAATGCTTACTAAAATGTTTTTTTAATACTAATCAGTACGAACCATAATAATTCAAACGTTAAACAAAGTCATTTCTCCTACAATGTTCACATTATCAGTCCACTCAATCTCTGCGGTACTTCTTTAAATTATTGCACCAATAAAGCGCACTTTGCCTTTGTAGGACGCCCACGTTTTCGTTTTTGCCCGATGGCTATGTTTTTGGCTTCTACTGGAGGTGTTATGTATTTCAGCCTGATCGCAAGTCCAGTAACATGTTTACATTTATAATTTTTTTTTAAACTCGGGGCAGTTACATTGACCCTTTACCCAGTCACTATTTTGGGAAGGCAAGACAACTGTCCAGTGAGTAAAGGCAAACAAAATCCATAAATTTCCATCGATTTATGGTGCGGGGATGTCCCTTGTACCTGCGGGGGTGCCCCCTCCACTCTGGCACCACGCCCATGATAAGGTAACTCACCATTGCTGAGAAAAATGACTTTTCCTAACCTAACCTCAAAACATTCAAAAGTTTCTCAAAAAGCGTAGTCAGTGGTTTAAAAAAAAAGTAACCAAAAACTTCTAACCTAACCTGTCCGAGTCGGGGTAGGGCAAGGCGGTTTTGGGTATTTTTCGGATATTCACAACACTTGCACTTCACTACACTCTTCAGACACAGAAGCATAGGGCTACAAAAAAAAGCATGCCGGTAACGTCGCACGTGTATCTAACGTCTCGCTTTCTCCTATGATCCTGCAATATCTCTATCTCACTCAACGAACCGCCCCGCCTGCCATCGCCACGCCGCTGCGCGCCGTCTCCGTCGCACAACAGAGAGCAATAGGCAGGCATATGCGCGTCGCAAGCGCGCCAAAACCATTTTCAGTAAAATAATCAGTCTTAGAAGTAATGTTTTACGAAATGCATTATTTGTTCTTCAATTATAATTATTTCACTAACATAAAAGTTGTACAAAACCGTTTTAAATGGGAATACGGTACTAGGATGCATACTAAATATTTTGTGTAACATTCAGGAATATTTGGTGCACGATCAGTATTTTTCGGGGAAGAATAAAATAGTTATTGTTACAATAGAATATTTGCAGCGCACTACAATAAAAAAGTGTTATATCTTGGTGTTAATTTGGAATTTGTTTGATGTAACATATTTTGTTGGCCGAGTAGTTTAATTATAGTAAAACAATTAAACGGGTTTAAGATCAATATTTTAGAAATGCATACATAGATGTACCTTTAGATTTTTGGTGAACACAAAAATATTACCCTTAAAAATGAACCTTATGTCTTTGCAAGAAAGTTGAAATACTATCAAAGAAATTTGACAGATTGTGGTAGGTACCTTGATGTGCTGGCCTCTGTACCTATATTCTTTTTAGTGTTATATTATTAGTATTATACAGTGTAAGGTTAGGATTTTGGCACCAACTCTGAAATTTTTTTTAAATCAGCTGTTCTATACATTTTGACGAATTATGCGAACATAAATGTACTAAACAACAAATTTTGTATTCATATTATTTCATGAGTACTATTCAATCTGAAAGTATGTCTCTCGTTTAACCTAACACTCTGTATATTGTATATACCATTTTAATAAATCAATATAATTATTACTCTATAAACTATAGTTTTGTATGTTTGTAAAAGAAAACCTCACACTATTCTTTATCACTGTATACCTCTTTGTTATCAATATCCTTTTATGTTTCAAAGGCATGTACTATCAATTTAGTTCCATTGTTGTGATACGCACTTGTAATATTATTATGATTTACGAACCATTGATCATTTGTATTCAGTCAAGTTCATGTTGATGTTCCATACATTTAGACGGTGTGGTTATTGCGTTTCGTATGAAATAGGAGTTTTTTTATATAATAACTAGCTTTTGCCCACGATTTCGTTCGCGTGCAGTTCGGTTAAATCGCAATATCGGGATTTGAGACAAAAAGTAGCTAGCTAGTGTCCTTTCTCGGGATGCAATATTACATATATGTATCTATTTGCCAAAATGTATCGTTTTTTTTACCGTTCAGTGGTTTAGGCGTGAAAAGATAACATACAGACAGACAAAGTTACTTTCGAATTTATATTATTAAGTATTGATCATCATCATCATTTCAGCAGAAAGACGCCCACTGCTGGGCGTACGGAAACACCGCCACCTCAACCGGTTCTGTGCTTCCCGTACTGCTACTAGAAATTCCAAACCTAATAAACCACTGCACCCGACCTGAGAATCGAAGCGAGAACGTCACGCTCAGCGGTCGTGCTTGCGACAACTAAACCAGACAGGCAGTCAGCCAGTTCTTAAACTTAATAAATAATATACCACAAAACCAGTACTTTCAATTATTATATTTACGTTTATTTTAAGGTTTGAGATAAATTAGTATTTTCTTAGACAGTTAAAATTAAATTATACTCATATACACTTACTTGATACTTATTTAACTTAAAAATAAATGATTGGCGATTTTAACAACACGATAACGTTTGTGTTGGGCCGACATTCGTCTCTCCCACTGTGGGTGGAGCGGAATGGAGTGTCGGACTTTTACTGAGTAAAACCTATCCATGTTCCTTCCTTAGCCCTTTATGTTTCGGGGTAGCGGTAACCCGCTGATCAGCTGTGCAGGCTTTGATTCTAACCGTCCCCTTTACTAATGCTGACATATCTTTAACACGTTGAGCGGCAACGCGGTCACCGGTGAGCCGCGAACAATAGTTTTTCTATTGTGTCTGCTGCGTGGCAGTCAATGACTTAAGGCGCGCATGGTACACGAACGCGCCGCGCCGTCCCACACGGGCCCTTTCGTCTATACCAATCTGTTTAAATTCTTAATACATAAAAAAACGAAACGTCCTCTTGTCACGCTACTATTGCATGTAGTCGTACAATCCAGTCGTATTTTATGTCAGCCTTTCAGATATCGTAAAAATATATGCCGATTGTAAGCAGTAAAGAGCAAAGAACATTGGTACCTGTGATCTGGAGACGGTATTGAAACGTTATAGAAACGAGAATATTGTTTTGAGTTTATTTGGTATGGTACGGACGGCCAGCGCGTCAATCAATCCCAAACTGTCAAATTTTTTCAAATGATTTTATACGTTAAAACGCTGTTTATTACGTTCAAAATCGATTGAGATAATTGGACAGTTTGTGGTACTTTGATGTCCTGTATATAACAGATAACAAATTTTAATGTTTTTGCCTATTTGTCTGTCTGTTTGTTTCGGCTAACTCGGTCCACAAGCAACGGTTCTTATTTTAGAAAAAGAAAATAATAAGGGTCCAGACGGGCGAAGCAGCCACCAGTAGCTATTACTGATGTTACCTAATTAATCGTATACTTGCGTATACGCATAAAAACAAAAGTACCTAACAATAACTGAATACGTTGTTTATTATACATATTACTTCTGTACATATTATTATGAATATTTAGATTTAAAATGTAAATATGTAACTATCCTATGTTGACTAGTTACTTAATAACTGAAACTAATTTTCACACTATTAAATTTTTCTATCCCTTTTTTATGTGTTTATTTTTCTTTACGTTTAGTTTCTTACGAATCAAATTAATTACTTATCTAGGTTATTAACGATACTTAATCTTACTTAACTTCACGATAAAAAATCCAAACCAAAAATATTATACATTGCTTTTTTTATGTTATCTAAACGAATAAATAACTAAATCAATTTCGACAGAGTATTTGAATTTAAAAACACTATCATTTTAAACGTTCAAAGAATCAAAAAGGGAATGTCGTCAGTCCAAATAGCGTACAACTCTTTTACAGCTATTTAATAGCCGTCAGTACAGCGCTGGATCAGGTAAAAGAAAACCATTGAAGCCTTCGCATTGATTTTATTTGTTTTCGAAAGTTCTGTTTGTGTTTCACGTGATTTTGTTTAGAATATTCATGTTCCTCTATTTATTAAGGGGATTGAAAAACGTGACTTAAGCTAACTTGAATTTCCAACGGTAGGATAAAAGCGGCCCATACGCAGCATAAAACTTTGACACCATGTTAGTCACTAACTGGTCAAATAATAAGGAGAAAATACTGGTCATTGAAGGAAATAGTGAAAAGTAAGGATCTAGGAATCACATAAAAAAGAAAACATTCGAGACCTGTATTCTACCAGTTCTCACTTATGGCTGTGAAACTTGGTCAACAACACTTCACCACAGGGAAAGGCTAGCAAAATGCCAGCGTGCCATGGAGAGAAGCATGCTAGGGTTAAAAATCAAAGACTGAGTCAGGAATGCAGACATAAGAAAAATATCAAAACTCACAGATATACTTACCCGGATAGACACCCAAAAATGGAGATGGACTGGACATCTGCTACGACACCCCATTAACAAATGGAGCAAGCAAGTCACCCTCTGGCAACCAAGAGGCGGCAAAAGAAGTAGGGGTCGTCAAGTCAGGAGATGGGAAGATGACTTGAAACAGACAGCGGGACCATTCTGGTTGAGAGTAGCAAGGGACAGAATCCACTGGAAGGAATTGGAGGAGGCCTATGCCAAAAGGCACACTGAACTTAGGGACTTCTTGTAACCCTATGTTTAGGAATAAAAGGCTATTATTATAGTCACTAACTACACAAAAACAAAGAAGAAGAACGGTAGCAGTGGCTGCCACATAACGGAGCGCAAAACGATGTTCCCTACTAGATGGATCGAAGACCTTAAGAAGGTGGCTTGGATAGACTGGATGCGGAAGGAGGAGGACAGGGTATTATGGCGCGGCCTAAGAGAGGCATATGTCCTTTCCTTTATTTTCCTTAACCGTTTTAAGAGCAGTGGTGATGAAACTATCAACACAACTTACAAAGCGCCAGTGTAGGCTCGAACCTATCACCTACAAACTCGTGTGTCATGGCCACTGGGCGACTACTGCTCGTCAATGACAAAATTTTATATCCACCTCAATCTATTTGCAGAGTGAAATTGAATTCATGGGTATTCTGAAATCACGAAAAAAAATCAGCTGTTCCATACATTATACTCGCTTTACTCGTCAAAATGTAGAGAACAGCTGATTTTTTTCGCGATTTCAGGTATGTTCCCATAGTGAAAGTTGTTCATAATGATGAGTACAAAGCTAGTTAACTAGCTTTTGCCAGCGGCTTCGCTCGTGTGGATGTCGGAATTTTCATACAGACAAAATTGCCCTTTTTCAGCCCCCAGTAAAGATCGAGTTTTAAAAAACCCCTTCTTATTGCTACATTCTACATTCCTAGTCCCAGCAGTCGCCTGTGCGTTGATATGTCAGTCAGTCAGTCAGTCAGTTTCTCCTTTCTTTAGTCTTTTTTTGACAGTTTCTTTTATATAGGCTGACATTTAATTCATGGGCATTATTTTAAGGAGTCTTTGTACTCATCATTATAAACAACTTTCACTATGGGAACACACCTGAAATCGAGATGTGGCTCTAACTAAAACGAGAAGAAGAATTGTATCTCTTCTACATCAAATGGTGCGTATTCGATGCGGAGTTTCCACGCTCTCACATATATATGTATGTGCATGGTATTTATTCCTTGCTATTTACGAGTTCCAACACATTTCCAGTGCAAATAAAATTATTCGTTCAAGAATAAATGTATCGACATCGAAACGAAATAAGTAGGTGAAAGGGAAACAGCGGAGCTGCTTCGTCAAGTGTCTTATTTGTGTCAAAGTTAAACGGGTTTCATTCCCCTTTTTCGTAACATATTGAATTTTTAGAATCCTGTTCCGTGTGTGTTGATCAGTGCCGCGTGAAAAATATTTTTTGCTCAAGCAAAGTAAAATACTGTAGTACAAAAGTGTTTCAATTTAATTCTGCAATATGCAGTGCAACACCGTAAAACGCAGCGTGAAGCAACGCGCAACGACACAAAATGTAATGTTATAAAAAGTAAAACAACGTCGCAAAAAAACAACGCATTGTAAAACGCAATGCAACGCCTTGAAAAGCGATACAACGTTAAAAACGCAATATAACATCTTCAAATGCAATTCAATGGTGTAAAAAGGTATATAAAGGAACATTTGACTCAACGCAATAAAAAAAATATATGAAAACATAATATACCTACTTGATAATTAATAAAAAAATCTTTTTAAATTTCTAATTCCTGAATATATTATGTATTAATAATGTTATAAGCAAGGAGTCGTCAAAAACTGAGGTAAAATTTTAATTAACAATTTCCAGAGAAACAATTCTCTTTTATCGATAAAATAATAACTGTAGACAGTTTTCAAGGAGCTGTAAAAGCAATTTTCTAAAAGAGATATTTAGCAATTTACGCCTGAAATTGCTTTTAAGAACCGAAGAGATTTATTGTATTTAGGCGATTATTTGAGGAAATTAGTGACTAGATTAGACAAACAATGAATGATAAATAAATATTTTGTACTGTTTTTGCTGTACTGCGAAAATCACTCTTAATGCTACGACGTCAATGTGAAATTGTTACCACTGATGTGCGGGCGAATGTTCCAATATATGTAGTTTCTTGTAAATTAGTTTGCTGCGGGAAGTACCTAATATCAGCACTCTAAAATAAACGTGATGTACAGAGGCCAGCACATCAAGTTACCACAACCTGTCAAATTTCTTGATAGTATTTCAACTTTATTGCAAAGACATAAGGTTCATTTTTAATTGAGAAAATTTAACAGTTAGGGATAGCTTGATGTGCTGGCGTCTGTACATGCTCTCACAGCTACGACGTAGCACGTCGTAACGAATATGCTACGCCGTAGCATAGCGTATGTGCTACGGCGTAGCAGCTGCCATAGCCCAACAGTATAATTTGCTGTACATGTTACAGTTAGTATTTTCATTTTAATACTCAACAAAGATGATTAAATGTGTTTACGAGTATACTATATAGACAACCTCTGCACGTCATGCTTCTTTTGCTTGTATTTTTTTTAATATGCAACGATTATAAGTTCCATTATACAAACATGGATTGCATCAAAAACATTATTTTTATTCACAAAAGAATAAAAAAGATAAACGTTCCAAAAAAAAACAGGTGACAACACGAAACGGCTTATCCTTTAAAGCCCTCAAAGGGCGATAAAAATAAGGTAAAATTGATAAATCAGACAGGCCTAATTCCAACTTGAAAATTTTGAAGAAATAATTTGAAAGATTTATGCGATAAAATCTTTTTCTTACACTTTCTCCTGTCCTGACAAATCCCACCTTTTTCTTGGGATTGTCATGGATTAAGTGTGACTTTCATCTGAGTCCCTTCAGTGAAGCCTGTTTAGGGAAAATAAATTCAGATTTTGAAATGATTTCGGATGAAAGTTTTTGTTGGGTTGGTTTCGGCAGTAGGCTCTCTTTAGGGACATTTAACGTTCATTGGATTGAAATGAATTGATGTGCTTATTTGTAGGTTTATTGGAACGTTTTGAGTGTTGGTTCTGGAAGTTATAGCTAGGAGTTAATTTGTGTGACTGAAAAATTACTTAATATTAAATTCATTCAGAAAGATTAGTGATGTTACTACCTACTGTTAGTCTGAGTTGATATTCAGTTAAAGAAAGCAATCTATAATTGATCGATTTTAAAACACAAACTACAACACAATATCATACATTTGTTGATCGTAGTGTCCATAAAAAATTATTAAAATCTCCTGAAGCAAACTAAAATTTATTACTTTTTTTTTGAGGGTGGGAAATCATCATATGACCCCTCCCGCTCTGGGTGGAGCGGAAGGGAGTGTCAGACTCTTACTGACTAAACCCCATCCATGTTTCTAGCTTTGCCCTGTTGGTTTCGGTAACCCTTTCGAACAACCCCGCTTAAAAAATTATTACCTTGGATGTAGTTTTTTGGTTACCTTATACATATTTTTAAATTCAAATTAATAAAACTACTTACACTACGTACAAAAACAAAAAAAAACACTTAGGCATCGAAGTACTTGTCCATCGAACACAAAGCGTCTACACTACATTTTGACAGTTAAGTTTAAAGGTCAAACACACATAATATCAACTTGAAACGAGATCGTCACCGTATCGCCTTGTTTGTGAGCTTGTCTCGAGTCGAGGCAATTACGTTACGATTCCAATTAGTGTGCGTTGCAGTAGTAACTTTCATACAATAAATACTGCATGGCTCGAGTTGATATGGTTACGATCCCTTAAATCTTATTCTCCTATTGTGGTGTATCTATTGATTTACCAGTAGCTGAATATAAACAAGAACTCCTTTGAACATACTCAGCTCACTCATTTCCCTGACTATATACAAATACAAAGCGTGATCGCAAACATTGAGAATCAAACATTATTCCTAAAGACCTCAGAAAAGGTAGGTCAAGTCGTTATTACTAAAAATCCGGTCGAGATTTTAACCTATGTAACATGAATATGAGACATGATGTGAAATCCAAAACAGTCGTTTTTATAAGTCGCTTAAATTCAACGCTGGGGCTCTGCCCCACATGGGGTCGCAGCAATAAGCTTTGATTACTAAAGAGAAAAGAAAGTAAATTAATGTATTTTCTTGCTTTAATGCCGATTTTTCAATAGCTTATCAGGCAGGTTTTGTCTGAAGACTAAAAATTGTGGTTTGACATATTTTCAATGAAACAGTCAAGCTGGCATTTTTCTTCCTCCAATGAGACTTATCTGACTATTAAAAAATCAGCCGTTATTCTAATTAATGCGACAGCTCCGATGCAGCCGAAGTTATTTTATTTCCAGCCAGCTACGACATAAATTCACATCAATCCTTTACAACAAACCTTTTTTGGTGCCTGACTGCATGACCAAAGACGGTTGGGCCCCGAGACGGTCAAACGGTTTGATTCAAACACGTAAATTTTGGTTTGACTCAAACCATTTTGATCGTTTACATAGCTAGTTTGAACGGTTTGTCAAACATTTACGGGTTTGAAGCTTGTTTGATGAAATTTCATATTTTTGTTGTGTTTGACGCGCCGTTTGATCGTGTTCCGACGCGTTTGAACAAACTCGGCTTAGTTTAGTTCTAGATTTCTAGCATTTTCTGTAGATGTTCGTGGGTAAGGTCTTTGGACCAAAGTTTTTTTCTTTTTTTTTCTCTTCTGACGCAGAACATTAACGTTATAAAGCATCTTGTCTGCATCACACACAAGTCTAATTATGGCGGCGTACCGAACCAAACTGCGCAATGCCGTTTGACAACCGTTCAAACCGACATCAAACGGTTTCATCAAACACGTAAGGTTTGAATCAAACCGCAAATACGTGATCATTGCTTTCATGTCAGTTTTCTTTTTAAATCGAAAAGCGGCATCTTGACAGATGCCGCTTTCACGCGATCGCTACCACTCTCGTTTTCATCGTCATTTACACCATTTATTGCGGCAGTTTAAAATGTATTTAAACATTATTATATCACTTAAATATAGCAGCTAAATCTTTATGCTTTGACATGTCGCCGTTCAAAAATCGAAAAGAACCGGGTCGTCAGATAATTATATAAGATGAAAACCAAAGGGTTTAAAGCTAAGTTTAGCTCGAAATAAACTACGTAATGAGGCTGTTTTAAGATTAACAAATTATTCATGAAACAGTTCAACTTCATGTTGAAGGTTCCTGAATAATGAAATACTAAGTCCCGACCAATTCTGAAAGGGTCTGAAACAATTCCCAAGAAGTTTTGAAGGTAAGTTATTTGTAGAAGTTTGTTTCAGTGTTTCCAGATTAAGTAAAAATAGATAGATCGATTATTTTTTTATTGTGTATATTTTTTATTATTATTTTTATTCCCTCTCTTTGTTTACAAATCGCTGTTGTAGTATATTTAGTCAATGCAAAGTACTTTTATACATGTGGAAGCTCGTAATTAGCAATTTTTGTTACCTAAGAATGATTCCTACTTGTGGTATTAGTCTGTACGCTTTCTGTAAAATAAAATAAATATAACAAAGAGAAAGAGAGAGAGAGAGAGAGAGAGACCTTAGAACGTAGAACTTTTTAGAGGAATTTACGGTTTACACGCTTCTTACGCACAATGTTGTTGGTTCACAAAGTTCATAAATATGCGTCATTAAGGTAGCATCGGTATTAATGAAATACATACTAGTGTTTGCCCAGTGGTAATAGCCCGGACTTACTAGTTGGTCGTTGGTTCGAATCCAGACAAGTGCTTTACTTAATTTAAATAATTTCATCACCACAGTTTTCCAAACGGTGAAAAATAACATTGTGAGGAAACCGGCAACTCTTAGAAACAAAAATTCAAGACATGTGACTTCCGCCAACCTGCACTGGGCCCGCGTGGTAGAACACAGTTTAATTCCTCCCAAAGAGAGGAAGCCTGTGTCCCTCCTCTGGGAACATTAAAGGTTGCTTATGATACATTACCAGAAATCATTTGATAAATGTAGTATTAACAATAATTTTGTTTTTAAATTATTGTTTTACTAACGTAGGCTATGTTCATTAAGTCCGCCTCTGTACAATATGTTTAATGTTTCTGTGCTTAAAGTATTAAATACTTAAATAAATCCTTCAGTCTGAAATAAAAAAAATTAATTTGAATAAAAGTTATTATGATGAGTATAGTGACCCATTTTCAGGTTATTTCAATTACATCTTCAATAAATATAACTCTACCTACGACGTAATAGAGGTGAAGATTATGACATAATTATGTTCCATTCATTTGCATAGCCATGACAAAGTCAATTTCTGGCAGTACAAACATGTATCCCAAGCCGCGCCCATCCGTTAACCAATATTACATTTTTAAACTTTTTCAACGTCGAGCCGAAATAAACGGAACCAATAAAACCGTTACTCCAATAAAAACCGGACAGCAGCCGGATAAAAATTACCGCGAAAAAACCAGCGTACACAAAATACAACCCGGACGTTTTGCCCGGTCCAAAAGGTATCTTAACCGGTTCAACGCTTGTCGATATCCGGATTATCCGAATTTAAGGGTTGACACTAACAAGGGTTAGATTTTCTACGCCGTCAAGGGTGGAAATGGCTAAGGGTTAATTGGACACATTCACTCAATATTCCAGACGTAGCACCGGACGGTTAATGGAGTTTCAGGTCCCGATAACCGGACGATATATCCGGATTTTTGGACCGTGTTAAGGCTGGTTTTTGGGAAAGAATTTGCTGGGTAAAGAGCACTATTAATGAGGAATTAAGCACCGTCTAATCACGGCTGCTGGTTCTAGGATCTGTATCTAGATTTTATTTATTTTATTTATAAATGGCATCTCGCAGTTCAACCAAAGGGTTGTCTACTGCTTAACCGGGCTTGCCTGTGGCTGCCATAAAAGAATTGTAGCCTCCAGCCAGGGCTTAATAAAAACTAAAGCTAACTTACAAAACTAAGCGACTACACGCTAAGGGCACCCCCTGCGGGGTTCGGACCTCGGCTTAGGGTGTCGCTGGGGGGGGACAGCAAGGGACAGCTGGATCGGGGGTTTTTAAAACTACTGGCTCAGCGGCAACGCGGGCTGGCTCGAGCAAGGGTCGGGGGGGATGGTAATGGACAGGGTCGTCGCGACGGGCCTCGACGGCGAGGACGGAACGACGGAAATTTGTGTCTGTATGCTGATCTAACAGTGCTAGTAGCCGGGCTGCTCTCCTGGAGGAGAGTGGTGGCATCGTCGGGGGCAACGAGGGTATGCCGTGGACGGCGAACCTTACTGATGCGGGACGGGGTGTATCGGGAGGCGGCCGCAATCAGGGGATTGCGGTGCTTTATGGCAGTGTCAAAGAAACGCTTCGAGAGGCGTTTCATGAACTGCTGAACTGTGGGGAGTTTAAAATCTACATGAAGGTCCATGTTACGGACGTAAAAGGGAGCTCCTGAGACCCTACGGAGGAACCGGTTTTGAAGTGTCTGCATTCGATGCAGATACTTGGGTTTGGCGTGCGCGAAGACGAGACGCAGTTTGCACCGGAGTGGCAATTTGCTGCGTTCTGTAAGCATGAATTGGAGCCTACCGAGAGCAAAAGCGGCCCGCGAACGGACCTGCTTTATGTGCTCTGCGAAACTGAGGTGTTGATCGAGAGTGACACCCAGGTACTTGGCATGCTTCGCCCAAGGGATCGGCTTGCCGTACATGGTGATCGGATTAGGGGGGTTGGGGAGTGCCCTACGAATTCTCCTAAAGAGAACAGCCTGGCTTTTATCGGGGTTGACCTCGATTCTTCATTTCCGGAACCAAGCGCCGAGGACGTTGGCCGAGTTCTGGAGAGTCTGAGCTATAGCTGGCGGACTGGTCCCTGTGTAGTAAATGGCCGTGTCATCGGCGAATAACGCCAATTGGGCCTTTTTACTCTTAGGGATGTCGCTAGTGAACAGGGTAAAGATTAGGGGGGAGAGAACGGAGCCCTGGGGGACTCCGGCGCGAATCGGGTGGGGGGAGGAGAGAGCGCCCTCGATGCGGTAGCGGAAGGTGCGGTTCGACAAAAAGTCCCGTAAGATGAGCACGAGACGGTCGGGCACGCCGAGATGGTATAGCTTATATATTAAGCCATTGTGCCAGACTTTGTCGAAAGCCTTCGCTATGTCGAAGAACAGGGCGCCAGTCATAGCGCCACGCTGGAAGCCGGCACTGATGTGCTCGACTATGCGGTGCGCTTGCTGGACGCACGAGTGTTGGGTACGGAACCCGAACTGCTCGTCCGGAATCAGGCTCTTCGCCTCGGCATAGTCCTTGAGACGCTTATAAATAAGCCTCTCGTAGATTTTGCCGAGCACGTTGAGAAGACTGATGGGGCGATAGCTGGTGGGGTCGGATTTGGGTTTGCCGGGTTTAGGGATACCTATAACAGAGGCCTCTTTCCAGGCTTGTGGGAACATGTTATTACTCATGGCGCCATTGAAGATGGCGGTCATGAGCATGATCAGTTGGGCGGGGAAGAGTTTGAATACCTTATTGGTAATTCCATCTGAGCCGGGGGCTTTACGAGCCTGAAGACCCTTGATGATGTCTTGCACCTCGTCAGGGGTGACGGGGGGCAGAGGATCATCTGGATCTTCGACGGGCGGGAGAGAGGCTCTACGTTCGACCTCGGCGTCGACTTTGGCGAGGTGCTTTGGGTCGACCGGAAGGGAACTGGGGGAGCATTGGGACTCGAGACTGTCGGCTAGGAGCTCGGCTTTTTCAGAGCTATCGAAAGCGATGCTCTTGTCGGGACGGATGAGTGGAGGGGTGGAAGATTCTTCGGGAGCGCGAAGCTTCCTCTGAAGGTTCCAGAAGGCATGGTGATTGGGCTCAAGTTCACCGAGTAACTTGTCCCAGTTGTCCGAACGAGCTTCCGCAATGCGTTTCTTTACAGCACGCTGTAAATTGCGCATGTGGGCTTTGTTCGCATCGCAGGGGAAGGAGTCGTAGGCACGGATGGCTGCGTTCTTCTCGGTTATCAGCTCACGTACGTCAGCGGGTAGTTTCCAGCGGTGGTCTTCCACCACCGGGACTTCCCGTGAGCAATCCGTCAAAACGGATTGCACGTGTTCTGTAAACGAGGCGATCGCGCCGGTAGTGTCATCGACAGAGACAATGAGGTCAGGAATGGATTCCAGCTGAGGTGACAGAGTGTCGGATTTAAGCTTTTCGCTTACTTTCCTCCAGTCGGTCACCAGCTGGGTGCGGGGCGGGTGGTCAGGGTCAAGCGGACCCCCCGTGTAGGGGGTGAGGTGCATGACGACGGGACGGTGGTCAGAGTTAAGCTCTTGTAACGCCTCTAAAGATTGCAAACGGAGGTTCACATTCTTGAGGAGCGCTATGTCGAGGACGTCGGGAGTTTGGTTAGGGTCGCCGGGATAGTGGGTGGGAGTCATCGGAGCGATGACGTCAAAGTTAAGGGAGGCCCCTTAGTTGAACAGTAATCTGCCTCT
The DNA here is from genome assembly GCA_951799385.1 of Hyppa rectilinea. Taxonomy (NCBI): domain Eukaryota; kingdom Metazoa; phylum Arthropoda; class Insecta; order Lepidoptera; family Noctuidae; genus Hyppa; species Hyppa rectilinea. Next base: position 2,130,107 of record OX637324.1, on the reverse strand, counting down.
GGTAGAGGTGAGGTTACTGTTCCAGGCGGGATGTTTGGCATTGAGGTCGCCCGCCAGGATGACGGAGTCGCTCAAGCCGAAGAGGAGTGAGAGGTCGGCGGCGATGGATATATGATCCTCGCTACCGTTGGCCGGTGGGAAATAGCCAGAGATGATGGTGATCGGCTGATGACCGGTCATGGCGAGCCGACAGAGAGAGATCTCCAAGTGAGAGAGGAGAGGGGGGGGATCTAGAGGGATGCAATGGAGAGTCCTTATGAAATAGATGAGGGTTCCGCCCTTGTGACAGCGTGACCGATCATTGCGAACTATGCGATAGTTGGCGATGTTCGGGTTGCGTATATGGGGCTTCAGAAAGGTCTCCTGAACTAGTAGGACGTCAAGCTGATGGTCGCGGAGGAAGGCGGCGATCTCATCGCGTTGACTTTTAACGCCGTTGAAACCTAACTTGAGGGACCGGGGCTTTGTACATCTAGCACCTTTTGTAATATCCATAATTGATTATTTAAAAGGTGAGGTTGGAGATGGCGCGCAGTACCCCGGGGTAGCTGTGGTATGCCATGAGGATTTTGATAGGGTCGCCCTTGGCGGCGTAGACCTGATCGGCCATCGCGATCGCCTCCGGGGTTTCGAACACTTGGTTCATAACCGCGAGGGTGTGGACGAGGATCTCCGTCGTGGTGGGCTTGATACCTGCTGGGGAAAGGGAAGGGACCTTTTTCGGGGCTGCCGAGGCAGGCTTCGAGGGGGCGGCGGGTGGAGTTGCCAAAAGGGCCACGGGGGAGGGGGCTGGCCCAGGGTTAACGGTAACCTTGGGCGCGGGGTTGGTAGCAGGGGGCTGAGAGATGGGGGCCGCGGTGACTGGAGCGTCGCTGCGGAGTAAGTTGGCCCAGGGCATGGCTCGTTGGGGGCTGAGTCGCACTGGCAACTGCGCTGAGGGCACCTTGATGGTAGCCGAGGGGCTTTCCCTCTTCTGGCGATCGCTAGCGCGCTTCGCTAGTTTGGGGGAGGAAGCCTTGGGGGCTTTCGGGCAGCCACGGTAGTTGGCTGGGTGGCCAGATTGGCGACACAGTACGCAGCTCGGGGGTTCGGTGCATAGAGCCCGATCCTTTGGGCGGGGACAGTCCGCTGTGCCATGGTCACCCAGACACTTGACGCACCTGGGGGTGGCGTAGCAGTTGGACTGCGCATGGCCATATAATTGGCAGCGATGGCACTGGCCAATTATGTTGGAGCGGCGGGGTTTCTCAATAGAGATCCCCGATAGTGAGCAGACCGACTTGATCTTGAAGATCGGGTGGTGCCCTTCTACAGGGTCACACACCACGAGGACCATGTCATAAGCGTGCCCGCGACGCGCCTTGTGAAGGCGGTGCACCGCTGACACGGGGATGCCTTGGGCAGAGAGGTCATCTTTGATGTCGTCCGAAGGGATCTCCTTCGGGACTCGGCGGATGACTACGCGAGTCGGTGTCTCTTCAGGGAGGGCGTAGGTATGGAACGAGTAGTTCCTAGTACGCAGCATAGCGGTGAGCTCCCTGTAGTCCGCGGACGAGGGAACGGACACCTTGATGCCCTGTTGGGTCGAAGTGGCGCTGGTGTACTGGATCTTACGATCCACGCACATCTTGGACACTTCGGTCCATTTGGCCTTGTCTTGGATATAGACCGGAGGTGGGGGCTTTTGCTTCTTTCCAGAAGCGGAAGCGGGTTTCGCCTTGCTACCGCAGGGGCGGGGAGCCTGAGAAGGGGCAGGGGTGGGGGAGGATGAGGCCGCTACGGCCTTTTTGGCCTTGCTGGCCTTTCTTCCTCTTCCCTCCTTTTCCGACGACCTCGTAGTCGTCTTCCGAGGATGAGGAAGAGGCAGAGAGGGGGCCATCGTCGTCCGATATCGGAGCGGACGTGTCCATGCTCTCCGGTAGAGCTTGGACTGGGGTGGTGGGGGCAGCCTTTGTGATTACCGGGACAATAGAGCCCGGTGCAGCTGCGGACGGAACAATAGTAGCGGCAGAGACAATGGGTCTCGCGCTAATTGGGTTCGCGGAAGCGGGCTCAATTGTCGGTAATGACAATAGAGCCGGAATTCCGGCAAGCGGCTTTGAGCAAGCCGCTTGAATAAGGCCTTGATCGGCCGGCGGGGGCGAGAGCGGGCTGTCGAGCGCGTCGGTGAAGCCAGCGACTGCCGACGATGGCGCGGTGGGACTGCCGCGCAAAGCACGGGCGGAATGCTGGGCCACGAAGTTCGGGTCCGGGAGCAATTCCGTTAAAAAATAATTGACCCATCTCGGGTCGTAGTCGACCGACATTGTCGGTAGGGAAAACTATAACCTAGATGCGAAAACACATAGTATTCGCAACCTATCGGCCCTACAACCTAATTCCCCGGGTGGGTAGGCCCGGGGATGTGTAGCCTCCCTGTCGGGTGCAGACAGGGAGGTGTGTACCTATGGTGAGCCCTAAGCTTGTAATCCGTTCGCCAATCTTATTGTGCGAACGGGCCCTGACCGGGTCTAGTGCGAAGGGGTAGACACTCCCAACCGACACTAGGTGTGTAGCTGTGGACGAAGTCAGAAACTAGAGTTGACTAGGAGATCCCCCAAGGCCAAACTTCTAGCTCTCGGCTCCAATTGACTGCCTCACCCTGAAGGGGATCGGCGGGTGTGATTGGGTCAACACCCCACTCGGCTTCGTTGACACCGTGAGGTTTCAACCGAGGACCACGAAACTGTGGTTTTACCCAGAGGGGGCCAAGACCGACGATAACGTTTTGACACAATTTCTGTTAAGAAATAGCGACTGTAACTACCTCCTTGAAAAAAGCAGTAGTATACAGGAAACACTTGTAGTCGATGACTACGAAACTGGCGTCGACAGGAACGTCGACTGAAACACACTAGCGGCGAGACAGGGTGCGGCGAGCAGGTAGCGGAGAGCAGGTAGCGCGCGGCACGTCCGTCCGGGGCGAGCGTCGGGCAGCGAGTGATTTTCGATCTATATCTAGAGCGGAGTTAAATCTATTTTAATGTCTGAAATTGTACCTATAGTTACTTTTTTATTTTTCGTGTAGTTAGTGACTAATCTGATGTTTTTTTGCTGCCCATGGGCCTCTGACCTAGCTTCACATATTGTTAAGAAATATCTCTCAAGCATGCCGGTTGCCTCACGATGTTTTCCATCATTTTTTTTAGGCAAGTGATAATTATACAATACGCACATAAATCAGAGGTGCCTCGAACTCGACATTAGTAGAATAACCATCGGACTGCCAATTCACAGCTTGGCAGTCTGAAGGTCACTCTACTAGGCTATCACTATCATAGTTACTGTAGTTAGTGTACACCGGACATAAAAACAAAGATAAAAACATCATTTCCTATTGAAAGTCATGGAAAAATGCCCTGCCTCCTTCCTCTGTGAAAAGCAGTGGGAACATGATACATAGACAATACGAAATAGTGACTTTAACAATCACTCAAATTATATGAAAATTTCCCGCGGACACAGCATACAAATAACAAATCTCTTCAAAGTTGTATTTGAGTCGTAGAGCACGGAAAGGTCGTATAAAAACTGACGACTTTAAAAATGGCTTCCATGACAGAAGTTGTGCGCTCAACGCACTTGTGGCACTACGGACTTTATTAATACAGCCGTGTCTAGCTAATACGCTGCCGACGCGGCGATTCCGTACTCCTTGGTTTAAGTACAGACGCCAGCACATAAAGCTATCCCAAACTGTCAAATTATCCCAATTGAAAATGAACCTTATGGTTTTGTAATAGGGTCGACAAACTATCAAAGAAATTTGACAGATCGTGGTAACTTGATATGCTGGCCTCTGCAGTCCGACTCGCACTTGGCCGGTTTTTTATTAAATAATGGGAAACACAAACACATGAAAAGAACATTAGGAAATTGAAAAGAAAGATCCAGAAATTAGAAGAAAAATGGCGCCTTTCTATCCTCTATAATATTGTTATATCTTTTCATAAATTATGCTCTATAATGTTGAGAAGTGAATTCAATACTTAAATTATAATCTCAATCGAACGGCGCTTATAGGTAAGCTAATTTGATTATTCAATTATTAGACATTGGACCTGAAACTTGTAGGATTGAAAACTCTCAACTTATATTTCCCCCTCTTTATGAGCTATCCAATTTCATAAGTATCACGGAAACAAGAAACAAAACACAACCATCCAAACAAATTCAAAACAAATAAAAGTTGTTGCGACGAAATTTTACTGAACCCGATATAACCGCTTTTATCTGACGCAAACTAGTTCCAACTGGTATGTTTGCGTAATATTCGTAACGGGGTTAGTGAAAACTTTTCCGGTTACCCGGTTAGCCGGCTACTGGGTTATTGGTATTGAATAAAGGTCGGTTTTAGTGTTTGATATCCAACCCGCGTGATTTCTCGTATGATGCGCAATTGTTGTTTTTTTGGCTTAGAGAACGAGATTTGTCGTGAAAATATTAAGATTGAATTACAATCCGTCTCGGAAGGGTTTACATTAATAATAATAATAATGTTTGTTTTATCAATGATTTATTTTTCAGGGTTTGTTTTATTTTGAGGTTGGGAAATCATCCAATGACTTCTCCCGCTCTGGGTGGAGCGGAAGGGAGTGTCAGTCTCTTACTGACTTAAATCCATCCATGTTCCTTACTTAGCCCTTTCTGTTCCGGGGTAGCGGTCACCCTTTCGGACAATCCCGCTGACCCGCAAAAATTACAGTACCTTTTTTTGTAACACATCCAGACACAATGTAAATAAATTGTTATTGAATAATTGAAAGGAAATATTCATAATATGAATAATAACTTCAATAACTTAAATAACACAGTGAAAAATTACTCAATAAACTCGGATTTAATGTTGGCTGGTAGATGTCACGTTTTCAAATGTTTGGTTCATGTGTGCTTTCCTCACGATGTTTTCCTTCACCGTTTTGAGAGTAGTGGTGATGTAATTAAATGCACAAAGTAAAGTGCCTACCCAGGTACAGACGCCAGCACATCAAGCTATCCCTAACTGTCAAATTTTCTCAATTAAAAATGAACGTTATGTCTTTGCAATAAAGTTGAAATACTATCAAAGAAATTTGACAGATTGTGGTAACTTGATGTGCTGGCCTCTGTACAAACGCACGACCTATAACTTATCGGGTTCCATACTACTGTGCAACCACTGCTCTCTCCTTGATTCCTTAAACTGAATTAACGAATTTAACTGAAATCTCAAACAATCCAAAAAATCAATAAAATTACCCCGTTAAAATCCTCGTCTTCAAACTCAAACTCAAAGTATTTATTTCAAATAAACCAATTACAGGCACTTTTGTATTTTCAAGGTGTCGGTCAGTCAGAGAGATGAAGCTAGTTGCCCATTCCAAAGCAGTAGGTACCTATGGAGAAGAACGGGCAAGAAACTCCATGGACACTCTTTGAAACAAAATATGGTTACAAAATATTGGTTACATAGCTTCCCTAAGAAACATTATATCCCTGGACACGTGTCCCTAGCGGCATCCCAAATATACAAGGGAACAATAGCTTTAGTTATTCAATTGAGAAATAAACGTGCATAATTCAATGAAGTAGACATTTATCGAAACCATTTTTTTGTTCGATATTTTTTCAATAAGTTATGTTAGCCGCAAATAAAAGTATTTCGTTCTTTCTCGTTTCTTTCTAGATCCGTCTTATGAGGTACAAGCTTCAGCTAGCGGCTTCGTCCGTGTGGATGTCTAACCACGTGAACGTACTACGTGGATAAAGTATTCTATGTGTGAATCCAGATTATAAACTGTCTATGTGCCAAATTTCATCTAAATCCATTCAGAAGTTTTGCGTGAAACAGTAACAAACATTCATCCATCCATCCTCACAAACACTTACATTTACAAGCGACTTCGTCCGCGTTATGTTCGGTTATATCGAAATATCGGGAGATATACCGGGTTATTTTTCAATGACCGGCCAAATTTTCACTGGGTGTTCTACCCATGAATGTGAACAACTTTCACTATGGGACCAACTCTGAAATCACGAAAAAATATCAGCTGTTTCCTACAAAATATCAATACCTACTCGACTAAAATGTATGAAACAGCTGATTTTTTTTCGTGATTTCAGAGTTGGTCCCATAGTGAAAGTTGTTTATATTTATGGGTAGAACACCCTGCGAAAATTTGGCCGGTCATTGAAAAATAACCCGGTATACATATTTTTGCGACATAAAGTAATCTAGCCCTTCCCCGGGATGCAATCTATCTCACTGCCAAATTTTATCGAAATCCATTCAGTGGTTTAGGCGTGAAAGAGTAACATACAGTCAAACAGACAGATTTACTTTAGAATTTTCAATTCAATATTAGTATGAATATACGAATTCGGATGTTCGAATTTAGGCAGGCATGCTGTTTACTTTTTGCAATTTATTCAAATACGAATGCTCTTGAAACGGTGACGAAAATCTTTAGGGAACGGCATGTCCTCGAACTTAAAATCCGAAGACATGTGACGTACACGTACCCACACTGTGCATGCGTCATGGATTACAGCCCACTCCCTCCCACATCTTTACGGAGGCCAGTATCCCAGCTATGGAAACATAACAGCCTGGTTACGCTACATTGAATTTCTTCCATACACTTAATGCGCTTGAATAAACGCACTGCATTTAATCGAAAAAAGATTCGCATGAACACCAAAAATATCTTTTTTTTTTGGGTAATCATGAAATAGCTTCCCCCGTTCTGAGTGAAGGGAGGGCGTGTCAGACTTTCACTGACTAAAACCCATCCGTGTTCTTTCAGTTGCCTGCGTCAGGGGCCACTGGCAGGGTACTGAATATCACGTGACGACTCCCGGCCACCGTAGGCGCGGGCCTGCGGGTGGTGAGTAATGGGTAGCTCACCGTCCGATCAGGACCAGGCCCGTGCCGGAAGGCGCGTACATGTTCCACGCGCGCCTCAAAGAGATGTCAGCATTTGAAGGGGCCCGAACCTGCCGGATAAGCGAGATTGTCCGAAAGGGTTACCGCTACCCCGGAACGTAAAGGGCTAAGGAAGGAACATGTATGGGTTTTAGTCAGTAAGAGTCTGACACTCATTTCCGCTCCACCCAGAGCGGGCGAAGCCATTGGATGATATCCCACCCACAAAAAATAGGGTACCGAATACTCCGGGTACAGAATCACGTTAGTACTTAATCCCATAGCGTCATCATCATTCTCCTGCTCTTATCCCAATCTATTTGGGGTCGGCGCAACATGTCTTCTTCTTCCATACTTTACCATTAGTCGTCATTTCGGTAGATGGTAGGTAGATCATTTACACAATCCATCCATAATTTCCTTAGTTTCCCTCTACTTTTATAGCCATTCACATTCATACTCACAACTTTCCTGACAACATTTTCCTCATTCCTCCGCACAACATGCCCATACCATGACAACCGATTTCCACACTAGTTTTCAGTCCTCGGTATCACTTTCAGACTTCCTTTTATTTACTCATTCCGTATTCTATCTATTCGCGTAACACCTCTTAGCATTCTCATATCAGCTGCATGCAATTATTTTTCATTCATTCCTTTTGTGGCCCAACTCTCTGATCCATACAGGACGGCAGGTCTAACCACGCTTTTATAAATCTTCCCCTTAAGTTTAAGGGGAATGCGGGAGTCACAAATTGTTCCCGTGACCTACTGCCATCCCCGTAGCGTCTTGTCACACGACATTGGGATTAAATCATAGTACGGACAACAACGCTAAACCGAGTTCTAATGACGTGAAACTGCCAATCAGCGTGCGATCATCAATCGAGGTGTCAACTATAGTGACTATTACATTATCACTGAACCACTGTATCGATCCGTAGCCCAACACCGAATAAATAGTTTAGTCATCGTGTTGCCATCGAGAAGAGATAGAGTACTTCGGAATATGGGTACTAAATTAGCAACCCACCTCTGTTTTTTTTTTCCGCAAGGATTTTAAGATTTGACAAGACATCGATCCTTTATGAATAAAATTCTCTGCCTTATTTGGAAAAAGCAGTCACACAAACAGACACGAAATGTGACGTTAATTTATATGAAATGTATAAATATACAAGATAACGATAGAAAAGACACATTCAGTAAAGTTTACCTCGAACAGTCCTCATGGAATGAAAGCGAATTCATTTGTTTTAAAAGTAAATTACAACGGATTCGAAACTCAAAACTCGTTTGAATTTCGATGTGATGTTTTAGAGAATAAATCCTGAAGTAGAAACAGGCTGAAATTAAAATGGGCAATATTTCAAGGGGTCATTGTACTCATCACCATCTGGAAGCCGACCCCAACAAAGTTGGGAAAAGGCTAGGCACATGATTGTACTCATCACCATGAACAACTTTTACTATGAGAACATCTCTGAAATCGCGAAAAAGAAAATCTACTGTTCTAATTTTGACGAGTTACATGCGAGCATACTGACAGCTGATTTTTTTTTCACGATTTCAGATTTGTTCCCGTAGTAAAAGTCAATTTCACCCTACATATCGGGGCATGCCCGGGACGTGATAGAGACGTGACACATACAGGGCAGGCGCTGAAGCTCCATCACCGGTCCTGACAGGGACGTCACGTGCTAACGAGTTCATATAAAAAGTAGGTACAGAGGCCAGCACATCAAGTTACCACAATCTGTCAAATTTCTTTGATAGTATTTCAACTTTATTTCAAACACATAAGGTTCATTTTTAATTGATAAAATTTGACAGTTAGGGATAGCTTGATGTGCTGGCGTCTGTACAATCTTTTTTAGCCCCTGACAGTGCACTGTCCATCCACGTCTCAGGCACGGTAACGACTGTCAAAGATGCACAAATGACAGCCGGGACCAACGGCTTCACGTGCTTTCCGAGGCACGGAGGAGTCTCGTTATGTAAAGATGGTCATCCATCTACGGACCCAGCAAGCGTAGCTTAACCTGATGGATCGACCTGTGCGGCTGTAAGTACTTAGCCACGAGCTCCTCAGCTGGCCTAGCTAAGAAAGGTGTCGTAATATGAAACCACCTCCACCTACTGATTTTATTACCACTCTTGTACGGTTTACTTTAAGCATCTTTATTGTGATTGACATTCGCGGTCGGCAAAATTCAGTGGAGGTGACGCCCAAAGTACGTGACACCAAACCGTGACTCGTCACTTATGATTTACACGTGTACAGTCACGAGCACCAATATAAAAACACTTAGAAACATTCAAAAGCGATTTTCTCGTGGTACAACGATGATTTTGTGATAATAGAATCTATTTCATATTAGTATGGGTTTCCAAATACTATGTCCGTAACAAAAGAAACTTAAAACAAAATCTAAAGAAGAAATCACTTCTTAATGTTGCTCAGTACATACAGAGTTGATATGACAGAGGGGCATTAAATTACACTACGTATACTATACGTGTTTAGTATTAACTCGGTACGGTATAAAAATAAAAAGCACCAAAAATGAGGTTTTTATTTTTTCAAACAAACTAAATAGCTTACAAATCAGAGTAAAACGCAACCACCCTTTGTAACGCAGCGGCACCGACGCGGGCACGCCGCGCTGTTAGGAAAGATACATCGTGTTCAAACGGGGCAAAAACTTAAAAAAACATTTGCGACTAAACTACTGCTCCTATTTAATTTATTTTTGGTACAGAGCTTGAAAATGGTCCCTAGTATAAGTCGTTTAAAGGAAAGCCCCTCTGTCGTATCAACTCTGTATATATTGGTGCTCGTGACTGTACACCTGTAAAGTTACCCAGAACTGACACGGCACCAATGAGTAGTGGTTTGTGGCGAAATAATGACAGTCGCAAAGCTCGATCGATGGTCGATTTAGTCCGTCTATATCAAGACCTTTCTCCGCCTCGGAAAATACTCGTATTGACAATCAGAAGATATAAACAGCCCACTGCTAGAACACAGGCATCCTCTCGTGGAGAGGAAGTGAGGTTCGACGACACGGTTGGCGCAGTGGTTGAGCGATTGACTGCTGCGCAGCATGTCGCGGGTTCGATTCCCGCACGGAACAAATATTTGTACGACCTGCAAGTATTTGTTCCGAGTCTGGGTGTTTTTCAATCTATAATATGTATTTACAAAAAAACAATGTGTATAAGTAGTTTATCAGCCATCTCGTTACCATAACACAAGCATTAGGTTGCTTAGCTTGGGACTATATGGCGTTGTATGAAATATCCAAGGATGTTATTATTATTATTTCTTTTGTATACATTTATGTATCTCGGTGTTGCACCGGGTTTATGGGGGTAGTACGGGCCGAAGCCAAGTGCTACCCCTGATAATTGGTTATATGATGATGTGATGATGGTGTAGTCGGATTTTGTGGTGGTGATAGTGAGTGTGTCTGTACATGAGCCTGTGTTCGTGTGGTGGTTGCTGCATACGTATGTGCGGTGACCATAGAAGTTTCGTTGTCATTTTGCAGAAACTTTCTCACAATCCTGCAGGTATTCAATATTGCAGCTTTTTGAAGAGTCTGATAGGTGTAGGGTGGTAAATCTAGTGTTTTTAAAGACTGGTGGAGTTGTTTAGGTATTACGCCTGTTGTTGACAATACTATAGGAACTATGGTTACATTACTTAGCCTCCACATTCGCCTGATTTCTATTTTAAGGTCTGTATATTTTGAGAGTTTTTCTGCTATAGTATTCTGTAGATTGTGTGTATTCGGAACGGCTATGTCTATGATTTGTGCGGTTTTGTTAATTTTATCTAATACCGTGATGTCTGGTCTATTGTAGTGGGTTGTTTTGTCGGTGAGGATAGCTCGGTCAAAGTACAGCTTGTGAGTGGAGTTTTCGAGAACAGTCTCAGGTTGATATTTATAATACGCTACAGGTGGTGTGGGAATTAATTTATATTTTATGGCTAATTTTTGGTGGATTATGTTTGCTATCTGGTCATGTCTGTGTTTGTAGTCAGTCTGGACTATTGCTTTACATGCACCCGTGATGTGTTGAATGGTTTCGGAGGCACTGTTGCATCGCCTACATCGATCTACTGTTTGTGGAACTCGCATTATGTGTTTCTGGTAATTGCGAGTCTCTATTACCTGGTCCTGAATCGCAATAATGAACCCTTCTGTCTCAGGGAACAGTTCTCCACGTCTTAACCATTCGTTCGACGCTATCTTGTCGACGTTAGGTTGATTAAGGTCGTGTCGGTGTCTACCATGTAGTGACTTTTGTGTCCATTCTGCGATTTTAGTCTGTTGGTCAGTCTGTTGTTCATTAATCTGGGTGGTCTTTTCAAACATATTTAAAGGGGTAAGTTTTTTATCATTAAACGCTATTGCTTTATGTAGAGTTGATGTAAAACTTTTAGTATTAAAGTACGTTCTTAAAATAGTTATTTGCTTGTTATGTAGGTTAGAAATATCTATAATTCCCCTGCCACCTTCATTCCTTGGCAGCGTGAGCCTCTGTACACATGACCTAGGATGGTGCCTTCTGTATTTGGTCAGAGTGGTGTTGATAATCCGCTGCAAATGTATAAGTTCGGTCTTGTTCCAATTTATGATACCAAACGAATAAGTAAGAACAGGGATGGCATAAGTGTTAATAGCTTTTATGGTGTTTCGTGCGTTTATTTGTGTATGACATATTGTTTTTAACCTATGTTTAAACTGTTTAGTTAGTGTAGCTTTAATTTCTTTATGAAGAATCTGTTTAGCCTGTATGTAACCTAAATATTTGTAAGTACCGTTTTCATCTAATGACTCTATGGTGTCTCCTGTCTGCATGTGGTATGAATGTGAATACATTTTGCCCGCTTTAATTGAATTAATTTTACATTTGTCAATGCCAAACTCCATATTGATATCATTTGAGAATTGTTCAGTAGCACTAGCTAGTTCATATAAGTCCTCTGGTGATGATGCGTACAATTTAATGTCGTCCATATAAAGCAGGTGGTTAATTTTACAATGTTGCTGGTCAGTCTGTATGTCAGTCGTTGTATCATTATACTGGAGTTGATACCCGGGTTTTAAAGAATTAAGTTTATTTGAAAGTGGGTTTAATGCGAGACAGAACCACAATGGGCTGAGTGAGTCTCCTTGGAATATACCTCGCTGGATTTTAATATGTTCTGTCTCCATTATTCCTACGGATGTGTTCAAGTGTAATCGTGTATGCCATTTATCTATTAAAGTTCCTAAAAAGTTAATGAGTTGTGGATGTATCTTGTATAAATTCAAAACTTTAAGTAACCACGAGTGAGGGACTGAATCGTATGTTTTTCTATAATCAATATACATAGAGCTCAAATCATTCTTGGTACGTTGGACTTGTTTAAGTATTACTGCATCTATTGTTAATTGTTCTTAACAACCTTGACTGAACTTCCTACACCCCTTCTGTTCTTCTGTTAATATCTGTTGTTTTTCAAGGTGTTTGTATATGATGTGAGTAATGCACGATGTCATTATCTTGTATATGGTTTGCAGGCAGGTAATTGGTCTATATTTTGATGGATTAGATGTGTCGTTAGGGTCTTTCGGGAGCATGTAAGTCTTGCCTTCTGTAATGTATGACGGTGTAATTGTTGGGTCTTTTATAAAATCGTTAATGCAGTTGTAGAGATGTGGGTGTATGTGTGTAAATTTTTTGTACCAATAATTGTGTATGTGATCTGAGCCTGGTGCTTTCCAATTGTGGATCTTTCTTAGGACATCGTGGAAAGTTTCTACGTTCACCTGATCAAAAATCATTGGCTCAACGTTTGACTGAATAGCTTCCTCTTCTTTGATCCATTCTGCTTCAGTATTATGACAGACAGGGTTTTCCCAGAGTCCAGCCCAGAATTGCTGCAACTCGTCTGGGGCCGGCCACGTTGTGTATGTGTTATTACTTGGTGTAGTGTGGCTTGTTGTTGATGCTTTAAGTTTTCGGTAAAATAATTTTTCGTTGTTCCTAAATAGGTTATTTTGTGTTTTACGGAGTGTGCAATTAGTATATCTATCTAGTCTACTTTTAACAACTGTTAGTTTCTGTTTAAGAGTGTCTAGATACTGTGTAAGTTGTGTGTTAGGCTCTTCATGTGTTGTATGCGTTTTGTAGTCTCGTAATATAATGTTTACTTCTTTAATCAGTTTTCTGCTCCTATGACCTTGCATGTAATGTGTTAATCTTCCGATTTTGGCTCTTATAACTTCTATCTTGTCTTCTAACCTTTTTTGCCACTTAGGCTTGCGATTTTGTAGGAGTCTACTACTATGTTCAGGAGGTGACAGTGAAATTTTACTACCGTTGGCCCTAGCAGCTGTCCACGCAGCACAGTATATTATGGTTTGAAGATGATTGAATTCTGTATCTATGGTAACTTGTTCTGGTAAAATAACTTTGTTAATATAACTAACTATATTTGCTAATCTTTTTGATGACTTTTGCATGGGTATGTAATTCCTCTCTGTAGGACTGGTGTTCCTAAAATACTGTAGAGTTTCTGTGAATATTTTATCTATTTCAAGATTTCTTTGTTGATTTGTTTGGGTATTAAAGTTTTGTGACCCTATGCCAATAAGGTTATCAACATCCATTTCTACTCTTACTTGTTGCATTTGTGACGTCTCTATATTATGTTCTATATCTATATTAAGTGTATTTGTGGGTGGTTGTGAGTGAACATTTGCTGTATTTGATATTATACTACCAGCTTGGCAATGGAAAGACTCCGTTTCCAATAGTTCTTTTTCCACTATTGTTTTTAGTGTTTGGAGACGTGTTTCTGAAATCATACTATTATTAACTATTACTCTTTTTTGGTCCGATATGCGTTATTCTGATAAATGTGATAAATGAGGGTAGCATTCTACGAATTTTTCTTTTAAATTTTTCCGCCAAGCTGTCATATCCGTCTCCATCTTTGTTGCTCTAAAATAACATTTCATAAGTGTTTCATTGAGTTCGTTGGACCATTTCATCCTGCGTTTAGGTTCTGATTGTGAGTGTGGTTGTGTGTTTGTTTGGGATGAAAGAGGTTCCTGTGGTGTCTCGGGCGGTAGTTGTATGTCATTATTGTGTGTTTGTATACTATTTTTTACTTCTAATCTAATTAAATCGAGTGTAGTGGAAGGTAATAACTTTTTGAACACAATTGCTCTCCTTTGATCTCCAATTCTTTGTTTAGAGACATCCATGTCAGAGAATTTTTCTATGAATAGTTGATGTAATGGTGTTAAATATGCATTAATGTCAGATTCTAAGTTTGTGATGGTAAGGTAGTTACGCCAAATGAATTCGTTCATTTCTTTACTCCATTTTTTTCGCGTATTTTTTTTGACAGTAGTGGGTGATGGGTTATTGGCTAAATTAGCCTCCGCCACAACATCTACTGGCGTTGGTGATAATGTTGATGATGATCTTGATGAACGTAATAGATAATAAAGATGGTGAAGATGCGATTGATGAGGATATGGACCTCGGAGAGGCTGATGATGAAACCGTTGATGTTTCATCATCTACAGACGGCATATTTGCCGGGACACTTTTTTTTATTTTTGATCTTGTTATCATGATTAGTCCCACGAGTAGCTAGGGACTAACAAAGTCGACCACAGCAGAGCCCTGGGTTCACTGTGGTAAGGGTAAGTAAAACTGGAGGCCCCCTATTATCCAGAGTTGGCACACTAACGACTAGCGCTCTCCCGCAGCCATGAAGCCCTCGGCGTGTGCGACCTTGGCTTGGATTGTATCTCTCTTGGTCTGGCTCTTCACCCTAGAACCGTCCCGGCAAAGTAAACTTTACCAGAACAGTCCTAGAGTTTTGAGCGCACAAGCCCCACCACGGCGTCAACGTAGAGATACGGCGGTGGGGTTATTATTATTATTATTATTAATCCACCACGCGGCCCAGTGCGGATGGTGAATGTCACATGTCTTCAAATTTTTGGTTCTAGGACTTCTTCTTCATGATATTTTCTTCCAACTACCACAACCAGATGCGCAAATACTGGTATTCAGCTGCATCTGGGTATACTGGAAGCCAACCTAAACGTAGGCAAAGGCTAGGCAGGTTGAACCAGATGCGCAAATACAATATCCATAAAAATAATGAAAATATTTATTTTATTATATTTTTGACACTAACAGTATAAGGTAATAAAACCTTTAAAATATATCCATGGGTATACCAACCCAACATTGAGAAGACACAGGGCAATTTCGCAACAATTTTGAGGTCGGTTTCCAGTCTAGCAATGCGAGAGAATGTCAATAATTTCCATGGAGCAACATTGGCTTGCAGAGGTCGCATTGCAGTTCAATGCAACCTCTACAAGCCAATCTTATACTGGCTAATAATAATGCAATTAGGATTGTCTTAGACTGCCCTTACACCTGGTTAAGTTTATCTATGCTTAGATCAGAGCACTTAAATAATGGCGGCGCCGAACACTATTATTTGGGCGGAAATATAAAAATGACAGCGTTTAAATAAATGGGCTGTATTGGGATGCGGGGTATGAAAAAGTATGTATGATGTGTGTGAACTTGCAAATGCGATGTAAATTAGAACGATGAATGTACCTATGATACTAGAAAAAAAGGAAGTCGGGAGAAACATGCACTTACTTTCAACTCACGGGAGCGTAACACGTAGGTATCCATTAAAGTATCAATTATATTATACTAATTATTAATCCTAAACGTTTAAATACGTTGCGCAATTCGTGATATTTTGCAACATAATTGATCATTTAGGACCCGAAAAGTAGCAACACGGTGTTTAGTAAAGGGCTGGTGGCAGTAAACATAACTGGCGAACTGTGGGTCTACCTTTTACAGTGAAGCTCAGGGGAGACCTCTTTACAGTCTCTTCAGGGATGTGCCACAACAGGCGTTGCCCAAAGAGGGTCTGGGGTGGTCTCTTAGAGGTCTCTCGAGAATCCCACACTCTCTATTCCCCCAAAAAAAGTCCTACCTTTGTCCATCTTTTACCCAATTATTCCCGGTGGAGTAAAAGGTGGGCAAAGATAGAGCTTTTTATTCATGATTTTATTTTATTTTTTGTTCTTATGACCTATGAAAGTTATACAATATTTTAACCTTGGTATTATTTATTCTCATTTCAGTAATTAATGCTAAACAAAACATCTGTTTACACGTGTTTACCTATAAAAGCCAATAAGTTTAATTATGTTAATTACCTCAAACTTGTTAATTATGTAATAAATGTTATTAATAACGCAATGGAACGTTAATTAATTGAAATAACTTAAATAGTTTAGTAAATAGGCTTGATAGACAAATAGGCGGTTGAGGTTTTGGTTGAAGTAATCAGTTGAAAGCGGTTTTTAGTGTGTTCAAAATGAGATCGGGGGACTAAAACATGTTAATAATTGAACATATTTTAGGTGTTTTATGCTATGATGTTATCAGATGAGACATGTCTAAAAAATCTATATAGGAACTGCTCTGAGGTGTTCTGCCAAGAAAACGCTTTGCTGTTTAGCAGCGGTCTTCTTGTAAAAAAATATTTCTGAGAATAAACACTTTTTTTAATTTTTACATCGTAATGTTAGAATTATCTACGTGATTTGGAGTCTTATTCTCCCATACTTTTCTATTACTCGTTACACTATGCGGTTTTCATCAGCAACAACTTGTCGATAACATCAATGAGGACTTCCACTCATTACCCTTACACACACAACGCAATATACACTTGCACACACACACAGACACACTGCTCATGGACATCTTCTAACTCAATGTCTCACTTCTATCATGCCACAAAAAAACTTTTTTTCTTTCTTTTTGAATAATAATTCCCTCACAAGAATACTTCAATAAGCTTCAATGAAAAGTCAAAATGTTTGGACTCTTTCAATATCACACTAATATTATAAAGGCAACAGTTTGTGAGTGTGTAAGTTTGTATGGTTATCCGTCCTTCACGCTCAAATGGCCAAACGGATCTAGATGAAACTTGGCACAGAGGTAGTTTATGACCTGGATTAATACATTGGGTACTTTTTATCCCGCTAGTATTTCCCTTGGGATAATTTCCGAAATCCACACGGGCGAAGCCGCTGACAACAGCTAGTTGGATCATAAAACATATGCAATCCATGTTTAACGTCAACAAAATCGCTATGGTCTATGGCTTAACCCTTTCCATTTAAACTTTTAATTGCGTTTACAGAATCAGTGTTGACAATAAGGATTATAGCAGTCGCCACTCGGTGAAGGGCTTCAATCCTCATGAATTTTGTATCAGACCGGAGTATTCTATCGACGATAATTTGCTTTATTTATCCTTGGTTCCTGAGGGTCCGTTTAACTAAACAGCTGTACAACGTGTATTTTATTAATAGCCACAATTCAAGGTACCTACATTCCTTGAGTTAGAAGAGAAAATAATAATATTGTCTTTATAGTTTAATTTAATTTGCGTTTTTTATAAAATTAGAATACCAGCGCTATATTTTTTTTACCTTAGTCTTTAATTGTAGATATATTTTTTAAATACGTTTGATTTTTAAATTACGTAGGGTATAATACAGACCATATTTTCATAATTTAAATAAAAGAAAGAAATAGCGGCAAACATAACACAGTAAAAAAACCAACAACAAAAAAAAAACAAGTTGTGGGAAAATATGCGTCACATCCGCGCAAAATGGTCAAATTTTAAAAGCTAAAGTCTGAACTACTAAATTTCATCAAAATCCCTCAATTATTATTATTATTATTAGCCCCCCCAAAAACCGCCACTTCGACCGGATCACCGCTTCCCGCATCGTAAGGAAACCAGCATGTCTGAGAGATATTTCTCAACAGCATGTGAAGTTAAGTCAGAGGCCCATGGGCAGCATAAAAACTCTGGCACCAGGTTAGTCGCTAACCACACGAAAAGAGGAAGACCGCTTCCCGCCTCCAGCGGATTCCTGCGACTTTTACAAGGTCATCGGTAAATAAATATCACACTAATATTATTAAGGCGAACATTTGTGAGTGAGTGTGTGCGTTTGTATGTTTGTCTGTCTTTCACGCTCAAATGGCTGAACGGATCTGGATGAAATTTGGCATAGCGGTAGTTTATGACCTGGATTAAAACATAGGGTACTACTTTTTATCCGGGTAATACGTTCCCTTAGGATAATTTCCAACATCCCCGCGGGTGATGCCGCTGGCAGCAGCTATGTAGTCTCTAATAAAATTGAATTGTATTATTCTCCATCGCCATTAACCCGCGTAGCAACAGAGCAATCGATTCGAAACATTAATTTTAGGCTTGAAATATTTAAATTTAAATCCACTTTAAGTTTAATCATTTCTTATCAGGAAAGCAATTTAAACTTTGGAGCAGTCTTGGGTAACGATCGGCGCCTTCTGATAAAACCGTGTATGCTTTACGCTTATAAATTGCCTGTGGTAGGCAGAGATATATGTTGTGGTATGGTTTTTTTTTAATAAGCATTATTTTTAGGTCGGTGTTTTCTTTGTTTGTCTATAACTTGGTATCACAGCCTCTTCGGCGTCACATAGGTCTATGTTTATTCTGGTTGCCTTAGTTTTTATTTGTTTTTTTTTTTTTAAGTTTTTTTAATATATTTTTTTCTGTATATTTCCTGTATGTATCCTGAATAAAATATTTTCCTTTATTTCTTCCTTTGATGATGATTTTCAATATCCTATAATAATATACGCAACAAAATGAATGTATGGTCCTCTTATATTGTGTAGGGATTATCTACGTGGGCCTTGAACATCTGCCTATTTCGTCAGGAAATTATGCGTGATGTAAGTTATAGCTGTGTTGTATTTATGTTACGCAACCTCTTTCGTGGAGACCAAAAAAATCATAAATACTGGCTTGTTTTTTGCACCACCGTTCTATTTCTTGGCCGAGAAGTTCTAAATCAAAATAGAACATGCCAGTATTTTAACCAGGACAGAAAAAAAAGGACAGAAGCTAAAGATGTCCTCTCAGCAGACAACATCAGACTCCAAACTCAAAGTATTATAAGTACCTCATTACTGTTTCAAAGTCCTTCTCCTCAACAAATACATTGACTTAAGACTTCGTAAGCCACGATACTGCATTCAAAACTTAGTTTATCGGAGATAATCCTTCGGTATTGGAAAACTCAATGGTATATGAACGGTGGAACGATGAGTCGCGGAAGAATTTTATTACAAAAGGTTCTTTTTTGCGCAAGAATTGGAATCTTTTAATTGTGGTTTGGATTTGTTGAACTCTTTTTTTTTGTTCATAATCTGACTAATTATTTTAATTCTGTCTGACTTATTTTGTGGTCAAAGAATCAGCATCGCTATAAAACGTGTAATGCTGCCCAGCCTTTTGGGCACATTTTCTGTTGACAGCGGTGCGGACGAGTTTTTTATTATATTCGTTCTTTTTTTATGTGGATCATATTATTATTTTAAGTCTGAGCTTAATTTGATAATATTCTTGAAATATTTAATAAAAATAATAAAATTATGTAACAAAAAATTCTCTATTTTATATAAATAAAAATTACTAATCTGACATTTTGTTTCTCAATCGTCTTCTACAAATTACTTGTCCTTAGACAATAGATACAACATTCTTTTAGCGATAACAATGATAGAAAAGTCAAAAATTTACGGGACTGTCATCAACTCTAGACAAAGTTTATGTATGTATTCAACAAGGAGAAAAGAAGATTTTTTTGTTTCATTTTTTGCCAACAAGAAGGTGTAATACCTCTTTGTACAGATTATTTATTTCGTCTTTAATTTCTTTTTTTGTTTTTTCTTGTTTAAGTGCTTCATGAAAAAAAAAATACGCAGTTTCTCTATGCAAGTGTGATCCCGGGGCGCAGCTTGTGTCTTAATTATATTGATTTTTCTCGACACAATCCGACACAGTACTTACCTAAACCATAAAATGTGAATACGACTGTGAGGCATGGTATACCCAGTATACAAACAATGTGTCGTGCGTAACAACAATAATTTCGAACTAATAACAATAATCCTAAGTCCCTCTACAAGTTTGTTGTTCAAGCCGTATTAACGGGACTAAGCCTAATCAGAGTTGGAACGGGAGTTACTCGTACGTTGCGGAAAAAACGTTTATTTATCCCGTATTCGTAACTGCCCATGCGGTTATGTTGAACGCTTTCATTTTGTACCTACCCACTTTTAACCTTTTGAACGCCAGAGCGCGTGCGTTTATGCACGCGCGTCAAGCTACAAATATATTTCTTCTTGCTATCATGAATTAACATGGTGTCTTTTAATTTATTCCACGTGATTCGTACGAGAGCTTAAATTTTTAAGATATCTTTAGGCACAATATAAATATGAACAGTACGGAAACTACGAACTAACGTTCGAAACGGCACACTCACACAAACACGCGAATCGACGAGACCCCTAAGCGGTTGTCGCGGTGCTGTCAGTCGTGAGTGCCGCGTCAAGACGATTAGTTAATGCTCACGCATTTTCGGGTTAACACGTGGTACCTACTATGCGATTGCGTTTTAACTAAGAATAGGATGACCTTGGCCCTATATTAGATAAACAATAATCATAATATGAAAATTACATGAACAAGATAAGTTTTTTTTTTTTTGATTTGCATAAAGTATTTTTTTGTTAATCTTAATTGTTGTCACAATATGGTGCCAAGGTCATCCTATCCTTAGTTGAAACGCATAGTACGGTGCGCGGCCGCGCCGGGTTGATTGTTTGAGAACACAAATATTTTAATAAATATAGTTCAGTTTCAAAAACATTAAGAGTGACAACCCTAGTGCTGCAGTGGAGCGTAGGTAATTATTTCAACAAATAGGCTTAGTTTCCATACTGTTCCTATTTATATTGTGCTTTAGGTATAAACACTCACAAAAGTAATGATTTAATTGTTTATTTTGTGTTATTGTGTATCCGCATTGTCCCATATTTGTTTCGTTGGCGTACAGGGCATGCGCACAATGCATGCATGTGACAATGGCGTTCAAAAGGTTAAGAGAAACCTTTTTTTTTTTAAGGCTGGGAAATCATCCAATGACTGCTCCCGCTCTGGGTGGAGAGGAAGGGAGTGTCAGACTCTTACTGACTAAAACCCATCCATGTTCCTTCCGTAGTCCTTTATGTTCCGGGGTAGCGGTAACCCTTTCGGATAATCCCGCTTACGCTGTTTATATGCTTGGTTGCGGAAATTGGTCCCAAACACCTCACGTACACACCTACAAGTTGTGATACTAATTGTTGACAAGTCATGTAAAACATGACGTTTATAAAACATGAGTTGATGTTGGCGTTGTTTCAGACATACTGTATTGTAACTCCTGTTTACCTTTTTGTAATTTTTGACAAGACTCCTACTATTTTTTAAAACTTCTTTTAAAGTTTTCGTCCACCGAATTATCGGCGGGATTATCCGAAAGGGTTACCGCTACCCGGAACATAAAGGGCTACGGAAGGAACATGGATGGGTTTTAGTCAGTAAGAGTCTGACACTCCCTTCCGCTCCACCCAGAGCGGGAGCAGTCATTGGATGATTTCCCAGCGTTAAAAAAAAAAGCATATAAACAGCATTGCTTTGTTCTAATTTCAAGGTCCGCATAATCTTGATTTATGTTACTTTAAATGTTGAACAACGTTTAAATTTGAGGTTATCTATACTTATATTACAAAAAGGAAAGATTTGAATGTAAGAATGTTTGTAACGAATAAACTCAAAAACTACTTAACGGATCTGGATGAAATTGGCGCCAAGATAGATTATAGATATATTTCAACTTTATTGCAAAGACATAAGGTTCATTTTTAATTGAGAAAATTTGACAGTTAGGGATAGCTTGATGTGCTGGCATCTGTACACAAATCAAAGTTTAATCCTCAACAAACTTCATCTAAGTCAAAGTATAAATTGTGCACGGAACGTCAGTTCAATTACAAAACAGATACACAGAGAAGGTCACTCTATACAATGAGTGAAAACGCACGCACACATACACTCATATAGTCTGTTCCGAAAGTATCTGATGAAAATGTAGACAAATGGATGAGAATTCGTACCAGTAGGTGCTTATTTGTGTGTGCCACAGATTATTTTGATTTGATTATCTGAGAACTGAAAACTTTAAACCTCTGACGATTGAGGTTAATCTTCTACCATAAACGTTCGTCGATGATTTTTCAATAAGAATTTAATTTTATTCAAACAATAATAAATAGTTGTGAAATAAAAAAGTTCTGAGGAAGTTTTCAAAAATATTGTTGGAAACTTCTAAATCTGACTGGCCTTTTCCCAACTAAGTTGGGATTTGCTTCCAGTTTAACTGCATTTAACTGAATACCAGTATTTATCTGACCTCCACAACCCAACCAGTAACCGGGTAATACTGGCAAGACTGGCTGTCAGACTTTCGGGCTTCTGACTACCCGCATCGGCTTTCAAATATTCATGAACAACAGCCGGGACCAACGGCTTAACGTGCTTTGCGAGGCACGGAGGAGTCTATGTAAGCCTATGGAGGCTATGTAAACACGGTCGACCTTCCACGGCCAACCCCGGCAAGCGTAGCTGTAAATCACTGGTATTCAGCTGCATTCGGTTAGACTGGAAGCCGACCCCAACATAGTTGGAAAAAAGCTAGGCAGATGATGATGATGCTGAATTGGTCATCATTGGTAAGCTAATCGCTTTCACTCCGTGCACGTAAAGTGTGTCTGTATGTGGGTGCATTTCCGCAAGTTGCTTGTAGGGAGCTCACCTTCTGTAGCTATGTATTTTGTTATTCAACTTCGTGTAACAGTCACTTAGCAGGCTCTATAATTCAATTAAAGCAAAACTTTGGAGGCTCTAATTCATTTAAGCATACAATGAAGCAATATTATAATTAATTTAGCATAATATTATTCACCTTTTGTCAAAAATATCTTTGTCTGGTTGTTTGTTTATTAGCTTTACTGGAATAAATTACTTTAAATAAATTTTGCAAACTTATTATCAAATAGTGTATTGTATAGTGTTTTTTTAAGTTTTTTTTTGACCTGAAATTAAAGAATTAATGCGAAGATATATGTTAACGGCCTTTAATTTATAGCTTACGTGTTCTGTGCTGAGCTCACTTAACGCATTGTACGTCCACTCGGTAATAGGACTCGCCCATCAAGGAGCATTGTCCCAAATTAAACGCTTTTTTTTAAGTAATAAAACCAAATCAATTTCTTTTGTATTGCAAAGCAGTAGATTTTTTTTACTCATTTCATTAAAAATTAAGGAGCAAAATGGTTTCATCTCAGCGATTTAGAGGTGATTTGTTGTTTTTTTTTTCTTACCACGTGTTACTAATTTATGACTAAACCAAATTACGTATCATAGCATTTAGATTACTAACTATTTTTATCAAATGTAATTTCTCTGTAAATACCGACGAAAAGCTGCTTCATTTGCACGCGTTTTTTGAGAGATCAGCCTTAATGAGTTACTCTATATGTATTTTACGACACTAAGATGAGTCTTCCATTTCCATTATTTTTTTCCAGTTGCATAGAATTTTCTTGTTCAGTGCTCAAATGAACGTGTGTTCGTTATGTAAAACCATACCAAGCCAATCACTGTCAAAACGTCAAACTTGACATATAGTGTTATGACAGTTACGCGCACAGACTATAAAGGTAGCGCTTGAGTCGTTGCCCTAAATGAAAATCTTTGTAAATAATTCTTGTTTATTTTAATTATGTATTTTTTTTAAACTTGCTGCACCAGTTTGACGTCATCTCGTCAACGTCGGCTGTTGCTGAAAATCAGCGCTGTGACTCTGACTCGCATGGGGTCGAAACATTATGCTGAGCGATGGCTGTTTTGCGCGGATGTGACGCATATTTCCCCTCAACTTGCTTTTTTTACTGCGTCATGTTTGCCGCAAATAAAATGTATTTTTTTTCTTTCTTTTTTCTTTACGTAAAATAAATCCTCGCAAATTGAATAATTACATTAAATCCGTTGTATATCCATTAACTCAATTGTAGCCACATAAATTACGCTATCTGTAGCAGAAATTACTCTTTTAATTCTGAGAATAAATGGGAATTGATAAAAATCATAGCCATAGTATAAAACTCCCACAATGTTTCCCCCTTAATTTTAATTTAATTGGTCCAATTCATCAAAGTGATCGGTGATTCTTTGTTTAATTTAATTAGAATTAAAGATAAAAGCTGACGCGGCTTTTAAAATAACTCCGATGTAAATTTTAATATTTCAGCAGAAATTTAGATTTTAATTTAATGGTTTGGCGTAAAAATTCTTGGCATATTGTAACTGATTTAAATTTATTATTATGAGTTCTTTGATTTTGGTGCTTAGCAATTTGGTCAAATTGCGTTTTAAGATTCGATTGTTCCCAAGTACTGATGAAAATTGGTTACTGCCTGTAGGTAGGAATACATCAAACTCAAAGCGTTTATTTCAAATAAACCAATTACCGGGACTTTTGAATTTTCAAGGGGTCGGTCAGTCAGAAAGATGAAGCTAGTTGCCCAGCCCAAAGCAGTAGGTACAGTGGAGAAGAATGGGCAAGTCTCACTCAACAGACACTCAGAATATGGTTACAAAATATGTGTGAAAACGATGCAAAACGTATCTCGTATCGATCCCGTACCTGCAATCGACATGTTTACTGATGCTTTTCCTCTCGTATTATCCAAGCCAAGGGCCAATATAGCACAGCATCATGTTGAGTGGAAGCCTTCTAGTTAAAGTGTAGTGCTCGTGATTAACACGTTGAGCGCCAACGCGGTCACCGGAGAGCCGCGAACAATAGTTTTTCTATTGTGTCTGCTGCGTGGCAGTCAACGACTTAATGTTGAATTATTTTTTTTTTACTTTAGTTTAAAAACTTTTTTACGCACGTGTCTTCTGTAGCAATAAACCTATTTTTCTTTTATTCAGTCTATAGTTTAGTTTTCAGTATCCAGTTAAAGCGGTTCCACACTATATCCGATCGGAATCCGAATAAGGAATGTTCTTAATTTGGATGGACAGAGTTCGGACCAGAGTGCACAACCCCTCATACAAAATTAGTATTATACCGTCATTTCTCGGATTCAGATCGGATATAGTGCGGAACCGCTTTTAGAGTCACAGGTGCCATTTCTGATACAGCACAAACATTTAGAGCAGGGTTTCCCAAACTTATTTTGTCTAGTGCCCACTTTGAGAATAAATTATTTGTTAGCGCCTTTATTTATTCACCTGCTAAAAACCACTATTCAGATAAAATTATAAATCGCCCCTCAGGCTCTACATAACGCCCCCAATTTTCTGGGTCTCTCACTGACCCCCTTCAGGCTTGGAGCTCCCACAAGGGGGTGTTATCGCCCACTTTGGGACAGGCTGATTTAGAGTAACAATGACTGAATTGTTTCGTGTCTGACTGTTTGTGTATTTAAGAATTATGTTTTAAAACGCAACCCAATACAGGAGAAATTTCTAGTATATGGCCCCCATTTTGTGCCCAGTACTCAAAACAAAATGTACTCCTTTCTAATTTTCTTTAGAGCATTTATTTCTTACGTATCTTAGTCTGCTGACCAGAGGCCTTCCTATCTGCCAAATTACATAACAGAAAATCAATGTCCCGACACGTGAAACATCCCGCCCTTGACCCTCGGACTCTGGCAGGCCTCCAGGAACTAGGAACAGGAAGAATAATAGTAATTGTTATCTATTCTTATCTAGTTAGCTGGAGGAATTAGGGAGACAGTTTGTCCCGTATATTGCCTGAAGCTGACCATCTTTTAGTTGAAAATAACATTGATTGGAGTGTGTTTGTCTGTAAATAATGCTAAAGATTCTTAAGTCTGGTAAATAGCTCGTGGCTAAGTAATAACAGCCGCACGGATCATCAGGTTAAGCTACGCTTGCCGGGGTTGGTGCGTGGATGGGTGACCATGTTTACATGAGATCCTCCATGCCGCAAAAAGCACGTTAAGCCGTTGGTCCTGGCTGTTATTCGTGGATCTTTGACAGTCGTTACGGGTAGTCAGAAGTTCAAAAGTTTGGCAGCCAGTCTTACCAAGGGGTATCGTATTACTCAGTCGCTCCAAAATACCGGTATTC
Organism: Hyppa rectilinea; assembly: GCA_951799385.1. Taxonomy (NCBI): domain Eukaryota; kingdom Metazoa; phylum Arthropoda; class Insecta; order Lepidoptera; family Noctuidae; genus Hyppa; species Hyppa rectilinea. The sequence continues at coordinate 2,103,961 of OX637324.1, read as the reverse complement.
AGTTGCATTCAGTTAGTCTGGAAGCTGAACTCAACATAGTTGGGAAAAGGTTAGGCAGATGAACACAATATAATACAATACTCTTGATGATATCATTGCTTCCAGTCAAAAACGGTATAAGTCGAGTTACGCTCTTTTGTTTCTATGGCACCATTGTTATCATTCTCAGTGTTCTGCTTCATAACATATCATAAAGACATAACCTCAGCTACAACCTTTTTTTTTGAGGGTGGGAAATTAACAACTCACCTCCTTCAGCTGTGGGGAGAGCGGAAAGGAGTGTTAGACTCTTACTGACTAAAACCCATTCATGTTCCTTCCTTAGCCTATTATGTACTGCCGGGTAAGCGGGATTGTCCGAAAGGGTTACCGCTACCCCGGAACATAAAGGGCTACGGTTCATTTTCAATTGGGAAAATTTGATAGTTTGGTATAGCTTCTAAACTTATGCGAAATATAATCTTCAAAAAAATTATGGTAAATCTATTTCAGCAGGCAAACCCATCTTCCTAAACAAGTTCATTGTAAACGGCAGCTGAGACCCCATTTGCTAGTCGCCCATCACATTTCTGCTGTATCATCGTGCCGTACAAGTTACAGAACGGATAGCGGGTTCGGCCAAAGAATAACAAACCTTATACCCGTAGAAGCGAAACTCACGTACAGACGCTAGCACATCAAGCTATCACAAACACAATGATCTATGAAAACATAGTATGGCAACCCCCTTAAATATTTATTTGATATACTTTTTTAGTATTTCTTGTTTTAGCGACAGTAGAAATACAATATCAGTGAAAATTTCAACTGTCTAACTATCACAGTCCATGAGATACAGCCTGGTGACAGACGGACAGATGGATGGACAGCGGAGTCTTAGTAATAGGGTTCCGTTTTACCCTTTGGGTACGGAATATCCTCAAAAAGGAAAACAACAAAAAGAGCAAAGAAGCAAGGTACTGTGCTTCGCGGTTGCGCCAAATAGGCTCTGTTCAGCAAAAATGTCAGACAACAAGTACCTTTTTTTTGAGGGTGGGAAATCATCAAATGACCCCTCCCGCCGCCGCCAATCGCCCCTACGGGGACACGGCGGTGCTCTGCCTAAGCGGGGCAGATCGCAACCGTATGCTCCACCGTGTCCTCTGGGCGATCCTTACAATGGTGACACCCGGGCGTTTTCTCCCGCCTGATTATGTATGCAGGAACCTCCCGAAACATCCATGTCTGATGAGGAACTGCGTCATGCGGTAGGTGAGGGCTCCATGACGCCTCTTTAGCCACTCCTCACAGAAGGGTCTTACCATCACTATCGTGGTGCCCCTAGACAACTAGTGCCTGACACCGGTTTTTAACTGGACGAAAGTTGTGATGAGACAGATGTCATTCAAGAGAGAACGATATACGGTGTTTCATTTCTGTACTGATATTTATTCTTTGGTACTTCTCTACCCAAATATGTTATCCTCCATGGGTTACGGATGGGCTCTATAAGGTCATCTTGCATTAGATTTGGGTAAGTGGGATTCTGTCATTTTCGATTTTGAAATATTTGTTTACATAATAACTATATGCGTGTGTGTGTTAGTATGTTGCATGAGCGTGTTTGTATTACGGGACTTAAACATCACTGGCAAAGTACGGGTATACCTACTATGGGTACTCATCTGCCAAACCCTTTGCGGATACGTGCAGGCATGATTAATTAACTCCACGATAAATTATATAATTATTACATGTGTTAGGTTACTTAAGCGGAAAATATTATGATGCAATTTAATTTGTTAATAGAATCACTTTTTCACGTCATATTAATATAAACTAGATTGAGTCGACAATTTATTTATTTTTATTTATTTATTATAACATAAAACGGCCAAGGCCAATTAATTACATTAGTTACACGTTATACGCCAACAGTTTTTGCATTGTCTGCTGCGTGGCAATCAATAGTCTAATCACATTACATAAATGTAGTAACTATGAGTAATTCAACAGTCATATGCTTATCTCACAGTACTCCAGAGAGACTAAGAGAGCGTTGAGCGCTGGTAAACAATGTCACTGTACCAATGTACGGACGTCACCGCATCAAGTTATACCAAACTGTCTAATTTCTCCAAATGGTTTTGCACCTTAAAACTTTGATTGTTAAGTTCACAATCGATTAAGAATCTTTGTCAATTTGTGGTAACGTAATGTGCTGGCGACTGTACATCACCGCTCAACTCTTCAGGGATACAAAGCAAGGAATTATGTTATGTTATGTTATGATTATCTCAATATTATGATAAAAAATCTAATGCAACCAGACTTTACGTAATCAAACCCAGACAAATTCTGACAACAAAAAAACACTAAAATCGTGACCTAATTACCTTTTTAAGAAATACTTTCACCTTCACTAATAATCCATCAACATTAGTCCCTACAAGTAAAGTCAATTACAATCAGACAAAAAAATGGTTGAAGTATGCCATTTAGACGTCTTTAGTAACCCAAGTTAAGTCTAAAAAGTCAGACACCCTAATAACATAAATAAAATAGCCATGAAACAGCTATAAATGTCGTTTCTTGTATCTCTAACCGAATGACAGTAGACAGAAAGACTGCAGAAAAATAACGAATTATTTTTCTGCAATAATATTGTTCTTTCTTCGTGTGGTTAGTGATTAACCTGAAGTCAGAGGTTTTATGCTGCCCATGGGCCTCTGACTTAGCTTCACATGCTGTTGAGAAATATTTCTCGGGCATCACGATGTTCCCCGTTCATCGTTTTTTAAGCAAGTGATAATTATACAATACGCACATGAAACCGAAAAGTCAAAAGTGCGTGCCTTGGGTTCGAACTCGAGACCTAATCCGGTAGTCCGTCGGTCATACCACTAGGCTATCACAGCTAACACTAACTAACTAGCTTTTGACAGCGGTTTCGCGTGCGTGTATGTAGAAAATTATCGTACGGGAACTGTACTTTTATTTGGAATAAAAGTAGCCTATGTGCTGTTTCAGACGGCTTATTGGACGTGCGAATCGACTCCTTTAACACGTTAAGTGCGAAACGAGGCCTAAATCACCCCTCATGCAACTTCCTTGTGGTGCGGCAAGGAAAAACGTGAACATCTCTGTCGTGCGAAGGGCATAGCTTTGGTTTGGTCCAGTATAGAAAAGAGATAAATGTATATTTGAGACGCGCTAATGGTCCCGGACTCGATGGTATACCTACCTTGGTACCGGATGTCTTAGGCCTCGTACCGCACTGAATTAATATAATTTTAATGCAGTGCGGAACGAGGCTAAAACGTCCCATATCCTCCCGGACCTCGTACCGCACCCAACGCGAGCTTCCCGCGACTAGTGTTGTGCATCACGTCGATTGGAGAGCACGTCGTTTTACATCGCCGAACATGTCTAAACGATGTCGGAAGAAGTTAATTTAAAAAAAAAACCCAGAAACAGAGCGATTGCGATTTTTTATAAAAAAGTATATTATTTACTGATTTTTTTATGTTAATTCAAGTTCTAATAAGTGTATTTTTAAAGCCCGAGGTAGAATACATAGGATAGTTTCTTTTCTACTTCTGGTTTTCTTTTTTTTCTATTCTGTGAACCGCATTAAGATTTTCATACAAAAATACATAAACGTCGTTGCGTCGATATTATTTTTCCCATCACTAATCTTAGCGAAAATTTACCCTATTTCAGTGCGTTACGAGGTGTATAAGATCCCATACTTTGTTTTGCCAATAATTCTTAAACTAGTTATCAGATCCCGGGGCGACGGTAGATTAGGGTTCATCAATTCACTGTCTATATCGATAAGGACCAAATTTTTCATTTATCTTTGATTTCGCGCCAGAAAATGGATTTTAGCCTGTTAAAGGAGGTGGGGTCTAATAGACCGCGTGTCGCCCTAACGTCTGGTCACGGTGCGGGCCGATAAAACCTCGTGCCGCAGGAACGGAAAGTTTGCAAAAATTGGTGCCGCAGCTAACGTGTTAAAATATTTTTTTTTTTCTGTAGTCGATTCCCACAAATTTTATTTATTGGCGTCCGAATCGACACCCTCAAAAAATGTAGTAGGCTATTCGCACACATTTCATTTTAAGGAATAAAAAAAATGAAGTACAGTCGTATTCAGCCATCGCTGAAATAAAACTAAAAAATAATTGAAGTTTAAATAACAGATATTTACTTGAAAGTAAGAAAACTCTGTATTATTATTATATTATTTGTATTGATTTGTTTAGTACTTAGTTTTAATTTTAATCAGATATTTTTTATTATAGATTGTGTTTTTATTATCTATCTATTACGAGTAAAACACATTTGACCTTACTACTTCTGTACTCAAGTGTACTTTATCTTAACTGCATTCCATAAAAAAACATTATGTGTGCGAATAGCCTACTACATATTTCTGAAGGTGTCGATTCGCACCCCATTAAATAATCTTTGTGCGAATCGACTACAGAAAAAATAATATTTTTGAAAGGAGTCGATTCGCACGTTTTGTGCGAGTTAAATTCGTGCGAGTCGTCCAATAAGCCTTTCAGACTATAATCTATCTCTGTGCTAAATTTCATCCAGATCCGATCCGATTTTGCGTGAAACAATATTAAACATCCATACATTCCAACAAAAGTCCACGTTTATAATAGTTGTTTTTTTTTTTGACGGTGGGAAATCATCCAATAACTTCTCCCGCTTTGCGTGGAGCGGAAGGGTGTGACAGACTCTTACTAATTAAAACCCATCCATATTCCTTCTCTTTATGTTCTGTGGTAGCGGCAACCCTTTTTGACAATCCCGCTTACCCGGCAGTTTATAATAGTCTTTTTTTTTTTTAAGTCTGGGAAATCATCCAATGACTGCTCCCGCTCTGGGTGGAGCGGAAGGGAGTGTCAGACTCTTACTAACTAAAACCCATCCATATTCCTTCTCTTTATGTTCTGTGGTAGCGGCAACCCTTTTTGACAATCCCGCTTACCCGGCAGTTTATAATAGTCTTTTTTTTTTTTTAAGTCTGGGAAATCATCCAATGACTGCTCCCGCTCTGGGTGGAGCGGAAGGGAGTGTCAGACTCTTACTGACTAAAACCCATCCATGTTCCTTCCGTAGCTCTTTATGTTCCGGGGTAGCGGTAACCCTTTCGGACAATCCCGCTTAAGTTTATAATAGTCTGGATAAGTATTATTGTTTAAATCAAATTGATCTCCCATACCACGCTACCTCAGGAACGGTCTTATATAAGCGGTCGGGTTATAGTAGCAATAGCTGCTCCCGCGCGGTTTTATCCGCCTGCTCGTCTCCTATTGGTCGTAGCGTTATGTTTCATAGCCTATATAGCCTTCCTCGATAAATGGACTATCCAACACAAACAATATTTTTCAATTCGAACCAGTTCCAGAGATTAGCGCGTTCAAACAAACAAACTCTTCAGCTTTGTAATATCAGTATAGATTGCAATCTTTTAGAGAATTACCGTTAAATAAATAAAACTTTATCAAATTAAAATTTCTTCTACAAAACATCGGTCACACCAGTCCGAAAACCGAATTCGAAATACCATCGGTTAGCGTGCGGTTTGCGGCGTGAATTCTCCGTGTGCACCACGCTTAAGTGTAAAGCCGATATTCTGGCAATGCCTGCTGTTATTGGGATTTAAGTGCATTTGGATTATCGTGTAGTGTTACTGCTTGATGTGTAATCCACGTAGTTAGGTATTAAGCGGATTGTTTGAAAGGTTTACCGCTACCCCGGAACATAAAGGGCTAAGGAAGGAACATGGATGGGTTTTACCCCTAACCCTGGTAACCCTTTCGGACTATCCCGCTGACGCGGCAGGTTTCAGCTCTTCTTTTTTTGATGAGGGTGGGAAATCATCTTATGACTCCTCCCGCTCTAGGTAAAGCGGAAGGGAGTGTCAGACTCTTACTGACTAAAACCCACCCATGTTCCTTCCTTAGCCCTTTATGTTCCGGGATAGCGGTAACCCTTTCGGACAATCCCGCTGATCCGGCTGGCTTCGGCCCTAGCAGGCTTCACTGATAACCAAAGATTTTGCATGGCCGGAAGATTTTAATTGGAGAATTAGCTTTTTTTTTAACTGACCGACTCTTTGACAATTCAGAAGTGCCTGAAAAATGGCAGTAAAAAATTCTGTATTTATTATTTTTTTGAAAAAAAAAAAATGCCGGCAATACGTTATGTGATAGTATTTTCGCATAATAACGAAGTACAACTTCTGCCATTCCCTTTAGTCTTTCACCGAGTCGCAACAGAAAACGGGTCACGCGCTACCGTAATGACTTTCTCATTAAACGGTCTTAAGGAGACAATCATTTGTCCGTACCTGCCGCTAATATATAGTAATTGTACCCCGAGGAGACAGCGCGCCTTTTTGGACCCCACTCCGGTTGGGACGGCGGAGATTTTTTGATAGATACTCTTTTTAAACGGGTTTCGTTTGCGCCGTCTTTGTGTTGATCGTTGTAAGAGCTCACGGTAGTTCAGAGAAATAAAGAATATACAGAGTTGATACGACAGAGGGGCTTTAAACAGCTTATCCTAGGAACCATTTTCAAACTCTGTACCAAAAATGAATTAAATAGGAGCATTGGTTTAGTCGCAAATGATTTTTTAAGTTTTTGCCCCGTTTGAACACGATGTTTCTTTCCTAAAAGCGCTCCGGCGCGCGCGCGTCAGTGCCGCTTTGTCACAAGGTCAGTTTTTATTTACAAAGGATGGTTGCGTTTTACTCTGATTTGAAAGCTATTTAGTTTGTTTGAAAAAATAAAAACCTAATTTTTGGTGCTTTTTATTTTTATACCGTACCGAGTTAATACTAAACACGTATAGTATACGTAGTGTAATTCAATGCCCCTCTGTCATAATTATCAACTCTGTACATGTATTCAGCACAGACTAAAAGACTCAAAGAGATGTTAGCATGAAAGAAGGGGCCCGTTAGGGCCTAAGTCTGCCGGTCAAGTCCAGCGGGACTGTCCAAAATCGTTACCGCTATCCCACAACATAATGGGCTAAGGAAGGAACATTGATGGGTTTTTTTTAAGTAAGAGTCCGAAACCCCCCCCTCCCCCCCCCCTCCCCCTCCCTTTATGACTACCCAACAACAAAAAAAAGAAAGGGACGCAACACATTATAATATTACCCAGTAAACTATAAAAAAGGAAAACTACAATAAATACGAAGAAGGAAGTGTGACAACAAATGCCTGACGCTGCCGCTGGTTTTTAACTGCACCAGTAGTGCTATTCTGTAAAAACCTCCCCATGAAAACGTAGATGAAGTGAGTTTAAACTGAGCTGTCAATAGTGTCAATCCCTAAAAATTTGTGGCACGACTGCTCACTACGCCTAATTTTCACGTTTTTACAGAATCAACCAACTTAACCCCCCCATAGCTGGGGAAAGGCTAGTAAGAGTCTGACACTCCCTTCCGCTCCACCCAGAGCGGGAGCAGTCATTGGATGATTTCCCAGCATTAAAAAAAAAAAAAGGCAGAATGAAAGAATGAGTGAATGAATGAGTGGCACACTGAACTAATATTAAAATAATACTGCGATGAGACGTGGTGTTTAGGTCCAGAATTAGGAATGTGATTCGATGCCTAATAAGATTACATACATATGAAGGTTTTAAATACGAGTAACGCTTTAATGTAGACAAACCCGAGCAAAAAGCCAAGTGCAAAATAAATCAAAATGAAAATGAACTTAATTATATTGCACGCTATAAAATTAAGTTATTATCTGTAAGACTAATAACTCCGTATAATGACAATGGGTAGTATGTAATTAAGGACTGAAAAATATATGGTCAGTGTCACAATTAACACTACAGTAGAAAGTGATAATATGATGGTATTATTTAATTGTCATAAATAGGGATGTGACACTATTGATTGCGTTATCGATAAAATTGAGATATTTTTAATTTAAAACTTTTTACAAAAAAACAACAACCGATTAGAAAAAGAAACACTATATAACATTTATCAGAAGTCCGTGGCAAAAAAAGAAAATACAAAATGAAAGGCATCCACTTTCAATTAAAGTTCTTTTTTTTGGAAATCAATTATTATTTTTTGTAAAACGTCGTACTTTTTTATTTTTTTTCACAAATGCTGTGGTAGTACGTACTCCCCTCAAATTCGAATACTACTACCTGCTATGTAAATCACAGTGACAAGAAGGAAATATAACATCACCCACATAGACTAAGTCGCAAAAAATCGTATGAAGCTAACTCAGAAATTTCCAAAGCCAAGTTAATAAAATTGATATGGAAGCACTGCGCAAGTTTGCTCTCCCAAATGAAAAAGAGTTTTCAAATTCGTTCGACGATTGACGAAAATATCGATGATTGTACACAAACAGACAAACATAGAACCTCCTGCTTTTAGGAAAAAGAAACTGTCAGTTTTGTGAACCGTCATCAATCAACTGCAACAACTAGTACCTGCGACTATTTCTCAAATTTGAAGGACACTAAACTTCCATAGGCGTCATAAACAGTCTATAATGTTCCCACGTCTGGGACACTGACAGGCCTTCTCTCGAAGAGAGGGAGTGGGGCATAAACCACCACGCAGGCCCAGTGCGGGTTGGCGGATGTTACATGTCTTCGAAATTTTGGTTCTAGGACATGCTGGTTTCCTCACGATGTTTTCCTTCACCGTTTTGAGAGAAATGGTGATGAAATTAAATACACAGCGTAAAGTGCCTGCTTGTCTTGTCTGCACATGTTTGTAATTGTTAAAGTACTTATGTCTGTAAATGGTTCTTTTCCTTTGGACGAGTCCAAAGAAAAAAAAATAGGTTTTCATAATTTGTTCGTCAATTTTTAAAGTAGGTAATAAGTCAAACAATCAGTCAATAACTTGTATTTTTAACGAAACAAAAGTCCTGTTTCTCTTTGCCAAGATTATGATAATTAAAACCTTGCTTTAAAAATATAAAATATTTTATTAGTGAAAAAACCCTGAAATATTTTAATTAACGCCGAAAAAGTAAGGATTTATTGCTCAAGTAATAAATTATGCTCAGATATAACTGGCGATAAAACAAAACTTTCAGATTTAAGTATTTTTAAGCGTGATATAAAAAATTAACTTTGTTGAAGACTGTACCCATCAACTGGGATTGTCTGTCCGTCTTTCACGCTCAAACGGCTGCACGGATTTGGATAAAACTAAGCACAGAGGTAGTTTACGCCCTGGATTAACACATAGGATACTTTTTATTCCGGTAGTACGTTCCCTTGGGATAATTTCCGACACGGACGAAGCCACTGGCAGCAGCTAGTTTTAACATAAAACAGTCCACATCAATTTCTATTACTTTAAAATAAAGACAAGTCATCTGCCTAGCCTTTTCCCATCTATGTTGGGGTCGGCTTCCAGTCTAACAGGATGCAGCAGAGTACGAGTATTTTAGATGGAGCGACTGCCGATCTGACCTCCACAACCCAGTAATTGGGCAATACTGGGCTTCTGACGACCAGTAATGACTGTCAAAGATGCACTAATGATAGCCGGGACCAACTGCTTAACGTGCTTTCCGAGGCACGGAAGGGTCTCGGTATATAAAGATGGTCACCCATCCACGGCCAACCCCGACAAGCGTAGCTTAACCTGATGGATCGTTCTGTGCGGCTGTTAGTACTTAGCCACGAGCTCCACGAGATAAAATACTTTTAAGACAAGTATGTATTTACATAAATTACACACAAGTTTTAACCAAAAGAGGTTTGTAAGGAGCCTGTCATGTGGCGCCCTGTAGTTTCTGACATAAGCTAAAGCCAATGTAGGTATTTTTTTTTTCACAGAAATATAATATTTTGAATAATATTTTAGCGTGAATATTTGTAGGTATACAAAAACATCTTCCATTTTACGCTAAAACGAATGGATTATAAAAACTTGAAAGTTCCTCCTAAATTCCCAACTTTCCTAACATCTCGGTAAAATATTCATCTCAGGAATACTGTTTTATCAAGATTTCGGTGAAATAGTATAAAACTGTCATGTCAAAAACTTTTGACACACTTTCTTAGCTGATGCTACGTGCGAACAAAATCATTTTATATCACAAAGAAATATCCTTTACAAAACTGATAGATTGAGGGAATGTCGGAAATTCATCGGAATACCAAATTAAAATTCGTATTGTTGTATTAAAAAATACAAGTGCGTTATATGTATCGAACTCAAGTGAATTGATTTATTAAACGTTCAGATTAATCAAATGTTTCATGTTGATGCCATGTTTTTAAATTTAGTTGAGTCAGGTTATAAGCCAGTATTGTGTAAATCTGGTATCGTTCAAAGTGCTTGTAAAAGCCCGTTTTAAGCTCCGTCTACTTATTATAATTCTGATTCCAGAATATTATAGAAGCCTTTATTATAATCGGATTAAAGTTTAAAATTGTGTTCTAAAAAAAATAGTTCAGCAAAAAAATTCGATATTCATAGCCGCACCTTATGTCCCACCCCTATTTCTTGAAATCACGTAATTATCTTCGTCTTTGGAATGTGTAATAAGGGATAGCATCACCATTTCAATCTGCTTCATCAAGTCAATCTGATAAGATGTTAAAAAATATTTTCCAGAAATTGGAAAACCTGAAAAGGCCGTTACTAGGGCCAAATGTAAAGGCATTACAATTTTGGGGTTTATTGCTCCCCAAAAATGTTTTTAAGAAATATTTCTACCTAATCATGCATGTCCTGGTGACCATTTTCACTGCAACTGAGTGCATTGATGTCTGGTTCGTGAAGTCCGACTTGAATTTGCTCTTAAACAATTTGAAAATTACAATGCTGGCCACTATGAGTGTAATAAAAGTGACAACGTTTTTAAGCTGGCAAAAGTATTGGGTCAGCATCATAGAATACGTCACAAAGGCGGACTTAAACCAAAGAAATACTACTGACAAGAAAAAGCTGGAGATACTGTCCACAGTTACGAAATACTGTAGAAAGATAACCTATCTGTATTGGTCGTTAATGTATACTACGGTTATCATTGTCATGGTCCAGCCGATCTTCAAGTATGTGTTCTCTGAAACTTATAGAGAGAACGTAAAAAATGGGACGGATACTTACTTGCAAGTGGTCAGTTCTTGGGTGCCTTGGGATAAGAACACGATGGTCGGATATTTAGCAGCTTCAGTCTATCAAAGTTATGCAGCTATCTATGGTGGAGGTTGGATCACTTCTTTTGACACTAATTCAATGGTTATCATGGTGTTCTTTAGAGCTGAGCTGGAGTTATTGAGAATTGATTCTATGAATATTTTTGGAACGGAATCGGTACAAGTAGATCATGGTGTAGCTATGAAGAGGTTAAAGGATTGTCATCGGAGACACGTTGAGTTGGTCAAGTAAGTAGATAGTTACGTTATGGTTTTTCAAATATTATTTGTTCGTCAATTGTTTTTTCTTTGCAGCCTACCCTGTTCCACTGCTGAGTAAAGGCCTACCCCGAATCCTTCCAGGTATTCTCTTCTAGATCCACCTAGGCGGTGTGCATTTAGGTCGTCTCGCCTCCTCTTCTTAGACCGGCCTCAATTCGTCATCGTCAGGCACCCAAAGTGTAGAGCCTTGTCCAGCGGTCACTGTGCATGGGACTAACGTAACCCACTCAATCAAATTTCAGCTTTGCAGCCTTTTTGCCTACGACTAGGATCCCCGTTTTGGAGAGCATTCTAGTTTATTGTATTCGACCTGTTTGCTCTAAAAGGTCTGGACGCAGAACGTCACTCTCGCAGAATGTCATCGTGACAAATTTAGTCACTCTTGCAAAACGTCATTTTCGCATAACGTCCTTTTTAATACTTGTTTCGAGATGAAAGATACCCTTTGTCCGTTCCTTTACACTTAACAACGTATATGCAAAAACACAAGATGATCGGTACATTAGTTTAGGCGTGAAAAGGTAGCAAACAAACTTAATTCCTCACAAATAAGAAAGTTAAATAGAATATTCTTTATTATGTACACCATAAAAATCACAGATACAAATTTAGAAAACTGTACTTGAGGTGACAATGGGCTATCTTATCGCTAAAATAAATAAAGAAAGAAAAGTGTGAGTAGGACGGTAAGTAAGAAATATAACTTGTCTAACTAGCCAAGTTCTGACGTGCCACTTGCGGAATGTGTATCCTCTCTAACTTATTTTACTTATAATATCGATGTTTATAAGGTTATGTTGACCTCCTCGTTAGTCTGTTGGTCGATGTTACTGCTGAACATGAGGTCCTCAGTTCGATTTCCGGGTCGAGCAAAGTGATATTGCGTATTTCCACCTGGAATTGCAGTTGATAGGAACAAGCTCACCCCCTATTACATGGGACTTAAACGTGGTAAAATGTGGATGGGTAGGTACGCATCCGCTTAACCCTTTGGGGAATGGGCATGATGTTTTCAGCGCGATTGTCTGAAAGGGTTACCACTGCCTTGGAACACAAAGGGCTAAGGAAGGGACATTAAAGGGTTTTAGTCAGTAAGAGTCTAACACTCCCTTCCGATGCAACTAGAGTGATATAATCGCGAGGAAAAATCATCTGTCCTCTACATTTTGACAAATTATGCGTTAGCATAATGTAAGAAACAGCAGATTTTTTTCGCGATTTCAGATTTGTGAAAGTTGTTCATAATGATGATATAATGACCCCTTAAAATAATGCCCATGAATTCAATTTCACCCTGTATAAGGCTGTGGATAACATTACGAAAAAGGAGTGAAATCTAACACCAGTAAATGGGATTAAACATTCCTAAGATAAAATTCCGCCTCCACATTGTTAAATGCGAGTTCAAAATCCAAATTAACCTTAGCGAAGTCAATCTAACTTGTACAGTTAAATGTGAACGATAAATTCTTGTAACTTTGTTTACCGGTTTACGCATTAACATAGGGAGTTAAGATTACTTCGAATGTGGTACCCGAAGTCTGAAGATTTCTAATTATTTATTTCTGATTTCGAATTGATAAAAAGGATATTACGATTGTGTTTTGGAGGAGTTTGGAGACGAGTACTTTTAACCTCCTTTAAAACCAACCTACTGTTAAAAATACCCCTCATTCGCACAATACGTGTGCTAAATGAAGTGCATGAGAGGATTGACATCTTTTCGTGCAATCTGAGTGAATTCGCAAGAGTATTGTTGAATTTCATAAATTATATTTAAATATTAATATTCGTTGTTGTTTTTTCTTTAGGTAGGTAAAGATTTTATTATAATTTAGTTTAAGTAGATTTTTAAGTATTATTAGTTGATATTTTTTATACGAGTGAAATGTTAGCCACCCACCCACTATTGTATTAAGGTGATCTGTAAGATAGTGGGTGAAAGTTTAAATGAATAAATAAAATCATAACCTTTTAAACGCCAGAGGTGCTCATGAACGCTGCTAAAAAGAAAGAAAGAAAAAATGCACACAAAATACAAATGACAAAAATAAAAAAATATTTTAACAATAACTGAGTAAACGGCCGCTCCAAAAATGTGCGGTGCGGTGTGGTGGTGGCTAGGTGCTCCTGGTGCACCTTGCTGAACAATAAACTAGACCCTGAAAACTGACAAATGGCGGAATAAAAATTCTCAATACATCGCAGCTATACATAATATATGATGCACACTTTAGCCTGACCGCTTTGTAAGGATGAATAATTATCAAATGATTTCTCCCGCTTTGAGTGAAGCGGGAGTGTTCTGGCAGTCCCGCAAGTAAGAATCTGCTCTTACTTATTCTTCTTACCGTGTTGAAGGCAATCTAAATGTACTCGGCTCAAAATTCGGCTACGTGTTTGGCGACATCACTGGCGTCCATCAGTTCCTGTAACTTGCATACGGCAGGACACACAGGACACGAGATTAAGTGTCCCATCGTTTGTGGAACAGCACCATATTTACACTCCAAGGCGGTGTGTTAATGTGACATGATGTAGTTGTTTTGCTCTTACTGATCAAAACCCATCCATGTTCCTTTCTTTGTGTTTCTGTGCAAGTTTAAAAAGTTATTGACTTTTTGGACATCAACATTCTGCCTAAATTAACCTTTTTTCTTTCCAGATTCGCTCGTCTGTTCGACTCATGCCTATCACCAATCATGGCACTGTATATGTTCGTTTGCTCAGTAATGCTGTGTGTCACTGCTTATCAAATCACTGTGAGTATTTTAACAGCGGTCAGCTTATGTTTAACTTTAAACTTAGCATGTAATGAATGAAGGATTTTTCAGGCATTCAGAAGTTATATACGGGGCATAATTCTTTACATGGAACCTTGTACAGAATTTTGCCCTGTACAGACGCCAGTACATCAAGTTATCCCAAACTGTCACATTTTTACAATTGAAAATGAATCCTATGATTTTGTAATAAAGTTAAAAATCAATTAAAGAAATTTGACAGATTGGAGTAACTTGATGTGCTGGCCTCTGAACTTTCAAAGGATATGGAAAACAGTTTAGTAAAATATTGTACGGCAATCTGGATTGCTTACACGCAGCGAGTAGGCGTGCTGATTAAATATTTTTGGGTTGCTTTTAATCATCAAAATTAATAGAAAAGTACAGAAATCCACACGTATTATTTGTTTAGTTTATGCAAGACGTCTATTCTGTGAAAATTTTACCGTGAAAACTTAGTTGAGAACAATTCATGTTAATTACTACCAACCTCCCCATTCCGAGGAATGACGACTCCATTCCTAGCTCACTTCACCTAAGTTTAGATTTTTGCAGAACAGATTAGTTGGTCAACGTTAGGCGCGTATTCGAAACTAGCTGCTCGCACGCGGTTTCACTCGCTGCTCGGTTCCTTTTAGTCGTAGCGTTATGTTACATAGTCTATAGCCTTCCTCGATAAATGGACTATCCAACACAAAAAGAATTTTTCAATTCGCACCAGTAGTTCCTGAGATTAGCGCGTTCAAACAAACAAACAAACAAACTCTTCAGTTTTATAATATTAGTAAGTATAGATATGCGAACGTGCTTTCAACTCACATTATGACTATTGTTATAATATGTTAAACCATATTGTGTCTTACAGCTGACCCAATGTCCATTTTTCCTTAAATTTTTCTCTGTATTGTGAAATCTCTGGCCACGTCACACCTCCTTTGCTGCGGGCTACCTCGACAACGATGTCCTCTCCCAGACGAAGATTTGTCATCTATCCACTCTCTCAAACAAAAAACCTATAAAAATACAAATTTCACATTATGTTACAGATTGAAACCAACCCAATGCAAAGATTCTTGACTACTGAATATTTGATATTTGGAGTGGCTCAGTTGTTCATTTACTGCTGGCATAGCAACGACGTTTTATTTGCAGTAAGTAATCTTCTGATTTCGTTAATTCATCATCATATTCCTAGCCTTTTTCCAACTTTTTTGGGGCCAGCGTCCAGTCAAACTAGTTAGAGCTTCACTTTAGGACCAACACTTTATACGGAGCGACTGCCCAGTGGTATTGGCAATGATTTTCATGTTGTGGTTCGTGAGTTTGAATCGCGACAGGCACTTTACTTTTCGTTTTTATTACATCACCACTGCTCTCAAAACGGTGAAGGAAATAATTGCGAGGAAACGTATATCTAAGCAAAATCCGAAGACATGTGAGATCCACCCGCACTGGGCCCGCGTGGTGGCTTAGGCCCACTCTCTCTAAGGAAGCCTGTGCCCAGCATTGGGAACAGTTTAAGCTGATTTTTGATATCCTATAAACTTTAATAAGGACTGATTTTACAATCTTCATGTTCGCAAACGGGCGCTGGCAGTAGGGACATCTCTTAGCAGCTATGGCTTGTTTTAATTGAATTCTTGAATTGTTTTTTACATATTTTATATCGGATGCTTTAACGTTTCTGCATCGTTCTCACATGTATAATATTAATATGAACTATGTAACCAATATTTTGTAAACATAATTATTTTGTTTGAAAGAGTGTTCATGGAGTTTCTTGCCCGTTCTTCTCCATAGGTACCTACTGCTTTGGAATGGGAAACTAGCTTCATCTTGACAGTTCAAAAGTGCCTGTAATTGGTTTATTTGAAATAAATACTTTGGGTTTGAGTTTGAGTTCGAATATTCAGATAAATTAAATATCAGGAATTAATGTGACGTATAGTTATAATATTTATTGTCAGTTAGCAGGCGATTTACAAATGTTGACTGGATAGGTACCTACTGCTTTGGAATGGGCAACTAGCTTCATCTTTCTGACTGACCGACCCTTTGACAATTCAAAAGTGCCTGTAATTGGTTTATTTGAAATAAATGCTTTGAGTTTGAGTTTATTATATTATTCACGACTTGTTTTGTTTTCGTGTAAGTTAATCATGTCGATATGAGATTACGAGATATTAATATTGTAAAACACATTTTTCTTTGTCTCTCGGTATTGTGTTTCACAAGTGAAAATATTTCTGTATATTATATCGAGCTCAGTTTCATGTATTTCGCATAAAAACGGGTAATTTTTCCAACTTGAAGTAAAACAGTTGGCAGTGTATTCATTTATTTTCAATATAATTGTTTTTGTTTAGTACCCTATTTTGCAAGTTATGTTTATATAATAATCAGCCTTTAATGTTCCCACTGCTGGGACACAGCACAGCCCTTCTCTCTTCGAGAGGGAGTTGGTCGTAGTCTTCGAATTTTTGGTTCTAAAACATGCCAGTTTCCTCACGATGTATTCCTTCACCATTTTGAGAGCAGTGGTGATTAAATTATGTACACAAAGCAAAGTGCTTGGGTTTGAACCCACGACCAACAATTCTTAAGTCGGGGCTATTACCACTGGGTTAGATTATTTAGACCTAGACCCAATAATTAGAGGGCCAACCTATTCTCTTCAACCCGGCATTAACTGAATGTGGCTGTGCTACAGGGTACACACACTTCTGCTCAACTCTTCGAGGATTACAGGCGTGATGTTAGGTTTTTTTTTCCAGAGTGCAGATTTAATGCTAGGACCCTATGAAAGCATTTGGTGGTCGAAGAGTGTAAAATGTCGCAAAGACCTGTTCTTATTAACAGCACAGTTCAATAAGATAGTCGTATTCTCGGCCGGGCCTTTTACTAACCTCACTGTTCCTACGTTTATAAGTGTAAGTATTTATTATTTAATATTTTATACCAGGGGAACTAGTCAAGTGTCAATCGCTCCGTGTCAATTCGATATCGAAAATTGTTGATCGAACAATTCGTTATCTCAGCTATTCGTATTGTCAAGAACGACACTTGTCAATGCATTTGTATGGGAATAATTATCGCTTTGTTACACAATTTGACATTCTCTAGCACTTAGCGAAAGCTTATGCCAATTTCATACATTTCGGATTTATCTAATTTCGCTATCGTTAATGAAAATGAGGCTTTGTCTAGGTCGGCTGCCATGACGTTTAAAGGTCATGCTTTAAACGTCACGTGATCAGGGGAACTAGACATTATCACACTCTACCAGGTTGAATATCAGTAACAGCAAAGAAGTTTTTTCTCTGTAGTGTAAATACACTAAGAAAAAAATGGGGACAGAAAAACATACAATTCTTAATCTTTATGGCAACGAATAATCCGCAATATAACGAGTTTCGTGGTAGCAAAGAATTACAGATACGAATACAGATATAAACATTATAACGATAATTATAAACGAAATAATCCCTGGCAACCACCTAAGAAAATGTCAGAATTAAAAAACATTACATCTACCAAAATAACATTTGTTACGTCATGTTATAAATATAAAACCTTGAATATTATGTTGTCCTTTTTATTTTCTTTCTCATAATGTTTTTTTTTCAGATCCTGAAAGGCGCCTACAGTTATTATACACTCCTGAGCCAATTTAAAATTAAATGAAGAACCTATTAATAATTATGGCAACTTATTTGTAATAGGATTTATAGAATCTTTTATGTTATAGAATGTATCGTTATTCGTGTATTTCTTTAAGGCACATAATTATTTAATTATGAATGTACGTAGACCGTACGGTGGCCGGGAGTCGTCACGTGGCTCCCGACGCCCGGGGCGTCTCCCGCGGTGGCTGGGACGGGAGGACCTTTCTCTCTCCCATCCCGCCACCTCCTTCGCGAGCATGATTTTTTCGCAGAAGGACGTGACTGCCTCCCACTCCCTCTCGCCCCGGACCAGGGCTTGCACCAGGGCCGGGCGCGAGAGAGCTATCCTGCCCTAACTGCTAGAAGTGTGCATTTCTTTTATCCTTCGGTTTTTTAAGTGGTAGTCGAACTTGTCAGTCATCTGCTTTACATAAAGTTCAATTTCTACCATTGGAGATTAACGAGAAGCGAGTAGAAATAGCAACAAAAAATTGGCGAGGAACGGCAGTAAGAACGCAACGGTAACAAGCGATTGCTCGCTGCTATGCGTATGTACTAAGCATTTGTCTTTCAAAAAGTCTTCTGCCCGCCAGGCGAGTGTCACTGACCAAGTACTCGCCTTGATAGCTCTTGTCGCTGCGATAAACGGGCACTCGCAAGCGGTATGAACTGTCAGTGATCAACATTATTAATCTATTGTTCGTTTCTTGAGCGAGACATTCGTTGAGCTAGTTGCTTATTCGACGCCGGTGGGTCAGGTGCGTAAGTCCAACAGTGATGTCATGTGATAATTTAATTAATCAATTAAAAAAAAAAGAGACCAAAGGTGGATGAGCTCATGACTAAGGAATAACTGCCGCACGAGTCGATCTATCCAATTAAGCTACGCTTGCCTGGGCTGGTTCGTGGATGGGTGACAATCTTTACGTACCAAGATTCCTCAGTGGTTCGAAAAGCACGTTAAGCCGCTGGTCCCGGCTGTCATTTACGCATTTTTGGCAGTCGTTACGGGTCGCCATAAGCCAGAAAGTCTAACAGGCAGACTTACCAAGGGGTATCGTAATACCCAGTTACTTGGTTGTGGACATCAGATAAGCAGTCGTTTCATACAAAATACTGGTGATCAGCTGCATCCAGTTAGACTGAAAACCGACCCCAACATATGTAGTTGAGAAACGGCTACGCAGAATAAATGATTGATTAAAAGAGACAAAAAAAAACAAAACATTTAACCAATCTGATTTTTTTTACAGCAACACGAATACATATTAACCTTTGTTGGGTAGCGGGTTCGACTCCGAGCATCAAATTATGTAAATATCGGGTACAGTCGTAAAGTTCTCCGACATTGTTTTTGTATTGTCATTTTACAGGTGTAACAGTATTTTCAGGATTGTGAAAACGAGAATTTGGGGCTTTGTTTGTATTTTTGATTGAATAGTAATCTTTTTAGTAAATAAGTCAGAGGTTTACAAAAAGTGTGGCAACCACTCTCACTAAGGGGTATCGTGTTACTCAGTAACTTCGTTGTTGAGGTCAGAAAATGGTACTCAGTTGCATCCGGTTAGACCAAAAGCAGACCCCAACATAGTTTGGAACAAGCATCTATTCGGCACTAATTAGTTCGGTTCATTCTAGTTTGGTAAAAACTAGTTTGGTTCACACCGAACTAGTGTGAACCTAACTAGTTTTTGCAAACTAGTTTTTGAACCGAACTATTTTTTGCCGAATTAGTATGAACCGAACTATTTTTTGCCGAACTAGTTTTTGTCAAACTAGTATAAGCCGAACTAGTTAGAGCCGAACTAGTTTGTGCCGAACTGGTATGAACTGAACTAGTTTGAGCCGAACTAGTATGAACCGAACAAGTTTGTGCTGAACTAGAATGAACCGAACTAGTTTTTGCCGAACTAGTATGAACCGAACTGTTATGTGCTGAACTAGTTTGAGCCGGACTAGTATGAACCGAACTAGTTTTTGCCGAACTAGAATGAACCGAACTAGTTTGTGCCGAACTAGTTTGAGCCGGACTAGTATTAACCGAACTAGTTTTTGTGGAACTAGAATGAACCGAACTAGTTTGTGCCGATCTGGTATGAACCGAACTAGTTTGAGCCGAACAAGTATGAACCGAACTAGTTTTTGCCGAACTATTATTTATTTATTTATTTATTTATTTATTTAAACATGGAAGACTTACAGCTTAAAAACTTAATAGTAAGGAACACATAGTTAACAGGAAGCCAATTACAAGTCTTCGCTTGTAGAGCTAGACTGGTTAATATTTGTGAGCATACAGCAGCAATACGTAATACATAGGTTTTTTTTTTAACATGTTACATAATTTGTCTAAAGTTATTTGGTTTACAGTAAGAACATTATTATAAAATTAAGAAGACATTATTGTAAACAAATTATAGTTGTGGCTATTTGAAGAAATTGAGGCTTAAACACCTTCGAGCAGACGTCACACTAGTCGTGAAGGGATCCAAGTCATGCTGCTTGCATATTTCATTGAACTGCTTGCTTGCACGCACAATAAAACTATTCTGCCTATAATTCGTGGAGGTATAGGGTACACGTAAGGGCGGATTAGAACGAAATGATTTATTTGGCACATTAAAATAAAATTTTGATAATAGCTCGGGGCTGTCAATATTATTGTTAAAAATCTTTAACAGAAACAGATAGTCAGCAATCCTACGTCTTTCTTCAAGTGGCAACAAATGGTACTTCTTACAGAGTCGGAGATAATCGACTGAATGGTACGGAATCTTTTGATGGTAACAAAGATATTTAATAAAGCGCTTTTGAATATTTTCAATGCGATCGATGTACTGATGGTAACGTGGGTTCCAAATCTGAGATGCATACTCTAGTTGACTTCTAACAAAAGTGCAGTACAGTATTTTTAGTGTTTTAGCATCTAAAAAGCATTTAGAGAGACGCATTATAAACCCTAGCAGTTTAGAAGCTTTTTTGACAATGGCGTCAATGTGTGTGTCGAAAACTAACTTGCTATCCTGGTGGATACCCAAGTCAAAAATAGTATCGCACCTCGGCAAGGTTTGGCCCGATAGAGTATAAGTGGTGGCGACCTATTATCGATATAAGAAGCGAACCACCTCAGGAGGTCCCCATGAATGCCCATGCACTTTAGCTTCATTATCAGGGTGTCGTGGTTGATCCGATCAAATGCTTTGCTATAATCAGTGTAGACCACATCGACCTGCTTGCCGTCATCCATAGCACTAGTAATAAAGTCGTTAAATAAAATGAGATTTGAAGTGGAGGACCGTCCTCTCAAAAAACCATGCTGAAAAAAGCTGAACGAGTTTGTAAGGGCGGAATATAACTGGTTATAGATAATCCGCTCAAATATTTTAGCTATAATGCACAGCTTAGATATAGGCCTATAATTAGTTATTTCAGTTTTAGACCCCTTCTTATGTACGGGTGTAATAAAAGCAGATTTCCACACTCTGGGGACAACACCCTGAGATAGTGACTTGGAGAACAAAATTGAGATAGGTAAGGCAATGGAAGGCGCACATTCAATAAGAAATTTTGATGTAATATTGTCAGGCCCTGCACCTTTCGATGGATCCAACTTGCGGAGTAAATCGGTCACAACGTCGATCTTTACTTCAATGTGACAAATATCAGACAGGGGTGTAGTGCTGACAGAGGAGGAAATGTCTGAACTGGGGTTATTAGTTGAGGTGGAGTTAAGGAAGGTTGATAGAAAATATGAAGAAAATGCCTCACAAATAGAATCACCAGTGAGCAATGATTCATTCTTGTAATTTAGTGTATTAGGAGTAGCATTAGAGTTATAGCGATTTTTAACAAAGGTACAAAAGTGCTTAGGGTTATTTTTGATTGATTTTTCCGTTTGATTGAGGTAGTACTTATAACACTTGGCTTCCTTAGTCTTAACTCTTTCGCGCAGGCATTTAAAAGTTAATTCATCGGATTTATTGCCATATGACTTAATTTTTTTCTGATATTTATACTTTTCCTTAATAGTTCTGATGAGTGAAGCACTGTACCAAATTGGGTATGCTTTATTACGTATAAGCTTTTGCGGTATATGCCTATTTTGAAAATCTTTTATAGTGTCCATAAAGTACGCAACTGAATCATCCAGAGATCGGGACGAGAACTGACGCTCCCAATCAACGGCGTAAATCTCGTTATTTATGGACTCAAAATCGCCTTTGCTAAAAACATACCGTAACCGCGGTGCATGGTCCAGGGGAGGTAATTCAAAGATGTCAACATTAACTAACAAAGCGGGATGATAGGCGTCAATAGTGACTAGAGGGTTGACACATTCACTAACACAGGATAATTTATTTGAGAGGACTAAATCCAACACTTTCCCATACCTATTGACCACTCCATTGTATTGCCCAATGTCCAGCGTACATAACTCGTCGGCGAGTAAACATTCGTCACTGGTGGCGGGGTTCACTGGGACTAGCGAATTGTTATTGTTACAAGGAGCCCACGAGATTCCACTCATATTAAAATCACCTAGAACTAAAAACACATCGGAAGTATTATTCAAAATTATATGGTTCAATTTAGTCAGGTAATTATTAAGTTGATTCGAAAACGACAAGCCTTTGTTTTGTTTACATAAATACAGAGCGCAAATATATAGGTTTACGTAATCTCGTGAGTTCCCTTTTTTAAGTCGTATGTTAATCCAGACATCCTCCGCTGAAGAGTGAAGTAGCGGTTGCGGGGTAACAGGTAATTCTCTACGCGTCGCGATAAGTACACCACCACCTCGCGTTTGTCCAGTCATAGCATAATTCCGGTCACGACGCCACACTATGTAACGGTCATCAAACAACTCCGAGTTTAACATACCATCGATTAGCCACGTCTCCGTTAAAACAATGATATCATAAGAATTCAATGATACCTGACGATAAAACGAGTCTGTTTTTGTGCGCAGTCCCCGTACGTTTTGGTAATAAACAGTCAGACACTGTCCACTGTTATCAGCCATGACCACTATATGCAAGAGTAACTGTGTAAGCACCAATATAATGTGATACGATTAGCCAATTCATTTGTAAACAATAATTGATAACGTGAGACAAAGATAAATATTTGAAAACCGGGTAGAAATAAATTAAAATAGCAAGAATGTGTAAATCGTTAGATATTAAGCAAAACACAGCTGAGCGAGCAGGCAAGCACCAACACAAGACGTGCATATGCACAAGCGAGGTAGACATATTATTATGAGTCGGATCCTCAAAACAAACAGCGCGACAAAGAGAACAATAGAAGCTCATTAGCGATGCAGAGTTGTTAAACCTTTTGCAATAACAAACCAAGATACAATTAAGTGGCGATCGATTAAAACTAAAACATAATAATGGAAAAAAGCAATTACATAATCCTAAATTCACGTAGTAGCGGTTTAGATAATTTTGTTTAAATCCGTTTCTTTTCGAATTATAAAGGGCTTGCAGTTGATATCTTTGCGCACATGAATTTTGCCATGTTTCACCCATACAAATTCGTAGCATTTCTCCTTAGCGGTGGTTTTAGTTGTATTCAAAAGCTTTTTGGATTCAACGCTTAAGTGATCATTAACATAAACACGCCGTGGTTCACCTTGAAAACCTAAATCAGAGCTGGACAGATCCTTATCAGCGCGTGCAGCCGCAATAAAGTCTTCTTTTATGTATCTGTTAAGGAAGCTCACTATCACTAATTTCTCTTTGGAGTTTTGCATAGGCACCCTAGAGATGTAGTTAATCTGGGCCTTGGGACAACTATATTTGATTTTGCGGCCGATGGCTTCAACAATTAGGAATAGGTTCTCATCTTTCTTGAGTGGCACTCCTTTAATCTCCACGTTATTTAGCCGGGATCGTTGATCGTGTGATGATAGCTCAAGTTTTGTCGAAACCAACTCAGCTTGCAATGACGAAACAGTATCCTGTAGCTTCTCGTACTCGGAGGCTTTTGACTCTAAACGAATAAGTCGGGTGTCGAATTCATCGAGCCGACCACTAGAAAAATCATAGCTTTTTTTGAGCTCAGCCAGCTCATCTTTTATCGATCTTAAGTCATTGACTAAAGTCGGTAAGTTCAGTAGCTGTTGCTTCATTTCACGTATTTCACTGAGTACCGTATCCAGTGAGGCAGTAGGTTGTGGAGAAAGCAAAGCCGGCGATAATAATCTACACGCAGGGCATTTCCATTGAGCTCTTCGCTCCGCACCCAACTTCCTCCATCCCCCTTCAGATATGCTTGCACAGGAGAAATCCAGGAATTTTTTGCAGCTTGCACATTGAACACCATCGATACATTTCTCATTACAACTTGCACACGTCTTCATCATAAATCAACTCCGAGTATTTTAATACTCTATGGAACCGTAAAAAGGTTGACGATATATTATTTTGAGCGTAATGCGTACTGCGCTAGTGCGTGCTCACACGGAACTGAACTGATTATGAACGGAACTATTTTGAGCCGAACTAGTCTTTGCCAAACTATTTTTTTTTGATGCTGGTTTTAGTTTGTATTCCAATAGCCTGAGATTCATCAAGTCTCGAGGGAATAGATTTCAGGTTGGAATTAAAGTGATCAAATGTGATGTTCTTATCGCCTATTCTATTCTATTTGCCCAAGTTAGAGTAAAAAGGACACTAACATGTAGATAGTAAAGTCATAAATATAAGGAGCGAGCCTCTTGCTAGAAACCGGAAACGAATACGGACAGGGCTACTAACAAGCTTATTAAAATTACATTTTTACGTAATAATTACTGTCACCACAATCCATGCTCAAAGAAGATTCCCCATAGCGTAGCAGTTATTTGCTACGACGCTGTAGCTGGAGTAGCGCTGACGCCTACGCGTCAGCTACGCCGTAGCAATCTCGTAACCCAAAATAAACAGTTCATATTTTTATTTTCTCCACTTTTTCTAATAAATAACTTCTGAACATTTTTATTATATCACATGACCAACAAAATAATATGCCAGTTATGGTAGTGCATATTTATCAACACTGTCCACGCTAAAATTAATTCCAAATACTACTTTATCTTCGCCATTGAGGACCATAATCGCATATTTACGTTGCCATGTACGAGCAACGAATATAAAAACATATTAATGACTCTGAAATCCTTCATTTTTATTATAATTACTGTTTGTTGGTCATAAAAATTCATATTGGCGAAGGGAGAGAGGGATTAATTCGTTTTGCGTATTCAGATCAGGGCAATGTATGATTATGTAAATATGGTATACTTTTTAAGCTATATTCCGTTTTTATTACACTGATCTAGCAGTTTTATTAACGGGTTGTCATTACTGTGAGTAACAAAAAAAAAATATTAAAAAAATCAGCTTTATACAGGTTGTAACCGAAACGGTATATACATAGAAAAGCATAATGCTAAAGACCACCAAACTGAACATCTTTACTATGAGACTAACTACGAAAACGCAAAAAAAAATCGGCTGTGCCATACATTTTTGGTCACGTGACTCGTCGAAATGATTTTCGGATTTCGAAATTTTTTGTTCACGATTTCGGAGTTGGTCCCATAGTAAAAGGTGTTCAGTTTGGTGGTCTGTAGCATATCCTTTTGTATGTATATACCCTTTCGGTTACGCCCAGTATTGACGAAACCACATTTCTGTAATAATTCAAACAATATCATGAGTAGTATTGGTACAGCAATAGAGTGTCTGCAGAATCATGGGATAAACGTACGGGAGGATATGGTCTTTGACCCTGTTACACCTTTCGAAGTTTTCAAATTAGTTAAGAATATGGATGGTAAATCGTCTTTTGGCCATGATGAAATCCCTATGACTATCATCAAAGAAAACATTGATTTATTAGCTAGCCCCTTGGCAGATTCAATGAATGAATATATAAATAAAGGTATCTTTCCAGATCAATTTAAACTAGCTAGAGTACTACCTATACATAAAAAGGGCTCCAAAACCGAGGCAAGGAATTATAGGCCTATCTCCCTGTTACCGGTATGCTCAAAAATATTTGAAAAAATTATGAAAGTGAGGCTTGTATGTCATTTGCATAAACATAAAATTATAACCGACCAACAATTTGGTTATCAAAATAATGTAGGGACAATTGATGCCATTGACATGTTAATTGATAATGTGGTATGTAAGCTGAATGCTAAACTAAAAGTGGCAGGACTTTTCCTCGACCTAAGTTCTGCGTTCGATACTGTGGAACACTCCATTCTTCTGGAAAAGATGGACTATTATGGAATTAGGGGAAATGTGTTAAATTTATTCAAATCTTACTTACACAATAGAACGCAGTATGTAGAAATTAGACGGATTACAGAAGAGGGGTATGAAAAACTACACAAATCGGACACAGTTACAATAAATAAAGGCGTACCACAAGGATCGGTTCTAGGCCCTGTGTTCTTCATAATATTTATAAATGATGTGATAGCTTACATGAGAAGTATTTCAAATGAGACTGAACTGGTAGTGTTTGCCGATGACACAAGCGCTATTATAGCTAGCGACACTATAGAAAATATAGAAAAGAAAATTAATTTTATCTTATGTGCTCTTGAAAGGTGGTTCACTATGAATAATCTAAAAATAAATTTTAAAAAGACGCAATGTTTAGTATTCAAATCGACTACAAAGAACAAGGACACCGTCAAAGTACAATTATTAGGGAGCAAAGTAGATATTGTAGACAATGTAAAATTTCTGGGGGTACAGATAGATTCAGGTTTGAATTGGAAGAAAGAATTGGAAATGGTCACAAACACTATGAGTAGTGCTTGCTATGCTCTCAGTAGTCTAAGGGATGAATTAACCATTGCTCACCTGAGAATGGTTTATTTTACACTCATAGAGTCTAGACTTAGATATAGCATAAAGTTCTGGGGCAACAGTTACCAATATAATATTAATGCTGCTTTCGTTATGCAGAAAAGAGCGTTGAGAACTATGCTTCGCATTGAACAAACGGAGTCTTGTAGGGATCATTTTAAAAGACTGCAAATTCTCACAGTACCGTGCCTCTATATCCTAGTATTGCTCAGTCATTTCATAAAAAATATCCATAAGTTTGAAACTGAGGAACAGAGACATATTAGGATAAAAACTCGACGAAAGGATCTACCTAATTTTATACAGCCTAAACTGAATGTCGTTAAACATGCCTCAAGAGTGCAATCAGTGTATATGTACAATAAACTGTCTGTACAATTTAAAAACTCTATGAATCCCAGTGAATTCAAGAGAAAATTGAAGACATTGTTATTGAGGAAATGTTATTATAGCATAGAAGAGTTTCTCCAAGATAATAATAGTTCAACCTAATATGCGAACATAATATGTATTGTAAATGACTCTAACTGATTTATAATCGGCTTGATAACAATTTGATTTTAATTTTAATTTTGATGTATTTTTAATCTATTTGATTTATATTTGACATGATTTTATTTGATTCACATTTGACATGATTTTATTTGATTTACATTTGACATGATTTATATTTTGCTTTATTTTATTTTGATTCCTATGTATTTGATCTTGCTGCATGAAATCTTGAATTGGTTAAAGTGGACAATTTTAATTTTTATAATTTATATTGAATTATTATAATATTTAAGACTCATAATGTTGACGATGATGCCAATGCTTAAGACTATTTCCATTACTTGTGTTTGTTTATTACTACTTACCGTTTTTGTAAAAATCACTGTTCGACACAAATGTAAATTTGTTATGAATAAATAAATAAAATTTATTATGTTTAAAAAAAACAGTAAACTAGCTGACTATTCATTAATGGTTAGTCGGTCAATGCCGGTGAACATATAAAGTAAACCTCCTAATTTCTTTACCACTTTTGCAAAAACGTCCCGTAACTTCAAACTTCAATAATATTGAAACTAATTGTCATTTTTCTAATTGAAAAATACTTGTTACTGACACTTATTATTTTTAAAAGTAAAATTAATTCAATTAATTAAACATTCAAATGTTATGTGAAATTTTGACTTACGTCTGCCTAGCCTTTTCCCAACTATGTTGGGGTTCGCTTCCAGTCTAGGACTAGGACTAGTCCGGATGCAGCTGAATACCAGTATTTAATGACTTAACGACGAAATACAACGACTACGACGACTTTAACGTTTCGAATTCAATAACTATTTTTTTTTAAATGTTTTAATAGGTTATAATTTTATTTAACAATTTAATTTAATGTTTGTTTAGTACTTATTATTTAGAAATTAAAATTAGAATACAATAAATGCGTACTATTTTTAATATGACCTGTAAAAGTGATTTCAATATCCTGTATAAAGAATAAACAATTACATTTCATTTTATAACACTAAATCTACAGTAGCGACTGCTTTAAATAAAAATCTACCATAGACACACCCACACGTTCCCATAAGAATATTTACGACCCCATAAACTTTGATCCTTTATTTTTCATACGCCCAAAATGTTATGACGCGTGATTCGGATGTTTTAATTTAGAACGGCGTTTCCTGGCTCTGGATATTTTTATTCTGTGAAAGGGAAAATTGAATATGAGTGCTGTAATAATAAACTTCTTTTTTCATTTTTATTTACCGTCGGGCTTGAGGCTAAGTAATGACACCCGCACGTGTCGATTGATCAGGTAAAGCTACGCTTACAGCGGGTGGTGCATGGATGGGTGACCGTCTTTACATACCAGAACATCTTCGGCCGTCGGAAAGTGCGGTAAGCCATTTTTCTGGCTGTCTGTATTTATACTGTTAATTTTGATTCGCCAAAATTGAATTATTTATTTTTATTCAGCAAATAAAAAACATTGGATTTATTTTATTTTCTTCGGTTCAGAATTCGTCGTTTCCATAGTTACTTTATTAGAAGGTAAGGCTTATTTTTTTGCAAGGGCTTGTTTTATTTATTTTGTCTTTTTCCTCCGGAAAGTATTGTAATAAATAAATAATCCTTTTTTTGTATTGAGAAGACTTCTTAGCCTTGTAGCCCTTTGTTGTCATGAAAGGTTTTTTACTTAAAGGTCTCTCAATGGTCAATGAACTTGTGTTGATTGTTTAATAGACTACAAAAACAGAGGTGGCTTTCAATTCGGTTGGTTTTTAGTTTGTTTTCTCAGAAATAGTTTCAGATTGGTCCCTGATTTTAATCAAGTTCTGATGAATGACTTTTGAGTTAAATTCAATAATACGTATTTTACCTACTTAAACTTTGAGAGGGTGTTATAATGGCTTCATGTTGGTGTTATTTACGTAGCAGGAAGTTGGTGTCTTTGTTTATGTATTTTCATTTTTTTGTCACCGATTTCAGTAATTAAAGTTGTTTTTAACTTTGTAATTTTTTTTTTCATTTTAATTGTTGCACCTTCCCTAAACGAATCAGAATGCCCTGCTATTCAGTTAAATAGTTTCAGTTCGAGGGAGGCTTCTAGCTACGTAATAACAGCACCACGGGTCAATGATCAGGTTATGCTACATTTGCCCCGGTTGATCCGTGGATGGACCAACTTTACATTCTCCGTGCCCTCGGTATGCACATTAAACCGTTGATCCCGATTGTATCATTCATGTATTTTGATAGTCGTAACGAATCGGCGGTAAACCGAAAGTCTGAAGACCGGTCTTACTAAGGGTATCGTGTTACCCAGAATCGGTTAGTGGTCAGATAGGTAGGCACTCTATGTCAAATACTGGTATTCACCTGCATAGGGTTGGCCTGGAAACTAACCACATCATAGTTACAAAAAAGCCTACTCCACATAAAAGTAAATAAATAACAAAGCATGCAGGAAGTGAATGCATGTTGCGCGCTGAAGAATGTATCGAAGTCAAGTGAACCTTAACTTCGATACATATTTCTTCATTAAAACCACATCGTTGAATTGTTAACAAAAGATGATGAGTTTATGACAGAATTTAACATAAATTATGTAGAACAGCATTATGCTAATAAAATTGTAACTGCTTAGGATTTTCATGAATAAACATTTTGTTGTGAGTTTGATATTATGTGGGGTTTATGATTACATGTTTACTGTTTCCATGCCGAGTCTACTAAGCAGTGAAATAAGTCTTATTTTTAAAACTCAGAAGATTCACAAACAACTCCAGCATTTATAATGACACCCCCCCCCCCCATTGCGTTCTGGGTAGGATGCTACGTTGCTATGGATACGTTTTGTTTTACCAATCAAATTTATTGGTCCATAACACAGCCCTGGTTGAAACGGGTTCTGCTAAGCTATGTTTTTACATGGACGGCTGCATGATCTGGATGTATGCTCTGGATGCGTGCTGTGGATCGGTACCTACAGTAAACGCGTCTTTTCATCGCGGCGGCGCACCTTCATAGCGCATCTTACTTGCCCGCTACATAGCTTAGCATCCGCGAAAACGGCCACATAGTTTCGTAGCTTAGCTTTCACATCCTCACAGCAGAGCTGCATAGCACATCCCTGGTGAAAAGACACCACTAAAACCCATCCATGTTCCTTCTTTAGCGCTTTGTGTTCCGGGACAGTGGTAACTCTTGCAGAAAATACCGTTGATCGGACAATCCCGCTGAAACAACTCCGCCTTGGAGAGTAAATGTGGTACGGTTCCACAAACGATGGGACACTTAATATCGTGTCTTGCGTATCCTATGAACTGACGACCAAGCTTACAGCCTGGCTAAAACCGCGTCGCTGAAAACACATGTCCGGCTAAAATCGTGCGTAGGAAACTCGTGTATTCTAAAAAGCTTCCATAGTGATCCATACTCTGAAAACCGCGCCTACACATAGCAAATTAACCGTAGTTTTTCACGGCAAAAAATCGTGTGTGTACAAAGGTCTTTATGGTATACTATCCTTATTTTGTAACCTTTTAAACGACACTAATCCCCTTACTAATAAACGTATTATATCAGGTGAACAGTTACAGACCGATTTCTCTCTTTCAGTTGTCAGAAATTTGACTTTTGAAAGCAAAAGACAAAGCGTTGTGTTACTATACGGACGCTATATAACGTTTATTAGTAAGGGGTTAACTAAATAAAATGTCTACGTTAGCACAAAGTGAGTACTATGTACCTACTATAAAGCGACCATTTACTGGGTACGTTTTTCATTTACTTGAATGTGTTCTGGCGGCTGAGAGTATGCCATGCTCACTTTAATGTCTCGCTGATGGTGGCGTGTGTGTTGGATCATTTAGCGCCCTTCAAAATGGTTGAGCTGAATGGTGCTAATCCATGCGTCATGTTTGTGAATGGGCGCTGTCAGTTGGGACTGGTCATCTCTAATTAGCGGCTATGGCTTGTTAACCGACTTCAAAAAGGAGGAGGTTCTCAATTCGGATGTTTGTATTTTTTTTTTTTTTTATGTTTGTTCGCGCATAACTCCGTTGCTTGCCATCCGATTTGAAAAATTCTTTTTTTATTGGAAAGGGTATACTTCCCAAATGGTCCCATAAAAATTTTATCGAAATCGAATAAGCGGTTTTTGAAAAATCAACAAAAATCTAAAAAAAATCCTACTTAATATACACACATCAAAAGTGTCTAGGGATCAACATATATTTTTGCAATAACTTTTCTCTTGATTGATATTAATTTAAATTTTCTTTAAGGATTCATCAAATAAAGTGTTTTCGTTTGTCACAGTAACGATAAACCAAGTCACCTTTGCATTAATAAAGAAATTTGCCATTTTCCTAATAAAGGGATTTTTGACATTTGAACCACTAACATTAAAGTTCGAAAAAAAGACTGAAATAACAGTTTTCTTTAAAATTTTATTGGGTAACTTAAACAATTAATAATCCGTGTTTCTACCGCGAACACTAACAACACAAGAACATCGGTTTGGCATACTCAAAATGAGTTCATCCAAATCACGCTGTGGAATGGCCGCCCATGTTCGTTGCAACAACAAAAAAAGGTGTTATCAGTCGACTTTGGACACGTTACCGAAGCACTGGTACCGTGGCTGAGCGCCATGAAGGACGGTATCGCTGCACCACACGGAGACAAGACCGATACATTCAAATCTTAACTCGAAGAGCTCCAACAATAACCGCCATGATGTTAGCCGTGAGGCTTCATCACTCTTCAGGGAACTTAATTAGCGACCAAACAGTCAGAAACCGCTTGCATGAAGTGAACCTTCATTCCCGAAGACCGCTACGGGTACCACCTATAGCAATGCACAATCGTAGGATTCGATATCAATGGGCTCTTGAACACAGAAATTGGGCAGAAGAACAATGGCGTTTCGTGTGCTTTTCTGATGAGTCTCGTTTTGGTATGAGACCGGATACAAGACGTATACGACACTGGAGAACCCCTGGACGCCAACAGCGATTAAAATCCTGCCAGGAAGTCCATCCTTATAGTGGTGGAACCATCATGGTATGGGCGGGTATTTGGATCGGCGGAAGAACTGAGTTGATTTGGATCAGAGGCAACCTCAACGCTCAAATTTATGCTGAGACGATTGTATCTGACGTCATCGTTCCTCTACAAGTGCAAATCGGTCCCTTATTTCAGTTAATGCATGATAATGCACGACCGCACACCGCAAGAGTTGTAAGACAGACTCTCGCCGCAGCTAACATCAATGTCCTGCCCTGGCCTGCTCAGTCGCCAGACTTGAACCCGATTGAGCATGCATGGGATATGCTACAGAGAAGAGCTCTGCCGAATATGGAGGGTATCCAGTTGCAAGAAGACCTTTTTTTGTTGTTGCAACGAACATGGGCGGCCATTCCACAGCGTGATTTGGATGAACTCATTTTGAGTATGCCAAACCGATGTTCTTGTGTTGTTAGTGTTCGCGGTAGAAACACGGATTATTAATTGTTTAAGTTACCCAATAAAATTTTAAAGAAAACTGTTATTTCAGTCTTTTTTTCGAACTTTAATGTTAGTGGTTCAAATGTCAAAAATCCCTTTATTAGGAAAATGGCAAATTTCTTTATTAATGCAAAGGTGACTTGGTTTATCGTTACTGTGACAAACGAAAACACTTTATTTGATGAATCCTTAAAGAAAATTTAAATTAATATCAATCAAGAGAAAAGTTATTGCAAAAATATATGTTGATCCCTAGACACTTTTGATGTGTGTATGTGGACGATGTTCTAATAAGTTCCTGTCACTGCAATTTACATACCAGGTAGTGGTATTAAAATTTTGGGGGGGAGGGGGGGGGGTTGTGTAGGTAGGTACCACAACTAAAAAGTGAAAAACAAAAACTTTTTTACAAAAAATAAAACCGACTTCCAAAACAAACACTACAAAGTGACAAATAATTTTGATTTCGGAAGTCGGTGGCATAAAATGAAAATACAAAACCGAAGACACCGACTTCCGAAATCAAAATTATTTGTCACTTTGTAGTGTTTGTTTTGGAAGTCGGTTTTATTTTTTGTAAAAAAGTTTTTATTTTTTTAATTTAATTTTTGAACTGGTTTTACATATTTTATATCGGATGCTTGTAACGGTCTGCATCGTTCTCACATGTATAATAATAATACTAATTATGTGACCAATATTTTGTAACCATATTTTGTTTAAAAGGGTGTCCATGGAGTTTCTTGCCCGTTCTTCTCCATAGATACCAACTGCTTTGGAATGGGCAACTAGCTTCATCTTTCTGACTGACCGACACCTTGACAATTCAAAAGTGCCTGTAATTGGTTTATTTGAAATAAATACTTAGAGTTTGAGTTATTTAAATCACTGTTTTCAAAGCGAACAAAACTCAAAAGATAATTCGGGTAGGTATTTAATTAATTGAAACACACTTATCTAAAATTCTATGAAACTCGTTCGACCTTGAGTTATTATAAAACATTCTTTGATTATAAATTTATGTTTTGTTAATTATCGTGAAAGCTAATTCCTGTACAAACTCTCATCCGTTTTGTAATTGCCTATAATTGATGTCGGATTCAAATTGATAGGATGTTGCTTGTTTGTGTGTTGTTTGTTGGACCTTATTTAAAAGGGTCAGTGAGAACGTCAGCTAAATAAATAAATAAAATTAATTTATTTAGATACCCTATACTTAGACTATAAAGTCAGATTTATATAGAATAAAATACCATTAAAATAAAAGTTTATAATAAGATAAAATTAAAATAAGCTAAGAATTAATAAACAAAATAGGACCTTTTAATTAAATGATTACAAAACTACATACGGCATTTGTAACAACAAAAAAACTGTTAAAAAAATAGTTGGTCTGTTTGTTTGTATCGATTTTGACCAGAATTTCACTGACAAATAGAAAATGCTATATGACGTAACTTTAAATATAATTAGGGTCTATGCGGGTGAAGCCGCGGGCAGCAGCTAGTGACAAAATATTCATAAATAGAACAAAATCCTATTCAATCAAAGTCAAAGTCAAAGTCAAATCATTTATTTAGTGAGTATACAAAAAAAGTTTCTTTGAGAAAGTTGATTGTAATCATGAGTACAATCACGTGTTTAAATATCGGTCAGTAATTACCAGTCACCTTATATATCATTGGTACCCACTTGAAGAAATAGGATAGATAAAGATGAATAAAATTAAATAGATAGAATTCGTTTAAATATCAATCACACGCAGCTATACTAAGTCAATGACAAACCAAATTTCTAGAACGAGGGCAGAGTACTAATCAACTTGACTGCGAGGCTTCGCCAACACCTTTTTTTCTTTGTTCCTGACGGGAACTCGGCCGTGTGCCAAAGTCCGGCTTCCAACTAACGTCAGCAAGTAAAAAAAGTTTTAACAGCGAAATTATTGCTTCACCCCAGTTCAGGTGGCCCGTGTACTAATTTTACGCAAGTATCACAGCTCTTCTTATCTGTTTGTTGTCAAATTTCAAAAAACAAAGCATTTATTTGAAATAAAAAACCAATTACAGGCACTTCAGAAATTGTCAGGGAGTCAATCAGTAAGTTAGATTGTCCGAAAGGTCCACGAAAGGAACATGGATGGGTTTGAGTTAGTAAGAGTGTGACCCTCAAAAACAAAAGAGAGTCGGTCAGTTAGTCAGAAAATTGAATCCGTTGAAGAACGAGCAAGAAACTCTAATGACACTATTTTAAATCAAGGTATTACAAAATCCTGGGTACAATATTATTGTTGCTTCTATAAATGTGAGACCAATGTAAAAAAAAGATATTTGATTAAACATAAGCCCTTTTTTTCAGGGTGGGAAATCATCAAATTTTAATGACCCCGCTTTGTGTGAAGCGGAAGGGAGTGTCAGACTCTTACTGACTAAAACCCATCAATGTTCTTTCATTAGCCCTTTATGTTCCGGGGTAGCGGTAACCCTTTCGCTATCCCACTTAACTGGCAGGCTTCGGCTCTAAAGGACCCCTTTTTTAGTGCTGACATCTCTTTGAGGCACGCCTGGAACATGTACGCGCCGTCCGTCACGGGCCTGGTCCTGATCGGACGGTGAGCTACCCATTACTCACCGTCCACAGGTCCGCGCCTACGGTGGCCGGGAGCCGTCTGGAGGCTCCCGACGCCCGGAGCGTCTCACACACACAAGCCCTGGGAGTAAAGAGATGACCAGTCACAACTCATCATCTGCCTAAACTTCTCCCAACTATATTGAGTAAATATTTAACATGGAGCGACTGCCTATCTGACGTCCACAATCCAGTTCCTGGATAATACGATACCCTTTGTAAGACCGGTTGTCAGACTTTCGGGCTTCTTATGACCCTTAATGTCTGTCAAAGATCCAAAAATGATAGGCGGGGTCACTGTTTGTACTTTCCGAGACATGAAGGAGTTTTGTATGTAAAGAAACAAATCCTTTGCATTGGTGAGAGATTTTTTCAATTGGATTTTATAACCACAAAAAGGCGAAGGAAAACATCATGAGGGAACGGTGACGGCATGTCTTAGAACCGAAAATTCGAAGACGTTACATCTATCTTTTGGGCCCGCGTTATTGATTATGGCCTAATTTCTATTCACCGAGAGGTGTGTCCCAGCCGTGGGAACATTATAGGCTGTTTATGAATGTATACGATATAACTATAGGCAAAATTTCTGTAGCGGCATTATGCACATTTTTTAATGGGTAAAAATTGTTAAATTCGCGTCAGGACACGTGACCTGATCGAAAATTCGTAAGACTGAGGGAGAGATAAACTTTGAATGTAAAAAAATTGTAATAGTTCTGAAGTGTTAAATTTTAAATGTAATATAAATTGTCATGTGTGCGTGCGATAGCGCAATGAATGAATATTGTATTTTACCACATAAGTGATAGTACTTTTATACTGATAATTAAAGCAATTCGTGCAAAATTATTCCATAACCATTCCAAAATATCAAGAATGCACAACGTTAATATTCAAGTTTTCACTTTAACCGGCACTCCCGGAGTGCAACACGTTGTTTATCTTTTTACTTAAACTGTTAATATTACTACACCCAGAGTTATAAACTAAGTTTAGTTCAGAGTAGCACATGAATTATAACTTAAATTTATTAGTAAAATATTTTAAAATTTATTACCCTAATTAGTTATTTTGCTAATTGAAGTCGAATGAATTCGCACGTGAAAAGCTAGACTTGTAAATTATACGAAGCAATCTATTTGCTTTGATTAATATTATTAACTAGATTACTGCTCAATTTTGGGTAATAAAATAAGTTGAAAAGGTTCACTTAAAATAGAACGGATAGTATAAAAAGGAATAGAAAATGAAAAAAACAGATTAAAATAATGAAATTTTAATGATATTGGTTTTATCACATTCATAAATTATTTGATATTTCTAATTTTAATAGAATAAAACGAAAGTAGAGCCTCCGAGTTTCTACAGAGAATTTCTTAGTAGAAAAATATACAACCTGATGCTGACATGCTAATTGCAAAACACGTAAGAAAAATAAAATTTCACGGGCGCTGCCCCCTAATGATGAGATTTTTTTTAAGTCGTCATAAAATACATTTTTAAGAATAATATAAAATAATCTTCAACTTTCATCTCGCCATCTATTAAGTATGTTATATAGCGATCAATAATTCATTACTCACTTTTTTTTTTAATTTTAACATTTTAATGTTTTTTTTTTATAATTTAGTATATATTTTTTTGATTAATTCAAGAAATCAGAAACTTACGCCCTTGCCAAATATCTGCTCACATCCTGTCACACTCACATACAAAGACCAGCGTTAACCATACAAAAATAAACATCCGGGAAATTGAGAGCAAAAAAAATACCGGTTTTCCTTAAAAATACCTTTACGTACCTAACAGATACTTATAATAAAGCTACAGTTTACTTTTCATTTCTTTGTTTGCTTCCTGAACGGTGAGCAAAGAAAGCTTTCAAAATAATTGTTGTTTTCCTCTTTAACATGCGTGTGTTAAGTATGTGATGAAGTTTTTTTTATGACGTGAGATACTATTTAGTACTGTTGACGAAAGCGATTTCTAGGAAGGCAGGGAACTATTATCTAACTTTTTTTTTTTTTTTTTTTAAGGCTGGGAAATCATCCAATGACTGCTCCCGCTCTGGGTGGAGCGGAAGGGAGTGTCAGACTCTTACTGACTAAAACCCATCCATGTTCCTTCCGTAGCCCTTTATGTTCCGGGGTAGCGGTAACCCTTGCGGACAATCCCGCTTACCCGGCAGGCTTGGCCCTGAGGGGCCCCTTCATATGCTGACATCTCTTTGAGGCGCGCGTGGAAAATATACGCGCCGTACGGCACGGGTCTGGTGCTGATCGGATGGTGAGTCACCCATTACTCACCGCCCGCAGGCCCGCGCCTGGGATGAGAAAAAAAAATATTGTTGTGATGGCAACACTAAATATTTAATAAAAAAAAAACAACTTTTTTTAACTGCAATAAATTTAATAGTTAGATATGAAGACGATGGTCTTCATTTATAATTATTAGCATAAATTGAATGTATTATAAAATACTTTAAAAGAGTTTAAGGTGGAGTTTTTTGGCCATTCTTCTTTATACAAAACTATCTTTTGGAAGAGGCAACTAGGATATTTTTTTTTTTTGTAAATTTTATGCCTTTCATGTGAAGTTGATTTTAAACAAATTATTAACTGACTTTGACTTCATTGATATTGAGTTGTGAAACACTCGAATATTCACTACGAGTTGAGTTTAATTGTATTGATAACCGTTGTAAAACATTACATAGGACTCAAACATAACAAGCGTAATGTACAACACTGCCTAACAGGCGTGATGTTACGTTGTTTTTTTTTGTTTTAAAATATACGTTTCCATATTTTGTAATAGTTAATCTATACATATAATAAATTTGTAGAAAAGTGGTGTCTGTACAAAAGAAATATTTAAAAAAAAGTAGCAGGGGTTGTTATTATATCGATGCCGAACCCGAAATTGTAATTAATTTTTTTTTGTCTGTTTGTCTGTGTGTTTGTGCACGCTAATATCAGAAACGGCTTATTCGATTTAGATACGGTTTTCACCAATATATTGTAGTAAGCTTCACTTATTGTTTATTTCATTTCACATTTAGTGTTTATTTCATGTCAATCGGTTCATTAATAAAAAAGTTATATCAATTTAAAGAATCACGGCGAACATTTATTTTGTTAAAG
Organism: Hyppa rectilinea; assembly: GCA_951799385.1. Lineage (NCBI taxonomy): Eukaryota > Metazoa > Arthropoda > Insecta > Lepidoptera > Noctuidae > Hyppa > Hyppa rectilinea. The sequence goes on along the minus strand of OX637324.1, from coordinate 2,065,413 downwards.
TATTCTATCAGAGTACGTATACGCCTCGCGCCTGCGCGTCTGTGGCTATATAAAGCGCAATGAGAGCCACGCCGCTGTTACCCCCGATCCAGCTGTCCCTTGCTGTCCTCCCCCAGCGACGCCCTAAGCCGAGGTCCGTACCCCACAGGGGGTGCCCTTAACGTGTAGTCGCTTAGTTTGTAAGTTTTTATAAGCCCTGGCTGGAGGCTACAATTCTTTTGTGGCATCCACAGGCAAGTCCGGCTAAGTAGTAGACAACCCTATGGTTGAACTACGAGATGCCGTTATAAAAAAAAAACGCGCCGCTGCCATAAGGATTCAGTTATTCGTAGCCAACGCAGGTATCCTGGAGAGTATAGGCGAATAGTTGCTTTCGATTATTGCGATTCACTTGAATACTGACTGTTTGCATATTTCATTTATTTATATTTTAGGGTTTGTAGGTTTGTTTCTTTTTCTTAATTTTCTTTAAAATCTATCTATAATATAATAAAACAGTCAAAAAACTGCATTCAATATATAAAAAAAAAAATCTATCTGTTTGTCTTTTTGTTGGTACACACTAACCTTCGGAACTACGGATTTGAATGACTTTTTTTTTGTTGTGTAGGTATTAACTCTGGGCAACATATAGACTATAATTTTAAACTATAAGAGATACAAAATAGTACCATAGCAAAAATTGTTCCACGTGATGAGCATTTTCTGCTAAGAGAATAAATCTGAATATCTGGAACACCTGATGTGGAACTCCAAGAACCCAGCTACACTATAACATATATAAGAATGACGTCTTAGCAAAAGTTTTCCAATCTGATGAGCACTTTCTGTTGACTTATAAAAATCGAAGATCTGGAACACCTGTTGTAGAACTCCAAGAGCCCAGCTACACCATAACACATATAGGAATGACGTCTTAGCAAAATTTGTTCGGTCTGATGGTCATTTCCTATTGACTTAAAAAAATCGAAGATCAGAAACATCTGTTGTGGAAATCAAAGATAGATAGATAGATAGGATTTACTTGCCCAAACATGTGTATACATACAATAATAATAAGTGCATGCAAGATGACATAAACAAAATTGATTCAGACATGTTTGCCACATACTATGGCGTGCAAATGTTGTGTATAATAATTGTGATTCTTTATAATATATCCTTCAATTCAAGAAATGGCAATTTAACAAAAAAAAATTAATATTACAAAAAAAAAAAATTATTTAATCTACTACACAATCAGCAACTGAGTAATGAATGTCAAAAATAAGAATAAAATAAAAAAAAATTAAATCATAATTAAAAAATAAAAAGGAATTAATAATACAATATGTCAAAGTGTATACAGTCATGTCAAAAGTATTAAATAAAATATAAAATTTAATCTGTAATAATTATTTATATAATAAGACATTGATAATTATGTAAAATTTAATCAGAATTTCTCATCTAAAAATTCGTTCAAATTATAATAAGCCTTATCCGCTAGAAAATTGATTACTGTCTTTTTGAAAGCCACATCATTTAACTGCTTCCAGTTTTTAGGAAGTTTATTATATATTTTTGGAGCCATGCAAAAGACACTTTTGCGCATAAGTGCCGTTCTATATTGCTGAAGGCAGATTTGGGTACTGTCACGTCTATTACGAGGGAATCGATCTACCATGCGAGAAAATAGGCTAGGATTGGATCTTACAAACATCGCATTTTCTAATATATAAAGTGAAGGTAGGGTCAAGATTTTGTATTTTTGAAAATAAGGCTTGCAACTCTAAGTGGTTTCAAGTTTGAACATAGACCTAATACAACGCTTTTGAGTTTTAAATATAAGTTCCCGGTCAGTCGAGTTACCCCAAAAAATTACACCGTATCTTAAAATGGACTCCACCAAGCCATAGTATGCGGTGAGTAAAGCATCTTTACTAATTACTGCTGCTAGTTTGTGAAGAGCATATGCTGAGGTACTTATTTTCTTACTGATAGTATGTGCCTTCCAATTTAATTTCTTGTCAATAATAAGTCCTAAGAATTTAGTTGTATCAACTTCGTCAATGTTATTATTATCATATTTTATATTTAGGGTATTAATTAATGTCAATGAGCGCTGATTGAAGTGCATGATTTTAGTTTTATTTAAATTTATTTTTAAATTATTATTATTTAACCATTCTATAATTGCAATTAGTGAGTTATCAATGTCAGATTTATATGTGTCTCGATTTTTACACGCGATTGTCACTACACTGTCATCGGCATAAAGACTCATAGGTTGTTCTGTGGACTTAGGTAAGTCATTAATGTATAAGTAAATAAAGGAGGTCCCAGAACACTTCCCTGTGGGACACCGTACCTAACTTCACGTTCTTGCGACCGATATGACTCTTCTCGTTTTGACGTTATGTTTACCCTACTGACTTCCGTTACTTGTTTTCTGCTTTGAAGATATGACTCAAATAGTTTTAATATATTACCCCTAATGCCATATGCTTCGAGTTTCTTAAGTAATATATTGTGTTGAACATAATCAAACGCCTGAGTCATATCGCAGAATATACTGCACACCGGTTTATGTTGATCCATATTCGTCATCACTGTATATAAAAAATCATAAATTGCCATATTAATAGTCTTTTTTCCCTAAATCCTTTTTGTTCATTGCAGAGGATCTTATTGTGTTCTAAATATGAGTTGAGTTGTTTATAAATAAATTTTTCAAAAATTTTGGAAATTACTGGGATGAGCGATATAGGTCTATAATTAATCATCAACTCTTTATCACCTTTCTTAAATAACGGCTTTACTATTGATGTCTTTAGTGCGATTGGGAATATTCCAGCACTGATACTCAAGTTAATTATGTAACTTAACGGCGGACTAATGACGCCAGCTGTCGCTTTGAGTACTTTTGTAGAAATTCCATCGTAGCCTACACTATTTGTATTTTTGAGGGTTGATATGATTTGTATTACGTCATATGGTGAACTAGGTGCCATAAACATAGAGTCTCGTGTATTCAAAATATTTTGTGTTACTGTAGTTCCAGCATTTACAATGGGTTGAATTTTGTCAATGAAATAATTGTTAAAGATATCCGCTATGGGTTTGGGCTCTGAGATGGATTCATTATTAACTTTAATTTTATCTATAGAAGGTTTTGGTATATTAAGTTTGCTTCGTTTAATTATTTGCCAAGTCGTTTTGGACTTATTTGTAGATGTTTTTTATTTTATAGTTGTTTTGGGAGCACTGTGTCAGTTTTATAATTTTTTTATATAATTTAGTGTAACTTTTTAAGCTCCCTTTACTTGTTTGACTAGGTTTTAATCTATAATTCCACAGTAGTTGTCTTTTCTTTTTGCTACACATTTTTATACCACGAGATACCCAATTTACTTTTTTTTTTTTAAATTTACCGTTATCGCAATGTGAGGGAAACATAAGTCATAAAGCAGTATGAAGTAATCCAAAAAAGCGTTATATGCAATATTGGGGTCGGTAGCATTATATACTTCTGTAAATGACAAGCTGCTTAAATGATTTTTAAACTTAGTTAAGTTTTCTTCACTATAATCCCGTCTTTCTATACGCCAATTGTTAATTGCGCAAATTTTGCTTACGGGGAATTTGAGAAGTTGCGCTGTGTGATCAGACAATGCGAGTTCGAAAATTATAGTTTTGCAAGACTTACTGAAATTATGGGCAAAATTGTCTATGCACGTTTGGCTCTTCAATCGTGTGGGTTTGTTAAAAGCTAGTTTTAAGTTAAAATTTAATAGCAGATTTTCGAATTCTATTGTATTATTGTTTTTTTTTAATATGTCAATGTTAAAATCTCCCGCTATAACAATATTTTGTGGTTTCTTAGTACAAGTCTTTAACAGTGTTAATAATTTCTCGAAAAATTGAGATACATTTTTGCCATTAGGTACCCTATAAATGCATACAACAATGGTGTTATGGTTAATCAGCTCTATGGCGCAGCATTCAAATGCACCAACAGAAGCTATTTTAGAAATTTTCGGTATATCTCTCCATTTATGTCTATTCTTCACGAGTATACACGATCCATCTCTTTTACTTTCTTTTCTACTAAAGCATGCTGCCAAACAATAATTATCTATGCATAATTGACTCTCATATCGATGATAGCAATCCTGCTATGTTTTGATGCATTGCATAAAGGTGGTTAGTCACGAAAAAAACTGTTACTCTCTCTGTTGTCATTCGAGTGATATTTAGCGCTCGAGGGGGAACGTGGGGTTGATTCACACTCCTGTTCTGTGTCCAGGGAGTGGTTTATATTATCTTCACTGATAAAGTGAAGAAATTCGTCAATCATTAATCTAAGATTCTTAAATATATTCTCCATGCCATGATTGTTGACAGATCCACTTTTCTTCCAAAACATTTTATAATCATATGTCAAGTAAAAGTTAGTATCGAACAAATACGCGTAATTGTAAGTACTTGCATCTACATACATCAGGCTGTTAAAAGTTTCTATCCTGCTGTTAAATAACGTGGAATAGTCGTTCAATTTAAATGTCGGTGCGCATATTACAACATTTGTGTGTTGTATTTTTAATAGCGTTTCTCGTACGGAAACTATTAGGTCAACGTAGTTGGTAGTTCGTCGAAAATCTTCTTCACCGATGAAAATTAGGCAGTAGTCGTTCATTGTAAAGTTTCTTAATTTCATATCAATGTTATCAATAAGCTTCTTAGTTCCACAATTCGGTGTTAAATAATGGCATACTTGATAATTTTGAAACGTGTCTTCTGCGATTGTTAGAATCTTGTTATTATTATTGGTACTTAAGATACATAGTTTGTGTTTTTTATAATCTAGGTATCTTTGTTTGGATACGAATTTCATAACGTTACCGGTCGCTCCATCTGTTGGAGATACATGAGAATCTTTGACCTCACAATTGGACGAAAGACTGACGACAGACTTATCTTTTTCCTCATTCGATATAAGTAAAGTGTCTGTCTGTGTTCCTTTGTTTTTATTTATATTTAGTGATTTCTTTATGGGAATAGACTTTTTGTGTTTTCTAACTGGGCTGCTGAGTGTTGTGACAAGTTCATTTTTCTTTTGCAAGTCTAAATTTATTTGCTTAAGGTTGCTATTTTCTAAAGAAAGGGACTCGATTTCCTCATGTGCGCTATTTAAATCTACCACAAGCTTGTCAATTTGTTCCTTTAGCTTTGTAATTTGTTGTTGTTTTGCATCATTAATGTCGTCATTGGATAGGTCGGGTAGGCTGGAAACAGTATCTTCGAATGTACTATTATTTATTGTATCGTTAGTCATGGTGTTTGAGTCCAATTTAGTACGTGTACGGCGCAGAGTAATATTCTCGAAGAAATTCATTTTTGTTTTTTTTCTTTCCTTGTTGTCCGTCTGTATCGAGCGCGCTGCGGGTTGTCGTAGGTCAGTGACCACCGCCGTTGGATTTATTTCAATTTTTTAGTTTTTTTTCCACTTTTTATTATCACTATAACTTTGCTTCACTTAGACGTATCACAGCAAAACTTTCACAGATCGATGAGTCACTTCACTGACTTTAAGACAATAGTAATTTAATGTGATAAAATTCACTTAATACGACTTGTTCTATTTAAAATTTGAGGAGCAAAGAATAAAGGTGTGCACACGATCCACGATCCGATACCATAAAAGCTATCACTAATTTCACTGTATAATTATAAAATAACATAAGCTAGGAGTACTTGGGACTACTTAGTTACTTACCACGCGGTGAAGGCGGTAACAGTTGAGGACTCATTTTCAACGACGATGGTATATCATTGAAAATTTGACTCTACTGGCCAAAACAAAACTCCCATTTACTTTTTATTTTATTGAATAATTTAATTTATTTATTGATGTCAGATAACAATGATCCATTAGTTAGTAAAATGAATAAATATTATGCCTTCGGGCTTATGTTATTTGAGTGTTTAATTTCCTTTTCTATTTATCTTCGTGACACAGTAGCCTATCCGATAACGCAGGGGAGCAGTCACTTAGATTTTAATTGATCAGGTATATTCACCATGCCTAGAAAGAGGTCAAATCTTTCCCAATGTTCCAAAAGAGCTAAAAGATTGAAGATCATAACATCCCAAGAATCTACCACAGAGCGTCACGAGAGACTTGATGCTGTTCGAGAACATCCGGCTGCAACTCCCTACGTTTAAACCTCTTCGGATCGCGAAGCACGCCTGCGTTCTCAGGGTATTTACGCATCTACATTCAGGTCTCTAGAGACCAGTGAAGAATATGATGCGCGAGTGACCGCTGATCGATCGTCATGCATTGTCTCGCGAGATGGAGACGTTCACGGAAAGAGAATTACGCTCGAGTTCCAAGCGTATATCCACATCGACTTCGAGGTCTCTAGAGACAAGTGCGGAACGTGATGCGCGACTGACCGCTGATCGTGATTCAGATCTTCGATTTTGACGACCCCGTTGGTGCTGGCATAAGCAACAGGATACGCGTACGAAGTCGCGGGCAAAAGCTAGTAGTTTAATAAAATTATAACACATTAAAGTTGAGGAGTGGGGTCGTTACGTCACAATAAATCTGCCTAGCCTTTTCCCAACTATGTTGGGGTCGGCTTCTAGTCTAACGGGATGCAGCTGAGTTCCAGTATTTTCCACGGCGGCGACTGCCTATCTGACCTCAGCAACCCAGTCAGTAACTAGATAATAATATACCCCTTGATAAGACTGGCTATCAGACTTACGGGCTTCTGACTACCCGTAACGACTGTCAATGATCCAGGAATCGCAGCCGGGACCAACGGCTTAAAGTGTTTTCCGAGGCACGGAGGAGTCTCGATATTAAAAGATGGGAATTCATCCACGGACCATTCTCGGCAAGCGTAGCTTAACCTGATGGATCGATCCGTGCGGCTGTTACTACCACGAGCTCCGTGTAAAGTCTATATAAGCGTGACGTTATATTTCACTAAAAATCCGACGTAATACTCAAACAGTATGTAAAAAAAAGGCGTGTCCAATATTTCTCTAAGTGTATCTGGCTAATTTTTTTTTAGCCAACATCCCTGTTTTAGGAACTAGCCAAAGTATACTATGTATTACTACATGGTTAAATTTAAATTTTGACTAGTTAGGCGAACATTAATGTACTGGATAGATGTTTTTTTTTTCGCGATTTCTGATTTGGTCCCATGGTTGCTCGTTATAATAAGTACAATGACTCCTTAAGAGGTTTAAAACAACTTGAATTTAACCGTGTATACTAGGGTTAATATTCACTTTACCAGTTTCAAAACTCCCTCCACATTCAAGATTTATATACGAAAAGTTTATAATCAAGTGTTGTACCGTTTCTCAATTCGATAAAAAAATATAATTTATGTCTGTAGTCGCAGCTGTTTCAGAAACGGCGCAAAAACTAGATACAAATTGAATTTTAAGTAGCTTTTCCTGTGTGTGTGTGTGTGTTAAGTTAGATTTACGGAGTAAACGGTACATTAATAGCCCTTTCTTCTTTTTCGTGTGGTTAGTGACTAACCTGGTGTCAGAGTTTTTATGCTGCCCATAGGCATCTGACTAAGCATCACATGCTGTTGAGAAATATCTCTCAGGATGCCGGTTTCCTCACGATGTAGATTTTTTACCTTCACCGTTTTTTAAGCAAGTGATAATTGCACAATACGCACATGAATCCGAAAAGTCGAAGGTAAGTGCCTAGGGATCGAATTCAAGATCTGTGACTTGGCAGTTCGACAGCCAAATCCTAGGCTATCACTGCTATATTGCACTTTATTTTTGTTAAACGCATCTCGCGGTTCAGCCATAGGGCACAACCCTAATGCTAAACCGGGCTTGCCTGTGGATGCCACAATAAAATTTTTGCCTCCAGGCTTATTTAAAACTTACAAACTAAGCAACTACACGCTAAGAGCAGCCCCTGTGGGGTACGGACCTCGACGTAGGGCGTCGCTGGGGAGGACAGCAAGGGACAGGCTGGATCGGATGATGATTTAGGGACGAATTTAAAACTACAGGCTCAGCGGCAACGCGGACTTGCTCGAGGAAGGATCGGGGCGGGACCTTATTGCATTTGTGGCACCGTCATGATCAAGGGACGCACTCGTTTCGAGCGCACGTAGCTCGCACCTTCGTCGGCTGCGCGGTGTGTGTACCCCACTGATGCCGGCGCTTTTTTTTTTTTTTGTAATGGCAGTTCGCAGTTCAACCAAAGGGTTGTCTACTGCTTAACCGGGCTTGCCTGTGGCTGCATTGTAGCCTCCAGCCAGGGCTCAATAAAAACTAAATGATGCCGGCGCCGGGTCTTTAATTCTTTTGTACCGCGATCACTCGGTCATCCGCGCCAGTCGATAGCCTGCTCCGACGGTGAATGCACGCCCAAATCTTCCTACCCGATAATTACGTTTCGCAACTAGTGTACCTAAAATGGAAAAGGCCGCAATTAGAATACGCAGTACCGATCTGGAATCCTTACTATGTGAAATATATCGAAATTATTGAATAAGTACCTTCGTACTATGCAATTTAGATGTTTTCGGATGAAAACACCAATCAAATCGCTGCTTAAAAAATACGATATGCTTACTTTACAGTCAAGACGTACGCGCTTGATCCTAACGATCGATGCAATAAAAGTAGGTACAGGGTGTACTTTTTGCAGATTTTAGTCGGTTCGATTCCCGGATGTAGCAAGCGAATTTTGGAAATCTTTGAATGCAGGTCTCTTTCTATTCAAAAATAAAGGAATGTTTTCTTTGAGTAAAATTTTCTATCTACAGTATTAAGAGTACTTTCCCTCCAGGGGGCATTACAAAATTCCACCCTGTATACCCTTTCGGTTACAACCTGTATATAAATGTATTACATATATATTTTATTTATTTATTATATGAATTACCAACGAGATACATTACAATTATCGTTTACAATAATAATGAAATTACTTCTAAAACATGCAATACATAAAATAGAATAACTAATTTACCATACCTATACAAATATACAAACTTAATAATTTAAATATAAATCTAAATATTACACATAATTAAATACATCTAATAATATTCTATAATAATATTGAATTGCTACTTATTTCTCTTCCTCTATCCTAATTTTTGTGGCGCTCGACAGGGTTGACATTGATTTTAACTTTTTAAAACTATACTATGTAACATATAAAACGCAATTAAGTATTGAGTATTGAATATAACTTGTCATTGACACCCATTGGGCATATAGCACTAAGAACACAAAAAATAACAAGGACCAGTCATCCGAAAGTTGTCTAACGGCTCGATAGATGGCGTTAGTGGAAAAATTAAAACTCGCTATACTCAAACTCAAACTCAAAGCATTTATTTCAAATAAACCAATTACAGGCACTTTTGAATTGTCAAAGGGTCGGTCAGTCAGAAAGATGAAGCTAGTTGCCCATTCCAAAGCAGTAGGTACCTATGGAGAAGAACGGGCAAGAAACTCCATGGACACTCTTTTAAATCAAAATATGTTTACAAAAACTGTGTTACATCATTCATGTTGAAATTACACGTGAGAACGATGCAGAACTTAATAAAAGCGTCCATAATTACAAGTTTTAAAAAAACAATTCAAAATTATTTTAATTTTAAAACAGCCGTGGCAGCTAAGAGGTGACCAGTCCGTACTGACGGCGCTCGTTCATGAACATGACACATGGATTAGCACCATTCAGCTCAACCATTTTGATGGGAGCTAAATGGTCCAAAATACCGCCACCATCAGTGAGACATTACAGGGAGCATGACATGCTCTCAGCCGCCAGGGCACATTCAGGTCAATGTAAGACGTACTCAGTAAATGGTAGCTTTATAGTAGGTACATAGTACTCACAAACGTGCTATGGAATTATACATTGCTAAGAGGTTGAAGTTATATAATGCAAAAAGTTTTTGTGAATCTTCAGCAGCTCCAGGAGTAATCTCAGATGCTAATCAACTAGTTTAGGATATAAAAAAGAAGAGAAAGAATATTCAATATGTAAACAATTGGAGCAGCTCAATCCCAAGCCCTTTTGTCTTCAATAAAGTCTGTGACAGTATAATAAGCATTCTGGCACAACTTGCGTTTAACGAACGATTTGAATTTATTAAGGCTTAGATCTTGAACGTGGCTTGGAAGTTTATTATAAAAGCGTATACATTGACATCTGAACGAGCCTCCTATTTTTTTTGAGCCTTGTAGTGCGTACAACAAATTTGTGTTTGTTCCTAGTATTCTTATCATGGATATCACTATATTTTTTAAACAATTTTATATTTTTATGGGCATACAAAAGATTTTCAAAAATAAACTGTGAAGGTACAGTCATTACATTTATTTCTTTAAATTTCTCTCTGAGAGAGTGTCTCGGACTTAATTTATAAATTGATCGAACAGCTCTTTTCTGCAAAACAAAGATAGTCTGAATATCGGCGGCATTTCCCCACAACAAAATACCGTACGACATTACACTATGAAAATAGCTAAAGTACACTAAGCGGGCTGTCTCTGTGTCAGTTAAAGAACGAATTTTTCTAACAGCGTATGCTGCGGAGCTTAGTTTTTTTGACAATTTATCTATATGTGGGCCCCACTGAAGCTTAGCATCCAAAGTTAAGCCCAAGAATACTGTGGTATCTTCAGGATTCAATTCTTCGCCCTTTATCAACACTTTGGTTTCCACCTGTCTAACGTGGGGTAGCGTAAACTTAATACATTTGGTTTTTTTTTCATTAAGAAGTAAGTTATTAACATTAAACCAATGAACTACCGTTGCGATCGCGCTATTTACATCGTCAGTAACCAGCTGCTGACGTTTAAGTTTAAACAAAAGTGAAGTGTCATCTGCAAATAACACTATATCATGACTATTTTTTATGAGGTAAGGCAAATCGTTAATATAAATAAGAAACAAAAAAGGGCCAAGAATCGAGCCCTGTGGGACTCCCATTGTTACTATAGATCCGGGAGATCTTTTTCCATTAACGTCAACGCTCTGAATTCTATTACTCAAGTACGAAGTAAGAAGATTCAGAGCGGTGTTTCGGATCCCGTAATGGCGGAGTTTCCTGATTAATGTTTCATGAAGAACGCAATCGAAGGCCTTAGACAAATCATAAAAAATACCCAAGGCGTCGCATTTATCTTCCCATGCATTGTAAATATGTCCTAAAAGTTCAACACCGGCATCGGTAGTTGAACGACCCCTTGTAAACCCGAACTGTTTGGTATGTAATAATTTATGTTTGTTAAAAAATCTTTGTAATTGCTCTAGAATTAATTTCTCAAATATTTTACTGAAGGTAGGTAGTACTGAAATAGGTCTATAGTTAGTGGGGTCTGATGTACTACCTGATTTAAACAAAGGTATTACTTTACTATGTTTCATTAGGTCAGGAAACTCCCCACAGTCGATACAATTATTAAAAATAAGAGCTAAATTAGGTGCTACAATGTCAATAACAGACTTAGCCACTTCTACAGAATTACCCCACAGATCTGCAGTCTTTTTTACATTTAAAGTGTGAAAGGTTTTAATTATGTCTCTACAGGTAATATGCTCAAAATGAAATTCCGTATCGCAAATATTAACGTCATGTTCCTTAAGTAAAGACTCAGCAACAGAAGGTGATGAGTTTAAGGTTTTAGTAGTTGAAATGGGAATATCCGAAAAGAACTGTTCAAACGCCACGGCGACTTGTAAGTCTGATTTAATTATGTTGCCATTAATAGACAAGCTGTAGTCAGAATTTCGGTTACTAGATTTTCCCGTTTCACTATTAATAATGTCCCAAGTCGTTTTAATTAAATTACTACTGTTTTTAATCTTCGCACCTTAGTGCGAAGATTAAAAACAGTTTGTTGCGTAGCCAAGTTGCGTTATCTTAATAACGCAACTTGGCTACGCAACAAACTTTTTTAAATAATTTTGAGTAATTTCTAACATATAAATTAAATTCAGCAGTATTTACAAAAGTCCTTTCATTGTATAACTCATAAAGGCGTTTTCTACTTCTATGAATACCAGTGGTAGCCCAGTCACTAAAAGATGCGCTACTTTTCACCGAGATAGTCTTGGGAATAAAGGTGGAATTAAATTCTTTACAGTACATATTAAAAAAGTCATCATATTGATGAGTACGCTCAGCATGACTAGACACCACCGGTAATTTACTATTGAGTTTAACTTTAAAAGCTTCCAAACGACTTGCAGTTTTAGGGTTAACAGTGATATACTTCTTAGCCACTTTGCTGTTTACGTTCTGGATGTTAATTTTTTGCCCGCAATGATCAGAATCTAGTAAATTTATAATTTCTTTGTGGCTCGGTATAACATCAGTATAAATATTATCTAGGCATGTGGCACTAGTAGGTGTTATTCTGGTGGGCTCCAAAAATAGGTTTACAAGATTGTAGGACTGAAACAAACTTAATATTTTACTACAAGGATATGGTTTCGGTTTTCTATGGTTTCGTTACCGCAAGGAATATATATATTTTAAGCTCAAAACGACACTCTATCCAGAATTTCATCAAATATAGAAATAACATTTTTTCTTGAACGAGCGCTGTCTGGACTCAGGACTTGTCAGTCAGCGCTTACATAAAAAGTATATGAAATACGGTATTTACGGTACCGGAAAAGTGTTTGTTGTGTAGTAGGTAAGTACCTACCTACTTCCACATCTTGTCGCATTCCCGTGCCGGGTCAGACTTAAGACTGACTATACCAGAAAATAAATTCTAATATTACGTAATGTCAATGTTAATACAGGTTTTTATAATTATATATGTACATAAAAAACAACTTATACCTAATCTACACACATCAAAAGTGTCTAGGGATCAACATATATATTTGCAATAACTTTTCTCTTGATTGATATTAATTTAAATTTTCTTTAAGGATTCATCAAATAAAGTGTTTTCGTTTGTCACAGTAACGATAAACCAAGTCACCTTTGCATTAATAAAGAAATTTGCCATTTTCCTAATAAAGGGATTTTTGACATTTGAACCACTAACATTAAAGTTCGAAAAAAAGACTGAAATAACAGTTTTCTTTAAAATTTTATTGGGTAACTTAAACAATTAATAATCCGTGTTTCTACCGCGAACACTAACAACACAAGAACATCGGTTTGGCATACTCAAAATGAGTTCATCCAAATCACGCTGTGGAATGGCCGCCCATGTTCGTTGCAACAACAAAAAAAGGTCTTCTTGCAACTGGATACCCTCCATATTCGGCAGAGCTCTTCTCTGTAGCATATCCCATGCATGCTCAATCGGGTTCAAGTCTGGCGACACGGAGACAAGACCGATACATTCAAATCTTAACTCGAAGAGCTCCAACAATAAACGCCATGATGTTAGCCGTGAGGCTTCATCACTCTTCAGGGAACTTAATTAGCGACCAAACAGTCAGAAACCGCTTGCATGAAGTGAACCTTCATTCCCGAAGACCGCTACGGGTACCACCTATAGCAATGCACAATCGTAGGATTCGATATCAATGGGCTCTTGAACACAGAAATTGGGCAGAAGAACAATGGCGTTTCGTGTGCTTTTCTGATGAGTCTCGTTTTGGTATGAGACCGGATACAAGACGTATACGACACTGGAGAACCCCTGGACGCCAACAGCGATTAAAATCCTGCCAGGAAGTCCATCCTTATAGTGGTGGAACCATCATGGTATGGGCGGGTATTTGGATCGGCGGAAGAACTGAGTTGATTTGGATCAGAGGCAACCTCAACGCTCAAATTTATGCTGAGACGATTGTATCTGACGTCATCGTTCCTCTACAAGTGCAAATCGGTCCCTTATTTCAGTTAATGCATGATAATGCACGACCGCACACCGCAAGAGTTGTAAGACAGACTCTCGCCGCAGCTAACATCAATGTCCTGCCCTGGCCTGCTCAGTCGCCAGACTTGAACCCGATTGAGCATGCATGGGATATGCTACAGAGAAGAGCTCTGCCGAATATGGAGGGTATCCAGTTGCAAGAAGACCTTTTTTTGTTGTTGCAACGAACATGGGCGGCCATTCCACAGCGTGATTTGGATGAACTCATTTTGAGTATGCCAAACCGATGTTCTTGTGTTGTTAGTGTTCGCGGTAGAAACACGGATTATTAATTGTTTAAGTTACCCAATAAAATTTTAAAGAAAACTGTTATTTCAGTCTTTTTTTCGAACTTTAATGTTAGTGGTTCAAATGTCAAAAATCCCTTTATTAGGAAAATGGCAAATTTCTTTATTAATGCAAAGGTGACTTGGTTTATCGTTACTGTGACAAACGAAAACACTTTATTTGATGAATCCTTAAAGAAAATTTAAATTAATATCAATCAAGAGAAAAGTTATTGCAAAAATATATGTTGATCCCTAGACACTTTTGATGTGTGTATAATCTACAGGGTGGAATTTTGTAATGCCACCTGGAGGGAAAGTACTCTTAATACTGTAAATAGCAAATTTTACTCAAAGAAAAAATTTCTTTATTTTTGAATAGAAAGAAAACTGCATTCAAAGATTTCCAAAAATTCGCTTGCCCCACCCGGGAATCGAACCAACTAAAATCTGTAAAAAGTAAACCCTGTACTTTTATTGCATCGATCGTTAGGATCACTTATAAGGATGAAATCTCTCGAACAAACTTGATAAATTAAATGATAGGAAAACCATGAAATCTTAAATTATTTACAAAAAATTGTAAACTAACTAATTAGTTGCTCGAAATGGGCTCCATTTTCTTGGATACACAAATGTATTCTTGTAACGAATTCATTTCTAGTAACCTTTAATATCGTGTTGTGGTGAATATTATAAATCGTATTTTGAACTTTAACTCTCAACTCGTTTATTTTCGCATAAAATTTAATGAAAATTTGATTGTTCTATGGTGTGCCTAGCCTTTTCCCAACTATGTTGGGGTAGGCTTCTTTATTTTTCACATATTCCCACAAAAAAAATCTCAACGGGTGAGATCTAGTGATCTCGTAGGCCATCTTATTGTACCGTTTGTACCAATCTTCAATCGTCTTATCTAAATAGTAACTCGTCATTTTCATGGATAAATGACGTTAATGATAAAATTATTTATTACTAACATAAGTAAACAGATGGATCTTTAAGTTAAAGAGCTTTAACTTGACTCATTAAATTTATGGTTTTCCTATCATTTAATTTATCAAGTTTCTTAGAAAGATTTTATCCTTATAATAAATTGATCCTAACGATAAATGCAATAAAAGTACAGGCTGTAATTTTTACCGATTTTAGTCGGTTCGATTCCCGGGTGTGGCAAGCGAATTTTTGAAAATCTTTGAATGTAGTTTTCTTTCTGTTCAAAAATAAAGGAAAGTTTTCTTTGAGTAAAATTTGCTAACTACAGTATTAAGTGTACTTTCCCTTCAGGCGGCGTTACAAAATTCCACCCTGTATATGTATAATTTTTTTTTGGTTTGTCTCAAAAATATTGTTTATCTTTTTTTCTTTTAATTTATTTTCTTTGAGTTAGCCCTGCTACAGTTTACGTTTGCTAACAGTTTGTTTTTATTATATAACATAGTAATCTGTGGAAAATGTTGTGGGTAGTATATTTGTTAATTTTAATTTTTAGGAGTTTTAAGGTTGTGTATACATAATATACTATGTAAGTTTGCTCCGACTTTCGGTATCTCGGTTCACTTGTGCAAAGCGATGGCGAAATAGATCGGACTGTTAAGCATAGAATTAACACTGGGTGGATGAAATGGCGGCAGGTCACGGGAACAATTTGTGACTCCCGCATTCCCCTTAAACTTAAGGGGAAGATTTATAAAAGCATGATTAGACCTGCCGTCTTGTATGGATCAGAGTGTTGGGCCACAAAAGGAATGAATGAAAGACAATTGCATGCAGCTGAGATGAGAATGTTAAGAGGGATGTGTGGTGTTACGCGAATGGATAGAATACGGAATGAGTATATAAGAGGAAGTCTGAAAGTGACACCGGTGACTGAAAAGTTGTGTGGAAATCGGCTGTCATGGTATGGGCATGTTATGCGGAGGAATGAGGAAAATGTTGTCAGGAGAGTTGTGAGAATGAATGTGGATGGCTATACAAGTAGAGGGAGACCAAAGAAACGATGGATGGATTGTGTGAAAGATGATATGGCTAGAAAGGGAGTGACTATCGAAATGACGACTAATAGAGAAGTATGGAAGAAGAAGACATGTTGCGCCGACCCCAAATAAATTGGGATAAGGGCAGGAGAATGATGTATACATAATATACTACTGTTTGTTTTCCCTAATGAAATAAATATATAAATAAAATCTCAGTCTTTCCTTCTAATTCTTCATTCTGTACTTTCCTACGCTTCTGTAAACTATAACTCTGCTATTAAACTTCTGTCTACTCTCTGTGAGCGCCTGTCATTTCTCCACACACCCTCCAAGCAACCACACATTCTTAGTGCACTGCATTTATAGACCGACCACTTAACCAAGACCTTTCCTGGGGGTATCTAAGGAATGAGGGAGGGGTATGGTGACGCGACGCGAGAGCTCACTGATTCGTCAACTTGGGAAAACTGTCACCCCTCCTTTTTTTTTTTTTTTTTTTTAAGGCTGGGAAATCATCCAATGACTGCTCCCGCTCTGGGTGGAGCGGAAGGGAGTGTCAGACTCTTACTGACTAAAACCCATCCATGTTCCTTCCGTAGCCCTTTATGTTCCGGGGTAGCGGTAACCCTTTCGAACAATCCCGCTTACCCGGCAGGCTTGGCCCTGAGGGGCCCCTTCATATGCTGACATCTCTTTGAGGCGCGCGTGGGACATATACGCGCCGTACGGCACGGGTCTGGTGCTGATCGGACGGTGAGTCACCCATTACTCACCGCCCGCAGGCCCGCGCCTACGGTGGCCGGGAGTCGTCACGTGGCTCCCGACGCCCGGAGCGTCTCCCGCGGCGGCTGGGACGGGAGGACCTTTCTCTCTCCCATCCCGCCACCTCCTTCGCGAGCATAACTTTTTCGCAGAAGGAGGTGACTGCCTCCCACTCCTGTCACCCCGCCTGTACCGAGCAGCTGTCTCAGTTAACCGGACTATAGTGGCGGCAGGTTTTGTGTCGCGAGTTTCAATATTTTATTTTAACCGGCTGTTAGACAGTTTTTCAATTGTTATGATGATGCGTGATGACTGATGATTAGACATCCGCCACCTGATGGTGCGGGCTGCTCAGTATTCGAGCGTTTGATCTGTTTTTCTTTCCTTTGGAAGGGAACTAGACATGTTTTTTTTTTATTTGGCGTTCAAAAGTTCCTTTCATGAGCCTATTCGAAATAAATGATTTGACTTTTACTTTTAATTATTACCTTAAATTTACCTTAAATTTTAGCAAAAAATAAGTCAGTGTGTGTGAGTTAACATATAATGCACGTTACTACTATTGTCTAAGCCTGAAATACCTAACCTAGATCGGGGGATCGGTACTAAACTTAGTAACTCCAAACCATCATTCCTTGCACCTGTAATAAAAATGTCTTAGTTATAGGCGATAATAATACACTCTTTAGTAAACGTTTTTATTATATTTCATAAAATAATATTTATAAAAAAATAGTTGTGACGCATCATTTTTCCCACACATTCATAGCTTAAGCAAATACAATTTCTTAAACAAATCTGTGAAGCCGAGCGCCATGAAATGGAATCGGTCTAATTGATTTGCGTTTTTTTTTGTCCCGCTATATTGTGGTACAGAAAATTAATTAATTAACAAACAGCTGTTGTGCCTTTTTCATTTAACTGAGTATTCTCTCAATTTCTTTTTAATTGAGAATGTTATTTTTGTTGGAAGTCGATTATTGGATTCTGGAAAAAGTCGGTAAAGTGCGAGTCAGACTCGTTTACAATGGGTTCCGTACATCAACATTGTATAGTTTATCTTTTTATTTGGCACGATTTTACATGTTACGTACTTTGTGAAATTTTTAACTTGATACGGCTAGGAAAGTTAGCCTCGTATGTCTGTTTTCGGCTTTTTGAAGTCTTATTAGACTTCAAAAAGCCGAAAACAGACATACGGTTAGCCAACACCTATTACGGATACAATACGTACATTAATTATGCTACATTTAATAGATAGTCCCCCAAAACGCCCACTCTTCACCACTTTCTAGTGCTTAAGCTATTAAGAAGAAGTGGCGCAACAAACTCCCCAGCAGCACAGATGTCTGTTTAGTTAGAACTTGATTCCACATAGTAAACGGTATAAAACACAACAAATTAAATGAAACGTGCGCATGAGTCGTTGGGTCATAGGCATAATAAAAACAGTGTAGGTGCCTTTAGAATACGGAACCCTAAAAACCAGTCCACAAACCCACTCCAGCTTGTCACACTCCGCCAAACACATGCATCTAAACTGGAAGTGCAGACCAAATCTCTGGAATTGGATTCGTTCCAGGGCTTTAATTAATTCCACACTAGGCTTGCGATGAGCTATGAACGAAAACTTTAATTGGAGGAGCGTTCGTAATTTGTTGCAAATGAAGTGTAGGGCCGTAGTGTAGTACTGAAAAAATATGAGAGGTGTTGGGAGAAATGAGTGGTGTTTTTTGGGCATCCGAGGTTTTTGAATTTTACTACTTATGCTAAAGTTTGGATGTTTGATACTCAATCGAACGTCTGAACGGATCTGGATGAAATTTGGCACAGCGATAGTCTATAACTTGGATTAATACATAGGATACTTTTTATCTCGGTAGTACTTTCCTGTGGGACAATTTCCGATAGCCACGAGAGGTTTTGCCATTTCTCAAATGTGTTTTGTCATGAAGGTAAAGTATAACAGTATAAAATACTAACATATTTATGGACCTAGTCTGAAATAAAGTTTTATTATTATTATTATAACGCAACTACGTGTTTCAAAGAAAGATCCCATTTCTCATTTATTTGCGAGTAATGTCAAAGACAAGTAATTTATTTTAATTAAAATGAAACCTGTTGGGTACTGTCACTTCGGTTTAATAGTCTTCGGCGATTCGCACACTGCACCGCATTACGCATTGTAGCGCAGGAGTGCGTGTTCTTACGTTGCTTGAAAGTATTTTTCTTTGCATTGAAAACACGCGTAGTGCAACATACAGAAAATGCACTCACGCGCTGTGTCGTGACTTAGTCGCCACGCCCCCCGCAGCATATATGGGGTAGTGTGTGAATCGTAAGTTAGACAAAGCTCGTTTCAAAACATATGAATAAAATAATTCACGTAAGGATAAGCGCATTAATTTATCATCTTGTAGAGATAGATGTAAGTAGATAAATAAATGTCTGAAGAAGAAGGAGCAAGACGCTCCATGGACACTCTTTTATCATCTGATTATAGATTGCTATTTAGATAGCTAAAGAACACACTATTGATGAATATCTATTCGTGACCCGATGATGATTAAAAGTAACGCATTAAATGGTAAAAATTTTTGACATGCATAATTGTGACAATTAACTATTTTGTATTTGTATAACGATAGTTGATTCGAGTCAAGTTGTAATCGATTTTTAAGTATTTTGAGTAAATAATTAGTATCTGTAAGTGGGTGGGTGTAAGTTTAAAATAAATAAATAATAATAACTCCTAAACTTAAACTAAAAGTTTTTTTCAATGAACCCATTAGATTTTCGTCTATTTTAAGCCGTTTGCTGAAAAGAGCTGAACGATTTATACGGTTATATTTATTGAAGTTTCTAGAGATTTTTTTTATAAACCTGTGGGGTTCATACGTCTTTTGAGGGGTTGAACCAATTACTGGCCCTTTTAATTATTTGTCTTGCGAGTTGGTCAGTTAGTCAGAAAGTTGAAGTTAGTCGTCTATTCCAAAAAGTATATCGACATGGAGAAGAACGAAGAACGAAGAAAATCCAAGGATTATCTTCGTTCTTCGTTAGACCGATTCCATTTCATGGAGCTCGGTTTCACAGCTTTATTTAAGAATGTAAATGTGTGGAAAAAATTGTGCGTCACACATTTGTAATATGTTTATTTTTATATTTAATGTTATTAAAATAAAAAAGTTTACAAAAGAGTGCCACTATTAAAATCGAAGAACGAAGAAAATCCAAGGATACTCCTTTAAATCAAGATATTGCTTCCAAAATCATGGGTATATCATTCCTCCGTCCTCCAAACGTACATTCAGCATTGCAGTAAATTTTCTACTCTAAGAACTCTGTGAAATCGGCCAACATTCGCACAAGCGACCATTACTCCTAACAAAGCTGACTACAAACGCTTCTACGTCTGAGTTTGCTAATTCCTAGCCTCAATTCTACTACTAATAATTCTTCAAGCCACTAAATCTGAGGGTTGAAGTTGGTTATGGAAAAGTCGACATTTTGGTTTTTTTAATAATCAAAAACATTACTTTGTTTATGGTGCAGTAATATATAAATACACGTCCCAAATATGGTTTTCTATTTCTTATAAATTTTCTATTTAAAATTTATAAGGTGTAAATAATTTACTCTAAGAATTTTGTGCGAGCATTACAAACAATTTTTACTACAGCTCATATTTTTTTCGCAATTTCAGAGTTCAGCCAACAGTAAAAGTTGTTCGTGATGATGAATTTAATGCTTTTAAGTTTGTTTGTTTGTTTTACACAACAAAACCACTGCACTGGAAAGTTTCAGGATGATTATCCTGAAATTTTCCATATACGTTGTCAGATGTGTACAAAAACGAACATATATGGTATTTTTCATCCAAAGAAAGTACTGTTCCCGAGAAAATCAACAGTAATGTTCTTATGGCAATAGATAGCGCCACGTGTCTTTCGAATCATGATTGAATAATATTATTACAAGGCGAATTCAAAATCAACGCAAACGAAGCCGCGGACAAAAACTAGCACGAAATAAATTAAAATTTAAATCTCGACATTAATCATTAACTACACAACTACAATACATTAAACACAATAACATTTTTTGGTGAGTTTTCAATCACCAATAACCAGATTTTATTACAACAAATCACACTAAATCCAAACATACATACAACAATGCACAAAAATTAAGTTCTAATAAAAACCACGCTCGAATCAAGCGACCATTACTCCTTCCAAAGATTACTACAAACGTTTCTACGTCTTAATTTGCTAATTCCTCGCCTCAAGTTACTAATTCTTCGAGCAAGCGGCGACTTAAATGGCCAAGCGGATTTAGTTGTTCGAGATTTTATCGTGTCACAAGTGAAGGTTTTTGCTCAGATTTGTGATATTATTTTCTTTGTTATGTGATCTTTGGTGAGCTGATAATTAAAGTAAGCTGGATTAATTTGCAGTCGACCATGTTTTTCGTTTTGTCGAAATTTAATTCATGTTCGCTGTTCGCTACATTTGACGAGTTATGAGAGCATAATATTGTATGGAACAGCAGATTTTTTTTGTAAATATATTGACTGTATTTTTTTGGAAAATTTAAGAGAAGTTCAAGTTTGTTCAGTGAACATTTCATTAAATTCACAAAACAGACTCTGTTTTGTGAATTTAATGAAATGTTTTCATTAACGATACGCTTTGTCTAGGCCCCTTGATGTTACATTCTCTTCTCTAATTCCTTTCAAAAATCCATAGCTTTATGTTCCAAAAACATCGAGATCTGGATACAACAATAACAGTCAAACATTAAAATATATCAACCGCGATAGCAATTTATTCTAAAATCCTCTTTCATCCAATTATAAGTTTCGTTCGAACTCTCGACTTGGTCGTTAAACTGATTTGTCGGTCGGACGGTCTTAGTTGAGGTTTTGTTCGGTTAAATGCGAAATAACAAGCAATAGTTGCACTGAAAGTTGTTGCGTGTAAGAACTTTATATGGATGTAAGGACCACCACTTCTGTTGTGTTTTTTTTTTTGAGGGTGGATAGTCATCAAATGATTCCTCCCACTCTGGGCAAGCGGAAGGGAGTGTCAGACTGTTACTGACTAAAACCCATCCATGTTCCTTCCTTAGCTCTTTATGTTCCGGGGTAGCGTTAACCCTTTCGGCCAATCCCGCTTTCCCGGCAGGCTTCGGCCCTCGCGGGCCTCTTCAAATGCTGACATCTCTTTGAACTTTTGTTCTGCTTAGCAATAAAATAATATCGGTCGATAGGTATTCCTACCAAACCAGCTTCCTACCAAGCAACTTGAGATCGCTAGCACATCATCCCATACTGTCAAATATTACCAATTGAATATCAACCTTATTGTTTTGTTATAACGTTGAACGTCTATCAAATAAATTTGATTTATTAGGGTAGCTTTATGTGCTAGCGTCTGTAAAACAGCGAACTACTTAACAGCCTTGCCAACAACATAACTATAATTTACGCAAGCGCTACTGCTGGGCATTATGAGGTCTGGTATTTGATTCCAGGGTCGTGCAAAGTGTTATTGGGTTGATCTTTCTTATACATATCTATGGTCGCAGCCTCTCGTAACACACTACTTATTTGTCCATTTTTGTACGCAGGTATATGCAAAACATCAGAATGATTGGTTTAGTGGTTTAGGCGTGAAAACGAACAAACAAACTGACAAACCTACTGCCTGCATTTATAATTTTAGTTACGATTTTATCAAGCTACGTCAATTTTTTAAAATCATACTACTACTATTCTTTTTTCAATTGTTTTCAAAAACAAAACACAATCCATGATTCCAAATCAATTGTTCTACAAAATACCAACACGTAACAAAAAGCCCGTTTTCAATAGCAGAATTAAATAAAAAATCATTAAAATAAGCGGGCGAATCCGCAGTAAAAAACACGGTCGTTCCCATCAATGGACCAGTTTTTATCTCCTGGGCACAGCGCCCATTCATTGCATTGTGACCAGTCGTACCACTATCATAATAAGCCATTGGCCGTAATTGACTTTCCCGATTCAGGGTGTATTAAGGTTCATCTTTTAAGTTCGGATTAATGGGATGTTACGGGATTATTTATGATTTTCTATGTTACTGCTATCAAAGAATCAATAATATTACCAGAATTATGTTGAATATCTGTAACTAAAGGGCTTGTGGCTAAGTAATAACAACCGCATGGGTAGATGGATCAGGTTAAGCTACGCTGGCCGCGGTTGGTCCATGTTTGGGTGACCATCTTTACAGACATCATTCATGGATCTTTGACAATCTTTACGGGTCATCAGAAGCCTGGAAGTCCGTCAACCAGTCAGGTCGGGGTATAAGGGGTATCGTATTACCCAGTAACTG
The DNA here is from genome assembly GCA_951799385.1 of Hyppa rectilinea. Lineage (NCBI taxonomy): Eukaryota > Metazoa > Arthropoda > Insecta > Lepidoptera > Noctuidae > Hyppa > Hyppa rectilinea. The sequence goes on along the minus strand of OX637324.1, from coordinate 2,042,100 downwards.
GGTGGTGGAGGTGAGATAGTCGCTCCATATAATATACTGATCTGACCTGCATTCGGTAAGACTGGAAGCTAATTGAGGTGTACCTATAGTACACCTACATTTCGCCTGTTATGTTATTAACTAGAAAAGATATACAGGGTGAAATTGAATTCATGGGGATTATTTTAAGGGGTCATTGTACTTATCATTATGAACAAATTTCACTATGTGAACAAATCTGAAATCGCGATAAAAAAATTAGCTGTTCCATACATTATGCTCGCATAACTCGTCAAAACGTAGGCTTTTTTTCGCGAATGCCCATTAATTCTTTTTCAACCTGTATATTATGTAAAAGTATTAAAAAAAGAGCTCATAGAGCGTCAAAAAATTCATCCCCAACGCTGATTGATTGTTTAATCATTAAAATACACAAAGATGTTTATAGTACCTACTCGCAGATCAATAAAATTGGTCTGCAAGATTTATTTTCAACAAAAATCTTTTATATTTCATGTGTCCTAAAAGTAGGTCTCTCCATCAAAGGCCGCTAAGATGAACGATCGTACTTTTAACATTATTTTCTCGCAACTTTCCAACTTTCACCACAGAGGTTGTGTTATTACGTGAAAACTATACGGATCACTCCCAAGTGACCCTCCCTTGACCGCTCTGTGGGAGATTATATCTTACGGCATTACAAAGAAAACTTATACTTGTAACTAATACCCGGTTCCACTAAGGTCTGCCCTGACTTACGAGTTGTAGGCCGTGAGTACTGTTATAGGTCAATACGTAATTGTTTAAAAAAAAAAAAATATTATCTTAAGAATGTATATTATTTATACTAGATGCTCCCGTGCGGTTTTACCCGATGCTCGGCTCCTATTGGTCCTTTTTTTTTTAGGCTGGGAAATCATCCACTGACTTCTTCGATGTTGTCACACTTTTACTGACTAAAACCCATCCATGTTCCTTCCTTAGCCCTTTATGTTCCGCGGTAGCGGTAACCCTTTCGGACAATCCCGCTTACCCGGCAGGCATGGCCCTGAGAGACCCCTTCATATCCTATTGGTCCTAGTGTGATGTTACATAGCCTATAGCCTTCCTCGATAAAAGGACTATCCAACACGAAAAGAATTCAATTCGGACCAGTAGTTTTAAGCGCTTTCAAACAAACAAACTCTTCAGCTTTATAATATTAGTATAGATTTTAGGATATTATAATTTTGGATAATTAAGACGCGACACACGAGACCCATGGGCAGACCCGTCTTGTTATCGAGATTGAGTGTCAACTGAAAAGAAACATGGCGTCTGCAGCCGCTAAGTGGAGAGATATCTGGCATCGCCGACAAGGCGCTGATCTAGCACTAACCTTTACACATTAAGGGTTGAGTAAATTTAGGGTCTAAATCTGTAAAGGCCTGTAAAGGTCTGTCTGTAGTCCTTTTACTTTGTTAAAATTAATTTATCACCACTGCGAGTGGCATAAAGTAACGAGTAGGTATATCGATTCGATTGTCCTGATTTACTTAGTAAAATTAGTCTTCGCACTAACCAAATTAACCTAAAATTACGACCATTATTACAAGTACCATTCACAACAACAAAGTATAGGCGTAACGCTTTTTGTATACGCAGTGCAATATTATTTAATAACCTTTTGTTTTTGAGGGTGGGAAATCATCCAATGACTTCTCCCGCTCTGGGTGGAGCAGAAGGGAGTGTCAGACTTTTACTGACTAAAACCCATCCATGTTCCTTCCTTAGCCCTTTATGTTCCGGGGTAGCGAAAACCCTTTCGGACAATCCCGCTTATCCGGCAGGATTCGGCCCTAACGGGTCCCTTCAAATGCGAAATGCAAATCTCTTTGGTCATGATCAGACGGTGAGCTACCCATTACTCACCGTCCGCAGGACCGCGTCCTGACGCCTGGGGCGTCTCCCGCAGCGAATAACCTGCCATTATATTCAAAAATCGATCTAGGTATTTTGCACGAGTGCGTTAAGTATCAGGTAAATCCTGAGTGACGATTCCTTTAATGAGTGAATGTTTGCAGTTTATCATGGCATACCTACTTGTTTCCCATAATTTATTTACTTCTTTCATAACATTTTTATACAAATATGGGAGCGTTTAATTGTCAACTGTCAATTGTTATTTTGTTTGTTACTATTTACGTTTATTAAAACGGTCAGCTTTCTTAAAATTGTAAAAATAAATTAAGAGAGGGGTTGTCTGCATACTCGTATGTAGTTATTCGTCGTCATCGGACGATGTAAGTTGAAGTAGTGTACGTACACACTATTTTTCACAAAAAAGTTTTGTTCCGCCAAGAATATTATCTAGCGCCAAGATTGATCGACGACGTACGAGTATTTTTCAACCGAGCATATTTCAGCCGATGATGAATTGATGCGCGTCTTTCCGACACGAGTCTATTTTTTAATGAATTTCCCACACAATAAACCTCCATCGCACTGTAAATTGTATACAGCTATCCGGTTCATTGCGAGTAAATAAAACGCGAGTGTTTTATTTCAACCATGTCGATTTAAATAGCAACGAAGTTGGTACATTGAAATTTTTTTAGTTGTCTCTGTTTGTTACCTGCTGATAAATTTTGTTGGTGTTCTAGTATTTTACTAGTACATTTCCTGTTTTATTTTGTTTATTATTGTTTGTTGTATTTTTGTGTTTTAGTACCTGGCAGGTAACGGTTAGTCAGAAGCCTTGAAGTGCGTATTTCACTCTCCTAAACTATGTCCCTTGTTTAACCTAACATACGGTATAAATTAGGAAAAAAGTATGTTAAAGTAACTATAAAACTCAAACTCAACTCATCTCAAACTCAACTCAAACTAAAACTCAATTCAAACTAAACTCAAACTTAAGACTCAAGAATCTAGGAAAGAAGTATGTTAAACAAACAAATCCATCATTATTTTTTTTGAGGGTGGGAATTCATTAAATGATTCCTCCCACTCTGAGTGGAGCAGAAGGGAGTGTCAGACTCTTACTGACAAAAAACCCGTCCATGTGCCTTCCTTAGCCCTTTATGTTCCGGGGTAGCGATAACCCTTTTGGAAAATCCCACTTATCAGGCAGGCTTCGGCTCTAACGGACCCCTTCACATACTGACATCTCTTTGAGGCGCGCGTGGAACATGTACGCGCGTCTGGATCGGACGATGAGCCACCCATTACTTACCGCCCGCAACAAATGCAGCTTAACTACACAATCAACGGCCCTAATAAGAAATTTTAAGCATTAAATATCCCAGTGCAACTCCTAATTTTCTCTCTATACAAATCCACAAAACCATTCCCTCAACAAAAACAAAGACTGAAAGCAATCTCCCCTCATACATAACAACTGCTTCATAATATTATGTAATTACATAACTAATGCCCTACTAACTATTATAAGATATATGGAAACTAATTTTCTCTCGGTAAACGAGATATCTTAATACTGACTAGTGAAGTTAATTTCTTCGGACGGCATTGGACAAAGATTAAAAATATGTAGAAGCGACACTCGATTATGACTATTGAAATATCTAGTTCTTGGAGTCTTTATTTTTTAGGGTGGAAAATCATCAATTTACACCCCCCTCTCTGGGTGGAGCGGAAGGGGGTATTAGAAATTTACTGACTTTTTAAAACCCATGTTTCTTTCTTAGTCCTTTATGTCCCGGGTAACCTTTTCGGACAATCCCGCGAAAGTTTTTGGGGGTGCAGTAACGTTTTGTGTAGGGTTCTCCTACACATTAATTATGCTTACTACCAAAGTATGTGGAATTCTCTGGCATCACCTGTGTTCCTTTCTACATATATCCCATCTGCATTAAAAGTCAAATTGAACAAATATTTCCAGAAGTGCTATTCCGTAAAAATGTCACAGCGAAGATGTAGGTGAAGTTAAAAGAGTGAGGGTGAGTTTAAAGTGAGCTGTTATAAGTGTCAATCTCTAGCATTAGGTGGGAAGAGAGCTCACTTCACTCTCACTTCCCCTTAATTTTCACTGTTTACAGAATCGAGACTCGTTCCATCGTAGACCCCATCAATCGATTTCCATTCCTTGTTATCGAAGTAATAAAAAATTGGTTAGGAAAGTACTACTCATAATACCAGCACATCAAGCTATCCCAAACTGTCAAATATTCCCAATTGAACATTAACCTTATGCTTTTGTAAAAAAGTTAAATATCTATAAAAAAGCTTGATGTGCTGGCGTTTCTACTTACCTAGAGGTAGAACAATAAGTCGTTTGTGATTTACTAAAATAATACGAGTAATTCAAATAAAACCAACTTAGAAGTAAGTGGGTATACAAATCAGGATTGACTTTCCTTGATTTATATTAGGTAGGTACTTATAGTTTGTGACAATCTCAGTACGATGTTTGATTGATAGATTCTTCATCACGGATATTTTCACTGCACAGCGCTTTTGTTTCCTCCCGCGCTTTTGTTTTTTTTTACTAAGCAATGAGGATTGTACTGCCAGTACCTTCTTATACAGCAAAATAAAATTCTGAATAAAACCTTTATGCACCTGACTATTTATAAAAAAAACTCGACAGTAATGGTTTTCAAAGGAATTGCTTGTGGCTAAAACTCACTACCAATGAAATTCCATACAAGTTTGCTGGCATCTATTCAAGTAACGCGAAAACGGCGATTTTTCTCACAGAAATTTGTCAAAATAAGTACCGAAGTACATGAATTTTTGAGTAAAACAAAACATTATTGCACGAATTTCACTTCTACACAGTTTTATTATTCTATGCATCGGGGAAGGCCTCATGTTAAAGGAAGCCATTCACTTTTATGTGATAGTTTTATTGTATGAGTGTTTTTGTGAAAGGAAATTGGAGGCAGTAATCCTCTTTATCTACCTTACCTTTGCTATGGCGTACTTGGCCTTCACTTTAACCAGATGGGACTGAGTTTCCTTATTTTGTGTTGAAAAATACTGTCCCAAATTCAAAGGTAAGATAAAATTCTATTTGTAAAGAATCCAAGTCTTCTTCCCAGCGTGTCGATGGCAATCTAAATGGACTCGGCTCAGAATTCGGCGCCACCACTAGCATCTATCAGTTCCTATAACGTGCAGACGACAGGACACGATATTAATTGTCCCATCGTTTGTGGAACAGCACCACATTTACACTCCAATCTTCACCTGAGCAGGTTTTCCTTGCTTCGTCCTACCTGGGCCCGGAACCTTAGTGAATCATGTTGATTTAGAATAGAAGTATTTTGTTCGATAATACAGTAACTGATCTTCCAAAAATATGTTTTCTTTAACTCTCAATCAGACATTTTGTGAGGGGGATAAAAAAACCATCCGATTTTTAAGTTTAACTGTGTGTAATGTGTTCCTATAACAACACTGAACATCCCATTTTTCAAAATGCAAAACTTTGGATGGATGTTTGTTACAGAACCGATGAGGCGATCTTGGTGACATTTGGTACAGAGATAGATTATAATAATAATAATAATAATAATAATATCCTTGGACATTTCACACAACGTCATATCGTCCCAAGCTAAGCAACCTAATGCTTGTGTTATGGTAACGAGATGGCTGATATACTACTTATATACATTTTTTTTTTGTAAATACATACATATTATAGATAGAAAAACACCCAGACTCGTAACAAATACTTGCAGGTCGTACAAATATTTGTTCCGTGCGGGAATCGAACCCGCGACATAGTGCGCAGCAGTCAATCGCTCAACCACTGCGCCAATAGTGTAGAATAAAAGACTTTTTATCCCGGTAGTACCTACACGGCTCCCGTGAGATAATTTACGGCATCCACGCGGGCGAAGCCGCTCGCAGGAGCTAGTTTGTTATAATCTATTTTAGTCTTTACCATTATAATTAGAAAAATTGCCATCAAACGTGGGTGTTGCCACGTTGGATGGCAATTTTTCCGCCAGCCTTTTAGGCACATTTCCCACTAACAGCGATGGGGACGAAATTTCTAACGCCCTATGAGCTCTTACCTTTTTTTGACTACTTGTACATAATAATGATTTGTGTTTAACAAAACATAATCAGCCTATAATGTTCTCACTGCTAGGATACAGGCCTACTCTCTAAGAGGCGGGATTTGTGATTAATTCCAGAAAATACATAAATTCTTTTGTGGAAATATAAAGGCTAAAACTGGCATTAGAAACCAAATATTGACCAGTCAGTAAATCCTAATACTACATCTTGACAATAATCTGAGCAATCACCAATCTGGTTCCTAATCTGTTAGTTGAACTTAATTGCTTCCAATCAGATCAAACAGAATTTGAACGTAATTTGGTAAAGGCGAGTAAATTGGGCAATTGGACGGGCCTAAATTCAGCAGTGCACTGTTGACAGCTGATGATGCTTCCAGTCGAATCAATTAGTCCATTTATAATACCGGGCTGGTATTGTCCCCCTGCTGGCTAAAGGTCTCTTCTCATATTCCATAAAATACAGGGTGAAAATAAATTCATGGGCGATATTTACTCATCATTATGAACAACTTTAACAATAACAAAAAATCTGAAATCACGAAAAAAAATCAGCTTGTCCGTACATTTTGACGAGTTCTGCGAGCATAATGTATGGAAAAGTTAACTTTTTTATATAAATTAAATACCACTTATTACAACATAACTGGCAACACATAAACTTACTGAAGTTCATATCAATGTGATGTTAGAACACAATCATTCTTTATCGCCAATAGTTCATCGTTCAAGGCCGCCATCTTGGGCATTTCGCCATATTGGGTTTAGAATGACGTCACTGAGCTAACTATGTAGACAAAATTTCAGCTCAATCGGTTGATGTTAACTGCTTTAAAATTCAGTTGCAAAATTTGACACGAACGAACATAATTATTTTATATATCGGCGAACCTTTTCCTAACTATGTTGGGGTCAGCTTCCAGTCTAACCGGATGCAGCTGAATATCAGCATTTTATGCGGAGCGATTGCTTGTTTGACCTCCACAACCCAGTAACTAGGTAATACAATACCCCGTAGTAAGACTGGCTGTCAGACTTCAATACTCAATCATTTATTGCATTCCACAAGGTACATATATGCTTAGGTGGTAAGTTAACATTTGTTGAACCAATCGTGGACCCTGTCAGGCACAGCAAAAGAAATTTAGGAGTTACATAAGTATACTTACATGCAACTAACTTATTCCAAGTATAACATGACATGACTTCGGGTATGACATGACTTTGTTGAACTGCATACATACAACGTAGCGCTACAATGGTGAAATTAATATAACACACGGATAGGGCTAGTGCCCGTTAATCATATAACTGTTGATAGGTTAAAATAAATCAAAAGTTGAAAAAAAAAACCTAAATACTACCGTTTAACAAAAATATAATGTCTTAATGGAACGTTGTAGCGCTACGTTGTATAAAGCAAGTTAATTATAAGCTTGTAAAAAAAGCAAGTTCTCTGATATTAATTTATTATATGCCTGATAGATAGACGTAGAAAACCCATTACTTTCATAGTTCTCTCTCACATAACTTTTACCTATAACTTCAGTAACAGTTAATAAGTACCACTAAGGGTGCCCGCGACTTAGAAACGACTTACCTGACCCATATTTTGGACCTTATAAACGTCAGCTGGTATTTTATGAACTCCTAGTGATGTGGAGCGACGGATTGTATGGTACCCATAGGTTTGGTTAAAGTTTCGAAGGTCGATTTTATATTTTTGCTGTCGAATACAATAAGGGTTATGTTGCGATAAAAAGGAAGTAATAATTAGTTAATTTATTTATTCTAATATCAGACGCCAAGCTGCCAAGTCTAAGGTCTCGAGTTTGAACCTAAGGCACGCACCTCTGACTTTTCAGATTCATGTACACCTAATTATCACTTCCTTTTAAAAACGGTGAAGGAAAACATCGTGAGGAAACCAGCATGTCTGAAAGATATTTCTCAACAGTATGTGAAGTCAGAGGCCCTTGGGCAGCATAGATGCTCTGACACCAGGTTAGTCACTAACCACACGAAAAAGAAAGATGAATATCAAACGATCGATGCCAATTACATTATTACGATTTTTTTGTTCTAAGACATGGACAGGTTTCCTTACGATGTTTTCCGTGACCGTTTTGAGAACAGTGGTGAGTAAATCGCCAGTCTAAGTTCGAACCTACGACCTATAACTCGCAATCCACGGCTGTTACCACTGGGCTAGTGGCCCAGTGATAACAACAAGCCAACAGCCGTGGATTTCGAGGCTGCTTTGGCTGAGCTGACCCTTTTTTTGTTGAGGGTGGAAAGGTATCAAATGACTCCTCCCGCTCTGGGTGGAGCGGAAGGGAGTGTCAGACTCTTACTGATTAAAACCCATCCATGTTCCTCCCTTAGTCTTTTATGTTCCGGGGTAGTGGTAACCCTTTCGGACAATCCCGCTTATCGGCTGACCCCTAACCACCATTACTGGTGGAAGTGTCACTACCTGTGACCACAGCTACGATACCGACAGTTGGAAAACCGAGAACTGAACTGAGTTTATATATTTACAAGCTATTCGCAAACAAACTTCAACCGCTGCACCGTTGAGAAGTTTGTGCTGAAGTTCAACTAGAGATACTCTTGGTGTTACTTGACACCTTCGTAGATACGTATCTTCCAAACATGATTCTGTCTTCCGGGACGTAATAATAATAATAATAATTGTTGATAATAATAATAATTGTTGATAATAATAATAATTGATGATAATAATAATAATTGTTGATAATAATAATAATTGTTGATAATAATAATAATTGTTTATTTTATAAAAAGTTGCACGTTTACAATAAATACCTTAAATGGATTAAAATAGAGCACAAATGAACTAGGTTGAACCTGTGCTTCAGGCTAGGCTTAGTGACAAATACTTAGTGACAAAAACCTAATTAATTTACTCCTAGGCCGCGAACTATTCCCTGAAGTGACACACAGCAACCGCAACTGTTGGGATAAGAAAATAAAAGAAGTGGTTTAGAACACGCCACGAGTTACCGCGACGGTTCCGAAAAAAAAGACGCGCGGGCGTTGCATGTGCAAGTCGCGTCACAAGTCGCATTGCTCGAGACCGTGTACGAGGGCTTTATACAGGGTGAAATTTAATTCATGGGCAATATTTTAAGGGGTCTTTGTACTCATCATTATGAACAACTTTTACTATAGGAACACACCTGAAATCGCCCATGAATGCAATTTCACCCTGTATTCCCAGTACTTAATTTATACCTTCAAAATCACTCAGGAACCTACGCTTAGTACTATTCAACAAAATGTGAAAACCAGCGCTGGGGCTCTATCTCGCATAAAACCTCAGCATTATGCTGAGCGTTGGCCGTTTTGCGTGGATATGAATCATATTTTCTCCGAACTTGTTCCTGTGTATTTGGGTTTCTTTGAAGCAAATAAACAACAATTTTCTTTCTTCTATTTCAGGCTGCCAACATAATTAATTCCTCGAAAAACAAGATTCTAACGAACTCCTACAGAAGTCAACAAAGAAATTTAAACACAATCAAAGTCTAGGCACAAACATCAAATAATTTGTCACTTGTTCGTCATATTCCTCATTGTCTCTCAAGTTTGAGCGCAATCTTTACACACTAAGTAAAAGTTACACGGTCTTGTGTTCTGTCTCTGGTAATGTTAAAAACAGAGTTTGAACTTAAGGCGATGATTAATCTGTAATTTGACTGTCTCATTGATCCAGTGGTTGCAAGTGCTACTTCTGAGTTTGAGATCTACAGGGAATATACAACTAAGTTTAAATCTGCATGTTTTAATTCCTGGAAAGAACATTTCCTCAAAATATCTTTGGATAAAGGCATTTGGTACAAAAGCATTCAAGGTCAGCCATCTCGTATTCCCTGGTTCGAGAATACTAAATTAGATAAAAATATGTAAAATTGATATTAAGACTCCGTTCTGGGCACTATCCATCGGTAAAATTTGCATTTCTTATGAAAAAGGCTGACTCTCCTAATTGCACAGTTTGCAATCAAATCGAAGACATACAACATTTGCTGATAGAGTGTGCTCGGAACAGAGTAGAACGTGAGTTATTCGTAAAGGATTTTAAAATCAATAAATTTGATGTAGGCATAATCAAATCTATTTTATCTATACCATCTTCGGAGATTATTAAAAAGTTGTGCTATTTAATTATTGTCCTCCACGAACAACTTTAATTCTATTAGCGATTAAGTAATTTTATAAACTAATACTATTTAAGTAAGCCAATTAATGTAAAAGGGTACGATGGGGCTGACACTTTTTTGATAAAAGCCCCTAAACAAAATTTTGATTAAAAAAAAAGTTTGAGATCCTGGATTCTATTTCCAGGGTAGCCCAAAGTGTTTCTCCATCTCTTATTTCCCATTAGCTGCCCGGAATCTGGATTGGGCTCGGTTAGTGGCAGTAGCTTCCCCCCTATTACATGGGACTTAAACATATCTAGCGAGACTAACCGTTTGGGTAAAATCACACTAATAATAAAAAGGCAAAAGTTTGTGAGTATGTGTGTGTGTATGTTACTTCTTCACGAAAAATTACTAAACGAATCTAGATGAAGTTTGGAGGTAGATTATAACCTGGAATATAATATAAGATACTTTCTATCGCGTTAGTACGTCCTCTTGGAATAATTTTCGACATTCCTGTGCGCGAAGCAGCTGGCAGAAGCTAAGAGTATGCCTAAAATATAAATAAATCACAATAAGAAAGTTCTAATAAATTAATAAACTGTAACGAATTATCTCGAGGCAAGGCTTTCAAAATACATTTAAAAAAGCATTATAAACCCACGTTGGTTCATTTAATTATGATCTTGTTTTTTAAGCATGTTGCTTTTAGATTTATAATAAGAATCCAATCAAAATTACTACAACCAATATTTGAACACGCTGTAGTAGTAACAAAGCTTCGATCACTATGTAAATATTTTCGAAAATCCGTACATACAATAAATCAATAAAGGCTTTGTCAAAATATATTCAGTAGCTTTACAGTTTAAACAAACACTGCGTTGGATTTGCGAACGAAACTTTAGTATTGTGTACTGTTATTTGTTTACGTATTTATAGTTGTTTTTATCATTCTTTTTAGTTTATTTCCAAAATAGTTAATCTATTTTTCTTTTTCTTAAGCCACACACGAAACTTCACGCCGAATCTGACAGCCAGTCTTAACAAGAGGTATCGTATTATTGTGGAGGTCAGACAGGTAGTCGTTCCATGTAAAATACTGGTATTTTTCCGATTAGACTGGAAGCCAACTCTAACATAGTCCAACATAGTTGGGAAAAGGCTCGGCAGGCAGACACAAATACTCCCCGGGGTTTACCTGTGTGGTGGCAAGCCGTTCATTTTTAAGCTTGAAAAATATAATAAAAATGAAAATAAATGATTATTACAATACTCATTAATTTATTGACAAGGGTAACCGGTGCCCTGGAACATAAAGGGAAGGAACATGGATGGGTTTCAGTCACTAGGAGTCTGACACTTCCTTCCGCTCCAGAGCGGAAGGAAGACGATTTCCCAACCTCAAAAAAAAAGGGTAGACGCGAAGCCGTTTATCATGGATTCACTACATGATTCTAAACCTCCCTGCATTGAAATTGCAAACAAAAACAACCGACTTCAACTAAATTTCGAATATCGAAAGCAACAACTAAAAATACAAAACCATAAACACCGACTTCCGAAATCAAACATTTTTTTTTTACTTTTTAGTGTTTTTTTTTATTAAGGATTTTATAGATTGGGACATAAAATTACGGTAATTGCTCCTCTCATGAATGAACAATCAACCTGCATTGATCCTCCACTTAGCACGGAACCCCACTGACATATTTATGCAACTTCACTTCCAAGAAACCGTTGACCTGGTACACGTTGCACTGTTTCCCATTATTAAGTCTACTTATAAACCATCGATCGTCTTCGAAGAAACGAAATAAATATGAAGCTTTGATTCCCTAAGTGATTGGTTAAACGAATAGTTGCAAGGTGGGTATGCAAGTTTGTTGTCTATAGTTTTGATAAGTTGATGGGGTGGTTAGCGTCAAGTCATTGATTGAAAAAACATGTAAATTAACCATATCTCATCCTGAGTTGTTTGATAAATTGCGAGATAAATAATAATAATAATACGCAAAGCCATATATGGGACTATATAGCTATAGCTAAGCAATCTAATGCTTGTGTTATGGTAACGAGTTAGCTGATAAACTACTTATAAACCATTTTTTTTTGTAAATACATACATACTATAGATAGAAAAACACCCAGACGCGGAACAAATAATTGCAGGTCATACAAATATTTGTTCCGTGCGGAAATCGAACCCGCGACATGCTGCGCAGCAGTCAATCGCTCAACCACTGCGCCAACTGTGTCGCCATGTACGTTCAAAACTAGATATCCTAATAAATTAATTATTATTCCTATAATTAAAACGGAACTTAGTAAGTTCGCATTAAAATAGTTCAGGGGTTCCCAAACTTATTTTTTCTACTGCCCAGTTTGAGAACAAAATGAAGTTATTGCGTCGTTGGTCTAGTTGTCTCAAGCGCTTCTGTATTTTCTGTTGAGAATCAGATCTTGGGTTCGGTTCTCATGTCCGGCAAAGTGCTATTGCGTGTATCTATGTGTAATTACTCAACGGCAGCTAGGAGCCTGGATTTGTGCCCGGTTGATTGCAGTATTCTCGCCCACTTGACTGTTCTATATACAGAGTGAAATTGAATTCATGGGCAATTTAAGGTGTCATTGTACTCGTCATTATAAACAACTTTCACCATGGGAACAAATCTGAAATCGCGAAAAAAAAAACAGCCGTCCCCTACAATTTGACGAGTTATGCGAGCATAATGTATGGAGCCGCTGTATTTTTTTTCGGGATTTCAGATTTGGTCCCATAGTGAAAGTTGTTTATAATGATGAGTACTATGACCCTTAAGGGGTCTGGGATAATGCATATGAATTCAATTTTACCCTGTATAGGACTTAAACATAACAAGGTGAAAAGTAGGTATACTAAAGGTAAACCTCCGCTTAACCTTTCGAAAATTAGAGGCGTAATGAAAATATGGCTCAACTAACGTTGAGCCATAAAAAAAAAAACAATTCCATTTTTTTTTTTTTTTGTTGGAATTTCTGAGTTAATTAATATTAACTCAGAAATTTTCGCCTCCTTTCTCATTTAATTTATGGCAAAATGAAAATGAAATAAGTTTGTTTTATAACATTGCTTGATGTATTTGGAGTAAATGTAGTGATATTAGACATGTCATAGTCATCTGGTTGGATCTGCTATTTGGTTGAATGACTAGCGCGTTCATTGAATGACGACATTTAATTGAATGACTAGGCGGAACGTTGATTGTACAAGCGTCACTCAACGTCCAACTAGTTAGCCGATTGTAACATATGCCTTTGAACAGAGCGGACATAAAATCAGTCAGGTGATTCAATGTCATGTCGTCATTCAATGAATGCGCTAGTCATTCAATCAAATAGTAGATTCAACCAGATGCCTGTCGATACGTTAAATGGCCATGAAGGTGGACAAGAGTTCTGAGAAATAGTCATTTGGCCTACCCAAACCTTCGTAGAATTTCGTAAGCTCCAACAATTTTCTCTACATAGTATAAAACAAAGTCGCTCCCCGCCGTCTGTCCCTTTGTAACTACTCAACGGATTTTTATGTGATTTTCATCAATAAACACGAGTGATTCAAGAGGAAGGTTTATAAGTATAGGTAAGGTGTTCTCCACCACCTAATTATTTTAACTGTAAGAATTAACAAAACATTAATTGATCATTGTTTTTAGACCTTACCTAGACCTAAACACAACATTAATCTAAACTTTTATTTTATTAAAATCACACAAGTGCGTTTCTTATTTTTGTTTGTTTTTTTATAATTTTGTTTAAAATTGCATACTATGTTTTATGCTAAGTGGAAGAGCTGACTCACCTAACATAAGCCTTTTTGCTTAAAAAGTGATCTCCAAATCACCTATGTCAAGGCTAGTAATTGAAATAAACATTCTTATTTTTTTTTATTTTGTGGTGGGGCTGGTAATCTGTCTGACAGGTTTTTTCTAGTGCAGATACCAGTTTCTCACAAAGGCTTTATCAAATTTTATTCTTATAACGGCAACTTTGTGGACGAGTCATAAATATGACATTATTATACGGACTGAAATTGAATTCATTGGCATTATTTTAAGGTGTCATTGTACTCATCATTATGAACAACTGTCACTATAGGAACAAAACTGAAATCGCAAAAAAAAATCAGCTGTTCCCTACATTTTGACGAGTTATGCCAACATACCTTATGTATGGAAAGCTGATTTTTTGACCTTGTAGATTAACACGGAAGCCGGGGCAAGTCGCTAGTTTTAACATAAAATTGACAGGTTTCTCGAAGCTGTCCTTATTAACAGGGTTTCTAACGCTATTTTCCAAGAATTTTAATACTTTAATAGAACAAGATATTTTCTTATCAGTCAATAAGGCTTGAAGGTCTTCTTACGAAGTGGTTAAAGGTATTAATATTTTCATGAAAGCAGACAATCATTATTCGAGCTCAATTAAATGTTTGAATCAAAGCAGTGCTGTTTGAACAGATTTCGATTAAATTTGGTACACAGGTGGGCCTGATACTTTTTACCCCTGTAATACTTTCCCGTGGGATATTTGCCGAGATCCATGCGGGGTAAACCGTGGTCATAAGATAAGCGAATCTTACTTTTAACTAACGTATACAGCGTGACGCTACAATGGTGACATCAATTTACCACACATATACGTTTTCACATTTTCGTTTTATGAAGACATTAAAATTATTTCCATTAAACGTTATTATTTACGGATTTATTCAAAATGTTAGAGAATAGATTTTTAGAGTAACGTATACTTAAAGAACTGTCGCGTAGCGTTCATTTTCCAGGGTCACGGATCCTAACACTCGCATCAATAAAATTAAAACGAATAAGCATTGCTATTAAGATAGAACAACTGCAAAAAGTAAGCGAATTGATTTTACTACTTTGTTTGAATTTTTTTTTCAATTTAGGATTTATTTTAACATACTCGTACCTATCAACATTGATATGATTAATGGGCACTAACCCTACCCGGGTGTTAAATTAATGTCACCATTGTAGCGCCACCTTGTATAAGATTATAAATGTGACAGTCAGGATGAATGTGTGTATGTATGTTTGTAACTCTTGTTTGTATTTTTTCGGGACCATCATCCCTTGGTCCCAAAAAAATACTTGTTGGTACTAATTATTATCCTGGATATATGTATGAAAAAATGCTAACAAAATACATGCTGACAAAGTCGCGGGCAACGGCGTGCAAGTGCACTTTGAATAAATAATGTCTTCATTAAACTCCGATAGCAAGCTTAGCAGTGATTTAGTACAATCATTCAATTGAGTTTCTGTAATGTCTACTTTCAAGAAAATCTATTATCTTTAACTATTTCGTAAGCAGTCCTTGAGGGCTTAGTAGTGGCCGGAACTAAGCAAACATAGAAATAAAGAAAGAAACTATAATAAATTATGCTTCACTAGCTTCTGAGAGTTGCTTCGCCCGCGTGTTTGTTGGAAATTATCCCACAGGAACGTAATTCCGGTATAAAAGTATCCCTTGTGCTATTTCAATAATAATTTACCTCTGCGCCAAATTTCATCTGCTGATCTGGCGTGATCGCGTTACAAACATACATACACACATTCATCCTGACTGTCACATTTATAATCTTATGACCCTTGATCAAAAAAATACTTACTTACATTTATAAAACTGAAAACTAAATGGAAAGACGATAGTTACTTGAACTCTTCGAAAACCAGAAAACTACAAAATTAATATCACTTTTTTATTAATACATGTTAACAACTAATACATAGGTACAGAGGCCAGCACATCAAGTTACCATAATCTGTCAAATTTCTTTGATAGTATTTTAACTTTATTGCAAAGACATAAGGTTCATTTTTAATTGAGAAAATTTGATAGTTAGGGATAGCTTGATGTGCTGGCGTCTGTACTTAAATTAATTGACTATCTAACTATATACAAATAAATACAAAAATAAAAAGGACACTTCAGCGTCGAAGTACTCATCCGCATCGGTGTCGTCCGGAAACGTGCCCAAAGGACTGGCAACATTGCCACATTGAATGGCAATGCTAATTCTTCGAAAGAACAGTTCAGCCCTCTGGATACGTGAAGTGTCGAACAATCGGCGAGAAATTTATAATAATAATAACATTTTACAGTATAGATTATTTTTTTAACAAAGATCAAGGACCTTTAATGCTCTTCCTCTTCAAAAAACTATTAAGAGAACGTCACTCCTACTTACTAAATGAGGACACCCATTGTCGGCGCTTGACAAAAAAAATATCTCTTATATTAAGATACACAACAAACTACTATCTATTTCAGATTATATCCTACAGACTCCATTTAGAACTTACACTCCATGAAATCACCATTCACTCTTATACTTAACGTAATAAGTTTCAAATTTGCGTGGCTTTCAGTTCAGTAATAGCAAATAGGGATGTAACAGCATTTTCCCTATCCAGAAGGGATTTTTTCAGACAGTTTATGATCGTTTAAGATATCTCTCGAGCGTTTCCTTGCACGATGTCATCTATTCGATATAGATAATACTTTTCTAATATTGTTTGAGCTATATTTTTGGTAATCTGTGCGTGTACGACTCAATTTTGGGGCAGAAAATAGAGCAGTTTGTTGTTATTCGGCGTGCGTAGTTTTAAAGGTGGGATACGTGTTAGATTTTAGGATTGTAAGTGGGTATAGGAGCAGTGGTGGCTCAGTGGTATCGGCCTCGACTTAAGAGGTGTAGGTCGTGAGTTCGAACCCAAGCAGGCGCTTTACTTTGTGTATTTAATTTCATCACCACTGCTCTCAAAACTGTGAAGGAAAACATCGTGAGGTAACTGGCATGTCCTAGAAACAAACAATCCAAGGCATATGACATCCGCCAACGCGCACTGGGCCCGCGTGGTGGATTATGGCCCACTGTCTCTCTTAGAGAGGAGGCCTATATCCCAGTAGTGGGAACATTATAGGCTGATTATGTGTTAAGTAGTTAAGTGGGTATATGTATTCAATCAACTCAATTTATTTTCTACTAAACTAAAAATAAAATCGTTTTACAAATTAGTAACAAACCTGCTAATAATTTGGACTATGCCATCAATACCACATCTAGTACAAATCAAATTCAAACATCTGTGTTGTACTTGGACTGACTAACGAATTTATGTCATTATTTTTTTTCGTTTACCCACATTTCTGTGCGCTCTAATTATTTATCTTTATTTTAGATATGTTTCTCAGTAAGTGAATTATCTATGTAATTCTTATGAGGAATAAAGTTATTCTTAAACCTATATGTATGTGGATATGGAAGCTACACTATCTACCTAGCCTTTTACCCAACTGTATAAGAATACCAGTATTTTACTTAGACCGAGTGCTTATCTGACCCCCACAACCCAGTCATTGGGTAATACGATACCCTTTGGTAAGATAGATTATCAGAGTTTGGGCTTCTGACGTTTAATAACGGATATCAAAGATCCACGAATGACAGCCGGGACCAACGGCTTGACGCACTTTCCGAGGCACGGATGGGACTTGGATGTAACGATAGTCTGGAACTTTAACCTGATGGAGCGACCCGAGCGGTTGTTATTACTTACTTTTATAAAACGATTCTGTAAATTATCGAGTATGTAGGCAAAGATAATTATGTGAAAACCTACAATTATTTTGTAACTACATATTATATAAAACTTCTATAAAACGTAAGCTATAGATTTTCTTTAAATTTATGTAAGTCGTATGTGATATTTTGTTCAAATATTCTGTAAAAAAAATATATATGCAACAGTAATCAACTCAGATGTCAAAAAAGTCTTCTTAATTTATTTAAAACATTTCATATTATAACTTAACTACCTCGAAATATGCAAATGAAGTATAAACTAAATAAACATGCTAATATAGTAAATACAGTAAAAATGGTTTAACAGTTCCAAATTCCGGTTCCCATCACTACGTATATCGGAATTCATAAAATATCACCCCATCACTACGCTACAATCGTTAGTTCTAGTACACTAGTGTTGTCCCGCAAAGCTAACACTAACGCGAAGCTTACACACGATTAAAATATATTGGGCTATATGGATATCGCGTTGGTTGTTCGAACGATGCCAGTATACAATATTGTCGTGGTCAGGTTTTGGGTAACAATGTGGCTCAAAATTTGTAGCAAATAAATATCAGAAAAAGAGAGAGGGAGAGAAAAGATCTTTATAGTGTTGTACACACGGCTACACATCAAGCTATAAAAAACCAGTTTACGCTGGTCTCGCATCGTACGGAAATCCTTTACAATGCGAGATCAGCTTAAACTGGAAATGTATAGCTTGATGTGTAGCCGTGCGTACGAAGTCACGTACATGCAATAAGCATAATTATTATAATCTCGTATGTCATTACTATATTCTAAAGTTGGCACTGTATTCAAATTTGACTGTTTATTGCAACTTAATTCATATAATGTTAATCTAATCATATTAACATAAATAATATGTATAATAATCAAAGAGCATCAAAAAATTCGTCCACAAAGTCATAACTTGCCAGAATTCGATCCTTATTAGCGACACTATTGAATGGTGTATTAATAGTTTATTTAATTGTAGTATTCGAGTTTTTTGATCAAAATGAACATTACAATTCCTGCCTAGAAATATTTTTCAAAAAACCGATGACGCAGTTTTAGTTTTCATCAAAATCGAGCCCGGGACATCTTTGAGTACTTTTCGCTATTCCACATAGTTTTCGATTTGGCCATCCACGGCCATTTGAATAATTCATGTATACTAAATCTGTAGATATCAAGAACTGTCGTTCGAGATCTGTCTAAGACTTCACCAGGCTCTTTTTTTTGACCCAAAACACAATGGTATAATTATTAAAAATCTGCTGGTACTGTCCCTTGGCTTAGCAACCCAAAAGAGATTGCCCAATTATAGCAAGTACTTTTAGAAAAATAATTTAATATAGCACTAATTAAAAAAAACATTAACATGGTATGGGCATGTTATGCGGAGGAATGAGGAAAATGTTGTCAGGAAAGTTGTGAGCATGAATGTGGATGGCTATACAAGTAGAGGGAGACCAAAGAAACCATGGATGGATTGTGTGAAAGATGATATGGCTAGGATATAGTATGGAAGAAAGAGACATGTTGCGCCGACCCCAAATAAATTGGGATAAGGGCACAGAACGATTAACATAAGAGTGCTAAAGCTCTTCTTTACCACCTAAGTGCAACATAATATACGGCCAAATCTGTTTTTAAAGAGAGACAGTACCTATTCTTCTAGTAATAAAAAAAAATACTAGTAATATTTTTCTTTGTAACATCCACAAATCTATACAATGTTAACGAAATTACTTTATTAAACGATACTTATAAACTACGAATAGAACAGTTGAAACTTCAAATCATGAACGAGTTCCAATATCCTCACTCTTACAATTCTACTGACAACCGATGTTAAAACCAGCCAGTAACATATAGCGTGTCGTCCACCACACAAGTTTTATGCTGTGTTGTGATGTAAAGCGGACACTTTATCCCGGACACGTGATGGTATCAAATATTGAGGTACGGTTGTACTGCCCGCGGATTATTCCCTTTTTTTTTGAGGGTGGGAAATCATCAAATGACTCCTACCGCTCTGGGTGAAGCGCAAGGGAGCGTTAGACTTATACTGACTCCCTTTAACACTATCGTTTATCAATACACTGAAGTAGTTAGCTCAGTAATAACAGCCGCACGGATCGATCTAGCAGGTTAAGCTACACTTGCCAAGGTTGGTCCGTGGATAGCTGACCGTATTTGTGAATCGAGATTCCTCCGTGAATCGGAAAGCACGTTGTCCTGGCTGTCATTTGTGGATCTTTGACAGTCGTTACGGGTAGTCAGAAGTCGGAATTTATGACAGCCAGCGCTTTTCAAAGCGTATCGTATTACCCAATAACTGAATTTTAGAGATCAGAAAGGCAGTCGTTAGCATGTTTAAAATTCTGGTATTCAGTTACATCCAGTTAGAAATAGGTGGGAAAAGGCGAGGCAAATGTTCAGCTTACTTAAAGAAAAAAAAAACATTTACCTACAAGTTTGGACGATACAGTAAAAATTTTAGATCGTGTCAATTTTTTTTTCGTTCTGAATTTTTTTTACCCGCTTACAGTAACACCTAACCCTACCGATGCAAATGTCCATAGTTTGAAAGTTGGCGTTATCTTTCAGTTCTGCAGAGATTTACGGGTTAACTTCTGTCGAGGGCCTTTTGTTAAATATCTTGACGTCTTATTAAAAGTATAACAAAACATGAGTTTCGCGGTATTGTCTCCATTTTTGTGCAGTTTTGAGTTTATAGCAGAAGTTTTTCTATGAGTTTTAAGAGATATTAAAACAGACGGAATAATTATGTTTAAAAAAAGAACGCACAGTTTCTGTTATTTTTTGTATTTACATAATAAAGGGTCGCTATAATTAGGTATTTGTAAGGGTAGTCAATACTACCAATAATAATAATAATAGTCAATACTTTAGAACTGTCAAAACGCAGAATTCGTACGTGATTTGTATGAAATATAGCATGTCCGTTTTACAGATTTTTAGAATCAAATGGAATACTTACTACAATTATATATTCCTATTATATTTAATTTCTGTACGGTGATGGAAGTTTTAAGACGAGCCGTCTTTTATTCATGTGATTTCATATTTTATTTTTGACCGTTTCGAATATTCAATCAACTTACAGGCGGAGACAAAGTGATAGAGATCATATAAAATTAACTGAGTAATTTCAATATGACAACTACGCCAGTTTAAAAAAAAAAAAAACTTCGCCATTTTTAAGTAACTATTTCTAACCACCTTAACTCATTAGATGTTCGCCTATTAGAAGCCGTTTGCTTATAAGAGCTCAATGATTTAGGTATATGGTATTTTACATGGAGCAACTGCCTATCTGAACTCCACGACCCAGTAACGGAGCAACAAGATACCCCTTGGTAAGGCTGGCTGTCAGATTTTCGGGCTTCTGACGACCTGTAACGACTGTCAAAGATATACAAATGACAGCCGGGACCAACAGTTTAACGTGCTTTCCGAGGCACGTAATGTAAAGATGGTCACCCATCCACGGCCAAGCCCGGCAAGCGCGACATAACGTGATGGATCGACCTGTGTGGCTGTCAGTACTTAGCCACGAGCTCCTCATTGCTTAACTATAAGAAAAGTTTATAAATAAGGAGTATAACGCCAATCAATTCCATCCAATCCATCATCGCTGTAAATAAAGCTCAAAAACAAATTCCCAAGTGAAAATAAAACTCCAGACTCCAGCATTCAGTCACTCCCAATTCCTTACAGTATCAATTTACATTTCAATCCTGGCTATAGAAAATGTTTGCAGTCTCTGAAGCTAAAATTCTCAGAGCTCCTCAACCTAAAGTAACACGTCTCTGCAATCACCACTTACCATGTTTTAACTAAAAAGGTTTCATTTTCCCTTTAAAAACTACGTATTTACCCCATAAGGATCACTTTAACTTAATCACGACTCCCAAGTTCCACTCTCATTCTAGTCACGTCAAACCCGTCGACGGATCCCGGGATTTATATCCCGGAATCCCAGTACTGCATCGCATTACTATTCGTCCAAGCGGGCGTTGCATTTTTGCTGCCAAATACAATTTTGGACAACACAGCAAGAATGTGGCAAAATTGCGGGTCGTTTTGCATTTTCGGACGCGAAATTTTTCTTTTTCAAGATTACCCTCGCTTTGTATGAAACTGAGAGGGTACTTGGTTGGATTCTAATTTGGAACGCGTGTGTTTTGTTTTTTGAATGCAGTGTGTTTTGAATTTGAATTAATTAAAATGTGGATGTTTCGCGGCTTTTACTGGGGTTGCATGAAAGGAGTGGATGGAGCGGTTAGAAGAAAGGCTCACGGTCCTTTACAATAATTTTCTCAATAACGTATGAACATCTTTATTAAGCGGTAATATAAAATTGACAGTAAATATCTCTAGAGGCTGGTTTAAAATAGTGGACTATGTAAGGGGATGCGGGGTTT
Organism: Hyppa rectilinea; assembly: GCA_951799385.1. Lineage (NCBI taxonomy): Eukaryota > Metazoa > Arthropoda > Insecta > Lepidoptera > Noctuidae > Hyppa > Hyppa rectilinea. Next base: position 2,019,821 of record OX637324.1, on the reverse strand, counting down.
GAAAAAGTATGTAGGTATGATGTGTGTGAACTTGCAAACGCAATGCGAATTAGGATGACGAAAGTATGATACTAGAAAAAAAGGGAGTTAGTAGGAAACATGCAGCACTGACCTTAAATTTACCGTCACTGATCTTTTCATCATCGGTAGAAGGTTCGAGTTCTGCTGGATATTGCAGGGCGGCGCACAATAGGATGCACTGACACTTCACCACACATTGTTTTTTAAATGGTTAATCGTCCTGCGAGCATTTTATTGAAAGTGGTTCGAATTATATTATGCGTATGAGTTCGAGACAAAGGTTTGCGTACGAACGATACGCGATGTGCACTCGCGGCAGTTTCCAAAAGAAAAAAAATAGTTCCGGTAACGCACTACTTAAAAAAAAATATCGATACACTTCAGATTGTCACACCATCGGCGGTGATAAGGACGAGTTAGTCCACGTGCGCATGTAGAAAGGGGCGGTAGACTGAAAATGATGCAAGCAAGGCATTTATGTTTCTACCCTACAGTAAATAATTATTAAGAAAATACGACATCGAATACAATACTTTAATTAGGTGGTAAATCAATGAAGGGGCCCGTTAGGGCCGAAGCCTGCTGGGTAAGCGGGATTGTTCGAAAGGGTTACCGCAACTCCGGAACATAAAGGGCTAAGGAAGGAACATGGATGGTTTTTAGTCTGTAAGAGTCTTACACTCCCTTCCGCTCCACCCAGAGCGGACCTCAAAAAAAAAGACGGTCAAATAAAATCATATGTCATCACTATGATCCTTGTCGGGTACAGCAAAGTACAGTCATTACCACATCAAGTTACCATAGCTGTCAAATTTCCTCAATCGATTTTGAACTTAACGCTTAACATTTTAAGGTTTAAAATCAATTGGAGTTTGAAAGTTTGCTATGACTTGATGCGCTGAAAAAACTTAGCCCTATTAAATAAAAGTCAACGGGCATAAAGGGCGTGCTCGCCATATTATGCATCGTCTTCACACATGTAATAATCCATGTATACAAAACATTGTAAAACATTTTAAAAGAGTAACGGTGGAGTTTCTTGCCCATTCTTCTCCACACGAAACTACCTTTTGGTTCCTTGTTTATTTTGACGTTCAAAAGTGCCTTACTTGTGCCTATTTGAAATAATTAAATGATTTGACTTTGACTATACAGGTGTTCCAACAGATACGTACTCACTGCGCTAAAATAAGCACCGTTTTACTTCGGGACACTAATTAGAAGTAATTACTCCATACAAGTTGCAACTCGTTCATGCCAAATTGCTTGACAGAACAATAAAGTCCCGTACGAGAGTCGCACGTGATATACAGGTTCCAAGCACCATTTGTTTGAGAGTTTTAACTAGTATACAGGGTGAAATTGAATTCATGGGCAATATTTTAAGTGGTTTTTGTACACATCATTATGACCAAATTTTACTGCGAAAATAAATTAGAAATAATTTTATTTTCGCGAAGCAAATTTTTTTTCGCGCAATGACCCCATAAAATATTGCCCATGAATTCAATTTCACCCTGTAGTAGTAGGAGAGCTATTGGCTACGTAATAATAGCCGCACGGGACGGGTAAAGCAACGCTTGCCAAAATTGGAACATGGATGGGTTACTATATTTATGTACTGAGACTCCGCCATACTTTGAAAAGCACGTTACGCCGTTGGTCTGTGCTGTCATTTGTAGATCTTTGACAGACCCAGTTAGTGACGGGGTTGTGGAGGTCAGATAGGCATTCGCTTTATGTATGTTTTCAGCTGTATCTGGTTAGACTGGAAGCCAACCCGTACGTAATTGGGAAAAGTCTAGGCAGATGGTGATGGTCTTCAGAGAGTTCAGGTGCGTAGTACGTAACCGACGTGCGTGTTTGACTAGCCAGACGATTCTGTAAAATCTCTCCGTGAAAACTAAGGTGAAGGGAGCGTGAAGCGAGCTGCCATTCCACCAATGCTAGGGATTGACACTATTGACAGCTCACTTTAAACTCACTTCACTTACGTTCTCACGGTGAGATTTGTAGAGCACTAGTAACAGATGTATGAACGAAAACGAAACAAAAGGAGTATGTAAGGGGCGTAGCAAGTGGCGTGCTATAGTTTCTACCTACCCCCGTGGGAAGAAGGCGTAAGTTGAAATCACGAGTAAAACGAGGATTTTTAAACCTCAGTGCAAACCATGTGAAGATTTTTCATTAATTCTAAACATCAGTCTCCTGCCCTTATCACAATTTATTTGGGGTCGGCGCAACATGTCATGTCTGTCTGTCTCATGTCTTTTTCTTCCATACTTCTCTATAAACCATCATCTCGGTAGTCACTCCTCTTCCTAGACATATCATCTTTCACACAATCCATCCATCGTTTTTTGGACTCCCTCTACTTGTATAGCCATCCACATTCATACTCACAATTTTCCTAAACATGAACAAATAACTTCAACACAAAATCTAGACAAACACATCCCTCTAGTATTCACGGCAGCAACTTTAAAAACACTATCAAAAAGTGCTATCTTTTAAATCCGCACTTCTTTGAACAGTTTCATTACGGAATGAGCTCTAAAGAAAGGGGAACAAACGGTACATATGTGGCTATTTTATATCTTTTTCAAACTTTTATGTAGGGTGCAAAATCTGTGTTATTTCTTTCAATGGAGGATTTTTTTACGTGGACACGCCTTTGTCTCTATGTACTCATCGATTGTGTAGAAATCTCACCGTTACGACTAAGTGATCATGAAGTGAGCGGTCGCCTACCTAATACTAGTGATTGACACTATTGACAGCTCACCTTAAACTCACTTCACCTACGTCATCACGGTGAGATTATAATAGAATAGCACTGCTCGCGCAAGCTTTAGTTATAAGTTTTTACCACATATATTTCCGAAGGTTTTTTTTTTTTAAGGCTGGGAAATCATCCAATGACTGCTCCCACTATGGGTGGAGCGGAAGGGAGTGTCAGACTCTTACTGACTAAAACCCATCCATGTTCCTTCATGGATGGGTTTTAGTCAGTAAGCCTTTATGTTCCGGGGTAGTGGTAACCCTTTCGGACAATCCCGCTTACCCGGCAGGCTTGGCCCTGAGGGGCCCCTTATATGAAGGGGCTGACATCTCTTTGAGGCGCGCGTGGAACATATACGCGCCGTCCGGCATTCCGACCGCAGTTTGAGCTACCTATATTTCCTTCCTATACAACGGAACGAGATGAATCAGAGGCGCTTCCGCCGCTGCGATAGCCAATGGCCGCACACATCCACTGTGATTTTGAGAAATACTCTCAATATTGGATACCCAGTTCTTGTCCTAACCGCGCCGCGCCTGAACCATCCCGCTCTCTTGCACCGCATCAAAAACTGTAAAACTATAATTATAAGTGTTGGCCGACACAAGTGTGACATTTAAAGAAGTGAAAGTGCACCACAGTGAAAAAGGAACAAAACCAGGTAACACAGCTCGTGGCTACGTACTAACAGCCGCACTGGTCGATCCATCTAGTTAAGCCACACTTACCGGGGTTGGCCGTGGATGGGTGACCATCTTTACATACCAAGACACCTCCGTGTCTTCAGCAAGCACGTTAAGCCGTTGGTCTGCCGGCTGTCATTTGTGCATCTTTGACACTCGTTACGGGTCGTCAGAAGCCTAAAAGTCTGACAGCCAGTCTTACCAAGGGGTATCGTGTTGCCTAGTTACTGGGTTGTGGAGGTTAGATAGGCAATCGCTCCATGTAAAATACTGAGCTGCATCCGGTTAGACTGGAAGCCGACCCCAACGTTGGGAAAAGGCTAGGCAGATGATGTTTATTGAAAGTTAGGAAAAACAAACACCCAAAACAAATGAATGCTATAAAACTACTGATCGCGTACTGAAATATGTATATTTTCGTCATTCGGCGCATCGACGTCAGCGTAAAATTGATGCAATTGATAAGCAAGTTTTTACTTATACATTTCCAACAACCGTTATCAGATGCGCGATATCGAATGGCATCATTATAATGAAATCTTGAATGGTTTTGCACATTCAACACCTTATTTCAAATTTGAAAATCTTTACGAAGGTACGGTCTCAACGTGATAAAATTGTTTATAAAAAAAACACCTTCGACCGACGAAAAAACACAAAATTAATTTGAAAACATTTTTTTTCTCAACTTGATGCTCTTTGATTGTTGTAAATGTAAATATGATTAGATTAAACTTTTTCAATAAATTCTTACATTTCTAACTAAATGAATTACGAAGAATATCTCCAAAATTAGACACCCTGTATTTTTTTTTCTTAATCCAACTTGTTTTCTCAACTTAATAAATAAATAAAAATAAAACATTAGCTACAAAACACTGAAGAGGTCTCCATAACGACCATTTTCCCTTTAAACAATGAGAACGAACAAAAAGACAATTTTGAAACAAAAATAAGCCGTCTTTATCCTGTATTTCGCCCTTTCCGGCAATACCATCAAATCTATATGTCTACTTAAATCTTATATTTATTTACGAATATTATTGTAAAGCACTTTTACCCTTATTTTTCCCATAAAAGGGTAACCTATAGAAATAAAATTTTATGAGAGTTCCACTGTAGGATCTGCAAGTATCTATTAAATTATATATCTGGCTTTGGGAGTTATGTTAAGGAGGGAATATGAATTTTTATAAATTCGGATTGAGCGGTAGATATAGGTATGGGTTCTATGTATTTATGTTGGCCTATTTTAGAGTCATGTTTTAAGGTTGGAAATCATCTCACCGGATCATTTTTCCGGGATAAAAAGTATTCTATATCCTAACCTAGGACTTAGTCTACCCATCTGCTAAACTTTATCCAAATCCGTTCGGCTGTTTTAGCGTAACAGCGTAACAAACAAAAAAGCAAACAAACTCATTTTCACATTTATAATATTAGTTAGGTTAGTTTATAATACACTCCTTTGCAAAAAAAACGGGCACCTTACAGTCATTGGCTTTACTATGGATAATATTAATATTTTTAGTATGTTAGTAGCATACAAATGACTAGAAATTTCTTATTTTCAACGGGAACATAGTTTTCAACACTTCAATCCTGGAATCGGTGTTTTAGTCAAAGTAAACAGAGAGTCGTGTTAAAATGGACTTTTTTGTGGGTATATTGAAATTGAGACTAAAATAAATACTACTAACTACTAACTAAAACGAAATACTCCCTGTATTTTAATGAAAAAAGGTAACACAAAACAAAAAATTATAACGAGTATTATCCCCCTCTCAGTGATTCCGGCAAGTAATCGTCTTGGCATGCTTTCCACCAGGATTTTGATGGCGTCCTTTCGAATTTGATCCCTCTCAGCTGAGATCACACGTTTAGTAGCTCACTGATGTTTTGTGGAAGTGGCTGGACAGATCGTTCTCTCCTTTTTAAGAAGTCCCAGACGTGCTCATTGTAGTTAGGGTCGGTTGTCCGCTTATTATCCAAACCCAAAGACGAATACCGACCTCTTGCATATAAGCATCTACGTCGCCAGAACGGTGGGCCCGAGCATTATCGTCCATGTAAATGGCATGTTCACCAATTATAGTCAGTGCGGGTTGTGCATGTTGAAAAAGGATTTCTGTTATGTACCTCTGCGCATTTAGGGAGCCATTTTTAATTAATACTATCTCGGTACGACAGCTGGAAGTAACGCCCGCACAAAACATAACGGCGCCTCCACCATAAGGGGTGATTTCTTCAAAATACACGTCGGAGTAGCGTTCCCCTGTTCTTCGCAACACTCACTGACGTCGGTTCTTACCATTCAGATCAATTCGAGCCTCATCGGAGAAGAGTATACTACTTCAGTTACTTAGTATCCAAGATAGGCAATTTCTAGCGAACCTCAATCGAGCAATTCGGTGCTCACGAAGTAACTTGGGGGCCCGCGCTGGTCGTCGAGTGCGTTTTTCAACCGCTTAATGCCTCTAAGTCATTGTCCATAGGCTAATTTCTGCCCTTCGTACCTCTTCATGGTTTTTTTTAGGTCTATGTAACTGCATTTGCGGTTCCTCAGCGCTTGAGTCACTAAAAAGCAGTCGGTTCGTGCTTGTGTCCACCGTTTTCTCCCAAAATTTTGCCTTCTCTGAACGGAACCTGTCTCTTGGTATCGAGTCTAGGTTCTGTTCCGGCTGAACGACTCACATTTAACCGTTTTGAAACGTAACATTGACTACAGCACTTTTCCAGCAGCGCTATAATTTACTAGCTCTTATTGCTTTTTCTGCCATTACAATCGACACAAAGATATCTGTTTTAAGTCACAATAAGACAGGATTATGCGACAAACTAAAATTATTCAACAATAAATAACAAGAAGTTAGTTTTACTTGCCTGATAACCCTTTAACCGCAAACTCGCAAAAAGTAAGTAAAAATTCATAAACTGAAAAAGGGATTATTGTTCTTAAAACAAATGATTCGAATTTGGAATCAACTTTTTTTCATACCCAGACTCTTAATTAAGTGCTAGCAACATAGGTTGGCTATTCAGAACTAAATGATTACCAATAATGTAGAAAAATCAAAACCGCCCGTTTTTTTGCAAAGTAGTGTATTATTGGGATAAGCAGAATTGTCCGACAGCCTTTAATATAATTATATTGGATGAAGAAGGCAGAGAAATAGGTGCTGTGGACTCGATTGGGAAATACCTATGTCCAAAAGTGGACTGTGATAATTACGCTGAATTGATTGATTGAAAAGAGCATCAATACGGGGTGATGGTATAGTGAAATTGAATTCATGGGCATTATTTTAAGGGTCCATTGTTATGCGAGCATAATGTATGGAACAGCTGATTTATTTTTCGCGATTTCAGATTTGTTCCCTTGTTGAAAATTGTTCATTAGGTCATCATTATTCATAATATCAGCTGTTCCATACATTAAAATGTAGCGAACAGCAAATTTTGTTGTTGTTATTTTTCTCGATATCAGATTTGTTCCTATAGTGAAAGTTGTTTATAATGAGGAGTACAATGGCCCCTTAAAATATTTTATTTATTTATTTATTTATTAGCTTTATTTCATCCCTTACATTTTTAGATTTTTGTTGTGACTTATATATTTATTATTTGTTAGTAAATGTTAGTTTTATACTTAAATAAGGTTAGTATTGTTAGGTGTAAGGGCCGCCTTTTGCGGTGAAAGCCTCCTCCAAACCATTCCAGGTGGCTCTGTCCTTTGCTAATCTCGGCCATAAGGCTCCGCCTATTTCCGTTATGTCGTCACTCCATCTTTTAGAGGGTCTACCTTTCCTTCTTTTTTTATAAATTGGAAACCAGTTGCAGATTATTTGTGACCATCTTTCATCCCTAACTCTCTGAGTATGGCCTGCCCATTTCCATTTTAGTGTCAGCACCTGTTTGACCGCATCCCTCGCCTTTGTTCTTTTCCTTATTAGTGAACTTTTTACTCGGTCTTTCAGTTTTATGTTCATGAAGCTCCGTTCTATACCTCTTTGGCAAGTTCTTATTTTATTTAAAATTGATTTTTTTAGAGACCACGTCTGGCATGCGTAAGTAAGGACCGGCGTAAGGCAGATGTTCATCGCTTTCGTTTTCAGTTTTGTGGGTATGGGGCCTTTAAAAATTTCCTTCATTGCCCAGTATTTGTTCCACGTATTTTTCACTCTGCGATCGATTTCTTTTTCTGTACAGGATTTCATTGCAATTAGATGACCAAGGTAGATATAGTCTGTGACGTACTCTAAAGGTTTAGACTGTATATTTATAGGTATTTCGTCCCGGTTGGTCATAAGTTTCGTTTTGTCCCAGTTAATTTGTAGCCCAACGGTCTCACTGTGATGACTAAGGGACTCTATCATATCGTTCAGTGTGTACGGGTTTTCTGACAGCAATACTATGTCATCCGCAAATCTGAGGTGTGAGAGGTACTTGCCATTTATGTTTAATCCCATGTTACTCCAATCGAGACTTCGAAATATGGATTCTAGGACTGTTATGAAAAGCTTTGGGGAAAGCGGATCGCCTTGCTTTACCCCCCTCTCGACTTGAAATGTTGGTCCTCTTGAGTCTAGACGTACTCTTGTTGTGCTTCTTAAGTAAATCGCTTTGATTAGTTCTATGTAGTCGTGGTCTAGTCCTTGCTGGTTTAAAGCCCGCCATATGGAATCGTGTGAAATTGTGTCGAAAGCTTTTGAGTAGTCTATAAAAGCCATTGCTTTTATAGACTACTCAAAAGCTTTCGACACAATTCCTTCCGACCTCCCCTTATACATTTATAAGGGGAGGTCGTATTCCATGTACCGTTCGATTATTATTTTCAGTGTATGTATATGGTCATTGGTAGAGAAATTTTTCATGAATCCCGCTTGTTCTATAGGTTGGTTTTCGTCTATTTTCGTGGTTACACGTCTTAGAAGGGTCGATGCAAATAATTTATACAAACAGGATATAAGACTGATGGGTCTGTAGTTGGATATCAGCTTTGGGTCTCCTTTCTTATATAGTAGAGCTATTTCCGAGCATGTCCATGTTTCTGGTAGTTCTTTGGTTATTAAGATACGGTTGAATAGCTTTGTCAGTGGTTTTACTAATTTTTCTTTCGCAGCTTTTATCATTTCGTTTGAGACTCCGTCAGGTCCTGGGCTCTTTCCTGATTTTAGTTTTATTATAGACATCTCTGTCTCACTTTCTAAAAAAGGTGGTACTGTTTCCTGGTCTGGATCGTAATTTATACATACTGGTCTTACATGACTTTTATTTGCACATGTGTAGAGGTTCTTGTAAAACTGTGTAGCTATCGCCATTATGTCTTTTCTGTGTGTGACGTTGTTTCCTGAAGCATTTTGAAGTTGTGTCATAACTTGTGTGGTAGTTTCCAACTTTTTATAAGCCTTTCTTATCCCGCCAGTTTCTTCTATAAATTTGCTAATAGTGTCTAGTCTTCTCGTTTTAATGTTTTGTTTAATTTTTTATGTATTGTCCTGTATAGTTTACTCAGTCTTTTCTTTTCTTGCCTTGATTTGTTTTTCTTGTTTTTTAATATGTATTTTTCGTTTTTCAAAGTTTCTATTTCTTTTGTTATAATTTCTTTATTTCTTTTTTCGTTTGTGTCTTCAGTTTGTTTTTTGTAGCCTTTTAGTAGAAATATTTCTATTTTCTTGTTGAGATGGTGCACGCTGTCATTTTCGCAGTCAGACAAGGAAGGTAGGTCTTCGTTTTGAATTTCATTTTCTGTACATGCTTTTCTTCGATAGTGAGCACGAGATTTTTTGTTTTCTTCTATCTTTAGAGTAACTCTGAGCATTCTATGGTCACTGGGGTGTTGCAATTTGCTTATCACGTTTACGTTCAGTATATTTTTTGTGATGTTTGTAGCTATAAAATCGATTTCATTTTTAGATTTTTCGTCAGGTGTTCTCCAGGTCCACCGAAGCTTATTAGATTTATTGAAAATAGTATTAGAAATTTTTAGGTTGTATTGAAGGCAGAATTTTATGAACATTTCTCCTCTCTCGTTCCTCTTTCCATAGCCATACCTTCCCATTACGAATTCTTCACTTTCTTTTGGGCATCCTATTTTTGCGTTCATGTCTCCCATAAATATAATATTTCTTGTGCATTTATTCATAGCTCTGTCTAGGTCGGCGTAGAAATTCTCCATTTCTTCTTCATTGGCTCTTTTTGTAGGGGCATATGCTTGGATTATAGAGTATTTCTTTCCGTGTATACAAACTTGTAATATAGCAACTCTCTCGGAAATCGCGATGAAATCTTGTACTTCTGTGTTGTATTGTTTTTTTACTAGAAATCCGACTCCTTTTTCTCCTTTTGTTTCCCCATAGTAGTACAGGAGATAACTCCCCCTGTCTTCTATTTTATAACCTTGTCTTCTCACTTCAGCTATACCGATAATGTCCCAATTAATTTGCGATATCGCGTATTCCAATTCAACTACTCTTGCTTCACTTGCTAATGATCTGAGATTGAATGTTGATATACAGGGTTACTGGTAACTCGACGTATTCCTTGCAGGACGTCATAGTAGGGTTAAAATGCAACAAATTAAGCCACCAAATGTTCTACCGAAATTCAGTAGTTTTTGAGTTAGTTCGATTTTTAGAGTTTTTATGAATAATCCCAGATTAAATCATTTGAAACCAATTTAAAAATTATTTACGGCGCGACAGTACAGAAATTTTTAAGTTATTATCGTAGTTGATGCCGTAGCAGATCTTTGTTAATAATTAAAAGTTCAAAAATGCCTTAAACCTTGGCAAATATCACTAATCAAACATTTTTTTTTTTGTAATTTTTGTTATTACTCCATACAAATTGTTGTCTAGTGCAAAAATAAAATACTACGCCTGATGTACAAATTACTAGGAAAATATCCTTATCTTATCAGCTATCCAAAAAGGTATGAATGTTAATACAAAGTCATGGACTACATTATGAAAATCGTTTTTGATTTAGTACAGGAAGACGTGCGTCTCACAAAAAGGTGATTATTCGGAAAATCAAATAAAACAATTTCGTGAATGTTATTATTATTTTTAATAAATTTCAATTTAATAACTTTTATGACATACATTTCACACGTCTTGTTCGATGTGCTGCCCTCGGTTTCGAATACATGTTCTTATTCGCTTCCTCATTTCAGTTTTTGTGATTCTTGATGTGATTGTTGCCCTCATCTGGTCCGCCGCATCTGTTATTCTCTCCCTTAGTTCTTCAATTGAATTTACTGGGGTCACATAAACTAGGTCTTTCATATGACCCCAGACGTAAAAGTCTAGGGGCGTCAGATCAGGGCTTCGCGCAGGCCACGGAATCGGCCCACCGCGCCCTATCCATCGGTTTGGATAGTTTTCATCCAGCAATTGTCGAATTGTGATTCGGAAGTGGGCTGGACATCCGTCATGTTGATAAATCATGTTTGCTCTTCTTTCTTCCGGTACATCCGCGAGCAGTGGTGTTAAATGATTTCTAAGGAAATCTTCATAAAGTTCCCCATTTAGTGTTCGGGGTAAAAAATGTGGGCCGATTAATTTGTCGTCGATAATACCCATCCAAACATTAAGCGAGAACCTACGCTGGGATGCGGTTGGTTTCAGTTTTTTAGGGTTTGCTTCTGCTTTCGGTGCCCAGTAATGTAAGTTGTGGTAGTTTGTGATACCATCACGGTCAAAACATGACTCATCGGTCCACAGAATGTTTTTTAAAAAGTTTTCGCCTTCGGCGTCGGCACTCAGCATGAAACGACAAAATTCAAGCCGTCTCGGCGGATCTCCCTCTTCTAATGACTGGACTGGTTGGTAGTGATATGGATGTCGGCCTGACAAGTGAACTACAGACCAGACTTTCCACTGTGACATACCAAGCTCACGCGCTACGATGTTTGTCGATATGTTGGGGTCGTCAATAAAACGTTGAAGAATCAGCTCTTCGTCGTCAGCCGTGTATCTCCGGGAACGACCAGTGTCAATTTGCCTGGTTCTTTGGACGCTGCCAGTTTCAGATATTCGCCGATAAGTCGATCCGAAGACACTAACGTGTGGGAGTCGGCGGTTGGGAAAGCGAAGTCCATATTCTCTCCGCGCTTCAGCAGCGTTACCGTCACAAAGTCCGTAACAGTAAATTATGTCAGCGTATTCTGGATTAGAATATGCAGCCATAGTCAGCACTTATGAAGGCACAGCACAGCACGAGAGCAAGATACGCGATAGGGATAGCCAGATAACAAAACACGAGCTTACGCGACGTAGAGTTGAGACTGACTAACGCTGACGACCAGAAAATCGCACCCCGAGTCATGCCGAGAGAACAATAGTAACCAATCACAAAGCTTACCGTGTGTTTGGAGTTCAAGCTCAGGTAAAACTACGAATACTACGAATAACAAACAAAATGTTGATTGTCTTACAATTTTACCTGCTCCCCATAAAACTCTTCTCTACCCTGTCATACATGCAAAAGTATTGACAATCATACCTTTCTGAATAGCTGATAAGACAAGGATATTTTCCTAGTAATTTGTACATCAGGCGTAGTATTTTATTTTTGCACTAGACAACAATTTGTATGGAGTAATAACAAAAATTACAAAAAAAAAAATGTTTGATTAGTGATATTTGCCAAGGTTTAAGGCATTTTTGAACTTTTAATTATTAACAAAGATCTGCTACGGCATCAACTACGATAATAACTTAAAATTTCTGTACTGTCGCGCCGTAAATAATTTTTAAATTGGTTTCAAATGATTTAATCTGGGATTATTCATAAAAACTCTAAAAATCGAACTAACTCAAAAACTACTGAATTTCGGTAGAACATTTGGTGGCTTAATTTGTTGCATTTTAACCCTACTATGACGTCCTGCAAGGAATACGTCGAGTTACCAGTAACCCTGTATAGTATTTTTTTAGGTTTGGAGGGTGGTCGTCTGCAACCCCCGCGGTGACGAGCCGTTCTGGGGGAGGATATGTAGTGTTCTTTAGAATATTCGGTTTGTTCTTTATTTTAGAGGGTGCAGTGTATTCGTTTTTCTGGAGTGACGGTCTTAATTGCTATTCATCTGAGTCATTTGAAGAATAGAGAATGTCCCCATCCCCGGGTTTTTTAGTTGGACTGGCGTTTTGTTTAGTAAGAAAATTTTCTATAGTGTTCTGATTTTTACCCCTTTAATTTATTTGAGTTTTATTCTTTTTTGTTGCTTGTTGTTGTGCTGGATTTTTATATGAATTTAACATCTGGTGGGGAGGGGTTATTTCTAGCTCTCTCTTTTTCCTAGATTTTTCAACTTCTATTTGGTTTGTATTTCCCTCTTCTGTTTTGTTGCTGTGTGCATTGGATGGTTCTCGAACTATAAGTTTGTCGTATCGTAGGTAAGCTATTTTTCCAGCTTCCTTCTCTTTTTTTAACTGTATTTGTAGTTCTCTCCGTGTTTCTAGAATTTGCTGTGGGAAATCTTCTTTCAAGTAAAATGTTTTTGTTTGTATATTCTTTTTATTTTTCAAAATTGTGATCTTTCTGCCATATGTTGTAAAAGTTACAACGATGGGTCTCACTTTATCTTTTAGGTATTTTCCCATTCTACGGACCATCTCTAATTCCTTTCTGTCGCAATCCAGATTTAGCTCGCCTTTAATAGTTTGTAACACGGTTTCTTCCAACTCCTGATATGATTTTTCACCTTCTTTTACCCCGAAGAATATAACATTTCTTTGCCTAATGTATTTTTCTATGGCGCTAATTCGTTTTTCATGTTTGGAGTTAGTTTCCTTGATTTGTTCGAGTTCTCCTTGTAATAAATTAAAATTTTGGTCTATTTTTTCATTTATTTTGCTCGTGATACTTGTTTCTAAATTCAACAGCGAATTTTCAGTGTCTCGTTTAATATCTACTCTTAATTCTTTTAAAAGTTTTACAATTTCCGACATGGATAAATAAAAATAATACTTATTTTTAAAGTTTTCATAAAAACATAATTTAAGCATTTCTGTCACTTCAACATTATTGCTCCGAAAGTCACACCGTTCAACCACAAATCCTCGTAAGTCACCAGAAAAATCGTGTCCCTTAAATCATTCGCCAAGGTAAATAGGTTTATACGCGTCGGCTTCAAGCGACAAATGCAGCCACAAATCAATGCGAAGGACTTTTGTTGTTACTGGTGTTTGTGGAAGCTGAAGTGATTGTGTTTTATTGGTTGACAACATTTTTGAAAGGATGGGAGCGGTTCTTCTATAATGTTCCCACTGCTGGGACTCGAGGTCTCCTCTCATTAAGAGGGAGTGGGCCGTAATGTATGCAAGCCCAGTGCGGGTTGGTAGACGTCACATGTCACCGCAATTTTTGCTTTTAGGTCATGCCGGTTTCATAATTTCTTTCACCGTTTTGAGAGGAGTAGTGATTTAATAATTAACACAAAGTAATGCACCTCCCTTTTTTATTTTGAGGTTGAAATCAAATTACATCGAATTACATTAAATTATATCAACTGAACCCTCCTGCTCTGGGTGGAGCGGAAAGGAGTGTAATACGCTTACTGACTATAACCCATCCATGTTCCTTCCTTAGTCCTTTATGTTCCGGGGTAGCGGTAACCCTTTCGGAAAATTGAGCTGACCCGACAGGCTTCGGCCCTAACGGTCCCCTTGTCGACTGCTGACATCTGTTTGAGATGAGCGTGGAACACGTACAAGCCGTCCGGCAGGGGGACGGTGAGCTACCCATTACTCACCGCCCGCAGGCCCACAAAGCGCCTGCCTGCGTTGTAAAAAATAACTTATAATTTTTAAGTTGAGGCCGTTACCACTAGACCACAGTGGCGTGCGTTTCATAAAGACAAAAAGACACTGCCTACCCTAGTTCTGATAATAGATCTAATATTATTTTATCAATAAACAAAACAACATAAAAATCTTAAATCATAAATCAGCGCCACCTATCGAGTCAGTGCCGGTGTTATCATTAAGATCGTTCAAGTAATTTCGCATCATCGATTCGCGCTGCACTAGCGCCACGGCATTCGGCAAAGACAAACTATTCGTCTCTGAATGTTTTGTATGTGTGCTCAGTGCAAAGTCGTGGTTATGCGGATTTTTATGTGTGTGCGTTCCTATAGCTACGTGGGCTTTGCTGACACACAATGACAAAAATCACGCACACAACTGCATGAATAGCCAGTGTCTATCTTACGAAGAATTACGATCCGTACCGAACATTTCCGAAGAAAGTTTGCTACGCAGTGCAAATATTTTAAGAAGTAACATTGTTTCATTGAATTTTATATATTTAGATGGCCATCATTTTTTTGTCGTATTAAATTTTCCTTTTTACTACGTAATTTTAATACTTAATAGTCAATAGAAGCCATATTGTTTTATGTGTGTTGTGTTTGTGACTTGCGCTATCAGATATTTAGGATTTTAACATTGTTATTAGAGTGAAAAATGGATAATATTGTCTGTGAAAGTTGTCCAGATGGTGCGTGTATTGAGAAAATAAAATATGATGCGTTTTCAAAACTATCTTTCAGTGAAAAAAAACAAGTTATCGAGATAGGTCGTCCAACACCGGATTTGCAATTAATACAAACTAAAGGTAAAGTTAATCGTAAATTCAATACAAAACAATATGATTCATTTCATTGGCTGACAGGTTGCATACACAGTAATCGGTTATTTTGCTTCGTTTGTCTATTATTTTCAAATAATAAAACCGTCTGGAGCGACATCGGTTACGCTGATATTCATAATTTTAATAGGTATAATAAAAATAAATTTTAATTTTACGAAAATATGCTAAAAAAAGACATCAGATGTGACTTATTGCATTAAAAAAATTAGGGACTTTGAATCGTTTTTGGAATCATTCAGATCTAGGTTTGAATTAATTATTGAAGCGTAAAAATAAGCACAGGGCCGCCAAAACGAAAACGTAATGTTTTACGATTCCATATTGCAGATATCCCCTTCGCCCGTGACCGCGACCAAAGGCGGACGTGTGTCAATATTTTAAAACAAATTAATTATCTTTTACTCGTTCTGTGTACGGAATTGTCACCTGTATATAAATACTATAAGTGTTTATATTCGCGATCGCGACGTGCTGATATTGAGATCTTCAAGCACACAAGGTGTGCTACCGCGCGCCCCGTACCCCAACCACCTCACCTAAGCGATCTGAGAACACTCAACACATAATTGCCGTCCCGCTTGCGCAGTGACAACGTGCGCCGGCTGTGACTCACCATCTCTCCGAGCTCATCACTTCTATTGAACTACGCGCACCGGCACCGGACACCGCTACTAGAGGATATAAGGTATCAATTTTCTAAGCAACTCCGTAAATGAACACTAACATCATGAAGCGCACACCGCCCAAATCACCTGGCATATCCATAGCTAGTGACTCTGAGACTGTCCAGGTGAGAAACCCGGCTATCTCACTGACCGGATCTGCCCCAAACCTTAACATCAGAGATACTAATGTTACGTCACGCAACAAACGCAGACGTGAGGATGATCTGATTGGATTTATGCAGGATATACGGGACTTACTGGAATCAACCACTGCTCAGTCGGATATCAAATTCAAATCCTTACAGGGCTCAATGAGTGAGATTATAGCACAGAACTCGGGAGTTAAAAACATCCTTAACTTTCGTCACTAAACAGTACGACGACTTAATAATTAAAATAGACGAAATCGACAGAGACCGAAAAACCGATCACGCCTACATTAACCAACTAGAAAATAAGGTTGAGAATCTAGAGCGCATTTTGTGTCTCACTAAAATCGAGATTAGAAATATACCTAAACAGGATGGTGAAACTAAAGAAGATCTGCACAGGGTTGTATCTGACACAGCCAAGGTACTGGATATGCCTATACGACAACACGATATTAAGGATATTTTCCGAATAAATAAAAAAAGCGGGGGTTCGTCCATCATCGTTGACTTCGTCTCAGTGACTGTAAAGGAAAATATACTAAACAAAGTGCGCACTTTTAATCGCAATAACGCAAAAACTAAGTTGAACACGTCCCATATTAATACACCAGGTGAACCAAAACCAATTTTCATATCAGAGAGTCTGACGATGAAGGGTCAGCGGTTATTTTATCTGGCAAGGAAATTTGCGAGCGAAAATGGCTTCAAGTTTTGTTGGACTTCGCTTGGAAAAGTATTTCTTCGGCAAAAAGAAGGAGATAAATACATACATATAAAAAACGAAGCTGATCTTAAACTATCTCAATGACTATGCCTTGCTCATGTACTGCCTGTAATTCTACTACTATTATTATTGTATCTGCAACTGCTATTTTTTTGTAAAACACAGAAACATAAATCACTCGAACACACCCTACCAAAAACACCAAACATAACCCAAACAACCATTGACAATACGTTTTATACACACAATACATTTTTTTCTGCTCAAAACATCAATTATCCAGCTCTGAAGTTCATGTTCATTATAGTTTCTCGCACTCTAAAATGCAATATAAATATGTATGCTCCTAATGGCTAATACGAACAACATTGTCTCAGCACAGATAGATAACTTTACAGTGGCATCATCTTATCAATGTGATACGAACGCCTGTAATGAGATCTTGAAATCCTCTAAAACGTCGCTAAGAATTATAACCCAAAATATCAGAAGTATCCATAAAAATTTTGACGGTTTTCTGGCACAATTGGCAAGGCTATCCTACGAAATGGACATCATAATTTTGACCGAGTGTTGGTTAAATGATGAAAAGCCAATACCAACTATAGAAAATTACGTAACATACTCTAGCAGGAAATGCCTTAACCAAAACGATGGTATTACGATATTTGTGAAAAGCAATCTCCAATGCACAGTAGAAGAACCAGACACGATAGGAGCTAATTTTCTTCTGTTGTATGTTGAATCCGATACCTGTATACTATCTTCCTATAGGTCACCTTCCATACACAACACTGATAGTTTTCTTAACTCTCTGGAAAACATTTTAAGCAAATTAAAAGGGAAAAACATAATTTTGATAGGGGATATCAATATAGACATAAAACCTAATAATAGTGACAGAAATAGTTCGTCCTATTTAAATCTAACTGCAGAAATGAGCCTCCTACCAGGACATACTTTTCCTACGAGACTGCACAACTGCCTTGATCACGCAATGGTTAAAACCACAACCTCTGCATCAGTCATAGTTATAGATTCCACAGTCAGCGACCACGCCTCCGTAATGTTATGTCTCGAGACCGCCGCCAAAAACAAGAATTATAAAAAAATATACAGCACAAAAGTGGACTATGACAGTGCTGTTGAAAAATTAAAAACAATAGATTTTACTTTCCTTACTCAAATCCATGACGCAAACGAGGCTGCAACAAGGTTTGTCGATTGTCTTACATCCACGGTATCCCAACATTCTACCGTAACGAAGGTTTCTAACCGTAAAGTGGTCCTTAAGCCCTGGATCACACCTGGTCTCTTGCGGTGCGTTCGACACAGGGATAACCTCCACCGAAAAGTTCAGGCAGACCCAAAAAATGAAATAGTTAAGTTATCGTACAAAAGATATCGTAATCACTGTAACCTATTACTAAGGAAATTAAAAAACGCCCACGAAAGGTCCGCCTTAAAATCGTCAAAGAACAACAAAGAAACATGGAGTATTATAAAATCCATTACCAACCAATCTGGGAATCGAAACTCAGCTGACAAACTTCTACCCGCCCCTGAAGTTGAGGAGGCGTCTAATGCCGTTGAGCATATAAACCATTATTTTTCGAATATTGGTAAACAATTGGCTGACAATATTATTTTGAAAAACCAACATTCTTCGAGGGCTCCATACGTTAATGAGACACCCCCAGCGTGTAATTCTATGGTTCTCCTTCCTCCAGATGAGACTGAAGTAGAAGTGGTCATTAACAACTTAAAATCGGACAGCGCCACAGGCTGTGACCTTATTCCAGTTAAGCTTCTCAAGTTGGGTAAAAATGTTCTAGTCCCACCTATAACTAAACTTATTGAAGTCTGCTTTGAACAAGGGGTCTTTCCACGAACTTTTAAGAAATCCTTAATCACACCTGTTCACAAGGGTGGGAACCAGGACGATGTTAAAAATTATAGACCTATTTCAGTTCTGCCAGCACTATCAAAAATACTGGAAAAGCTTTTGAACCGCAGACTTATGAAATACCTCGAGCGCTACAAAATATTATCGAACTCACAATTTGGCTTCAGGTCCGGGAAAAGTACCACAGATGCTGTTAACCAACTAGTTGATTACGTGACTGAGAAACTTGATACTAAGCAAAAATGTCTGGGTGTTTTCTTGGACCTAGCCAAGGCGTTTGACACCGTCTGTGTTCCGACCCTTGTGACCAAGTTAAAACATGTTGGAATACGTGGAAGGGCTCTAAGCATATTTACAGACTTTCTCAATGACCGAACGCAAAAAGTCAAGATCGGAGAAGTCATTAGCAATGAAGCTAAGGTCAATTATGGCGTACCCCAAGGCAGCTGCCTATCCCCCAGTCTTTTCTTGATCTATGTAAATGACCTATGTCAGCAGTCGCTTAGTTATGGTAAAATTTTTAGCTATGCAGACGACACTGTACTAATATTTCACGGAGAGAGCTGGGAGGCGGCAAGGGATGCTGCAGAGACGGGCTTACGCAGAATAGTTCACTGGCTGGAAGCTAATTTACTAAGTCTTAACATCTCGAAAACGTCTTTCCTACAATTTACCTTCGCCAAAACCAAACCACCAGATATAAGGCTCAAAGCGCATTCCTGTGATGCCGCTAAAAATAGTAATTCTTGCCCATGTCTACCAATCACACAATTAAATACAGTGAAGTATCTAGGGGTGATTCTGGATGAGAGACTTAGTTGGCGGTACCACATTGATCAAACCGCTTCCCGTGTTAGGAAACTAATATGGGCTTTTAAAAAACTACGTTGGACTGTCTATCTAGCACTGGCACAGTCAATAATGGGTTATTGTATTACGGCATGGGGAGGAGCTTGTAAAACCCACATGATACGCCTTGAGAGAGCTCAACGATCACTGTTAAAAGTGATGACCTTCAGGCCGTACCGGTTCCCCACAAAAAATCTATATGAAAGTTGCGAAGTACTAACAGTGAGACAGTTATACCTTCTCAACCTTACATTAAAACAACACGAAATCACACCAGTAAATCATGCAATGAAGTATAAGAGAACTATCGGTAATGTATGTAGCACCATCAAATTTAAGACTGCAGCCGCTCGACGGCAACGACTATATTTGGCTACTTTTATATATAACAAAATAAATCATATTCTTAACGTTAACCCTCTTACAATATATAAAACTAAGATTAAACTAAAATCATGGCTTCAAACATTGGACTACCTGCAGACAGAAAACTTAATAAAAGAACAGTACTGATGATGATTGAATACTATTATATAAAATGTAACTATCATAATTATGTATATGTATGTATAACCCCAAAATAATACACACCCAAACACACACACGCACCGATACACACATTAACACACAAACACACACACGCACCCATACACACATTCACACACAAACACACACACACTCTCACATACACACACAAACACCACACAATAGCAGGCTTGCATTAAACTTAGTTTAAGTGATTTACTTGTTTGATTTATTGCATAAATTGTTAAATTCTAAAGAACGGATGAAGGCACTGACTCCTGTAACACAGGTCTCACCTAGCTCAGGAGTCAGGGTTTCAAACTAAAGTGTATAACCCTTTTTTTATGTCAATAAAACATTTTATTATTATTATTATTATTCTTACAGAAAGATAGGCGTGTAGATTTAATATACAAATAAAACAATCCTATATATGTACTTAGTATACTCACACCACCATCTTTTCAATGATTTTATTTAAATTTTGCAAATTACACAAACATTACAAAACATCAAACAAACGTGCCGAAAGGCCACTTCGAATATCCGTAAATTGATATGTCTATAAAATCAGTCAATCTATGGATATTTGAGTTGGCATTTGGCAATTACCTACATCATCAATCGACAAGACGACGAACCAAAACCAACGTGTAGTATTTTTGGTGAGTAAAATTTTCTGCCTACCCTGTCTTAAAACTGTGTGCACGCCACTGAGACCACCACTGCCCAAAATAAATAAAAGCGAAACAATTCAATCTTCTTCTTCTTCGTGTGGTTAGTGACTAACCTGGTGTCAGAGTTTTAATGCTGCCCATGGGCCTCTGACTTAGCATCACATGCTGTTGAGAAATGTTTCCTCACGATGTTTTCCTTCACCGATTTTAAGCAAGTGATAATAAAATTATAGAATACGCACATGAATCCGAAAAATCAGAGGTGCGTGTCTTGGGTTTGAACTCGAGACCTATGACTTGGCAGTCCGACGGTCACACCACAGGCTATCACTGCTTATTTGCTGCTTTAAAAAGAAAAAAAAACAATTCAATAACAGATTTCCTTTAAATTCGTACGTAATTTTCAACGTTTAAATCCGAGAGCAGCTTTCAGTACACCTTTTTACGGCAACGCTATTGTAAAAAATGAGGCGAGCGGCCGCGACCAACAATAAAATGATGACTGATACATTTTATTTGAGGATCAGCGGATGAATATAAAAAATGTATTTTATAGCTTCCTCATATAACAGGATTTGAACAACTATTTATATACTTTTTATGATCGTTTTTTTATATTTCATGTTGGAGCTGTCTTTGGTATTATTTGTATTGGTATAATATTGTTTTAACAAAAGTTTATGACGATTTTGTTTGAGTAATTTAGTAGGCTTTAAAAGCCGGCCTGCTACTGAAGACAAATTAAAACGACATAAAAACTCTTTCGTAAGGATCTGACTACAAACTTTGGAATAGTAATTTAGAGGGGCGCGCCATGTTATCGTCATCTATCTCTACTCAACTTTTATTAGAAAGGTTCTTGTAAGTACGAAACAAAAAACCTAAATACATATAGACAGATTTATAAAGCAGTCTGTATAGACCGCTTGGGCGGAGCACCACCGTGTCCCTGTAGAGAAGATCGGCAGCGGCGGTGACCTCTCGCGTCTGGCCCTGGTTTAAGTCATGGTCCGGAACGAGAGGGAGTCGGAGGCAGTCACCTCCTTCTGCAAACAGTCATGCTAGAGAAGGAGGTGGCGGGATGGTTGAGGGCAGCCTCACATCCAGCTACCGTGGGAGACAGTTTGGCTTCCTGACGGAAGCCTACCGGGTCAACGGGGTTGTCCGAAAGGATTACCGCTACTCTGAAATATAGAAGGCTAAAGGAAGGAACATGGATGGGTTTTAATCAATAAGAGTCTGACACTCTCTTCCACTGCACCCAGAGCGGAAGGGGAGGCGGTTAGAGAAATCATCAAATGATTTCCCACACTAAAAAAAAAGTCTGTATAGAACTCTGCGAACCTTTTATTAAATGTAACATCTAAATAACAAGAGAAATACTACAAAAAATACCGATAGAATTACCCGCAGGTAATACTCGTCTATCATTCCATCTGTCTATCACACAATTGACGTGTACAAATGAAAAATTTAGCCGCTGTCAGGTTCCGGAAATATTACAGAAGAAAAAGTATTTTGCGAAAAACTTTGGAGGAACTTTGAGTATGAATAAGACAAGCTAATCATCATTCTATTTGTCAGTGTTTTACGAGGGTATGCCGTCAGTAGATTGGAGGGGTTCGTGGCTAAATAATACCAGCTTCACGGTTTGACCGAAGGTTAATCTGCGCCAGCTGCGGTCGGTTCGTGGATGGTTCATGTACTCTATTACGTATCGAGACTCCTCTGTGTTTCAGAAAGCATGTTGAACTGTCAGTCAGAGCTGTCATTCGTAGATCTTTGAAAGCCGTTACGGGTAGTCAGAAGCCCAAATGTCTGACAATTAGCCCAAATGTATGAATAAATAAAAATAAAAAAAGTGTAAAAAAAAAAAGGGATATCGGATTGCTCAGAAACTAGATGGTGGAGTGTCCGTGTAAAATATTGTTACTCGGCTGCATTCGGTTAGTATGGAAGCTGAAACACAAACTCAAAGCATTTATCTATACATATAATAAAATTGTAGAAATTTAATTTACCCTGTATAGAACTAAGATCTAAACTAAAATCTGTGTAGTTAAAACCTGTCCAAAATAACAATCATCATAAAATCAAATTGGCGTTTACACTGCAGTGCAACAAAAACAGGCTAATATAATTTAATCAACTCTTTGTATTCCGTAAGTCCCAGATTATTGCGGTCATTAATTATCACGATTCCTACCATTATGAATGAGGTGAAGATTTCTCCAAGATTTTCCTTGACCATTTGAGCCTTTGATAAATTATATTACAATTAATTTCTTCGTCATTATTATTTTACGCCTCGTCTACTAATCTTCTTAGTGTTGCGGCTGAAGTGATTGGTTGATTCAAATAATAATTTATTATTAAAATAATTGTCTTGGAATGTTGTATTGTTGATCTAATTTGTGGCTGGTTAAAATTAAGTGTTTGGTGTTAATTAATTGTTTATTTTATTTCGTTTGCGGTTTTTGTTTGTGTTTTATGTAGTGAACGTTTATCTTAATAAATTTAAAAAAGCCTTAAGTGTAGTTGCTTGACAGTTTCAATTAAGAATAGAATTTCTAGAGAGTCACATTTGATTTAATTGGAATAGTGCATTTTTGTAGAGCGCATTGTATGGTTGATGGTAGCGCATGTGTTGGATCATTTAGCTCCCTTCAAAATGGTTGAGTTGAATGGTAATAATTCATGCGTCATATTCGTGAACGGGCGCCGTCAGTAGAGACTCCCTTAGCTGCCACGGCTCTATAAATTTAATTTAATTTTTTAATTGTTATATTTTAATCTTTTAATTATTGGATGCTTTTAACGTTCTCCGTCATTCTCAGATGTATATTTTAACATGAATGATGGAACCCAGATTTTGTAACCATATTTTAATTTAAAAGAGTGGCCACGGAGTTTTTGATCCGATGTTCATCACAGGTACCTACTGCTTTGGAATGGGCCACTAGCTTCATCTTGCTGACTGACCAACCCCTAAATTCAGAAGTAATATAATTTTTTTAAATAAATGTTTTGAGTTTGAATAGATTCCGTGTAGAGAAAGCCACCATTTTTATTACTCATTAATTTATGTGAATCAGCAGAGCTATATCCTATTCCGTAAACAGCATGTATAAAAAGGGTGTGGTCAACGGAAAATGCCGAAAAAAACCAAGCCTCGATTAAAAAAATACATTGTAGGATGTTAGCATGCATGATAGGTATCAAAATGTGAAATGAGTTTCTCCCAAATAATCACCATCAGCGTCACACCGTGTACACAAAAGCGTGGGTAGATATTTACTACACAAAATAAATCTTTTGTAGTAAATCCACCTACGCTTGTTTTTCATGCGTGTTTTTCCATATACAATATATTCCAACAAACACGGGTTGAAATTAAAATATACGTCACATTCAACAAGCCTTTATCACCAAAGTTACAAAACTCAGACACCCACTAAAATATTTCTGAATGTCAACCATTTCATTACACTGTAGGACAAATTAATTAGTCCTGTAAACTTTCCATATAACACAGCACAGATAACTTTCACGTCGAACAATGAGCTGTGATGTTCGCTGTAGCCTTTTGTTTGGCCGACGATGTACCGACAGTTTTTATAAAAGCCTAATAGTTTCTTTGCTGCCTTTTGTTAGTGAAACAGGAATCGAAGCCATTGATGCAGTAATGATTGGTGAGCTGGCTGCAGTGCAGTTTTGTTTCATGTTTTCCAATCTTTAATAACTGCTATAAATAAACACCTTGAAGCAGTGATAGCCTAGTGGTGTGACCGTGTTCGAACCCAAGGCACGCACCTCTGATTTTTCGGATTCATGTGCGTATTGTATAATTATCACTTGCTTAAAATCGGTGAAGGAAAACATCGTGAGGAAACCGGCATGCCCGAGAGATTTCTCAACAGCATGTGATGCTAAGTCAGAGGCCCATGGGCAGCATTAAAACTCTGACACCAGGTTAGTTACTAACCACACGAAAAGAAGAAGAATAAACACCTTGTAAAGGATTTTATCTTGGTTATTACTGACATTATGAAGAAATCTGAACTTTCAGACAATATACGTAAGTCTCAAATCGCCAAACTGTCTTGAGTAAGCGCAGTGACTAATGTTCATGCCTTCTCTGTTTGAGAAGAGGTCTTTGCCCTGTAGTTGGATAATCTTTTTTTTCTTTTCGTGTGGTAAGTGACTAACCTGGCGTCAGAGTTTTTATGCTGCCCTTGGGCCTCTGACTTAGCTTCAAATACTGTTGAAAATATATCTCTCAGACATGCTGGTTTCCTCACGATGTTTTCCTTCACTGATTTTTAAGCAAGTGATAATTATACAATACGCCCATGAATCCTGTTGGACAGTTGGACAATAATAATAATATCCTTGGACATTTCACACAACGCCAGATCGTCCCTACTAAGCAACCAAATGCTTGAGTTATGGTAAAGAGATGGCTGATAAACTACTTATAATCTTTATTTTTTTTTTGTAAATACATACATATTATAGATAGAAAAACACCCAGACCCGTTACAAATACTTGCAGATCGTACAAATATTTGTTCCGTACGGGAACCGAACCAGTGATATGCTGCGCAGCAGTCAATCGCTCAACCGCTGCGCCAACCGTGTCGTAAAATAATAGGCTGGTATCGTTATTATTAAAAGACTAGCTGACCTTTAATGGCTAACAATTGGCTAGAGGTGGTGTTGGCAATTGGAGCAGGGCACTAAGAAAATGATTGCCGAAAGATAGTAGAAGGAACGTTAGCAAACTATACGCCTTATAGAAGATCCAGGAGAAGACCTGGATAAGACTCGCACGGACCAGGGAACCATGGCACAAAAGAAAGGAAGGAGGTTGAGTGAGTAGAACAAAGCGGCCAGTGATAATGATAAATATTTTATTTACCTCCTCCTTATCGATTTCGACAACGGTCTTACGTGTGATGACTTAGATGGCTCGATAGACGGAATTTAGTTTTGAACACTTCGTCACAACTAGAACAAAAGAGTTGGCTTGCAGTGTTGTGTGTTTACGTGAAGGAGGGCTTTGTACCTACATTGCTTTCAAACTTACATGACATTTTCAATGCAATAATGTCGTAAAACTAACCTAACATTTTGAACGCAATACCCTCATTGGCTTAAAATACCTGCTACTACATTGCTAGACAAACTAATTGCAATGAATATTCGAGTTTCAGTGCAATGTAGCTGGGTTAATACCTTTGTTTGCTCGCCAGTGTATTCCATACTTGTGGTTTCCGTTGTTTGGATTCATTATGGATATCATTTTACGACAAAGGATGATTACAGTCAAATATTAACACGATTTACTGTAGAACTAGCTTTTGCTTTCCATGTTTACTCGGTTTTAGATCAAAAGGATTATCTCCTCGTGTACAAAGGTTCAAGTTTCAATTCTCTGTTTGATCCGCCTTGGGGTAGAATGTGAAAAATGTTTATTTGTGTTAAAGTCACTGGGATTATTTTTGACGAGATGATTTTCGAAATATTATTTCTGAGAACTGATGTATCAGATTTTTATGGCGATGATAAAACATGAACATGTGTAGTGGCTTAATTTTTTTAAACGTTTACTTAGCATATACGTTAAAGTAACACAATCTCAAGCTGGGCGATTAATGACTAATGCGTGACCTGTCCAATCAGTGCACGCATTTATTAATTCGTGCAGCTCAATTCGGCAATCTACAGGTCGAAATTGAATACATGGGCAATGTTTTAAGGGGCCATTGTACTCTTCTAGTTTGTCGTCATTTAATGCAACTTCCATGGTATCTTTATTACGAGCAGTTGTTTTAAATAAAACTACTTTTGTTTTAGAGCTATTAATTTGAAGTTTATTCAAAGTGAACCATAAGTAAAGGTATTTCAGTGCTATATTTACTTTTTCCGTTAATTGATTTATGTCATTAGCTGCAATAATGGCGTTCGTGTCGTCCGCAAAGACCACAAGTTGTAAATCTGCGAGAGCTTCATTAATATAGTGAATTAAATCGTTGGTGAACAGTAAAAACAATATGGGACCCAAGATTGATCCTTGAGGAACAGCATCACATATATTAAAAAAAAAATGACTTATGGGTTTGATTCTGACCATCCTGTGCATCACTAATTTCTTCAAACATTTTTCGGTTTCTTTCTTTTCGTGTGGTTAGTGACTAACCTGGTGACAGTGTTTTTATGCTGCCAATGGGCCTCTGACTTAGCTTCTCATGCTGTTGAGAAATATCTCAGAGACATGCTGGTTTCCTCACGATGTTTTCGTTCACCAAATTTAAGGTACTCATAATTTCTATTAGATAAAAAGTTCTATTATGTACAGGGTGAAATTGAATTCATGGGCAATATTTTAGGGGTCATTCAACTTATCATTATGAAAAACTTTTACTAACGGAATACATCTGAAATCGCGAAAAAAAAACTCAGCTGTTCGATACATTATGCTCGCATAATTCGTCAAAATGTAGGATTGATTTTTTTTTCGCGATTTTAGATTTGTTCCCATAGTCAAAGTTGTTCACAATGATGAGTAGAATGACCCTTTAATATATTGCCCATGTATTCAATTTCACCCTGTATACAATAGAACTTTCCAAACACTAGAACAGACCCCTAAAATATTGCCATTGTTTTCCTATCATTTAATTTATCAAGTTTGTTAGAGAGATTTCATCCTTATAATTGATCCTAACGATCGATGCAATAAAAGTACAAGGTGTACTTTTTGCCGATTTTAGTCGGTTCGATACCCGAGTGTAAGCGCAAGCGAATTTTTGGAAATCTTTGAATCCAGTTCTCTTTCTATTAAAAAATAAAGGAATGTTTTCTTTGAGTAACTTTGTCTATCTACAGTATTAAGAGTACTTTCCCTCCAGGTGGCATTACAAAATTCCACCCTGTATACAATAGAACTTTCTAAACACTAGACCAGACAAAATACGGCTTAAAACAAACGGGCCATCATAAAAGCGTCTATCGAAAGAAACAAGACAATAGCCTTGAATTTATTAATACAGAACAAAATATAGAAGTTTCTCGGAAAACAGATTAATTTCTATTTAGAGATAAACTCAAATATCAAGTTACTTAACATAAAAGTTTTGTGGCTCCAGCATTGTTCTGATTTTTCAATGGCTTTCATGGGAAAAATGATAACTAGATAGTTTGTATAATCATTATAATAATATCTTTGGACATTTCACACAACGCCCGCCATATAGTCCCAGACTAAGCAACCTAATGCTTGTGTAATGGTAACTAGATGGCTGATAAACTACTTAATAATAACCTCCCCCCCCTACCTAATAATCATCACCAGCTTATAGTAGTCCACTGCTGGACATAGGCCACTCCAGTTGGACGCCATTCAGCTTGATTCTCGGCAACTCTCATCGAACTGCTACCAGCTACTCAGCAAAGGTCGTCGCTTCACCTTTTTTTTTTCAGGTTGCGGAATCATCAAGTGACTCCTCGCGCTCTTGTGGAGTGGAAGGGAGTGTCAGACTCTTACTGGCTAAAACCCATCCTTGTTCCTTCCTTAGCCGTCCGGGGTCGTTGCTTCACCTCGTCTGAGGACGTCAGCTTACGTTTATAATTCATCTTTTGATCATTCTAAAGTAAGCTACTTCTTGGAAGGGGTGACTAGAACCAATGCATTTTTTTTATGTTCACTTTTTAAGGTGCGTTTCATGTGCCTGTTTGAAATAAATGATTTGAATTTGACTTTGACATTGAATCCACTTCTTCACATTTCCAAAGTTGAAGGTCAAAAAATTCCCTTCTTTTCAGGTATGAAATCCTCAAATATTGTTTGTTCGGAGACATTTTATTCCCACGCAAATACTCCAAAGGTTATTGTGGTTCCGTACGCGTCTTCATTACATATTTTATATGTGATGGTAAAGTAAAGAAGTCGTTTTTTATACTGCTGTGTTTTAATAAAAATGTCGGGGATGAAAAGGTTTTTTTTTATGTTATTTTTAGGACCTCTTCTAGTATACGAGTATCTTTTCAATGTTTAATGAAATGCGTGGTTGTGCATGATTTGAACCTACTTGGAGCGCGTTTTATTTCGGTCCCGGCTTTAGTAATAAACCTACTCGACCAAGACTCTTTTAAATTCCTAAACAGCGCGAGCGTTCTGATTGACGAATTGGTTTGATGTATTCATTTTTATACATGACTAGCTTCCGCCCGCAGCTTCGCCCGCATAATATGTCGACAAATTATACACATAAACCTTCCTCTTGAATCACTCTATCTATTAAAAAAAACTGCATTAAAATCCGTTGCGTAGTTTTAAAGATTTAAGCATACATAGGGATATAGGGGCAGAGAAAGCGACTTTTTTATACTATGTAGTGATATAAACTTTCCTCTTGAATCACTCTATCTATTAAAAAAACGGCATCAAAATCCGTTGTGTAGTTTTAAAGATTTAAGCATACAGACTTTAGGACAGACGCGGGAAGCGACTTTGCTTTATACTATTTAGTGATGTTTCCCTCGTGTTTGGGTGTTCTTGAGTGGAGACTGTGAATCGGCAAAGGTAAACCAGGACACCTCAGTGGAGCAACGATCTTCGCATTGTGGCTTATAGCAGCTGGATGAGAGTTGGCAAGGATCAAGCTGAATGGCATCCAACTGGAGAAGCTTATATCCATCAGTGGACTGCTATAGGCTGATGATGATGATGATGGGTGTGTTTGCTCAAAATTTTTGATTCAATTGTATAACCATTTTGATAATTCGACGCCTTATTCTCAATACCAAAAGGCAACTAGCTTAATTTTTCTGACTACCCGACCCTTGGACAATTCAAAAGTCTGTAATAGGTTTATTTGAAACTAGCTGTGCCCACGACTTCGTCCGCGTGGAATAGTGAATTTTCGGGCAGCATACCCTAACAAATGTTCGCCGTGATTCTTTAAATTGACATAACTTTTTTATTTATGAACCGATTGACATGAAATAAACACTAAATGTTAAGTGAAGCTTACTTTAATCTATTAATAAAACCGCATCTAAATCTAATAAGCCGTTTCTGATATTACCGTGCCCAAGCACACAGACAAACAGACAAAAAAAAAAAAAAAAAACAATTTCGGGTTCGGCATCGGTATAATAACAACCCCTGCTACTTTTTTTAATAGAATTATTTCCATTGTACAGACACCACTTTTCTACAATTTTATTATTATTAGATAGATTAGATGAAGACTATTAGTTTGATTTTCAAAGTCTATTAATAAATATATATTATAATAGACAATAGTCCATTATATTATATTCATTGTTTGTGAATGATTTTCTGGGTTTCCCAAATTGATCTTGGACATCATGGACGAAACAAAATACTGCGATGAATTTGGGATAGGTTTTGATCTAAAATCATGTGCCTACAAGGACAAATTTTGAATATTTTGTAACAAAAATAGGTATACTGTCCTTATTTTTAATCGCGTCGTAAATCGGTATTTATCTATGAGCCTGGGTCTCCTGGTTTATATAAATAAATACTTTTTTTACTTTTGGACGTATCTTTTCTTCAGAATGTATCCCTCGGGAATATAATGCCGACATAAAAAGTATCGTGACTAATTTAATCTAAATTCGTTCAGCCATTTTAGCTTCAAATCATAACAAACAAACAAACTCAATTTCTCATTTATGTTTTTTAACTTTTCGCACACAATAAAAGTACAAAGGCTAAGTACTTCATTTATATTATTCGTTAGGATAGAGAAACAAACTTTCACATCAATAGTGTTCGTAAAGATGGAGTACCTTGTATAGATAATATCCCTTTTCTGTCTTCCATTCCCGCAAATCATACGCCTCAGTTCACACAGAATGTTTGTTTTTCATTACCTCAGTGAGTCTGAATGCGCATTAGATGCAAAGGTCGTAGAATAGAACAATACAGAAGGTGCACATGCACCGAGCGAGTGCTTCAAGTACAGCGAATGCAAGCGCACTCGCGACTGGCATTTGTTTAAGATCGCCGTACGTAGGTACAGGTTTTTAAAGAAACCTTCAGAAATACGAATGCGCCTCGATGAGATTTTACAGAGCCTTTTTTTTGTGTGTAAAATCATCAATTGACTCCTCCCGCTTTGAGTGGAGCGGAAGGGAGTGTCAGACTTTTACTGAAACTAAAACCTATTCATGTTTCTTCCTTGTAGCCGGGGTAGCGGTAACTCTTTCAACTCTTAAAGGAACATGGATGGGTTTTAGTCAGTAAGAGTCTGACACTCCCTTCCGCTCCACCCAGAGCGGGAGACGTCATTGGATGATTTCCCAGTCTCAAAAAAAATAAGGGACCTTCACGTAAGGAGCGCAGCGGTGAATATTAAGTTAAAATATTATGTCCAAAGATATTATTATTATAATCCCTACAACACATTACACAAAGCTCTACCATTAAATACCTACTGCTTTGGAATGGGCAACTAGCTTCATCTTTCTGACTGACCAACCCCTTGACAATTCAAAAGTGCCTGTAATTGGTTTATTTGAAACTAGCACTTTGCCCGCGGCTTCGCTTCCGTGGTCTTTCCCGTGGGACCCGTTATTTTTCGCGTTACGTTACGTTACTCCTAGAAAACTAAGCTTTCCAACGGTGAAAGAATTTTTAAAATCGGTCCAGTAGTTTTTGACCCTATTCATTACAACCAAACAAACAAACAAAGTTTTCCTCTTTATAATATTAGTATAGATAAAAGCTTTGAGTTTGAGTTTGAAACTTTCTAAGTGATGTTCCTTCTGACTTTCACAGTACCTAATGCTTTGGAATGGAAAAATAGCGTCATCTTTCTGACTGACCGACCCCTTGACAATTCATAAGTGCCTGTAACTGGTTTATTTGAAATAAATGAGTTTGAGTAAAAAGCGCGGCAGTGCAAAACTTAGACACACTTCTTGTGGGTGGTTACTCCATGGTGCGAAGTTCGTGCTAATTCGGAAGCACGAAATTTACCAAAGCGCATATTATCTTTTCTAGTTAACCGTACGCGTGTATGTATGCGGTCGTCTATTTCCCCTCATTGTATGGAGCCGACCTTCATCCACCAGGCTAAGCTAGGCTTGCCGGGGTTGGCCTTGGATGGGTGACCATCTTTACATACCGTAACTCCTCCGTGCCTCGAAAGCACTTTAAACCGTTGGTCCCGGTTGTCATTCGTGCATCTTTGACAGTCGTTACGGGTCGCCAGAAGCCCGAAAATCTGACAACCAGTCTTACCAAGGGGTATCGTATTGCCCAGTTACTGGGTTGTGGAGGTCAGATAGGCAGTCGCTCTATGTAAAATACTGGTATTCAGCTGGATCCGGTTAGACTGGAAGCCGACCCCAACATAGTTGGGAAAAGGCCAGGCAGATGATGATGTATGGAGCCGGCCTTCTGTCCCATTTTTGTCGTATTACCACGAATGCATCCATCAAATTTGCAACCTAGCATCTATCATTATTGGAACTTGATCGGCTAATTAAGCTGATATTCTGGTACCACGGAAGCGAGAGGAAATTTTGGGTATGGAGTGTTTCATATTTGGAATTTGTGTTTGATCATAATTTTGGGACAAAGTTTGGTATGGTGATGAATAGAAAACAGCTGAATTAAAACTGTGTATCATCAAGCAAAATTGGCTCGTGGATAATTGGATGGAATGATGGTTGTGGATCTTTGTAAATTAGTATTATTACCTTTAGCTACTGTTTGCATGCCTTAAAAGGCAGTTAGTATAAGGATCTATTTTTAAACTATTAACATCTGTAACATATACCTACTTTCTGTGCAAATAAAGATATTATTATTATTATAAAAAATACCTACCACACGGGTCGATCGAAAGAAGCTACGCTTGCCGAGGCCGGTCCGTGGATGGATGAGTCCTCCGTGTCTTGAAAAGCACGTTATACCGTTGCTCCGGGCTGTCATTTGTGATGTCTAACAGTCGTTACGAGTAGTCAGAAGCCCGAAAGTATGACAACTAGTCTTACTAAAGCGTCTGTGATGCCTAGTTTGCATGTGGCTATGTGGATACCGCTACAAGACTATTATCCAATCCATTTCATGACGTATCCATTGTATAGCAAATTAAATCATTTCTGTAATATTATCAAAAAACGGAACTCTTTACTACTTCCAACGATAAAATAAAATTCAAAACAAATAACATTAAAACAACAAGAAGGAACAAATCCAACTTCTAAGTGCATCATTTCTAATTCTCGCAAAATTTCACACACACTAACCGTTGAAACTTCTGCTTGGAAACAGAACCAAACACTAATTACTGCAACCAATCCGTGCAGACGTAGAAACTAAGAGAAAATGGCCTGTGTTGAAGAATCTATTTACCCAACTGCCCAGGAATGAGGGTTATGTTTTTCAAGTGTATGTATGTACAGAGGAGTTCGTGGCTTAATAATAACAGCCGCACAAGTCGATCCATCAGGTTAAGCTACGCTTGACGGGGTTGGCCGTGGATGGGTGACCATCTTTACATACCGAGACTCCTCCGTGCTTCGCACGTTACGAAAAGCACGTTAAACCGTTGGTCCCGGCTGTCATTTATGCATCTTTGATAGTCATTATGGGTCGTCAGAAGCCCAAAAATCTGACAGCCAGTCTTACCAAGGGGTATCGTATTACCCAGTTACTGGGTTGTGGAGGTCAGATAGGCAGTTGCTTCATGCAAAATACTGGTATCCAGCTGCATCCGGTTAGACTGGAAGCCGACCCTAACAAAGTTGGGAAAAGGCGAGGCAGATTGATAGTGTGTACAGAGGCCAGCACATCAAGCTACCCTAATCTGACAAATTTCTTTGATAGATTTTTAACTTTATAGTAACGATATAAGGTTCATGTTCAATTGAAAATATTTGACAGTTTGGGATACCTTGATGTGATGGCCTCTGTACGATGTTGTTGACAAGTTCTGTAGCTTAAACGGCTTAATTGATTTAAGCTTGAGATGTGTCGTTTCGGGAGTGACATAACCTGTTCATAATATTAATTATAATATTGAATCAGTACATACGAAAAAAAATAGAGAAAAGTTTTTACTAAAATAAATTACGAGATTTCGTGTTTAATGAGTAGTGAATGTACAGAGGCCAGCACATCAAGTTACCACAACCTGTCAAATTTCTTTGATAGTATTTTAACTTTATTGCAAAGATATAAGGTTCATTATTAATTGAGAAAATTTGACAGTTAGGGATAGCTTGATGCTGGCGTCTGTACCTATGTTTTTTTTGTATATGGGCCTCTCGCAGGGGTATTTACTGCTTAACCGGACTTGCCTGTGGATGCCACAATAGATTGTAGCCTTCAGCCAAGGCTAATAAAACTAAGACTAACTTACAAACTAAGCGACTACGCGCACACCCTGTGGGGTACGAGCTTGGCTTAGGGCGGCGCTGGGGGAGGACAGCAAGGAACTAGCTGGATCGGGCGTAGAATGTATAAATGAGTTGCCTTTCGCTTTTATATATAGTATTGTTATTGTTAGTTAAGAATAATATAATTATGGCCAGAAAATACATGCTGTAATTCTAATACCAAGGGCATGAGGAACAAAGAGTTGAATCACCTATAGGATTCCGTTGAAAACCAGTAAGCCCTACTAGTCAAAACTATTGATATTCAGTTATCAAACCAAAAGCCAGTAAGTGGCAGGGGATAAAACCTCTTTTAACCGTCTTCAAAAAGAGTTCTCAATTCTATTGTATTTTGTTTCTGTTACTTCATAATTATTTCATTCCGAATTTAAATCAAGGGAGTGAGACTTATCGGCGAGTGAATAGGTTGGCGTGTATTTTACGTTAGATAAATAGTTATTGGGTCATATTATGCGTAGGAATGAGGAAAATGTCATCATTAAAGTTTTGTGTAAGAATGTGGATGGCTATACAAGTAGAAGAAGACCAAAGAAACGATGGATGTATTGTGTCTAAAATGATATGACTATAAAGGTAGTGATCACCGAAATGACGACTAATAAAAAAGAATGGCAGAAAAAGACATGTTGCGCGGACCCCAAATAAATTGAGATAATGGTGGGAGGATGATGATGATGATGATTGAAACAGTGATTGTAGAAGACAATTATCAGAGGGGCAGGTCCCATACTTTTAAGAACGATAGCGTCCTAATCTCAGTCCCAATCTGTCCCCAATAACAATTTACATTTTTGAGAAGGTATTCGCTGAGATGAGAGAACTGGATTTAAGAGTTTTTAGCACGGCGTGACTCGCGGTTGAGAAGATCCTGGGTTCAATTCTCGGATCAGGCGAACTGTTATTCGGTTTTTTCCATCTGGAATTATTAAGTAGATATTTCTGGAATCTTTCTCTACCAGATAGAGGATCCAGCTCTGCATTATCACTTGCTTAAAAATCAGTGAAGGAAAACATCGTGAGGAAACCAGCATGTCTAAGAGATATTACTTAATAGTATATGTAGCTAAGTCAGAGGCCCGTGGGAATCATAAAAAATCTGACACCAGGTCAGTCACTATAAGCGGGATTGTCCGAAAGGGTTACCGCTACCCCGGAACATAAAGGGCTACGGAAGGAACATGGATGGGTTTTAGTCAGTAAGAGTCTGACACTCCCTTCCGCTCCACCCAGAGCGGGAGCAGTCATTGGATGATTTCCCAGCCTTAAAAAAAAAAAAAAAAAAAAAAGGTCAGTCACTAACCACACGAAAAGAAGAAGAAGAAGATACGATAAACTTAAACACAGCTGACAAAATATGGTTGCACTATAGTTACGAACACCTCGTTAGTTACTAACCTTCGCGGAATTCAGCCTTTTCCCAACTATGTTGGAGTCAGCTTCCAGTCTAACCGGATGCAGGTGAATAACAGTATTTTACATGGAGCGACTGCCTATCTGACCTCCTGTAACTCAGTAATACGATACGGAAACGGTAAGACTGGCTGTCGGACTTTCAGGCTTCTGACTACCCGTAACGACTATCAAAGATCTACGAATGACAGCCGGGATCAACGGCTTAATTTGCTTTCCGATGCACGGAGGAGTCTTGATATGTAAAGATGGTCACCCATCCACGGACCAATCCCGGCAAGCGTAGCTTTACCTGATGGAAAGATCCATGCGGCTGTTATTACTTAGCCACGAGCTCTCCCTCTTCGCGGAATACAGCCGTGACGTTATATTTCGTAATTCTAGATTTACCCGTAATGATAAATGTGAGTTGGAAAATAAATAAAACAATCAAGCCCAAACAGTTCACGTGATAAAATAAACAAGCAGTCTAGAAAATTAATAAATTGTTTAAGCATAAAACAGAGGACTCAATTAAAAACCTTTTAATTTTGATATCAAGTTAATTGTTTGTACGAGGTTACTTTGACATAGATACCCTAAATCCCTTTTGGAAACAGACCTTTGGTCTGGGATTAGGGTTTTGAACTTTATAATGTGGAAACACGAGGAATCATGAGGAATTTTGTAAGTGTGGCCACGAGCTACTTCTATACTCAAGCGACAGGCATCTTGATATTTTTTCATCTGGACGTATCGTATGACTTAGGCTGTCATTTGTGCATCTTTGACAGTCGTCACGGGTCGTCAGCTGCCTGAAAATCTGGCAGCCAGTCTTATCAAGGAGTATCGTATTGCCGCGTTACTGGGTTGTGGAGGACAGATAGGCAGTCGCTCCATGTAAAATATTAATATTGAGCTGCATCCGGTTAGACTGGAAGCCGACCCTAACTTAGTTGTGAAAAGGCTAGGCTGATAATGACGTATCGTATGACTTACAGTATTAAAGAATTATAGGTGTATATTTATTCCAAATATTACAAGCAGGTAAATAATTAAAATGGTATAAACAATATTATAATCTAACACTAAAACTAAAAAGAATATAAGTACTATGTATAAGTATTTAAAACTAATAACTAACTAAAATATGGCGTCGAAAAATACCTCCGCATCGCTGTCGACTGATAATGTACCTACCCAAGAAACTGGTGGCATTGCCACGTTGTATGGCAATGCTAAGCCTCTAGCCAAGGTAAAAGCCAGCCCTTAGGTCACGGGAAGTGTCAACTAGCCGTTTAGAGATAAACAAACTATGAGCACTTGGACCCCGAGAGTATCAACCCTTAACGGCTCGTGAATATAATTGCCTATAAAGTTATTATATAAGAATAAAATAAATCTGTACTAATCACTACATTAGTATAAAACAAAGTCGCTTTCTCTGTCCCTATATCCCTATGTACGCTTAAATCTTTAAAACTACGCAACGGATTTTGATGCGGTTTTTTTAATAGATAGAGTGATTCAAGAGGAAGGTTTATGTGTATAATTTGTCGAAATATTTTGCGGGCGAAGCCGCGGGCGGAAGCTAGTATAAGAATAAAATAAATCTGTAGTAATAATATTATAAAGCAGAAGGGTTTGTTTGTTTGAACGCGCTGAAACTGCTGGTCCGAATTGCAAATTATTTTTGTGTTTGATAGTCATTTATCGAGGAGATCGACATTTTCACTGCGTTAGTTATTATACACGATTAGAAAACCTACCTACCCTACCTACCTACCCTACCTACCTACCCTACCTACCTACCCTACCTACCTACCTACCTACCTACCTACCTACCTACCTACCTACCTACCTACCTACCTACCTACCTACCTACCTACCCTATAGGAGGAAAATCAGCAGCTGATCGAAAAAAAAAAAAAAATTAGGTATTCTGCTATTCAGGGCGGAGACAAATCCAACGAAACAAAAACCATGAAAATTGGTCCAGCAGATCTCGAGTTATAACGAAGGGAACAAACCCGTCTTTCTTTTATATATATAGATATATAGATACAGTGCTGGTTTTAGTAATATCATATATAGTGTGTATTGCGAATTTCATAATGGACAAAAATATTGAACAAAGAGTTTGTCTTAAATTTTGCATCGCCAATGGAATTTCGTGTTCGGAGTCACTGAAAATGTTACAGAAGGCTTACGGTGAATCGACTTTATCAAAAACTCGTGCTTATGAGTGGTTCAAAGCGTTCAAAAGCGGTCGAGATGTGATGGAAGATTTGCCTCGCTCTGGTAGGCCGTCAACGTCTGCAACTGAAGTTAACATCGCAAAAGTGAAGAAAATAGTGACTGAAAATCCCCATTCAACTCTGAGAGAGATAGCCGCCGAACTTTCTGTATCTCACGAGTCGATTCGTACCATTTTAACTAATCATTTGGGTATGAAACATGTTGCTGCTCGGCTAGTACCAAAAGATCAGAATTTTCTCCAAAAACTCAATCGCATGAAAGTCGCTGAGGACATGCTAGAACGAGTCAGTTCGGACCCAACATTCATGAAACGCATTGTTACTGGTGACGAGACGTGGGTTTACGAGTTTGACATGCAAACTAGTCAACAAGCTTCAGAGTGGCGCCTTCCAACTGAACCCAAACCGAAAAAGGAGAATTCGCGGCGAGAACTGAACTCAATTCCGGAAGCAGCGTTTAAAAAATGTTTTGATGAATGGATTATTCGTTGGCGCAAGTGTATCGTTTCTAAAGGAGCATACTTTGAAGGTGATAAAATAAATTTGGATGAATAACAGACATTTTGTGTATTATTGATCTTTTCCCGGTACTTTCTTGACAGAGTAGTACATTACAGCTAGCTTTATTTAGTGAAGCAAACATACAAAATCCTTTTAGGAATCTATTCCGCTGGCAGTATACCTTTCTGTGTGCAAACTGGACCTACCCTTGAAATCGCCTTAGGAAGTTTTAGCAGAATGTCCGCCCATACCTAATGTTTATTGGTCAATGATTAGGTAATGGAATTACGCAGATGGAATGATTTAAGTGGGATCGTTTTCTGCCAATTTATACCTTGTTTGACATAATAGTACATCACGCCTAGAATCAGCGAAGGATAAGACTGGCACATTTTGCTAGTTATGTTTGATATGTTCTATTTCTTGGCCATTTTGACGTTCAAAAGTGCCTTTCTTGTGCCTATTTGAAATTAATAATTTGACTTTGACTTTCAGGTTCAATTCCCGGATCGGTTAAAGTGTTATTGAGGTTTTTCTATCTGGTATTTCTCAGTAGCAGCCCGGATACTAAATTTCTACCCGAAGCCTGCCTGGTCAGCGGGATTGTTTAAAAGAGTTCCCGCAATCCAGGAACATAAAGGGCTAAAGAAGAAACATGGATGGGTTTTAGTTCGTAAGAGGCTGACACTCCTTTCCACTCCACCCTGAGCGGGAGGAGACATTTGATGATTTCCCACCCTCATAAAAAAAAAGAAAGGGTCGCCCTTTACAACATGAGATTTAAACATGACTGTGAAATGTTGCTTTTTTATATTTGTGCACATTGATGGTTAAATAAATGTCATGTCAGACAACACAGATAGATACAGACATGGTAAGAACCTACGTGAAGCGTTACAAAACAATGTTTCCGGCGGCCAACGTCTAAATTACCTTCAAAAAGATTTAACGTATCTGTAATCTTAGTCTATGGTAAACCATTATAACTGAAACAAATGTTTATAAATTTCTAATAAGATTTTTTCCTACCTATACCTATCTCTATGCAATAAATTATTTATTAGTAGGTAGTACTAACAAACCTTAAATACAAATACAATCTAACTCTATAATGTATAAGTATAATGAATATTATGTATAAGAATGTACAGAGGCCAGCACATCAAGCTACCCCAATCTGTCAAATTTCTTTGATAGATTTTCAAAATTATTACATAAAGAATAAGGTTCATGTTCAATTGGGAATATTTGACAGTTTGGGATAGCTTGATGTGCTGACAAAAACTCATTGGGCATCAAAACTAACGGCCGCTTAGCTGTCAGTGAGAAGTGCCTCGATTTGGGCAGGGTTGACCACTGCTTACGTTGATGGCATTCTTTTACCTAAAAATATGGCCAGCTCTCACTTGTGAAGATTCGACCAACCGCTTGGCGATGTCCTGAAATACTCTTCGGTTGTTAAGTGCGAGTTCTCATTCGCATTCAACGACTCTAGTGTTATGTCTTTGAACAGCTAAGACATATAGTTCCCAATAAGCTTGTTATATTTGTTTTTTTAACCACTACACACATCACTATTGCCCAAAGCGTGAAGCGCATAGGGTACAACGGAGTACCTTTCAGTTCACACAGTTAAAAGCTCTAGTATTACTCACTAATACGGGCTAATATCCCGTGCGTCAGTTTTACTCTTCGATGTTCAAGCCAAGAACGGCAGGAGCGGAGCCGGTTAATAACCTTTTCTTCAGTCATAAAACAACATTTCCCGTTATAGATCTTAAAACCCGACTTAGGCACTCAACATTAATAAAATTAATAGGAACATCTTCAATAATATTGTTTGTGGAATATTTCGGTGTGATGGAGATCATTGAACTTACCTCCTCAATTAGGGCTTTATAAATAATATCTCAAGTGACCCTTAAAGTTTACATGAATCGTTATTATGAACCACATCACCAGTAAAATGATATTAACACCGTGTAAAAGTATATTTACAAATAAATAAATTCTAAATCTGATTCCTATTTTGAAATGGTTAATTATATAAACAGATGAGTCATTTTGAATGAACCTGCGTATCAAGATATCGGGGTTTTTTTTTTTGGAGACTGATGATTCGTATCCTGCTCTGAGTGGAGCGGAAGGGAGTGTCAGACTCTTACTTACTAAAACCCATCCCTGTTCCTTCTCTAGCCCTTTATGTTCCGGGCTAGCGGTAACCCTTGCGGACAACCCCGCTGACCAGTGTCGTAGGTTGAGAGGACAGTATACGCTTGACAATACACTTGACATCAGGAGCTTCTGCTTCTTCTTTTCGTGAAGGTAGCAACTAATCGGGTGTCAGAGTTTTTATGCTGCCCATGGGCCTCTGACTTAGCTTCACATGCGGCGGAGCGGTGTATCTCTCAGACATGCTGGTTTTTTCACGATGTTTTACTTCACCGATTTTTAAGCAAGTAATAATTATACAATACGCACATGAATACGTAAAATCAGAGGTGCGACGTGCCTTGGGTTCGAACTCAAAACCTGTGACTTGGCAGTCCGACGGTCACACCACTAGGCTATCACTGCTATTCAAGTACTTAAAAAAATCAGGGGCTAAAAAAGTATTTCATAAAATTATGTACAAAAGTACTGTAACATCCCATTTAAGCAAACACAGTATCCATTGTACGAAAAATACCCAAATAACTGCCCAAACACCAATTCAAAATGAATCAACCCCAATATTCCATCACGAAAAAGAAAAACAGAACAACAGTCCCCCGTCAAATGAGTTCTATATCTAAATCTCACGATCATTTTCTCGTCTTCAGCTTACGATGTACCAAACGTCACTTCAATGTCCCCCAACGTCCCAGAATGTCCCGCTTTGTCCCGCTATGTCCCGATATCATGTCATTTTCCACCCTGACGGCTATCCGACGACCCAACTGCGTGACGACGTGAAAAATAACCTACCTTATCTTTTGGATAAGTATTTCTTTACAATCGACTTGTTTTTTCGCAAATGATTAATAGATTGCTTTCTTTTTTCGGTGTGATACTAGCTGGGTTCGTGACTTTGTCTGTCAGGCTGTTGAAATATCCATCTATTCGTAAAGCATATAATATTTATTTTTTATTTACATAATATTTACAACCCTAAAAGACTTAAAATATTAATAATAACTATTTACAGAGGCCAGCACATCAAGTTACCACAATCTGTCAGATTTCTTTGATAGTATTTCAACTTTATTGCAAAGACATAAGGTTCATTTTTAATTGAGAAAATTTGACAGTTAGGGATAGCTTGATGTGCTGGCGTCTGTACAAGTATATAAAACGGGAGAAAAAAAAATAAAAATAAATCAAAAAGCATCAAAAAATTATCGCTATCAACAGGAAAAGTTCCCAAAAGACAGGCAGCAATGCCACGTTGTTTTTTTTTAATTTTGTTTATTCTTATAATAATACTAGCTTCCGCCCGCGGCTTCGCCCGCAAAATATGTCGAAAAATTATTCACATAAACCTTCCTCTTGAATTACTCTATCTATTAAAAAACACCGCATCAAAATCCGTTACGTAGTTTTAAAGATTTAAGCATACATAGGGATATAGGGACAGAGAAAGCGACTTTGTTTTGTACTATGTATTGAAGCCCTATTACAATAGATTTAAACGTAACTGGCGAAATGTAAGTGTTACTATAGGTATATCTCTGCCTAACCCTGGGAGGATTACGGGCGTAATGTGTATTATATGCGTATTTCATTTCATTTCAAGAGAATCGTATCGTTATCGTAAATATTTCTATTTAGCTCGTATGTGTCCACTGCAGGGCAAATATTCCTACTAAATATCGGCTTCACTTTATCAGATTGCACTATAATCCATTCAGTAGGTTTTGCGTTACGCGTTAACAGACAAATAGCCTTTTGTTTCAGTATGGGAAACTGTTCTCTATATTATATTCTGTTATGACGTAAGTAGAATGGTAAGTTTCCCTTAGTTATATACCTATAATATATTTACGTTTTTTGGCTCATAGTCAGTTGTAGTTAATACTGTTACCTTTGTAATCTGAAATGATAAAGATTAATATTTCCACTTCTATTGAAATTGATTGTTTTTTTTTTCAATTTTAATTATCTGTCAAAACTATAAACAAGCTTTATTTTAGCATTGATAGGTGTTCACGCCAGGACGAGCGCTTAATCACTGTCACTACATAGTATAAAGCAAAGTCGCTTCCCGCGTCAGTCCTAATGTCTGCATCTATGCTTAGATTTTTAAAACTACACAACGGATTTTGAAGCAGTTTTTTTTAAATAGATAGAGTGATTCAAATTAGGTTTATGTGTATAATTTGTCGACATATTATGCGGGCGATGCCGCGGGCGGAAGCTAGTTATGACTACAACTCATGCTTGTTACTTTTACTAACACTAGACAAAGAATATAGTTACTAACTTTATGGACAAGGTCTGAAATACTAAATATTCTTTTTTTTATTTTCACATCTTGGGACCCTGGGGTCCCGGACCTTTAGAAGGCGTACAAAGAACCGAAGACAACTCGCAGAGACCCCTTAAACCATTCTAAATGTTGAAGAGGTAGATATTATTTTTAAATTAAATAAAAAATAACATGGGTAGATTATTACTCTTTTTCTCTTCCATCGGCGCAAATAATATCTATTGGTGTATACGTGTTCCTTAATATTCAAGATGGTAGATAGGAAGAAGATAAATGGTAATCTCGCAATAAATATTTTATACACCCAAAAATAAAAACATTGGAAAGTATTTTTTTTTTTTATTTAGCTGTCCCACTGCTGAGCAAAGGCCTGCCCCAAATCCTTCCCGACATCTTTCGGAAAGTAATTATCCAAACGAAAACATAAAACAATAACGATACTCCAATCGCGCTAGATATTGGTAATGGTTGACGTAA
Organism: Hyppa rectilinea; assembly: GCA_951799385.1. Classification (NCBI taxonomy): domain Eukaryota; kingdom Metazoa; phylum Arthropoda; class Insecta; order Lepidoptera; family Noctuidae; genus Hyppa; species Hyppa rectilinea. The sequence goes on along the minus strand of OX637324.1, from coordinate 1,976,640 downwards.
ATTTTTACATCCCACCTCCATTCCATATCCGAAGGACGGGGCTCATTAAAATTTTACGCACCTTTTTGATAACTGAACGGCTAGAACAAAAGGTCCACTTGGCACTAAACGACCCGAAGCCTAACACAATGGTAAGCGGGATTGTCCGAAGGGTTACCGCTACCCCGGAACATAAAGGGCTAAGGAAGGAACATGGATGGGTTTTAGTCAGTAAGAGTCTGACACTCCCTTCCGCTCCACCCAGAGCGGGAGGAATCATTTGATGATTTCACACCCTAAAAAAAGCCTTACACAATACATTAATACAAAGAAAGTACTTATAACTTTACAAGAAATACGATATTTGCAGTCTGTTTAAAAGCACAGATAAAAAAAAAGAACCTTATCATAATAAAAAAATTGTACAAAAAAAAAATTACGTTGATATTGCAAGGTAAATGCGACATGTGCTACCTACCACACGACGTCCTATTTTAAGGGTTTCAATAATATTAGGGTCGTCGTACATCTCGTAAATGGTTAAATCGCCATTGGTATTGCTGATGCCGATGGGCTACTATTTTTTTATATACATATATTTTTTTAATAATTTCTCGTCCATCACGTTCAGTCTAACCAAGGGTATCCAGATAGGCAGTCGCTCCATGTAAAATACTGGTATTTAGCTGCATCCGGTTAGGTTAGAGTTGTTGATAGAAAAAATATCGATCCATGAGATAACTCGTACCAACACCACCGTACCAGACCCAATACTTTACGTAACTCGTACCAGAACCAATACTTTCACAGAAGTGATTCTTCTGTCCTTGTCTTACATACAACCATTTTTACAGAAATTAACATTTTTGCTATCGGAGTCACGTCTGCTCTGTGACGCCAGGTGGTGTGCCCACATAATTACAATGACATGGCTTTTTTAATGTTTTCATGTATTTCTGGGCAAGTTTTTTTTGTATATTTAGGAATAAGAAGAGTTTTTGCTGATCAAAGTTTTTAGAAAGGATTTTTTTCAGATATTATAATATTTATATAGCGTTAGGACTGACGCCAAACTCTTAACGTCGGCGTCAGTCTAAAATCATTTACTGAATCCATAGTAACAGCTTTTTTTGCAAAGTCCCGCTCTGGGTGGATCGGAAGTGAGTGTCAGACTCTTACTGACCTAAACCCATCCATGTTCTTTCTTAGGCCCTATGTGTTCCGGGGCAGCGGTAACCCTTTCTGACAATCAAGGTGTCCATGCATGTGTTTACTTGTAGTCACGATGGGAATTCCTACCATGGTTTGTAACACGGTGATTTTGTATTCACTATTTAGCTATTAGGGCGTGAAAGTGCCCATGTTTATGATCAACTTTCACTATGAAACCAACTCTGAAAGATGTAAAAAAAACGACTTGTTCTATCAAAAATGTAATATTCATGTGATGAAAATGTATTAAACACATATTATTTTTTGTGTTATTTCGTAGATGGCCCATAGTGAAAGTTAATTATTATAATAATGAGTACTCTCATCTCTAGAAGGATAATAGTGAATAAAAAATCTGCATGTATATTTTTTTTACTATAATCTATAATATTATTATAAAGATGAAAGATTTGTATGTATTGTAACGAATATACTCAAAAACTACTTAACGGATCTGGGTGAAACTTATAAGCTTTTTATACCGGACAAATGTACGGTTCCCGTGGGATAATTTCCAACATACACGCGGGCGAAGCCGCTGCCAAAAGCTAGTCCTTGATATTATTGTTATCATTTGAGCATTTAATGACAAGACTAAAAATAAATTATGATAACATATTGGTAGTAATTTCCCTTGACAACGCCATCTTATAATAATAATATTATTATGCATAGAATTTATTATTATCCGGATCACGGAAAAACCAAATCATTTCTTATTTTATACCACCTACATAATTATATTAGATTCCTTTCTTGGAATTCTTTTCTCACTTTGATCTCGCCAAGATACTGATGTCTTATCTAATTTCAAACGTGTCACAAAAAGTGATTAACGGTAATGCGAATTACAAATATAAACATAACATCCGCCTTGGTTCCCTTCAGGTTTAGGCAGTTGTCTATTAGTACTGGTAGTAGTAGGAATGAATGAAAGACAATTGCATGCAGCTGAGATGAGAATGCTAAGAGGGATGTGTGGTGTTACGCGAATGGATAGAATACGTAATGAGTATATAAGAGGAAGTCTGAAAGTGACACCGGTGACTGAAAAGTTGTGTGGAAATCGGTTGTTATGGTATGGGCATTTTATGCGGAGGAATGAGTAAAATGTTGTCAGGAAAGTTGTGATTATGAATGTGGATGGCTATACTAGTAGAGGGAGACCAAAGAAACGATGGATGGATTGTGTGAAAGATGATATGGCTAGAAAGGGAGTTACTATCGTGATGACGACTAATAGAGAAGTATGGAAGAAGAAGACATGTTGCGCTGACCCCAAATAGATTGGGATAAGGACAGGAGAATGATGAATGATGAGTAGTAGGTACTCCTACATTTCGCCAGTTATGTTTAAGTCCCATGTAATGGGAGATGAGCTTATTGCCATCAACTGCGGGCTGTTACTGAGAAATTCCAAATAGAAAACCAATTAAACTGCCCGATCCGGAAATCGAACCTAGGATCTTATCCTCAGTCGCATGCGGTTACTAGAACAACGAGGCAGTCCAAGCTATATGTCCTTAACCGCTACCCCAGGGATATAAAGGGCTTAGGAAGGAACATGGATGGGTTTTAGTCAGTAAGAGTCTGACACTCCCTTCCGCTCCACCTAAAGCGGGCAGAGTCATTCGATGATTTCCCACCCTCAAAAAAAAAAGTTCTGCTACTAAGAAATTCCAAATAGAAAAACCCAATAACACTGCCCGACCCGATATTCGAACCTTATATTCAGCAGTAGCGTTTACTAGACCAACAGGCAGTCCAAGCTTAGATACGTCTTGTATAGCTCCGTCTCATTCTCACACTGAAGTGGTATTGAAATGATACTGCTGTAAGTGGTGGTGGTTTAGCCGCTCTATCATCATCTGCTTAGCCTTTTCCCAACTATATTGGTTTAGCCGCTCTACTGTGTAGAAAGCTCATCGTGAACACATAGGTGAAGTGAACACCAAGTGACTTGTCGGTAGTGTTAATCCCTAGCATCAGGGGGAATGACAGCCCACTTCAAACTCACTTTTTTTTTTTTTTTAAGGCTGGGAAATCATCCAATGACTGCTCCCGCTCTGGGTGGAGCGGAAGGGAGTGTCAGACTCTTACTGACTAAAACCCATCCATGTTCCTTCCGTAGCCCTTTATGCTCCGGGGTAGCGGTAACCCTTTCGGACAATCCCGCTGAAGGACGTACTCACTTCACCTGATATATACCGGTGAGATTTACAGAATAAACTTGCTGGTCCAGGGGGCATAGAGAAAGTTTCAGTAACGATGAAAAAATAAAATAAATCCGAAATATAGCTTTCGAAATGTCACGTGATCAATCGTTTTCGATCGCTAAGTTCTAAACAATGTCAAATTTTGCAACGAAACTCGATCAATATTCCCATACAAATGCGTCGACAAGTAGTGTTATTGACAATCTGAATCGCTGAGATAACGAATTGTTTGGTCAATAATTTTCGAAATAATTGGTCATCATTGCTGAGACAGCTCTTGAACGTTCAGTTACACACATACATACAGGTGAAATTCGCTGTAAAAAGTATATTGGTTTATCAATAGTCGTTAATATTATACCGTAGATTCATAGTTACTTCATTTATGCTCATTAGTGCCGTATCTTGTAGATACCACCCTGTAATAGTTGGTGAAATGGTATGGTATTTTAAAAAAATAGATGAAGTTATGTGGTATTTTGCTCCTGTGGTGTAGATAAAAGTGGCTGATTAGTTACAAGATGAACAGTGGATAAGCTGTAGTGATTGCTCTTTATCTGTCTTTTGAATTGGCTTCAATATAGATGTGGTCAAACGTTTTTTTACATATACATAACATAGAACATTCTGCCTATAATCTTTTCATTACTGGGACCGTCTCAGGCCCTCTCTCTGAGAGGCAGTGGGCTCTTATCCACCACGCGGGCCCAGTGTGGGTTGAAGGAACAGACTCACGCCTTTTTCAACTACGATCCTTAAAGATTTCGTTTACGTTCATACATCTGCAACTTATGTCATTGCGTTACTGACAATCACAATCTGAATGATTTTGAGGGATATTGCCACTATATTTCTTCATTTGTTTAAAGAATTTATCTAGTTAACAATGGGAATAACGCAATGAATGTCGTTAAACTGTTAAAATGAAAGCCATAGCCGCTGCCCCGGAACACAGAGGGCTTTAGAAAGGAACATTGAACTTTAGTCAGTAAGAGTCTATCACTCCCTTTCGCTCCACCCAGAGCAGGAACGGTCATTTGATGGTTTCCTACAGGGTATAGGTTTATATTTATGACTTTGAAGTATTTTATCAAATAACTATCAGCATGCAAAGACCTTCTATCGTACAGATGCCAGCACATCAAGCTATACCTAACTGTCAAATTTTATCAAAATTAACCTTATGTCTTTGCAATAAAGTTGAAATACTATCTATAAAAGGACAGATTGTGGTAACTTGATGTGCTGGCCTCTGTAGGTACATCAACTTGTTATTTGTTTGTGTTTCTGAAGTATAATATAAATTGCAATCAAAATTTTCGACACCAGAGATTTTAGTACATCTGTAATAATGTATCAGTAAACAGTAGATCAATCCTCTTAACAAAGTTATTTCTAAGAGACCAAAATTGACAAAATCTTTTACTCTTCCAAACATTGGAATAGGTGCCCGAAGTCCATATTTTCTCGTTTCGCCTCGTAACTTCGTGTATGGATGATAAATATACCGCGAGCCGGTTCAAACTCGATTGGACCAGTTACCAATGTCTCGTTTGTCATTGGATTTGATTGTGTTGGGATAGCGTAGTTTTTATGATCTCTCGTAAAAGGTACGGACTGGGTGAGAATAGATCATTGGTAAATATAGTAGCCTGTCAGCAGGTTTATAACGGTCACCACGCAACGTACGGGCCGTACGGTGAATCGCAGGTCAATAGTAACGCTTGTTCAGCGGGATTGTGGTCAGCGGGATTGTCTGAAAGGGCTAACATGGGGCTACCATTGCTCCGGAACACAAGGGGCTAAGGAAGAAACATGGAAGGGTTTCAGACAGTAAGAGTCTGGCACTTTCTTCCGCTACACCCAGAGCGGGAGGAGTCATTTGAACATTTTTCTTCCTCAACACAAATGGGAACGCTTGAACTACGAAAAGCGCTCTTACTCCCGTCAATGTAAAATTAAAAAAAAAAAAAAAAAATTATGATGATATTATAAATACGTTATTGTCTGTACATTGAAAGTATCGCCACTAGTCAAGATTAGTTGTAATGCATTCTGGATTTTGTGTGGGTCTAAATTGGGCACATTTTTTTCACCTCAACATCAGAAAATTATCAGTAACGTCAAACGCCCATGTGGCACCCACTCGTATGAAGGTCGGAAACTATACTCGAAGTTATGGACGATTATTTTTATCTAGGCCAAACTGTCCAGTTCCATTTCGAGGTCAATTGTCGAACCTGACTCAGCAGGGCAGCGTTTCAGAAGAATAGCGATATCTTCTTACGTCTCCAGATAAAGATGATCTATGGCACTGCACCGTGGTAGCTCACAATGGCCTTCATTAGAAGTATGAAAGTCACCCAAAGAGCAATGGAGAGGGTTTTTTTGAGGATGGGAAATCATGAAATGGCCCCTCCGGCTCTGGGTGGAGCGGATGGGAGCGTCAGACTCTTACTGACCAAAACCCGCCCATGTCCCTTCGTTAGCTCTTTATGTAGCGGTAGCGGTAACCCTTTCGGACAATCCCGCTGAAATGGAGAGGGCTAAGCTAAAAGTTTGCAAATGAAGAGATCCGCACGAGAAAATTAAGGTTACAGACAATGGTATAATAAAAGATAATGGTAGTTGGCAGTGGGCAGGATACACTGCTCGCAGAACAGATGTCCGATCGAACCGAAAGGTTCTGTAGTGGCGACCGTGCACTGGATGATGTAATGTTGAAACGCCTTCTAGGTGACCGATGGCTTTAAGAAGATCGCAGGAATACGCAAGATGCAAGAAGCACATACCCAGTTCAAGCCAACAATGCCGTCTTTCGGATAATCGGGATCAGATAATTGTAGAGATATCTTTGGTTACAATTTCGCTTTATCTATCTATTTGAAATAAATGATCAGACTTTGACTTTGAACTTTGATTTTTATCAATAATCTGCCTAGCCATCTCCCATCTGTGTTGCCTGCTTCTAGTATAACCGCATACAGTTGAATACCAGTATTAAGACCACTTATTAAGCTAGTCAGCAAAAAGGTAAACATTTTACCAGTTTTATTTTACAAAATTTAATTCTTTAATTCAATATCCAACCTTTTAAAAATTAAAAATACATTTTAAAGCCACTCAGCATTCTAACTACCAATATAATAGAATCTAATACTTTATTCAGACAAAGTACAATAGTAGCACATTTTCCATCCGCGAGTGCATTTGGCATACCCTAGATATCGACACGTGCTTCTCCTACCAAATATCTCCTAAGAATACACATCGATGCATTACTTTATACGGAACGACGGAGATTTTGACATGTGTCACTGGCACATACTGAATTGCTTGAGATTTGAAAAACGAATGTGAATTTTGTGGTGTTTCATTTCTGGTATTTTTTTTATTGTTTTTACCCGAATGCGTGACGGCAAAGGCAGGGTTATGTTTCTTATGCGACCGTGTCTATGTATCTCTGTATCTTAGTAAGTATAATATGATATTTTGTACTATATCTAAAAAAGGGGAGGAATTACATCCTTGTCCGTTTTTTTGTGTGCATTTTCATCAATCCGTCAATAAAAAAACAAAAAAATATAAGACACAATATAAGTTTTGTTTTAACATATTAAATAGAAAATGACTGAGATAAGACGCTTTAAGAGTGGGGGATTGCTACGTTACAAGTAAGTATAAAAACTACAGTATACTCGTGAATTCAATGTATCGACATAATCTTTAAATTACGTAAAAAAAGAATAAAATAGATGTCCAATATTTTTTAAATCTAGCTTACCTATAACTCTCTATTTTGGTCTTAAAAAAATTGTCATCATCTCTATTATGGTGTGTGTACAGACGCCAGCACATCAAGCTATCCCTAACTGTCAAACTTTCTCAATTAAAAATGAACCTTATGTCTTTACAATAAAGTTGAAATACTATCAAAGAAATTTGACAGATTGTGGTAACTTGATGTGCTGGCCTCTGTACGTATTTTTAAATTGAATCCTAAAAGTATTTTCGTAAATCTACACAAAAAAATAATGTTCATGTTAACATGAACATTATTTTTTATGTTGTTTACCAGAATTCAGATGACGGTGAAACGCTAAAATAGTCTGAAGATTATGCTTATGGCTGGTTTCTAACAATAAAATAAAAATATTAGTACTGGTACATTTAAAAATGGAACAAGATAAAACTGTGTGTTTCAACAAAAGTATATTTGGGTACTAAAAATAAATGGCTGGTTATAAATCTTTTTCGTTTTTCTACGGAAAAAGGTTGTAGAAAGCAGTTTTGAAGTTTGTGGGCTCTTTTCAATAAAGATTGCAACGAAGTTTGATCCTTGAGAGACAAAACACACAGTTGGAAATTCAACCTTCGGTACCTACACCAAGCGTTAAAAATCAGTGTGCTTTTCTATAGACATTTATTTAAATGTCGTTTAGTATAAGCAAAAATAGGCAAACGTGGATTATTTTTTAACATTAACAAGGATTTTAGGAGTTGTGGTAAGTAAAATAAGTACTAAATATTATACCTGAGTTATAGTTACTTTTCTGTATTAAGATATTTAAAATTAAAATGACAAAATTGGGAATATATTAAAATCTTAGATATAATTTACTACATTTTAATGCTACGGTATTAACACATTTTAATGCTACGGTTGCGTATGTATGTACAGAGGCTAGCACACCAAGTTACCACAATCTGTCAAATTTCTTTGATAGTATTTCAACTTTATTGCAAAGACATAAGGTTCATTTTTAATTAAGAAAATTTGACAGTTAGGGATAGCTTGATGTGCTGGCGTCTGTACATAAATCTTATCTTACTTATCAATATTAATGGCAAAAATTGTGAAGGTGTAAATTGTGTGGTAATCCAGGTTATAAACTATCTGTGTGCCAAATTTCATTCAGATCCGTTCAGCCGTTTGAGCGTGAAGAAATAACAAACACACACTCAAAAACATTCACCTTTGTGATATGGTGTCTTTTAACTTCCAAGCGAATTTGTGGGCAGAAGCTAGTTCTAACATATTTTTCGTGGAACTAAATTCTCCTTGAATTTCCAATCCGCAATAAAAATTATTCATACTCCTACGATAAGAACAAACAGTAGCGTATTATTAATTAACCCATTAAATTATATTAAGATAAATCCGTGGCCAAGTTTTCATGGTATTTTCAGCATCCAATGTATAATTGCTTTTCATGATAAAGTGGAAATTATTGGAATTTATAGGGAACAGTTTGTTATCCTTTGCAAGATAAAATTGGGGCGAAATATGGTGTATTCTGTTGGAAATGTTCTTGCCTGCGGATAATTTAAATGTTATCAATAACACAAATATAACATCACGGTAAGCGGGATTGCCCGAAAGGGTTACCGCTACCCCGGAACATAAAGGGCTAAGGAAGGAACATCGATGGGTTTTAGTCAGTAAGAGTCTGACACTCCCTTCCGCTCCACCCGGAGCGGGAGAAGTCATTGGATGATTTCCCACCGTCAAAAAAAAAGCAGAGGTGTATGTACAGACGCCAGCACATTAAGCTATCTCAAAACGTCCGCAATTTGCTATTTGACACGGTCAAAAATAAAATATGAAATCACAGAGAAAAAAAACCCGCTCGTCTTAAAAACTTCCATCAATCTACCATCACCGTATATAAATCTATACTAATATTATAAATGTAAGTTTGTAAGCTTGTATGTAGGGGGTAATCTCCGGAACCAATGATTTGGTTTCAAAAATTTTTTCACCAATAGAAAGTTAAATTATTCCTGAGTGCTATAGGCTATAAATTATATTTATATCATGCATATTAGCCGAGCTATCGCAATTTTAGTCTAGCAAGTCGGAAAGAAATACCTGTGAAAACAGAATTATTTGCATGCGCTGCCTAAACAGTTGTTTAAAATTGAAAGCAATGTATGACAACCCGGTTCGCCTTAATTATTTCTACAAAAAAGTCCGCGACACCTATCTTTTGTATTTTAACTTTTCGTTTTATGAAGAATAAAAAAGTATTTTTTCGACTTACTTCTAATGTTAAAACAAGAAATTTTCCGCGGACGAAGTCGCGGGCAGAAGCTAGTTCAATACAATGCGAGGATATAATTGTTACATTGGATTTAATAAATATATTAATAATGTATGACATTAATAAGTAAAGTAATGTTATTGACTTTTTTAATACCAAATAGGGTATTTGACAGGGTAGTCAATAACGATACTTTTTATGAACTGTCAAAACGCGGAATTTGTACGAGATATGTTTGAAATATTGAATTGTGACGTCACAGATTTTTGGAAGCAAATGGAATAGGTACTTATTAACATTCAACGCAATTTTACAGTTATATCTTCGCATACTATTTAATTTCTGTACTACGAGGCAGTCTCAAGCTTATTTAATTTCTTTACCTCATCATTAATTCTCCTGCCCTTATCCGAATTTGTTTGGGGTCGGCGCAACATGTCTTTTTCTTCCATACTTCTCTATTAGTCGTCATCTCGATAGTCACTCCCTTTCCAGCCATATCATCTTTCACACAATCCATCCATCGTTTCTTTGGACTGCCTTTACTTGTGAACTATTATTTAATATTTTTACATAACGTGTTAAAGTGAATTCAAAACCCTTTTTTCAGAATAAATAGGTAATATGATTCTATCTGGCTTTTACAACTCAGTAATTGGGTAATACGATCAAAGTTTAATGTAACTGCATCGTTTAAGCCTTACCCCGCAAATATGTTCCCATATTTCAGTTCACAACTGGATGAGATAGGAATTAAAAACAACTGATAACCATCCAATTACACTTTTATCTCAAAATTTGCTGAAAATTCTTCCGCAATTATGAAATTTATACGACGATTTAGTTCAGCACTTCTTGGCAGTGTCAAGATTTTCATTCTGAAGGAAAATTTTGGTCATCTAGTATTTTTAAAGCATTGTAAATCATGTCTTTTATTTCAGCATGGTTGGGAAGAGAGTAATAACAGCCGCACTGGTTGATCCATCAGGTTAAGCTACGCTTGCCGGGGTTGGTCCATGGACGAATGAGCATCCTTACTTATCGAGACTCCTCCGTGCCTCGGAAAGCACATTAAGCCGTTGGTCTGCTGGCTCTCATTTCCGCATCATTGACAGTCGTTACGTCGTCAGAAGCCCGAAAATCTGACGGCCAGTCTTACCAAGGGTTATCGCATATCCAGTTACTGTGTTGTGGAGTAAAATACTGGTATTCAGCTGCATCCGGTTAGACTGGAAGCCGACTTCAACATGGTTGGATAAAGGCTAGCTCATACACTGCCATGAGCACGTATGTGTGTTGAAGGCACTGAGCTTAGTATCGCACTAAAAATACTGGCAGTGTTTGTGCTAGGTAGATTCATTTGTCTTTTGTTTCGACATTTAGTTACTTCAAATTGGTAAGGCTAAACACAAACCACGGACACACAACCAGTGATAGCCTAGCAACAAGCGGCTTTAATACTTTTTCGTACGTTTTGTACGGGTTCATCCAACACTTGTGACCGGTGGCGGGCACCCGCTGCAATTGGGCTCAACACCGCAGCAAGAGGCGACAACCACCGGTGGTTGTAATGGTCACGTGTGTGTGGAGTCGTCTAATTGCTCGGTTGTGTTGTAATAGAAACGGCATAGTAAATGCTTCTTCACTTTTCCTTTTGATTGTAAAGGACATTTCAACATGTGGGATTGTCCGAAAGGGTTATCGCTACCCTGGAACAGAAAGGGCTAAGGAAGGAACATGGATGGGTTTTAGTCAGTAAGAGTCTGACACTCCCTTCCGTTCTTCCCAAAGTGGCAGGAGATGACGATTTCAAACCCTGCTTGGAGTCCTTAATTTTATTGAGGCATCTACAGGCAAGTCCAGTTAAGCAGTAAACAACGGTTGAACTACGAGATGAGCATTCCCAAAATATTAATCACACATTCAATCTAGATATTAATATTATTCACTAACCGGTCGGGTCGTTTGTGACTCAGTTCCCAGAAAACAGCTAGCTCAACCGGAATAATCAATTCCACGGAAAACAGTTTAAAATTGGGCTTCAATTGGAACTTGATGTTAAGCTTGTATTTAAATGCCGCCGTGGGATCTGGAGGCGATAGCCCTCGCTCGCCTGTTCGAGTGGCGCGCGGAGGTAATAAGCCGGGGGGAAACTCCGTTTCCGCAGCAAATTGCGGCGGAGCGGACGGACCTCCGGCGCGATCTCATGGCGGCCTGGAAGCAGCGACTGTCGCAACCCAGCGCAGGGCACGCCACGATAGTGGCGGTAAGGCCTTTTAGAGAATTAAGGTTTCATACTTTATCCTTATAAATTCTATTACAACACAAATATTTAATACTTACCTTAAGAGTTTTTTTAAACTAATTTACACGAAATAAAATAACATCTCGTATATTTTCGTTTGTATTCTGTTTTTTTTTGTTTCCCTTGGAGGAACAAGGCGGAATGTAAAATATTATTTGTTGGTTACACTTACTATGTAATTCGTTTATTTCATTCCAATACATCTATTAAGTATATTTTTTAATATTTATATAAAAACACAAAAAAATATAAAAAGTACTAGTACCCCACCGGTATCGGGACAATGGTGCAAGCTACTGGTGGTCAAGGCTCCTGAAAGAGGAACCTTCCAACTATACGGGCCGTGTCCAAGAGTACCGCTTTCTAGATCAAGTCCTTGATCCAAGAGCCTAACGAGAGCATCTTCAAATATTTATTCGTTTATTATTATGATTATATCGTCATATACTTTAACAGAATACCTACAATTATATATTTCACATGATATTTAGCCATTAGTGTGTTAAATTACGTAATTATCCTTGGTTTAAGATGTCCCTGAATGTCATTAGTGTAGGTTTGCTGTTACGACAAACAACGAACCTTAAAATCAGGTCAGTATCTTAACAAAACATCACCCCCAACTTTAATACGTTTTATCTGTAATTTTTTAATCACTACATAGTATAAAACAAAGTCGCTTTCTCTGTCCCTATATACCTATGTAAGCTTAAATCTTTAAAACTACGCAACGGATTTTGATGCGGTTTTTTAATAGATAGAGTGATTCAAGAGGAAGGTTTACGTGTATAATTTATCGACATGTTAGGCGGGCGAAGCCGCGGGCAGAAGCTAGTAATTTTATAAAGCAAAAAAAAAAGTGACTAACATTTTTTTACTATTTGACTGATGGACTAAATAAATAATTTCTTTATTCTTAGTGTTAATAATTAAAAAATAAATCGTAAACGTACACTTTCTCTTATTCCGTTCTACTTCGAAGTCTTTGAGCGTATATCGTAACGCGATACTTTTTAGGGCGGGCTTGTGGCTAATGAACAGTAACTGCTGTTGCAAGGTGTCTATCATTCTACGGATATTTGAGACATTACCAGCTATCTACTTGCTACGGCGCTGATCGTCGACAGAAACGCAGTCATTACACACTGAAGCAGTAATGGATTATTGAATTTGGAAACTTAACTAAAGAATAAATTGACAAGAAAAAAAAATTACAGGTCGCATGTAGACTGCTGAAAAAAGAGAAAATGTATATGAAATAACAGTTCGTAGTTTTTTTTTTCACTGCTGGCTAAGCGCACAACGTGATGCTCTTAGCCACTGATAATCAGATATAATATTGACATTAGCATATCGGTGACGCGAACCCATAAGATTAATGATGATACTTTGGGAGTGGCCAACCATTAGGCGACTAGAATCAATTCTATTTCTTGTTCATTTTGACGTTCAAAAGTGCCTTACTTGTGCCTATTTGAAATAAATCATTTGACTTTGACGTATTTCTAGATTCAGATAATTTTCCACTGTTGTATACTTTTGTATTTATTAGATCATTAATGGCAAGCTTCTTCCAATGGCAATGTTGGGGACGAAGCTCCAAAAAATTTGAGCTTATTTTTATATAATTATACATGTATATTTTTTGAAAAATAGCTACAGGTATCGGGTACAGGGTAGTACCTACGTAAAAAGGCATTACAAAAATAACTTAAAATTGCTCACCGTACGAGGTTCCTCGTAAAAATATGAGATGTGTGGTACGCACCAAGTACATGAGTATTTGTTAAGTGGAGTAACGGTACCCTGCAACCGGTTCACAGGTACCAAAATGACAAGAACCGCTAAGTACCGACACAGAACATGCACTTTTAGTACCGGTTAAAAGCTCTACCTCATCAACTGTACATATTATACACCAATACGAAAGTATAGGTAAAATATACTGATGATATTTGATTACAAAACTAAAACTCGAATATAACACATCGCTGATTTCCATTCAATATTTTGTATTCCAAATGACAAAAACAGCTTCAGCTCTTTAATATTTTCATTTAAATAATAAAGTTTTGACATATTCGAAAAGTGTTTCGGAGCGAAATCTGTTATTAAAATCGTGTTTGATGTTTCTATTTTTACATTTAAGGTCAATTTCCACTGAAAAAGCAGCGGCCTGCAGCGGTTTTTTGAGGAAAAATTATACTATTTTGAATCTTATCTACGTGGTTAAAAAGTTCATAGTCATTTAAAGGGCAGTTCCGCGAGGCTGCACGAGCCTTCTAGCGCCGCATTGCCGCTTGTGGCGTCACGCTCAGTCACTTGATCTTACTACCGCTGCGCGCCGCATCTTTTTCAATGAAAATTGACACTTATTGGAGTTTCAAAAAGTGAATTTTTTGTACAGAATATTGAAAGGGAATCGGCCAATAAAATTTATTTTACTTCATTTCAACCAACCTCACTTGATAAAAACCGAAGGATGTTATTTAGGATGGAACGAACGTACTCAGAAGATTCGTTCTTATTAAAGGTATGGAGAAAGACGTGACGTGTGAAATGAAAACCTAGTTTGGAATAGATTCTTGTTAAATCTATACGTAGGTACCTAATACTATAAATGCGAAAAAAACTCACTTCTGTCTGTTTTTTTTCTACGCTTTGACAGCGGAACAGATTTAGATCAAAAATAGCACATGATTAGATTAAGATAGAATATTCACACACAGTTTTTTTGTACATTATTATACACTATACTTATAATATAAATATTTATAATATCAATACAAAATCAAGGGAAAGAAATAATTGAGATGACTACGCTATTTATTTTGAAAATCTCTGCGATATCCACTTAAATGCAAAGACTGATGGTCGTGCTGATATAAGGAGGAAGCGCATTTCAAAGAAGAATGAACAAAGTCAGAAGTATAAAAAGGACAGAGTAAGTAAGGTAGGGCAGAATTTTAGAATAATACCAATTCTTAGCGTGTGAAAAACGTAGATATTGGAAGTGAACCATAAGACAAAAAGGAGGGGTGGGGGATTTAAGAAGGGAGAAAAGCGTTGGCATCGTCAAAAAACTTCATCTTTGTCGAATGGACATTTGAGCACAGACTTCTAGCTCGACACATGGTCATTATGTCCTTATAACGAGCATAAATATTTGTCGCAATGGAGTCGTATCCGGTACGCCCACCGCCATCTGGTGGCACTCGATGGAGTCGGTGAGGTGCGCGGCTGCGCGCCAACGATACTTCTTCACTCTCTCTGTTGGCGGCGTCGCATGCGATCACTAATTATACGTGCCTAGCTATATACTGTGCTGTACTGAACTGTTGGTTTCTAATTATAATTTTGATTGTATTACGAGTCTGTTTTCTTCATCCAACACCGCCCACCGACGTGAGACGCCCTCAGTTAAGAGGACCAACGATCAGTGTAAATGATGATGGAGAAGGGCCTCCTCCGTCATATTATAATTTACTGGAAAAAAGATCTTTCGGTGCATTTCGTCTGGGGATATCAGGAAATATCCCAATATCCGGAAGTCTCATCGTCACCCTACACCTATTAGTGGACACTTAACGCTTCGGACTACGTAACAGAAGAAATTATCTCCTAATGAACGGCAATGGGGACATCTTTATGGAATCAATTACTGCTTCGAGTGACGTCATCGTTTCCTTGTTCGGAATGTAGTACGTGGTGGTGCTGTGTTGCGATTGTGAAATTGTATGTAATTTTTCTTTTTTTAACTGTTACTTGTAATTCGTTGTAGTTGATCTGTTTATTGTGCTCTGTTTGTTGTGGTCTCCTATAATTGAAGGAGTACACCTACAAAACACCTTGTCGTCCATTATTGTTATGTTAAGTGTAGGTATATCTTTAGTTGAAGAACTCATTTTTTTTTTGTTTCTATTCGGATTCTCTTCATAATCTTGAAACATTTTATAGTTCACAGGTGCCTACCGCAAGGCTTTGGTAAGGTTACGAGGTAGACTGACGACTTCCTGAAAGTCGAAGGGATCGGTTGGATTCTGAACGCACAGAATCGATTGTTATGTTGATACTTGGGTAAAGTATAATGGCTAACTTTTCACGTTAGAACGAATTTAGATTTTTTCAAATTTGAAATGCCAGATTTTGGCAACTTAAATTTTCATGGCAGAAAAAAACGCTAAGAGAAAGGTATAATGACTACGAGATTGACAGAGCATTCCTATTACTTTTATCCAAAAAAAAACGAAAAGCAAAAAAATAGATTTCGGGTGTGCCCGTTAATGCATATCGTGCCAGATTTTGATTCCTGTTGAAGAAAAAGCCTTTTTTGTACAGGCCTAGAAGCTGCTTGTTGGCTAAATTGTAATGACAATAAAGTATGGTATTATTCAGTAACTGTGTTGTGCCGGTCAGATAAGCAGTCGCTTCATAAAAAATATTGGTATTCAGCTGCATCCGGTTATAATGAAAGCCGACCCCAACATAATTGGGAAAAGGCTAGGTAGATGACTACTCATTAATGGGTAGATCACCGTCCGATCAGGACCAGGCCAGACCAGCGCCGGACAGCGCGTACGTGTTCCCCGCGTGCCTGAAAGAGATGTCAGCATGTGAAGGGCCCCCCCAGGGCCAAGCCTGCCGGGTAAGCGGGATTGTCCGAAAGGGTTACCGCTACCCCGGAACATAAAGGGCTACGGAAGGAACATGGATGGGTTTTAGTCAGTAAGAGTCTGACACTCCCTTCCGCTCCACCCAGAGCGGGAGCACTCATTGGATGATTTCCCAGCCTTAAAAAAAAAAAAAAAAAAAGCATGTGAAGGGTCCTGTCAAAGCCGAAACCTGCCGGGTAAGCGGGATTGTCCGGAAGGATTTTCGTTACACCGGAATATAAAGGGCTAAGAAAGGAACATGGATGGGTTTCAGTCAGTAAAAGTCTGACACTCCCTTCCGCTCCTCCACCCAGAGCGGCAGGAGTCATTTGATGATGTCCCACCCTCAAAAAAAGATGACAACTTATAATCATCTGCCCAGTCTTTTACAAACTATATTATGGGCTGCCCTCAAGCTAAACAAAATACGGATGTAAAATATATTTGAGATGAAATACACCCTATTTTCTCAGTATAACAAATATTGCTTCGCTTTTCCGATAGTACAATGACCCGGAACGATTTCTATGCCCTCAGGCATTGTCAAGTTTAAGTAGAAACCCATAATCTCGAATTGTGTACGGTAAATGGAAATGTTTTATTTGTATACAAATCCATCATCGGCAGACATCGAGTGTTACAACTTAGGCTTAGCGCATTTTCATACGGCGCATTCCGTTGTTCAGGGAAACCGCTGCGTTATTTTGGATAAACACGGTAATTTTTATTCACTGTTAGCACAAAAACAAAAGCGTAACGTCTATACAAACGATCGTTCGTGTTTTTTTTTCCACGGAATTTTTAATTGTGAACAACTTTCAGTATGACACCTACTCTAAAATACCACAAAAAAGTAGGCTTTTTCATACAAAAATTCAATATTTACTTGATGGAAATAAAACTAATGTATTTTTTTTTGTTATTTCCTAGTTGGTCCCACAGTTTATAATCATGAGTACTTTCACGCCCTATCTCCTTCTCCTCTCCGTCCTTTATGCTGAACACGAAGAAATGGCTGGTCAAAAGAAAATACATATTTCAATTTGGTAGCAATTCTTGAACAAACTTTCAGAGCCGTTTACCATAGGCAACCAGCCATTCTGACGCAAACTTGAAAAATGGTCCCTAGTATAGGCAGTTTAAAGGAAAGACCCTCTGTACGTATCATCTCTGTATATTAAACAACGTCACAGGTCCGAGATGGCTGGATGAGGTAGTCTAATTTTTAAAGGATTGGCCCTCAATGACATTAAATAAATAAATAAAAAGCCTTTTATTTCTTGCATTCCATAGTACAATTTCGTTTACAGTGTGCATGTAGAATAGATTAGAAATAAATAAATTTAAATTAATGTGATTATGATTAGCAAATAATTAGAATGTAATAATAATACATTTAAATCCATTTCATTTTTGTAGTTTCATTTAAAAATGTATAAGTAAGTTGATTAGTTGTTGATTTAATTTTTAAGTTAGTGTTATAATTTACATGACATCTTACAGTAATTAATTTAATGTTATTTTTTTAGCAAGAACCCTCTCCATGAAAGGTAAAGGCCTCTTCCAGAAAAGACCAGTACTCTCTATTCTCTGCCGCTCGTAACCAATGAGTAACTGCTACTTTTATGATATCGTCTACCCAGCGTGCATTTGGTCTTCCTCTCTTTCTCTGTCCTAGTGGGCCTGTACATTGTGTTGTCTCTCTTGTCCATCTATTATCGCTTAGCCTCGCTACGTGACCAGCCCATCGCCATTTGAGCTTTTGTGAGTAATTGAGAGCGTCAATGGCTTGAGTTTTCTGTCTTATATGAGTGTGGCGGATCTTTTGGATTTTCCTTATTTTCATAATGCTCCTCTCCATACTCCTTTGGCTGGATATAATTTTGTTTTTTACTTTTCTGGTAAATTTCCAAGTTTGGCAGGCGTATGTTAATGAGGGCAGTAGGCAGGTGTTCATGACTTTCGTTTTCATTCGTATGGTCATTTTGCTT
Source organism: Hyppa rectilinea (assembly GCA_951799385.1). Classification (NCBI taxonomy): domain Eukaryota; kingdom Metazoa; phylum Arthropoda; class Insecta; order Lepidoptera; family Noctuidae; genus Hyppa; species Hyppa rectilinea. The sequence goes on along the minus strand of OX637324.1, from coordinate 1,958,241 downwards.
TTGAGTATTTCTTTGAAGCTCTAGAACTTTTTCCTTGTGATGTTGACTTTTCTCTCTCCTTCTTGTTCGTTATTTTCTTGGCTAAATGAAATTTGCTTTCCCAGGTAAATGAAGGCGTTTACATATGTTAGGGGTGATTTTTCCAGGTATATTGGTCTTTCAGTATGGTTCGTCATGACATTAGTTTTTGTTAGGTTGATTTCCAAGCCCACTTTACGACTTTCTTGGTATAGATCGTTTATCATTTCTTGTAGTTGGTTTGTATTTTCTGAGAGCAGGACTATGTCGTCAGCAAATCCCAAATGGCTCAAGTAACGTCCTTTTATATTTATGCCAACTTTTTCCCAATTTAGTTTGCCAATGATGGCCTGTAGCACCGCTATGAAGATAGTTGGCGAGAGTAGGTCTCCTTGCCGTACACCTCTGCCTATTTGTATGGGTGGTCCTGTAGTCTCTAGCTTCACTCTACTAGTACTGTTATCATAGATATTTCCTCAATGACATTAAACCAGCTAAAGTGGAAAGAGGGAAGAGACGCCTTTACAATGGGACAAACTCATATACCTATTAAAAAATATATATTCATTGACATAGAACCTGGGTGAAGAAGAATACTAAAGAAAATATTGCAGTAAACGAAAGTGGCCGCTACAATAGGATTTTTGAAAATTCGGCCCCACGAGGAGGTAAAGTGGGGGTGATGTTGGTACGGAATTTTGTTATTTCTGCCACACGACCACCTCCCCACTTGAAATAAATAAATTAGGTTAGCATTTTATACCTTAAAACATTCATTCTGTGAAACCCGCAGTAAGTAACTTCTAAATCAAATATTTGTAACACGCTTGACCGAATTTCATTGGGTAGTGCTGACGATACATTTCGTTCACGATATGAACCGTGGAGCTCATTAGGTAACTGCTTAGAACGAGACGGGGCTACGTTGAAAAGAGACGGAATACTCTGAAATATTTATATGGATTAAAACGTTTTGGATTGTAATGAGATGAAAATATTGACATAACATCCCGTCAGCAATGCCCGAATGGATAAATAGAGATATTTTGTTTTCTTTTCGTGTGGTTAGTGACTACCTGGTGTCAGAGTTTTTATGCTGCCCATGGGCCTCTGACTTAGCTTCACATGCTGTTGAGGAATATCTCTCAGACATGCTGGTTTCCTCGCCATTTTTTTTCTTCACCGATTTTTAAGCAAGTGACAATTGTACAATACGCACATAAATCCGCAAAATCAGAGGTACGTGTTTTGGGTTCGAACTCGAAGACTTGGCAGTACGACGGTCACTCCACTAGGCTATCACTGCTTTCTAATAGGTGGTGTACAGAGGCCAGCACATCAAGTTACCACAATCTGTCAAATTTCTTTGATAGTATTTCAACTTTACTGCAAAGACATAAGATTCATTTTTAATTGAGAAAATTTGACAGTTAGGGATACCTTGATGTGCTGGCGTCTGTACATAGGTAAGGTAAGGTGTAAGGTGTAAATAGAGGTGTACCTATAGAACACCCACATTTGGACAGTAAAATGGCCCATGTAATAGGAAGCGAGCCTATTGCCATCCATCAGGCACGAATCCAGACTCCAGTATAATAATGAGAAATTCCAGTTGGAAAAAAAAAAGAACACTTTGTTCGACCTGAGATTCGAATCTAAGACGTCTTGCTCATCAGTAGCGTTTGCTACCACTAGACTTACGACGCAGGCAAAACTTGACCCTGCCAGGTCAGTGGGATTGTCAGAAAGGGTTACCGCTACCTCGGAACATAAAGGGCTAAGGAAGGAACATGGATGGATTTTAGTGAGTAAGAGTCTGACACCCCCTTCCACTCCACCTAGAGCGCGAGAGAGAGAGAGATTTTTTGAGCGGGACCCATTTGATGATTTCCCATCAAATGGGTCCCGCTCAAAAAATCTCAATACCCTCAAAAAAAGATATGCAGTTCCTTCTTTCTTGTTTAAGCACTAGTTGTTTTTCGCGTAATCTTTGCAAATTTAAAATAGGTATTTTTCAGTAAGAAAATTATACAATTCCTAATTAACCCTCTTTGGAATTCTGCCCAATGCTGGCAAAACTACGCTAGCATATTTCCAAGTCACCGAAAATTGCACTTAGATACGCGATAATAATTTAACATCAAAATGACCGGAGCTTTGGCGAATTCCGTGAAACTTTAGATCTACACTTTAAGATAAATAATAATGCTTGTGGGTTCTGAAGTTCAGTAATTAAGAAGGTTAATTAGTAGTTTATGACCTACTGAGATATTTTTCTGTCTTGGTAAAGCATGCATTTTTTTATGATTGTCTTCATATCCTGGGTGGAAATCGCAGGCTTAGCGTAAGCATTATCAGCGTATAGATTTCCCACTGCTGGGATGCAGGTCTTTTCTTCTGTAGGAAGGAGTGGCCTACCAGTTGGTGGAAAACACATGGCTTATATTTTTAGTTTCAGGATATACCGGTTTCTAGGATTAGAAAAACAGACAAACAACAACAGAATCAGTGTCTTTTGTTGTTCGGGCTTATGACTACTCGAGTTTAAGACGTAGCGTTGGAAGGTCTGCCACATGGTGGACTTAATCTTGAAAAGTTCATAGGAGTCCGCTGGATGCGGCAAGCACAGAACAGGTTGAAGTGGCGGTGCTTGAGGAAAGCCTATGTCTGGCAGCGGACGATGTATCATAGCCAATAATTAAATGAGAGGCTAGACAACTGACAATCGCTTACAAAGCGTTTCGTATTTCTACAAAGGCTTTCAACAGGATTTGTATAAACTTTTCAGCAGTTTATGAAAAAAAGGAAGGAAAACTTCGTGAGGAAACCGGCAAGCTTGAGAGATATATCTTAACAGTATGTGAAGCTAGGTCAGAGGCCCATGGGCAGCATAAAATCTCTGACACCAAGTTAGTCACTAACCACACGAAAAAGAAAGAAAATTAGTTTATGTCTATCTCATAAATTGTTGACTTTTCCATCAACGTATCGCTGTTAGAATGTCACTTAGTCTACGCTTAATGGACTTAATGTTAGATGATGATGATGATAATTATGATACCACGACTTACAAAAAAACAACCGAAAGAACAACCTCTTAAACCATAAAACTCAACACGATTAAGTTCCACCAAAGTTCCACCATTAACTTGATAATTAATTTGAGATATGTTTCCAATTAGCAAGAAGTTTTATAAATAAATCTAAACTCACACAAGTTTTAATAGCGGGCAGTATTCTGTAATGTTAAACATGTACTCGTAGATTTAAGATGTAAATGATAAGTGAAGAGCTTGCGAAGTCAACGCTGCAATGCAGTTTCAAGGATCTTCTTTTCACTGTCAAATCTTCCCAATTGAAAATGAGCCTTATGCTTTAGTAATAAAGTTAAAAACTATTAAAGAAATTTAACAGAATTCGAGTAGCTTGATGAGCTGGCCTCTATATGGGTTTATTCATATTTAGACCTCAAGTCTCCCAAGGCTTGCGGACGGTGAGTAATGGGTGACTCACCGTCCGATCAGCACCAGACCCGTGCCGTACGGCGCGTATATGTTCCACGCGCGCCTCAAAGAGATGTCAGCATTATGAAGGGGCCCCTCAGGGCCAAGCCTGCCGGGTAAGCGGGATTGTCCGAAAGGGTTACCGCTACCCCGGACCATAAAGGGCTACGGAAGGAACATGGATGGGTTTTAGTCAGTAAGAGTCTGACACTCCCTTCCGCTCCACCCAGAGCGGGAGCAGTCATTGGATGATTTCACAGCCATATTTAAAAAAAAAAAAGTCTCCCAAGGCTAACATAACTAACATAACACATGTAATGTCCGAAGGGGTAACGCAGAGGTGAAAAAAAAGGTACAATATTATTGTATCTTGTTTGGTATTTAATTAAAGGTTTGGTAATTAATAAGAAGTACTCTCTGAAAATATTCCGTTTTTTTTTTATTAATAAATCCGCTTTTTTACATAACCACTAGCTGTTTAACAAAACTGCTCCGTTTTGTAAAACAGCTGAACAACGTAATTGCGTTTTTCAAAACTGCTACACACGTTTAGACATAATTCGAAATGGCTTATCTGCAGTCACAATAAACCTTTGGTGTGACTTTTAAAGCCGAATCGGTAGAAATATCGAAAAGCTATGCTCTCTTTTTTCGTTTTTTCTTTCTATTATTTCAAAGTTATCGTAGTTCCACAAGAAAATAACTTTTGTATGTTTGGAAGTCTACATATTAGTGCTTGTGACTGTACACAGCAAAATAAAACATAATGATACAATATGATTTTGTAGATAACCATAATTATTTACTTTGCGACCGTCGTAATAATAATACTCAAATATTAAATCAAAACTAGAAAGTACTTGAACAGCTGACAGTTTCAAGCATTATAGTACTGCTTGATTTTAGTGTAAATTTTCTTCAAGGAAAGACAAAATTATCCTATTCCATTCCGTTTCTAGACCATTATTTACTACAAAACTTTTTTTACTATAATTTAAAGTTATTATCAATATAAAACCTATTACACAAAGCTTCAACTTATTATCCTTTTAAAGCGTAAATCTCGTTAGAAACCGTCACGGACGCGTCAAGGAGAGGTACAGTTGGCAGCAAAAGTGTTACAATGTTTTCACTTTTTTTTTGTTCGCATGGTAATAAGTCCGAAAGTCTGACAGCCACTCTTACCCAGTAATTGGGTCAAGTTTTGTAAGTTAAAACAAAGGACACCTTTTTCAGGCAGTCGAGTAAAATCTTCGATTATTTAAGTACCTACCTAACCATAACACATTTAAATTAAAAAATATTTTTTCAAAAATTGAAAAAATCTGAATTCAAACCCTTTTTCGTCTTTACTTAGAAAATATCCATCCACGATCAATTACTATTTAAAAGAAGCATCGACATTATTCGTTTATTCGCCCTATTGGACTATCAGACATACTGCAGGGTACGAGTGGTTAAGCGGGATTGTCCGAAAGGGTAACCTCTACCCCGGAACATAAAGGGCTAAGGAAGGAACATGGATGGGTTTTAGTCAGTAAGAGTCTGTCACTCCCTTCCACGCCACCCAGAGCGGGAGAAGTCATTGGATGATTGCCCAGCCTTACAAAAAAGGGTACGAGTGGTATCCCGGTAGCATTTGGCTGATATTCCCACCAGTCGTACCTGCTCAGCGCTTCTCCTCCCCCTTATATGGGCACAGCCAAAGTGTAAACTCTCTGCCAACTTCTGTGTTCCTTTCCACACAGAACCCGTCTGCCATCAAAATAGCAAGTAAAAAGACATCTGGGCACGCTCATTCCATTGTAGACCTCGTCCATCGCTTTCCATCAGGCGAGGCCAATTCAGCAATTTTCCAACGCGAACAACAATACTTAGCATCACATTTCAAATTACTCACTAAAACAAAACTGACAGCGAACGAAAGAGAAACTAAAGCGAAAAACAAAACACAATCGCTTTTGTGCTCGCCTGTCTTGTCACCGTGAAAATGACAAGGCATTTCACGCGATCATAAAATATAAGTCTCGGCTACACTGATGAATACCCGGCTTAGTGCGGACAGTGATAGGATACAATGATGTGGACTAGGGTTTAATTATTTTATCTGGAGAATTTTTTTTGGCGTTCATATTTTTGGAACATCTTTATATTGTTCACTACCATTTTCTGCCTTGTTTTGCTCAACTGTGTTGTGTTCGGTTTCCAGTCTTACCGGATGCAGCTGATCACAGTCACTATTTAATAGTTGTAGTAATTAAAATATTACAGTAATAATTGTCGCGGATGTTTTAAAACAGGAAGATTTTAAAAGTAAAAATTGAGATTTAGGTAAAATCAGACCATTTCTTTCTAATAGATATAATGGGTGTTTGTAGTAAAATGTAACACTAAAATATATTTATTATGTTACATATTATCAAGCCTGTAATCCATGAAGGGTTAGGCAGATAATGAAGCAAGGCAATTAGTACTTCTACCGGCAAACAAACAAACCAATTTGACCTCCTTAAAGTATTGCTTTATAGCCGATAGAGCGTTTTTTAATTTAAAATTATTTAGTTTTTTCATAATTTAAAAGCTATTATATTTAAGCTAAGATATTCATAATAATGTACAAAACTTTTATTTATAATAATCAAATGGCATTAAATTTTTTTCCTTATAATTAAATAATTTATGTAAATAGCAAACATTTACATGTCAATATTTTTTTTTATGAAAAAAAAAAAAGAAAAAGCGTTTATTCGTGATAACAAACCTACGAATTACATAAATCTTACTTCTACCAAACTGTAAAGCAGTTTGTTTGCAGATGTAGCTCCCATATAAAAACCTATATTATAATGTTACTCGTAGGTACTTATCCATCCCGTGCCGTACGGCGCGTATATGTTCCACGCGCGCCTCAAAGAGATGTCAGCATATGAAGGGGCCCCTCAGGGCCAAGCCTGCCGGGTAAGCGGGATTGTCCGAAAGGGTTACCGCTACCCCGGAACATAAAGGGCTACGGAAGGAACATGGATGGGTTTTAGTCAGTAAGAGTCTGACACTCCCTTCCGCTCCACCCAGAGCGGGAGCAGTCATTGGATGATTTCCCAGCCTTAAAAAAAAAAAAAAAAAAAAAAAAAAAAAAAGGTACTTATCCATCAATAACAATTACTTACGACTAAACAAATATTCAACTATGCATCCCCATTTATGAGGCTTCGACAAAAAGTGTTAAAAATAAACTTCCCCATTTTATTTTTAAAAGACATATTTGTAGTACAGCTAGTTTCTAAATCGGATGGTATGTCATTAAAAATTGTAGGTACTAAGCATTTTCTACATCTTTGTCCATAATAGTTAGTACAAGTGGGTACTACAAATCTCTTAGTGCATTTATTCCTTTGAGGTCTTTTGTGTACCGTCTTAATTTTAAACTCATCCTTACAGTAATTTTCTATGGCTAGTAACAACATAACTTTCATGTGGACCGGCAATATTTTACATTCTAAGAATAATTCTTCATAATCACTACTTTTACAACTAGATTATGTCGGCGATTACTATCTGACTACTCTGAGAAATGAAGCCGACACAAACTCAGAGTTCTCAGCGAAATTAATATTAAAAAAAGAACGTTAACGTTTAAATAATTTGTGGTAATTTACTGAAACGTCAGCGGAATAAGCCAGAAATATCCCACAAAATAGCTGTGCTTATAATATGTAAAAGCGGACTTATGCCCATGATTTAAGCTCGCAGCATATCCTACCAACACGGTCCGAGTGACAAACTGCTTCATATATCATGTGGAGTTCCTTCTTTACCCTACAGCAGGCAAGCCAAAGAGGGTCATGTGTTTTCTTTAAACGACGTCTGGATGTAGATGGATATATTAAAATAGAATTCGAGCTATTAATTCTATCTAACTATAAAGATAAATACAAAAACGAAAAGGACAATTAGGCGTCGAAGTACTCGTCCGCTTCACTGTAATTCGGAAAACTACTCAGAAGACTGGTAGCATTGCCACGTTGAAAGGGAATCCTAATTCTCTGTCAAAGAACAAACCAACTCTCTGGTCACGTGAAGAGTCGACCAGTCGCCGAGAAATTTCCTTAAAAAGAAGTTCCATAAAGCTATTTATTTCAAATAAATCGTCATGCGCTTCAAAGCAATGATATGTATCTACAGAGGCCAGCACATCAAGCTACCCCAGTCTGTCAAATTTGTTTGATACATTTTCAACATTATTACAGAAAGAATAAGGTTCATGTTCAATTGGGAATAATTTGACAGTTTGGGATAGCTTGGTGTGCTGGCGACTGTATCTACTAGTCATGGAGTCTCATACTCAAAGCATTTATTTTAGTTAAACCAACAGGGAAAAATATTATAATAATATTTATTCCGTAAGTCAGATAAAAAAAATAATAGACAGGTTTTTTTTGTTTTATCATAATAATAAAAAAATACTTAGATAAAACACATTAAATTTGGGGAGTGGGGTGTGTTCACTACGTCACAAGTAAGTATAAAATCTACGCAGGCGTGACGTCATGCCACATTTTAACTCAATGTATCGACGTAATCTTTTGATTACGCAAAAAAAAAGAAAAAGACGGATCTAATATTTTCTAAACAAAATGGCGGACTAAAAATAAATTTAGTCAGCATCCTTATTGCAAGCACTTTGAAATTGCCAAGGAGTTGGTCAGTCAGAAAGATGGCGCTAGTGTGTAGAACGTGGTACGCGTAGTAGGTACAGACGCCAGCACATAAAGCTATCCCTAACTGTCAAATTTTGTCAATTAAAAATGAACCTTATGTCTTTGCAATAATGTTGAAATACTATCAAAGAAATTTGACAGATTGTGGTAACTTGATGTGCTGGCCTCTGTACTTATGCTCCACGAGCACTCTTTCAAACATAATTCATCATTTGCCTAGCCTTTTCCCAACTAAGTTGGGGTCGGCTTGCGGCTTTATTTTTTTTTGTAAGGCTGGGAAATCATCCAATGACTTCTCCCGCTCTGGGTGGAGCGGAAGGGAGTGTCAGACTCTTACTGACTAAAACCCATCCATGTTCCTTCCTTAGCCCTTTGTGTTCCGGGGTAGCGGTAACCCTTTCGGACAATCCCGCTTAAACGGCAGGCTTGGCCTTAAGGGGCCCCTTCATATGCTGACATCTCTTTGAGGCGCGCGTGGAACATGCGGCTGAATACCAGTATTTTACATGGAGCGACTGCCTATCTGACATCCACAACCCAGAAACTGGGCAATACGGTACCCCTTGGTAAGACTGGCTGTCAGATTTTTGACTGTCATAGATGCACATATGACAGCCGGGACCAACGGCTTAACGTGCTTGCCGAGGTACGGAGGAGTCTCGGCATGTACCCATCCACGGCCAACCCCGGCAAGCGTAGCTTAACCTGATGGATCGATTGTGCGGCTGTTAGTACTTAGCCACGAGCTCCTCTTTCAAAAACATAATTATAATTATTTTAACCTCAAATATTTCAGGGAAGCCCTTTTAGTTTTTACATAGGCCGAATGAAACATATATGTATGTTTCATTAATCAAGCAACGTAAAGTTAATGAGGGTTGTATACAGAACCCAATATGAAACTACAATTTAAGGGCCCCGGCTCCAATCTATCCGAATTCTAAAATTTTCAGTCCAAATATTCCCAAAATTATGCCATACCTACAATCCTATTAAATTCTAGTACAAATAAACCGCTAAGCGCTTTCACAGCTTCCAACGTAAATACTCTATTGAACCACTTAACGAAGATCGTGGTACGGGATTCAAGGTCATTTGTCATTTCATACCCAGAAGACGTTTTTTGACTGAGGTTCGGGTAGACTGAGTTCAAAGCTCCATTTAAAAAATGCAAAAACTTTCAGATAATTTGGTGGAATAGGTTTTACCTATCAAGAGACTAAACTATCAGTTCGTAAACAATATATAGAGAATTATTTAGATTTGTTGATTTGACTCTTATATTTTTCTACTCAAAAATAATTGCCTCAACCTTTTTTTACGGTTAAACGTAGATTTTTTTTTTTCCATATTTTTCTGTAATTTTGTACTGTATTTTAGTAATAAAAATGTAAAAGCCGAGCTTCTAACTGAACGGAAATAAATTGCTACGACGCATGCGTTCTGCTCAACGCATAGCCTAGCCGGGTGGGGGGTAGACCGGTCCGCGTTTCGTGAGGGGCTGCACGCCTTTTCAACGTTAATACATTTCGCGCGCAGTGTAAAAAAATGCAGTGAAGTGACATTTGAATAAAAGTATTCAAAAAAAGAATGTGTTATCGGTAAAGTGTGTGGTGGAGAATTTTGAGAAAAAATTGTTGTGAAGTTTAGTGATGTGCTTAAAGTGTTTTTAGGTAAGTTTTTAATGTTTTTTTTTCTTTATTAATACCGGTAATTACCCGTTAAATATGTTACAAAGTTTTGAGTGATTTTTGTCAAAAACTTTTGTTACTATAGTCGAAGTTTTAAAGTTACATAATCACCAAGTAAGCAAAGTTTTCAAACTATTTGAAGCGTGTACATAGCGAGATTTCTAATTAACTATAAAAGAGGTTGATGAAAAATTATGTTTTGATCGAAAATGGCTTGATAAGTATTATGTACAGGTACATCATTATGATTTAACTTACATGAAATTAACATAATTTTGTTTCTGAAACCGCGTGGCCGTTGCGTAATTTCAGCCTATAAATAAATCATATTATTTCGTAATTTGGTTACTATAGAACGAGATACAAAACAAAAGTCTATTTATTTTTGAATAAAATTATAAACCTCATTAACAGAATAACGACCAAAACTATTAAAACATTTTGTTAGAACATTAATAAAACCTAGTATAATTAAGAAAAAATAAGTATTATATTTTTTAAGTATGATTTTTATAGTTTTTTTTTTATTGAAAAATAATAATATTATAATATTTTTATAGAAATATTTTTGGTTTAAGTAGGGTTTGATGTTAGTAAGTTTTGGAGCCATAGATTTAGAAGCTATAGCCTTTTAAGTGTTGTTACCTTTCGACTAGGCAGCCTTTACGAAACAAATACACGTAATATATCACCTATAATGCTATATATAAATAAATAAATAATAAATTGTTTATTACCCTAAAAAAAGGTTACTGAAAATGTTCCATGCCAATTTTACTCTCGATCAAATTTCAATTTAAAAATGTTTATAATTGAAATTTTATAATTATGTTCCTGGTAGAGGAGCTTAATTGTGGCTAAGTAATAACAGCCGCACGGGTCGATCCATCAGGTTAAGCTACGCTTATCGGGGCTGGTTCGTGGATGGGTGACCATCTTTACATATCCAGACTCTTCCGATTTTTGAGAAGCACGTTAAGCCCAGTCCTGGCTGTCATCCTACGATCTTTGACTGTCGTTACGGGTCGTCAGAATCCCGAAAGTCTGACAGCCAGTTTAACGGGGTATCGTATAACCCTGTAACTGACTGGGTTGTGGAGGTCAGATAGGCAGTCGCTCCGTGTAAAATACTGGTATTCAGCTGCGTCCAGTTAGACTGGAAGCCGACACCAGCATAATTGGACAAAGGCTAGGTAGATAGATGGTCCTGGTATGGTAGCTATGGTTAGTATAAATTGTATTGGATTATTATTATTTATGAAACAAGTTACTGAGCAGAATCGGGTCCTATGAGGGTTGCGCCCTTGGTACCTAGTTCAATGTAAAAGACATTGGAGATCTTTTCACTCAGCGAAAGTGAAAACAAAAATTCCCTTTGTATACAAGTTTGTCATAACCGAAATAATGACTGATAACCTTGACTAACCGTTGCCAAATATAGGAACCGGGTATTAAAATACCCAAACTAGTACAGTACAGCACTATTAATACTGAAATGCAACATAATATCATGCAACGATGGATAGGTGAATGTTATATGGAGCGCGAATTATAATAATTGGATTTGAACCTAGCTGGGCTCTCAAATCACACCCACTTTGCTAGTGGTAGTTTTATCATAGAACAAATGAGATGTACGTACACGCACCCATGTGCGTATTGTTTACTTATCACTTGCTTAAAAATCGGTGAAGGAAAACTTTGTGAGGAAACCGACATGCCCGAGAGATATTTCTCAACAGCATGTGAAGTTAAGTCAGAGGCCCAAGGGCGGCATAAAAACTCCGACATCAGGTTAGTCACTAACCACACGAAATAGAAAGATTGTCATATCAACCGTAGATATACCGAACATATACCTTCCCAAAACATCATCAATACGACCTGTCAGATTGCCACGACAGTCATTTGTTCCGTTTTCGAAAATCAACTCAGCAAAAGGTCAATTCCAGAAACTGAAAACGTTTACTATCTAATCAAAACCTCCTTTCGGTGACAATCAATACCACAAATAAAGGTTCATTGAGGATATTGTTGTCCCTCTTATTACTAATTAGCTTCTGCCAGCAGCTTCGCCCACGTGAATGTCTGTAACTATCCCAGGAGGACATACTACCAGGATAAAAGTATCATCACTTGCCTAGCCTTTTTAGAAATATTTTGAGGTCGGTTTCCTGTCTAACCAAAAGCAGCTGAATACCAGTAATTTACATGAAGCGACCTGACCTCCACAAAGCCGAAGTCAAATAATAAATGATATAAAATAGGCACAAGAAAGGCACTTTTGAACGTCAAAATGAACAAGAAATAGAATTGATTCTAGTAGCTCCTTCCAAAAGGTAGTTTCGTATAGAAAAGAATGGGCAAGAAACTCCACCGTTACTCTTGTAAAATGTTACACAAACCAGTTACTGAGTAATCAGAGTGTTAATCCAGGTTATAAACTATCTCTGTGCCAAATTTCATATCTATTCAGCCATTGTGCGTTGAGTAACAAATATTCACCCATCCAAACTTACGTATTTATAATAATAGTAAGATCAGTAGAAGTGCTGTTAAATCTTACTGATTGAAGGTGCTGTTAATCTGTGGTTGGTCGATAATTAAGTGATTGATTGACGAATTCTGCAGATAATTTTTTATTCGTCGAAACTCATCATTGAAGTAACTTAGATTCTGTATCCTGTAGTTACAATTTATTCTTATTTATTTAACAGATTTAAATAATCTAAGACGTTGTACAGTTAAATATAACAAACGGTAATACAAATCAAAATTGAAAAAAAAAGCATAGCATAGAAAAATTGATTGACATAATATTTTTAGTATGTCAATTTCTCATGCTCTATTTGTGAGCTCTAAATGTAAAGACAAGGACAACTTTTAACTATCTTTCATCCATCATCTCACAGAATCTTAAACTTTCACGACAGACAATGACACTAAATGAACTTTTACATTTGACACTGACCTAGACATGCACTCGTTAATACACTGTCGGTTTTAGATAAGGTTTGTCTTGAACACTACAGTGTAACTTGATTAAATGGCCTTTGGATATGTGAGAAACCTTTTCTACTGATTAACAATGAGGTCTTGACACTTTTGCGATGAAATACCTTTTTTTTTATCAATCTTTGGTAAGCTACGTTTGCCGCGGTCGAACCGTGGATGAGTGATCATCCGTTGCATACCGAGACTTCCCTGTGTCTTGAAAAGTTCATTAACGTCCGGACTGTGTTTTGTAAATCTTTGACCGTCAAAAACCCGAAAGTTTGTAAACCAGTAAAGACTGGTTTACAAACTTTCGGGAAAGCCTAAAGAGTATTTTTCTTTAGTTGTCTCATTTGGTAAACAAATGTCGCGGCTAATATTAAGATTTCTAGGTAATGTATGTGTCTCTGAAGCATTTTAAAAAAATAATTCATGCCTTAAGTGTATTATTCAAAGTTCAAGACGTATATGCTTAACTCAAAGTGTTTGATTGATACGAAAAATCAGAATTTTCGTCCCGTGTTTATTTAACAAATTGGACACTGTAAAAGAAATACACTATAGGGGTATCGTGTTACGCAGTTGCTGGGTTGTGGATATCCGGTGGGCAGTCGCTCCTAAAATACTTTTTTTTTATGGCTGGGAAATCATCCAATGACTTCTCCCGCTCTGGGTGGAGCGGAAGGGAGTGTCAGACTCTTACTGACTAAAACCCATCCATGTTCCTTCCTTAGCCCTTTATGTTCCGGGGTAGCGGTAACCCTTTCGGACAATCCCGCTTATCCTAAAATACTTGTGTTTTGCTGTTTACGGTTAGACCGGAAGCCGACCTTAACATAGTCCAGGAAAATCCTTAGCTGATGATGATGATTTTCGTTTTCATCAACATTGATGATATTTTTCTATTCATATTTTCAGCAATATTGAAGAAAGTTCTTCATTCCATCGTACAAGACCTTTTCATTTTCAAAAGGGGCATTTATAGGTAAAATTGCCTTTAGAAACTTTTGAAAGGTCAACCCACCAATTAAGAATCTCACGATAACTTATTTGATGTTCGATTTTTTTTAAATCTTTCTGTTTTTTGTTTTGTTCTTCATTCAACCTTATTTGTCTACTACACAATGTTATCAGCTAGTATCTTTTCGCTCGATTGACAACTCAAAATTGTGAAATAGTCGAATCCTAAGCATGCAGCACATAAAGCCAAAAGTGAAAAACAAAATAATGTGAAGTTTTTAAGTTATGTTTTGGCAAACCGGTTGAAGGCCTACCTGAAACTTTTTTATTTTTTTTATTTCCGGATGGGCCAGTTCTTGTACTCGAAAAAAAAATACTCTCTTGCATTTGCGTGAATTATAAGAAAAGCTGCCTCGTCGAACCACGACCACTAGATAGTGGTGGCAAGCACTACTGCTGAGCATGAAGTCTTGGATTTGATTCCCAGGTCGGGCAAAATACCACTTTTGCTCAGCCTGGGAATCCAATCCAAGCTGACCATAGCTGGATTGTCCGAAAGGACTACTGCTGCCCCGGAACACATAGAGCTTAGGAAGGAACATGGATGGGTTTTAGTCAGTAAGAATCTGAAACTCTCTTTCACTCCATCTACAGTGGGAGGAGTCATTTGATGATTTCTTAAAAAAAAAGGTCAGACTAAGTGTTATTGGGTTTTGCTGCCAGGAATTGATCAGTAGCAGCCCACTTGATTTGTGATGGCAATAGACTCGTACCCTATTACAAGGCATTTAAACATAACTAGCAAAATGTAGGTGTCTTGTAGGTAGTCCTCTGCCTAAACTTTCGGGGATTAGAGTCGTAATTATTATGTTATATTATTTGGAATCCTAAAAGAGTATCTCTTGACACTTGAATGACGTTAGGAGAGAGACGTTGTTAGAAAACATTTGGGAACTTGTTTCAAGATATTGTAGTGATAAAACGAAATGGCGGCGGTTTCGATTTCGAACGGGTGTCAAAAGATTCTTCGACCATTTTATGAAGATGGGTTGTCAGTTTGTGAAATGCTGAATTGAAATTGACATTAATAGCGCAGTGCTTGAGTACTACAAGGATGTTTTTGACAATGATTGATAACAATCCTACGCTTTGGAAAATTCTAGAAGCCATTATGTATTTTTAAAAAAAGAACAGAATTGTTTGAAAGATTTTTGATCCAACTAACTGGAAATTGATACGATATAATTATATAACAAAGGGCATTCGAGATTTTGAAATTAACGAAAATTCCAGCGATTTTTGAAACGAATATACAACTGTCCTATAGGAAAATGCTTTAAATATTTGCAACAAATACAATTTGCAACAGAACATAGTAATATGAATAATGTTGAATAGTATTTCAATTAATCTGCCTAGCCTTTTCCCAACTATGTTGGGGTCGTCTTCCTGTCTAACCGGATGCAGCTGAATGGAGCGACTGCCTATCTGACCTTTACAATTCATTAACTGAGTAATACGATACCCCTTGGTAAGACTGGCTGTCAGACTTTCGGGTTTTTTGACGACCCGTAACGACTGTCAAAGATGCAAAAATGACAGCCGGGACCAACGGCTTAACCTGCTTTCAGAAGCACGGTGGAATCTCAGTATTAATTAAAACTTTCAAAATTGTTCGTGTTTTGTTTCTCCCGATTCATGTTGGCCCACAGACCTATGTGACATTATTTAATTCACTAATAAGGATATACTCATAACATACATAACATCATGCCTGGAACCTCCGAAGGGTTAGCCAGTAGTAGGTTTAGCTTTAGGACACCCTCATTTTGCCAATTATGTTTGAGTCCCATGTAATAGGGGATAACCGGACACTTCAGACGGCGCTGCTACTGCGAATATCCGGATGGAAAAACCCAATAACACTTTGCCTAATCCAGGAATCGAACCCAGGAACTCATGCCCATACAGTGGTGCTTGTGACTTAGTACCAATGAGGCACTAATGAGAAGCTTGAAGGTAATTTAAATTAAGGATAGTAATGAACAGCGACAAGACATAATAATCGCAAAATTACCCACAAGCCTTCTCAGTATGCGAAAGGGTCTTTGGTTAATAATGGAAACATAATAGGCCGGTAAAACAATGGACACATGCCGATCACTGAGACGTTAAATCCAATTTCGACGAACAACCACACAAAGCAAAATATAAATTGTTATCTTAATCAATTAGGAATAACGTACAAGCTAAGTTCATTATGGGCCTGTGTATGTAATCTATCTCTAATTACAGCGGCCGGCTGTGCTGTATACCTATAGATATTTACACAAAGACTGAACTTACCACTACGTGGGGCTGACACGGTTTGACGACACGGTTGGCGCAGTGGTTGAACGATTGACTGGTGCGCAGCATGTCGCGGGTTCGATTCCCGCACGGAACAAATATTTGTGTGACCTACAAGTATTTTTTCCGGGTCTGGGTGTTTTTCTATCTATTATAAGTAGGTATTTATTTAAAGAATGTGTGTAAGTAGTTTATCAGCTATCTCGTTACCATTACCCAAGCATTAGGTTGCTTAGCTTGGGACTATTATGGCGTTGTGTGAAATGTCCAAGGATATTATTATTATTATTTTTAGCCTTGACATAATCAGGTCACGTAGAAGATGACCTAGACACACAAATAATGGTCCAATTGATAGTAGCCCAGACCATGCCCATACGAAGTGACAGTCTACACGGAATAGCAGAGATGGAAATTTAAAAACAACCCAATTTAGTTGAAAGTTTGAACACGAAACTTTATACAGTACTAGCTGCTCCCGCGCAATTTCACCCACTGCTCGGCTCCTATTAGTCGTAGCGTGATGTTACATATCCTATAGCCTTCCTCGATAAATGGACTATCCAACACAAAAAGATTTTTTCAATTCGGACCAGTATTTCCAGAGATTGGCGCGTTCAAACAAACAAACTCTTCAGTTTTATAATATTAGTATAGATATTGTTTGGTGTTTCTACAACAACTTACAAGTCTATAGAGTCTATGGTATAGATTGCTTGTCTATGCCTCCTGAATAGACATAGCTGTAAGTTATGGAGTGAGGCTTTTGTTCAGCAGTAAGATAGGCTGAGAATAACCAGATACCTTGGTAATCTTTGTTAACTGGACACAATGTGGCTATGTATGATGCTGTCGACATAGATGACTTGGATTCAAAACATAATAATTTTTAATTAATGCAAGCAAAGGATTCATGGCGCGTGCTGCCTCTCTCATAAGAAAAGGAATCACGGAGAAATCTGTGTATAGATAAACCAAGAGACTCCTCCGTACCTTGGAAAGCACGTTAAGCCGTTGGTCCCGGCTGTCATTTGTGCATCTTTGACAGTCGTTACGGGTCGTCTGAAGCCCGAAAATCTGACAGCCAGTCTTACCAAAGGGTATCGTATTGCCCGGTTGCTGGGTTGTGGAGGTCAGATAGGCAGTCGCTCCTTGTAAAATACCGGTTAGCCTGGAATCCTACCCCAACATAGTTGGGAAAAGGCTAGGCAGATGTTGATGTGAAAGTAACTACAAAGAGCAACCAAGACTCACAACGCATGTTGCTGCCGGCCTGCTACTGAAGACGAATACTGACAACTAAGTATGTGGTAAGCTCCTTCGTAAGGATGTGATTACAAACATTGAAACAGTAATTTGGAGGGGCGCGCCATGTTATCGTAGGTTATCTATTATTTAAAAAAACACCTCCTTGTTTGAAGTTGGTTAAAAAGAATTTCGATTAAATTTTAGTTATACGTCAGAGCCAAATTGCATGATTAAATTCGTAAGCAATAATAGACCTAATTTAAAATAATAATTATTTCTTTTGAAAGCCACATATTTCAAGAACTAATTTATTCCATTAATATTATAAATATTTTTAATTTATATGCAAATTAAAATTCCATCTGTATTTAATAATTTTAATTACTTATTTTATTCAGTTCTGAGAATAAAAAGCGCTTTATGTAAATTAATTATCTATTTAATCGTACTAAACTTGTTATAAAATATAAATTGGATATATAATTTCGTTGATGAAATACTACGATACAGCCATAATTTTTAAAGCCTTATTAAGAGCGTCGATTAATAAATATGTCTAATAATTAATCAAAATTTTTAAAGGTTTAATTTGCTTACTTTTTTACCAAATAGGTACATAGTCTGATAAAAAAGTAAGCATATTAAAATTTATGGATATCAATTTGTAGTGCTAATTTCAAATAGCGCTTTGATTTGATTCATTTAAAGAATTGATTCAGAAATTTTAATTTTAAATCAAGTTAAACTTGTTTTTCATTTGGAGGTTAATTTCCTCAATTTATGAAAGTGATTTTTCTTTATTTATTATTTTTTTTTGTATTTATTCAAACAATAATCTTTGAAAAAGTGGAGAAATAATACAAACTTTTTAATCACTGACGACTGTGTTCTAATTCCCTTTGGTGACTTATTACGTAAGAAAATATACTAATTATAGGTTCCCTACTAAAAGTTTCATAAAGCATTTTTGGAACAGACATTGTAAGAATGGAGGGAGACAAGAAAACGAAAGATTCTGTGACATTTATATTTAACTTTGACTTTGACTTGTTTCGCAGAAATCTTGATTTTTTTACAAGTCGCCACATCGTTATATCAACTGTAAAGCAAAAGCGGGTGACTAGAAATACAATTTATGCACACGTAACTCAATAAAATGTATGGAACAGCTCATTTTTTATACGCAATATCAGGGTTCATCCCATTGTTAAAGTTGTTCGTACCGATGAATAGAATGCTCCCACGAAATTCTTAAAGTAAATTTTTGAACACCTTATATAGTACTAGCTTTGCCCGCGACTTCATCTGCGTGGAGTTTGGTTATATCGCAATACTGGGACATATTTTTGAGACAATAAGTAGCTCATGTCCTTCCCTTTTTTTTAAGACTGGGAAATCATCCAATGACTTCTCCCCCTCTGAGTAGAGCGGAAGGGAGTGTCAGACTCTTACTGACTAAAGCCCTTCCATGTTCCTTCCTTAGCCCTTTATGTTCCGGGGTAGCGGTAACCCTTTCAGACAATCCCGCTTACCCGGCAGGCTTGGCCCTAAGGGGCCCCTTCATATGCTGACATCTCTTTGAGGCGCGCGTGGAATATATACGCGCCGTCCGGCATGGGCCTGGTAATGGGTGACTCACCGTCTTATGTCCTTCCCTGGGATACAACTTATCTCTCTGCCAAATTTTATGGAAATCCGTTCAGTGAACATAAAGACAGACAGAGTTACGTTCGAATTTATAATATTAGAAAAGATATCAATAAAAATATCACCTTGCAAAGGAAATTATGTTCTAACTCAAATGTGAAAAGTAGGACAGATTCGCGGAAATGAACGTACAATTTATGTAGGAATGTATTATATATATATATAAAAAAAATAAGATGAATTATCTTTTCCTCTGTGTTATTCAAATACCTTTTAAATTCAATTAAAAGTAATTAGGTACTGTAAAGGTTTCATGCAAAAGGCCACCTTATGTCGCAGCAGGCTGGCTGGAAATTCTGTCTGCGTTCGATTTTTCAAATCAATTTAGAATAAGTTTAAAATAAGAATTATTTTTGTTTTATGAAAAACAGTGTTAAAATAGACGCATATATGTGTAGACGTTTAAAATAAATTGATGTACTTAAAATAAATATATTACACTAACGTCATCCCAGTAAATCCCGAAGAGTTAAGCAGAGGTGTACTTATAATTACACCCACATTGAACCAGTTCTTTTTGAGTCCCATGAAATAGAAGGCTATTGGAAACTGGGTATAAATCTAGCCTCCAGGCACCTACTGAGAAATTCCAGATGAAAAAATCCAATACCACTTTGCCAATCCAGGAATCGAACCCAAGAACTCATACTCAGTTTGTCAGCTTGTGACTGCTGGACCAACGAGGCACTCCTCGCCTCAATTTTGTAATCTAGCTATCATTATTTTTCAAGTGTACCTACCTTATTAATAAAACAATTTTCATCTTTTTCTTGTACCCCTAAGCCTTTTCCGTCTGTTTATTTAACAAGGACTATCAAAGAATTACTTGAATAATTCTCAGACGATTAATTACAAAGAGTTTTCATTCAAGCAATCGAAAGTGAACCAAACTCTCGATATCTTTTGAAACTTAAACAATAATACGATATTGCGGTGGAGTTTCATCCCTTTAGGAGCTGTAGTGAATTGGAAAATAACTTTATTGTTATTAAGGCTTTTGTCTAATTGGGTTCTGATAATAGTGTTTATTATATCTTCAAATTATAATTGTATTTCTTTGAAGGTGCGGTTGGGTCAACCCAGTAACTGGATTTTGGAGATTAGATAAAACGTGGCTCCTTGTAAATACTGATATTCAGCTAGCCGAAGGAAGCCTCTTGATAATTGGGACAAGGCGATGATAATTACCAATTCTAATGTAAACAAATGCGAGTCGGACTCACGCAGCAGCATTATCTATAAAAACGACAAAAAAATTGTCTGTTATATAGGAGCCTCCGTTAATATTTATTATATTTTGTTTTTAGTAGGTATTTCTTGTTATAGCGAAGGATCAGTGTAGGTTCGCTCAAATAAAATACGGATTGCTCAGAAATAATTGGATTTAATCCTTACAGTTCGACCGTTCAGTTTTTGAAAACTAACTCATTTCAATGTCGCTAACAAGTTTTTGACAGTTGTCACATTGCTGTCGACAGACATCAAAAGTTACACTTCATGTCAGGCATTATTATAAAGCTAACAATAGTGGCAACAAAATACATCATCTGTGAAAATTCAACTGTCTAACTATCACGGTTCATGAGATACAGCCTGCGATAGACGGTTAGACGGATAGACAGCAGAGTTTTAGTAATAGAGTTCCGTCTTACCTTTTGGGTACGGAACCCCAAAAAAAGAGAAAAAAAGAAAGTATGTTCATTTGCGATAAATATGACTCAAAGAAAGACAACAAACACAAAAAGGAAGAACTTATTGGCATCAAAAAATTCTTCGTCATCGCTGTCAGTGAGAAACATGCCCAAAAGGCTGGCAGCGTTGCCAAGTTGGATGGCAACGGTGATTCTTTGACCCATAAATAGAGTTGAGTAACCAGTGGGCGATGTCCCGAAATACTTGATGAGCACTCGGGCCCCATCCTCGGGCCTAGTGTTTCAATCCCAAACATCTATATAAACAGTGTGTTAGGTTAAACGAGGGACATACTTTCAGGTTGTATAGTACTCATGAAAATCAGCAACTTTGTCCATGGGAACAACTCTGAAATATGAAAAAAAAATATCAGCTGGTTCAGACATTTTAACGAAATATTTTTTTTCGTGATTTCAGGTATAGTTCCGTATTCAAAGACGTTCATTTTCATGACTAAAGTAAGCCCTGAAAGTATGTCCCTCGTTTAACCTAACACACTGTATTTATATACGTAGTAGTTTAGTTATACCTATTCTTATTTTCGTCGCGTATTAAAAATCATGTCCCCGCTATTTACGATAAATCTTCTTTTCTATGAAAAAAAAGATTATTGTATTAGAAGTAAACGAAGATCGATAGCCTTATCTAGATGTAAATATCGCTGAACTTAGCCGAACATGTCTGAGATAGGCTTAGGCGGGTCTACATAGTCTTACAACCGATGAATACTAAGTTATTTGGTTAAATCGAATACTTAGGAGTTTGGGAGACGGCTTGGTGTTGCTAAGTTTTTGTGTGTTTATTGATCGATTCTAGACTGTTTTGATGTGCGTTTATCGTTTTATGTTTTGAATGTTAAGCTGTTTATTTTATTTTGATGTGAAACATCTATTGCGGTGTTTTTAGACCGACTATTAAGGGCGACGGGTCGACACGTTATATGATAGCATGAAACATTTTGTATGGTGTGGTGACATGTTGGCAATACATTATAACATAATGATTTGCTTTCATAAGTATCCTTTTATGCAGCTGTTTTGCATCTGCACCGCGACGACGACGGGTCCCATTTATTGTCGAAATATGATAAGAATGATTTTACGTCTTGACTTAAAATAGTAGTAGCTATACTTAATTTGTAAAGCAGCTACGGTAAAAAATTGTTCCAAGTCATGGGTCTCGAGTGCGAATCTAAGGCACGCACATCAGATTTTTCGGATTCATGTGCGTATTGTATAATTATCCTAGCTAATAGCTCCCATCAAAATGGTTGAATGGTGCTAATCCATGCGTCATGTTCATGAACGGGCGCCGTCACTAGGGACTGGCCACCTCTTAACTGCCACGGCTGTTTTAAAATTTAACTTAATTTTGAATTGTTTTTTAAATCTTGTAATTTATGGACGCTTTTATTAAGTTCTGCATCGTTCTCACGTGCATATTTCAACATGAATGATGTACCCCAGTTTTTGTAAACATATTTTGATCTAAAAGAGTGTCCATGGAGTTTCTTGCCCGTTCTTCTCCATAGGTACCTACTGCTTGCTTCATCTTTCTGACTGACCGACCCCTTGACAATTCAAAAGTGCCTGTAATTGGTTTATTTGAAATAAATGCTTTGAGTTTGAGTTTGAGTTTATCACTTGTTTAAAAATTGGTGAAGGAAAACATCTTGATGAAACCAGCATGTCTGAGATATATTTCTCAACAGCATGTGAAGCTATATCAGAGGCCCATGGGCAGTATAAAAACTCTGACACCAGGTTAGTCACTAACCACACGAAAAAAAAGAAAGAGTTAAATGTGTAATTTTCCTTAACTGCGAATAAGTATCAATCATAATCTAAATATTAAATTTTCAAAGCATATCGCTAATCCATTGCTTCATCAGTTCAAAAAATTTGAAAGAAAAATTAATGTTATTGAACTGTCAAAATGAAACCCATTGCTACTATAAAGTGGGTTACGCAATTAAGGTGCGAGACACGGCAATTGCGCTTGGCATTTCAAAAAGGTAATAATACTATTTTAGATGACCTCTTTTGTTTCTGAAGGCTTTAAATCAACTCTATCTGTCTATGGCAAAAGGACTATTACACAGCGAAATTAATCAAAGAGATCTCTACCATAGACTGCACAAACAGAGCACAATTAATCTGAAGATTACTTCACGAGAATAGTTTGAAAGCACAGTTAGATTAGAGATCACGAACTAGATAGGACACAGAAGGTCGGTTCCATATACAAGCTCAAACGCACACACACATAGACACGATACACGTATAGCGATTGCAAGCGCACTCGCGACCGGCATTTATTTGAAGTCGTACGTTCGTGTCTCCTTTTTTTTGCATCACTGTCAAATTCACACTTATTCTCATTACAATAGGGTACTAGATGTAGACCGTGAATTCGAATCCAGGCAGGTACTAAGGTAAGCGGGATTGTCCGAAATGGTTACTGTTACCCTGAAACATAAAGGGCTAAGAAAGAAACACGGGTGGGTTTTAGTCAGTGAGAGTCTAACACTCCCGCTCCACCCAGAGCGAGAGGAGACAATTAATGATTTCCCACCCTCAAAAAAAAACTAAACTTTGTGTATTTAATTTCATCACCAATGCTCTCAAAACGGCGAAGAAAAACATCGTGAGGAATGTCTTAAAACCAAACTATTGAAAACATGTGACATTTACCAACCCGCAGTGGGCGCGCGCGGTGGATTATAGCCCACGCCTTGTCACCGAGAGAAGCCTTAATCAACCTATTATGTACCCAGCACTGGGTACATAATAGGCTGATTATGCTGTTAGGTTATAATATGAATTTTGTAACCAATATTTAGTAACCATATTTTGTTTAAAAGAGTGTCCATGGAGTTTCTTGCCCGTTCTTCTCCATAGGGACCTACTGCTTTGGAATGGGCATCTAGCTTCATCTTTCTGACTGACCCTCTTGATAATTCAAAAGTGCCTGTAATTGGTTTATTTGAAATAAATACTTTGAGTTTGAGTTTGTGTTTGCCACTGACAATTTTGATAAAAAACAAATTGATCTTTGTTCTCGTGACACTATTATCACTATTGTACCTGTGTGTATGTGTGCGTGCGACTGTTTTCACTCATTGTATGGAGTCGAACTTCTGTACTCATCTATTATGTGGTTAGAGGACATGTTTGAACCAGTCTGAGAATGGCTCAGACATAGCTTTAAGTAGTTTCACGCAAATATACGTCCATTGAATGCTAATACCTTTTCTCAATAACGGTTCCATCAAGAGGTTTATTTGAAGAAGTTGGGTGTGGGTTTAGTAATGAATGAGTGTCGATATTCAGGGGTTCAATGTGAGAGTAATTTGATTGTCTTTTGTCTTGTAATCGGAATTTTAATCGTATTAACTGTCTACAAACCCTTTTGTTTAGGGCAGGGGTTCCCAAACTTATTTTGTCTACTGACCATTTTGAGAATCAATTATTTTTTAGCACTCGCATTTTTTCACCTACTTAAAAACCGCCATCTAAATAAAATTACAAAATTACAAATTACCCTAAGCTTTTACACAACGCCCGTCTCTAACTGCCTTTTATGCCTTCAGGGCCCACAAGAAGGCGTTATCGCCCACTTTGAGAAAGGCTAGTTGAGGTATAAATTGATGATATCAAAGTATTTGGTTGGTATTTTAAAACTAGTGGAGGATTGCTTAGCGATAGCCTAGTGGTGTGACCGGCGGACTGCCAAGTCATAGGTCTGGAGTTCGAACCCAAAGCACGCACCTCTGAATTTTCGGATTCATGTTCGTATTGTATAATTATCACTTGCTTAAAATCGGTGAAGGAAAACATCGTGAGGGTTTGCATGCCTGAGAGATATTTCTCAACAGCATGTGATGCTAAGTCAGAGGCCCATGGGCAGCATTAAAACTCTGACACCAGGTTAGTCACTAACCACACGAACAGAAGAAGGAGCAGCACGCTAGGTGTCGCTAGCTGAATAATATATCCTACTAATCCTACTAATATTATAAATGCGAAAGTTTGTAAGGATGGATGGATGGATGTTTGTTCCTCTTTCACGCAAAAACTATTGAATGGATCTGGATAAAATTTGGCACAGAGATAGATTATAGTCTAGAATAGCACATAGGCTACTTTTTATCCCGGCAGAATATACGGTTCTCGTGGGATAATTTCCTACAAACACGCGGGCGAAGCCGCTGGCAAAAGCTAGTACTTTAATATGTCCTCATACTTTAACATGTTGTTAGCATCTAGACGAATATTATATACTAAAATTTATGTTGATAGGCAGCTTCGGTGTTGGTCCTCCAACACCGAAGCTGCCTATCAACTCCTATCAGCTCAACAACTGCCTATCAGCTCGTGGGTAAGTAATAACAGCCGCAAGGTTCAATTCATCAGGTTAAGCTAAGCTTGCCGGGGTTGGCCAGTGGATGGGGGGTAACCATCGGGGGGGAAAGCACGTTAAGCGGTTGATCCCTAAGCGGGTTTGTCCGAAAGGGTTACCGCTACCCCGGAACATAAAGGGCTTACGGAAGAAACATGGATGAGTTTTAGTCAGTAAGAGTCTGACACTCCCTTCCGCTCCACCCAGAGCGGGAGAAGTCATTGGATGATTTCCCAGCCTTAAAAAAAAGCCGTTGATCCCGACTGTCGTTCGTGGATCTTTGACTGTTGTTACGGGTTGTCAGAAGCCTGAAAGTCTTACTACCAGTAAAGGGTATTGTACTACCCAGTTACTGGTTTGTGCAGGTCAGATAGGCAGTCGCTCCATGTAAAATACTGATATTTAGCTGCATCCCGTTAGACAGCAAACCGACCGCAACATAGTTGGAGAAAGGGTGGGCAGATTGGTTGAGGCAACTTTGTAACATAATCTACATTACTTCCGTAATATTGGATGCGAGTCACGCTACTCTTCATTCTGAATGCCATTACCACACTCAGGAGAGTGCTATGGGAGATTTCGGATAAAATTTTTCATAATAATGTTAATGGGAAAAACATGTTCTGCGTTTCATATATTTAAAAAGCAAATTATTTAAAAAAGAAAAATACTCGACCAACCAAGTGAAAACACAATCACGTAAAATCAAATAAATTGGCCCAATATTCTCGGAAAAATCTATGAAGTACAATTTAACTACGATAAAATGGCGCGCCCTTCCAAATAACTGTTTCAATGTTTTTAGTGACATCGTTACAAAAGAGTTTGTATGTAGTTGTAAGTATTCGTCTTCAGCTACTGGCCGGCAGTGACGTGCGTTGTAAGTCTTGGTGGGGCTTTTTTACTTTCACAAATATTTTCAAACGTTTTGAATTTCGAAGGAGCGGGACATGTAATCGTAGTTTACATGAAAATGACATAGAACCTCCCCCTTTTTTGAAGACAGTTTAAAAAGGTTTCAAATTGGAATGTTACGCTTTGGAATTTACTTTTAGTCTAACTAAGTGACTTCTTTATAGTTATAACTTGTGGGAGTACCAATTTAAACGGTCTATTAAAGCCTAATTGATGCCTAAGTGATATGCCAAAGTCCTGACGAAACCCCTTATATCTATTTATATTAGATTCGTATCTATGAACATTGCAAGCGCTATTGCTCAGCTTGAAGTCCTGGGTTCGATTCCCAGTTCGAGGAACGTGTTTCTTGGTTTTTCCATATCAGGAATTTTTCAGTAGTAGCCCTGAGTCTAACGTGACGACGCCCGACCATTGAGGCGCGGGCCTGCGGGCGGTGAGTAATGGGTAGCTCACCGTCTGATCAGGACCAGGCCCGTGCCGGACGACGAGTACATGTTCCACGCGCGCCTCAAAGAGATGTCAGCATATGAAGGGGCCCGTTAGACCCAAGCCTGCCGGGTAAGCGGGTTTGTCCGAAAGAGTTACCGCTACCCCGGAACATAAAGGGCTACGGAAGGAACATGAATATTTTTTAGTCAGTAAGAGTCTGACACTCCCTTCCGCTCCACCCAGAGCGGGCAATCATTGGATGATTTCCCACCCTCAAAAAAAAAGCCCTGAGTCTGGATTTGTTCCCGGTCGATGGCAATAGGCTCGCCCCTTATTACATAGGACTTAAACATAACTGGCGAAATATGAGTGTACTTATAGGTACAACTCTGCCTAACCCTTCGGGGTATACTCGTATTAGCGTGAGGTTATGATGTAAATGTAACATATATTAATTTTCAATTTATCAATTTGTCTCGGAGAAGCGTCATCTTTGATCGTGATATTATAGTATGTTTCATCATCTGCCTGCCTTTTCCCAACTATGTTGGGGGCGGCTTCCAGTCTAACCGGATGCAGCTGAATACCAGTATTTTACATGAAGCGACTGCCTATCTGACCTCCACACCCCAGTAACTGGCCAATACGATATACCTTGGTAAGACTGGCTGTCAGGTTTTCGGGCTTCTGACGATCCGTAACTACTGTCAAAGAGGCACAAATGACAGCCGGGACCAACGGCTTAACGTGTTTTCAGAGGCACGGAGGAGTCTCGGTATGAAAAGCTCACCCATCCACGGCCAACCCCGGAAAGCGTAGCTTAACCTGATGGATCGACCTGTGCGGCTGTTATTACTTAGCCACGAGCTCCTCTTGTTATAGTATGTTTATCTACTCAAATAAGTGGTTTTCTATTCTTGGCCCGTACAATTTTGTCTTACAAATACATGTATGATCCATCTACTTCGCGATACACTGTTTCCGTAACGTCAATGCTATCACAACGGTAGCTTCGAAACATAATTTGCATTTGCTCCGTATCCGGCGTATGCAGTCTATGTACATACAACCCTAAGTATATACAACTGTATGTATTACCATTTGGGAGTACGTTAACATGTCAATGAAAATATCTTACGGAGAAATGGGGATGTATTATGTTGTAAACGTGTAGACTAGGGCCTGAATGAAAAACTTATCAACGCTTTAAAGGCAATATTTACCAAACGACATATCGGCAACTGCTAGTCGTTAGAAGCCGTCGTCGGGATATCGTATTGCCCAGTTACTGGGTTGTGGAGGTCAGATAGGCAGTCGCTCCATGTAAAATACTGGTATTCAGCTGCATCCAGTTCGACCGACCCCAATATAATATGTAGTTGGTAAAAGGCTAGGCAGATGATGATATCGGCAACTTTACAGTAGAGCATTTTAAAGTATTTATTTTTGGAAAAAAAATCGTAAAAAGTCACCGATTTGTCATAACTACTTAATTCTAACGAATTCTTATGCTGTTTGAAGGCTTAATAAACTGCATTTAAGATTATGAGCTTTCTCAATATGTTATGAAATAGTATCGACTCAATGTCGCTTGGTAAATTTTGCCTTTCAAACGTCTGACTTTGTGACGCAGTGGCATGAACTGCCTTCAAATATCTGTTTATTGGATGGCATAGTAAAGCGTTCGAAATATCCCATATTTCCATTGTAAAAAAAAGACATTTTATCATCATTTCAAATCACAATTAAAAATCAAATCAGTCATTCAAACTAGTCCAAAAATCAGCAATTTTTGAAGGTCAAAGTTACATAAGACAGTCCCCCAAAAACGCCCATCCGTCACCGCTTCCTAGTGCTTTAGCTGGGAAGAAGTGGCGCAACAAACTACCCAGCAAGTCCCAAGCGAACGAAGTCCACTGCCAGACATAGGCGCATCAATCGGTATATATCTTGTACTTCGCACCTCCATTGGATGCCCTTGACCTTCGCAAGGTCATCATTTATTTTCACCTTGTGCAAGGCTTGGGGTTTCGTCACATCAAAATCTGCCTAGCCTTTTCCCAACTACGTTTTGTCGCATATTCATGTAAAAAAAAAGTGAAAAGCTTCGAGTATGTTTCCTTATCCAACAAATAATACGTTTCCCAATTTAATACGTTTCAATTATGCCGACATCAATCATTTTCTTCGCAGAGCCTGTTTTCACCTTTATATATCCGTGAAAAAATTTGGTAGGTACAGTTAGCAACAAAAGTGGGTTAACATTGTTACTTTGCCCGGGCGATAATTTGATACTTGACACTGAGTGACTGTTGAATTTGAAACTGATATTATTTGAGGGGAAGACTGGTATATTATTAACTGAATACCTTCATTTTTTTTAAAGGCTTAGCAAAAGTACCTGCTTAGGACCGAATGTATTTTTATGTTACACACTTGCACTTGATGATCATAAAATAGACTAAACACCATGCTCTTTATCCCCGCAAGGGTTTATTTCTAATTGGTTCGTTTTTAATATTCAATTTTTTATTGTTTGTATTCAATATTTTGTAAATATTTTTATTTTTTTACTTTAATTTTTTTTGAAATATTGTGTTTGTGAATTTTTATTGTTGTTGCCTGTTTTTTATATCCAGTAGCGCGGGCTTAATTCCCAGGTCAGGCCTAGTTTTCATGAAACATAAAAATAACTGACGAAATTTAGGTGTACAGATACGCCTATGCATATCCCTTCGGATGTTACAGTCGTGCTTTATGTATTTAAACAAAATTAAACAGAAATACTAAAAAAACTGTCATTGCTGACTGTACCTCCAAAACACATACCTACTTGGTTTAGAGGATAAAACAACGCCCAAGGGAACCACAAAGTATGGCAAATTGCAACATTTAAGCCCGACACAAACTTTTGTTTTTTGATGAACAAGTCTCTTTGATGTCGAAAAGATGACAAAAGAGAGATCCGCAGAAGAGTTTGTTTGACAAATAAGAACCTAAAAAATGCCCTTATGTGTTACAAAAAAAAAACTGGCATCCCCTTAAATACCTTTGCGTTAAATTACATTTCTTTTTTTGAAAATATTTTTCTTTTTGAGCAAATGTATGTATGATGTTTGATATTCTCTTTGCCAAAAAAATTCAGCCAGTTTTTCTTTTTATAAACTTTGAATGGAATAGTGTTGTTTTGAAATAGAATTGAAAATGGAATCGTGATTTAAAAAGAGAATGCGCTTAGGGGAATATAAAAATGTCATTTTATGGTTTTACGTTGAAGAGTTATTTTTTTTTGTTTAAAATAATGTTTTCACATTTTAATCAACGAACTTTAGAAACGGAATTTAAAATAATATTGCTGTTTTGAAATTCAACAGCAGCTATCGAAAATAAATAAAATACCTTCAAAATATGTATTTTTATTTTGAGGGTTTCCTGACACTTGTCATTTTTTTAAATAATTTTGTCCTTTTAACTCAATAGTTTATATGAAACTAAAAGGATCACGACTTTGATGAATGACTATTTTTATATAAGCTGCATTTACTTTTCTGAAAAACATATTTATCAGGGTACGACCCTTTGAGAAAAAATCTTACTTTAATATATCGACCTTTTGATGCTTTTACAGTGCCAAGCAACCAATTTATGCTTTTATGGAACCCGACAACCACAAATTCTTGGTTATATGAAAAATAATTTCAGAAACATTCTTATTTATTCTAAAAATAATTACGTACCCTTAATCAAAAGCTTTAAAAATTAACAGAAAAAAAATGAGACCGGTCGAGATTCGTTCTTTTTTGAAATTCTATGTTTAATCAGACTTCCAACGCAATTATCATTTGAAATGATGAGAACCCCCAGCGCACCTTATTTGCATAACAGGGAAAGAATTGCCAGCGAAGAAAAATCGATGGACAGACGTTTTTTTTATCTTGTTTTAATTGATTGAGGTTGATTAAAGGGGAATCGAATTACCTTGAGAGGGGAAGCGATTACTAAAGGAAATATAATATAATGAATAATGTTTTCTTACATTAAGCTTGAACAATCTAGTAAAGGATATTATGGCTAGGACATAATTATTATTTTGTAAGGGCGACTAGAATCAATTCTATTTCTTGTTCATTTTGACGAATTATCTAGTTCATAAGGAAAACAAGTTTCAGATCTTATAAAAATATTTATTTGTCATTTCCGTTATCTATTGAGGTCAGATGCTATGTATATTAAAGTTAGAAGGACAAAACAATAATCGCCACAGCTTACATTTCTTCAACTTATGGCAACACCAATTTTTTTTTCCAAATATCTATGTCATAAATTTCCATTTCATAATATTTTAAACTGGAATAATAAAATGGTGGATAATGAAGAATTTAACATTGTGGCTGTTGTTTTTTCTTTCAAATATTTTCACAATAACTGCCACATAATTTGAGAGTAGTGGTGGCCCACTGGTAACGGCTCTGATATACGAGTTATAGGTCGTGTATTCGATCCCAGGCAGGCGCTTACTTTGTGTAAATAATTTCATTGCCACTGCTCTGAAAACGGTGCAATCGTCGTCCAACTAAAAATTCAAAGACGTGTGATAATTATCTACCAACCCCGACTGGGTGCGTGGTCAATAACAACCCAGTTCCCCTCGAAGAGAAATTTTTCTAAAGAAATTCTAATAATTCAAAAAAAAACCAGTAAAACAGCACTTCGTTCGTTCTTCGTTTTTTCGGTAGTGATAGCCTAATGGTGTGACCGTCGGACTGCCAAGTCATAGGTCTTGAGTTCGAACCCAAGGCACGCACCTCTGATTTTTCGGATTCATGTCAAAATCTGTGAAGGAAAACATCGTGAGGAAACCAGCATGTCTGAGAGATATTTCTCAACAGCATGTGAAGCTACGTCAGAGGCCCATGGGCAGCTTTAAAACTCTGACACCAGGTTAGTCACTTAGCACACGAGAAGAAGAAGTACTTCGTTTTTAGAAACCACTCCAAACCCTGGAACGGATACTCCATCAAACCAACATTAACAAGCCACAGCCGGGCACTTAAAGTACCCAAACTTATAGAGTCTGTTTGCTGAGCAAACTATTGCATAAACATGAGTCTTCCTGCTATGTTTGTATGTCAAATATAAGACTGGAACTTCGTACCGAAGTTTCTGATTGAATGTACTATCAATTTGTGTTTCAGTGTAACGCGGTTCGAAAATATTTTGCTGTAAGTTTCGAAGTTTGTTTATATAGGAATCCATTTTGTGTTCTGATGGGAATCTTCTGTTGTTATTTCATTCAGAATTTAAATATTATTATCATGATATTAGAAACACAAGCTTCTTGCGGAAATAACCCTATGTCATCGGATCATGGGTCTTTTAACACCAAAATATCGCGTGAAAATTTTGAAATTTTTCCCCAATATTTTTCCGTTAGGTAAAGTAAAAATTCTGTTGCTTATTTACAGTATTGTGTGTTCTACGATATCCTTACTAATATTATAAAAACGAAAATGAGTTCGTTTCATCGCGCTCACGGCAAAACTACTCAATGGATTTTTATAAAATTTGACACAATGGTTTGAGAGAGTTGAAAAGTTTGCTATGTTCTAACCCAGGTAATAGTTAGAACAAAACAAACTTGTTATCTCGGTAGGATGATTTCCAACTTCAACACGGGCGAAACCGCAAATAATTTCCCTGCATTTCTTTTTAGTAAGAGTATTAAAGAAAATACACTTATTTGCGGAAAACTTCGCGCCAAGAACGAACAAGCTGGGGGATTTTTAAGGCTTATGAACACGACGAAAATCTATTCTATTCTCCTATAAAAAGACACAAATGTGAATATAAAGCCTTAAACAGACCACTACCACAACGAACACTCATCGCACAATAAAATATTAAACAACGAATTCAGAAAATGCAGACACAACAACTCCTTTCCTTAGCAATTCTCATAATGAACGGTGTGACAAACTGCATCGTAAACAGAACTGAGACTTGCAAGCGTTTTCAGCACTCCATTGTATTATTTAATCACGGTAAGATCTGAAACTTTTTGAAACAGAATAATAGTATTTTCTTACTCAACTTTTCGTTAAGTACATTGTATAGAATAGATAACCTTACACAAAGATAACTTAACAAAGGATTAGGCAGGAGTGTAGCCCATTCGCTAGTCATGTTTAAGTCTTAGGGCGAGCCTAATGCCATCAATTGGGCTGTTGCTGAGAAATTCCTAATATAAAATCCTTATAACACTTAACCCGACCCGCGAATTGAACCCGAAACCTTATACATAGTTAGCTTATGCTTGCGTTTAGTTAAAAATCCTGGTAGCAAAAAAAAGTGGTACTTAGTGACAGTACCACTTTTTTTTTAAGGTCTTAGTGTAATACAACAATATCACAAAACTGTAAAAGAAATCGAACCGTACAAGTTTGCAAAAGCACAATTCAATACATAGCAATCCAGATAAAACTGCCGCCTGTATTTTTACGCTGAAACCTTTTTATTCGGCTATCGCTGAGTGTTGTAACACTATTTTTCCGTACAGGATCAACTGTGAGGCTCTCAATTCTGAGTAAAACGGGTAACACTGAGATCGATATCTTTGCGATACGGGCCATGATTCAAAGGAAAGGATTTGACATGCTGGAAATAGATTGATCTAGGTACTTGGTAGTATGTAAAATGGTGCTCCCACACTTCTGTTAAAAAAACTTGAGAGGTGTCAAGGGACACCTGGATAGAACGTAGTTCCTTTCGATTAATTAGTGAAGGAATTGTAATAAAATTTTATAATAAAAAAAAATGTGATCTAAAATTAACCAATCAAAAAATATTGATTAAAACGACATCATAATTTTACCCCAAAAAAGTGTCGTTACAACTTTTGGTCTTAATTTCCGACTAACCCCCTTTCGCAACGCGCGATAAGCAACTTCGTTCCAAAATGTTTGCAAAAATTTTCTGACAAGCATGACTGTATTTGATGAAACCATAAATAATTATCATTTTAATTTTCCACTTTTCCCTTGCCCTTTGGCAAAACAATGCGCGATGTTGTGTTATGATAATGAATTACTTCATGTAGGTGATGCTTAAGCAATTGTGATTCATTAAATGTTTTTTTGTGTGAGCTAAGTGATTATTATAATAACATACTAACTTAGCTTTTTAGTCGTTACGGGTCGTCAGAAGTCCGAAAATCTGACAGCCAGTCTTACCAAGGGGTATCCCAGTTGCTGGGTTATGGAGGTCAGATAGGCAATCGCTCCATGTAAAATACAGATATTCAGTTGCATCCGGTTACACTGGAAGCCAACCCCAGCATAGTTGGGAAAAGGCTAGGCAGATATTTTACTAACATAGCTTTTTTTTTTGTACTTTACTAACTATCCTGTGGATAACTTCAGACAAATACATTCTAGTTTAATGATATTATAAACACGGGGTCGTTGTTGGAGAACTTTTGTGAAAATGACACAGAAATTTTAAACTGACAAAACAAAATCGCGGCGTTAATTCTGATTTTGTCCTCGCGCTTAAAGAACCTTCTAGCTTTGTACTATATATTGCGTAAAACACTCATAATACAAACTACAATAATTTTGACAATTCAACAATAGTCATTGCGTTATTAACGTGTCCCGTAGACACAGCTATCAAACAGTTGATGAAATGAATTATAAATTTCCTTTAAAATCATTCGGATTATTATTGAAAGTGCGTGGAGGTCGCGTGTGGTTTTGGTATAAATAGACTATTGCGATGGTGTAGTAGTCGCAGAAACAATGATGAGAGGGTTCTGTTTTATAAAACTGAACCCTCTCATCATTGTTACCAGGGATCAACATAGTTTGGATTTGTAGGCACATTTTTTTTTGTTTTTTTAAGACTGGGAAGTCATCCAATGACCGCTCTGGGTGGAGCGGAAGGGAGTGTCAGACTTACTGACTAAAACCCATCCATGTTCCTTCCGTAGCCCTTTATGTTCCGGGGTGGCGGTAACCCTTTCGGACAATCCCGCTTACCCGGCAGGCTTGGCCCTGTGGGGCCCCTTCATATGCTGACATCTCTTTGAGGCGCGCGTGGAACATACACGCGCCGTCCGACACGGGTCTGATGCTGATCTGACGGTGAGTCACCCTTTACTCACCGTCCGCAGGTGGCCGGGAGTCGTCACGTGGCTCCCGACGCCCGGGGCGTCTCCCGCAGCGGCATTAATTTGTAGGCCCCTTAAGCGGCTATAGGCTTGTCCCCTACTAACTTCAACATAACCAAGTGGAACAACGTGGGAGTAATATAATCAAAAGTGGGTGATTTTATTGCTAGAACTAGTGACTTTTACCGGGGCCAGTGTCCATTAATAATAATGTTGATAAGTTAAAATAAATCGTAAATTGAAAAAAACAACAAACAAACTGAATAATTAAATCAATTCGCCTACTTTTTGCGGTTGTTTCATCCTTATACTTAGTATCCGTATAGATCAGTGTCAGTAGAACCGTGACCCCGGAAAATGACCACTGCGCGACAGTTCTTTAAGTACAGGTTGCTCTAAGATGCTATTTTCCATCATTTTAAATAAATCCGTAACGTTTAATTACGTTTAATGGAAATATAATGTCTTCATGAAACGAAAATGTGAAAACGTATATTTGTGTGTTAAATTAATGTCACCATTGTAGCGCCACGTCGTATGTAAGTTAATTCGAATGAAAAAAAAACAGATCTATATTCAGACAGTTGCACGTCGTGACTGGGACAGAAAGGCTTCCACTCAGCATTATGCTGTGCTATCATATAGGAGACCCACACACCTTCCAATATTCCTCATTGCCCCTTGGGAGTGCAAGCAGGCATGAGGTTTTCCATGTTACGTTCCGTTTGTTTAGTTTAGTAATTAAATGTTTACGTTTTGAAAGGCTGCGTGTTGGATAACTCAACGCGTTCGTTAATTGATTGCTCTTTTGTTAGCATTAATTCATGGGTAAACTGATGAATACAGGTCCGTTGAAGTGGAGCAATTTAATTGCCTCGCTTGATTAGACGCATTAATTATTGTGTTATAGTGTGTATTGTTTAGATAGGACAGCTTTTGTTGTTGTTGATAATTATATTTCCGGGGCAATTTAATTGCTTCGTGTAAGGACCTAAGGGACTGCCAAATTAAGGGATCATTATTATCTGGCCTTTGTCATATTTTTGTTTGTCTCGCGGAACATTTTTTTTTTCTTTTATATTTCTCTTAGATGACGACTAATTCGTCATCTCAGTTGTCAGCCCCTTTCTAGCCATATTATTTCTAACCGACTTCGAAGAAAGAAGGAGGTTCTATGCTCAATCAAATGTATGTTTTTTTTTTAATTTACATATAATAATATGTATAAGGTGTTAAAAAAATAACTCTGAGAATTTCGTGGTAGCATTGTACACATCGTTACGAAAAACTTTTACTATGGGATGAACCCTGAAATTGCGGAAAAAATATGAGCTATTCCATACATTTATGCACACGTAACTCAAATAAATGTATGGAACAGCTCATATTTTTTTCGCGCTCATAAGTTGTTCGTAACGATGAGTATACAATGCTCCCACGTAATTCTGGAGTTAATTTTTTAACACCGTATTAAGTCCACCGATTTCTTCGTCAATCGCGAACCGATATTAAAAACTCTTAAATTGGTAAAAGATCAAGTTGAATGGAAGCACCATTTTACTCTGACAGACTGAGTCAAACTACCCACATTACCAAGAGAATATTAATTTGTAAGTCAGATGGGGAGCAAAATCATTTTCTATTACGCTGGAGTATTACAAAATGCTGCGGCGACCAATTAGTTTGAAATGGTGTGGTTCGAGCTAAATCTTAGCCCGCAAATTTGAAGCGTTGGGTTACATCATGGGGTTTCATAGAACTGCTCATATACCGGGTATCTCGTTTACAGGGTCCTTCAGAGTATTTAGGACTACGGCGAAGTCTTTACCACAATCCCTGAATACTGGGTGTAACCGAAAGGGTATATACATACAAAAAGATTTTATAGAAGGGTATATACATGCAGACCACCAAACTGAACAACTTTTATTATGGGAATTTATACAGGCTGAAAAAAATCGCAAAAAAAAACAGCTGTTCTATACATTTTTAGTCACGTGACTAGTGGCGAAGGGAACGGATGATTATTTTTTTCACGATTTTTTTTTTCACCCTGTATCATAAATTCGGCGACTGCAAATCTGGAAAGGATTTCATGGAAAAAAGGGCTTCCCTTTGTGCTAAGTTTTATCCTAAACTGTAAATGATCGCTTCTTCTTTGCGTCGCTGGTTCGACTGTATTTCAGATCCTGGTTGGCTTCACCTTCACCATTTCACCACTTCCACGGTGGCATCGGTGGTAGCGCAGAGATCAGTTAGGCTGCGTGTTTTGTGACACAGAAGGCTGGATAGGAGAAGGAGCATAGTTTGTGACATAGTTCTACATTCACACCCCACTGTTGCTGTAGTAATCGCTATTCTCGCTTGACAAGAGACTTCAAAAAATCGTTTTGAATCATAGTAAACGGCACAGAACGCTATGCTGCAAGCACACGCCCAGAAATGGCTGTCTTAGAAAAAAAAATGGCGGAATAGAAAGTATTCCTGTCAACGTCAAAGACTTTTACTCGTGAAACTAAAAACGCATTGTAAATAAGATCACTGAACTTCCAGTTCTGGTCCAGAAAACCTACAAAAAAGTTTCTCAAAAGAGCCAAAACACTGAAACACGTTTACACTTTCGAACAAGCAGCAAAAGTAGCTAAATAAAATTATCGACGCGTACGAAAACAAGAAGGAGAGACAAGTTCAGAAGGCAGGCTCCATACAAAAAGTGAAAAGAAGCACACGCACACAAAGGCGCCTACGTGCGGTGACCTCAAACAAACAAATGCCAGTCGCACTGGGCACATGCCGTCCGTGATGTGCGTCTATGTCATCATCAGCCTAGCTTTTTCCCCAACTATGTTGGGGTCGGCTTCCAGTCTAACCGGATGCAGCTGAATACCAGTATTTTACATGGGAGCGACTGCCTATCTGACGTCCACAACCCAGTAACTGAGCAATATGATACCCCTAGGTAAGACTGGCTGTCAGATTTTCGGGCTTCTGACGACCCGTAACGACTGTCAAAGATGCACAAATGACAGCCAGGACCAACGGCTTAACGTGCTTTCTGAGGCACGAACGCACGAGTCTTGTTATGTAAAGATGGTCACCCATCCACGGCCAACCCCGACAAGCGTAGCTTAACCTGATGGATCGACCTGTGCAGCTGTTAGGACTTAGCCACGAGCTCCTCATGTGCTTCTATGTGAGCGTGCGTAATCGCCCGTTGTAGTGTGTCAACCTTCTGTACTATTCTGTGAAAGATTTTCTAAATAAATTCATAGGTAAAAGTGAGAACAGGTGCTACCCGATGTTTCCACTAAAAAGGTTTGCAAACAAAATATTTTTGACGCTATCTCGGATTCCATTTGCGTCCTTTTTTCAGTTAAAATGTTTGTTGGAGAGGGCTGAAATGTGTATGGGATATGTGTGAAAATGTAGGGTTGAATACTGCTTGTTTAGTGTTATGTTATCATTTTTGTGTGATGTAAGTCAAATTATGGGTTGATTAACGCTGATTTGAATCAAATAAGTCCACAATTAATTTAATGAATGTTTTGATTTTAAATTATGCTTATCGGGTAATTAAATTACGCAATGTGGATTTGTATTTCATTTAACAACTAGCTGACCCGACAGACGTTGTCCTGTCTTAACTGTGATACCTACCCTACCTACCTACCTACCTGCCTACCTACCCTATCTACCTAGCTACCTACCTAGCTACCTTCCCTACCTACACTACCTACCCTAGCTACCCTACCTACCCTACCTAACCTACCTACCCTACCTACCTACCTACCCTAGCTACCCTAGCTACCCTAGCTACCC
The DNA here is from genome assembly GCA_951799385.1 of Hyppa rectilinea. Taxonomy (NCBI): domain Eukaryota; kingdom Metazoa; phylum Arthropoda; class Insecta; order Lepidoptera; family Noctuidae; genus Hyppa; species Hyppa rectilinea. Next base: position 1,919,627 of record OX637324.1, on the reverse strand, counting down.
TACCTACCCTACCTACCCTACCTACCTACCTACCCTACCTACCTACCTACCTACCTACCCTACCTACCTACCCTACCTACCTACCCTACCTACCTACCCTACCTACCTACCCTACCTACCCTACCTACCCACCCTACCTACCTACCTACCCTACCCTACCTACCTACCCTACCTACCTACCTACCTACCTACCTACCTACCTACCTACCCTACCTACCTACCCTACCTACCTACCCTACCTACCTACCCTACCTACCTACCCTACCTACCTACCCTACCTACCTACCTACCTACCTACCTACCTACCTACCCTACCTACCTACCCTACCTACCTACCCTACCTACCTACCCTACCTACCTACCCTACCTACCTACCCTACCTACCTACCCTACCTACCTACCCTACCTACCTACCCTACCTACCTACCCTACCTACCTACCCTACCTACCTACCCTACCTACCTACCCTACCTACCTACCCTACCTACCTACCCTACCTACCTACCCTACCTACCTACCCTACCTACCTACCCTACCTACCTACCCTACCTACCTACCCTACCTACCTACCCTACCTACCTACCCTACCTACCTACCCTACCTACCTACCCTACCTACCTACCCTACCTACCTACCCTACCTACCTACCCTACCTACCTACCCTACCTACCTACCCTACCTACCTACCTACCCTACTTAAAAAAAAATTAAAAAAACGAAAAAAAAAAAATGTATTCTGCTATTCAGGGCGGAGACAAATCCAACGAAACAAAAACCATGAAAATTGGTTCAGCAGATCTCGAGTTATAACGAAGGGAACAAACCCGTCTTTCTTTTATATATATAGATAATAACTTCATCATCAGTTTGTTATTTAGATAACTTTAATTATTGCTTGTATTTGTGGCACAAAATAGTTAAATGCAAACCTTTTGTTGTACAAGCAAGAAGTCTAGAGTTATGTGAGATTAGCTCACCCTTAGGTTCTGGAGACGTGACCACATACCCAACTACCACAAAGTAGACCAAAGTCCTTGTAAAAGCTGCAGAAATCTGCTGGATGCGGAAGCACATAACCAGTCTAAGTGGCGGCTCTTGGGGGTGGCGTTTGTCCAGCAGTGGACATTTTTCAGCTGAAGTCCTAGGTCTCGAATTCGAACCGAAAGCACACACCTCTCGTTTATCCGATTCATGTGCGAATTGTATAGTTATCACTTAAAAACCGGTGAAATAAAACATCGTAAGGAAACCAGCATGTCTGAGAGATATTTCTCAACAGCATGTGACGCTAAGTCAGAGGCCCATGGGCAGCACAAAAACTCTGACACCAGGTTAGTCACTAAACACATGAAAAGAAGAAGAAGCTGAAATGAGAATGATAAATTAAGCTCACTCCCTAGGGGTGTCACCACTGCGAGAATCACCGTCCGATCAGCACCAGGCCCGTGCCGGACGGCGCGTATATGTTCCACGCGCGCCTCAAAGAGATGTCAGCATATGAAGGGGCCCCTCAGGGCCAACTGCCGGGTAAGCGGGATTGTCCGAAAGGGTTACCGCTACCCCGGAACAAAAATGGCTACGGAAGGAACATGGATGGGTTTTAGTCAGTAAGAGTCTGACACTCCCTTCCGCTCCACCCAGAGCGGGAGCAGTCATTGGATGATTACACAGCCTTAAAAAAAAAAACCCACTCTCTATAACAACTAACACGAAATTGATCACGCGTGATGTTTGACAGCCTATATCTTCCCCAGGTGGTGAAAGGTGGGCGTTTTTGGGGAACTCTTGTAAATTTGACCTTTCAAAAGTGCTGGTTTTCAGCTTGGTTTGATAAATGACTTTTTTTTTGTTGAGTATCGATGTTTTAATTGATTTCATTCAACAGATAATAAAGTTGCTCCCTACACAAACATCATTAAAACATGAGAATGAAGATGTACACTTACTTTTTATCTCAAGAGTAATTCTCTTACTCGGAAGGCTGTAAAAATGGACTACATTCTTTAATCGACGTCCATCGCTCCCTTTTATTATAGCCTTTACGATGTTACCCTTATAATATCTTAATAAAGGAGGGTAGGGCCTAAAATATTAGATCGAAAGCTAGCCTTTTTGTAAGGACGATGTGTAATTTGAGTAGTGGGTAGAATGGGCTTTGATAGCCTCCTTTTTAGTTAAGTAACTGGCCATAAGAGCCCAGTTTTTTTTACTTCTTTTCCATCTGCAATCAGCCATTGATCTATAGAAGTAACAAGTTGACGTGTCTCCTCATTTTAATTTAAGTAGTTATTAAATTGAAGCCATTCGACCAATAGCATAGTTCAGCGAGTTAGTTTTTGTGTCACTCGAATCTTTTTTTGAAAGTCATGCATTATCTTTCCACACCTTCCTTAATTAATTGGCATTTGTTGTTGCACTCATGGACCACTATTCTTGGTAAAAAATCGAGGTACTCTCTGCTCATAGTTATTTAGGTCTAGATTTAGAGGCAATTTAATTCGTGCGAGTCGTTTGTTTATAAACACAATATTATTTCGCACATTTCGGCTGAGTAAATTCGTATGAATCGACTGTTAAGCCTGAATATCATATAAATAAATAAATAAAATACTGATAAATGAAATTAGCTAGCAAAACTCAATAGTTTTGCTTGCTAATTTCATTTATCAGTATTTTATTTATAGACGTGAAGTGTATACAAAAAGAACTGATTTTACGGTCTTTAAAGTCCTTATTAAGTCAAATCATTATTTTAATTCTTTTGTCATGTTTAAATATCGATAACCATCGTGTTTGCGGAGTTTAGCTAGATAATTTTATTTGACTCTGTATACAAGACATGCTAACATAAGTAGCGCAAGGTAAAAAAATATTTCTGTCTTACTACGCGATTAATCATAATCTCCAGACTTCAATAATAATTGACTAGCGCTAGCCACACTAATCGGCTAGAGCGAACTTGTTGCTTCCAAGTCAAAGTAGATTTTCTGATCTTCTTAGATCTTATTTCTGTCAGTAATCATTTTCCTGCGCTCATCTGAATTTATTTGGGGTCAGCGCAACATATCTTTTTCTTACACTTCTCTATTAGGTATAGGATTTTTATCTCACGAAGCGACGCGCGCTTTACTTGTGATAACCAAGTGTACAAACACGCTGAGGATGTGTGAAGTTATCCGGAAAAGAATCGGAGTTACGACACAGCTTGCAGAGAAAGCTAAAAAGCGGTGTGCTGGCCATGTTTGATAAAGGGCTGATGGCTGGTGAAGCAGACAATTCCTGGAGTGGAGACTGCGTATCTGCAAGTGTAGTATGGGCGCCTCCATAGATGGACTAATGACCCAAAAGAAGAAAGTGGAGGAGAGTATTGTGGTACAGCCTGGGAGAGCCTTACATGCAGCAAATGGACTATGATAGGATGAGGTGATTAAGTGGTGTCCACAAGATTTACTTCAACCTCACGAAAGCACAACTACCTCAAGGTTTTTTCACTCTGATGACAGAAGTAAAAACCTCTGTCGTTCGGCACGGAGATAATTCATTACAACCTGCCTAGCCTTTTCCTATCTATATTTCAGTCGGGTCCAGTCTAACCGGATGCAGCTAAATGCCAGTATTTTACATAGAGCGACAGTCTATCTGACCTTCACAACCCAGTAACTGGCTAATACGATACCCCTTGGTAAGACTGGCTGTCAGATTTTCGGGCTTTAGACCCGTAACGACTGTCAAAGACACAAACCCGTGTTGCTGTTACATGAGCTCCTCGAAAATAATCCCTTTGTAAATACTAATTAGTTCAGTACTCGAGCTCTTTGAGAAACTTCGTCCGAGAAAGTTTAGCGTTCATTGCTTTATTTTGTCGCCGGTTAAAATGTGTATTTTTTATACTAGAGTTTTAAAACAGTTTTGATTGCTGGCAACAGAATAGATTTGTTTCGAGTGATAATTGTTTTTTCGAGTATAAGACTGTCAGTGAGAATGTTAAAATGGAACGTAAGGATGCGCTCAGGATGGAACATGGATGATGAACATTTTAGTCAGTAAGAGTCTGACACTCCCTTAATGTTTTTCCACGGTCAAAAAAGAAGGAGGCAGGATAGGAGGTCGAGCATAGTTTGAGATATAGCTCCACGTCTACATACACCCTGCTGCCGTATCGTCGAGGTAGCCCCATTTCACCAGGTTGGAGTTACATCTGTCCACCCCCACGTACACACACGGGGATTTGAACTCACAACCTAGACCACTGCTCTATTTACCGTTCACAATCCTATTATCATACCTAGCAACAAAACCCTCAATTTCATACGACTTCGAAGGATTGCTACTAGGACCAACTTCTTATATGTAACTGTATTAGAACTAATGCTCTCGTTAATGAATTGCTTTTAATTCCTTATCTGGTAGTGCAGGAAAACATCGAATAAAGGAGAGTGGGGAAAAGCGACCACTTTAATAATTGGATGAATGTACTTCCCTGTTAATATTATTTTATCCGCGACGTAGATGGGTACTGCTACGACCCAGTAGGTTTCAATTTCTGCCGTGAAGCATTTTGGTGTTTCGCAATGAAATTAATGATATACTAGCTTCCGCCCGCGGCTTCGCCCGCATAATATGTCGACAAATTATACACATAAAACTTCCTCTTAAATCACTCTATTAAAAAAAAACTGCATCAAAATCCGTTGTAGTTTTAAAGATCTAAGCATACATACAGACATTAGGACAGACGCGGGAAGCGACTTTGCTTTATACTATGTAGTGATGATTTCGAATACAGTAACCAAGATGTGGGAATTTCCAACGCTGCATTAACCTAACGGTTGATAATACATCGAATGTCGCGAGGAAGCATGCTTTTGAGATATTTCTCAACAGCATGTAAAATCAGAGGCAGTATAAAAATTCTGACACCAGGTTCGTCACTAACCACACTAAAAATAATACATCTAAAGTTATCTGAGGGAAGCAAGTACAGGCTGTAGGCAATAATAACCATTTTACAAAGAGTTATCTTTACCTGTTTGCCAATTAACCACATACAAATCAAGTTAAAATAAGTAATAAAATAATAATAATAATATCCTTGGACATCTCACAAATACTGACTGACTACTGGCTGATAAACTACTTATACACTTTTTTTTGGAAATACATACATATAATAGATAACACTTTGCCCGCGGCTTCGCTCCCGTGGTCTTTCCCGTGGGACCCGTTATTTTTCCCGGATAGAAAGTAGCTTAAGTTACTCCTAGAAAACTAAGCTTTCCAACGGTGAAAGAATTTTTTAAATCGGTCCAGTAGTTTCGGAGCCTATTCATTTCAAACAAATAAACAAAAAATCTAATCTTTCCTCTTTATAATATTAGTATAGATAAGTGTCTGCTAGTGGTAGTTTTTCTCGTAGTTGCCTTGTTAATCCTACTACTATTATAAAGGCGAAAGTTTGTAAGTATGGATGTATGGATGTTTGTTACTCTTTCACGTAAAAACTACTGTATAGATTTGGATGAAATTTGACACAGAGATGGTTTATATCCTGGATTAACACATAGGATATTTTTTATCCCGGTAGAACATTCCTGTGGGATAATTTCCGACCTCCACGCGAGCGAAGCCGCGGGCAGAAGCTAGTTTATGATATAGTCTTGGAAATGTGTATATTTACCTGGTTTTTATACAAAAACAAGTAAACGGGTCAACCGTGTAAAACATTGATATAATATTCTATTAAATTACACAGTCACCGCGCTTCCCCACTATCCTCTTAATGTCGCTCGATGTTTCTGTTATCCACTAAGCTGCAGACAACTGCTGACAGAAAAGATTTCGTAGAAAGCTCTTAACGAAGTATCACTGTAGTAGTTTTTTGTTTCTCTTTGTCACTACTCTAAGGGGTTATTGCATCACACTATGCAATGCCCTTCCTTTTGAAAATTCAAAAACATTATGAATTAACGTTATTACATAAAAACAATTATTAAGGAGACTCGTTTCGTCGACAAGGTTGGCGCAGTGGTTGAGCGATTGACTGCTGCGCAGTATGTCGCGGGTTCGATTCCCGCACGGAACAAATATTTGTACGACCTGCAAGTATTTGTTACGGGTCTGGGTGTTTTTCTATCTATAATATTATGTATGTATTTACAAAAAAAAATGTATATTTATAAGTAGTTTATCAGCCATCTCGTTACCATAACACAAGCATTAGGTTGCTAAGCTTGGGACTATATGGCGTTGTGTGAAATGTCAAAGGATATTATTATTATTACTCGTAGCTAAGTAATAACAGCCGCACGGATCAATCCATGAGGTTAAGTTACGCTTGCCGAGATTGGTCCGTGGATGGGTCCATGCCTCGGAAAGCACGTTAAGCCGTTGGTCCTAGCTGTCATTTGTGGATCTCTGACAGTCGTTACGGGTAGTCAGAAGCCTGAAAGTCTGACAGCCAGATTCACCAAGGGGTATCATATTATTACCCAGTTACTGACTGGGTTGTAAAGGTCAGATAGACAGTCGCTCCATGTAAAATACTGGTATTCAGCTGCATCTGGTTAGACTGGAAGCCGAACCCAACATAGTTGGGAAAAGGCTAAGCAGATTGACATTCTCTGATTAAATCATACAATATAATTGCAACTTAAACAAAACAAATCAAAACAGCCAAACCAAATCCATTCAAATTTAAACATTAACATCTGCTAACCCAATGAGTATCTAATAGGCACCCAGCACCTGTGTGGCTCACGTATGTCATAACTTGTCAGTTATGACATACGTGAGCAGAACGTGGTAAGACCAGGATATCGGATTTGCATATTCAAACGGAATTGTCATGAGGGAGGATTTAAAGGCTCATTTACATGGATACAACTTTATTAATTGGGCGATGTAGAAAGGAGATAGGAGTGGTGAGTTTCGGTCTTAAAAAAATAAAATAAAATAACGTTTATTTCGGAAGAGTTACATCCATAATGGGTTAGTACATAAAGAATCTTATATCTATGTTAGTACACCTTAATATTTAGTTACAAGATTATTGTTATTGAGATATATCTTCGAACAATATCTTGCAACAGTGGAGAGTCGTACCTCCATGCATGGAGAATCCGTCTTCAGAATGGAGTTGGAGCTGGCCCGCACTCTGCAGAGCAACGAGGCAGATTTCTTTCTGAGAATGGCATGGAAGCCATCAACGTGCGCTTGGGTATAACATATCCGATGCACTGCAGAAACGGGGCAGCCCCATCAACATTCTGAATCCATTATTATATTGAACCCGCAGAAATCTTATCTTAAAAAATCTCTAAATTGATATACAATGTCACCCATGGTTATGTGACCGCCCGTAATTTTCTGAATATTCATGAAAAATGGTTAATAATTAACCTTGAAAGGAGGGGTCTATCTTTAATATTTTTCATGTTAATTTTTTATTTTTGATTCGCGATTGAGAACTTGCTTTACATTTTTTCTAAAAAAAAACCTTCTGATGAGATTTTCTGGACTTACACATGTGTTTTATAAATAACAACAGATTTTTTTTTTTTTTAAATGTCTTCACTTCCGTTTTTCTTTCACAATCGACAAATATGAATGAAAAATGTTATTTAATCCGATAAAATAAGTCTTTTAGAAATAATAAACAGAACACAAATTGAGTCAATAACATCAGAGATATTATGGCAAAAATTGTAAACCAAGTTCCTAATCGCGATTCAAAAATTAAAAATTGAATAACATGAAAAATATCCATAGAACCTTTCAAGGTCAATTATTGACCGTTTTTCATGAAAATGACGGGCGGTCACATGCCCATGGGTGACATTGTATAATCTTTTCTTATTTATTATTATTCTTTTTTAATTATTTCTTTCTTTGCACAGTATTAAGACAACACAAGTCAGATAGATACAAATAATAAGTTGGCTTGAGTTATGACTACAGAATAACAAGCTCTCACAAATCAAGTTAAATTACAAATCACTTGGGGACTGCCTGTAAGTCACGTCCATACATGAAACGTTCGTTTATTGCATTACACCCACTAACTCACCAACGTAGATTAGAAAGGGCCGTCAACATTTATTCAGGGCACACAAAAGACAAGATTATGATGATGATGATGATGACGACGATGATGGTAACTATTACAATGATGGAGGATGATGTTGGTGACGAATTCGATAATGATGGTGATGACGATGATGATGATGATGATGATGACGACGATGATGATAACTATTACAATGATGGAGGATGATGTTGGTGACGAATTCGATGATGATGGTGATGATGATGATGATGATGATGATGATGATGATGACGACGATGATTATTACGATGATGACGATGATGATGATGGTAATGATGGCCATGACGATGATGATGATGATAATGATGATGACGATGATTATTTCGACGATGGACGATGATGTTGGTGATGAATTTGATGATGACGATGATGATGATGATGATGATGATGATGACAATAACGATAATTATGATTGTTACGATGATGACGATGATTATTACGATGATGACGATGATAATGATGATGATAACGACGATGATGATGATGATGTCAAGATATTATGATAGTCAAGGTCTAAGGTGTGCAGCAGACTGGTACAGGTCGGCATGATTTAGGTCGATTCGGTACAGACATAAAAATATAATTATATTCGATTTTACCACTCGACTGCTCAATCCAGCCGATCCGAACAAGCATTTAGCACCTCAACATTTATTTAATGTAAAAATGTATTTTGTGTACGAAAATAGGTAGTATAATTATGTAGGCTAATCTTTAATACAGTACACAAACTAAAAAATAGTAGTGACTTGGTGAGTAGCCAATTTGATGAAGATGAAGAAAATTTGTATTAAGAAGCTGTAACAGAAAAAATGACAAAAAATATTTTCTATCCGCTGATTTATGAGAAATATCTGTTTTTTTATTCCAAATATTTTATTTAGAAGAACAATTTGAAGTTCCTGGGAAAGGTGCCGCACCTAGCCTGCGCGCCTTTACTGAGAATTTAGAAATTACCCTTGCCATTAATTAGTCTTTTTTGAACCACTACCGGTTAAAAGCCTCCCTTTCTTCTTTCCACTCCTCTCTGTCGCGAGCTAGGGAGGACCAACCCTGTCTGAGGCAACAAGCTCGTCTCGCCATCCTCTCATCAGCACATAACTATGGTACCAAGTTCAGCTGGACCTTAAGGGTCGAGAAGCTGGAGTCGCACCACAACACGAATTTCAAGTCGTTTGCGATGCGAGCTCCGACTCATTCTATAGAGACCTTCTTCAGAGAAGAGTTTTGGCCGAAGGGTGTAGTGTATCGCCGATTACGCGGAAGGCTACGCGATACCACGCAGCGCATCACGACGCCGTCACTTCGTGTACAATAGTTTTATTTTTGTGGTTTTTATAAATATGTATGACTATATGCTGTCAATAATAAAATTATCCAAAGGCAACGTACTACCGAAATAAAAATGTGTCTTATGTGTTAATCCAGGTTATAAACCACATCTGTGCCAAGTTTCATTCAAATCCGTTCAGCCGTTAGACCGTGAAAAAGTGACGAACATACAAACACACACACACACTCACTCACAAACTTTTGCCTTAATAATATTAGTATGACATACTACCACACTAATAAATAAGGTATAAATGTTATTGGTCTTTGTTACCTGAATGTATCACCATTTATTGAAAATAATCTAACACTAATATAATCATATTTACATTTAAAAGCTAAATATTCATAGTAATATATACAGAAATAATAAGTATATAATCAAAGAGCATCAAAAAATTCGTCCACATCGCTGTCAACAGGAAAAGTTCCCAAAAGGCTGGCAGCATTGCCGCGTTACCTGAATTAAATTATATATAATTATTATTTATTATAAATCCCGGTAGTACATTCCCATGGGATATTTTTCGATAACCACGTGGAAAGCCAGTTACCAAAAAGGTCAGTATACGTTCGGGCGCGCGTTTGAAAACATTCCCTAAAAAGACAAATCTAATTATTACAGGTCCCACACACAGTTCGTTCCCACGCCTCTTAAAATAAGACGTTAACAAACACATACATAATACCATTACAACTTCTTTATTACATGAAAGCTTCTACCTTAAATTTTATTGTTGGAAGTAATGGAAGAAAACAGATTTTGATCTGATTATCTTTACGACTCGTTCGAATCGAATGAGGATAAAAACATTACGGTTTTTATTGGCGCGGTTGGGTAAATAAATTGTGGGTTGTAGTTTCTAGTAGCTTTTGGTATTTTTTTTTTTTTTTTTTGATCATGGCATCTCGCAGTTCAACCAAAGGGTTGTCTACTGCTTAACCGGGCTTGCCTGTGGCTGCCACAAAAGAATTGTAGCCTCCAGCCAGGGCTTAATAAAAACTATACCTAACTTACAAAACTAAGCGACTACACGCTAAGGGCACCCCCTGCGGGGTTCGGACCTCGGCTTAGGGCGTTAGCTTTTGGTACAGGACGCACTTTGATTTTTATTCCATAATGTGGATTGGGAAGCACTCCCACCGTATCTATTATTATACAGTATATATTCTGCCCACATCAATGCTGTGTTCCAACACTTCTTAAGGCAGTATAACTTTAATATTACTTCACATTGGGAAAGAGATGAAGCTATACATCCTGTATCTCTGTCTCATTCTCACACAGAAGTAATATTGAAAAGATACTGCTATAGCATGGATTTGAGATAACAAGGTTATTTTTTGTACAAATGTAAAAATTATGACAAACGTCGTATTTTAAACTTTGGGCCGCCCTTATTAAAGGTCGTAAACCGTTTTTCTTTTGTATTAATTGATTTTATAAACGACCATTCCAGTATAAACTCAAATATACATTCTGACTACGTATTGCATCTGAGCGCTACGCAGCTACTACGAGCTACTTTGTCGTAGCAAAGTGCTACGCACGTAGCGCTACACCTACGCACGTAGCGTCTCGCCTACGCGTACGAAATTGCTTTGTGCATGTACGGCGACGAATGTTTGCTTTCGTTAACTCCGTTTGTCAATTTGGATACTGATTACTATTAAGATATTTTTTTCAAACTGAAAGACAAGAAGATATAGTCTGTTAATGTTGAGAGGATTTTTACCTTTAATACCTTTTATTTTATCATTTTCTTTTGTTATATGTTTTTATTTGTAAATGAATATTTAAGGGTCTTAAAACCTAAATAAACATTATTAATATTTACATACTAATGGATGAGACTCTTCTGGATGATGTTCTTGAATATTCTCAAAGTGAAAATAATTGTTTATGTTTACTACGGCTACGGGTTTTTAAACAGAAAAATTGTTTATTATACACAAATAAAACGTACGTAACAAAAATTATACACGGTAATACCAAGGCTTCCTTTAACTTTAGCTCTCAAATGACGTTGACAAATGACATTTGAGCAGTTACTTTAAGAAATGTTCTGTAAAAATAAGATGGTGGCGTGAGTTCCAATTTTCACCACGCACCAAAAGAACCTCATAGCGCTGTAATTATTAATGTGGTTTACGAGACAATCGCATCACTTTTGATGTAAAGTGATCAATGATGATGCCAATAAACGAACCGCCGCGCCGCGCCATCCACACGTGTCAGTCATGTTCCAGCTCAATAAACTAATTAATAACCTTAATAATGACAAAGTGTTGTATTAATATTTTTGACTAGCTTTTACCAGCGGCTTCACCTGCGTGTAAGTAGGAGTACCCTAAATTTACCCGTGACAAAAAATCGATCTCTGTGCCTTTCATACAGATTCATTTTGCAGTTTTTGAATGAAAGAGTAACATCCACACATCCTCGCAAACCTTCATATTTATAATATTAGTCGGTAGGTAGGCATTGTTATCAAAATAGGTTACCTATGTCTCATTTTTTGCTCGGGATTGTTTTGCAACAAGGTTTTTTTAGTAGCAGTCCAGATTCTGGGTTTGCGTCAATATCTATATCTCTAGAACATGGAACTTAAACTCTGGTGATAAAAAAATATTGTTCATGTTGTATTTCAGTTAAACCTTTAACACCATTTTATCTTAGGGGAATACAGCCGTGACGTGAAATGAAATGAAATGTTTTTACCCAGGTCTGAATATATGGATGATTATTTTTTAATCTATCACCTAGATTATTAAAAAATATTGGACATATATTTTATAGGAAAGAGCATACGTTTATTTGCGGCAAACATGACGCAAAATAAACAAGTATAAAAAATATTTTATACATTGTTAAAATGTGGCGTGACGTCACTCCTTTGTACATTTTATACTGAGTTGTGACGTAGCGCGTCCTACTCCCCAAAATTAATGCGTTTTATCTAAATCATTTTTTTATTAATATGATAAAGAAAAAAATACGTGTCTAATATTTTTTTATTATCTGACTGCCTAAATATAATTTCTTTTTACCCTGGCGTCATCCCTATTTATAACATTGTTGCCAGTATTCGAAGAAATAACAACCTCTATTAACACCAATTTGCCAAACACCGATAAGTCATGTAAACCCACACAATTATGTATGAGACCTATTTGAGTGTGAAAGCGAGTTCGAACAGCGCTGTCGCAGCCGTATGTGATAAGCTTGAGTTTATGCATTATGTATTAGATTTACTGTATTTTTATATGCGGTTAGGGAAACTATGGAGGGTACATTTGGGCCAAATTTTACATAAGCTAATGTATTTTTTGGACAGCTGGGTCAGCAGTTTTTGGAATAAAAATACTTAAGATGATATGAAATTGCGGTAGCATTTAAAGACGTAAATAAAAATGCCCGTATATGGACCACCGCGAAAACATATTGAAAGATAATAAAAAAACAAGTTTTTAAATAGGAATTATCTGTTTAAATTCTATTTCGAACCAAGACCCCGTGATCATAACAAATAAATAAGTAATTTAACAATATTTAAAGAAATAAAATAACTAAGATTTAGAGATTGACGATTCAAAAAAATCTATATTTTTATAAAGCTACGCTATTGCCATAGGAGCAGCGGGCCTAGACAAGCGTCAAACGCCCCGTGTCGATTTGATTTCGAAAATTGTTGTTCGAACAATTCGTTACACAATTTTACATTGTGACAAGCTAGTAATATCCTTGGACATTCCACACAACGCCATAATATAGTCCCAAGCTAAGCAACCTAATGCTTGAGTTATGGTAACGAGATGGCTGATAAACTACTTATATACTTTATTTTTTTTTGTAAATACATACAGTCATATTATACATAGAAAACACCCAGACCCGGAACAAATACTTGCAGGTCGCACAAATATTTGTTCCGTTCGGGAATCGAACCCGCGACATGCTGCTCAGCAGTCAATCGCTCAACCACTGCGCCAACCGTGTCGTCGAAACCGTGTCGTCGTAAAAACAAATAAATGTGTATACTTTTCAAAACATGCCATTGTTGAATATTTCAAATAAAAATTCAGTAGTGTGAAAAAAGTGTAATACTTATAAACAGAGATAAAAAATAAGAGCAAACAACAGAAAAGTTTTAATATTTTACAAGCTTTGATTTTAAAGGCTTTCCTTTCTTTTTCGGGTGGTTAGTGAATAGCCTCGTGTCAGAGTTTTTATACTGCCCTCTGACTTAGCTCCACATGCTGTTGAGAAATGTCTCACAGGCAAGCCGCTTTCCCCACGATGTTTAAAGAAGTGATAATTGTACAATACCCACATGAATCTGAAAAATTAGAGTGCGTGTCTTGGGTTCGAACTCGAGACCTATGACTTGGCAGTCCGACGATCACAACACTAGGCTATCACGGCTTCTAAAGTAAACATTTATTAGTAAAACATTTTAATGTGTTGAGGTTTATGCTAATAAAAGATTCCATAATTAGTAATAGTGAGAATATTCCGTGTATTAATTTATCACGTTGGCTCAAACATTCAATAAAAATATATTTATAAAAAGTCGGCCCGTAGACCAACCCAAAGGTTCCCGTACCACCGTTATACAATTTTTAAGTTTCTAAATAACCTTAAAAAAATATATTTTCAGTTAGCAACTATTTAGTGGAGCCGGATTTATTTCACCAGCACTAAAAAACGCCTTAATATAGTGACAAAACCCTAAAAAGTAAAACTTTATTCCATCGATCATATAATAATTGTATGCAGATAGCCCTCTCACCCCCTTCTCTATTTAAAAACAATGTTTTAAAAAAGCCTCTTTTTTGTTAATTTTTTTCGCCGTCCCCGCTTAAATGTCCTCCGAGACATCACCCCCCAAACTTCATTAGTACCTATTCTTGCAGAACCTTTAAAAGGATCTCAGTAATCCGTACATTACCACAGGATATATTGCAAGGGTGTGCTCCCGATCGATTACAAGCGGCAGAACGTGAAGATGCGCCAAAGTTCGGTTTATTAGTTACAGGGAAGGTGTTACGTGGAAGGGAAGCATGAATAAAAATGAAAGAGTTTTTTAACGTTTTGAACGCCAGAGCAAAAACGCACGCGCGTACCCTCCACGCCTAGCTACAAATTTATTTCTTCTTGTTATCATAAATTTTCAAAAAACCAATGGTGTCTTTTAATTTGTTTCATGTCATTAAATACGTACGAGAGCTTAAATTTTTAAGATATCTATATAAACATACGTACAAAAGTAATGATTACATTGTTTATTTCGTGTTATAGAGAACCCTCACATATTTATGTCGTTGGCATACAAGGGATGCTTGTAACGTCTAAGTGACAATAGCGTTCAAAGGGTAAAAAAGCTATGGTTGTTGTTGTTTTAGATTATTATATATTTTTTTAATAAAAATGTTACTTACAGCACATTTTTAGTTCACTTGTATAATTATCGCTTGCTTAAAAATCGGTGAAGGTAAACATCGTAAGGAAACCGGCATGCCTGGGAGATATTTCTCAACAGCATGTGAAGCTAAGTCAGAGGCCCATGGGCAGCATAAAAACTCTGACACCGGGTTATTCACTAACCACACGATAAGAAGAAGAAGTTAGAATTACCAATTGTTTCCCTTCAATAAAACAGGTTTACGGAAAGCGACACCTCTTTAACATCCATTATGATTACCCATTGTCTGCTGGAACGCAGATTGTCGTGAGACACAATGGTTTTTTAAATGTGTCTGTAATTACGGCATACGAAAAGTTAATTGGATTCTTATAATAATTTCAAAAATTATTCATTATATCCAAAAAAATCTGTGCTAAGACTAATACATAAAAACTTCACCGAATATTATAGATCAGGTGTAAGAGAACCCCGTTAGGTTCTCTTTATAAATAACCTGTAAAATTCGTAACACTTCCATTTGACTTTACTGTGACTGGCAAACTGAGAGCGATGACTAGTCAAAGTGAACAAAACCTACAATGTATTCTTTGTTATAGAATATAGCAGATTACTCACACAACATCACGTTTTTTTTTGCCAGCCAGTCTTACCAAAGAGTCATATTCATCCTATTGCCCAGTTACTTGGTTGTGGAGGTCAAATAGGCAGTCGCTCCATGTAAAATACTGGTATTCAGCTGCATCCGGTTAGACTGGAAGCCAACCCCAACATAATTGGCAAAAGACTCGGCAGATGATGATGATGATCACATTTTTTTTGAGGGTATCATCAAATGACCGAAAAATCTTCCCGCTCTGGGTGGAGCAGAAGGGCTTGTCAGACTCTTACTGGCTAAAACCAATCCATGTTCCTTCCTTAGCCCTTTATGTTCCGGGGTAGTGGTAACCCTTTACGACAATCCCGACGATATCTTCACGTTCGGATTTTAATGTATGCAGAGATGGATCTAGACGGTGCTCACATGATCTGACTAAGTCTAAAGTTTATCTGGACTTTAAAACAGAGTGACCTCTAAATTTGTTATGTCCTTTTTTCTCAGAGTAGTCATATAGGAAGAGTTGACTTCATCGAGCTTATTAAAAAAAATGTGACTGGCTTTCTATTTACAAAATAAACAATTTCATTTTATTTTAGATGTACAGACGCCAGCACATCAAGCTATTCCAAACTGTCAAATATTCCCGATTGAACATGAACCTTATTCATTTGTAAGAAAGTTGAAAATCTATCAAAAAATATTTCAGTGGTAGCTTGTTGTGCTGGCCTCTTTACATTACACCCACAATTCTCCAATTCTGTATAATGAAGATGTTTTTGCTTGCCTGCGTGAAGAAGAGAAATTATAATGTTAGTATGGACGGGGTATTTTTAATATAATATCCTTGGACATTTCACACCGCGCCATATAGTCCCAAGCTAAGCAATCAATTGCTTGTGTTATAGTAACGAGATGGCTGATAAACGGCTTATATACATTTTTTTGTAAATATATACATAGTATAGATAGAAAAACACCCAGACCCGGAACAAATACTTGTAGGCCGCACAAATAATTGTTCCGCGCGGGAATCGAACCCGCGACATGATGCGCAGCAGTCAATCGCTCAATCACAGCGCCAACCGTGTCTGTAACACAAACAAGACAAAATAACAATAATATTTAACACAGATATACACACGTACGCAGTTTTTATGTCTTAAAGATAAGTTTGTAGGTATTTTTATACAAGATCAAGGTATTAGGTCGTTAGCCTTTACGACATCCGCTATATAGCCTAGTCTAAAGCCTGAATGTCGAAAATATCTGCTTGGTCAGGATTTCACTTTATTTGGATTCTGACTTTTACCCTTAACTGCGTCATGTAAGATGGCGATATCGATTTGAAACTAAGATTCGATTTTTGAAAGTCAAAAAAAATGTTTAATAATTTAATAATTAATTCTGTATGTAAATATTATTGCAGTAACGTGTGATTGGTTAACCAATATTTAACAGCAGATCAAATTGAATATTTAGTTGACAAATATAAATATATAGTAAAAACAAATTTACTATATATTTATACGCCTCCATGGCAAAACATAGCGCCCCAACATTTTAACGTAAAATCTTTGTGAAAATACCCATGCTCTACAAATGAATACTCTGATACTGATTCTGATATATTGTAACATTTCTCACTTTACACCAGATAATTAAAAAAAAATGTTTATTGGATTTTGTTAGAAATCTCTGGTGATTGTCATTGAAGTTAATAAAACTTAATTGGAAATCTTAGATTTAGTGATTTGTTTATTGGGTAATTAGTGACCCGCCTCTCTATTGCATGACTTGGCAAAACATCAAGGTTTCTCTTTTATATTCACACGTTCAGAAATAAATTACCATGGTAAATGACCGTGATAGTCAAAATAAAAAAACAAAAATCAAATCCTATCAAAATCGTTTTCGCGTTTTAGAAGACAACCCGGTCACAGAAACAGATACGAACAGCGACTCTTTTTTGTAATATTAATAGAATAGATATACAAGGTTGTAAAAAATTAACTTTAATAATTTCGTGGGAGCATTGTAATCATCGTTATAAAACAACTTTGATTGTGGAATGAACCCTGAAATCGCGAAAAAAATATGAGCTGTTCCATACATTTATGCACACGTAACTCAATAAAATTAATGGAACAGCTCATATTTCGATTTCAGGGTTCATCCTATAGTAAAATTTGTTCGTAATTATGAGTACAATGCTCCCACGAAATTCTTAGAGTTAATTTTTAACACCTTATAGATTAGATGCCATAAAACGCCAATGGGACCATTATGAATAGAGGACCGTCTACTATATTCTCGCTACCACAAAAATAAAAAACACATTGCCAAATATCTACACCACTGATCATATGAAAATAAAAACAAAACACAATCACCTCTTGCATAACGCCATCCATTTCTCCGTAATAATAAAGAAGGGCCCCATTCTGACTTAGATTTATATAGCTCTGCCTTTTTGTGGGCCCCACGATGTTTGTTATCCAATAAGGGGAAGGTTTCACTAATATATCGGGTAGTTGTGATCGCGGAGTTGGATTGTTTGTAAGGAAAAGAGATTAAATACCAGAAGCTAAGGCAGAGTTTTCAGATAACTGCTTACCCGGTTCTGAAAACAAAACGCTAAAGCTTTACCTGATAGATCTACCCATATGTAACATATGTCGGTGGATAGGTGACCATCTTTACATACCGAGACTCCTCCATGCCTCGGAAAGCACGTTAAGCCCTTGATCCCGGCTGTCATTGTGTATTTGACAGTCGTCAGAAGTCCGAAAGTCTGATAGCAAGTCTTACCACGTGGTATCGTATTACCCAGTCACTGGATTGTGAAGGTCAGATAGGCAGTCGCTCTATGTAGAATACTGGTATATGTATTAAGCTACATTCGGTAAAACTGGAAACCGTCTCCAACAAAGTTTGGAAAAACTTCGGTAGATTGATTCATATAGTAAGAAAACCGCTCAACTGTTGAAATATCAAATATGATTCTAAACAATTGAAAACCTGATTGTGTCTCATTAGTCACAGTGATCGTCTAGTGGTGTGACCGTCGGTCTGCCTAGTCATAGGTCTCGAGTTCGAACCTAAAGCACGCACCTCTGATTTTACGGATTACAGTGCGTATTGTAGAATTATCACTTGCTTAAAAATCGGTGAAGTAAAACACCGTGAGGAAAGCAGCTTGTCTGAGAGATATTTCTCAACAGCATGTGAAGCTAAGTCAGAGGCCCATTGGCAGCATAAAAACTCTGACACCAGGTTAGTCACTAACCACACGAAGAGAAAGACAGAAGACGGGTCACAGATGAGCGCATAATGTTACTAAGTTTAAATAATTCCGACTACCTCAATCAACCTATAGACAAAGACACAGCATGTCAAAAAACCTCTCGAACGATATAAAGTAATCAGAAAAAGAAATAATTTCCATAGACAAACACATTGTCAGAGGGAATCGTTTCGGTAGGTACATTCGTGTTTTTCCAACAGGAATGATTGCTTGTTCAAGTGTCAAACGTTGTAATGAACGCTTCACAAGACAGTAAGGCTGGTTTTCCACTTACAAGCGAACAGCTGAGGAAATATCCACCAACAATATCGCACTAGTGGGAAGATGTGACTCCAACCAGGTAAAGTGGGGCTACATCGTCCGTACGTCAGCGGGCCCGTCAGGGGCGAAGCCTGCCGGGTAAGCAGGATTGTCTTAAAGGGTTGCCGCTATCCCGGAACATAAAGAGCTAAGGAAGGAACATGAATGGCTTTTACTCAGTAAGAGTCTGACACTCCCTTCCGCTCCAACCAGAGCGGGATTGATCGGCTTATTTGATAATTTCCGTCCCTCAAAAATTAATAAAAAGGTATAAATTAGGCTCCTGCGCTCAGTGTCCCAAAACACCCATCGAGACAACGTTGTGGAAGTGGCGAAGATTGAGTGGTTGAGCTAACCAAACTGACACAGTCACAGTACAGTCGTGCTAGTTACACGATCTTCTTCTTCTTTTCATGCGGTTAGTGACTAACCTGGTGTCAGAGTTTTTAAGCTGCCCATGGCCTCTGACTTAGCTTCGCATACTGTTGAAAAATATCTCTCAGATATGCCGGTTTCCTCACGATGTTTTCCTATACCGATTTTTAAGTAAGTGATAATTATACAATACGCACATGAATTCATAAAATCGTGCGTGTCTTGGGTTCGAATTTGAGACCTGTGACTTGGCAGTCCGACGGTCACACCACTAGGCTATCACTGCTGTCAATGCGGGTAGGCACAGTTTGGTATAGTGGAACAACACACTAACAGTAGCAAAAGGTGTCATTTTGACAGTTTAACAACATTCATTGCGTTATTTTTGTAATACCTTCCTAATGCTGGGACCCAGTCCTCCTCACCTCGAGAGGTAGGAGGGGAGGGACTGTGATCCACCTCGCGAGACCAGTGCAGGTTGAAAGATGTCACATATCCTCATTTTTTTATTTCTAAGACCCGCCGTTTTCCTAACGCTGTTTTCCGTCACCATTTTTAGAGGATGACAGTGATGCGAACCTCTTAGGGCACCCTTGGGATGTGGAACCCTAAAAACAAATGAGTTCGCTTTCGAATAGTGTATGGTTATTGAGTGAGGTTCAAATTTAACTTAACATAATATTCACTTTGCTACAACGCTACGCTTTGGTGGAATTTATAGCAATCGTTTCATAGAATTCGCTTCACCTTAATAGTGGAAACCAAGCCTAAAGCCATGTCAATGTATCTTTTACGAGCACAAATATTGTAATTTTATTAGAGAAATGTGAAAGTGATTCTTGCACCCTCATCAAAATGACATGTCAATCAGTATGACAGTTGACTGTTGGGACGTGAAGCTCAAAAGTTTGATAAACTGTACTACTGTAATATTACTGGAAGTATTTGTTACGGGTCTGGGTGTTTTTCTATCTATAATATGTATGTATTTACAAAAAAAAATTATATAAGTAGTTTATCAGCCATGTCGTCACCATAACACAAGCATTAGGTTGCTTAGCTTGGGACGATACGGCGTTGTGTGCAATGTCCAAGGATATTATATTATATATTATTACTTCAAGCGGGAAAGAGATAAACTATACGTCTTGCAAATCTCCGTCTCATTCTAAAGATAATACTGCTTAAAAAGATAGTGGTTCAGAATTATCCTGTACTTTATCTGTTTCACGATTTGTCACTGATCGGATATTATCCTACAAAAATATCCTATATACTACGCCAGCAGGCTGATTTTGTACAAAAATCTCACCATGAAAATTAAGCTGAAATGAGCGTGAAGTGACACTATTGACAGCTTATTTTAAACTTACTTCACCTGTTATCACGGAGATATTTTTATACAATAGTAAATTAATTCATGGGTAACCGATGTGCAAATTATCACTTAAATCCGTTGAACCACTTTAGCGTGAAAGCGTTATAAACAAAACCAACTCAGTTTTACATTCAAAATAATAAGTTCAGATTTTTTAAATTAAAAACACGTTTGTTAATTCTAAAAACTTTAAAATAAAAACACCTTTCCCGCTCACAATAAATAATTGAACATGGCACAATAAATAATAAATCCTATTCAACCCGAAATATTGTTGCAAACTGCTGAAAATACTTTCGAAACTAAAATAAAGTGCTCTAAAACATAAAATGCAGTAGGTACTTTAAAAGTTAAAATTGAGTGGATATGGCCTCCATACTTCGCAACAAAGTAGCCATTCAAAAGTGGCCACTTCCAAACTTTAACATTCTTGAAATACGATTATTTATAAAAGAATTTTCGAGAAAGAAGTTTCAAGTTTTTGACAACCTTTTTTATACTGTGAAACCTTCACAGTGTAGCGAAATCAGTATTAAAAGAGCAATCTTGTGTTTCTGATAATACTTTAAACTAACAACATCTGACTTGTAATCTGCTACCCTGAAAAATAAAGGGCTAAGGGAGGAACATGGATGGGTTTCAGTCAGTAAGAGTCTGACACACTCTTCTGCTCCACTCAGACCTGGAGGAGACATTTTATGACTTCCCACCATCAAAAAAAAAAAAGGTCTGCAATCCTCGAAGGGTTAGCGAGGTATAACTATTGTATACCCACATTTCGCCAATTATAGAATGCCAAATGGAAAAAATCATTAACACCTTGTCCAGTGGTCGAAACCGCAACTGCTGAGCGTAAGGCCCTTTTTTTTTAAGGCTGGGAAATCATCCAGTGACTGCTCCCGCTCTGGGTGGAGCGGAAGGGAGTGTCAGACTCTTACTGACTAAAACCCATCCATGTTCCTTCCGTAGCCCTTTATGTTCCGGGGTAGCGGTAACCCTTTCGGACAATCCCGCTTACGAGCGTAAGGCCCTGGGTTCGATTAACTAGTCAGGAAAATTAATAATGGCTTTTTCCATTAGGAATTTCATCACCACTACTCACAAAACCGTAAATGAAAACATTGTGAGGAAACCTGTATGTCCTAGAACCTATAAATACCAACCTGCATTGTGCCCACATATTAGATTATGACCCACTTCTCTTACAGAGAGGAGGCCTGTCCCAGCAATGGGAACATTATAGGCTGATTAATGCATACCAACGATTAAGCCTAACCCTTATTTTACTTAGATAGTAGAAAAGCTCGTGGCTAAGTAATAACAGCCGCACGGATTGATCCTTCAGGTTAAGCTACGCTTGCCGGGGTTGGTCTGTGGATGGGTGACCATCTTTAAATAACGATATCTCGAGACTCGTCCGTGCCTCGGAAAGCACGTTAAGCCGTTGGTCCCGGCTGTCATTCGTGGATCTTTGACAGTCGTTACGGGTAGTCAGAAGCCCGAATGTCTGATAGCCAGTCTTACCAAGGGGTATGGTGTTACCCAGTTACTGGGTTGTGGAGGTCAGATAGGCAGTCGCTCCACGTAAAATACTGGTATTCAGCTGCATCCGGTTAGACTGGAAGCCGACCCCAACAAAGTTGAGGAAAGGCTAGACAGATTGATTGAGTAGAAAATGTGCATCTTTTTTGTCGGACTAATATTGATTTTGACAGTAGGACAAAAAAATGGGTCACGTTTTTAATCCCCAAATGGATAGACATTGAGTCTTACATAAAAAGGGCAGCACTAGCAGTAATAGCCTAGTAGTGTGACCGTCGGACTACCAAGTCATGGTCTCAAGTTCGAACCCAAAGCAAACACCTCTAATTTTTTGGATTTATGTGCGTATTATATAATTATCAGTTTCTTAAAAATCGGTGAAGGAAAAAATCGTGAGGAAACCAACATGTTCGAGAGATATTTCTCAACAGTATGTTAAGCTAAGTCAAAAGCCCATGAGCAGCATACTCTGACACCAGGTTAGTCACTCACCACACAAAAAGATAAAAGGGCAGCCTATTACCATTTATTGCTCACAATTCCGGACACAACCGAGTCCAGAGTCACGATGCCGTTAGAAAATAGCTTCCCATTTTATTTATGTTCTCACTGCATAGTGCTATACTGTGTCCATTTAAATTATGCATCCGAGCCAGTTTAACAGCTTTACATTTATTTTTAAAAACTATATCGCTTTTTTATTGACACGTAAATGCGATGTACCAAAATAATTTAATAAAAGAACGCTTTTGACAGCCAGTTAGGTACATGGTGACACAAGCTATCTCTAACTGTTACATTTTCCCAATTGAAAATGAGCCTTGTGCTTTCAAACTCAAAGTATTTATTTCCAATAAACCAATTATAGGCACTTTTGAATTGTCATACGGTCTTTTAGTCAGGAAAACAAAGCTAGTGCCCATTCCAAAAAAGTTAGAGTAAGTAGAGAGAGTAAGAGGTACCTATGGAGAAGAACGGGCAAGAAACTCCACGGACACTCCTTTAAACAAATTGCTTACATCATTCATATTATTATTATACATGTGAGAACGATGCAGAACGTTAAAATAATCCGTTAAAAAATATGTAAAAACAATTAAAAAATTGAATTAAAACAAGCCATAGCCACTAAGAGATGACCTGTCCCTACTGACAGCGCCCGTTCACGAACATGACGCATGGCTTAGCACCATTCAGCTCAACCATTTTGAAGGGAGCTAAATGATCCAACACACGCGCGACCATCAGCGAGATATTATTTTTTGTAATAAAGTTGAAAAAGTATCAAAGTAATTTGACAGATGGGTATCTTGATGTGTTGACCTCTGTTCCCTTTGTAATGTGACACAGTGTAACAATATCAGTTGGATCAGGACCAATCGTAAAGATCAAATTACGTCTCTCTGTGTCGTCGTCTGTCATTTCCGACATTATCAATAGAAGATCTTTCGGTATAACTGTCTCGGAGGCGGCCATTCAGAAACTGATAAATGTTACCCACTGAAAAATATTTTTGTTTTTACTGGCTTACATGCTAAAGGCGGTGTGCTCGTGGCTCGTGATATCAGGTTAAGCTACGCTTGCCGGGGTTAGTTCGTGGATGGATGACCATCTTTACATACTGAGATTCCTTCGAGCCTCGGAAAGCACGTTAAGCCGTTATTCCCGACTGTCATTTTACAGTGGTTACAGGTCGTCAGAAGCCCGAAAGTTTGACAGCCAGTCTTACCAAGGGGTATCGTATTACCCTGTTACTGGGTAGACAGTCACTCCATGTGAAAAATGGTATTTAGCTGCATCTGGTTAAACTGGAGCTGACTCCAACATAGTTGGGAGAAGGTTAGGCAGTATAACTTTATGACGTTATAAAAAATAAAGTCATCATTATCATAATTATTTATTTGTCAGAATATTGGACATTTAATGGTCTTAAAATATATTATGTTTATAATACCATCACATCCTGCCAAGTATGGCGTGCAAAAGTACATGCATGAACACGGACTATGCATGGTTTGGGCATAGAGTATAAATAGTCCTAACAATCAGTAACTATTTAACTTTTCCCACTGTAAAGAGTGACCTGCACGATCGGATAAATTATGGTATAGACTCACATCAAGCTATCCCAAATTGTCAAACTTTCCCAATTGAAAATTAACCTTATGCTTTTGTAATAAAGTTGAAAAACCATCAAAGAAATTTTGCAGATTGGGGTAACTTGATGTGCTGGCTTTTGTACTTTATCGACACTAGCGTCGACAAACAGGCAGGTAGCGCGGAGTTATTTTTAAAATCATAGCCTCCTATATTTTCACAGCTTAATTCCGGGAAAATAGCTTTGTGTTTTAATGAACTTTATATTGACTTTTCACGTTTGTTACAATGTTTTGCCTCATGGTAGACTGACGGATTCTCAGTAGAGAGAAGCGATGAAAGTATTATTAAAGCGGGTTTACTTTGTATCGGATAGGTGCGAACTACTTTTTTTTATTCGAATTAACTTATCTATCATCATCATCATACTCAGCCTATAGTGTTAAAATTACTCGTTTTTGATATTTATATACAAAAAAATATTTTTCACCGCGTTTGTGGTTTGATGGAAATTATACCAAGGAAATGTACTACCGGGATAAAAAGTATCCTATGTCAATAAACAATCAAATAGTCCAATCCATAAACTATCTCTATGCCAAGTTTCATCCAGATCCGTTCAGCCGTTTGAGCGTGACGGACTAATATACAAACTCACACACACACTCACACAATTTCGCGTTTATAATATTAGTGTAATGTAATAGGGGCGTGCCTACTGCTATTAACCCCGCACAAATCCAGACTCCGGGCTGATACTAAGATATTGTTAGTGAAAAAACACAATAACACTTTGCCTAACATAGGAATCGAACCGACATTGGCCTCCTGTAAGTCATTTTTTATTAATTAAGATAAAGGAGAAAACATCTGTCTATATTTTTTTTTAACATGTGATTTTTTTTACCCAGGCATCACCCCTATTGTGTTTCCCCATAAAGACCATTGTCCGAGTTCGTTAGTACAGAACTTATTTTATAACATAATTCAACACGAACTCAAAACTTCCAAGTCCTGCTAAGGCCAGATAAATTGTTCAACTTTAAAACAAACTTTTTGCACTAATCTTAAAATTCAACATCAGGAAACGAGGCCAATGTTTATGTTAAAGCTGAAGTACAGTAATTAATTCAGAGTGGATTTAACAATTAACTATCTCGATTTGCTCAATCTTGGCAGGGAGCCAAGGTTGTCAAGTCCCCGGGTTTTGGAAGACGGATCGAAAGAGATTTTGAGGCAAGAGCATGATTTTCTACATAGCTGGGATGAGTTAGCTTGGTGAAGAAGTTGGGCTTAGTAATAGTTTCTTTTAGAGAACTGTCGGAGATAAATGTTGTCTTTATTTAAAAAAATTACAGATGATTCGTAAATCACTGTCCTGCTGACTTGTAAAATAATCCTGCACCATTTATTTAGATTCTTAGCCTACGACAAGATGTAGAAAGGCATTTTCTTTCAAAATTTATTCATACATTGATTGTACGGTTTGGTAAGTTATACCAAACTGTCAAATTCCTCCAAATGGTTTGAAACCTTCAAACCTTGATAGTGAGGTTCAAAATCGATTGAGACAATTTGACAGTTTGTGGTAACTTGATGTGCTGGCGACTGTTTATTAATAGATAGGGCGGTGACCCCCAAACTAGGCAGGCATTGGTCTGTATCTTGGGGATCGAAATTTCCACAATTATTTCAGGATAAGGAGAGGGGCAATTATTACATAATTGATAATCATAAACTAAACGAAAACAATGAAAATACAACAACACAAAAAATAATCTGCCATCAGCGTATGATCAATTAAATAAAATAAAAAAAACATATTATATTCATGCAAATCTAATCAATTATCAAACAAAAAACAAAAAGAGAGTGTGTGTTTGAGGTTTTGTGTGTTATGATTGTGAGCTTAGCTATAGTACGCAATATTACATTTAATAACTTATTATAAGTAAACAATTAAATGCCCAAAAATTCGAGCAAACAAGGGTGATTTTAATAAATGTTGTTGTTGTTTAATTATTTTTTTGGTTTTTTGTTATTTGTATTTTGTGTGTCATAGACTGTGACGAAATAAATGTTGTTTCATTCTTTATGTAAAAATATAAATCGGCCCGCAGCTGAAAGTACTCATTTCTGCTCACTTAGAGACGATAATACGGCGAGCATTTGCAAAACAATAATTCAAGGCTTTTTTACGATTCTATTTTAACCTGTGTTTCCAGCCATTACTATTAAATTAGTATGTTCTATTTTTAAATGCATTTTTTTGCAATGAATTAATAAATAATTTTAATTTATTTACATTGTGTACCGTTATTCGTGTATTAGCATTGGAACAATCATCCCGAAAAAAATACAAGCGTGGATTAAAATATACCTACCTACTGAATATTTGGCAACCCTAGCTTAAAGTCGTAATTCCAGTACAAACAGAGAATTCACGGTAGTCAAAGTTTTGGAGTAAAACCTGAAATTATATACCACAGTTTTATAGTTAAATTGGACTCTGTAATGCTACACACCATTCGATTTACTTGCGCAAGACTTGCACAAGTTTACGTCACGCCGAAAGACTTAGGATACCTACTTGTGCTAATTCATCCCACACACGTTTTTGCACAAGTAAACTGTTTTGTAAGTGGCCGGTTTTGCTAGAGACTATTTTAGAAAATTCTTTCATTGTTCTATAAATTCGCGAACGGAAAGACGAAGATTTTTACAAGACACTGATGCGGATATTTAAGAGTACCTGCTTTTTCAGATGAAGTACTGAAAAGAAGGTGAAATTATAATTGTTGTGTTTTTTTTTTTTTGAGTCATTGAGATATCCAGCCAACTGAGTTTATGAGGTTTGAGGGTTTTCGAGGTAATTACCCACCTTTAAAGCAGTAGTTATGAGTGCTATGGTGCTGTTGAGAAATATCTCTGAGACATGCTGGTTTCCTCACGATGTTTTCAGTCTCCTAGTAAAATGAGTAGTAGTACTGTTGGTATTCAGCTGCGTACGCTGGAAGCTGACCACAACATAGATGGGAATAGGGCAGGCAAATGATGATGAATTACTAGTTAAAATCAGGTCAGACTTTTGAATAACAAAATATATTTCAAACAAAGACAAAGTGGCAATAAATTAATCGGATTTGACGTGAAGGCAAATTGAACGCTGGTTTATTAATAACGAACCTAAAAATACCTCAAACAAAAGTAATATTCTCTAAAACCCCCATCTACCTACACAATATCTACTTACCGACATTGATCTCTAAACCAGAGTCCAATCATCCATCCAAAGACTCTCCAATTGATCCTATACTCGTCTAGACAAATGCCCTGTTCTATGCTACAGATTTCCAATTTACTAAAAGATTTTGGCTGTATACCTTTTTTCCTGTGGTTATTTTGGGACGGATTTCAACGGATTTCACTCAATGCGAGCTGGTAAAGAAGCATCTTACTCAATAGGAAACTGTTGTGTGAAAATGTTTTTTTTCCGTGAGAGACTTATCGGGCAAGCGTAGGAGCATTTTGTGAAGATTGGTTGTTTTTTAAAATTTACAATGGCGTGGTTAAAATGAAAAATTAACTCACCCAGTAGACCAGGGTTGATTTTCTCAGAACAGGGCTGATTGCATTTTCTAAGAACAGTTACCATACTAATTAATGTATATTTTTTTACACCATCAGAAAGCAGAAACGTATGTGCAATCTAGACTTTTTTTTGAAAGCTGATATTTTGACGTGATCGATTGAAAATTAGGGTGTTTTGAACATAAAAAGGCACCGCCATCCACTTCCCGACCTCAGATCGCCTTTAAATTAATTATCCTTTCATTGTTTTTATATTCTCTTCCTTTTCCCGTGAGTTTAATTCTACTTTTATCATTTTTTTATTTTAAAAATTATCGACCCATTTTTTTGGTCTATAAATGAATCACGAAAGATAATTATCTTTCTAATGTTCTTCAATTATAATGAATTATATATTTATTACTACAATCTAATACAATAAAAACTTATACATACTTAAATTAAAAGACTATCTAACTAACTATATATACAAATAAATCCAAAAAAAAGACAAAAAGGACACTTAGGCGTCGAAGTACTCATCCGCATCGCTGTCATCAGGAAACGTGCCCAGAAGACTGGCAGCATTGCCACGTTGAATGGCAATGCTAATTCTTTGGCCAAAGAACAATCCAGCCCTCTGGTCACGCGAAGTGTCGACCAATCGGCGAGAAATTTCCTTAAAAAGGAGTTGCGCACTCGGGCCCCATGATCCTAGAGTTTCGACCCCAAACGGCTCAAATCTGTAGTTACACATCAGGTTACTGTATTTACGCCGCTTGAGGGTCTCAGCAGCGGCAGCAGCGGCGCCAGCACAGCCCGCCGTGCTAAGAACATGAGATGGCGCAAGGGTGTCGACACAGGTTGCGTCCCACACCAGAGGCCTACCCACCTTCCAAGGCAACAAAGTCATTCCGTCTGGTCGCTTACCATCGTCACGTACCAAGCCGTTTGGTTCTAATACCGCTGGTACGCCGGCGGTGGCAAGGGCTCGACGAATAATGTCGTTGATGCTGGCGTGACGTGATATGCGACCTGCACTCCTGCCGCAGGACAGGCCATGGTGCCCGAGACTGTCAACAGCTTCACCGCAGTGACACCGATGCGGAGCAACACAAGGTGCGCCCAAGCGGAGACACGTAGCGAGCCGAAACGATGAGTCATCCATCATAGTGCCTATGGTGGATGACGGGAGCGCCTGAAGCCACAAGCCTGACTCCTATTCTCCCACAGCCAGCAGACGGGCACGCTCAACAGTATTAGGTGACGTGTTTACTAGGTTATCCCGTATAATACTGCAGAGTGGCACGTCCCACTGTCTCTGGGAGGACAGGTTGTCGGGCAAATCCGTATTGGGACAAGCCATTTTCCAAGCGTTCAACGCATCGGACAAACACGGTACTTCAAAATTTACCAGTGAGGATGATAAAATATTCCTGGTTAATTTATCTGTACTGTGGACCGAGGAGAGGAAGGCCGGTAAACTTATACTTGAAATTTTGCGGACACCGAGACCACCCAGGCGAATGGGGAGTGTGGCTTGCTGCCACGCTCGGTCGTCCAGGGCCACATTTAGCATCGAAGTTAGAGTATTTCTAATAACTTGGTCTACTTTTTCTAAAAGTTGTGGATGCTTCCAAAGAGGGGAGGAACGAAGGCTATATGTAAATTTTGGACCAAAACAACAGTATCGAAGGAGTGTGAAGGCTGAATGGATGTTAATTTTGAAAAGTCTTTCCGACACGTTATTAAAATTTTGAATTTTCTCTTCAATGAAAGTTGGAAAAGATTCGTCAAAAATTGGGGACCCCAGGAGATGAAGAGAGTTCTTTTCCGTTATTTTAATATTTGGAGCTATGGAATTAAATTTTGTAATGGTAGTCTGTCTGTCAGTAGTTTGGGGAAGGTAAATTTCACATTTAGAAAGGTTAAATTGCCAATGAGATTAAATTTTTCTCTTAAAAAAGTTAAATCTTCTAAAACAGTGTCTACATCACCTCCCAGGGTTCCATCATCCAAATACCATACGTTGAATTTAGAATTTAGTTGTCGAATAATTGGATTTATTGCCAAACTGAAAATGACTGGCCCAAGAGGGTCACCCTGTTGACATCCAACAGCTGATTCCAGAAGATTGTCTTTATAAAGTAATTTAGTGGGGTTTCTATAACATTGATAAAGGAAACTGTAAATGTAAATGTATATTTCATGATTGATTCAACCTTTTCACAACTTTCTATTGAGTAACAGGAGCTTGAAGCTAAGTAATAAATAAATAAACAGCCGCACAT
Organism: Hyppa rectilinea; assembly: GCA_951799385.1. Classification (NCBI taxonomy): domain Eukaryota; kingdom Metazoa; phylum Arthropoda; class Insecta; order Lepidoptera; family Noctuidae; genus Hyppa; species Hyppa rectilinea. The sequence goes on along the minus strand of OX637324.1, from coordinate 1,889,307 downwards.
GTCGATCCATCAGGTTAAGCTACGTTTGCCGGGGTTAACAGTGGATGGGTGACCACCTTCACATACCGAGACTCCTCCGTGCCTTGGAAAGCACGTTAAGCCGTTGGTCCTGGCTGTCATCTGTCGTTACGGGTCGTCAAAAGCCCAAAAATCTGACAGCCAGTCTTACCAAGAGGTATCGTATTACCCATTTACCTACTGGGTTGTGGAGATCAGATAGGCATCCATTACAAAAATACATTCAAACATAAAAAATCAAATCCTTCTCATTATGAAATTAGTTTAGAGAAACCTTTTTTCGTCTCGCAAATGGCCAGTATTTTAATTTGAAAACCGAACACCATTCTATGTGACTAACACACGCACATGACTACATCCCTATGACGTAATTGGTATATCTTGACAAAGGCGAGATATCGACCGGGTCATTCTGTCGTCCGGCAGACGTCAGATATCGCTCGTAAAACTTTATTGTTCTAGTATTAAAATTGTTTGTATGAGTGGTAATGTTAGTTAGGCATGTGTGCTTAAAGAAGATTATGATATCCTGTTTTACTTTCATTCTTTATTATATTCTGTTTTCTAATTATTCTTTTTGTTATTTGACGCCTATTTCTTTATTCTGTGTACTGTAGTTGCGTTCATAAAAATCATTGAGTTGTTATAAGTGTGTTAGAAAATTCAACTTGGAAAAATTTGCAATGTCTTTTTAGCAGCTAAAACAATTTGTACTACCGTTATTTTATTTATTCCTCATGGACAATTTATATATTACATTATTCTATAAGTGAACAAGCAGCAACAAAAAGAACATCATAAAAACAATACTAATAAATATCTTTTTTTTTAAATAGAAAATTGGAATAAGGTCAATCCCAAAGAAACATCACTATATTAATAAAACCCCCCACCGCGTCTAGGTGTCTTTCTGAAGAGAAGAAATACAAAAACTACCAATCCGAATCGCTGAGATAGCGAATTGCTAGATCAAAAATTTTTGGAATCGAATCGACACGGAGCGATTCATACTTGTGTAGGTCCCTTTTTTTTGTGTCTTGGAAATCATCCAATGACTTCTCCCGCTCTGGGTGGAGCGGAAGGGAGTGTCAGACTCTTACTGACTAAAACCCAACCATGTTCCTTCCGTAAGCCCTTTGTGTTCCGGGGTAGCGGTAACCCTTTCGGACAATCCCGCACGGGCCTGGTGCTGATCGGACGGTGAGTGACCCATTACTCACCGTCGGGAGTCGTCACGTGGCTCCCGACGCCCGGGGCGTCTCCCGCGGCGTCTGGGACGGGAGGACCTTTCTCTCTCCCATCCCGCCATCTCTCTCCCATCCCACCATCTCTCTCCCATCCCGCCATGTATAGGCCCCCTGGAAGCTTTCCTAGTATGCGCCGTGTGAACTCCCATGAACCTTACAAAGAAAAAGTCAAACCAAATACCTACAAAACAGTAACATTACTCATACAACCCACTTTTCCGAGAAGGATAATTGCTAAAGCCTTCTGACGCCGACACTAGGAACTAATCCTTCAAGGAATCCATTTCGCTACTTAGGGCTTGGGTGCACTGGCAGCACGGAATGGCAACGGATTTTTGTAAGTTAAATAAAAATATGCCTTAACAATATGACAATAAAATTGAAATTTCCATAAAACAGCAGCATAAAAACTCTGACACCAGGTTATTCACTAACTACTCGAACAGAAGAAGATTGAAAGTTTAATGATACTGGACTGTTTGACACGGTCAAAAATAAAATATAAAATTACATAGAAGAAAGACCGCTCGTCTTAAAAACGGCTCTCATCGTACGGAAATTAAATATTATGCGAAGATATAATTGTAAAATTGCATTTAGTGCTAATAAGTATTCCATTTGATTAAATAAATCTGTGACGTCACAAATCACGTAAAAATTCCACGTTTTGACAATTCATAAAAAGGAACGTTATTGACTACCCTTTCAAATACCCAATTTAATTCTCGTATGTAGAAAAACAAAGGAGGTATGGTAAGGCATGCGGTGTCATTGAAATTAAAACTTTATTTTCATACTTATCTTATCTTATCTTGAGGTTTTGGTTTCCGCACTCAGTCCTTAGGCGGACCATTGTGCGTGGCCCATGGCGGCCCTTGGCGGTTATTCCAGCCAGCCCACCTCCCTCCAGAAGTTGATCACGTCTCCTGGCCTGTGTAGTATATCTGTGAAAGATCTGGGTGTTCCGAGGGTCTGTGTCCTGATCTGTGTGACGCCTGTGCACTCAAAAGGTACGTGCGCGATTATTTTCATACTTTTAAGTCATAAACTTTTTCGACACATTTTTTTTTTTGCCGTACGGTGCCGCCAGTAGGCGCAGGCCCTTACAAACCTTTTACGAGGAAATAAAGCCTGCTTATAGACCTTTATACGTAATCCCAATGTAAAAACGAGGCATTCAGGATAAACTTCGCAGTATTTCACAGTGCCCGGAGGCTCTATCTACAAGGAAAAAATTAGAACAAGACCTGGACTAGTACCTCTTATAGCAGTATTATATTAATACTTTTGTGTGAGAATGAGACGGAACTATACATGATAGCTCCATCTCTTTCTCACTATAAGTGATATTAAAATAATACAGCGGTGGCGGTCGGCCCCCAGGGTGTGTCAAATGGGTAACCGGGATTGTCCGAAAGGGTTACCGCTACCCCGGCACATGAAGGGCTACGGAAGGAACATGGATGGGTTTTAGTCAGTAAGAGTCTGACACTCCCTTCCGCTCCACCCAGAGCGGGAGAAGTCATTAGATGATTTCCCACCCTCAAAAAAAAAAAGGGTGTGTCAAATAACTGGGCAGAAAAGTACTCCGAAACTAATCTGTATCTCATTTCTTTTACAATTGACTATTTGAGTCGGTCAAAAATAAAATAATTATGAAATCACAAAGAAGACCGCTCGTCTTAAAAACTTCCATCACGGTGCAGAAATAAAATACTAAGTGAAGATATAATTTTAAAATTGCATTTAATGCTAAAAGTAATCCATTTGATTCTAAAAATCGGTAACGTCACATTGTTAAATTTCATACAAATCACGTTCAAATTCCGCGTTTTGATGGTTCATAAAAAGTAACGTTATTGACTACCCTTTCAAATACCCAATTTATATATTATGTATTAACTGTCCCAATGAAAGACAATAACATCTTAATATACAGGGAAGGAGTGAACATTGATTGCCGCTCTTACTCGCGTGTTGCGATTTCAGACTGATATAAGTCAAGCGGGGTAATTGCACGATAGTTTCATAAATCAGTGGCATTCATCGCGTTGTTTACATTGTTGAGCAGACGAATTGTTTAAAGTTCTGAAGCAATGGATTAGGAATTTTCTTCAAAATCCTTGGATTTAGAATGTGTTGCAATTAGGGTACCACTTTCTTCAAGATATTTTCCTTTCATCAAAGTCAGTAGTCCAAATTCAGCAACGCGAACACCGCTCACTGACGCAGCCATTAGGTCCTCACGTGTGCATGTGACGAGGCATGCGGTACAAGATGGGAGGTGAATTTTGGGCAAAACAAATTTAAAATATAAAAATACATTTAAGTACTATTTTTGCTATTGAAATGCTAAGAAGAAGAAGTGGTGTCCAGAGATTAAATTAGAAAATATTTCTAACCGCTAGGATTCGAATTCGCTGTGTGCTGAAAAAACGTACCTGTTTATTTCAAAGCCATTAGGGCATATAAAGCCTAAAAGAAAAACAAATACAGAACCAACATTCCGAGGGCACCGAAACTCGTATAACTTTAAACATCAAACGACAAATATATATTAACCCGATCGTCTTTTAAAGCCATTTTCTGTGCAAAACAATTTAAAGGACGCAACAAAAGCTTGAGAAACGCCTCCCAACGATTCTCTTTGATAGGAACGTGGCGTCGTTAACAATCAAATTACACGGAGGATGCGAATTCCGTTTGTTTGAAAGTTTGAGAGCCTCTGGCATAGTGGTGGGCTGTGACAACGAGATAATGTCGATAAACATATATTTGTGTTTTAAAGTTTTTGTGGTTCAAAGTCAAAGTCAAAGTCAAATCATTTATTTCAAATAGGTACAAGAAAGGCACTTTTGAACGTCAAAAATGAACAAGAAATAGAATTGATTCTAGTCGCCCCTTCCAAAAGATAGTTTCGTGTGGAGAAGAATGGGCAACAAACGCCACCGTTACTCTTTTAAAATGTTTAACAATGTTTGTATACATGAATTATATGTGAAGAAGATGCATCCAGAATAAAAAAAATACACATATCGCAATGGCAGGTAAACTTAATTATGACATAAGTACATGGTGCGCACATATTTACAAACGTTCTAAAAATAATTTATAAATGGTTACTTCGCAGTATAAAACCCTGCAGGGCCTGTTCCAAGAACTGCTCTAGAATCTATTACAATTGCTTAGACTGAGTTTTGTAATTCCATTATAAGAAATATATTTTTAAAGAACTTTATGATACATTTCATAAATACGTAATCAGTTTTAGCTGAACCCTTCTCTGTTTCAGTAATAAATTATGTAAAAGAAGTTTTCTCGCGTATCTATCAGGACGTAGCCCAAATCACTTAGGCTAGAAATAAGAAAATATTCTTTCTTGAAATCTCTGGATCCCTTAAGACTGTAGTATTGGATGCGAGGATTCAATCAAAAGGGGAAAGGTTTTCCGTTTACATAACAACTTTATAATATCACGCCTTTCTTCCCAGAAGTTCTACTTCTTGTTCGTGTGGTTAGTGACTAACCTGGTGTCAGAGTTTTTATTCTGCCCATGGGCCTCTGACTAAGCTTTACACGCTGTTGAAAAATATCTCTCAGGCACCTCTCTTCCTCCCGATGTTTTTCTCCACAGATTTTTAAACAAGTGATAATTTATACAATAGTCACATGAATCCGAAAAATCAGGAGGCCTTGGGTTCGAACTCGAGACCTGTGACTTGGCAGTCCGACGGTCACACTACTAGGCCATCACTGCTTTTTACACTCCCTGAAGTTGACAGCCTTCATTTCGTTAGTCTTGTTAGGAGCCTAATAAAATTAAGGGGCAATTTTGTTGCCAGTAATCGAACACAAATCCAATTTTCGATTCCAAGAGTTTTCTGATAGAGACACGCACTTTACTTGACGTACTTGGGTGTATTTACGCTCATCCATCGCGCATACAACCTGAAAACTAGCAGTCAAAAGCAATAAATATGTAACAATAAAATTAATATAATACATAACATATTCATAAATAAAATATAAATTAATATTATTATTCTTTAGTCTTCTGACATTTCTCGAGACCCTGGGATCCCGGGAACTTTGGAAAGCGTACGAGGGGCCGAAGCCAAATCGCAGAGGCCCGTCAGCCGTTTTAAATAAAATGAAGTGCAGCACTTAGAATTAATATAATTAAATGATATATTATTATTCTTGAATAGGTGTATATGAGGTATGGGGTGCTTATGAGGTGCTCGTGAATAAGTTATAACAGCCGCACGGACCGATCCTTCAGGTTAAACTACGCTTGCCGAGGTTGGCCGTGGATGGGTGACCATCTTCACATAGCGAGACTCTTCCGTGCCTCGGAAAGCACGTTAAGTCGTTGGTCCCGGCTGTCATTCGTGGTCCTGGCAGTCGTTACGAGTCGTCAGAAGCCCGAAAGTCTGACAGCTAGTCTTACCAAGGGTTATCGTATTACCCCGTTACTGGGTTGTGGAGGTCCAAGAAGCAGTCGCTCCATGTAAAATACTGGTATTCAGCTGCATCCGGATAGTCTAAAAACCGACCCCAACATAGTTGGGAAAAGGCTAGGCAGATTTCACAATTCTTTTCCAGCTATATCACCTATAACAGTCACCTAACGAACTTTATTTCAAAGCGAATAAAGATTACTTTGATTTAAACAATTATGCAAAATCTGAGATGAGCTGAACTGTGAAATGACTATTCTGGTAAACACTTAGGCCGATTTCACCAAAAAAACTGAACGATCAGCACATCTAAATCGCGTACAAAAGCTGTCAGTGTCAATTTCTTTGGAAAATAATAACACTGACTCTTAAACTTAGTTTAGTAAGATATAATTAAATTGTCCTCAACAAGCCTAAATTCTTCCTCAAAACACAAATTATTTGTCAGCCTAAGGATAATGTCTCCAAAATCCGTCTGTAAACCAAATTTTAATAACAAAGCTTAGTCATTTCAATTTCTAAGAATCTAATTAAGACAAAGCAATTCTCGAGTTACTAAAACATGTTATATTCTCTCACAATCTTTACTAAGCACTAAAATTAGGCATTTAGGCACTAGAAGTTAATACCTAAACGCTCCTTTGGGTAATTAAGATAAGCAAATGGTAAAACCTATTAAATTAAATATGAGTACCTACTTAAATGGTTATTCTTAAGTTGTAAGAATACACTCGGAGATTTGGTAGAGAAGGAAGAATGTCTTAAGTGACAGTCTGTGTGTTAAGTAATTGTCAGCTTAAAAATCAGTCACGTAAGGTTTAAAATGATGTCTGCATTACTTTGAAGTGAAGGTTTTTCTCTAAGCTCAATGTTAAATATTGTTGTTTAATATTTCTTAGGCAATTTATTCCTATAAAATACAAAGATCTTAATTTGGTTTATTAAAATCAAAGAACTTTGTACTTATTAACACGCAAGGCAGATGACTTAATACACTTTCTTATGATCGGAATTCATATAGCTTACAATGGAATATTCAAGGCCATTTACAAGGTAAACTATTTCTTCGTATATGTATATCGAATAATATACGGCTTACCGGGATTGGCCGTGGATGGGTGACCATCTTTACATACCGAGACTCCTCCGTGCCTCGGAGCACTTAAAGCCGTTGGTCACGACTGTCATTTGCGCATCTTTGACAGGCGTTACGGGTTACTGAAGCCCGAAAATCTAAAAGCCGGTTTTACCAAGGGGTATCGTATTACCCAGTTACTGGGTTGTGGTAGTCAGATAGGCAGTCGCTCCATGTAAAAAACTGGTATTTAGCTGCATACAGTTACACTGGAAACCGGCCCCAACATAGTTGGAAAAAGGCTAAGCACATAGATTGAATTGATTGAGGCGAATAATATGTCGCTAAAATACTTACTTATATTATATTGCTTTGTTGTATTATAATGTAATTATTGACTCGCATTGTAATAATTTAATAACTTTTAATTGAAGTTGTAAAAATGGGATCGTCATAAACACGCATTTATGTCAGCTCACGCCAGTTTTCACTCGTCATTAAATTTCAAACCTTTAAAAAATGTAAATTGGGTCGGTCAGTCAGAAAGATGAAGCTAGGTAGTTTCTCATTTCGAAACTTATTAAAAACTTAATTGGTATCTAAGGAGCTGAACAAGCTATAACCTACACGGAAAGTCTTTTGAATCAAATGGTTACAAATTTTTCGTTAAACCATTCATGCAAAAATTATACTTGCACAATGCAGAACGAAAAGCGTCCATAACAAAAAACAATGCGAAAATATTTTTTTTGAATTGTTTTTGTTTCATCATTTGAAATAAGCCGTGACAGCGAAAAGAATAAATATGACCACACGCTCACGCTTTAAATTCAAAATATTTTATTTCACGTAAATATATACAGTCTGACATAATATCAAGGTTAAGTAGAGCTGCACCTATAAGACTCACTCATTTTGCCAGTTATGTTCAAGTCCCATTTAATAGGAAGCGAACCAATTTGCCCGACCCGGGAAACACTTTGCTCGACCCGGGAATCGAGTCTGGACTCTTCTGCTCAGCACTAGCACTTGCAACCACTAGACCAACGAAACAGTCCTATACAATATGGTATGGTCGGTCCTATTTATTAATTCGATTTCTTTATTGATTTAGCTCATTAAACTGGGCGAGATTAATTCTTATGACTGTATTGTTTGATTTGTTTGGCTGTAGGATGTCTCTCATCTCAGTGTACCTTTTGGCAAAGGCCTCCTTCAATAGTTTCCATTGCTTCCTGTGTTGAGCAACTCTCCTTCCATTAGGTCCTGAAATAAGTTTCAGCTCATCTTTCCAGCGCATTTCTTGTCGTCCTCAACAACTCTTGCCATCTCATGGATTCCACTATTACCCTACATAATTAACCCGATTAGTACCATACAATTTTGAAGTGAAAACTTTAGTGGCGTTGTGCACTTTTCTTGGTATGGGTAAAAAATTATAAACTCGCGTCACGATACCTGACGTGACCTGATCGAAAATCTGTAATACGGAGGGAGAGTAGACCGCTGGCGCGGCGTAGAAGAGGAAGTAACATCCCACTCTCTTTCTACCACGCGGCGAAAATGTGTACCTGCTTCTGCTGTTTCATTCATCGTGTTGTGTTTGTACTACATACAAATTGTCATGATTGTGTACGATAGCGCAATAAATGAATATTGTATTTAACTGCATAAATGATAGTAATTTTGTACTGATAAATAAAGCAATTCGTGCGAAATTATTCCCTAACCATTCCAAAATATTCAAAATTGCACAACGTGGATGTTCAAGTTTTCACTTCTGCGTTTTTTTAATGTGGTTAGCTAGAGACCTCGACAGTTGATCATATTTATTTATCCTGATCCTAGTTAGTACTCATTAGCAATTAATTGATTGATTTTACTTCGATGGTCCTATTTTATCATTTGTAACTTCGAGTTACGGCTGTATGGACATAGTACAGCATTGCACATGTAAGCAGGCACGCCCTTTTACCTAGAGATAATGTGATGTGTTTCGTAATGTTAATTACTTCTCATACGATAAATGTGTAGTGTCAAGTTCTTCCAACTAAACAGACAGCTATGCTGCTGGGGAGTTTGTTGCGCCACTTCTTCTTCCCAGCTAAAGCACTAGGAAGTGGTGAAGGGTGGGCGTTTTTGGGGGACTGTCTTATGTAACTTTGACCTTCAAAAAGTGCTAATCTTCAGCCTAATTTGAATAAATGACTTTTGATTTTGATTGATTTTTGATTCTGCCTGCACCCCCGGAGTGCAAATCGTTATTTTTTTTTATAGATCCTTCTTCTTATTAAAGTGGGGTTTTCACCAACCCAAAACCTCCCTTCAAATACTTTACGGTATTACGTACCTCAATTTCTTAATAAGATAACAACGGATTATTATCTTTAAATCCTCCGTATCCTCCTTGCTCATCACCCCTTTTTGTAGCAAAGCGTTTAAACCTCAGATTTAATTCAACCCTCCGGAGGTTTCATTAAACCTTATCGAAGTCGATTCTGTGTCGTGATTTTGGTGTTTCTCTACATTGTATAAAACAAAGTCACTTCCCGCACGCCTGTCTGTCTGTACGCTTAAATCTTTTAAACTACAGGTCGGGTCGGTAATAATCTATCTGCCTGCCTACGCTTTTCCCAACTATATTGGGGCCGGTTTCCAGTCTAACCGGATGCAGCTGAATACCAGTATTTTACACTGAGCGACTGCCTATATGACCCCCAGAACCCAGTCAGTAACTGGGTAATTCGATACCCCTTATTAAGACTGGCTGTCAGACTTTCGGGCTTCTGACTACCCGTAACGACCAGTAATAATCCATCTATAACTGATAAGTTTATTTCCATATTGTTATATTCGTAAATATGATTTTATTAAAATAAAAATTTGAAAAGTGTACAGGGCAATTTTCGGATTCGGGGAAAATTTGAATATTTTTAAGGGATTTTTATGAGAATTATTGTAATTATCACATGATGTCTGTCTGATCAGTCAGTAATTTTATAATTTTAGAGATATTCTTGATTTTTTTCTAAATCTATTCAGTTATTTCAATTACATCTTATATTTATATACTTTATACCTCAGCCAAAGAAACTAGCAAATTCTAACAACACATTTTATACGTAATATTAATAGAAACATCACATACAATTTCGATTACCCACTTACAGGCAACAATTATGATCGTTAATTACCAATTATTATTCTCCATTCCTGGTTGGCTTAATTATAAATAGAAGCATGTTAATAGGTTTAAATTATTATCAATATTGAGGTACATACATACATTAGTTGTTTAAGTACATTACGTGTTTAGAATACACTTAAGGGATTGAGCGTCTTGAGGCAATGAAATAACCTTAATTTGTGGTTGAAAACTATGTTAGTGGAATACCTTCGTAACGTACCTAGAGTGGTACAAGAATGTTTTGACGTCCATGACATTGACAAGGGGACTTTCTTGTTAATCATTTGTGAATTTGTCTCTGAAGTTGTATTGACGAATCAAGATGGCGTCGGTAGTTCGGATTTTGGCACGCGTCAGAAGAAAGTTGTTGTTTGTTCCTTTTTTTTCACGAGTTTTTTTTAAGGGAAGTCATCAAATGACTCCTCTACTGTGGGTGGAGTGGAAGAGAGTGCCAGACATCTACTGACTAAAATCGATCCATGATTCTTCCTTAGCCTTATGTGTGGTAAAATGTGGCATGACGCCAGATTTTACCTGAATGTATCGAAGTAATCTAGTAAAAAAAGAAAAAAAAAGACGTGTCAAATATTTTTAGACTAATCTAGCTTACGGACTAAACAATTGTCGTCATTCCCATTGCTAAAGATAGCACGATAGAGTTGTGAAGGTAGCCAAATATCAATACTGAAACTGCATACAGTAAAACCAGTGCGGGATTTCAAAAAGTTTATCGACAGACATTCGATCGCTGTAACCAATTTCTTATTTGCTACGCACTCGTAGCAGGCGTAGCAGCTACATAGCTACGAACTCGTCGCTACGTAGACTACGAGGTCAATAGCAATCAGTTTCTACAAACGATTTTTTTCTGGATTGATATTTATACATATCTTTTAAACTACGCAACGGGTTTTAAAACGGTTTTCACGATACCTTGGGGATTTTTTTTCCGGAAGGTGTATGTGTAAAATGCATGAATACTAAACTGAGATATTTCTAGAAATCCCGTTGTTTTATCAAGTTGTAAAAACTGTGCAAAGCAGGGGCGTGTCGCTCGTGTCTACTATGTGTAGATAAACCTTGAGAAAAGTTCTGAACATACATGTATAGTAGATGACTATAAAAGTAGGCAAATCCAATAGTAAAGATGCATCGATTGTGAAAGATGGTTATGGCTAGAAAGGGGGTTTATCGTAAAAAAAAAACGTAATAATTTTTTTTTTAATTGATTCGGAGAGCACGGAAGCGCTACGCAACAAGTCTTTGTAAAAACTACATGGGCGTGACGTCATGCCACATTTTAATTCAATGAGTCGACGTATTACTTTTATTACGTAAAAAAAGAAAAAATACTTGTCGAATATTTTTAAATATAACTGACGGACCAATAAAAAACTATTAATATTTAAATTAAAATATGGTCATAAGGATGAAATTTTTGACATAACGCCCAAAATTAACCTACCATCGCTTTATTCCGTATTAATTTTAGAACAAAGGTCCTCGATAATTAATTGTCTAACACAAATAGTTTCTTGCTTCTATAATTTGATTTACCTACAATGGCTGTCATGGCTTGGTTGTTAGGTACCTGCGTCTAATCTATTGTCTCTGGCCTGTTATAAAGCATTGAATAAATTAATTCAAATTAATAGTGACAGTTTGTAGTTGATCTTAGGTGTAGGAATCTTGACTCAAGGTTTTGCTTAGGCATTAAATTAAATAAATAGCTGGAATTTGCTTTGTTGGTTTGGTTTTCTGTGTATTTGATTATTTAAATAGCAATACCAAGTTTTAGTTAATTTTATTCAATTCATAATTCATATAATGTTAATCTAATCATATTTACATATAAAAACTAAATATTCATAATAATATGTACAAAAACAATATGTATAATAATCAAAGAGCATCAAAAAATTCGTCCACATATATTATATTCATTTATATAAATATAATTTTTTGTGTTGCGCGATATTGCGATAATCTCACTGTTATTACCTACGCTATACGTACCACACGTCTTTCCAAATTACACATTTTTAAGGCTGGGAAATCATCCAATGACTGCTCCCGCTCTGGGTGGAGCGGAAGGGAGTGTCAGACTCTTACTGACTAAAACCCATCCATGTTCCTTCCGTAGCCCTTTATGTTCCGGGGTAGAGGTAACCCTTTCGGACAATCCCGCTTACCCGGTAGGCTTGGCCCTGAGGGGCCCCTTCATATGCTGACATCTCTTTGAGGCGCGCGTGGAACATATACGCGCCGTACGGCACGGGTCTGGTGCTGATCGGACAGTGAGTCACCCATTACTCACCGCCCGCAGGCCCGCGCCTACGGTGGCCGGGAGTCGTCACGTGGCTCCCGACGCCCGGGGCGTCTCCTGCGGCGCCACCTCCTTCGCGAGCATGACTTTTTCGCAGAAGGAGGTGACTGCCTCCCACTCCCTCTCGCCCTGGACCATGGCTTGCACCAGGGCCGGGTGCGAGAGGTCGCCGCCGCCGATCGCCTCTACGAGGACACGGCGGTGCTCCGCCCATGCGGGGCAGTTTTGCACCGTGTGCTCTACCGTGTCCTCTGGGCGATCCTCGCAGTGGTGACACCCGGGTGTTTCCTCCCGCCTGATGATGTGCAGGAACCTCCCGAAACATCCATGTCCGGTGAGGACCTGCGTCAGGCGGTAGGTGAGGGCGCCGTGACGCCTCTCTAGCCACTCCTCAAAGAGGGGCCTTACCGCCACTATCGTGGCGTGCCCTAGACAACCTCACCTAAGCCTATAATTACGTCAAAAACGAAACTACAACATACACCCCTTTTCACCCCTATACAACCCTCTAATTCACCCCCCATTACTAAAACATTACGTTTAGACAGACAACTTCCAGGCGCGTTCATAACGGGCTTCACCTGTCAATTACGTACCTTGTACGTTAATTAGTAATCTGTTGGTTGAGCTTCTTCATTATAGATCGTGTTTGGGGGTGAGACTCGGAGGGTGAGTTAGGAACACTTGTACTTACGGATGCGTAATTGCGTCCTTTGTTAGACATGGCAGCCGGCAGGCGAGTTTCATGTGGAAATGAACGTGGCGTATAGTGATAATGTCAGAAGTCTAATTTTCGAACTTGAGCATTTACAATTCAAATCGCAAACTGACGTCAATAATTTGTCAAAATGATTTTTTTTTGTCAGTTTGAGTTTTGAATAATTGCGAACACTAAATAATTACAAATGTGAAAACGTTCTCGGTTTTTTAGACTTCCTAAGTTTATTTGTTACATTTTCACGCCTAAACCTGATCATCCTGAAATGTTGTATGTTCATTGTCAGGTGTTCAAAAACGGACAAACAGATATGTGTCCATGACTATGTAAGTTTATCACACTAATATTATAAAGGCGAAAGTTTGTGAGTAAGTTGGCACAGAGGTAGTGTATGACCTAGATAACTACATAGGATACTAACGAGTTCCTTGCCCTGCCTTGAGGAGTTTCTTGCCCATTCTTCTCCACACGAAACTACCTTTTGGAAGGGGCGACTAGAATCAATTCTATTTCTTGTTCATTTTGACGTTCAAAAGTGCCATTCTTGTGCCTATTTGAAATAAATGTTTTGACTTTGACTTTGACTTTGACCACATACATAGGATACTTTTTATCCCGGTAGTATGTTTCCTTGGGATAATTTCCGACATCCAGACGGGCGAAGCCGCTGGCAACAGCTAGTCTATCTATAAAGCAAAAGTGTTTGTTTCTTTGAGCGCAGTAATCTCAGTAACTATCTATATAATATTTTAATCTTCTTGCATTTGACAGCCCGATTCTTGAGAAAGGCTATTGGCAACATCACACTCAGACTGTTAACAGCTGAGCAAGACGAAAAAAGTCGGAAAAACGCTAAGCAACAAACACAAAGTTATAACGAGGGCAGGCGATGCGATGCGATTAGGTAGATTGGCGAAACAAGAAATTTCACCCGGACGAAGTCGCGGTCTGCCCGCGACTTCGTCCGGGTGAAATTTCTGAGCTATAGTGAAATCTTCTTCTTCTTCTTTTCGTGTGGTTAGTGAATAACCTGGTGTCAGAGTTTTAATGCTGCCCATGGGCCTCTGACTTAGCATTACATACCGTTGAGAAAAATCTCTCAAGCATGCCGGTTTCCTCACGATGTTTTCCTTTACCGATTGATAAGTGATAATTATACAATACGCACATGAATCTGAAAAGTCAGAGGTGCGTGTCTTTGGTTCGAACTCGAGACCTATGACTTGGCGGTCAAGACGGTCATCCCACTAGGCTATCACTGTTTTTTTGTGAAATAAAATACTTTGAAGTTAAACGCAAGAGTGCACTATATCGTCTTCGGCGGTTTCTCTTGGAGTCGATGGCAATCTAAATTGAATTACGTATCATCAAGTCAATAATGGACAGCGCCATCGTGGCCGATCCAGGAAGAGGTGGCGAGACGCTCTAACCGCATATATTATCGCAAAAGATGGACTGAGGTGGCTTAAGAGAAAGATGCCTGGAAGGATTTGGAGTAGGCCTTTGCTCAGCAGTGGGAGAGTATAGGCTAAGTAAAAAAAACATCAAGTCAGATGGCTGTCAACAGCGGGACTGTCCTAAACACACAAGGCTAAGGAAGGAACATGCATGGGTTTTATTCAGTAAAAATCTTAGTTTCCACTCCACCCAGAGCAGGAAGACTCATTTGATGATTTCCCATTCCTTTTGTTCTATGTTTGTCCATTGTGCGTGGGCCATGGCGGCCTGCGGTGGTTATTCTAACCAGCCCAACTCCCTCCAGAAATTGATCACATCTCCTAGCCTGTGTAGAACGTCTGTAAAAGATCTGGGTTTTCCGAGGGTCTCTGTTCCCATCATCATCTGCCTAGTCTTTTCCCAACTATGTTGGGGTCGGCTTCCAGTCTAACCTGATGCAGCTTAATACTAGTATTTAATATGGAGCGACTGCCTATCTGACCTCCACAACCCAGAAACTGGTCAGTACAATACCCCTTGGTAAGACTCGCTGTCAGATTTTCGGGCTTCTGACGACCCGTAACGACTGTATAAGATGCACAAACGACAGCCGAGACCAACGGCTTAACGTGCTTTCCGAGCCACAGAGGAGTCTCGGTATGTAAAGATGGTCGTCCATCCACGGCCTACCCCGGGAAGCGTAGCTTAACCTGATGGATCGACCTGTGCGGATGTTAGTCAGCCATGAGCTCCTCCGAGGGTCTCCGTGCCCATCCCTATAATAAATGTCAAACCGGAGCTCTATTTACATAGGCAGTAGTGTCACCACCCCAGAAATAAGCAAACGATTTGTCGCTACAACAATACACATATTTTCCGTGCGACCTCCCAACGTGACGAAAACACGCTGGTAATAAAATTTAACGCGTGTTTCTGAGAGTGATACCGATCTACTTGTCACGCTAGGTAAGAGCCCCGCTGGGGATATAACGCTTAGGTTTTGGGTACTTTCTCCAAGGAAACAGGTGTATTAATATTGGTTATAGTTGATATTGGAGTGTTTGATGTAGTAGTCACATGCGAGGCTCGATAACCCATTTTTTTTGGGCCTAATATAGATTCTTTTGTTTTTTTTTCGTTATGTTCGACTCGAATTGGATACTTAATCTTATGGGTGGTAATAATGCGGGATGAGCTGGACTTCTTTAATAAGGATTGGTCCTTGGTATGTCTGGACGGAGAGAGACAGAACTGAGGTGTTTTCCCAGTTGTGGGACAATAATGGGTAGGTACTAAAAAAAATTGTCTTCCAAAATTTTACGAAATTCGGTTGTCTTTTTCCTCTAAAAGTTTTTTATTTTTCAATATTTAGTTATTAGGTATATTAGGTACCTACCCTTCAGTCCCCACACCAATTCGTTTACTACTAGTCGTATGTAAACAACAGTAACAGGAACTATTAAAACATCATCAAGATACACAAAGTGGATTAATTACATGTTATCGAAGTTAACTCATTAATTACCCAATTAATGTTAATAAATTTATATAGAACCATACCACTCAACCTTCAATACATACAGATGAACGCAAAACATCCTTCTTTTTGGATGTCAGTTAAAATAATATTATCATCAACAACATCAGCTTTCTAAGAACTTGTTACAATTATTGGTCATAAGCCACTGTCATCTTTTGGCAGCAGTAAAAACCTAGTGGTGTGACCATTGGACTGCAAAGTCATAGGTCTCGAGTTCGAACCCAAGGCACGCCTCCGACTTTTCGGATTCATGAGGAAACTGGCACGCCTTTTTCTGAGGGTGTGAAATGATCAAGTGACTCCTCCCGCAATGGATAGAGTGGAAGGAATTGTCACCCACGTCCCTTCCTTAGCTGTTTGTGTTCCGGGGCAGCGGTAACCGTTTCGGACAATCCCGCTGTCCCAACCGGCTTGCCTGAAAGATAATTATTTCTTAACAGCATGTGAAGCCAAGTCAGAGGCTCATAGGCAGCATAAAAATTCTCACACCAGGTGTCACTAACCCCACGAAAAATAAAGATCAGTTGGCAAACGCAGTTCTTCTTAAACCGCTTTTTTAAAGCAAAAAACAAATGCTGCGTTGAAACTTACAGAAAATCAGCGCTGGGCTTTATTTCGCGTACGGCCTCAGCATTATGCTAAGCGATCGCCGTTTTGCGTTGATGTGACGCATATTTGCCCCCAACTTGTTCTTTTGTGATTATTTCTTTCTCTGTGTCCTCTTTGCCACAAATGAACGGATGATCTTTCTTTTACTAATGTAAGTCTGGTCGGTTATACAGGGTGGAATTGAATTCATGGGCATTATTTGAAGGGGTCATTGTACTCATCATTATGAACAACTCTCACTGTGGGAGCAAATCTGAATTATTTGGCTCACCATCAATTATTGAGTACACTGAAACATATATGGGAGAAAATTGAAAGAACTTATGGACTAGTGTAACAATCCTTTACAGGCGAGCACAGCATGCATCACAAATTAGTCTATTGGGTGTTTATACCCACTTAAACTTAGCATTATTATCTTATCTATATTATATTAAGTAAAAATTAAATTGCAGTAAAAGTACAAATTAGAAAAATGGGAATGGCTGAAATTATTTTTTTGGCTATTTCAGATTTGTTCCCATAGTAAAAGTTGTTCATAATGATGAGTACAATGACCCCTTCATTGCCCATGAATTCAATTTCACCCTGTATAAATGTCTCCTACACATTCCCTGACTAAGCTACTATGTCGTAGGGCAGACGCGCAGACCTCGTAGCTATAATTATGTGAAAAAAGCTTTTACTGTAGTTGTCAGCATTATTCTTGTTGTTGCTTGTCTGTTTGTCTTATTTTCATTATTATAGATTGGGTTTATTGCTTGTTGTGAGAAGCTCGTAGCTAAGTTATAAAAGCCGCACGGCTCGATCCTTCAGGTTAAACTACGCTAGCTGAGATCGGTCCGTAGATGAGTGGACCATCTTTACATATCGAGACTCCTCCGTGCCTCGGAAAGCTCGTTAAATCGTTGGTCCTGGCTGTCATACGTGGATTTTTGACAGTCGTAACTGGTAGTCAGAAGCCCGAAAGTCTGACAACCAGTCTTACCAAGGGGTATCGTATTACCCAGTTACTGACCGGGTTGTGGAGGTCAAATCGGCAGTCACTCCATGTAAAATACTGGTATTTAGCTGCATCCGGTTAGACTGGCAGCCGACCCCAACATAGGTGGGAAAAGACTAGGCAGATTTATTGTTTACTAGCTTCTGCCCGCGACTTCGTACGCGTATCCTGTTGCTTATGCCAGCGACAACGGGGTCGTCAAAATCGAAGATCTGAATCACGATCAGCGGTCAGTCGCGCATCACTTTCCCCACTTGTCTCTAGAGACCTAGAAGTGGATGCGTAGATACGCTTGGAACTCAAGCGTAATTCTCTATCCGTGAACGTCTCCGATTCGCGAGATAATGCATGACTTGCACGATCAGCGGTCAGTCGCGTATCACGTTCCCCACTTGTCTCTAGAGACCTAGAACTCGATGCGTAGATACGCTTGGAACTCAAGCGTAATTCTCTATCCATGAACGTCTCCGATTCGCGAGACAATGCATGACTTGCACGATCTGCGGTCAGTCGCGCATCATATTCTTCACTGGTCTTTAGAGACCTGGATGTAGATGCGTAAATACGCTGAGAACGCAGGCGTGCTTCGCGATCCGAAGAGGTTTCTACGGAGCGAGTTGAAGCCGGATGTTTTCAAACATTATCAAGTCTCTAGTGACGCTCTTTGGTAGATCCTTGGGATCTTATGATCTTCAATCTTTTAGCTCTTTTGGAACATTGGGAAAGATTTTACCTCTTTTTAGGCATGGTTATAGTTTTATTGTGAATATAAGTGATCAATTAAAATCTAAGGGACTGCTCCCAGGCGTTATCGGGTAGGCTACTGTGTCACGAAGATAAATAGAAAAGGAAATTAAACACTCAAATAACATAAGTCCGAAGGCATATTTATTTGGTAAAATAAAAAAATAAATAGGAGTTTTGGCCAGCAGAGTCAAATTTTCAATGATATAAGGACAGAGGCCAGCACATCAAGTTACCACAATCTGTCAAATTTCTTTGATAGTATTTCAACTTTATTGCAAAGACATAAGGTTCATTTTTATTGAGAAAATTTGACAGTTAGGGATAGCTTGATGTGCTGGCGTCTGTACCATCGTCAGCGAAAATTAGTCCTAAACTGTAACCGCCTTCACCGTGTAGAAGTACTCCCAGCTTATGTTATTTTATAATTATACAGTGAAATTAGTGATAGCTTTGATTTCCACATCAGATGTTTCTGATCATCGATTTTTATAAGTCAATAGGAAATGACCATCAGACCGAACAACTTTTGCTAAGACGCCATTCCTATATGTGTTATAGTGTAGCTGGGCTCTTGGAGTTCTACAACAGGTGTTCCAGATCTTCGATTTTTATAAGTCAACAGAAATTGCTCATCAGATTGGACAACTTTTGCTAAGACGTCATTCCTATACAGAGTTGATATGACAGAGGGGCATTCAATTACACTAAGTAAGTATACTATACGTGTTTAGTATTAACTCGGTACGGTATAAAAATAAAAAGCACCAAAAATGAGGTTTTTATTTTTTCAAACAAACTAAATAGCTTACAAATCAGAGTAAAACGCAACCACCTTTGTAAATAAAAACTGACCTTGTAACGCAGCGGCACCGACGCGTGCACGCCGGGAGCGCTGTTAGGAAAGATACATCGTGTTCAAACGGGGCAAAAACTTAAAAAAACATTTGCGACTAAACTACTGCTCCTATTTAATTGATTTTTGGTACAGAGCTTGAAAATGGTTCCTAGTATAAGCTGTTTAAAGTAAAGCCCTCTGTCGTATCAACTCTGTATTCCACAACAGGTGTTCCAGATCTTAAATTTTTATGCGCAACAGAGAGTGCTCATCAGGCTGAACAACTTTTGCTAAGACGTCATTCCAATATCTGTTATAGTATAGCTGGGCTCTTGGAGTTCCACATCAGGTGTTCCAGATCTTCAAATTTATTCTCTCAGCAGAAAATGCTTATCACGCGGAACAATTTTTGCTACAGTACTATTTTTGTATCACTTATAGTTTAGTTGGTCTGTTGCGGTTCTGCATCAGGTGTTCAAGTTTCCAAGATAAATTATAGTCTATTTGTTGCCCAGACTTAATACCTACACATTTGTTGCCCAGACTTAATACCTACACAACAAAAAAAATCATTCAAATCCGTCCAGTAGTTCCGAAGATTAGCGTGTACAAACAAACAGACATACAGACCGATTTTTTTTTTGTTTCTAAACCCTCCTCAAACATTATTTTTTTAATATATTCAATGTACAGACACAGTTTTTTTACTGTTTTATTATATTATAGATAGATTTTAAGGAAAATTTAGAAAAAGAACCTAACCTACAAACCCTAAAATATAAATAAATTAAATATGCAAACGACTGTTTCAGTATTCAAGTGAATCGCAATAATCGAATGCAACTATTCGCCTATACTCTCCAGGATACGTGCGTTCGCTACGAATAACTGAACTGGAAGGGCGTGTTTTTTTTTTTGATAATGGCATCTCGCAGCTCAACCATAGGGTTGTATACTGCTTAACTGGACTTGCCTGTGGATACCACAAAAGAATTGTAGCCTCCAGCCAGGGCTTATAAAAACTTACAAACTAAGCCACTACACGCTAAGGGCACCCCCTGTGGGGTACGGACCTCGGCTTAGGGCGTCGCTGGGGGAGGACAGCAAGGGACAGCTGGATCGGGGGTAACAGCGGCGTGGCTCTCAGCGCGCTTTATATAACCACGGACGCGCAGGCGCGATGCGTATACGTACTCTGATAGAATACCTTAACTTATATTTGCCGTGATTCTTTAAATTAACATAACTTTTTTATTTATGAACCGATTGACATGAAATAAACACTAAATGTTACTACAATATATTAGTGAAAACCGTATCTAAATCGAATAAGGCGTTTCTGATATTAGCGTGCACAAACACACAGACAAACAGACAAAAAAAAAATTAATTACAGTTTCGGGTTCGGCATCGATATAATAACAACCCCTGCTACTTTTTTTTATATATTTCTATTGTACAGACACCACTTTTCTACAAATTTATTATATGTATAGATTATGTGTGTAAAACTTTGTAAAGTGGTATAATTTACCTGCTGGTATGAGCATTTATTAACATATTTTATTTGCCCACGATTTCGTCTTCGTGAAGTTCGGTTATATCGCAATACTGGGAGATATTTTTGAGACAAAAAGTAGCCTTTTTTTTTTTTTTTTTTAAGGCTGGGAAATCAATGGTCCTTACCATGTGATGCATCTATCTCTTTGCCAAATTTAATCGAAATTCGTTCCGTGTTTTAGGCGTGAAAAGGTAACATACAGACAGATAGACAGAGTTACTTTCGAATTTATAATATTAGTGTGAATGTAATAAGCACCTATAAAAAATATTTAAGTCCCTTTGCGCGTCTGTCTGTGTAACCGCGTTTATTCTTCTACATTTGTAGCGGTGTTCTTCTCCATAGGTACCTACTGATTTGGAATCGGCAACTAGCTCCATCTTTCTTACTGACTGTCCGACCCTTTGACAATTCAAAAGCGCCTGTAATTTGTTTAAATTTGAAATTAATGCTTTGAGTTTGAGTTCATTTTGAGAATTTACTCCGGAAGGTTTTTGAGTTCAATACACTATTGTAAAGACCTGTACACCTGTAAGCTGTTATATGTCGTATTATATGTCAATGCACATGAATATCTTTTTGTCTATTGCCATTTACCTGATGTCAGGCAAATTATGACGAAGGCATCCGCTATTCTTATAGTAATAGTTTGACAAAACCCATCAATACTTTCTCCTTAAAATAATAACATAGTCAAATGAAATGAAATCCTTTTACCCGAACAGCACACTGAAACGGAAAGATAACGCTCCTTTTTACACCGATTGTTTCATTTAATATAATTAATCTTTCACGCTTTGCCGCGACTCCATTTATTTCGGATGTATACTCGACATGAAAGAGCTTTCAGTGTGTACAGTCGGATACAAAATGGGTTAAATCGTGTTTTTGTTTTGCCAATGTGATGAATTAAAAAGATGTCCTGGCTAAATGGCTATTTGGGAGTTAAAGCCGCATTGTTAAGCCGCGTTAGGCCGCTGGTCCCGGCTGTCACTCGTAGATTTGAAAATTGTTAGGGGTAGCCCGTAAGTCTGACAACGTCTTATCAAGGACTATCATGTCACCCAGTGGATTGTAAATGTGGTGCTGTTCCACAAACGATGGGACATTTAATATCGTGTCCTGCGTGTCCTGCCGTATGCACGTTACAGGAACTGTTGGACGCTAGTGATGGCGCCAAATACGTAGCTGATTTCTGGGCCGAGTACATTTAGATTTCCATCATCACGCTAAGAAGAAGAATGACACCCAGTTACTAGATTGTTATCAGCGGATATATTCTGTAAAAAGCGATATATAATAAAGTTAATACCATTAATTAACCCTGAATTTAGCGAACAATATACATAGATTATTAACTCGATGACTAAGACTGCCTCATTGGTCTAGTGGTTGCAAGCACTGCTGCTGAGCATAAGGTCTTGGGTTCTATTCCCAGGTCGGGCAAACTGTTTTTGGGCTTTTCTAATAGGAATTTCTCAATAGAAGTCTGGATTTGAGCCCGGTTGATGGCAATATGCTTGCACTATTACATGGGACTTAAACATAACCGGCGGAATGTAGGTTTGCCTGACCCTTCGGGGTAACAAGACCATTATGTTATGTTAATAAAAATAATTCATAAAATCTATGTGAAAATAAATTTCTTAATATTATTACACTTTGTCTGTTAGAAATTATTTGAATTATTCTATTTATTTTCAACATAAAACCTGTATGTTTCAGTAATTGGGTCGGCTCCGTGTAAAATACTCATATCAAGCAACCTCTCTCATTATAATGAAAACCGACCCCAACTTAGTTTAACAAAAGGTTAGGCTCGTTATTTTGCATAAAACTGACCCTGAGAGGTAGAAAGGTATAGTCATTTTATTAAACTGAAAGTGTACTTACAAACGATACACCAAGACTTGGAATAGCATAGCATAATCAGCCTATAATGTCCCCGATGCTGGGACACAAACCTTCTCTTTGAGTGAGGGTGTGGCCTAAGTGCGGGTTTGTGTCACAATCTTCTTATTCAATCTTTGAATTTTTGGTTCTACGATATGCCGGTTTCTTCACGATGTTTTCTTTTGCGTATTAAGAGCAGTGGTGATGAAATTAAATACACAAAGCAAAGTGCCTGCCTATTTTTTTTGAGGCTGGGAAATCATCATTTATTTATATACCTTAAATTTTTGTTTTATTCTCTTCCTTTTCCAATGGGATTCATCCTACTATATTTTTTTTGTTTAAAAAATTATTGACCCTGGTATTATACGGTCCTTTTTTTATTGTTTTTTTTTTAAGGCTGGGAAGTCATCCAGTGACTTCTCCCGCTCTGGGTGGAACGGAAGGGAGTGTCAGACTCTTACTGGCTAAAACCCATCCATGTGTTCCGGGGTAGCGGTAACCCTTTCGGACAATCCCGCTTACTCGGCAGGCCTTAAAGTTAAAGTGCCTGCCTGGGTTTGAACTCACGACCTTACAACTCGTAAGTCGTGGACGGTACCACTGGTCCACCTTATCAAAGAAAACTTGACAAGTATCTTAATCTTAAAAAAAAAAAAAAAAGTATCTTTTATAGTCACATCTGTTACAGTATAATTATGTGTGATAATGTTCATCCCCTTCATTAATTTGTATTCTGTTGTGTCAAATCATTTATGTTAATTATTTAAATGTGCTACTAGAGAGTGTGTTGCGCCACTTCTTTTTGCCATCAAAAGCACTAGGAAGTGGTGAAGGGCGGGCTTTTGCGGGACTGTGTTATGTAGTTTTGTGTAGTTTTGACGTTCAAAAAGTGTTGATTTTCAGTTGTGTGCAAGTTTGTATGTTGTTTCGTCCTTCACGCTCTTACGACTGACAGATCAGGATGAAACTTGGCACAGAGGTAGTTTATGACCTGGATTAACACATAGAATATTATCCCGGTAGTACATCCCTTGGGATCATTTTCAACATCCACGCGGGCGAAGCTGCTGGCAGCAGCCGGTAGCTTCTTCTTTAAACCAATATCAGCGAGAGTATGTGGTCAGGAGACACTAACACCCATCGATTAAACCCCAGGTTTGGTCCGCGATATTTTTAGTTTGCGATTAAACTAACAAAGTCCTGGAGTGTTTATTATAGGAGGAGAGATACACCGCCACATTTTGCCAGTTTAGTGTTCCTCTACTA
Source organism: Hyppa rectilinea (assembly GCA_951799385.1). Lineage (NCBI taxonomy): Eukaryota > Metazoa > Arthropoda > Insecta > Lepidoptera > Noctuidae > Hyppa > Hyppa rectilinea. The sequence goes on along the minus strand of OX637324.1, from coordinate 1,865,382 downwards.
CTCTTGTAGGAGTACTACAAGTTAATGAAGTTATTTTACTAATGAATTGTATTTGTTTGCTTCAGGTGCGGAACCCGCGACAGCAATGTCGGTGGAGGGCCAGCGGTGCCTGTGTGTTGTGGTGCTGCTCATACACACTGTCACAGGTGCTGGGGAAGGTAAGCTCGTTTATTTTGTAGTGACCTACCTAGTCTAGTTAAGTGAACAAGTTAATAAGTAAATTTTATATTTCTAAATTATTATTCATTGCAATTTATATACATGTATTTACAATAGAAATTAAAACTAGACTAACATTTAAAATAAAACTATGTACAATAATATTCAACGAACAAACAGACAATTTCAAACATTGTACTAATAGCTAATTGCTTATCAGTTGGCCGGCGCAGCTATGACGCGCCTTTTGTTCCAACGACACCGGTCGCTCGCGCTGCGTGTGTATGAGCGAGACGGCACCATCAGGTGTTGCCTTCTCATGCGCTACGTCACGCGGACGATCGCGAGCGCACTCCATGACTTGCGAGTTTGAGTCTACTCACTGCGCGCGAAGCTTTATGATCTAGCTTAGAATATTGGTCGTCGTAACACTAAGACTTATTCGCTTACGCCTATCTATTTAACTGTGCTGTTCTCCGCTATCTATATTTCTACCACTCCTTCTTATCTAAGTGGAACTCTTGTGTGTGTGAACTGAAACCTGTGTCTGTGCACCTAATAAACTTTCATCCTTCTTCTTGTGTACTTGGGACTTATTTCTTCACTTCCTATTTCTACTTCTACACCACACACACCTACAAACCTACAATTTATTTATTTAGTTCACGAACAGTAGTAAAAAGTTCCATATTCTACCTTCCATGTTCTTCTCCATAGGTAACTATTGATTTGGAATGGGCATCGAGCTTCATTTTTCTCTGACCAACCCAGAAAAATTCAAAAGTACCTGTAATTGGTTTATTTTAAAGAAATGCTTTGAGTTTGAAACCTCTCTGTAAAAGAACAAAAATAGAGAAATATAAGGTGTTAAAAATATATGAGCTGTCCCATACATTTATGCTCATCTAACTCAATAAAATGTTTGAAACAGCATAGTAAAAGTGTTCGTAACGATGAGTACAATGCTCCCACAAAATTCTTAGAGTTAATTTTATGTAAGAGGTATTGAATATGACAGTTACCAGCAAAAAAACGAAAAAAAAATGTGTTGCGCCGATTTGTAGCAACACGGGGCTCGGATAGGATGATGATGATGCTAACTGACACACTCTGTATTGCTGAATTCATGTCAGTCTAAGACTAAATTTAAAAGTCACATTCAGGCCATACGTCAAGCGGAATTGTCCGAAAGGGTTACCGCTACTCCGGAACATAAAGGGCTAAGAAAGGAACATGGATGGGTTTTAACAAAACACACACCACACATAGGCTTGCATTAAATTTAGTTTAAGTGATTTACTTGTTTGATTTATTGCATAAATTGTTAATTTCTAAAGACCGGATGAAGGCACTGACTCCTGTAACACAGGTCTCACCTAGCTCAGGAGTCAGGGTTTCAAACTAAAATGTATAACCTATTGTGTATGTCAATTAAACATTTTTATTATTATTATTAGTCAGTAAAAGTTTGATACTCCCTTCCGCTCCACCCAGAGCGGGAGCCACACGTCAGTCACGACACATTGACCTTTCGCTGGCCTAGCTCAGTACGAAGTTTCAATAGAATAAGAGCTCAGCTTATAGTGGTTATCACTGCCGCGCAGCTACCGGATGTTTTGTTAATAAAATTGGCCCTTTTGCCTCCAGTCTAACGTAAATGCAAATAGAAAATTATAAAAACAAACTTCGAACAAAAAACAAAAACTAAACTGCATCAAACCATGCAAATAATATACTCTAAAGTTTGGCCACTCAGTTTAAAAACCAAGGCCAACAACTGCACTGTTTCATGCTGAAAATCAGAACAAAAAATATATGTACAAGCCACATAAAAGTCCGCAACGTGAAAGTTAGTTGTCAGTGTAGAGACTACAAAAAAAGAGACTGAATAAATAACGCCTCCGAGGTTTAAGCGCCGAGTTAAATGTTTTTGCTGACTGTGTGTCGGATGATATTTTGATTCGCCACGGTTCTTATACAAGTGCATATGTGTGTCTGAGTGTGTGTGTGTGAGTTTGCCTGTACCCCTTTGGTGAATATTGGAGTGTTTTTAAGTTGTTCTTGCATTTTTAATGTACTTGCTTAATCGTCGGTGTTGGTGGGGTTGGGTTGTGTATATATAGACATACTCAACGGCCCTGCTTTTTTTTTTTGAGTTTTGAAAATCATCCGATGATTTCTCCCGCTCTGGGTGGAGCAGAAGGGAGTGTCAGAATGTAACTGACTAAAACACATCCTTGTTCCGTCCTTAGCCCTTTATGTTCCGGGGCTGCCCTCGTGGTGGCATGTGTAAATGCTGTCGGCCATCCTGGGTTCGATTCCTGGGTCAGAAAAAGTGTTATTATTATTATTATTTTTTACAACGGCCGGGGTTTGGTTACGGTTTGGTTATTACTCAGCCACAAATTCCTCAATCATTTCTGATACACGGTGTATAGAAAGTTTAAAGTCAGTAACTAAATCCTTTAGAAATGTAATATTTATCTTTTCTTAATTCCCCGATTACCTTACAACTTTCTAAATATTTCAAAGGCCCTCAGAACTGAAGCAACTCGTTTTTAAAATCGAGATAATCCTCTTTAATCTGAGAAAGGTCATCTAAGAAATGTCTAGTCATTTCGTAGGAACTTTGTTTGTACCACAGACCCTTAAAAAAGTAGAGGTGTCAACACCTTTTTATTTTGGAAATGTGTTCATTCGAACCTCATATAATTCCCAATTTGCTTATCAAAAAATATATTTAACATTCTTATAATAATAATAATGATTGCGCCTCTTTTAGTGAACCTTATTTTAGGTTATTTTTCTATTTTAGGGCCTTACATCTATACTATTATTATAAAGCGGAAGCTTGTTTGTTTGAACGCGCTAATCTCTGGAACTACTGGTCCGAATTGAAAAATTCTTACATTACGAATACCAAATTGTAACATTATGCTGCGAGTGCTGCGACCAATAGGAGCCGAGCAGCGGGTAAAACCGCGTGGGAGTAGCTAGTACTAAATAAAAAGGCAACTGTTCGGGTTATTGTAGCTTAGTTACAGCGGCCATCTTAGAGAAAGCTAAAAAGAGGTTCATTCATTCTAAAAAGGATACGTAATGACGTAATGTACGTAATGTCGTTTCTCTCATTTTCTAATTAGTAGATCAATAAGTATTTACAAGATCAATAAAATATCCCTTTAAATATTTTGTTAAACTAAAATAAATCGTTCGACTTAACAACTTTAGTTACTGTTTCACAACATTTTGCCTGAAAAATGTTCGTGTCACAAGGCTTTTAAACTAATAAATCATATTTATTTTACACATAAACGCGTTATTTTAACCAATTAACACGTTTATGTTATTAACATTTTTTATTTAAACGTGTTGTGATGGCATAACATGACAATGTATTTTTGAATGTTTTGTTTTTGATAAACATGTGAATATCAAACTAGGCAGAATTCTTCTTTTTATTAATTACTAGCTTCTGCCCGCGGCTTCGCTCGCGTGGAGGTCGGAAATTATCCCACAGGAATGTTCTACCGGGATAAAAAATATCCTATGTGTTAATCCAGGATATAAACCATCTCTGTGTCAAATTTCATCCAAATCTATACAGTAGTTTTTACGTGAAAGAGTAACAAACATCCATACATCCATACTTACAAACTTTCGCCTTTATAATAGTAGTAGGACTAAGAGATGGAGCAGGTAAAAAGGATTTATTAGAAAACGAAGACAAAGTCAAAAGCCTCTTCTATCTTGTATTTTTTCTATTGAAGTATTTTGTGTGTACATAATTAAATTAAAATCTTGAACCCATGAGAAAACCTTAAGAAAGTGCACAAACCAATGCTCTTTCCTTCCATGTACGAAACTACTATGCCTTGCATTGAGACAATTTACAGGGTAATAAAACCTCCTCGCTCGCCAAGAAAACTGGCAACTCCATCTTTTTAATACTCTGTGGTCTATACCCACCGATTTCATTAGTGCCCTTAGCAAACCCAGATGGCGTGGCCATTTGTAGAAATGAGTTCACTGAAATGATCTTAAAGCTTAGCCTTACGTTAAGAGTCCCTTGAGGGGCTAGCTTAGGGGGCTTGTGGCTCACTGGGTATCACGTAAATCGAGCAATTTGTGTAGTTGCAACGATCATGCCCTGTTTTGATTTGGTTTTTTATTGTGTTGATGCCTCTATGGGCGTTTGTAATAGTTAGAACCTATATGCATAACCTATTTGCATTCAGTTATTGTTTTTGGAAGGTCTAATAGACACGTCTTTAGTATTGGTAAGTCAGCGGAACTGAATCCAGTTATATGTAATAAATAAAAGAAAATGACAAGAATAAGGTTCCGTGAATTATTTTAATACAAAATTGGCCTTCTTACAATTACGGGTCATTTTTAGACCCCGGTTTAATTCATCGAACCATTTTTGAATTTCGAACTGCGTTAAAATTTTAATTTCAAAAAACTGTCGTCAAACCCGCGTTTACGTTGATGATTTTGCATTAAGAACTTTACGGTGCTTAGAATAAAATTCAAAGTACGATAAATGATCCGAAGGCTCGGACGAAAATTAGAACTCGTTTCGTAATCAATCCACAATTATTAAGGGGTTAATTATAATAAAACAAAAGCTATCATTAAGACAGTATCTTTGTCTAAAAATCAATCAAATATAGAAGACTTATTTCTATATTTGATTGATTCTTAGACAAGAATATTGTTACTGATCGCTTTTTTGGGTTACTTCTACGTATTTTATAAAACAATCGAACCGCTAAAAACGTAAACGATAGTATCAAACTATAAGGTAAACTAGAGTTCTACTAAAGACCACAAAACTAATCCCTTTGTCCCCTGAAGGACCAACCAATAAGTCCCGGGAATTGGGACCAACAAGAAAAACTTGTGTTCGATTCTAAAAGAACAAGTGACGATCCTTTGTTGCCTCTAACAATGAAAAGACATTTGAAGCAAACAACATAAACTTAGGTTACTTTTCACAATGAGACAGGGCTACGGAAAGGATTCTTGTGTACTAGAGAAAGAAATGAACAAAATGAGAATGAACGAAAAATATGTCTTCCTTTTAGGAGTAAGTTCATTAAGTTGAACTTAGAGCCGTCCTTAAAATTATATGTAACAGTTTATTTTCATTGGACATAAATTTGTTGACAAATATTGTGCAACAATGTTGTTCCATGTTCCAAAAATTTTTTTTACAAAATTCATGATAGTTTTCACATTGTAGTGTTTTTTAGGAACGTCGGTTATTTTTTTTAAGTCAGTTTTTTATTTGACACTTTTTAGATTATAGTACCCGCCCAATCACCATCAATGTAGCCAAAGTCATTTTTAATACGCATTATTAAGGATAACTCAAAAATCAATTAAAGAAACTACATGAAAAGGGTGCTTTAAAATATATAATTAAAAAAATCTTCATAATTGCTTCACATAGAAAAAACTTCTTAAAAAGAAAGTCGAATTGAGAACCATTTCCTTTTCTTTTAGTCTCTTATAAATATGGCAACACAATCTTTTCGTACCTATGATTTGAATCGAATTAAATATTTTTCCAAAAAACAGTTTAATTTTGAAACTACAGCATCATGAAACAAATTATCCGCATACAACTAAATCCCGTAATAAATTTTCTGCAAAACGTTAGCACCCCAAAAATCATTCACAGAGAACCTTAATTTAACTTTAAATTTCCCATTTAAAGTACAGAGAAACAAATTCAATTACAACTTGCCTAAATCCATTGATCAAATCTGGACACGACCAAGTTCATGGACAAAGCTAGAACTAAGTTTCACCTTTGTCCATAAATAATGGATTAGTATTCTACTCGTTTTCCATTTACGAATAGTTCCAGTAATTTACCGTTCCGGAATTCAGGTTGAAAAAGTAATTCAGAATACCTTTTGGCTCGGCGAAATTAGATAATACGTGAACATTGCTACAGTAAAAAAGGTTGCCGGCCTCAAAATTTGTAGATGTTAAAAACTGGTATAAACTAGTTTAGTGTCGGTTGGCTGGCAACAAAGTTCTGTAATAGAGTTTCCTACAGAGTAATTTATTTGAGCTGAATCATTTTTTGGTCCATTTACTAGAGAAGAAAAAAATTACTTTGCCTGTTTTCTAGAAGTAACGAATTTCTGTAAAATTGTTTTTTTTTTTTTGGTAAAATTGCTTTTTTGCCAAGTTACCCAAGTGGCCATTTATTTATTCATATTTTGTTATATTGGTTCTTAATAGTTTTTTTTCTCTTTTAATAAACTAGGTAATCATCTACATCAAATATCTGCCTAGCCTTTTTCCAACTATGTTGGGGTCGGCTTCCAGTCTAACCGGATGCACCTGAATACCAGTTCTTTACAGCGACTGCCTATTTGACCTCCACAACCCAGTAACTGAGTACTACGATATCCCTTGGTAAGACTGGCTGTCAGATTTTCAGGCTTCTGACGACCCGTAAAAATCAGTCAAAGATCCATGAGGAGTCTCTATATGAAACTATGGTCACCCATCCTCGGACCAACCCCGGCAAGCGTAGCTTAACCTGATGGATTGATCCGTGCGACTGTTTTTACTTAGCCACGAGCTCCTCAAACCCAGAAACGAGTACATTCACGAATTCGTACAAGGCCCATTGATAACAGTTGATTCATGTAAAATTCTGATATTCGGTCGCGTATGGTTAGACTGGAAAAACATATTTAACAAAAGGCCTGTATGGATGACGACGGAGGTTTTAAACCTTTGAAATTTACGAACATTTTGGCGTTATTAAAAAATTCAGAGGTCCCCGTGTGACACAAGTGAAAATGAAACGATTTTATATTAAAAGTTAAAAGGTCTCGTGTGAATTTGGAATTAGGGTTCGCCAGCCCTTTTGTCCCTATATGAAACAGATTGAGGCACGAAGGTTCTTCATCACACTACCAGATGGCAAACACCATCCTTTTTTCGTCCTACGCAATTATTTATTTCGTTCAGATAAACTTCGATATTACGACCCGCCCCTCTAAAATTCAAAACATTTGAAAGTATCTGTGAAAGTAATTACAAAGCGCTAACAAGACTCACAACGCCATGTTGCTACCGGCCTGCTACTGAAGACGAATACTTACAACTAAATACTAACTCTTTCGTAAGGATGTGACTACAAACAATGAAACAGTAATTTAGATGGGCGCGCCATGTATTATAGTTTATTTCTACATAATATATTATTATGTGGGATACTTTTTCTGACATAAATCTGGCATATGGCCAGTCACAATATTAAATACCGTAAACTTTGTAAGACTCTAAAGCGACTTGCTAAGTTGCTACGCTTTGGAATGGGCAACTAGCTTCATCGTTCTGACTGACCGACCCCTTTTTTGAGGGTGGGAAATCATCAAATGACTCCTCCCGCTCTGGGTTGAGCAGAAGGTAGTGTGACCGACCTCTTGACAATTCGAAGTGCTAGTAACTGGTTTATATTTTATCTACCTTATAATATAAAAATGAATTGACGTTAGTCTCACAAAAACTCGAGAACGGCTGAACCGATTTGCCTGATTTAGGTTTTGAAATATTTGTAGTCCTAAGATGGTTTAAAAGGTGAAAAAAGGTAGGTAGAGTAGCTGAGACAGGTTGGGAAGTACCATGCACTCCCGCGACCCCCAGCGCAGGTGTGAGAGGGAACACCCGGGGTGGTTTTTAGTCAGTAAGTGTCTAACAGACCCCTCCGCCCCCCGCGCTCCCCTTCCTCCCAGGGCGGAGAACATCCATGAGGGTTTGCGACCTCAGATGAAAAAAAAGTACTAGGTAGTTAAGTAGGTAGGTGCGCCATAGATACGTACTTCTATCCGTGCAAAGCTGGCCGGGTAAACCTAGTTGAAATAAAAGCTTTGAATTTGAGTTTCAGATCTACATTGAAACAAAACTCAGAATGGTAACTGCCAAAAACCGTCACAAAACAAAAATCCGAATAAATGTAGTAGCACATTTCGTTTCAAAGTTTAAATTGTATTTTCAAGCAGCCCTCGAGTAATTGTTGTCCATAATAAAAACTGTGAAGAATAAAATAAAAGTGTTGTTAAACTGAAGGCGGGACGAAGTTAATGTGGTATTTTTGGTGCACAAAATGGAGGCATTTAATTTTATCTTTAGCATCGGTCTATACATTGTTAGTTAATTGTTTGTAATGCTACAGGTATGTACATTGTCGCTGTAAAGTGAACTACACTTCGCGCGCGCTCAGAAACTCTCATATAGCATGATTAGTTTAGCTTCATCTTTTTCCCACTTGAAGTTATTAATGAGGGGGGTTGGTTAGCCCCCAATTCAGTAGTATACATTCTGTATAGCTCCGTCTCATTCTCACACTGAAGTAATACTAAATAATACTGTTAGAAGAGATAGCGAAGTAGCTCCTGATCGTTAAGAAATTTGACATGTGTATCTCGACACCTGAAGGATGACATACTTTCATCTAGCATTGGTCTAAAAACACTTGCTATGTAAACAACAGTGACCTGAAGTATTAAAACATTATCAAGATAAAAAGAGCGGATTAAATACTTATACTTATTATCAAAACTAACTCAAAAATATCTAGAATAACAGTTAATAAAATTTATGTGGGACCACCCTATCAACTAAAAAACTTTTTTCGAAGTAGGTTTAAAATACACACTGTAAACAAAGTCGCGAACAAGACCAAGTACCTAATAAATGCTTGCAATCTTTTCTACTAAGGATCCGTTTATACCTAGAAACGGGTCCAATCTCCAGTATACCTAGAGCCGCTCTAGTTGGTTATTGATGGTCTTAAGTAATTAAGTCCGGGCCTCCCCAGAGAAATACTAGAATGTCTTGGAGTTCGGCCTAATAAAATTAATTAGGTGATATATTATATGAGTCTAGCGAAACATAGGGATTCTGAAACTCGACTCGGCGTTTAGTGTGCAATAAAGTAATGAAATCATTGTTCTTTTGTTTTTGTTGAGACCAACAGAAGATTGGACTAAAGATATTTCTCGACCATTCTTCTCCATGCGAAACTACCTTTTGGAAGGGACGACTAGAATCAATTCTATTTCTTGTTCATTTTGACGTTCCAAAATGCCTTTTTCGTGCCTATTTGAAGTAAATGATTTGACTTTAATAAAAAAAATCTAACTGACTTCTGTGCCGTAAAGTTGAGAAAGAAGAACACAGAGAAATGATAGTAAAATTCTAAATTTGCCAATTGCTTAACCTTTTAACCACCTCAGTCGGATTAATACGACAAATGTTTTCGTGCCCGTGCCGCCTGAGTCGTGTTTATACGACTGAGAATCTGTTTGAGTTTTGTTGTTTATGTAATTGCAAAACTATATTAATGTCTGAAATAAAGGTTTTTTTTATGAGTTGGGCGCTGGGGGCACGACAGCTGATATTTAGTCGGGCGGTGAAAAGGTTAATACACCTCTTTTAGTTGTTCTGTGACTAATACTTACGTAGTTTTGAAGTTGTCGATTCGCCCATAAATAAACTTCGTGCGAATCGCCTGCGGAAGAAAAATCATTAGCTATTAAGTGTCGATACGCCCATTTAGAGTGAGTAAATTCGTGCGAATCGACCAATAAGCCGAATTATAGAAAAACGTAACCATAAGAAAGTAGTGAAATTCCTTTAAAATATCATTTCGATGAAATAGAAAATTGATGATGGAATATTTGCTAAGAATTTCGAACACATTTTATAATGATACGCCATTTCATTACAAAATATTTATGAATTTATATTATTAATTTATGAATTCTCAATATTATTTCATTTAAAAGTTGAAAACACACAACAACGATATTCCAACAACTACAAGCGACGCGCTTCAAACACCATGTTTCCATTCTGTTATAAAATCGGTACTTTTGCGGTAAATGTCAAATGTGTTTAATTTCATGTAGATACTTTTAAACTTCACGACATCAAAAAACATTTAACGCAAATCACATACTTTAAATTTCATATTTAGTATTACAAATCATTAAGTACTTAAAAAAAAACCTTTTTAATATTTGAAAATTATAACAATTTCAGTCCAATTTCGAAATTGTGCTGTGATCTGAAACACGTTTAACAAAATAATTAAATTTAAATAAAAACTGAAGTAGAAAAGTTTGAAACACTAGAACCAATGGGGTCCTAGGTGCCCACTATGTTTTTCGAGTCATCGCCAAGTGGTTGGTCGACTCTTCACATGACCAGAGAACTGGCCTATTTTTTGGTCAAAGAATCATCATTGCCATACAACGTGGCAAGGCTGCCAGCCTTTTGGGAACTTCTCCTGTTGACAGTGATGTGGACGAATTTTTTGATGCCCTTTGATTTTCCTCCCATTTTATATACTTGTACATAGTTATTATTAATATTTTAAGTCCTTTTAGGTATGTAAATATAAATAGAAAATTAATATAAAAATATTTCCGCCCTTACGTCATGAACACCGGTCCAAGGAATTTCCTTCCCGAATTAGTGAAAATACAGAAATAAATACAACGAAGTAAGAGGCTAATTAACACCACCTGCATACCTTTAAGAGCCTCGAAAACAGGTTTTTGATATTAACTTTACTTCATCTTTACGTTTGTAATTACAAGGAATTAATTAATTAATTTCACACCAAGAAGTCGCAAGCGTAAAGAACAAAGCTTGTTCCTCACAAGTGACATTCTATCAGCAATCAAAATGATGGAAATGTCAAAAATATAGTAAACTGACATAAGTTACCGAACACCTTGTCAATACTATTCAAAGTACATTGTAGAAAAACAAAATGTTTTTAACGCGATTGTCACTTGTTTAAGTGGTACCTTCCACTGTAATGACCGCTCAGTAATGCCTGCCGGGTCAGCGGGATTGTCAAAAAGGGTTACTTCAACCCCGGAATATAAAGGTCTAAGGAAGGAACATGGATGGGTTTTAGTAAGTAAAAGTCTGAAATTCCCTTCCGCTGCACCCAGAGCGGGAGAAGTCTATTGATGATTTCTTACACTAAAAAAAAACGGCTGTCTGTAACAGAATTGTCCGAACGTTTTCGCAATCGATTTTGAACTTAACCTTTAACGTCTTAAGGTTTAAAATCATTTGGAGAAATTTGACAGTTTAGTGCATATTGATACGTTGGTGACCGTACCAACTATACAGAAAAAATGCCTTTAAAACTCTTTAACACCTTCATTTTCTCCTCAGGTCCGTCATCACCGATTCCAACAACATCATCTTCCTCAATTAAGCCAGATCAGAACGAGCTGACGGTCACCTTCCCCCCCCTCGAAGATATATACAGCAACACTCCTGAGAAGCACTTTGGAACTGAGAACAATACTTTGGTGACGTCACAGACGGGGTCCACTGCCCTGCTGCCGTGCGTCATCAGGAATATTGGAGATGGAATTGTGAGTACCTGAATTTTATTCATTTAGAATTGGGTATTTGAAAGGGTAGTGAATAACGTTACTTTTTACAGATTGTCAAAACACGGAATTTGTACGTGATTTTTTTTAAATATAACTATGTGACGTCACAGATTTTTTGAATCAAATGGAATAAATATTAGCATTAAATGCAATTTTACAATTCTATCTTCGTATAATATTTATTTTTTGTGTGGAGATGGTTGTCAGACTTTCTGACTACCTGTAACGACTGTCAAAGATCCACGAATGACAGCCGGTACCAACGGCTTAACGTGCTTTCCAGGGCACGGAGGAGTATCGATAAGTAAAGATCACCCATCCACGGATCAACCCCGGCAAGTGTAGCTTAACCTCATGGATAGATCCGTGCAGCTGTTATTACTAAGCCACGAGCTCCTTCAATTCGAACAATTAAGTCGACCACGCTCCTTTAAGGAATAATACGTAAAAAAATGCAACTGAAATTGAGTAAATGTTAGATAGGTAAAAGGAACTAGAAAAAAAAACAGAACTAATGCGAAAACATAAAAAATATACTTAAGTGTTTTTAGCTGAAACGTTGGCTCTCCAACGTTAACAGCTGCAATTTCACTCTAAAATACACATATTTTTTTTACTTTTTGAAGTGTTTTAGCGATGTGTTTGCAACTCGTTACATAGCTGTTCCAACAGAAGTAGCCTAGAAAATAACCACGGCGATTCATTGGTGACAGCAAAATTTATTCGACCAAAAAAGAAACAATCTGCCGAGCCTTTTCCCAACTATATTAGGGTCGCCTCCAGTCTAACCATATGCAGCTGAATACCAGTATTTTACATGAAGCGACTGCCTATCTGATCATAAAACAAAATACCTAACTACTTCCTTAAAACCTACCTTTTGGAACGGGCAACTAGAATCAATTCTATTTCTTGTTCATTTTGACGTTGAATAGTGCCTTTCTTGTGCCTATCTATACATTTGAAATAAATGACTTGACTTTGGCTTTGGCTTTGAAAACAGCCAAAAACCACATCCTATTGGTATTATAATCTTAAAAGTTTGTCAAAATGTATGGATGTTTCTTACTCTTTCACGCATAAACTAGTGAACAGATCCGAATGAAATTTGGAACAAAGATAGTTTAGTAACCTGGATGTAATAGGAATTCTGTATCTTTTTTTTTTTTTAAGGCTGGGAAATCATCCAATGACTGCTCCCGCTCTGGGTGGAGCGGAAGGGAGTGTCAGACTATTACTGACTAAAACCCATCCATGTTCCTTCCGTAGCCCTTTATGTTCCGGGGTAGAGGTAACCCTTTCGGACAATCCCGCTTACCAGGCAGGCTTGACTCTGAGGGGCCCCTATATGAAGGGGCCCCTCAGAGCCAAGCCTGCTGACATCTCTTTGAGGCGCGAGTGGAACATATACGCGCCGTCCGGCACGGGTCTGGTGCTGATCGGACGGTGAGTCACCCATTACTCACCGTCTGCAGACCCGCGCCTACGGTGGCCGGGAGTCGTCACGTGGCTCCCGACGCCCGGGGCGTCTCCCGCGGCGGCTGGGACGGGAGGACCTTTCTCTCTCCCATCCCGAGGAATTCTGTATCTTGGTATCGTTTCCGCGGGATAATTTCAGACATTCACGCGAACGATGCCGCTAGCAGAAGCTAGTCACGTCATTATATTTAACTTCTTACCCAGTTTATAAGCCTACTATGTGTCCCAATGTTGGGAAAAAACCTCCACTTTTCCCTTCCAAACCTCTGTCTTGTACCATCTCTAGCCACGTAGCCATAGAAACGTCTTAATAAACGTTCTCATTAAATAAATAACATTAATCAATCTAATTACGAACATAAAGGAACAATTCTTAACTCCAATTTAGTATTACCATCAATCACGCACAAAATCCAATCCGAACTTTAAAACAACGAATTTTTATCACAGAAAACTTAATCACATTTATTTTAGACCAACGCCGGCTTATTACCGCCTTAACTAATGATGCTATATTTAACCACCCCGAATTGAGCTTAGTTTAAACCTCATAAATTTTCCGCCTTTTACATTCCAAAATAGAGTAGGTTTTGTAAAACTATATTTATTTTGGTCGGGAATTTTGGTGTGGGTTACTTTAAGAGGACTATACGAAATTAATTGTTTTATTTCCAACGTCTTTCGTTGATATTACGCCAATGAAAAGACATAAAGAAGAAGAACGCGTAAACGGGGGCCCTCTTCAAATATGCATGTTTTTACGTCTCTCTCTGAAACACAGAAAGAAAGAGAAGTCGCATAACGATTTTTTATTACGTGACGATTGCTACCATTTCAACAGTTAAAGACCTCATTCCAAAAGCATTATCATGAATTCTTAGTTACTAACCTTTACCTACTTCTTCTTCTTCTCGTGTGGTTAGTGACTAACTTGGTGTCAGAGTTTTTATGCTGCCCATGGGCCTCTGACTTAGTTTCACATGTTGTTGAGAAATATTTATCAGACGTGCTGGTTTGCTCACGATGTTTTTCTTCACCGGTTTTAAAAGCAAGTAAGCATTGAAATTAAGCAAGTGCGTGCTCTGGGTTCGTATTCGAGACCTGTGACTTGTCAGTCTGACAGCAGTATATCCGATAGCCTAGTGGTGTGACCTTTATCTACTAACCTACCTTTTGGTCCTGGGTACGATTCCTAGGGTCAGGCAAACTATCATTGGGTTTTCCATCTAGAATTCTCAGTAACAGCCCCTAGTCTGGATTTGTGCCCGGTTGATGGCAATAGCCTCGCCTTCTATTAATTAGAACTTAAACATTACTTGAGAAATGCAGTAGATGCTCTATAGCTACGCCTCAGCATAATCCTTTGGGGGATACAGGCGTTATGTTATATTATGTATGTTACTTCTTCCGCTTTCATTACTCAATGCCACAAAACTTCAAAGAAGTACCTACGCAGTTTGATATTCAAATAGCGTAACTCATAAAATACAATCTGCCGAATACGAGTAAGTACAAGCTTTTCATTCATAATGTTACCTATACAGACGTAACTTATATCCTCAATCATATCAAAGTGCGCATGATTCCTCAAAGGGATTTGATTATTATCCATTCAGTTTCAATCTTTCAATTGCCATTCGAAGGCTAAATCGTTGCAATTGACTATTTGAAACGTTAAAAAATATAAAAACTAATAATTTTGATTTCGGAAGTCGGTGTCTTCGGTTTTGTATTTTCATTTTTTGCCACCGACTTCCGAAATCAAAATTATTTTTCACTTTGTAGTGTTTTTTTTGGAAGTCGGTTTTATTTTTTGTAAAAAAGTTTTTATTTTTCACTTTTTTGTTGTGGTACCTATGCAACCCCCCCCTCCCCCCCAAAATTTTAATACCACTAGGTACCTGGTATGTAAAAATGCCTTTAATATTTCAGAAGTTGTTTTGTGGACACATTGATGATAACATCAGAACTAAATTTTCAATGGCACCTTTCATTCAGAATGTATCTTATGACAGTTCTAATAAACCCAAATACTGCTAGGATACATTGTTTTATTTTGAAGTTCTCATGCCAACCTTGCACCTTCCGGCTCCATCATCAGATCAGTTCGATAGTACCTTATAGCCAAAGTGCATTTCATGACAATTCTAATAAGCCCAAACACGGCTAGAATACATTGTTTAATTACGGAGTTCCGGTGCCTGTCTTCCGGCTCCATCATCATCACCAGATAAGTTCAATGATAAAATTTTCAACAAAACTATTCAGGATTGTATGTTTATTTGTATTGTCATAGTTGCTTAACTATCTTGATTGTGATATCTATGCGAGTGTCAAGTTCCGTTAGCCATATCTGATCTTCTTCACCAGTTCCACTTCATCAAATGTTACTTTTTGACTGTAAACGCTTGATATCTCGATGAAAATATAAAAATTACTATATAGTTGCCTATAATATTTGAGGAGTTCCCTCGATTCCTCATGGATCCCATCATCAGAACTGGATTTTGAAAAAAATGGGACCAATCTGGAAGCATATCCTTTAAAGTTTAAAAAAAAATTTGCAAATCCATCCATAAACAACGGAGTTCTGAGGTAACAAACATAAAAAAAAATAAAAAAAATAAAAATACAACCGAATTGAGAACCTCCTCCTTTTTTTGAAGTCGGTTAAAAATATGAATACACGTAGAAAAAAGACCGCTCGTCTCAAAAACTTCCATCACCGTACAGAAATTAAATATTATGCGAAGATACAATTATAAAATTGCATTTAATGCTAATAAGTATTCCATTTGATTCAAAAAAATTATGACGTCACATTGTATACAAATCACGAACAAATTCCGCGTTTTTACAGTTCATTAAAAGTAACGTTATTGACTACCCTTTCAAATACCCAATTGCGTTTAACTTGTACTAATCAACTACGTAACCCAGCCATGTTTCCGATCGTCCCGACGCGCTCACGTACGCGCCAAGAGTTGTCAAATCGGTTCAGTGAGTGGATAATCCCATTAACGTCACGCACATATGTCGTGTTGCACCATTCCGTAGTAGTGTACCATTTGGCACCCGATTGTATGTAGGTATGATCCATTCCAAAAGTATCTGATGAAAATGTAAACAAAGCCTGTGCGGATTGGATTTTTAGGCAATCGCTCTTCAAAAAGGGAGTAGTTCACAAATTCGTCTAATTTGATCCCATATGAATTTTATTATCTTTGCTTGTACAATACTTATTTTTTTGACTTAGTTAAATCATTGACTGCCACCAGCAGACACAATGGGAAAACAATTGTTCGCGGTCACCATTGACCGCGTTGGCTGTGAACGTGTTAATATTGTGTGATGATGTTATAATATACTTTCTGTTTATGTTATTTACTAAAAGTAATAAATTAATTTGTAAACACGGTGGTCAAAACGAAAATAAAAAACTAAAGACACCGCCCTCCTTCTTTCATCAAAATCAAATCGAAGCCTGAATACTAAGAGGCACAGCAAATTGGCATCTACAGGTGCTTTTTCTGACCCAGCAAGCATGTAGTTTAGGATCAGACTGAACTTGTGTTTTGGTCCGATCCCGCTACTGCCCATCACATAAACCACACCCTTACGGATCGACGAAAGATGTAGGTACAGTCGCGAGCTCTAACTCGTTTACGCTTAGCAATTTTCAAAAGCGTTTTTTCACAAATAACGATTGCAACTTTCTGAAATAAGTTATTTCTTACCAAGTATATGAAGTTAGTTTATGAACTCTAGTATAACCGATTAAAAACTCCATGAATTGTACAACTCGCTGGAGAATATTTTTCTCTATGCTGCGGTTATCATCGTTGTGAGCACAAGCTCTGCAAAACTACCTACAAAAATACTCTTATACTCGTAATTAGAATCCTTCTTTCTTCTTTCTTAGAATGAAAGAAAGAAAGACTAAAATCATTTTTCATTTGACTCATAATCCTCAGTCAGTCAGTTCAAAAAGACTATTCGTGAAAACACATAATTTAACAATTAATACGGTATAGATAAACAACGAAATCAAGGCACTCCCCTGCAAAATTCAAAACGTTTGAAAGTATTTGTGCAAGTAATTACAAAGCGCCACAAGACTCACAACGCATGTTCCTGCCGGCCTGCTACTGAAGACGAATACTTACAACTACATACAAACTCTTTCGTAAGGATGTGACCACAAAGATTGAAACAGTAATTTGAAGGTATACTATAACCTGACTACCGTAAACGCGGCCCTCTCGTGACCAAAAATACTTCTACAGGAGAGTCAGTGGCCGTGACTGTACGATGCCTCAGGTGGCGACATTTGGAAGGAATTGAAATATTGTCAAAAGCCGGAATTGAACTGTCAAACCTTTACTCGGATTTAGACATTTTGGTATTATTTGGATTCCAATGATTCAGGTGTCAGCTTCACATTGCTTATTAGTTTTGTAAAACCTATATAAAAATCAATTGCCGCATGGGTGAAAGATTATAAGTTGAACCGTTTTTAACTACGACCAATTTAACTGTTTGTATTAAGTGAATAAGATTTTTATGTAAGAATTTTTTTAAAAATCCACTGGAAAAATCGGGAAGCGACTTGAAATTAAACATAAGATTAATAACGTGGGTAATTTTAATATGCCAGGCCTTTTTAACATGTTGAGGTTGGCTTCCAGTCTAACCTGATGCAGCTAAATACCAGTTTTTTATACAGAGTTGATACGACAGAGGGGCTTTCCTTTAAACAGCTTATACTAGGGACCATTTTCAAGCTCTGTACCAAAAATCAATTAAATAGGAGCAGTAGTTTAGTCGCAAATGTTTTTTAAGTTTTTGCCCCGTTTGAACACGATGTATCTTTCCTAACAGCGCTCCGGCGCGCGCGCGTCTGTGCCGCTGCGTTACAAGGTCAGTTTTTATTTACAAAGGGTGGTTGCGTTTTACTCTGATTTGTAAGCTATTTAGTTGTTTGAAAAAATAAAAACCTCATTTATGGTGCTTTTTATTTTTATACCGTACCGAGTTAATACTAAACACGTATAGTATACGTAGTGTAATTTAATGCCCCTCTGTCATATCAACTCTGTATAGAGCGTCCTCCTGTCTGACTTCCACCAACTCAGTAACAGGGTAATACGATAAACCCTTGCCATAGTAAGACTGGTTTCAGACGAGCCGTAACGACTGTCAAAGACCCACAAATGACACCCGGTACCAACGGCTTGACTTGCTTTCCGAGCCACGAAAGAGCCTTGGTATGTAAAGATGGTGAACCATCCATGAACCGACCCCGGCAAGCGCAGCTTAACCTGATGTTATTACTTAGCCACGTGCTTCGCTTTGTAATTTTGATATCCATTATAATTAAATAAATATTCATAAAATAGTCGTTTATTAAATTACCTAGAAACTGGTATTTTTAGAACAAGGACGCTTTTAAATGTGAGTTAATGATTGATCTGATTTTGATTACCTACCCTTTTTCAACGTGGATATTTTAGGTAATTTGCTAAAACAATGATACGGGCATAACAAATTTTGTGGGAAGATTAAACATAATAATTAGATAAGATAAAGAATAAATATAGGTTTTTATCACTTGACTGAAATTAAACAAATGAATAATTAATCCGTCAGTCCGATATTCCAAAAATATTAGACACGTATTTTTGTTTTATCATTTATTATTAAAACAATATTTAGACAAAACGCATTAAAAATGGATCGTTACGTCACAAGTATAAAATAGCCGTGAGTGACGTCATGCCACATTTTACTCAACGTATCAACGTAATCTTTTGATTCCGTAAAATTATGAAGCTGATGGACATCATAAACATTTAGTCATTAATAATAATAATAATATCCTTGGACATTTCACACAACGCCGTATCGTCCCAAGCTAAGCAACCTAATGCTTGCAACCCATTTTTATGTTTATAAGTAAGTGTTATTTTGTTTGTTAATTTTATTATTTTCTTGTGTTTAAATCCTTATAATATTATGAACGTGAGTTTGAGAGGGTGGATGTTTGTTACTGCATCACGCAAAAACGACTTAACGGAACTGTAAGAAATTTAGCATACAGATCATTTATAACCTGAATTAACACATGAAGTATGTACTTTTAATCTCGGTAGTACATTCCCGTAGGGCATATTTCAACATACACACGGGTGAAGTTGTGATCAAAAACTAGTTCAAAAATAACGCTTTTCCAAATAAACTTGTTAACACTACTAACATAGAAAAAACTCTTTGCCCTAATTTTACAAAACTTAACCTAAAAATATCTGACCTCTTTCCATGTAATCCAATAAAAATATGGAAGAAAGTAACATGTACCTAATGAAAATGTCAAAATAATAAGAATTTACAATCCTAACTTTCCTTTAGTAACGTTTCGGGTCAATAGGCTTTGGTAAACATCTTACGTCATTTGTTACGTCAACGAAATGAGTTCTACCTGATTAAGGCTTCCTTTGAGATAAATTAAGCTAACTTACGTGGTAATTGTGTAGCATTGTATTTATGCATGTATGTTTGTTTAGTACAAATCTTGCAACCGAATTTTAAAGCATTAATTATTGACCGATTTAATTTAAATTTCGCATACACGGTTAGTTTGGATGACAACGCATGGTAAGCTAAGTGACGTCATTCTAAATCCAATATGGCGGACTAGTTATTTTTGATGCGCATCCATCATATGCGTATCAAATGAAAGGGTAAGCTAAAATAAAAAAAAATATCTATTAAAGCTTTTAACAATATATAAAAATCTAAGTTTAAAGTTTTAATTAGTACGTATCAATCTGCCCAGCCTGTTAGCCTGTTCGTTTCTTAGGCTGTTTATTTAGTACATATTATGTAGTTTATCAAAGTTTGTTTTTATAAAGGTAGTGGGGGTTTGCAAAGTCATTAATTTATGAAGATATCCTTAACATAATTAATTCAGTAATGGTAGGATTTAAATACAGTATGAAAAGAACCTGTGTGGTGTACCTACCAACACCTAACTCAGTGCCGTAAAAAAAAACATGCCAGTTGGCATCGGCCTTTACAACGCAAAGGAGAGGAACATTTACATCCAAGTTTATTATTTTGAAATATGACAATGCCTGCTGCTTCATTGATTAACGTTATGAAACTAGTTTATATGTTCAAGTGAGTATTGTAGAGCCTAAGTGAAAACTCGTGGATCTCAGAGCCTAGAGAGAGCCTAGAGCTAGAATATAACTGTTGTTAAAAAAGTTTGATAGGTTTTAATAAAAGAAATGAAGAGGAGTCTGTTAGTAGCCGTGCTGCTTGACGCGTATTGGTTAAAATTAATATAATTCAATAGCTGCAGCCCCGTGTTTGTATTTCATAGGATAGAAATCCTTCACAGTACCTACTCATTAACCTAATCCTATATAGTTTTTTATTTAGAGATAGTAAAACAACAATTTATTTTTTATTTTTAACTGTCAAAATATCGGTGTACCTACTATTGTTTTCGTGTGGTTAGTGACTAACCTGGTGTCAGTGTCACTAAGCTTCACATGCTGTTGAGAAATATATCTCAGACATGCTATTAACCACACACACTCCCCCCGACTCTTGCTCGAGCCAGGCCGCGTTGCCGCTGAGCCAGTAGCTTTAAATACCCCCGATCCAGCTGTCCCTTGCTGTCCCCCCCAGCGACGCCCTAAGCCGAGGCCGAGGTCCGTACCCCACAGGGGGTGCCCTTAGCGTGTAGTCGCATAGTTTGTAAGTTAGTATTAGTTTTATTAAGCCCTGCCTGGAGTCTACAATTCTTCTGTGGCATCCACAGACAAGCCCGGTTAAGCAGTAGACAACCCTATGGTTGAAATGCGAGAAGCCATTTCAAAAAAAAAAATAACCACACACACACATTTGGCGATTGCTGGTGGTTGGTGGTTGGGTGGTCGGTTCTGTTTGTTGGTTGGTGGTGTACCTACTATGAGTACACCTCTGCCTCACCCTTTGGGGTAACAAGCCATGATATTATGTATTGTATGTATAAACATTATTATATAAAAACGTCTCGACGTTCTATCCTAAAGTTCAGTGATAAATGATCTTCATTAAATGAGTTTCTGACAGTAATATCTTTCGCTTGTCAAACGTCTAGAAATGGATTCCAGAAAGATCCATTAGTGCTACCCTGTTCCTGACATTTCAAGGTTAAATATTGTAGAAGAAAATAAAACACGTACCTACCAATATCTCCATATGTAACATAACATTATGCCTGTAATCCCCGAAGGGTGAGAGAGATGAAGGGAAGTGTATCTGTGTATGTATAGAGCACCTACATTTCACCAATTAGATGTGTCAGGAAAGTTGTGAGCATGATGTGGATGGCTATACAAGTAGAGGGAGACCAAAGTAACGATGGATGGATTGTGTGAAAGATGATATGGTTAGAAAGGGATTGACTTCCGAGATGACGACTGATAGAGAAGTATGGAAGAAAAAGACATGTTGCGCCGACCCCAAATAAATTGGGATAAGGGCAGGAGAATGATGATTTCACCAATTAGATATTATGTCATACATCAATCAATCTGCATAGCTTTTTCCCAATTATGTTGGGGTCGGCTTCTAGTCTAACCGGATGACCAGGATTTTATATGGAGCGACTACCTATCTGACCTCCACAACCCAGTCAGTAATTCAAACTCAAACTCAAAGCATTTATTTCAAATGAACCAATTACAGGCACTTTTGAATTGTCACGGGGTCGGTCTGTCAAGAAGATGAACTGGGTAATACGATACCCCTTGGTAAGACTGGCTGTCAGACTTATGTCTATGTCTACCCGTAACGACTGTCAAATATGCACAAATGGCAGCCGGGACCAACGGCTTAACGTGCCTTTTGAGGAGTCTATAATGAGTCTATATTATGTTATACCTATAATGATCCCACTGCTGGGACACGGGCCTTCTCTCTGTGAGAGGAAGTGAGCTGTTATTCATGCGGGCCAGTGCGAGTTGCTAGATATCACATGTCTTCGAATTTTTTGATTTTAGAACATGCAATTTTCCCGATGTTTTCCTTCACCGTTTTGAAAACAGTGGTGATGATATTATGTTATAGTCGCTCGTTATGAATAAGCCCATAGGTCTCGAGTTCGAACCCAAAGCACGCACCTCTGATTTTTCGGATTTATGTGCGTATTGTATAATTATCACTTGCTTAACATCGTGAGGAAACCGGCATGCCCGACAGATATTTCTCAACAGCATGTGATGCTAAGAGGCCCATGGGCAGCATTAAAACTCTGACACCAGGTTAGTCACTTACCACACGAAGAAGAGAAGCCCATTATGATTTGAAGACCGATAAATACAACCGTTATATTGTTAGCAGTTGGCCGCAGTTAGCCGCAGAAGCGGTTTACGGATCGTGGTTACCTGAGATTCGCTTCAAATACTGGGAAACACCTCAGAAGTGCTATCATAACTATACTTGTTAGCACTAGCCACGAGCCTTGGGCTTGAAACCACAATCACGGCCAGGTTTGATAGTGCAATATCAGTGTTAATTTAGCAGTGATAGCCTAGTGGTGTGACTGTCGCGTAGTACTGCTAAGTCATAAGTCTCGAGTTCGAATCCCAAGCACCTCTAATTTTACGGCTCCATGTGCGTATTGTATAATTATCACTTGCTTATAAAACGGTAAAGGACAACATCGTGAGGAAACCGGTATGCCTTAGAGATATTTCCAAACAGCATGTGAAGCTAAGTCAGAGGCCCATGGGCAGCATAAAAACTTTGACACCAGGTTAGTCACTTAGCACAAGAAAAAGAAGAAAGAAGTGTTAATTTTATGAACATTTACATGATACGTAAGTTGTATTAAGATGCAGTCGTATGCCAACGGCCTTGAGTGCATAGCTTCCGTGTATAGACGTTTACTACTCGTTTAGATGTGATTTTCAGTCAAAAATAATTAACATTTGTGTAGCCCATTAAGATGTTCGCCTATTAGAAGCCGTTTGCTTATAAGAGCTCAACGATTTATACGGTTCTTTTTATTGTCGTTTCGAGAGAATTATTCTTATGAACCTATGGGATTCAGACATTTGAGGGGTTAATAATATGGCGCTACGCCTTTATTCACAAGCTTGTTTTTGAGGTATAAAAGAAAAGAATGAAAAATGTTTATTCTGCACAAATACCTTACGGAAAAAAGAAAAAATCACCACCCATACAAAGTGGGCGAAAAGCCTCAAACTCAACAAAAAATAAAAAACATTGTCAATTATTGTCTTTTGCCACTGGCCTGATGTCAGAGTCGCTATCAGACCGCTATCCCGGAACATAGAGGGCTATGGGAGAAACATGGATGGGTTTTAGTCAGTCTGACACTCCCTTCCGCTCCACTCAGAGCGGGAGAGGTCATTTGATGATTTCTCACCCTCAAAAAAAAAGGTAGCCTGCTTAGTTTCAATTTTCTTACGTTGCCCTCTCCCCCCCAATGCCCCTTAAACAAACTATTAAGTCAACAAGACTAAAATAAATAAGATAGGTACTACTTAACTGGTACTACTCTCCAATTAAAGACGATAAAAATGTCAACAAAAAAAAGCAATTTATTTGAAATAATTGGGCAAAGAAGTTTCGAGGTACTTATTAGTGAAACGGTCGTGTAATAAGTATTTATTTAGACGCAATTACTCTTAAGGTGAATACGAAATAGAGGTAGCACGCGAAATTGAGCATTTTTTTTTTATTTGCAGTTCAGCATCACAGAATACATTGAGATACCTTGAGGTTTTACATCATCTGCCTATCCTTTTACCAACTGTGTTGGGGTCGTTTTCCAGTCTAACCGGATGCAGCTGAATACCAGTAAGTACCCCTTGGTAAGACTAGCTGTCAGATATTCGGGCTTCTGACAACGTCGAAGATGCACAAATGACAGCTGGGACCAACATCTTAACGTGTTTTGCGAGGCACGGAGGAGTCTCGGTATGTCAAGATGGTCACCCATCCACGGCCAACCTCGGCAAGCGTAGCGTAACCTGATAGATCGACCTGTGCGGCTGTTAGTGCTTAGGCGCGAGCTCTACTGAGAACATAAATTGAGATTTTACATTTTGCCTAATCAACCTATAATTTTCTCACTGCTGGGACACAACACAAGCCTTCGAGTAGGGAGTTGGCCATTATCCACCAGGCGGGCCCAGTGCGGGTTGGTAGACATCACATGCTTTTGTTTTCGGTTCTAGAACATGTTGATTTGCTCGCGATGTTTTCCTTCACCGTTTTGAGAGCAGTGGTGATGAAATTATTTACACAAAGTAAAGCACCTGGCTGGGTTCGTGCTCACGACCTATAATAACTGGCAAGTCTGGGCCGTTACCACTGAGCCACCACTGCTGATTTTACATGTAGTTATTTATTTAATTACTAGCACTTTGCCCGCGGCTTCGCTCCCGTGGTATTTCCCGTGGGATCCGTTATTTTTCCCGGGATAAAAAGTAGCCTATGTTAACTAAGCTGACTAAGCTTTCCAACGGTGAAAGAATTTTTTAAATCGGTCTAGTAGTTTCGGAGCCTATTCATTTCAAACAAACAAACAAAAAATCAAATGTTTCCTCTTTATAATATTAGTATAGGTAGTTGATTTTTATTTCGGAACAATGATTCCATACAGTGTTAGAAACATCATCATCAATCTCCTGCCCTTATCCCAATTTATTTAGGGTCGGCGCAACATGTCTTTTTCTTCCATATTTCTCCATTAGTCTTCATCTCTGAAGTCATTCCCTTTCTAGCCATTTCATCTTCTTTCCCTTCTTCAGAAGAATCTATCAAAAAAACATAAAATCTAGTCTAATTTTTTATTTATTCTTTTGTTTTTGTGTGCTTTTGATCTGGATAAAATACATTTATTTTATGTCTATTCTTTCTTTCTTGGTGTAAGCAAAAATTACCCACCGCACAAATTTATGATCAACCACCTTATAAAACACAACGCAAGTTAACGTTTCCGCAACTAAAAGCATAACAATAAGAATATTTAACTGCACCACATACATTTAACTGCAGCTCAAGCTAAGCTTACAAATTAGCTCACTTGTAAGCTGCCAACTGCTAAATGCGTTAAATTTAAACCGCATTTTGTAGCTTCGTTTGCGTTTATTGTTCTGGTTAGTTAGGTTGATTAATTAATTACTGCAGCTATCGGCGTCGCCGGCGTTGCGACGTTAAATTATTTTAACAACATTGTAGCCTCTTTTTTTGACACTGCGTCCTGCTCCACGCAGGACGCAGTGTCAGACTTTTACTGACTAAAACGCATACATTTTTCTTCCTTAACCCTTTACGTTCCGGGGCAGCAGTAACCCTTTCGGACAATCCCGCTTACCCGGCAGAAAATAAAAGTTGCCCAAGTTACTTTTTATAATACCAACTATCTGTCAGTGAGAGTATTGTCGAACTTGGCCCAGCCATTTCGGAGATAAGCTAGAACAAATAGGTGGACAAAAAATATGAAATTCATCGGTCGGTAAAATGTCGGTAAATGTCGGTGCGGAGACTCACGGTCAACGAAAATGACCAATGGAAATTGGCCTTCAAAGCAACTGTGGTATAGTATGTTGTATGACCATACCAACGCTACACGGGAATTTTACCCGTATAGTAAGGCTATTAAGCACTATATAGCAAGCAAGGCGAAGCGGGAAGAATGAAGGCGATAGGCGAGAAATGAAGGATATTATTTATTATAAAGATGAAATAATTATATTGAGGACAATACATTTAAAAGCACTAGATTTATAAAAGCAGTTGATCGTTTGAGTTTAGCGATACAATGTTAGGAGCGCGGCGCGACCGGTAAGCTAGCTAGTTGGAAGACCACTGCTGTCCGTAGCACGGCGCGCGCGCAGGCAGAGTCGTCATCACGCCGTCATCCCAGCGCTCGAGGTCATAGCCGGCCGCCGCGGTACAATAATCACGCACCCGTCGTATGCTTGCTACACGTGTAAGCGGTAGTGCATGCGCACTCGATGACAAACAAGACATTGATGTCTTGTTTGTCATCGAGTGCGCATGCACTAATCACCTGATTTTAGACCGCGGTGTAAGATCATAGGCGGTAGCGGTTTTCTTTCCGCTTGTCAGGTGGTGGTCTATTCATGTTCCGCCACACAACTCTTAAACGTGTGGCGGAAGTTTTCCGTAGATCGCAGTCACTTACATATTATGTAAATGTTCTATAGGTACATTCTTCTGGGCTATTACAAAAGTATCAGAGGAAAATGTAAATAGATCAGTAAACGTAATAATTGATTATTTTTATTATCGAATACTACATTCACCAAATTTTTTTCATCATCTGAATTTTTGTCGGTGATTTTTTAATTACATTTCTTTCCTGTTTAACACACAATCATGTTTGGAAAAGAAGATGTTTGAAACCTTCTAATACAAAGGAATGTGTTACTAATTCCCTTATATCCGTGATTACGTGAGAATTCAACCTAAAAAGGATAATGATTGTTTACACTTTCAGCAAACACTTTTGGAACATCCTATAGTGATCAAATACCCTATTTATACAAAACAAAGTGCCATACAAAATGGACGTGTCATTCGATTCGAGGTTCTAACAGACAGAATGAGGTTAACGCTAAATATCAGGTGTGCTATCCTTGTCACTTTAACGACAATGGACAGGGACAACAATACATTGTACACCGCTATTTTAGACAACACATTTATGAATTTGAAACGACCGTGTTAATATCACAATAGCTTATACAACTGCATTAGTACCAAGACTTGCAGATCATAAATTGTAAGCTTAACTGCAACAGAAAGCACAATACAATTTATAGTTGTCAAGAATATGCTCAGCTGCTAACTATGTAACTAGTTTGTGAGCAAGAAATGTCTTAATAACGCGATTATGTTGTGGAAACAAAAGAAGGAGAAGCTCGTGGCTAAGTGCTAACAGCCGCACAGGTCGATCCATCAGGTTAAGCTACGCTTGCCGAGGTTGGCCGTGGATGGGTGACCATCTGCACATAACGAGACTCCTTGCCACGGCAAGCACGTTAAGCCGTTGGTCCCGGCTGCCATTTGATCATCTTTCACAGTAGTTACGGGTCGTTAGAAGCCCGAAAATCTGACATCCAGTCTTACCAAGACGTATTGCCCAGTTACTGGGTTGTGGAGGTCAGATAGGCAGCCGCTCCATGTGAAATACAGGTATTCAGCTACATCCGGTTAGACTGAAAGCCGACCCCAACTTAGTTGGGAAAAGGCTCGGTAGATGATGATGTTGTGGAAACAAAACAATACTGCGGAACGGTGATGGTGTTTTGTTATGTGTTTTAAACGGTTTTATTTCGGAGGTTGGTCCACTGCAGCCGCCAGGAAGTCACTAAGAAACGAATCGAACGTGGCGGCTAGACGGCGATGGTTTGTCAACACCGTGATTGAACTGGGTGGTTCTGATATTATGATAGCCAAAACTAAAGCCGGACGAACGGCGCCGCCCAATGCTATGACATTGTGTGAACTAGATCGAAAGCGTTTTGTATTGCCGTCATAATCTAGGGCCTAGTTCTAGCAGTTTCCCCGAACTACTCGAAACTTCGGCTACCAGGATAACTGCCTTCGTGGTGACGGATGTGTGGTTAACACGCGACATAGTATATGTTGCTGCTTCCGCACCATCATTTCGTTGTTAGTGACGGCCCGGTGATGGTTGCGGTGGACAAACGCACTTGATTATGTATTGTAGTTTGAAGCAAGGATTTAGTTTTTAGTTCGTTAGCTTAGTGCCTCTAACCACCACTTTGATGGACACTAAATGCCCATGATAGCCGTAATAACAATAAAGCTTCTATGGTGTCTCGTTCCGTGTACGCTGACGATCAAACATGGAATTTGCATGATAGTTTTTGAAAAGATGAGATTTCAGAGGTATACTACTCTAACCGGTATATTATCTAACAAATATCAACAAACTTAAAGCATAGACCCATAGAATTCTTACCGATGTTCATTCGCGTTCAATGTTGAGATGAGAATGCTTAGAGGGATGTGTGGTGTTACGCGAATATATAGAATAAGGAATATATAAGAGGAAGTCTGAAAGTGACACTGAAAAGTTGTGTGAAAATCGAATGTCATGGTATGGGCATGTTATGCAGAGGAATGAAAAGAAAACGTAGTCAGGAAAGTTTTGAGTATGAATGTGGATGGCTATACGAGTAGAAGAAGACCAAAAACACGATAGATGAACTTTGTGAAAGATGATAATGGCTAGAAAGAGAGTGACTACCAAGATGACGACTAATATATTGGGTGTAACCGAAAGGGTATGTACATGCAAAACGATATGCTACAGACCACCAAACTGAACCACTTTTACTTTAGGACTAACTCCAAAATCGTGAAAAAAAAATCTGCTGTTTTCTACATTTCGACGAGTCACGTGACCAAAATTTTATAGAACTGCAGATTTTTTTGTTTCCGATTACGGTGATGGGCCATAGTAAAAGTTGTGTAGTTTAGTAGTCTGTAGCATATGCTTTTATAATCAAATACACTTTCGGTTACACTGTATAAGAGTATGGACGAAAAAGATATGTTGCGCCGATCCCATTTAAATTGGGATAAGGGCAGGAGAGTGATGATTCGCGTTCAAAAATATTTAAGCGAATTATAAAATGGTACCCAACAACACACGGCACGATCTCTCACCCAAAACTCCTTTCCCAGAAGTACATTCACCTTGTTAATGAATGGGCCACACCAGGCCAGTTTCGAGCTAATGGACTGCCAACCTTTTGTCCAATTGAAGTGACTTTAAAAACCTGAGCCATGGGGTGCTTTTTTAAAAATGGAAGCAACTCGTGGCCCGTTTAAATGAACTCACTTGTAATGCCGTTAAAAAACCTCTAAAAAGAATTAAAAAAAACCACATAAATTAATAATATTAACATTAGGTTATCTTTGATTATATCTGAAAAATTAGCAACGTCGCCAACCTATATCCAAAGAGCCGAAGATGTATTTTCCAGGTATGTATTATAAAGTGGAAAATACTTTACAATTTGGTACCTAAAACTGAATACGTACAACATGAAAAAAACTGTAGATCATTAAATACGTGTCAAAAGTATTGCATTAAATACGTTTAAAAAACTGAATAACACGTTTTTTTCTTAGAAAACCTTGACTAAAAATAATAAATGAATTTTAATAAATTATAAATGTGCATGGTGTCAATAGTTATAAATATTTTATTGTCAGAGTAGAAGGATTATCATTTCCATAATATCTTAAAAAAACACCCCACGTTTTTATTATTATCTTATCAAATTAGTGCAATGTCATCAGTCCTCGATAAGTCTACGAAGTTTAAATAAAATATGACCGTTTGAAGTGGGTCAAAATCAAATTCAAAGGAGTCGGTTACAAACAAACAAACAAACATAGCGACGAACTGATAAATAAAGCATGTAATAAATAAGAGAGATTTAGTGTGAGAGACAGAGAGAGTAATAAGTATCTTCCTTTTCCATCGTGTAACGAAATGTAACTAAAAGTCACGCGTCCTTGACATTTCACTTTCAATTCTCGGCTAATTAATCGAATCGCCGCCTTAAGCCGGGTACTCACTAGCGAGCCGTAACCGTAACTTATGTGATACAGTAACGAGGTTCTAGTGTGTACGCGTTTTACAATTACGGCTCACGACGTCGCCGGAACGCTTTCACCGAGCGTACTCATTTTGCGAGCTGTAACTGTAACCAACAGACCGACCGACAATCCGACAATCGTCGGCTCGCTGCAAGTCGCTCGTGTAGCGTTCGTCGCAGGCTCGCGAACCACGTACACATTATGTTTTTGGTAACAGTAACGGTTACAGTTACGTGCAACGTTACGGGTTTAGAAATGAGTACGTTGTAAACGTCGGGTCGCTGCAAGCCGCGCGCGTACCGCTCGCAGCAGGTTTGCGAACCACGTACACACTATGTTTTTTGGTTACAGTACATGCAACGGTTACAGTTACGGCTCGCTAGTGAGTACCCGGCTTTAAAAGTTTTACTTCAAAATCATTTCAAAGTAAAGTTGAAATTATTTATTCTTATGCCAAGCAGATTATAGAAATTAAATCTTAAATATCTCAAACAAAAAGTAGTCTATACTTTATGCTTACTGTTGCAGTTTAATTTATTTAATACACTTACTACTGAGCTGAGCTGCCTTAAAAACAGTGGTGGCCAAGTGGTATGAGCTCCGACTTACGAGTTATAGGTCGTGAGTTCGAACCCAAGTAGGCAGGCAGGTTGGCGCAGTGGCTGAGCGATTGACTGCTGCGCAGCCTGTCGCGGGTTCGATTCCCGCACGGAACAAATATTTGTACGACCTGCAAGCATTTGTTCCGAGTCTGGGTGTTTTTCTATCTATAATATGTACGTATTTACAAAAAAAAATGTATATAAGTAGTTTATCAGCCATCTCGTTACCATAACACAAGCATTAGGTTGCTTAGCTTGGGACTATATGGCGTTGTGTGAAATGTCCAAGGATATTATTATTATTATTATTCCATTACCACTGCTCTCAAAACGGTGAAGGAAACCATCGCGAGGAAATCAGAATGTCCTAGAACCAAAAATTCGAAGACATTGTTTCATCCAGATCTGTTCAGTAGTTTTTGCGTAAGTAACAAACATACAAATACACACATACTAACTTTCGCCTTTCTAATATTAGTGTGATTAGTAAACAAACTTGCAAAGCAGTTTATTAGTAAGTTCTATATTAGATTTACTACCAAATTCCTGCGTTATGCCTAGTATACCGTAATTTACTGCTCTAATTAAGGATGGATTAATTTAGCTTGCGTACAGCGCTCATTAGACTAGGTTGCTTTGTTTTAGGCTATCAAAATTTTAGCGTGTTGACTAGTTTGTTTTCGATGATTA
Source organism: Hyppa rectilinea (assembly GCA_951799385.1). NCBI lineage: Eukaryota > Metazoa > Arthropoda > Insecta > Lepidoptera > Noctuidae > Hyppa > Hyppa rectilinea. The sequence continues at coordinate 1,834,301 of OX637324.1, read as the reverse complement.
TGTCCTGTCCAAGAAATCTAGTGATTTTGGAAACGGTTTGTAGTTAATTAATAATCTGTTTATTTATAAAAAGTTGTTCGTTTACAATAAATACCTTAACACTTTGAGGGACAGTGAACGCCTATAGACGTAATAACAATAAAACTTCTATTGTGTCTCGTTCACTGTCCTTCAATGGGTTAAATAAATTAAAATAGAGCGCAATTGCTTATTTGCCTGAACTAGGTTGAACCTGTGCTTCAGGCTAGAAAGTGCATAAATACTTATTCCAATAAATTAACAATGAGTATAAAGTAAAACCCAAATTAAAACTGAGGTGAATATAAGTAAAATAGCAACTTAGCGGTTCTATTTGCAGACAAGAAGTAGATCTTTTGTCCGTGCATAATCTATGGTAAGTTCTTCTTCTTCTCGTGTGGTTAGTGACTAACCCGGTGTCAGAGTTTTTAAGCTGCCCATGGGCCTCTGTCTTAGCTTCAGATTCTATTGAGAAATATCTCTCAGACATGCTGGTTGGGTAAGCTAGATTGTCCGAAAGGGTTACCGCTACCCCGGAACATAAAGGGCTAAGGAAGGCACATGGATTGGTCGGTTGGTTGGTCTAACACTCCCTTCCGCACCCAGAGCGGGAGAAGTCATTGGATGATTTCCCAGCCTCAAAAATAGACATGCTGGTTTCCTCACGATGCTTAGTAAATATTTAAGTAATTTTTTTTTCAGCAAAAATATTTTTTTTTTTAGATAAGTACTAAGTTTTCCATTTAATCTATTGTACAGAAGTTAAATTAAATGGGAATTCCAAACTTATATGGCAAAAGTGAGCCATTCCTCAAAGAGACGCCTTATAGCCGCAATTGTGGCGTGCCCAGCGCTGGGTTGCGACAATCCCACTCTCTAGGTAGGTATACCTAAATATATAATTAAACACGTTTATGTTAAACCAGGATTCGCAATTCGTAATTAACCATCACATAATGTAATCCGGTGATATCCGGCTTATACTGGTTTCTTGGTTACTAAATAGTTAATGAAGACAATATCTATGTACATAATTTAAGACTTCAAAAGGATATTATTCTGATATTGTGCTTTTGGTTTGAGTTTGTATTATGAAAATCCAATCACTAAAAATTATTGGTTTGTGAAGTTTAGGCGGTGACATATAATTCTTGAATTATTATTATTTACAAAATACAGCCATTAAAAAGCACATGATGTACAGACGCCAGCACATCAAGCTATCCCTAACTGTCAAATTTTCTCAATTAAAAATGAATTTTATCTCTTTGCAATAAAGTTGAAATACTATCAAAGAAATTTGACAGATTGTGGTAACTTGATGTGCTGGCCTCTGTACCGTTCCCCGTTTCCGTTACTGATTTAGGAATAGTTTAAAAAACATTGAACATTAATAACAATAATTTGATACAGGATTAGTGATTTATTACTAGCTTCTTCCAGTGGCTTCGTTCGCCTGGATATCGAAAATTATTGCAAGGAACCGTATCACCGGGATAAACAGTATCCTATGTATTAGTGCGGGTTATAAACTATCTGTGTCCTAAATTTCATCCAAATTAATTCCGTAGTTTTTCCGCGAAAGAGTAACAAACATCCATACCATCGTCTAAACTTTCATGTTCATAATATTAGTAGGATAGTATAGAATAGAGATATTGGATAACTGACTAAATATGAAGTATATTTGAATCCAGAATTCTAGATCATTATCAATCCATCCTGGGGAATACAAAATCAATGGCAAATTATAATGCAACTGATAGTTATTAAGGGCCTTTTTATTCTAAAAAGTTAACCAAAATAAACTAAAGTATATAATTGATAAGCTGCCAGTAAATGAACATTATTTGATATTAGGCGTTTATGTATAGGTGTACTTTTATAGGTATATGTACTTCTGCCGACCTCTGATATAGAGTCGTGACGATATGTTTTTAAAACTGTCAAAAAACAACAAGCAGGCAATAATTTTTCACTCAATCTCACTTGTCTTTATAAAAACGTGGTTTTTGGCCTGAACTGAGATCACAACTTGGCGATATTAATAATGTCCCTAAGGATCAAACGCCCGACTAACTAAAAGGCCATTTTATGCACAAACTGTTGCTCTATTGAATGTAGTGAAACCAATTCTAAAGGAAACAGAAATTTTATTTCAATTTAAAGCGCTTTAAATTACACCTTCGTGTCCAATTTAGCTACACACATACATTTCACACATTTTCATACATTTTCTAGATAGTTACAATTTATTCAATGCTTCTTCGTCCTGTGGTTACTGACTAACCTGGTGTCAGAGTTTTGCCCATGGGCCTCTGACTTAGCTTCACATTTTTTTTTTTTTTAAGGCTTGGAAATCATCCAATGACTGCTCCCGCTCTGGGTGGAGCGGAAGGGAGTGTCAGACTCTTACTGACTAAAACCTATCCATGTTCCTTCCGTAGCCCTTTATGTCCCGCTTACCCGGCAGGCTTGGCCCTGAGGGGCCCCTTCGTATGCTGATATCTCTTTGAGGCGCGCGTGGAACATGTACGCGCCGTCCGGCACGGGTCTGGTGCGTAACTTGGGTTCACATTTAAGACCTTTGACTTGGCTTTGGCAGTCCGACGGTCACACTACTAGGCTATCAGTGCTTTTTTATGCTAATTCAATGCTAGTTAATTATTTATTAGGTAGTTTGCTACAAACACTTTTTGCTTACACGTGAATCATATTTTTAAAAACTAGATGAGGTCGTCATTTCCAAGCAGAAAAAAAAAGGTTTATTGTCAAAAATGAAATGAAAGCTTCACAAGGGTTTTTCAGTACATAAACTATGCAGATTTTATTTATTGCTTAAGGTAGGTACTGAAACTGATACCCAAGCTAAACCGAGACTTGTATTTTAGTAGTCAATCTTCAAAGAGATGGAATGTATTAACGTGAATGTCGTGACGTAAATTATATTAATATCATATTAGTTTGAACTTATGACCCCCACTTACCACACCCAACTCTCTGCTGGGGAGTTTGTTGCGCTACTTCTTCTTCCCAGCTAAAGCACTAGGAAGTAGTGAAGGGTGGGCGTTATTGGGGGACTGTCTTATGTAACTTAAAAAGTGCTGATTTTCAGCCTAATAGCCTTCCTCGATAAACGGACTATCCAACACAAAAATAATTTTTCAATTCGGACCAGTAGTTCAGAGATTAGCGCGTTCAAACAAACAAACTCTTAAGGTTTATAATATTAGTATGGATATGACTTTACAATAATATTAAAGAAATACCGAAACAAATTACTCAGAGGGCATAGTCTTTTTTAAATTCCAGATATAATCTTGGTCAGTCACACAGGGGTCCTGTGTCCAGCAGTGGGCATATTATAGGCTGATTATGCTTCAAAAAACAAGTTATTAAATCGAAAATTCATCATCATTACATACGCTCTGCCACTCCAACTATTTTTCAACTCACACGCATCAGCGGTCTTGAAAATAAACCCTAGCTCGAGTGAGTTCTGAAGCTATACTCTCAGAAAATAAATTGTAGGACCGGAGTAGATTTTACCAATTAATTTAATGTGGACCGGTGAGGCTCTAGGCTTATTCCTAAATAAGCTTCAGTATTTAGTGAACTTGAAAATATATTCTGAGTTGGAACTGTCTAGGTTTGTACAGGAATAGTTTAGTCTGTAAGGGGATTGATTGGTGAGTGATAGTGAGGAAGAATGTCGTTATGTCACGTCTTAAAACTACAGAAAAGATAGAAAGAGAACGATAGAATTCGGCAAAAAGACGTTTATACGTGGTAAACGTGACACAATGTTAGAAAAAACTTGAGGGGAAAATATGCGTCACAACCACATACAACGGTCAGCGGGATTTTCCGAAAGGGTTACCGCTACCCCGGAACATAAAGGGCTAAGGAAGGAACATGGATGGGTTCTAGTCAGTTAAGAGTCTGACTGTCCCTTCCGCTCCACCCAGAGCGGGATGACTCATTTGATGATGGGCATAGGCGACTTGGTATCATGTTCTGTCAACACGTACCAGTATTCAACATGGAGCGACTGCCTATCTGACCTCCACAACCCAGTAAGAGCTCTTACACGAGCTGCATGTTAGCAACGGCATAGGTAACTGCTGTCATCGACCTATAGCGACACTTGCAGTTGTAGCGTGCCAACAACATTCTGACGACCGCTGCAGCTGTTCTTAGAAGTTGGCATGTCGGCGGCTGCCGTCAATGCGTCAATGGCTGCCGCTGACGAGTCTACGGCTGCCTCCGCCGGCCCTTATGCATGGAGGTAGTTAACTCTGCCGTTGGCAACTTGCTGGTCGTGTGTATGGGCTCTAACAATATCTATTGTTGTCTATGGGACAATACAATATCCCTTGGTAAAACTGACTGTCAGACTTTCGGGATCCTGACGACCTGCAATGACAGTCAAAGATCGATGAATGACAGCCGGGCTCAGCGCGGTAACGTGCTTTCCGAGGCACGGAGGAGTCTTGGTATGTAAAGATGGTCATTGGTCACCCATCCACGGATTAACTCCGGCAAGCGTGGCTTAACCGGATGGATTGACCTGTGCGGCTGTTATTACTTAGCTACTCCCAATTCAATAAACGTATCGACCTATAAGACGCCATTTAACACAGCTTAAAATTACCAATAAATTGGTCTTAGTGTTCCTTAAATGCTTTGGCAGACACCCAGGCTTAGAGTAACGATGTGGGCGTGTTCTCGTTTACAAGTTAACAGAAAAACCTACAAAAACCTGTTATTTTAAAGAAAATTTTAGGTTTACAAAATCGTGCAGAGAATTGATATTTTTGTCAGCACCCATGTTGTAGGATAAATATACAGTACTTAATATTAAAAACCTCACTCGAAATATTATCTCCATGAGTTTTTTTGTATTATCTTATAGCAATTAAGATTGATTGATTTATTATTACGAGTATTTAACTTTTAAAATGTTTGTAAATATGTGAGCACCTTGTATTTTTGACATAATTAATATTACCTGCCATTGTTACTTGTTTTTCTTCTCATCTTTTGTGGTGTAGTGTTTTTATTCTGGGTGCATAGTCTTCACATATAATTTTATATTAATTTCATGTATACAAAATATAAGAAAACATTTTAAAAGAGCTGAGAGTGGAGTTTTTTGGCTACTCTTCTCTAAACGAAACTGCCTTTTGGAAGGGGCGACTGGTATCAATTCTATTTCGTGTAAATTTTGACGTAGACGTCGATAACATTGAGTAGTCATTTGTTTATCTTTTGTTCCAGGTATCGTGGATAAGAAGAAAAGATTATCATCTCCTAACAGTTGGCCTCACTACATACAGCTCAGACCAGCGGTTTCAGGCCATTCACTTACAACATTCAGAGGTAAGAACTATCAGAATTTGATTTTCCGACATCTATACAAATTATTATCTATTTTTAAAGCTATTATTTTAAGGAGCTCGTGGCTAAGTAATAACACGAATAGCCGCACGGATTGATCCTTCAGGTTAAGCTACGCTTGCCATGTTTGGTCTGTGGATGGGTGACCATCTTTAGATATCGAAATTCCTCCCTGTCTCGGAGAGTACGTTAAGCCGATGGTCCCGACTGTCATTCGTGAATCTATGACAGTGGTTACGGGTCGTCAGAAGCCCGAAAATCTGACAGCCAGTCTAACCAAAGCGTATGGTATTACCCAGTTACTGGGTTGTGGAGGTCAGATACGCAGTCGCTCCATGTAAAAAACTGGTATTCAGCTGCATCCGGTTAGACTGAAAGCCGACCCCAACATAGTTGGGAAAAGGCTCTTCTTTTTGTAAAGACAATAGCTTTTAACGAAATGATTTCTGTATAAATACAACGTTTACATAACATTATCAGCCTATAATATTCCCACTGCTAGGACACAGGGAGTGAGCCGTCATCTACCATGAGAACATCACCAATAATCCGGTCACTTTAAGTCCTTCTAGGGCTGTCTTCTAGAGATCAGATAGCCAGTCGTTCTATAGAAGATATTATTTTCGGTAAGACTGGAAACTGACCCCAATATGGTTAAGAAAAGGCTAGACAGAATATGGTGATGGTGGCGGCACGGCAAACAATTTTTAGGCGAACATTGAAATTTCAACTTTATTTCTTTATTGTAAAGCTATATTTTTATTCGTCACCTAAAAATACCTTGCCGTGCCGTACCGCCAAAGTCCGCCGTTCACAACCTTCCACAAGTATTCACCCACAAGCTGTATAAACGGGTCTAAATCAGCCTGTAATGTTCCCAGTGCTGGGACACCGGCCTCCTCTCGGCGAGAGAGAGTGGGCCGTAATCTACCATGAGAACATCAGCAATAATCCGGTCACTTCAAGTCCTTCTAGGGCCGTGTTATAGAGATCAGATTATAGCAAGTCTTTCTGTAGAAGATATTAGTTTTCATCTGTATTCGGTTAGACTGGAAGCTGACCTCAAGATGGTTAAAAAAAGCCGAGCCAGATGATGATGATGATGACGTCCTTCTAAGGCGTCACATCCCGAAGTTTCGACTCAAATCCATCTTGTTGATCGCCTTTTGTTCATCCTCTAAACATGACCAAATCGAAGCAATTATCCTCACAAAATTAATGTTTTATTTGCTTTTATCGTTACTGCATTACAAACAAAGCAATCGTACTTCCATTTGAGATATACGGTTAGCAAATCTTGGGTTTCAAAGTTTGATCCTCATGACCCTTTGGCAAATCCAATAATCCGGCGTGACCCGTATTAATTCCACACACTTTAAGGTCACACACACCGAGAAACTAAATTAGAATTTGGTTGGATAGGATTAGCTGAAGTACGAGTGTTCTATTTTATGTATTATCTATTGAAATCTTTGCTGAATTTAGGATGATCTAGAACCAGCGACCATTTTATTAAAAAGTGACTCTATATTAATACATATAATCTATACTGATATTATAAAGCTGAAGAGGTTGTTTGTTTGAACGCGCTAATCTCTGGAAATAGTGGTCCGAATTGAAAAATTGTTTTTGTGTTGGATAGTCCATTTATGAAACCGCACGGGAGCAGCTAGTATTTACATAACTAAAAGACTTAAAATATTAATAATAACTATGTACAAGTATATAAAACGGGAGGGAAAAAAAACCAAAGGGCATAAAAAAATTCGTCCACATCGCCGTCAACAGGAAAAGTTCCCAAAAATCTGGCAGCATTGCCACGTTGTATGGCAATGTTGATTTTTTGACCAAAAAATAGCTAGATTTTTGGTCACGTAAAGAGCCGAAGAACTAGCATCACACTAATATTATAAATGCGAAAGCTTATATGTGTTTATTATGTTTGTTACTTCTTCAAACGACAGAACAGATCCAGATGAATTTTGGCAAAGCGGTTGGTTATGATCTAGAGTACTTTTACACATTTAATACTTTTTATCCCGGTTATACGTTCTTTGGGATAATTTCTGCAAACTCCTGGATGAACCAGTTGTCAGAAGCTTGTTTAATAAAAAGCACCTATTTTTTAAATGCATTCTGTATTTAAAATTCGAATATATCGTAGCCCTATCCTGTCTTCGCATGTAAATATACCTAGTAACCTACAGGTCTCCAAAAGTGATAATGCGCATAGAAATCTTCGCCACTGTTCGGCAACGGTCGTATTTCCCGAGCGTCGGAAGACGATATGTATATAGAGTGGTTAAGTGCATTTTCTTCATGCATAATTTAGTGAGATTATGTGTTTTGTCCTAAAAGAGATAAATATTGATTTATCAGTAACGAAATTTGATTCAATAATTCCATGTCAGTAAATAGCGAGCTATAATTCATATAAGCCTAAATTTGATTTTTAATATGTTTTTTCTAGTACTTAATATGTATTTTACGTAGGTATTTTTATTGTTTTAATATTGAAAAAACGTGAAAAATGTTAGTATATTTATATATTTTACAAAATTAACTATTTAAATTTGAATAAGATAATTAAAGTTGAAATTAAATTCACCTTTGAAAACAAAACCAAGAAGGGTGTGTAATAGCAGCTCTATATAATTCCAGACAAAGAGAACACGTGCAGTCACCACCAATATAACAAGACGACTGACGGACCTTTGACTGACCGCCGACCGCCCGAATTGTTTTCGATTGTGTACACATGATATTGACTCCTATTTCTTTCGAACAAGGTGCAAAATGCAAGGGACTCGAACGAATCAATGATTCGGGTGTTTCCGGGAATACGACAATTAGCGAAGATCTGCATGTGCATTATTAATTTGGGAGTACTGTACACTGTTGCAGATGTAAGTTGAGTTCAAAATATTTTGAGAAGGGTATGATCATCATCGTCATCCATTTTAGGATTAGGTATGTCGTCATTGTTCCCAATTCATCATAGGAGCGGTAACTACAGGTTACACTTGGGTTTTCTTTCATCTCGTTACTTAAAGAATCTCGTCTTTCTCTGCTTGGGTGATTTTAGTATCCAATAAATTCCTGAGTGTTAGCTTTTATTTTTAGCACTAAAATATTTTAGCGCTTTTGAAGTACCCACTTATAAATAAATGAAAATGTCACATGAATTTTGGCGCCTGAGTCCTGTCATAATTTGTGCTTCAGTCATAATTTGTGCTTCAGTCATAATTTTGTAATATATTTTACTAAAATATCAGCTTTTATATTTACTTAAGTCATTAAAATATTACCCACCATTTAATGAGATCATCTTAATGGCCTTCAATCTCATTAATTATCCAACGCCAGCCTATTGGGCATATTTCCTGCCTATAACTACATCATCTGCCCAGCCTTTTCGAAACTACATAAGGGCTTCCCGTCCAACCGCATGTAGCTAATTACCACTATTTTACATGAAGCGACTGCCTTTTTGACCTCCAAAACCCAGTAACTGGGTAGTACGATATCCCTTGGTAAGACTGGTTGTTAGACCTTTTGTCCTTCAGAATACCAGTAACGACTGCCAAAGATCTACGAATGACAGTTAGGACCAACAGCTTAACGTGCTTTTCGAGTTATGTAATGGATGGTCACCCATCCACAAACTGACCGCGGCAAGCGTAGCTTAACCTCCGTTTATACCGTGCAGCTGTTATTATTTAGCCACGAGCGTCTTATTAGCCGTAGCTTAGTAGTGTCGATTTGATAAACATGAGTTTCCCTGACCGTATATCAACACAGTTTCGGCCGTGTGGATTCACGGAATCCCAGAGGCCCTGTTGATCACACGCCCTATCATCAATATCCGTCTTTGTCTTAACGATTCATGGTATAGAAGCTACAATACAGTCAGAATCCAATCAAAATCTATACTCAATTATTCAAAATGCAATGGCCATTGGCCGTTTTCAGCGGTTCTATTGATGACTGAACATTAATCAGCACAAAGGTATTTGAACAAACAGGTTCTACACAGGTCGAGCCGTCAGGTTAAGCTACGCTTGCCAGGGTTGGCCGTGGATGGATGACCATCTTAACATACTGAAACTCCTCCGTGCCTCGGAAAGCACGTTAAGCTGTTGGTCCGGCTGTCATTTAAGCATCTTTGACAGTCGTTACGGGTCGTCAGAAGCCCGAATATCTGACAGCCAGTCTTACCAAGGAGTATCGCATTACCCAGTAACTGGGTTGGGAAGGTCAGATAGGCAGTCGCTCCATTTCAAATACTGGTATTCAACTGCATTCGGTTAGGCTAGAAGCCGACTCCAACATAGTTTGGGAAAATTCTAGGCAGATTGAGGATAGTGCCAGAGTTACCAGGAGTTGTGAAGTTATTTCATTAGTGTTATATTAGGCTGCATAAGTGCCTAGCCATTGTCACAATTTTTTGAGATTAGCTTCCAACATAACCAGATTCCAAACTCCAACTCCAAGCATTTATTTAAAATGAACCAATTACAGGCACTTTTAAATTGTCAAGGGGTCGGTCAGTCAGAACGTCGCCGTCGTTATTAGAGAAATATTTTTGAAATACGAATTGGATTGAAATTAGCAACTCAATCAGGCAGTCAATTTTGGGTTCGACATTATTTTTTTTTCTTTTTCGACACTAAGCTTTAACATTATTTTAACGCTTGCCTATTTGAAACGGTGAAAAATAAAATACCGCTCGTCTTAAAAACTTCCATTAACATACAGAAATTATATAGGTATTATGCGAAGATATAATTGTAAAATTGCATGTAATGCTAATAAGTATTCCATTTAATTCTAAAAATCTGTGACGTCACATTGTTATATTTGAAAAAAATCCCGTACAAATTCCGCGTTTTGACAATTAATAAATAGTACCGTCATTGACTACCCTTTCAAATACCCAATATTGTCTGTTTGTTTATATAATTATAAGTAAGTAGCACTGACCCCGTTACATACAATCTTCCCTTTTTTAACTCCATTAGGGAGATAAAAATTAAGAATGATTGATAGATTGAAAGAATTTTCATAAATTCATCCTTGGTGTTCTACTTTTTCTATACCCACCAATTTGCGTTCTGCGTTATCTGTCAGTCAATGAATGAATTTTAGATTTTTATGACACTGAGAGCTCTTAGACGTGGTTTATGTGCTCAGTTTTATTGGTGACATTAGCTCTAAAAACAATAAAAAAATACTATACCAATAATTACGTTAATTAGAAACATAAAAAAGTCCCTCATGTTAACAAGTTTCTGCGTAAAAACTGATACTTAATCAAAGCTTAGACCAATTTTCGACAACAGTTTTTTCAGAACCCATAAAATAAGTCATAGATATTCATATACCGGGACCAACGCTATTGATGCGTAAATCATGTTCGTTTTAACGACATACCAAGTTTGAAATCCGAAAAAAAAGAAAAAAAGCCTAGATTTTTTCCAGCCTGTGTCATGTTAGTCTTTTTATGTCTCCTTTTTTGAACAAATATTTATGGTATCTCAGAATGTGGGAGGACAAATTGTATGTATGTTTACCTAAATTGTACTCATACCAAAGAAATGTATGCTATAACCAGAGACCGGGAATTTTGCAGATTTTTCTGACATAGGCAATTTCTTTTTGTTTTTGCTTGACAAAATGTGTGACTGAAAATTAGGGTTTTGAGTTATTTTCTTTGTGTCCTTTTTTTGGTGACAGCGTCAAAATAGTACTCGAACTTTTACTTTGACATTGTAGGTAGGTATAAAAAATTGTGATTGCGTTGTACATTCGCCAGCACATCAAATTAACCGAATCTGTCAATATTCTTTACAAGTTTTTCAACTTTATTACAAAACTATAAGGTTCATTTTCAATTGGGAATATTTGACAGTTAGGGGTAGCTTGATGTGCTGGCGTCTGTTCAACAAAGTTGACTGGATTTTTGTGAACAAATTAATTCTTCATTAATTTATCATTGTTTATGTTGGAGGTTTAGTTAGGGTTTAGTCTTTAAGCGGGATTGTCCGGAAGGGTTACCCCTACCCCGGAACATAAAGGGCTAAGGAAGGAACATGGATGGGTTTTAGTCAGTAAGAGTCTGACACCCCCTTCCGCTCCACCCAGAGCGGGAGAAGTTATTGGATGATTTTCCAGCCTTACAAAAAAAAAAGTCAGCACCGTACTGGGAAAAGGATATTTTTTCTGTTCGGTGACACCGAATTGCTAACTGAGAGTAGCCAGTCAGCATTTTTTTTTTGCTGACCAGTAAGATTAAAATCATCTGCTAAGACCTAAAGTCAGTGTAATCTAAAGAAGGGTCGCCACTCGCCAGCACATCAAGTTATCCCAATCTCTCAATTTCTCCTAAAGAAAAGATCCTAAAAAAAAGATTTTAAACCTTAAAACGTTTGTCGTTAAGTTCAAAATCGATTGAGGAAATTTGACAGTTTGTGGTATCTTGACTGTACATTATATCATTTAAAAATGACAAAAGCCAAGCCCAGTTTGAAACCCATAGCGAATAAACTCATACTCAGTTGAGGTATAAACACTCTAAAAATTTTATCAAAAACATATTTTAACTAAAACATCTCTATTCAATTTCAGGACTGGACACTAAAAGTAAGGTTCGTTCAGAAACGGGACGCAGGCGTCTACGAGTGTCAAGTTTCTTCCCATCCTCCCACGAGCATCTTTTTAAGACTTGACGTTGTAGGTGAGTGGTTCCGCAATTTATTTTATCTTATTTCAAATGAAAAATGTTTCAGCTTTTAAGATTTGAAATGTACTTGGAAGAAAATGTCGGTGAATTATTTAGTGAACATGGCATTATTTTGTGAGCTGTTTTCTGACTTACTAAATTTGCCGGGAGGGCCCTAGAAGGACATAATATTGACCTTATTTTTGATGTTCTACTAAAAGGTCAGATGCGTAGCTGCAACTGGCATGCTTGTATGACCAGTAGTGCTATTATACAAAAATCTCACGGTGAAACTAGCGTGAACTCAAACTCAAACTCAAAGCATTTATTTCAAATAAACCAATTACAGGCACTTTAGAATTGTCAAGGGGTCGGTCAGTCAGAAAGATGAAGCTAGTTGCCCATTCCAAAGCAGTAGGTACCTATGGAGAAGAACGGGCAAGAAACTCCATGGACACTCTTTTAAATCAAAATATGTTTACAAAAACTGTGTTACATCATTCATGTTGAAATTACACGTGAGAACGATGCAGAACTTAATAAAAGCGTCCATAATTACAAGTTTTAAAAAAACAATTCTAAATTATTTTAATTTTAAAACAGCCGTGGCAGCTAAGAGGTGACCAGTCCCTACTGACGGCGCTCGTTTATGAACATGACACATGGATTAGCACCATTCAGCTCAACCATTTTGATGGGAGCTAAATGATCCAACATACGCATCACCATCAGTGAGACATTACAGGGAGCATGACATGCTCTCAGCCGCCAGGGCACATTCAGGTCAATGTAAGACGTACTCAGTAAATGGTAGCTTTATAGTAGGTACATAGTACTCACAAACGTGCTACTAATATGACTAATATGAGTGATAGCCTAGCGGTGTGACCGTCGGACTGCCAAGTCATAAGTCTCGAGTTCGAATCTAGGGCACACCTCTGATTTTACGGATTCATGTGCGCACCTATAGTATAATTACTATCACTTGCTTAACAATTGGTAAAGGAAAAATATCGTAAGGGAACCAGCATGTCTGAGAGATTTTTCTCAACAATGTGTGAAGCTAAGTCAGAGGCCCAGTGGCAGCATAAAAACTCTGACAGCAAATTAGTCACTAACCAGACGAAAAAAAAACCGCGAATATTAAGGTGAAGGGAGTCTAATGTCAGCTGTCAATAGTGTCAATCAGGTGAAACAACAGCTCATTTCAACTAAGTTTTCATGGTGAAATTTTTGTAGAATCCTCCGGCAGAAGGATTTTGACTTTCGGACAATCCCGCTGACCCGGAGGTTTGATTGGCAACAACTTTCATAAAGCACCCACATAAGCAAAATAATACATGTTAAAATTCTAATTGCCCTACTTTGTGCTAACTACACACATCAAAAGTGTCTAGGGATCAACATATATTTTTGCAATAACTTTTCTCTTGATTGATATTAATTTAAATTTTCTTTAAGGATTCATCAAATAAAGTGTTTTCGTTTGTCACAGTAACGATAAACCAAGTCACCTTTGCATTAATAAAGAAATTTGCCATTTTCCTAATAAAGGGATTTTTGACATTTGAACCACTAACATTAAAGTTCGATAAAAAGACTGAAATAACAGTTTTCTTTAAAATTTTATTGGGTAACTTAAACAATTAATAATCCGTGTTTCTACCGCGAACACTAACAACACAAGAACATCGGTTTGGCATACTCAAAATGAGTTCATCCAAATCACGCTGTGGAATGGCCGCCCATGTTCGTTGCAACAACAAAAAAAGGTCTTCTTGCAACTGGATACCCTCCATATTCGGCAGAGCTCTTCTCTGTAGCATATCCCATGCATGCTCAATCGGGTTCAAGTCTGGCGACTGAGCAGGCCAGGGCAGGACATTGATGTTAGCTGCGGCGAGAGTCTGTCTTACAACTCTTGTGGTGTGCGGTCGTGCATTATCATGCATTAACTGAAATAAGGGACCGATTTGCACTTGTAGAGGAACGATGACGTCAGATACAATCGTCTCAGCATAAATTTGAGCGTTGAGGTTGCCTCTGATCCAAATCAACTCAGTTCTTCCGCCGATCCAAATACCCGCCCATACCATGATGGTTCCACCACTATAAGGATGGACTTCCTGGCAGGATTTTAATCGCTGTTGGCGTCCAGGGGTTCTCCAGTGTCGTATACGTCTTGTATCCGGTCTCATACCAAAACGAGACTCATCAGAAAAGCACACGAAACGCCATTGTTCTTCTGCCCAATTTCTGTGTTCAAGAGCCCATTGATATCGAATCCTACGATTGTGCATTGCTATAGGTGGTACCCGTAGCGGTCTTCGGGAATGAAGGTTCACTTCATTCGTTCCTCTACAAGTGCAAATCGGTCCCTTATTTCAGTTAATGCATGATAATGCACGACCGCACACCGCAAGAGTTGTAAGACAGACTCTCGCCGCAGCTAACATCAATGTCCTGCCCTGGCCTGCTCAGTCGCCAGACTTGAACCCGATTGAGCATGCATGGGATATGCTACAGAGAAGAGCTCTGCCGAATATGGAGGGTATCCAGTTGCAAGAAGACCTTTTTTTGTTGTTGCAACGAACATGGGCGGCCATTCCACAGCGTGATTTGGATGAACTCATTTTGAGTATGCCAAACCGATGTTCTTGTGTTGTTAGTGTTCGCGGTAGAAACACGGATTATTAATTGTTTAAGTTACCCAATAAAATTTTAAAGAAAACTGTTATTTCAGTCTTTTTATCGAACTTTAATGTTAGTGGTTCAAATGTCAAAAATCCCTTTATTAGGAAAATGGCAAATTTCTTTATTAATGCAAAGGTGACTTGGTTTATCGTTACTGTGACAAACGAAAACACTTTATTTGATGAATCCTTAAAGAAAATTTAAATTAATATCAATCAAGAGAAAAGTTATTGCAAAAATATATGTTGATCCCTAGACACTTTTGATGTGTGTATATTAAATACGTATTATCGAAGCCAACTATAAAATGTATATGGTACCTTTACCTAACAAAAAAAATAAAAGAATAATCTAAATCAATTCATAACTGGCTAAGTAATCGCGTAATAAGCAACCAAAAAAAAACGGACAGTGGAATTGGCGACGACACGGTTGTCGCAGTGGTTGAGCGATTGACTGCTGCGCAGCATGTCGCGGGTTCGATTCCTGCACGGAACAAATATTTGTACTACCTACAAGTAGTTGTTCCGGGTCTGGGTGTTTTTCTATCTATAATATGTATGTATTTACAAAAAAAAAATATAAGTAGATTATCAGCCATCTCGTTACCATAACACAAGTATTAGGTTGCTTAGCTTGGGACTATATGGCGTTGTGTGAAATGTCCAAAGATATTATTATTATTAATTGATAACCTCCTCCTTTTCAATTACAAATCATTTGCATCCCGTAAACAGATAGGTGAAGTTCAATCTTATTTCGGATTTTAAAATACTTATAACCGTCAAATATTTGACAGCGATTGATGATGTTGCCAACTTTTATATAGTACCCACTTATGCAAAATAATACATGCTAAAATTCTAACCCTAAATTCCTCCCTTTACAATTGAGCCTAGCTCATTCCAGGTTTTTACGAGCCTAGTAGCCTTTCATTTTTATTACCCAAAGTACTCACTTAACACACCTGATACGGCTAAGTATTTTACCTAGGAGACACATTATACTTTTCCCTACATATTCTTGTAGGTACACATAAAAATAATTGCTCCACTTTGTTCTAATTGGATTAAAACTGCCTGTGTTTATATTTTACTTCTTTCTTCTTTTTCGTGTGGTTAGCAACTAACCAGATGTCAGTTTTTTTTTTAGACTCACTTAGCTTCACATGCTGTTAAAAATTATCTATCCAGAATGCCGGTTTCCTGACAATGTTTTCCTTCACCGTTTGTAAGCAAGTAGTAATAATTATACAATACGCACAAGATTACGAAAAGTCAGAGGTGCGTGCCTTAGGTTCGATCTCAAGACCTATGAGTTTGCAGTCCGACGGGCACACCTATCGCTATCACTGCTCTATACGGCTAGTGATGAAACTCTCCTGCCAGAGTCGGGGGCTTTTTTGTTTTTTTCTTTTAATAGATGGAGAAATACGAAATCCACGCGCAATCCATAAATTTTGTTATTGAGAGATAAAGCTAAACATGACACATAGCGCCATTTCTTTTTCGCAAAGAACAATAATGACTTTAACACTTCATAATACATTCAGTGAAACAAATTTCTCAAGTAGTTTAGCAATTCCAGTGATTCACTCCTTCACTCTAACTTAGAGTACACAGAGTACTCTGCTGAGGAGTTTGTTGCGCGACTTCTCTTCTTCCCTGCTAAAGCACTAAGAAGAGCAGGCGTTTTTGGGATCTATTTTATGTAATTTTTACCTTCAAAAAGTGATCTTCATTCTTATTTAAATAAAAATGACTTTTGGTTTTGTAGAAATCTACGGTAGCAATAATCTTAACAAATCAAAATACCATCCATGATTTACCGAATAAAGGTCACAATCAGTGTTTGGCAAATCACAAACATATTCACGCTTTTCATCTCTAAATAATAAAAGATACCTCATTATCTTTGTTTGTTACGACTTCATCCAACACTTGATACTTATTTACCCAACGAAAATCCCATATTAGTATGTAAATAGCCCGACCCTAGCCTCAATAACCATCCACCCGGCATAGCAGGGTAGCCGTAAAAATAATTAAAATCTTTTAAATTTTACCGCGGCAACCCCGTGAAGGCATTATATTCTAACCGAACCTGTCTTCCGTTTTTAAAAATATGTGCTCGCTTTTTTATGTTACGGAAAAAGGTTTTATTTTTAATTTTAATGGCCGATGTTTACTTGTTAACATTTTCGTCTTTAGAATGTTCGTTTAAATTTAGAACGATACCATATTGCATTTAACGTTGTTCAAGATGAAGAATTTTCTGTGGAGCGTGATAAATAGTTTTGTTTACGTTTTTACTAACTGCTAGTAGCTTACTAAATTGTTACTGTTTTGGGTCGAATTTTTTGATGCCTTTTGATTTTTTTTCCCCAATTTTTTATTATTATTATGTCAACAAGTATAATCTATACGTTTGTTTGTTTGAACGCGTTAATCTCTGGAACTACTGGTCCCAATTGAACAAATATGTTTGTGTTGTATAGTACATTTATCGAGAAAGGCTATAGGGCTATGTAACATCCGGGTAAGCGGGATTATTCGAAAGGGTTACCGCTACCCCGGAACATAAAGGGCTTCGGAAGGAACATGGATGGGTTTTAGTCAGTAAGAGTCTGACACTCCCTTCCGCTCCACCCAGAGCGGGAGCAGTCATTGGGTGATTTCCCAGCCTTTAAAAAAAGGTCTATGTAACATCACTCTGCGACCAATAGGAGCCGAACAACGGCTGAAACCGCGCCGGAGCAGTGCACTACATTTTTTTTACACATGCTTTATGCCCCTAAAGTCATATGATTTGCTGGAGATGAGTATTGAAATTGGAAACAAATTAATTTCTTTAAGTACCTTTGACTTTAAAATATAAAAAAAGGGTTTGGATGTGATAGCACACACATTCAAGAGTAATAATAAAAAAAAACAGAATTAAAAAAATATTGATGGTTGTTGAAATTACCGCCAAATTCGTGAAGCAAGGTACAGAAATTTTAAAAATCAACTTTTTTTTTCTTTTTTCGGAGACCCATAAATGAAAATGGTTAAAATTTCGGTATGCGATACATAAGAATACAGTGTATCGACTTCTTTACTCTGGACCACTATTTACGACACACCCTGTATAAGAATTGAAGAATTGAATCTGAAGAAATTATATCCGGGGAAATTCCTCTAAATCGCAAACAACATTTATTGATTATAAGGAAGAAGCTGCTGCCAGTGGCTTCACGCACGTGGATGTCGAAAATTATCCCAAGGAAACGTACTACCGATAAAAAAAGTATCCTATATGTTAATCCGGGTCATAAACTACCTCTGTGCCAAATGTCATCCAGATCCGTTCAGCCGTTTGAGCGTGAAGGACGGACAAACATACACTCACACTCACTCACAAACTTTCGCCTTTATAGTATTAGTGTGATACCAAGATTATTTCGGGGAATTTTAAAAGAGACTGTGACCTCTGAGTTTGTTTCGGCCGCTCTTCTCAGAGTAGTCTGATAGGAAACGCAGACCTCTTTGGTTATCACTACAAAGTATAAAACAAAGTCGCTTTCTCTGTCCCTATATCCCTATGTATGCTTAAAGCTTTAAAACTAGGCAACGGATTTTGATGCGTTCGTTTTTTTTAATAGATAGAGTGATTCAAGCGGAAGGTTTATATGTATAATTTGTCGACATGTTATGCGGGCGAAGCCGCGGGCGGAAGCTAGTAGAACATATTATTGATATGTAAAAGTGTATGTACAAACCTATTTACGGAAATAAAAGTATTCATCATTAAATAATTGAAAAGCAGTGTATATAAAGCAAATGAACACCTTCAAGTTTCTTTTATAACCAACATTTCCCCCACAATATTCAATTCTTTTGTTTTCTACAAGCAATGAGCTTGAAAGGAATATTATAAGTACTATTTGAGATCTTAAATCAATCTATTTATAATTTACTTTTTGGAATGCAAAATTGCTTATTGAATAACGGAGCAGGCGTTTTGTTTTTGAATCATAATATTATTTTGTTTTATTAGTCTAATTATTTTCATTAATGGTTAAATTTGTAATTAAACTTGCTTAACCCGACCGGCTTCGTATGGTTACGTAATTATTTATCAACGCCGCACCTACTTTACACACCCTACCTACCCTATCTACCCTACCTACTCCTACCTACCATACCCACACTACCTACCCTACCTACATACATACCCTACCTACTCTAGGTAGAGTAGCTAGGGTAGGTACCCTACCTATATACTTACCTACCCTACCTATCCTACATACCTTATCTACTATACCTACCCTACCTACCTACCCTACCTAACCACCCTAACAGTATCTAAAACCTTACATTACAGGTGAATGCTTGCTGTGAGAGACCACCTTTAGGTAAAACAACACACTTCATCTAAGTTTCGCGGTGAGATTTGTACAGAAATGACTGCTTGCCCAACAACTTCAGTGTGAGAAAGAGAAGAAGCTATACAGGAGGCATAGCTCCATCTCTTTTTCTATACTGCTTTAAGAGACGGTAGTTGGCGCCCTGCCCTTAACCAAAATTAAATTAAAATCGGTTTAAAAATGACATCATTCACAACCCATAATTTCTTTCGCCTACTCATACCGTTGTAGATATCAATAAAAAGAACCACATTATTTATTTATCACTAATTACAATCTTATTTTAGTGGCAACGAAAACACTTATTACTATTATATTAGATAATGTAAGTAGGTATCGAAAGTCTGACAGCCAGTCTTACTAAGGGGTATCGTATTACCTAGGTACGGTACTGACTTAGTTGTGAAGGTCAGAAAGGCAGTCGATCCATGTAAAATACTGGTATTCAGCTGCATCCGGTTAGACTGGAAACAACCCCAACATATTGTGAAAAGGCTAGGCAGATTGATTGTATGTTGGTATCAATAATTTGTTTTTAACTATTTCAAAGACACAACACCATTCAGAAACCCGGTGTTATTCAAAGATGAAATATGTATGAATACTCATGATTTTATTACTTACTAGCTGACCCGACAGACGTTGTATTATCTTAACTAAGATACCAACCCTACCAACCTAACTACCTTCCTATCCTACCAACCTACCCTACCTACCTACCTATCCTACCAACCTACCCCACCTATCTACCTACCTTACCTACCCTACCTACCTACCTTACCCCACCTATCTACCTACCTTACCTACTCTACCTAAGAATTGTGAATCTAAATTAAAAGAAAGTTCTTCAACACTGGTATTCATAGAAGTAGAACACGCCTTTATGAGTTATACAATGAAAGGACTTTTGTAAATACTGCTGAATTTAATTTATATGTTAGAAATTACTCAAAATTATTTTAAAAAGTTTGTTGCGTAGCCAAGTCACGTTATCTTAGTGCGAAGATTAAAAACAGTAGTAATGTAATTAAAGGACTTGGAACATTATTAATAGTGAAACGGGAAAGTCTAGTAACCGAAATTCTGACTACAGCTTGTCTGTTAATGGCAACATAATTAAATCAGACTTACAAGTCGCCGCGGCCTTTGAAAAGTTATTTTCGGATATTCCCGTTTCAACTACTAAATCCTTAAACTCATCACCTTCTGTCGCTGAGTCTTTACTTAAGGAACATGTTAATATTTGCGATACGGAATTTCATTTTGAGCATATTACTTGTAGAGACATAATTAAAACCTTTCACACTTTAAATGTAAAAAAGACTGCAGATTTGTGGGGTAATTCTGTAGAAGTTGCTAAATCTGTTATTGACATTGTAGCACCTAATTTAGCTCTTATCTTTAATAATTGTATCGACTGTGGGGAGTTTCCTGACCTAATGAAAAATAGTAAAGTAATACCTTTGTTTAAATCAGGTAGTACATCAGACCCCACTAACTATAGACCTATTTCAATACTACCTACCTTCAGTAAAATATTTGAGAAATTAATCCTAGAGCAATTACAAAGATTTTTTAACAAACATAAATTATTACACACCAAACAGTTCGGGTTTACAAGGGGTCGTTCAACTACCGATGCCGGTGTTGAACTTTTAGGACATATTTACAATGCATGGGAAGATAAATGCGACGCCTTGGGGATTTTTTGTGATTTGTCTAAGGCATTCGATTGCGTTCTTCATGAAACATTAATCAGGAAACTCCGCCATTACGGGATCCGAAGCACCGCTCTGGATCTTCTTACTTCGTACTTGAGTAATAGAATTCAGAGCGTTGACGTTAATGGAAAAAGATCTCCCGGATCTATAGTAACAATGGGAGTCCCACAGGGCTCGATTCTTGGCCCTTTTTTGTTTCTTATTTATATTAACGATTTGCCTTACCTCATAAAAAATAGTCATGATATAGTGTTATTTGCAGATGACACTTCACCTTTGTTTAAACTTAAACGTCAGCAGCCGGCTACTGACGATGTAAATAGTGCGATCGCAACGGTAGTTCATTGGTTTAATGTTAATAACTTACTTCTTAATGAAAAAAAAACCAAATGTATTAAGTTTACGCTACCCCACGTTAGACAGGTGGAAACCAAAGTGTTGGTAAAGGGCGAAGAATTGAATCCTGAAGATACCACAGTATTCTTGGGCTTAACTTTGGATGCTAAGCTTCAGTGGGGGCCACATATAGATAAATTGTCAAAAAAACTAAGCTCCGCAGCATACGCTGTTAGAAAAATTCGTACTTTAACTGACACAGAGACAGCCCGCTTAGTGTACTTTAGCTATTTTCATAGTGTAATGTCGTACGGTATTCTATTGTGGGGAAATGCCGCCGATATTCAGACTATCTTTGTTTTACAGAAAAGAGCTGTTCGAGCAATTTATAAATTAAGTCCGAGACACTCTCTGAGAGAAAAATTTAAAGAAATAAATGTAATGACTGTACCTTCACAGTTTATTTTTGAAAATATTTTGTATGCCCATAAAAATATAAAATTGTTTAAAAAATATAGTGATATTCATGATAAGAATACTAGGAACAAACACAAATTTCTTGTACCCACTACAAGGCTCAAAAAAATAGGAGGCTCGTTCAGATGTCAATGTATACGCTTTTATAATAAACTTCCAAGCCACGTTCAAGATCTAAGCCTTAATAAATTCAAATCGTTCGTTAAACGCAAGTTGTGCCAGAATGCTTATTATACTGTCAAAGACTTTATTGAAGACAAAAGGGCTTGGGATTGAGCTGCTCCAATTGTTTACATTATTGAATATTCTTTCTTTTTTTTTTAATATCCTAAACTAATTGATTAGCATCTGAGATTACTCCTGGAGCTGCTGAAGATTCACAAAAACTTTTTGCATTATATAACTTCAATCTCTTAGCATTGTATTATTGCATAGCACGTTTGTGAGTACTATGTACCTACTATAAAGCTACAATTTACTGAGTACGTCTTACATTGACTTGAATGTGCCCTGGCGGCTGAGAGCATGTCATGCTCCCTGTAATGTCTCACTGGTGGTGGCGGTATTTTGGACCATTTAGCTCCCATCAAAATGGTTGAGCTGAATGGTGCTAATCCATGCGTCATGTTCATGAGCGGGCACCGTCAGTAGGGGCTGGTCACCTCTTAGCTGCCACGGCTGTTTTAATATTTAAATTAATTTTGAATTGTTTTTTAAAATCTTGTAATTATGGACGCTTTTATTAAGTTCTGCATCGTTCTCACGTGTATATTTCAACATGAGTGATGTAACCCAGTTTTTGTAAACATATTTTGGTTTAAAAGAGTGTCCATGGAGTTTCTTGCCCGTTCTTCTCCATAGGTACCTACTGCTTTGGAATGGGCAACTAGCTTCATCTTCCTGACTGACCGACCCCTTGACAATTCAAAAGTGCCTGTAATTGGTTTATTTGAAATAAATGCTTTGAGTTTGAGTTTGAGTACCTACCTACCCTACCCACCTAACTTTTATACCTTCCCTGGACTACGACATACAAAATCAGCTGAGCCCAGCCGTTCTCGAGTTTTAACGAGACTATCGAACGGCTATTGATTTTTATTTATATAGATATTTTTTTTAAATGTACCTACCTATCCCGATACTCAAATTTTAAAAACCTACTCGGATATTCAACACGTAACGTCAAATAAAATTAAAACAAATCCTATAACCTAGATGAGCTCTGTGATGCTCTCATAAAAATATTTTGTGTGAAAATATTCCCGGCACGGAGTCTAGTCCCTAGTTATTACTTATTCATGGAACATTATAATAAAGTAAAAATGTAGGGAAAAGAAGCTAGTGTAAGGCTATGGTTTTCGGTGCTGGAATCTTAAGCTGAAAACTACAGGGTAGCAAACGAAATTCAAGCGGTCAATTGCCACTAGTAAATACCACCACTTTTAGGCATTTTGCGTACCATTACCAGTGCCGGATTAAGCAAGCGCGGGGCCCGTAGCAAATTATTTCTAGATTCCAGGGGCCCTTGTTCTACTATGGGTTATGTACAAGGTGAAAAAAAATATCAACTCGTTATACCTCTAATTGTTAGGATGGCTTTGTTCTATGCGTCGGGTCGCCACATAGAATTAACGTGCCTTCGTAGCATCAGCTGTTTCGGACCACCTAGTCTCCGACAACCTTTTCAAAATCGGATGTTTTTAAGTAAAAGCTTCCGTAAGAAAATATCGACGATGACAAACCACCGGAAACAAAAAAATCCATTTCTACAACAGTCTGCAGCGCACTAAGCAACTTATTTTAATGAATGTGACACCAAGTAAATTCACCACACCTCGTCTTTCTATACCTCACTCAAAAAAATTACGCTCAGATGGAGACCTTTTGCGCGGGGACGGTAGCAATTGCTACTCTTGTTATATGGATAATCCGGCACTGACCATTACACTATTTATACTCATCGTCGATCCAGCTGTGTTTGAAGACTAATGAAGGCACTCAATACTCAAGCATTGCTTGAGTCTCGAATAAAGCCATTTGATTGGCTGAAACTAGTTTTAAGTAATGCTTAGGTCTTGAGGGAGGTTCTATAATACGGGGCTTGAACCCTGAAATTAACACGTCATGACATACGGTGCCGAAAAATGGACGCTGACAGTCGGGTTGGTCCACTAATTCAAGGTCACTTATCTCGCTATGGAGTGAGCTATGTTCGTAATATTTGAAAAATAGGAAACTGTTGCCGTCGCACTGCGACCCACCTCCCACCGTAAAGTGCGAAAGGGACAACTGCATCTCAGGTTGATTTTACCTATAGAAAACTTGACCAAAAGACGTTTTATATTCCGCTGTTTTCTTCTTCGATACTGGACTATCTATGCTTCTATTATTTCTAAATTCTTTTTGCTAAAACCTTATCACTGTTTGATAGTCGTCTGAATATGGCGGTAAAAACGTGCTATTTTTCGGAATTTTGGGTTGTCATAATTCTTTTAGTGATTATGTTTTGGAAAAAATGAAAGGGCACGTGCTAATTAGATCTAGATTTTTTGGAAAAAAATCGTTTCTCTAGCGGCATTATCAACGAAGAAAACAGCGAAATGCGTTAGTATGGAGAAAGGCCTAATTGGGTCCTCTCTTAAGAAGTTGGTTGGACAGATAGATAAGCTATTTTGGCGCAGCAGTGGACTTCGATAGAATGAGTTGCTGGAATTTCCAACTAACCAACCAATTCACCAATCAATCAACCCAACCAACTAACTACCAACTGAGCTAGAACGATATTAGCACACCCTTTACTATTGGATCAGTGCTAAAATAATATTTAGCTATGATTTAAACCGCGTTGGTAACATAATCTAATTGCGTGCAGTTAATTTTATCATGTGGTTTTAACGAGTAAGCAGTCACAAAATACAGGACCCTAGAAATATTTGTATAACCTTTTTTAGTGTAAAAATTTTTAGCATATTAATACAAAATTTTCATGTAATATTCTGGCATTTTTACTGAACGCCGAGAATTCGTAAACTACCACGTTTATTCAACAACCCGATCGCTTATTTCACAAATCAAAATGTTGCGCACAACATTTTCTGATTATTTTCTTCACAAAACGCAATCAGTCAAAATACCTATGGTCAATAGCGCATCAAAGTAACAATTTGAAATTAACAGCGTCTTTATGTCATAGCTGAAAAAGTGATTTTCGTAGTTCGAGTGTAACCACTGATGAATGGTTGACTGTACCTATTATAAAAACTGGTTCACCAATTATCTCATTATTAATCACCGTTTACTACTAAACGTGAGCATACTACATGGAATGCCACAAGGTACAACCTTCGGACCTTTGTTTTAACGTTACGCATTGCAGGCCGATAGAAGTTCACAGAGAATGCAGTATCGATTATTCTATCGAGGATAACATCAAGGTAATTACGTTCTGACGATATCCTATACTAAAGTCATACTAGAATTCTTAAACAAATCCCGGAAAAGAACTAATTACTCTAGATATTTACAAGCTTTCGACACGGTAAGGGACTTACTCTGCCTGCTATGATTAATCCACGCTGTTACCCGGATCCCGCAACGCTTCCCATCTCTATTTTAATATATCCAAGCAGGAATTCCGCCTGTTAATTTGGAATATGTAAAATATTTAAAAAATATTTCACCGTCAAAAATTTTATTCACATTTTCACTCTTGTGAGCAAAAATGTAAGTAAAACTGGAAACCGGCCGGCTAATATTGCCATCCACAGCCGCGTAAAGGAACGAATTCTGTGTCCCTCCGAGTGACGTCATGCGAGAGTAATGTCGGTACCAGCGCAAACGAATTACGCTAGAATTTTGTGGCCCCGGCATTTTGTGAAACATATTTTGTATAAATCTCCTTATTGACCTAGTTCTAGGCAGCACTCTTTGGGATTGTCAGCGAAGTATGTACTTGCGACGAGGATATAAAAACTTTGGCAATGCTTGAGCATAAAGATAATGAAAACTTGGGACTTAGATATGAACCTTGCGGTTGTGGAGTTTACAAGAAATCTGGCAATCTAGCAACTAACGTGGGCATCTCATCTTGTTATTGTTACTGTTAGTTTAAATAATTCCACTGCTGGGGCAATTGCTTCATCTCCCCATGATTTTTATCTTTTTGTATCCAAGGATATTGTGGACCACTAGTCTTTTGTTTTGTCCAGCTCGTCTCGCCATTGCCTGTGGGGTCTGCTTTGAAGACTTTTGGCAATGACAGGGTATCACATATTGGTATTTTGGCTTTTTTTTTTGTTTCCGGGGGGAAACTTTCAACAGGCGTCTAGACCTTTGGGGAAAAGACCAGGGAGAATGGGATTCTTACCTCATTAAAACCACCCCGGTGATCACCATCAGCAGGTGTTACGTCTACCCCGTTACTTCTTAAAATATCACTCCGGCACCACGTCTGTGCAACGCCTGTTAAGGCACATCCCTGAGGAGACTGTAAAGGGGTTTCTTGCACGGCAGCACGTGACCACAGTGCCGCCGTGTTCCCCGGAAACTCTCGGTGGGCAATCAGAGCCCCCAATCTGAGCACCCAGGATTCCATAGTTTCGCCTGCATTAAATGATGCAGGTGGGGTTTCGGCGGCACCACTAAATCATGCATTAAACTGAAATCAGTTATTTATACGACGGAGGCAGACATATGGTAGCATAATCAACCTATAATGTTCTCAATGCTGACTATTTTCCACCACGGGCCCAGTGCGGGTTGGCAGATGTCACATGTCGTCGATTTCTTAATAATTCTTGGTCGTGTCGGTTTCTTCACGACGTTTCCCTTCACCGCTTTGAGAAATGATGTGATGAAATTAAATACATAAAGTAATTGGTTTCGAACTCACGACCTACAACTCGTAAGTCAAATCAGATTCCATTTTTAGATCAGCACTCGATTTATTTTTCTTGTCTCGTGTTTTATCGCTTATAATAACTAGATAAGAAAATGGTACTACTCCATTGGGATGATGACAATTTTTTTTAGTCCATAAGCTAGATTGTTAAGAAATATTGGACACGTATTTTTTCTTTTTTTTACGTCATCCATAGATTACTACGATACATCGAGCTAAAATGTGGCATGACGTCACAAGTGTGTAGTTTTTATTCTTACTTGTGACGTAGCGAGCCCCCAATCGCCAACTTTAATTTGTTTTATCTCAGTCATTTTTGATTAAACCAAAAAAAATACGTGTGAAATATTTTTTTATTATCAGATTGATTACGGACTAAATATAATTTCTTTTTATACAGGGGGATCCCCTATAGTACACCATGAAACTGGTCATATAAACATATAATTATATCTGCTTCTCCTATCGCAAGAGCACCGTGTTGATTTAGGATTGATCGTTCGTTTGAGCTACAGTGATTACTTTGTCTAGGTTTATAAGAAAAATAAGGGTAATGTCTTAAATGTCTAGAAAATATAATGTTTCTTTTCTCCTTTTGCAGTATATATAGATGGTTATCATGACTTATTTTTAACAGACTTCTAAAATGGAGGAGATTCTCACATTCTGGTTTAAATGTATTTCTTTTTATAAATGTTTTGTTTATCGACATTCTCTTCTATTGTGAACTGATTTAGATTTGTTCGAGGAACATAATAGGTTCTAGTATTCAAATAATTAGTTCTAAGACATGCCGGTGAGCTCACGATGTTTTTTCATTCACCGTTTTGAGCGCAGTAGTGATGAAAAAAAATTACGCAATGCCCGACTGTGGGGACTTACTATCTACAGAACATAAGTCGGGCTATTATTATTTGGCCTCAAAGTGTTCTCTGTAATAGTCGAGTTGTTGACAATCAACTTGAAAATGACGCGATACTAAAGATGAATTGTCAGAACATTTCTTAAAGATGTTTTTCTAAAGTACAAGAAGTTATTCTTGTTTAAATATATGACCCAAAAATACTTATTCTTCTTTTCGTGTGGTTAGTGACTAACCTAGTGTCAGAGTTTTTATGGGCCCCTGTCTTAGCTTCACATGCTATTGAGAAAAATCTCTCAGACATGCTGGTTTCCTCATGATGTTTTCCTTCACCGATTTTTAAGCAAGTGATAATTTATGAATCCGTTAATTCAGAGGTGCGAGGCTTGGGTTCGAACTCAAGACCTATGACTTGGCAGTCCAACGGTCACAACACAAGGCTATCACTGCTGGACTGTATAATACTCATTTATACTACGGTTGTCATGTTTCTGATAATGGGCCTCCAGCAAAGAGTTTTAATGTTATATTTTCCTTTTTGTCCACAGAGGCGAGAGCGCAGATCTCGGGGCCTACAGAGAAGTATCTGAAGCCAGGATCCACGTTACGACTGCAGTGCTCCGTGGTACAGACTACGGAGGCACCTGCTTTTGTGTTCTGGTGAGTTTCTTTCATAAAAAAAAAAACTGGCTCGGTGGATTGGTTCACGTGTGGTTTCAAATAAAACTGCGAATCCTTTTAAGGGCTTTTTTTTGAGGCTGGGAAATCGTCCTCCTTACGGACAATCCCGCTTACCCGGCAGGCTCGGCTCTAACGGGCCCCTTCATATGCTGTCATCTCTTTGAGGCGCGCGTGGTACATGTACGCGCCGTCTGGTCCTGATCGGGCAGTAAGCTGCCATTACTCACCGCCTGCAGGCCCACGCATTCGGTGGCCGGGAGTCGTCACGTGGCTCCCGACGTCGCTAGCTACTTTTGACATTAAAACATGATATTAAAAAAATAGGCCATAGCAGCCTAGAAATGACCAGTCCCTACTGACAGCACCCGTTCACGAACATGACGCATGGATTAGCACCATTCAGCTCAACCATTTTGAAGGGAGCTAAATGATACAACACAGTTTCAATCACCATCCGAGAGGTTTGAAGGATATAGCTAATCTATTGCTTCATAGGTATGAGAGGTTCGTCTGTTAAACAACGTAGA
This sequence comes from Hyppa rectilinea, assembly GCA_951799385.1. Lineage (NCBI taxonomy): Eukaryota > Metazoa > Arthropoda > Insecta > Lepidoptera > Noctuidae > Hyppa > Hyppa rectilinea. The sequence continues at coordinate 1,805,556 of OX637324.1, read as the reverse complement.
TAACGCAATGAATATCAGTGAACTGCCAAAGTGAAACCTATATCTTACAACTACAAATTAATAATTTTATGAGATTTGCTGTTACAATACTTCGATGGTTATACATTGTTTTAAAAACTTATTTATTTTTCAGATCTAAATCAATTAAGAAAATTTTGCGGAATGTTTTAAGATGCTTCCTTTAAATAGATCTGTAATCCCCAAAGAGATGGACAGAAGTGTATGTATAGTACACCTACAATACAGCACATACGTTTAAGTCCTACAATATAATAGCAATTTAATACCATCCTCAAGTATTGGGCTATAATAATAAATTGATATAAATTGCAAGTAAATAGACTTACATAAAATGGAATCAAATCAAATCAAAACATTATCAAATTATTATGGAAACAAAATAAATTCAATTGAATTAAATCAAAACAATATACCTAATAAATAAATAAAAACACAATAATTATAATTTCCTGCCCGGAATTGAAACTGTACTTTGCAATGCTGAGGGCAGTCCAGCCTGTTAGCGATCATTGCCAGGATATAAAATGCAAAAATATTTTTTCAAATCCTGCCGACATGAGGGGTTCAAGAGATTAGCGCGATCAAACAAAAAATCTCTTCAGCTTTATAACACAAAGTATAGAATATAACTTTTACCACAAATTCCTTAAAACACACGACAGTTTAGCATTACGTTCATCCTTTGATATACAGTCGCACGCGCATCAAGTTATACCAAACTGGCAAATTTTGCCAAATTATTTTAACCTTTAAAACTTTCAACGTTAAGGTCGAAATCGATTGAGAAAATTTGACAGTTTGTGGTAACTTGGTGTGCTGGCGACTGTACCAGGAGACTTGGGGTTCCTAGCTTACGAGAATTTAGGTCAAACCGCAGTCTGATCGATGAGTTAATCGTGTAAGTTCTGTACACTACACGGAATTCCATCGTTGGTACGAGTATAACGAAACTCATGATCGAAATTGTAGATCCTTTGTAACTTGAAACGTGTGAATATCTACTCGACTTAACAGGAATTTGTAACACAATCGAGTCGCAAAACTGAAGATGATATGAAAATTCACTTGAATGTATGTTCATCCTTCACACTTTTTTTTTGGGAGGGTGGGTAATCATCAAATGACTCCTCCCTCTCTGGGTGGAGTGGAAGGGAGTGTCAGACTTTTTCTGACTAAAACCCATCTATGTGCCTTCCTTAGCCTTTTATGTGCCGGGGTAGCGGTAACCCTTTCGGACAATTCCGCTTACCACGTTCACACTACACTGACAATTTTATAAAATAATCAACGTTCATCTGCTCATTTCATTTCATTTTTCGATAATTTAATTGGCAAGTGGTAATAATTATTGAATATACACATAATTATACACTCGTACACATGTACACATATAATGCAATTACATACAAAGTTGATACGACAGAGGGGCTTTCCTTTAAACAGTAGCTGGGTAACGATACCCATTGGTAAGACTGGCTGTCAGATTTTCGGGATTCTGACGACCCGTAAAGACTGTCAATGATGCACAAATGACAGCCGGGACCAACGGCTTAACGTGCTTTCCGAGCTTTATAATAAAGATGGTCTCTCACGGTCAACCCCGGCAAGCGTAGCTAAACATGATGGATCGACCCGTGCGTCTGTTATTACTTAGCCACGAGCTCCTCCGATAAAAATTATAGACTACTTTAAGAAGTTACTTTCAGCAGTAACGTTTTAGTTTTAGAAATGTGCGTTTCCTGAAGAATAAAATTTTTTCTTTCCGCTTCTTTTTAAAGAAAAACAGTGAAACCACATTCAGACATTACCATTTTCAAACCCATAATAACATATTATTTAATAAAAATCTAAAGGAAATAAGTCAACAAAACTATATCCAATAGATTTATTCATTGATTTGTCGAGAATTGGGTGCAAATTCAATTTAGACTCTCATCAAGGAATGTCACTGCTGACGCGTTCTACGTGATTTTGGGTCGATATTATTATTTCGGGAAAATTGTTGCTCTTTCTTTTCTCTTTTCATGTTTATTTTTCCTGTGTAAGGTCTTTAGTAAATAGATCAGTTTTGGGTAGATCAAATATTATGTTTTATGTGAAATAGAAAATGACATTTCATTTCCTACAGATGGAGACAAAATAGAATACAAAAACAAATTTGTTTTTATTATTAAATTTATATCTTATGGCTGCTCATCTGCCAAGCCTTTCCCAACTAAGTTGGGTTCGGCTTCCAGTCTAACCGGATGCAGCTTAATACCAGTATTTAACAGGGAGCGATTGCCTATCTGACCTCCACAACTCAGTAACAAATGATAGCCGGGACCAACGACTTAACATACTTTCCGAGGCACGGAGGAGTCTCGGTATGTAAAGATGGTCACCGATCCACGGCCAACCCCGGCAACCGTGGCTTAAACTGATGGATCGACCCGTGCGGCTGTTAGTACTTAGCCACGAGCTCCTTATCCTATGGCTCCTATCTCAGCAAAATACTGCGATATTAAAAAAAAAATAACGCAGCGATGGTATTCTGATAGGGCCCATTCTACGACGCCAGTTTTAAACTTCAACATATGAGTACAATACGTAATACTTACCTCTTTCTTGGTCGAGATTTATTACGGTTCATCTCGATGAGTTAAGTGCTTTCTCAGATGTGCATTTTATTTACACACCATTCGGATTTCATTTGCTGAAGAAGGGGTAGAAGAGAGTTTTGGTTTTCTTGACTATAATACCGTTTATATCTGTGTTTTTGAGTAAAATGTAGTAATTTGATATTTATCACACGTCACCTAAGACTTGGCAGTCCGACGGTAACACCACTAGGCTATCACTGCTCCACGCGCGTCTCAAAGAGATGTTAGCATACAGAAGGGGCCAGTGAGGGCCGAAGCCTGCCGGGTAAGCGGGATTGTCCGAAACGGTTACCGCTACCTCGGAACATAAAGGGCTACGGAAGGAACATGGATGGGTTTTAGTCAGTAAGAGTCTAATACTCCCTTCCGCTCTACCCAGAGCGGGACGGATCGTTTGATAATTTCCCACCCTCAAAAAAAAAGGCTATCACTGCTATATCCTCAGAGTCTTGAGGCCGTCCTGACTCTGATACGTGTGACAATGTTTCCAATGTCATCCGCATTATGACATCTGGACTATATTTTATCTTTGACTATGCATTACCGTCAGCAACGTAACGTCACGTATGTACGTGAGACCAGTTTGAATCAATCTTAAGAGGGGACTCTAGTCTCGAGGAATTTGAAAAATAGGCATCTGAAGAAACTATTACAGTCGCAGTCACCTACCCCCGTAAAGTACGAAAGCCACATAACTGCAGCTCAGGCTGATTTTATCTACGAAAACCTTGATCAAAAAACGTTTTGTATTCCGATGTTTTCTTTTTAAATAGAGGACTGATCTAAATAATACTTATTTCAACATTTAGAAGCTAAGTATATCAATACTTTTATTATTTTCTTTTTTGTTAAACATTTATCAAATTTGTCTGATAGTCCTCTGAACATGGCGGTAAAAACGGGCTAGTTTTCGGTATTTTAGATTGTCATAATTCTTTTAGTGACTATTTTGGAAAAAAGGAAAATAATAGGGGCATGTACTAATTAGACCTAGATTTTTTGGAAAAACATCATTGCTCTAGAGGCATTATCCACCAAGAAATCTTCTTAAACCCGGTTCCTCTTTTCATATAAATAAAAAATGGAGATCCGAAAGCCAGCTCTAAAGATATGTGTCACTAATGTTCGCAAGCTTGACACATTTTAGAAACTAGACCGGTTGTAAAAGAGCAAGTTGGAAAAGCAATTGAACAAAGTACTCACTGGCTCGTTGGCGATTGGCCAGAATTCAGTCTGTATTTGATTTAGCATTGTTGATTTGAAACTGAATGCTCAATAAAACGCTAAATAAAATGTTGACGCGTGACGAGCACATCAATTTAAAGCCTAATTGGCTGAATTGGATTGGTTGGATATTTGCCTTTGTATAATTTGTGCGTTGTAGGATTTGGCAGGGCCAAGTGTGTTGTTATTTCAAACGTGTTGAGCTCGAGGCTAAGTAATAACAGCCGCTTGGTTCCATCCAACAGGTTAAGCTACGCTTGGCAGGATTGAATCGTGGATGGGTGACCATTCTTACATAGTGAGAGGTGTCTTAGAAAGAACGTTAAGTCGTTGATCCCGGCTCGATCTTTGACTGTCTTTACGGGTCGTCAGAAGCCTGAAAGTATTAATAATATGTATAGCAGGCTTTTTAAAGATTTTCATTTTAAATAAATTATATTTATCGTTTGCAGAATTTACTTACTGCTCTTAGATTTACCTTCTTAGCCTGAAGGAAAATATTTAACCTTTAAGTTTTAGCATTATTTTTCTTAAAATGTATTTGTAGGTACTAAATCTTCATAGACCTGATAGATACTTTAATCCAATAAACTACACTGCATTATTTTTGTGGGGTGGTAAATCTTCAAATGACCTCTCACGCTCTGGCGTGGCCACCCAGAAGTGGAGTGGAAGGGAGTGTCAGACTCGTACAGACTAAAACTCATCTATGTTCTGTCCTTAGCCCTTTATGTTCCGGGTAGCCCTTTCGGACAATCCCGCTGAAAACTACACTGGTAAAGAACAATTTTAAACTAATATTATAAAGAGTTATTTGGTAAGTGTGTATATAGGGAGTATTCCCCGGAACTACTGATCTGATTCAGAAAATTCTTTGATTAACGGGCAGCTACACATACATTATCCCTGAGTGTCATAGACAATTTTTTTTAAATCTATGGTGTCGAAGTGCTACTCTATTATAAAACCCAAATAAGCAGCTCCATTAAGCATCACGTTATGCAAAGGAAGGAAAGAAAGAAAGAACATTTATTTTATTGTAATAGAAACAGGTGCTTAAAAGAAAAGATGTAAATTAACTCGAATGATACTTAGTACAACAAAACAAAAAAGAAAATGACATAGATATAGGTAATAACAATATAATATTGAAAGGACTACATTCAATATTCTCAACATATTCCCAAATTCACTTTTGACGTTGCGAAAGTAATTTCAAAAATTACCGTTTTCGTAAGGGAAAAAAATATCTAAAGGTCATTCTGATTAACCCCAACGCGATCGAAAGCTCAAAAGACTGCTGTGACAATTTAATTTGGTTGGCTAAGTGGATTTGGCAGCAAGACTTGGCAACGACTATAGACTGATTTCACGAGCAATTCTTTAGGCTGTAGTCACACTGGAAGCAGCAACGCTTGCTCACCGTGTGCTATAGCTCGTTCCAATACTCTTTGATGAAAATGTAAACAAACATGTTCAGATTAAATTCTTATGCATCACCCACTAAATAGAATTGGTAACACATTCACATTCATTTGTGTTTAGAAGACAAGTCATCTATTTTTTTCCTGTAATTATAGTTTGGATCAACTCAGCCTATTGCAGTCCACTGCTGGACAATGCTCTCTCATCTCTCTTTATGAGTTTGGAAATTTTGTCTGCTCAGCAATGTAAATGAAGCGATGAACGTGGGTGAACTGTCAAAATTAAGCGCATTGCGATCAATTGTTATTTTATGTTCGTAATGCAGGTAGTCCGACAGTTATACCAAAACATGCTGAACAGTTGGAGCTACACTACTCACCAAGCAGTGCGTCTATGGCATTTTTTTTAAGGATGGGAAATCATCAAATGACCCCTCCCACCCTGGGTGGGACAGAAGGTAGTGTCATACTCTTTCTGACTAAAACCTATTTCTTAATCGTGTTCCGGGGCAGCTGTAAACCTTTTGGGCAATCCCGCTGATCAGTGTGTTTCGGTGCAATCCCGCCGACTATTGTATCTTTAGCCTTATTCATCGGTTACGCAAATTGTCAGATTTGCTACATTTTGTCTTGATATCCTTCCCTTTACTTCAATATTGTGAATGCTGATTCGATGCTTTCCATCAACAAACTAAGCTGGATCAGTATTTGTTTCGAGTTGTTCTTTTGTTTTTGTCTAATCGTGTAGTTTTGTTTTGTTTTGCTGTCGTCAGCTCATTATATTGTGCGTTGGGTTCGATTTCGGTTGCAAAATAGCTCTACGCAGATTTCCTATGTTCAAAGCTTGGTAGATAGTATGGCGAATGTTTGTGACTGAGCGTGTGTGTGAGTTTGTATGTTTGTCCGTCCTTTACGCTTAAACGGCTGAACGGATCTGGATAAAACTTGGCACAGAGGTTATTTATGACCTAGATTAACACATAGGATACTTTTTAACCCGGTAGTACGTTCCCTTGGGATAATTTTCGGTATTCTTCCGTTCGAAGCCGCTGTCAGCAGCTAATACACACATCAAGTTACCACAATCTGTCAAATTTCTTTGATAGTATTTCAACTTTATTGCAAAGACATAAGGTTCATTTTTAATTGAGAAAAATTGTCAGTTAGGGATAGCTTGATGTGCTGGCGTCTGTACCTATAAAACAAATAGCACAATATTGCCATTTTATTATTTTGATAGAATTACAAACAAAGAGAAATACTTCAAATCAAAATGGACATGTCCATAGACAACGATAAATATTAAGCGTTATTACGTTTACTTGTTTCAATTAGATAAATAATTGAAGGTATTATATTGTTACTCATAAAGTGATTACAATACGTATTGTATTTATTGTTATTCGGGAAAGTAAAGTAATTTTCATGTTATTATTTAATATTTACTGAGTAAATGTAACGAACAGAGAAGGTCGTGACTAAGTTATAACAGTCGAACTTAAAAAACGTTCAAATTCAAGGCGTGATCTCATTTCAGAGATAATTATCGATGTCAATAACTTGTCGAAAATGTAGATTAATCGGAGGTTTTTCGACAGATTGGGACTGAGATTCAAATGTGAATTTTCTTAAGAATATGAGATTAGCCCCCTCTTTATACAAAGTTTTTTTTTCTATCCCATAACTCTAGGATAAGAATGTGTTTTTCAACTATATTTTTTTTTTGTTTTCATGTTTCATACAAAACATTTGGAGTCACTATTATTTACGTGAAACACCCTTACGTGAAAATGTTAGCGGCCACGTCGCATTTTCCTAGCTGCTTTAAATATGAATGATTGGTTTGAATGAAAATTAATTACTCGTATTTATAAATGAATCATTAGATAAATGAATGGATGATATCTTCGAAACTATGCATTTTTGAACGACACATTGTACGACTTTTTGTATTATTTTTAATTGTGCATAAGAGAGATTGGGTGTTAGAGTAATGGGATATAAAAAACACGGTTTAGAAAGATGACGTCACGTCATGTTTTTTTAGAATTTATTATAATTTAGTTTAAGTACATTTTTAAGTATTATTAGTTGATAAAAAAAATAATCTGTGATATGTTAGCCACTCACCCACTATTGTATTAGAGTGATCTGTAAGGATAGTGGGTGTAAGTTTAAATAAATAAATAAATAATAGTAAGCATACGTTGTACAGACGCCAGCACATCAAGCTATCCCTAACTGTCAAATTTTCTCAATTAAAAATGAACCTTATGTCGTTGCAATAAAGTTGAAATACTATCAAAGAAATTTGACAGATTGTGGTAACTTGATGTGCTGGCGTCTGTACAACGTTTATGAATCTTTATCAGGCTGTTGGAAAAATAAACGAAACACTATCAATCAGTACCTACTGCACTAAACTGTTAACTTAAACCTGAATTTTGTCCCCAGGTACCACAACAGCAGAATGATAAACTACGACGTGGAGCGAGGCATTAACGTCACAACGGACCCGGTGCAGCGTCTATCAGACTTGCTCATACCAGCGGCCAGCGTGGCCCATGCTGGGAACTACACGTGTGTGCCGAACAACGCGGTTCCTGCTAGTATATACGTCCATATTTTTAATGGTAAGCAATACTTTAGTTCTTCTTCATTGCGTAGCAAAAAGTTCATATATATTTGGACCAAATATAGCTACGCGAACTGCCCTCACTGACGCAAACATAATGTCTTGAAGGGCGCACTCTAAGCCGCACAATTAATGCGATTCAAGGTCATGCGGCGCAAGATGGCTGGGCACCAATAGGATGAAATGATAATTTTCCAAAAAAATTATAATAATCGGAGCTCGTATGGAATATTTCATGCTTCTAGACCCAGTTGTTAAGCTCTGCGTTGTATCAGTTCCTCAGACAGACGACAGGACTCGCAGGACACGATATTAAGTTTCACATGGTATGTGGAACAGCACCACATTTACACTCCAAAGCGGAGTTGTCTATGAATCCCTACCTGAGAAGGTTTTCCTTGCTTCGGCCAATCTGAGTTCGCAGTCTGTTTAAAGACTTCCAGATTGTTCCAATTTTTTCAGTGAATTTAAGATTTATTAAGTAGAAAATCGTTTGGCATGTAATGCGAAGGAATGAGGGGCTTATCGTGTAGAAAGTTTTAAGTATGAATGTAGATAAATTGATGAGTAGATGAAGATCCAAGAAATGATAGATGGATTAAGTCAAGATGATAATTGTGTGCAGAAAGAGGGTGACTTTGGAGATGTCGGCTAATAGAGATGAATGTATGGAAGAAGAAGACGTAGTGCGCCTGCCACAATGAATTGGGATACCTGAAGGCCAGTTGGACGAATAATTATTTATGACTAACATTATTCTCAAATTTATTCGACTTGCGATCTTGCCGCACGTTGGCATAACGAAAAGTTTAGTTTAAGTTCGAAACTAGTCGGCCAATATCGAAACAAACATGAGAGCAAACTGAACATTAATATACAATCATGAATATTTCATTGAAAATACAAAATCTATTGAAGTTCATTCAAGGACTGTACGAAAGTCTGAAGTATATGGAAAAAGTCTACTTTCATAATTTCTTTATGAAAATCTTTTTTTTGTTATTCTATTATGTCAAAACAAATTAAAGAAAACTTAAGATTATATTATAACTATCATTCCATCTAAGTTATGAAGTCAACTTAAGACATAGAAAGGTCAACTCTGTGAAAGAAGAATTAAGAAAGATTGCATTCAGAAGTATTTACGAATACTTTCTTAAAAGCCATAAAACTGATCATTTAATATTTAATCTCCATCTGAACTAAGTAGCGAAGATCACGTATTAAACGATGAAAGACAAATAAAAGAAGATTAAAAATTGCATTGAAAAAGCATTAAAGTACGCTGAGGGCCAATAAAGTAATCTTTGATAAGAACAAAATAAGAGCAAAACTGGTAAAGCCTTCGTCTGAGCAAACTTGGCACGAGGCCAAAGAAAGAGGAAAAATTAAATTGTACAGTCCGCCTCTAGGTGATCAAGAATCTAGAGATTTCATGGAAATATAGTCTGCTATTTTCAATCAGGCAATCGAATTTTAAATATTTATTACTGATGGTAAAAAGGGAGCTCGTTCATTCAGCTGCATCCGGTTAGCCTGTAATACACTATGGAATGCAATAAATGATTGAATATTGAGTATTGAGCCTCTAAGGCGACCCCAACATAGTTGGGAAAAGGCTAGGCAGATTGACTACTGATGGAAAAAAAAATTAAACACACTGACGTTAATTTCGTAAAAATTCTTGATGATAACGTCTTTATTACTCGTATGATTATGATGTGATTTCCGACAGACTTTAATACACAATCAGAAGCTGGAAACTACCTGAAGTGGAAATAGGCCGACCATATTAGCCTTAGAACCGATGACTGTTAGGGTAGGCATGATCTTGAGAGTAGGGCGCTAATTGGCAAACTAAGGTAGAACACCTCCAGGCTAGGTTAAGCGCTGAGTTCCGCAGAGTGGCTGGAAGCAGCTGCATCACAATTGTTATGGCGTACATCTGGAAAGGCTACTGATGAAAATGATGGTTGAAAGGAGTTTACTGTAAAAAAAAAAACAATTTATCGATTTAAAAGGCTTTTACGTATGTGTCTTAATTTTAATTATTTTCCTGTAACTACAAATCTTAAATACACTATACAACATAAAACTAAAAAAATATTATATACTATGTACCAGTCACCTCCTTCTGCGAAAAAGTTATGCTCGCGAAGGAGGTGGCGGGATGGGAGAGAGAAAGGTCCTCCCGTCCCAGCCGCCGCAGGAGACAAAAAAAAAAGTAGTAAAAAAAAAGGGGAAGAGCTCATAGGGCGTCAAAAAATTCATCCTCATCGCTGTCAGTATGAAAAGTGCCCAAAAGACTGGCAGCGTTGCCACGTTGGATGGCAATGCTGACTCATGATCCTGTAACTTATAAAATTAAGAAACATAAATAAAACATATCAAAAAAAGAAAATTTGGAAACCTACAATTTATGTTCTAAAATAAGCCACGAACTTGAAAACTATACCAGGACAACAGACTAGGGTAGAAGGTATATTTCAAATAACAAACAATTAAAACGATACCCCAGAAAGCGTACATGAAAATACAAAGAACAAAAAGCAAGGTGAACGAAATTCTCAGCCCCGTTTTGCTGCCGGCAAAAATAATCTCCCACGACTAAATGTAATACTCTGGCCACGGGTAATTTGAGAAGGGTCAGTATAATATAATACGAGAAAGGTCAAATATCCTCTAAAACTTTATAAAAATGACAAAATGTATATATGAAAGAATTTGAGCCTGTTCAAAGGTCTAAATTAATGTGAAACATTACACGCTGTGGAGGTCAGAAGCTATAATTTTCCTTTTTTAAATTCGCTAATGTAAACTTTAATTCGGTGTTTAAAAACAGAATTAGAAAAGATTATCCTCAAATGGAGGATAATGTCTATGTTCGTGAGTGGCATTATAAGTTCTGAGGTACTTAAATTTTAGTTTAATACCTTGTTATCTATTTGTAAACTTTTTGCATATATTTTGATTTATAACATGACTTTATGCCTTGATTCCCCAAAAGGTCTGGTAGAGCTGTTCGTAACTACTACATATATTATGGCCACCCAAAGTTCGCCATATTGGATTCACATTAGAAATATTCTTTATCCATGACTAGCTTCTTACTGCGACTTCTTCGGCGTATTTTAACCTAGAATATATCCAATGATACTCTGCAATATTGTAACTTTCCAATAGTGAAAGAATTTTCAGAATCGGATAAGTATGTAGTTCCAAAGATCAAAGTCAAATTTTACTCTTTATAAAATTTAGTTTAGATTATTCGTAAAATATGTGGATAGTCTGCAATCTGTGTACTGCCCATACATGTAATAAAGCCTTTTAGCCTGTAATATTCCTAAGAATAATATCATAAGAAAATATTGAAAGAGGATTTACAAGTCCATCCATCAAATAGGCTTATTTATCATACTAATAACACAAATTCTTCTCGCAAACTCAGAACATACCGCTATCAAAGGTCTACCTCTAACTATTCAATTTGAATCGAGGGAAATGGTTGAGTGATTTAAAAAGAGGCTATCTGAGTCCCGAGCTACGAAATAGATAGGTTCAGTGGGTTAACTCCATACAACGAGCGTATACAGGCCACGCTTAAATTTTCGCGTACGTACGGCGATTTCAAATGAGTGTCAGTCGGGGTACGTATTACAATACCGAAATTTAAAACACCGAATTTTGAAATACGGACTAAATCCCGAAAAATTAAACGTCAAATGAATGTTTAGCTGAAAGTTTTAAATTCCGAAAGTTCATTTGTCGAAAGGTAAAAATCCCGAATATCCATATCCCGAAGTTCAAAATCCCTAAAATCATAATACCTAATGTTTTAAAATCCCTAAGTAATAACGCCTAACTAACCAGTCCGAGTCGGTGTGCCCCAAGTCCCGAGCTCGCTTCGCACTGTCTTGCATCCTAAATATTATCCTAGTACAGTAATGTATATTACATTACATTTTGTACCGATTTAGGTACTTTGACCATTCGGTATTTCATCCTTTCGGGATTTCGGCCATTCGGGGTTTCATTCTTTCGGGCTTTTCGTCTTCGGTACTTTATGTTTCGATATAACGGCTATCGGCATTTAAAACTTTCGGTATTTTGAATTTCGTTGTTTTGGACGTCGGTATTTCAGTCATAGTATGATGAAATTTCGGGATTCTAATATGTACCCGTCAGTCGCAAGTAGAGATAAATACGATAATATGCCGCGCCCCTCCAATTTACTGTTTTAATGTTTGTAGTCACATCCTTACAAAAGATTTTGTATGTAGTTGTAAGTATTCGTTTTCAGTTGCAGGCCGGCAGCAACATTGTGTTGTGAGTCTTGAAGGCGCTTTGTAATTACTTTCACAAATACTTCTATGTTCTATGTTAGGAGATTTCCGCACTCAATCCTTTAGGCGGATCATTGTGCGTGGGCCATGGTGGCCTTCACCTAATATATTTTCAAACGTTTTGATTTTGGAGGGGCGGGCCATGTTATCGTAGTTTATCCTCTACGCCTGCATTCGCTGTACGTGAAGCGTGATTTACTAACAGCTTACCTTCTGTATATTTGTACTTTGTGCTCGGGCGGAGGAGAGTCAATCAGGTGTTCATTGGTGCGTGAATATTTTGAGCACCTCACTGGACTTACGCACTGCGCTTTGGAATTGTGGCGGATGGAATAATATTGTTTTTTTGGAACGAAGTTTTCGAATACGAGCCAGATGCTACAATGCTATACTTTTTACCCGACTGTGCCAAGGAAGGTTACGTTTTTCGAGTGTTTTTGGGTGTATATATATTTCTTTGGCACGCTAGAGCCTAAACGGCTTGATGGATTTTAATATATTATGAGGTGTCGTTAGATTTTCCTTAATCGTGGAAGTGGCATAGGCTATAAAATATGAAAATACAAAAGAAAAAGTTTGTTTTTGTAAAAGAAGAAAGTTTTAATAAATTAATTTCCACACTATCGGTATCAAACAAAAGCTAGCAATTAGTGAATTCCAAATTAATTTTATTGTGTACATGATAAAGCATAATATTATTCTATTGTACAGAGGCCAGCACTTTAAGTTATCACAATCTGTCAAATTTCTTTGTTATTATTTCAACTTTATTGCAAAGATATAAGGTTCATTTTTAATTGAGAAAATTTGTCAGTTAGGGATAGCAAGATGTGCTGGCGTCTGTACCTTAAAAAATAAAAATATTGAAACAAAGAATTCTTTTTTTTTCAGTTAAGTGTTTTTGTCGTTGCAGTCGGGTCTTAAAATGGTTTCTTTAAATATATTTTTTTCGATTTAGCTCTCTCATTCGCTAAGTGTGTTTGAGCGAAAGACCTTTATTCCAAGCGGGTGTCCCACGACACCGCTTGATTGCTTTTTTGTTTTAAATTCTTTTTCTCCGTTATAACTGTTAAAATTAACTGTCGAGGAATTACAATTAAAAATATAACTTATCACTAAGCTTGTAATCACCGAAGGGTTAAGCAGAGGTTACCAATTGTATACCCACATTTCGCCACTTACGTTTTGAGTCCTTTGCAATAGAGGACGAGCCTCATAATTCGGCTTGGGGAGTTTGTTGCGCCATTTCTTCTTCCCCGCGAAAGCACTAGGAAGTAGCGGGCGTTTTGGAGGATTGTCTTATGTAATTAAGGCGTTCGAAAAGTACTGATTTTCACCCTAGTTTGGATAACTGACTTTGGATTTTGATTTTAATTAAGCTGCTTGTGAATGAACTTGCAGTCAAACTCAACGATTTCTACGGTTAATCATAGTAAACATAAATAACAAAATTACGGATAACAATAATGATGATATTATCTGATTTATCTCCGCTTAACATCTGTTATTTTGGAAGTGATGCGGACCGGACCACGGAGGCCTAAACAAGTGTCAGTCGCGTCGTGTCCATTCGACTGTTGATCTAACAATACGTTATCTCAGCGATTTGGATTGTCAAGAACGCCACTAGTCAACGTATGGGAATATTGATCGAGTTTCGTTACACAATTTGACATTGTCAAAAACGATTGATCACGTGACATTTCGAAAGCTTATGCCAATTCCATACATTTCGGATTTATCTAATTTCGTTATCGTTAGTGAAAATGTGACTTTTTCTAGGCCCCCAGTTGTCAATCAGTAAAAAAGGCTAAGAAAACTCTTTTATCCATAATATCCTACGCTGCGTTCATTGAGCCTAGTGCGTAACCTAAGCCAATAACTTAGTATTCCGATATGCCATCGAGATATTTTTCTTCACGAATGAATTTTATGACATCAATTCACTTAAGGCTGTGCATAATTTATTAATGAAAATGAAATCTTATGGATCAATATGGTTCTGAACTCGACCCCAAAAATAGGGCATACGCCACCTTATGCTATTGACGTTTTTAGCACGGATTGGTTTTTAGAAGTCTTTCTTACTAGCTTAATTACATCAACAACCGTCTTCCAATATTCATCTAAAGCTTTACGTCAAAAAACTTTCATCTGCCTAATACAACTATTTCGGGGTAAGCTTCCAGTCTAACCAGATGTCTGCTGACATGAAGAGACTACCCATCGGTTCTCCATAGCCCAGTACTGGGTATCACGATACGCATTGGTACGGCAAAGAATTATGATTTTGAAAATTTTATTAACACCAGAAAAATCTAGAGCTTAAAACAATTGACTGCCTGGTTGGTCTAGTAGTCGCAAACGCTACTGCTGAGCACGAGGTCCCGGGTGTGATTCTCGAATCGGGTAAATTGTTATTGGGTTTTTTTCATCTAGAGAGTAGCCCCGAGTCTAGGTTTACGCCTGGTAAAGGGGAAACCTACCCGCCACCCCGCCACCTATTACGACTTAAACATACCTGGTGAAATGTGGGTGTACCACTATAAGTGCGCTTCTGCCTAACCCTTCGGGGTATCAAAGCGTGATGTTATGTTATTGTTATAAATAATCAAGTTAGTCTACTCCCTTTTCGTGTAGTTAGTGACTAACCTGGTGTCAGAGTTTTTATGCTGCCGATGGGCCTCTGACCTAGCTTCACATGCTGTTGAGAAATATCTCTTAGACATGCTGGTTTCGTCACCATGGTTTCCTTCACCGATTTTTAAGCAAGTGATAATTATACAATACGCACATGAATCCGTAAAATCAGAGTTGCGTGCCTGGGGTTCGAACTCGAGACCTTTAACTTGGCAGTCCGGGTCACACCACTAGGCTATCACTGCTGGTGATCTAGTAAGTAACATCCTACAAAGATACAGATAAAATTACTAGCCAAGAAAAAAACGAAACAAAATTGTATTCATCTTTTTAAATGCTTTTTAAACGAGAACGAAATAAACACCGCTCCAAGGCTCATTGGAGTATTTCTATCGATGAAAACATTCACAGTGAGAACCACTTCAGTGGCAATTAAATTAAAATTTACTTTCTAAACAATTGGAGCGGAACCTATCAAGACTTCACGATACCGATATAGCTGTTATTGACTCTTTAATATTTTGCTCTCTGCTAGACAATTATTGCTTCGGGAATTTCATATCTTTGGGATAGTTTTGAAATTGCGACGGCTGTAAAAGTTTATTGAAGCGTTAATAGTATTGGCGCTTTTTTATTAAAGCTCGATTGGTTGTGGAGGTCAGATAGGTAGACGTTCCATGGAAAATACTGGTATTCAGCTGCGCCCGGTTAGACTAGAAGCATGCATTGATTTCTAAATCAAGACAGGTATTAATGATATCTAGACTACCGTTATAATTTAAGGCCAGACAGGAGTTGATCAACTCGTGGTGAGGTGCACCATTTGAATCCGAAATCAGTCAGTAATTTCTGGGACATGAATATGAGTAACGCTCAACTCTAATCTTTATGTGACTGGCTCCCACAAAGTTACTGGTTTTAAGTAAAGAGGATATAATTCTATGTATTTGCAACTGTGTTGGGTCCATTACCTGCAAACGACAAGCTCTGCTTCCAGTCCTACCGAATACATGGAAGCACTGCTTATCTGACCTCCACACAGGGTTACAGCGTACAACGGTATCTCTTAGTAATAGTAGCTCTCCGACTTCTTCTCCGGCTTCTGGCTACCAGTGGCATCTTCCAAAGATTTACGAATGACAGCCTGAACCGCTAGTTTTCCAAAGCACGGAGTTGTCTCAGTACGACATGCAGCGGCTAGCGTTGTTTAACCTTGAATGATTGTCCCGCGTGGCTGTTTTTCAGTTTCAAATCTCAATACTCATAACAAACGTGAACAAAATTTTGATTTATATTTTTTCTTTCGCAGGTGAAAACCCCGCAGCCATGCAGTCCTCTTCACCAACTTTCATCAGCCGTCTCCCCAGCATCTTATTACCGACTCTCATCAGTCTAAACCTGATACGGTGACAATTTCACTAGCTCATCAACTGAAAATGTACCCTATATGTAATAGCAAATGGTTTATTTTTGCGTGGAGTGAAATTTGATGGCGGGTCGTGTGTCAAATAAATTCGAAAGGTTATTACGGCTAATGGAAGGCGTTGAGTGTACACGTGTTTTTACTTCACCTAGTCTGTTTTTATTAAAGACCATATTTCTGAATGTATTCGTTGCTGTACTATCAGCGTTTGGAGTAAACAAAACATCTCGTTCTGAAATAACCAATTAATCATCATTATTTTTACGAGTAGCTACAAATGAAATCCAATCTTCAACTGCCTTGACTTTACGTTTTCCAAGTACATCTTAATACACTGCTTCGCAATTTGGGTTGGGCTCGAAGCTCTCATTAGATTTCGACAATTTCGTCTTCTCTGTAATTCACCAATTCCTTGGCTTTCTCAACAGCAGGATGGTAAATTATTAGTCATTTGGAAATGGAAATTTTATCCTTCTTTCCCTCATTACTGAAGATTTTGAATGCAATCAATGAGTTCCATCGATGTAGGTCAAGAGCTGAGCGGCGCATTTTTAAATATACAGGGTGATTTAATTCTTGGGCAATATTTTAAGGGGTCATTTTACTCCTCATTTGAACAACTTTTAATATGAAAACAAATCTGAAATCACAAAAAAAACAGTTGTTTCCTAAATTTGACGAGTTATGCAAGCATAATGTATGGAACAGCTGATTTTTTTCCGCGATTTCAGGTGTGTTGTAAATGAAACTGATTTTTGTGGGTATAACTGTTTCTCGTTCCGTGAGAATTTCTTCGAGTTTGTTCTTATAGTAAAAATAAAAAAATCTTTTCACCCGTAATTGGAAAAATAACTTTAATGAGTAATTACTCAACAAACAAAGATTAACAAAGATTATTTTGATTAGTCTGCCAGATGCCAGAATTACAACCAGTACCTACTTAAGGTGGACAAACAGGCAGAACAATGAACAATGACCAATGTGTTGACTTTCAACGAGGTATAGACCATCAGCTTGAACGGTAAACATGTACAAGAGTGACCCAGTTCACTTTACTGACTGGAGTACTACCCACTTACATTACAGGGTGGGTTTTTGAACAGAGATCACTATATGGTATGTATAAGGAAGGTGTGGTTAAAATATGTGCCTCTGGCATTAAGGGTGCTTTTCCACAAGAAATGGGCGAGGATGCGTAGCGGCGAATATGCGAAAAGCTAACCAATAACAACACTAGCTTAGCTTAAGCTATTATAATTAAGTTATCCTATTGATGGATTTCTTCTCTCTCGCACATCTTTGGCGGATAAGCAGCCTAAGTCCACCTTTTTACGGTATTTTTTACTTGAGCATAAAGTTTTATTAATAAAATAAATTAAAATAATATATGCACCCTGTATACTGTGTCAATGCTGTATGTCTATCTACATTGGGCTCAATTCTGAAGTCGACGCAGACAAAGTTAAGGGCAGAAGCAAGTATAATGCCAAAGGTCTTCGGCTTGCGTCTGACGTTTAAATATTTGAATCAATTTGAAAGCTCATTTAAGGCGATTGTACCTGATGCTTTGAAATACTATGGCGCCGTGGCGTTAAGTAAACAATATATCTAAATTGAATACTGACGAATCATATTCAAAAATTTATATCAATGGTTAAATTTTCTACGTAAACTAGCCATTCTAGTATTAGGATGGTTAAACGCTTAGACGAAGTGACCATATAAGCGATAACGCTGAAGAAAAAGAAAAAAATGTAAAGGATCTTACACAAGTTACAAAAAACCTTACGTCAGTTCTGTTGAAGTAGTTGTAGAATTATGAAAATACAAACCAAGTTTAGCGTTTCAATTATTAAGCTGGCAGGTATTAAGTCAAACATAGAAAATGGATACCACTTTATATAAACATTTCAATTCTAACCCAGGTAAGTGACATTCTGACATTCACAATATATTATTGGGAATTTCCATCCAAGTATAAAATCTTTTACGAAAATCAATAGCAGAAAGGAACCAGACAATATTACTAAAGGAATAAACTAGACAGTTTTAATAAAACCGGTCTGTACCCGCAAGTGTTAATAGAAAATTAATTCAACTACATCCCGTTAATTACCGTTCATAATCGTTTACTGCAGTGCGCCTATTATAAGCTCCGTAAGTAATTTTAATTGAGCTAGTCTGTAATTCCCTTCCAAAATTGTTACAATTACGGCCCCAATTATTTGAAATAGGCAACCTTTTGCACTCCAATGAGACTTTAGTGCTAAGATCTGTCCCATTTTAATGTTCTTTACTTGCTATTTCAACTATAAAGTTTTATGTATTGAAACTTTTGTTACATTTGAAAATGAGACTAGATACTTGAAAGATGTGAAAGGTTCCAAAATTGAAGAACCCAATTTTATTGAACGTGTCGCCACCGCCGTCAGAAAGTATCTTGGAAAGCGTGTTCTATTTTATTTTCTATCAAGTTGTGACCTAACCTGACTGAACCGCAATATACGTTAGATAAAGTTCTAACGCCATTATTTTATTTGAGGGTGTTTTGTTTATCAATATTTGTATGTAAAACAGAGTTGTAAATCCAATCTTACTTACCTATGGGTTTTCCATTAGAGTACGATATAATTTTCCAACATTGAGGTATATTACATTTGGAGACAGTCATGCAAAATGGTTGTATCCTGACTCATATTACAAATGCTGAAACTCGTACCGTAGAAACTTTGTGATCTACCATAGGATTTACACAAATTTCGGCTTTCATGTCGTTTGTCGAAAGGATTTTGAATTTTGCTACAACATGCGCAACTCGGCTACGGCAACAACTTGTTTATTAAAAAATCTTTTAAACATACATCCAAAAATAAATGGACATAATTTTAAATTAAACGGATTAAAATTAAAAATTAAGTTAAAATCATTAACAATGAATCGAACCGACAATAATTTATTCCATTGGAGTAGCATTCCTTAATGTATGAAAATGCTAATTAATAAATCTCATATTAAATATTGAAACACACCAGACTGAAATAATTAAATAGCAGGCTATTGAATCGTTTCAGTCGAGCGTGTAACATTTATTATGAGCTTACATATTTTATGTTTGATATTATTGTTTTATTTATACTCTTACATTGCGTATCGTAACGTAATAAAGAATGGAAATTATTCTAAAATAATAATGAATTTGACCAATGCTAAAGATTTATACAAACATTAGTTAAAAATACGTAGTAAGTACGTAGGTAAGACAAGTACTGCTTCTTGATTACTTAATTTCTTCTTTTCAAACTCAAACTCAAAGCATTTATTTCAAAACAAACCAATTACACTTTTTAACGGCACTTTTGAATTGTCAAGTCGGTCAGTCAGAAAGAAAGGCGATGAATAGTTCATCAATGAATAAAGGACTGCCATTTCTTACTTATAATACCGTTGTGGCATAAAACAATATCAAATATTAATGACCATAATATTTTCGTCACCAAACATCGCCACCAGTTTTAAAACAATCATCCACATAGCCAAAGTTTCTATCAAAAGCACGTCTGCTGCGGAAATTCAGCTCAAAAACTTCCCCTTAGGAAAGATTCATGCCATTATCACCACACTGCGGCGAAACGCTTGTCGCAGTTTGTTATTAGCACACAGGTGACACCCATCCCTTTCGTATAATACCTTAGTGGCAACTTATGACACACTTGTGAAAGGATAGGGGAGGTTTACTCTAACCAAAACCCCGATACGATAAACTTACGTAACGATAAGACAAACGCTTTGTTTAACCTTCTCAAGAATTTTACTCCACGCAAATCATCTATGTAAAAACTGATTTTAATATTGTACTTTAATGTTTAAGGTTGATGAATGACGGTCCTGTAATATGAATTCGTTTGTGAATTCTGCTTTGTTTGGTTGGATTCACTTCGAATGGAGAAATGTTTCATGCTAAGATAATCAACAGCAAAGCAGTTTTTTTGCTTAGCATCGGGCGCAACAGAATTTGATAGTATTCTTTCTCAAAGTCTATATTCTGCAAAAAAAAAGTAAATGAAACCAATTTTAAAATAACAAGTATCGTTCTTCTTTTTCATTTGTTCGCTTCATTAGGTATTATATTAATAGATACAGAAAATTGTTATGTTTGTTATAATTTGTTTTGTTATTTTATAATACTTAGAACATATTTTATAGTTTTATAGTACCTACCTGGTATTAATGTACTTCAAACTAATTTGCATGCCCTAAACAGGCAAAATATGGATTGTGCATAAACCACCAATTTTTACAACTGGTAAAACCTGTATTTTCTGCAAATAAATAATTCTTATTCTTATTCTATTCAGCCATAAATTTAAATGAAAATTTAGCAGCCATCACTTTGCTAAACGTTTTAAAGTTAATTGCACGTGATGACTATCTCACCTCGACAGTAACATTCAACGTCCAAATATTCGAAACAGTTTCAACGGAACAATACACAATTCTCATTCGAATGAAATACAAAAATTTCCTCCATTTCATTTTTTTCTTGTACAAACGGAAAATATTATTTTATTGCCATTTTAATTGCACTAGTAAACTAAAAGTTGCTGAACCATTGGAACAGAATTTACGCCCAGAGAGCAAAATAATCGTTAAAGAAAACCATTTTTTTATGCTCTAGTCTCGGATACCAGTTACCGTTGTATAGTAAAGAGTTTGTAATGCCATTGTTTCGCAAAAAAAAAACCCGTAAATGAAACTTGTGACTTTGAAATATAGCAGTGACATTTTTGCTGAAGAAATAACTCGATAAAGCGAGTGTCTTATTTCATTTTAATCACGTTATTTTGTCTTTTTGTTGGAAAGTCATTTTTCTTAGCGCTGAAATTAAAGTAGTGTTTTATTTATGGAAACATTACTCTAGACAGTCATTTATTTCGTCTGCTCACATATTCCTGTCCCTGTAATGTTATTCGGCAATCACGGTACAATTTATTTTGATGGAAACAAACTGTTTGTGTACTTTGACAAAGAATCAAATCGAACATTGAAATGCATCCAGATCCAGATGATAGAGAGATGAAGGATTCAACCATTTGTTATTATTATTGTTCATGATTCACGTTGTTATTCATGGAATGAATAAAATCACTGTTATAAATAGAGCTTTTTATGTAAATAATTATTAAGCAAAATGAAGTTTAGTTTTCAAATATATTTTGTTTAAATACTTTCTATAAAAATTGTAAATAAACTTAGTGTATATGTGATAAACAAGCTCATAAAGTATCTGTTAATAATTGTAAATATTATTATGTATTAATGTTAAGTCGAGCCGCGTATAATATAATAATAACTGTTCATTTTTATGTGTGTTTCATTACCCTTTATTTCAGTTTCGAGTAAACAAAGGCGTTTGTGAAATGAATTAAACAGCTGAATGCCTTACCTTTGTACGAATTTTTCTGTTTCTTTCAACTTGTCTGTTTATATACGTGTGCATAAATGTTCATATAAATAATTAATTATATGAATGCTTAAATTTTCGTAAAGGAGATTTTATTTTTCATTTAAAGTAAGTATTAATAATCAAAGCCGACACTATTGAGAGGTATACATTTAACACAAAATTGGATTGACAGAATGATGAAAGAGAAAAAATAAAAACCATTATTTCAATCGTAGCCAAAGAGAAATGTAATATCAGCTTGTCAGAGCAAGAAATAAATCAAGTAAATAGATTTAGATTTTCACTACAGAGTACAGAATGCTATTAATAGTTTTCAATGAAAGTGAATTTGTATGTCTGGTTTGATAAGGCTTCACTATCGTTTTGATGTAAACGAAATAGAATTATAATACATTGAGAACTAAAAGTATAATATATAGTTATTATAAAGTAATATTCATTACAAAGAGTGAAAAACTAAGGAGTTATTTTACAGCTAATTAGTTCTTCTTCTTCATCGTGTGGCATTATAGTATTTTTAATTTTTTCGTCCCAAAACTTCAAACTTAGTTCAAAATGATTCAGGAGTTGTGGAAAATTCAACTATTTCCTTAATGATGAAAATGGTAAGCGTACTAAGTAGTTGACTATCAATTCCATTGAAGTCTAATCAGCCTATGCATACACTCACTGCAGACGTTTACACGTATACATTGATTACTTCACAATAGCCGAGTCATTATCAAATTCAAAGGGAACAAAGCTACACAATAGATCAGATAGTTGGCTCTATGCGACGAGTGAAAACGGACATATGCCCAGAGACGTATTGTACGGCGATCTTAGTTGGTCTCAAACAAATACCAGGCAAGAGAATGCTTACACTCACCGAATGAAAGCGAGTCAGGCCAGTGTCCAACCTTATGTGAAACCCAACCTTTACTTTTTTGTAGCCAAATTCAAAGTATAAAATTCTGAGCTAAGTAATAAACATCCGCACGGATTAATCCATCAGGTTAAGCTACATTTGCCGGGGTTGCTTTACATATTTAGACTCCTCCGTGCCTCGGAAAGGCCTTTGTTCCTGGCTGTCATTCGTGGATCTTTGACAGTCGTTACAGGTAGTCAAGCCCGAAAGTCTGACAGCCAGTCTTACCAAATGGTATCGTATTACTCAGTTACTAACTGGGTTGTAGAGTTCAGATAGGCAGTTACTTCATATGTTGGACTGGAAGGCGACCCAACATAGTTGAGAAAAGGCTAGGCAGATGATTTTGATTGATAAATTACCAATAAATTCCTTTCAGCTGACATTGTCTCGCATATAGCGACGGCTGAGATTGAAAAACTTACAGACAAAGATTAATTATTTTTGATTTGTTTACAAATGAGTTTGATTGAAGTGAATTTATGTTTCAATAAGTTTGTTCAACTATTGATTCATTTAATTTACTATTATTCAAAACAATCAGAACTTTTGATAGGCACATCGTTGTTGTTTCTTCATCAGCAACTAGCCGTACATAAGGATTGATGGAAAATATGAATGTTGAATTAGGCAATATTCTCTAAATTGGGTCGTAGGTCTAGTAGTTGATAGCGCTACTTCGTTGATCCTGGGTTTGATGACTAAATCGGGCAAACTGCTATTGGGTTTTTTATCAAGAATTTATAAGAAGCAGCCCAGATAGTGTGAGATGTACTAGCCGTTTACGTTGATACCTGTCCAGATCGACCAACGCATTGGTATACGGTTTCGAAGACATCAGGACAGAGGATGTGTTGTCCCCAAAACTATTTACCAGTCTCACCAATCCTACCGTATACCTACTTAACAAACAAGTACTTTACAAAGTATTCCATTTTCGAAAACAGACATTGAAGACCATTATTATTACTACAATGTCTAACCAACTTAATAAAAAGACACATTTATCTTCACAAAAGGCCGTTACATTTCATTACTATTTTATTCCGGCAGCTACAAACGTTGCAATTCCATTCGCCTTTTAACAAAAGACAATCATGCTTACATGCTATTTCAGGCATTATCAGCATAAAAAGAAATAAATAAATCATCTATGTAAAAAACCCGTCTCGTCCGCTATTTTAGACAGAAATTCTAATTTCACTTAAACCAAAAGAACGATGAAATGTGCCAATTCAATTCAGTTTTCATTATCCTGAAAGGCCTTTGATGAAGTTTCGTCTACATTAATACAGCTGCTGCTGACTTTGTTCTAACACAAGTAATTGATAAAAAGCCGGGGGTGAATCCAAGATTTTTTGTTTTCGACTCAATGGCATTTCTATTCAGTAGACAAATGTTTTTTTAGTAATCGTCTTAATGCAATATTCGATAGACAGACGAAAGCCGATTCTTCTTTTCGTGTGGTTAGTGACTAACCTGGTGTCAGAGTTTTTATGCTGCCCATGGGCCTCTGACTTATATTCACATGCTGTTGAGAAATATATCTCCAGGCATGCTACTTTCCTCACGATGTTTTCTTCCACCGATTTTTAAACAACTGATTATTATACAATACAAATAGAACTACAGAAAAACCTAAGGATAAAATACTTAGAATATTGCAAACCACGTTAAAAAGCAAATCAACGATAATAAAATACAAATCGTTCATGACATCGTTTGAAAGAATGCAATTAATATCTGCTTTACTATAATATTTCAAAAGTATTAATCCTAGAACTCATTATTAATCACTAGAACGCTGGGTTAAATACAAGTTAAATTAATTTTACTGCGATTGTATATAATCTAGCTTTAGAATTCGAAGGAACAGATACATTGACCTGTCAATAATCAAATAGAAGTTAGTTCAACGAGATGTCAAAAAGACTGATTTTGGTACAGAATTGTAATATGGAGATCTAGAAATAAAAATATCATTTTGATTTTGAATATTCACGTTTCTGGTGGTTATGAACATACATTTCGATTTCGAGTACACAAATGTGTATGCAATTCAGCATTTATAAATGCTGTATGCTTAATAAATGCATGCCCCAGTACCCATGAGCAAAGAAAAAAGATGTATGATTTTAAGAAAACCAAAGAAATATTATTCCCAATCAATGAAAAGTGATCATTGTCATTCTTAAGAAGCAGATGCATTCCGAAACGTATTAATACTTACATAGATAAAGTTGCAAAGGCATGCTAACCTTAAGACGTACACTTATATGAAATCATGGCCCTATTTATTAAATACGTTGTCAAAAGACAAAATTCAAAATAATGTTTCATATTCCTGTAATTTTAACGACACTCAAACACTTTAAACCAAAACAACAACGCCACTAAGTGGCAGGAATCGACAAAGCAATAACAATTTCCTTACGAACTGTCTGTATTGCTGCTTCTACAAACCATTCTGACGACGACTACAAAATAGTCTCCCATTAAATTTCAGTACCAGTTTCAAGTTTCCACTTATCATGATAATGTCAAATGCTTCCCAGACGAGAAACGGAGCGTGCTAATAAAATAGTAAGAAGAGAACAGGATCACGAAATAAATGTCTAGTTGCAGAAGGCCGACTTTATGTAACTAACGACAACTCACGCTGACATAGACGCTCTACGAGCGTTAGTTGTATAGTGTATTTCTTTTACAGTGTCCAATTTGGTAAAAAACAGGGGTCGAAAATTCTGATTTTTCGTATCAATCAAACACTTTGAGTTAAGCATAAACGTCTTGAACTTTGAATAATACACATAAGGCATGAATTATTTAAAAAAAAATGCTTCACAGACACATACATTACCTAGAAATCTTAATATTAGTCGCGACATTTGTTTACCAAATGAGGCAACTAAAGAAAAATGCACTATAGACGCGTAGAGATAAACTACAATAACATGGCGAACCCCTCCAATTTACTATTTCAATGTTTGTAGTCACATCCTTACTTGTAAGTATTCGTCTTCAGTAGCAGGCCGGCAGCAACATGCGTTGTGAGTCTTGGTGGCGCTTTCACAAATACCTACTTCGCACCTAAGGCTTTCAAACGTTTGGAAATTTGGAGGGGCCGGTCTCTCTACACACGATGATCTCAAACAAAAGCAGGTTTCTAGTGCGCTTGCTATTCAATCTGCCTAGCCTTTTCCCAACTATGTTGAAGTCGGCTTCTAGTATAACCGGATGCAGCTGAATACCAGTATTTTACATGCAACGACTGCCTATCTGACCTCCACAACCCAGTCACTAACTGGATAATACGATACCCCTTGGTAAGACTGGCTGTCAGACTTACGGGCTTCTGACTACCTGTACTGTCAAAGATACACGAATGACAGTCGGGACCAACGGCTTAGCGTGCTTTCCGAGGCACGAAGGGGTCTCGATATGTAAAGACTACGGCGTGTATGCATCTTCTTTTTGTTGTATGGAACCAACCTTCTGTACCTACCTATCTATTTTGTGTCTGGATGGAGTTTGATTAATAGTTACGGTATAATGAAAGAGTACGCGTGTATTAGGACTGTCTGTCGGTGAATGCGACGGGCGGTTCTTAGTTCGTGAAGTAATTATTACTAGTACTATTTGGTAAGGTAAGAAGATAATTATTATTTAGGTTTTTTGTTTTTTTCTGAAGTGAAGTGAAAGATGTAGATGTGGGTGGGAATAAAGAGATGAACGTCAATGATGATATCTTATAGAGAAAGTGAGATAAAGAGTGTTGATTATTCAAATGATTTGACACCATACTTTTTATCAGCTCATTTTTCCTATTGTCTTTACACGTTGCTCTGTCAATAGTTGCCAGATAAAGAAAATCCTCGTAGAAAAACCAAAGACAGTCGTTTGCAAATCTAACGAATATTAATGAAGCTTGTGAATATTGACAGTCTTAGATATAATTATTGAACTAATATTTGTACCTGAGAAAGATAGAGAATAGCACGCATAATTTCAGACATAAGAAAATTTCCTCACACTTTACTTTTTATTAATTACTAGCTTCCACCCGCGGCTTTGCTCGCATTATATGTCGACAAATTATACACATAAACCTTCCTCTTAAATTACTCTATCTATTAAGAAGACTGCATCAAAATCCGTTGTCTAGTTTTAAAGATCTAAGCATACATACAGACATTAGGACAGACGCGGAAAGCGACTTTGCTTTATACTATGTAGTGATGGGGTTGATTTCAATCAAACAATCGTTCTTGCAATCCATAATTATTATCATACAGGTGGTGAATATTAACAAATAAAAACTATTATAGACCCCGTCTTTTTTTTTTTAAGGCTGGGAAATCATCCAATGACTGCTCCCGCTCTGGGTGGAGCGGAAGGGAGTGTCAGACTCTTACTGACTAAAACCCATCCATGTTCCTTCCGTAGCCCTTTATGTTCCGGGGTAGCGGTAACCCTTTCGGACAATCCCGCTTATACGGACAATCCCGCTTATAGACCCCGTCTGCGACGGCAAAATGTTATAAGGCGAGAGAGAAAGGTGCTTCATAGATTTCCTCATTACTAAGTATTTCAATTTTAAGGGGTGTAAAGTTCGTTCCTTACATAATCATTATAAGCCTATAATGTTCCCACTGCTGGGACACAGGCCTCCTCTCAGAGAGGGAGTGGGCCATAATCCACCACGCGGGTCCAGTGCGGGTTGGCGGAAGTCACATGTCTTCGAATTTTTGGTCCTTGGACATGCCGGTTTCCTCACAATGTTTTCCTTCAACGTTTTAAGAGCAGTGCTGATGAAATTAAATACACAAAGCAAAGTATCTGCTTGGGTTCGAACTCACGACCTACAACTCGTAAGTCGAGACCGATACCACTGGGCCACCACTGCTCCGCCAACAACTATTCGTTCCTTATATTGCTATGATCATACGAGTAAAGCGCGGTAGCTAAATAATGCATCTTATTTGACATTCCTACCAACCAACACCAATAAATTCACCGCCACCGCAACTGCGGGCATATCCATTCAACAATGACAGGATTTCGACCATCAAAACAATTTAATTATATAGTTACGTTAGTTATTATTGCAACAAAATGTCATGCGTTTGTAATAACTGTCAGCGCGTTGGTATTGCGGTTTGAAACCAGTGGGCCCCGTTTACGGTCTTGGGCGATGCGACTTGCGTCAAGCGACACGCGCTTACGTCACTTCTTCCCGTACCCTCCGCAAGTCGCATTGCGGTGACTCGTGAGATGCTTCTAGTTTCTTTATTCATTTGTTTTCTCTGTAGTGGCTGTCGCAAGTCGCGTGCGCCTGATGTGAGCTCTTGACCAAGGAGGCGAGCGATGAAGCCACTTGCTTCTCAGCTCGCAGCCCGTCTCGCCTTTGCGCGCCTCAGGCTTCAATTTCAGAAACACATCCATTTGACTTTTTAAGCTTTCAGTATTTTGAATATAAGTGAAACAATCATTAGGTAATTGGATTTTACGGCTTTAGAACGGAGGTTATTTTACGTTAGGTTAGGTTAGTACTTTAATTTTATATATTCCAAATGTATCATAAGTTGGAACAATTTTTTACTGGAAATACGACGGCGCTGTAGCAATTTAGTTTTTTACACGGCAAGGATAATTAGTCCCGCTTGCACCACATACTATACACATCACTAAATACAAATGTAACGCTATTTTAAACGTCATTCGGTCCGTCATCTTCAAATAATTGACAGTTAAAGAACAGAATTAACAAAATGAACGAACGAACGATGATACGAATAAAATCTTCAATCAAGACAATTAATAACTGTTAAAATTAAAAGTAGACAGTGATTGTGTAATAATTGTTGAAATTTCTGCTCTTATATACGTGAAATATCAGAGCTTGTTTCGCGTTTATATCGATATACCGAAAGAGAGATAACTGTTATTTGTCTATTGTTACAATATACGTAAATGGAGTACAGATGCCAGCACATCAAGATATCCTAAACTGTCAAATTTTCCCAATTGAAAATGAACCTTATATCAATAAAGTTGAAATCCTTTTTCAATAAATTTGACAGGCCTCTGTACCTGCAATGTTTCCAATTCCAAAATCGTTCGAATTTTCGTAACGTTTAGTTCTCACGTTCGTGCCAGGCCTACGTTATAGCAATGCGTTTTGTTAATAGCTATTATAATAAAGTATCTATTATAAGGCTAATTTGATTTTTGATATAATTAACTCACGATTGAGTGAATAAATTATTTGTATTATGGCGTAAATTGTGTATTTCAAATCTGTGTGCAGTTTAGTGATAACACATTTGTGGTTACTGAAAACGATTATTCCATTTAAATGTATTAATTAATGTAGGTGTTCATTGTGTCAAGCTTTTAATTGCAACTTTTATTACTCGTCGATTGGCAAGTCTAATCAAATTAAATTAAATTTTTGATTGCTGGAATACACCATATCAATCTGCCTACCCTTTTCCCAACTATCTTGGGGTCGGCTTCCAGTCTAACCGGATGCAGCTGTATACCAGTATTTTAAATGGAGTGACTGCCTATCTGACCTCCACAACCCAGTCACAAGCTGGCTAATAAGATACCCTTGGCTGTCGGCCTTGACATGATATGTAAAGATGGTCACCCATCCACAGACCAACCCAGGCACGCGCAGCTTAATCTAATGGATCGATACGTGCGGCTGTAATTACTTGGTCACGAGCTTTTCACTTCGCCACGAGCTCCTCTGGAATACACCAAATATAATTTTGAATTTAGAATTGCTTGTCATTTGTACTGGCCGGTGACAAAGCTTGCCATTTTTTTTAATATCTACTGCTTTTTATTATGACTAATCCGTCATAAATGATTTAAAGTAGCAACACACGAAGCAAAATTTCTGCTTGCGTAAGCCTACGGAAGATTTACAAAAACACTCCTCCTGGAACACAGGCCTTCTCACTGTGTGAGGAAAAAGGCCGTAATCTACCACGCAGTGCGGGTTGGTGTATGTCACACGTCTTCGATTTTGATTTAGTTCCAGGACATGGCGATATTTCGCGATTTTTTCCCTTAACGTTTTGAAGCAGTGGTGATGAAATAATTTACACAAAGTAAACTGCCTTTCTAGGTTCGAACATGCCACTCTATGATTGTAGAACTTTGCGTTGTTTTTTTTTTTATTTTATTATTCTGATAAGATTAAAACAAAAAATATTTAAAAAAGTTTTAAAATATTATTATTGTTGTTGGCTTGCGCGAGAGATTATTATATTTATAGAAGTCGCGTCTACGGCTGTTGCTGACATCTGATCCCTTCATCAGCTGCAACCGAATAAAACGGAAGAAGAAAAGCAAGTCTTTTTCCCAGGAAGCTATTACTTAGTATGCTTCTCACGAAAACACTGAATTGTGACAGTTCCGACGACGAAGGTGATGAGGACCAAATCACATGTGAACTCGGAGACAGTGATTCTGATTGATTCGGTCTCCTCATGATTATCCACTTGAAAACAAATCCTGTTGTAAGAGTAAATCCTCTCTTAGATTTCAATTTTTTTTTAATTGGTTTTCTTTTAAATAAATGCCTAATTATGATGAATTATTGACTTTTATTTCATAAAATAGTAAAATAAAATATAAAATAATATTGTCCGGTTTTTTATGTGAATTACTCCTATGTGCGGCGTAGACCTCCCAGACGTTGCATAATAATAATTATGATTATGTAAGCTGTATAGTAGACAAAACTAAAACAACGACCTTTCCTCCCTTCTGATGTACCGTGGCTGTAACAGTACAATAAATTCCTTCCCAAATAAGAAAATACCTTTACCGTAACACACCGCGTTCCACAATGCACTCGAAGTAATAGAAGGGAATCCGAGCTACTTATATTTTGTAGTGAGTATTTTTGATCCTCGTTGCTAGGTAACTCCTTTGAAAAGAAATGATTTTTTTAGGGTTCTTCACCAAAAGGATGAAAACAGAAACATATTACCTAATCGTCGGAACTGGTTTTGGACTACATAACTATAATCCATAACGTCGATGAAGTCTGTTAATATTTTATGTATTTTTAGGTATGTAAATATCTAGTGTACAAAAAACAATATGTTACATAAAGTCTGCCAAACTGCATAACAGTTTGTCGGCAGTTGTTCTCGTCTAACAATAGGTTACAAATATTATAAATTTTTGAGTAAAATAAATAATCATCATCTGCATCATCTGCCTAGCTTTTTCCCAAAAACTATGTTGGGCTCGGCTTCCAGTATAACCGGATGCAGCTGAATTCCAGTATTTTACGCGGTTGCCTATCTGCCCTCTACTACCCAGTGACTGGGTTCTTAAAAAATAATATTATATTAATTAGGGGGGGAGATTAGGGGTATACGCTTTGGTATCTGTCACCTGTGACTGGCTGACAGATTTTCGGGCTTCTTACGACCCGTAACGTCTGTCATAGATGCACAAATGACAGCCGGGACCAACGGCTTAACCTACTTTCCGAGTCACGGAGGAGTCGTGTGTAGGTATGTAAAGATGGTCACCCATCCGAGGCCAACCCCGGCAAGCGTAACTTAACCTGGTGGATCAACCTGTGCGGCTGTTAGTACTTAGCCACAAGTAAAATAAATAATATGCTAAGTAGGTATTAAAAGCATAATATACCTACAGTCTAAAACAAGAATCTCACACTTTACAAATAGGCATAACGCAATGAAAGTTATTGAACTGCCAAAATATTGGCATTGGAAGTGCCCTGCGTAATTACACTGCAGATTTGTTCCCACAGCTGTTGTTTTGTATCTACGGAACCCTTAGTGTGTAAAGTCCGTTACGCACATGGTGATTTCTTGTCATTATTTTTACTTTGTATCATTGCAGGTGTATTGTGTACTTTTCTACACAAGTTAAAGTTTCTACACAAATGTAGAAACTAATTTTTCGTTCTGTTGCGCATGATTAACAATTAGTGTCTGAGATGTTGGTCTGGTCTGCTTCTTTTCGTGTGGTTAGTGACTAACCAGTCAGAGTTTTTATGCTGCCCATGGGCCTCTGACTAAGCTTCACACGCTGTTGAGACTTGGCAGTCCGACGGTCACACCACTAGGCTATCACTGCTATGTCGGTCTGGTGGTCGCCCCCTATTTATTTATTTGTTTAATGCACATTGTACACAACCATAGTTATACGCTAGGCTTAAAACTAGTGAGTACATGACCTTATTAGGGCGCAGCAAGATAACTTAAAACTAATAATATAATTGCAATGAGTAGATGAGTAGGTAGGTATTTCATAGGACTTAAACAGTGGGTCTGATATAGGTCCATCTCTATCTAACCTTTCGGCCAATACAGGCATGATGTAATGACGTTATTTTAAAATTTTGTCTTCTATAAATATACCTAAGAACACGCACCTAACCATTATACCCAAAAAAAACTTTTTCACTCGATATTGAACAAGTTTTTAAAGGATGTTTTTCTCAAACAGACAACCTTTGAGACAATATACAACCCTCAGAACCTATTACATAGAAGCAATATTCAGTCCTTAGGTACAGCAGCTTTTGTTATGAAAGTGTATTACAATGATCGTAAAGTAAATTGCAGAAGGACCACCGCTTGTTATGTGGACTTCTTTTTAGTAAACTCTCGTTTAAACACTGGGAAGTGGTGGAAAATGAAGGAGTTTAGTGCTAAATCGGGGCCTTAGATACAGCAGACACCTTTCCTCGATACGGGTCGCATTTTGAGGAGGTTCTTGTCTCTGCAGCCTTAACCACCGGTAGCTTGGACCCTGCTCCGGACACCGGCGGACCACTATTTTTTATATTATTTTGTTTATTGTTTTTTTTATAAAAATACTAGCTGACCCGACAGACGTCGTCATGTCTTAACTATGATACTTACCCTACCTACTACCCACCTAACTTTTCTCACTTTTTAAACCTTCGCTGGACTACGACAAACATTTCAACACCAAAATCAGCTAAATCGGCCCAACCTTTCTCGAGTTTTAGCGAGACTAACGACCAGCAATTGATTTTTATTTATATAGATAGATTAAAAATGTATTAACCCTTTACCAGGCCTCGGGCAAATCCTAGTAATAATGTTTTTTTCGTAGATTTAGATGAGTGATAACATTTGGTATGAGATTTTGTCAATTATTATAATATATAATATAAGTAATATTTCTATATTGGCGTTTTTGACAGATTGTGCTAGATTCTTTACCAAAATCTGGTAAAAACTCTAAAAATCTAGGTGGGAAATGCTCAATCCATAGCCTGGCTAGTATAGAAGTAAATGAATAAACGAAAATTAAGATAAACGCTGCAAAAATCCCTACCAACATCGTCAACCAAAAGCTCGTCTTCGCTTAAAGACATGTTATATTTCTGAATAGGAAAAAATGTTTAATATAGATTTGAACAATATTATGTGTCTCGTGGTCGAAAGCGCAACTGCTGAGCCTCCCGTGAGTCCTTTGTGTTTTAGTGCACTCATACAATGTAAGGATGGAGCCACTGCGGTTAGTCCTTCTCACAGGTGAGCGTCCACGTGGTTAGTGCCCTTCACTTTTCCCTGCACAACAAGGTGTTCTGTAGTAGCCTTACGCCTTGAGACATCTGGTCAGAAGATTCTCCTTTTTCCATAGATTAGGAGTAAACTTTACACCCAATTCCCCAGACCTCTATAATCTATCTTCGTCCTCTTCGTGTGATCAGTGACTTACTTGGTATCAGAGTTATTATGCTGCGCATGGGCCTCTAACTTAGCTTCACATGCTGTTGAAAACTATCTCTCAGACATACTGGTTTCTTCGCGATGTTTTCCTTCACCGATTTTAAAGAAAGTGATGATTATACAATACGCACATGAATCCGTAAAATCAGAGGTGCGTGCCTTAGGTGTGAACTCGAATCCTATGACTTCTAGGCTGTCCGACGGTCACAACACTAGGCTATCAAATTCAAACTTAAAGCATTTATTTCAAATAAACCAATTACAGGCACTTTTGAACGGTCAAGGGGTCGGTCAGTCAGAAAGATGAAGCTAGTTGTTCATTCCAAAGCAGTAGGTACCTGTGGAGAAGAACGGGCAAGAAACTCCACGGACACTCTTTTAAATCAGAATATGGTTACAAAGTATGGGTTACATCAATCAGTGTCCGTAATAAAAGATTTTAAAAAAGTAATGGAAAACAATTCAAATTAAATTTAATTTTAAAAGATTTTTTCTGTATCACTGCTGTCTCTATAATCTATGTTATATTATAGTCTATCAAGATAAGTTACTGCACACGTTGATCCTTCTTTATCTACCTGTTCAGTATTCTAACCTACATTGTATAGGTACTTGTTTGTCTTAAGGGCTAACAACAAGGCTACTCTGATTGAGTTAGTTCAGTTATCGCCGGCGCTATATCTAAATATTGTGCGCAAACAACGATAATGAAGAGTTACTCTCAATTACTTTGAGGGTAGCTAAATCTAGATTTTCATTTTGGTAATTGAAAGACTTCTTTTTCTTCTTTTTGTGTAGTTAGTGACTAACCTGGTGTCAGAGTTTTTATGCTGCCCATGGGCCTCTGACTTAGCTTCACATGCTGTTGAGAAATATCTCTCAGACATGCTGGTTTCCTCACGATGTTTTCCTTCCCCGATTTTTAAGCAAGTGATAATTATACAATACGCACATGAATCCGTAAAATCAGAGGTGCGTGCCTTGGGTTCGAACTTGAGACCTATGACTTAGGATAGGATTAAAAGACTAAGGATAGGGGAGGCACTCGAGGCTAAGTAATAATAATAATAAACATTTATTTTCAGAATCACTTCCATATTTGTTAGTAACAATGTAAACTTATTAACAAGTGTTAGTAAAAAGGTGCATGAGGCTCGACCCAGGGGAATGTCTACTTGACGTGAAGTCGTATCAATCGCCCCAGGATCGGAGAGTCCTACCTGTCAGCTTACGTACTAAGAATGATGTTGGGGCTAGCGCGCACACGGCGAAGCAGTGAAGCGCATCTCTTGCGCATGATAGCCGAAAAACTGTCAGCGTTCGCGTCGGCAAACATGCCGGACGCGCCTAATAACAGCCGCACGGATCGATCCATCAGGTGAAGCTCCGCTTGCCGGGTTTAGTCCGTGGATAGGTGACCATCTTTACATACCGAGACTCCTCCGTGTCTCGGAAAGCACGTTAAGCCGTTGGTCTCGGCTATCATTCATATCCATGAATGACAGCCGAGACCAATAGTTTGACAGTCATTACGAGTCATCAAAAGCCTGAAAGTCTGGCAGCCAGTGTTGCCAAGGGGTAACGTATTACCCAGTTACTGACTGGGTTGTGGAGGTCGGATAGGCAGTCGCTGCTTGTAAAATACTGGTATTCAGCTGCTTCCGGTCTGGAAGCCGACCCCAATATAGTTGGGAAAAGACTACGCAATTTGATTGATTGGAAGACTTACATATTGTAAGTTCTTTGTTCCTCAACATGATCAATAAGGAAACCATAAAACATGCCAAGGTTTTTGATTACGAAGACTTTCTTCACTCTCAAAAGGTATCTTAGTGATTTCTAAGAAATTAATGACTTGTAATTATTTTAGAGATAATTATTATATTCTTCTTCTTCTTTAATTATGATCCACAATAGTATCTGATTTTATTACATTTTCGAGGAAATATTTAATGAACACATTCTTTCATTATTATTCCTCTTTAATTATAAACAGTAGACTGCCGAGTCGGGCAAAGTTATTTGATTTTTTCATTTTGTATAATTATGTGGGAACCTATTAGATTCCTTAAAATAGGACCTAATGGGAATGGGATTTTTATGGTGAACATTAAAAGACAGTATTCCATACTATTCTACTCCTAATTAAAATTAGACTCCGACTTACGAGTAGGGCGTAGGTTCGAACCCAGAAAGGTGCACATAATTTCATCACCACTGCTCTCAAAGCGGTAAAGGGAAACATCACGAGGAAATTGGTATGAATTAGAAGAAATGTGATATCTACTAACCCGCACTGGGCTCATATGGGGTGGATTAAAGCTCACTTCTTCTCATTCAGAGGAGGCCTGTGCCCCAACAGTACATTATAACATTATAGGCTGAGTATTTAATTCCACGTAGGACCAGAATTCTTACATTTCCCATCGGGCATTTTATTGGCTTGTCTATTCTTTAAAATAATGGAACATTAACTTATAACTTCATCTTTTGACAGAACTGTTGTGCTATTCTGTTAAACTTAAGCAGTGACAGTCTAGTGGTGCGACCGTCGGACTATCAAGACATAGGTCCCGAGATCGAACCCAAGACATTGTAATGATCGATATTTTAGCTCTCGACACTAGATGGCGTTACTAGGCTCGCCACAATAGATTTAAGCAGACCATTGAAAATTAAAAAGTGACGGTAGGAGAAAAATAATATAAGGGGGTAAGGTGAATGATTGGACAGAGGAAAAGACTAAAAGAGATCGCTCCATCATTACTTGCATAATTTCTGCCATTAAAATTCGGAAATTTACAGAATAAATATAGTCATTGGTGCATGTTGTGAATTAGTGTGTGAGTGTACTTCAAAGTAATGGGGTAAGTGTTTACGTCTATTAACGAACTGAGACAGGTTGGATAATTGTCGTAGATATTTACTTATGTTCACCTTTCTAGTCATTATGGTGTTAGTGTTAAATTGTAGAATTAGTAACTATACCTACACTTAATAAATTCGTTGATACTGCTTTGCTTGATTCAGTTTACTTGGAACCCTGGTCATGACAACATGCACCTCTGATTTTTAGGATTTATGTGCGTATTGTATAATTATCACTTGCTTATGACATCAGTGAAAATATGATGAATATCGGTGATGAAACCGGCATGCTTGATATACTTTAACAGTATGTATGTATGTATGGTCCGGGGCCCATGGGCAGCTTAAAAACTCTGACACCAGGTTAGTCACTAACTACACAAAAAAGAAAGAATGATTCTGTTCACCGTCAAAACGCAGGTGAAGTGAGTTCAAAGTGAACTGTCAATCTCTAGCATTAAGTGGAACGACAGCTCACTTCACAAAGTCAAAGTCAAATCATTTATTTCAAATAGGCAAAAAAAGGCACTTTTGAACGTCAAAAATGAACAAGAAATAGAATTAATTCTAGTCGCCCCTTCCAAAAGGTATAGTTTCGTGTGGAGAAGATATGCAAGAAACTCCAACGTTACTCTTTTAAAATGTTGGACAATGTTTTGAATACATAAAATTATAACATTATATGTGAAGACGTAGCACCCAGAATAAAAACAATACACCACAAAAGGTAAAAAAAAAACAAATGTAGCAATGGCAGGTAAACTTAATTATGTCTTATGTACATGGTGCTCACATATTTGCAAACATTCTAAAAGTTAATAATAATAAATTAATCAATTCACAGTTCACACTCACTTCACCTAAGTTTCGCGGTCAGATTTTTACAGAATCAACCTTCATCATAGGATTCGTGGAGCGCACGTCAAATGCTCTCCACGGATTCTACAAAGCTCGAAAAGAAACACATATTGTAATTAAAACTTAGAACAACGTTTAATTAAACATTATAAAACACAGGTCTGTGTAGCCACTCATTAATAATATTACACTTTTAACCTATGAGGAAATAAAATCTTCGCTTCATAGAGCTCATAGAATATTAGGTACAAAAGGTTTAAACCAAATTCGCCAAAGATGTCAAGAAAAATGGCCGCTCGAAATTTTGTAATTAAAAATAATAATTCAGGAATGTGGTTGTATGAATTTTAAGTTCAGAACACGAGAGATGTTACAAAAAATTATTGGTAATATATTATTACAGCGTTAAGAACATTAAATGAATTTAATTTTTAAAATTTCCGTTCGTATTAATAATGAAAACTTTACTCCAAATTAGTAGATACCTACATCAAAAGATCTTGTAGAAACACACACTTGTACGCCAAAGGCTTCTTCCTCGCTCTTATTTTAAGAAGTTAATATAGTAGTCGCTTTGTTTGTAAATTTTCATAAGCCCTGGATGGAGACTGCAATTTTACCATGGCATCCACAGGCAAGTACGGTAAAGCAGTAGACAATCCTTTGGTTGAACGGCGAGATGCTATCCAAAAAAAAACGAACGACCTGAGACCCACTGTATGTATGTGAAGCGTGTCTACGTGTGCGTTCGTTTTTGTTTGTTGTATACATCCAACCTTCTGTACCTATCTTCTATGGAAGGGGTGTGCGGTAAAATTTTTTAATTACATCCGTTTCCAAGTTTTGTGAGCTAAATAAATACAGAAAGATAGAGGGTTAGTTTTATTAAACTATCTTTATGTTTAACTGTGTTATTTTCATGGCTGTAATTCTAGTAACTGCTAATGAGTTGAGCACGACTTTTCAAGCCATAATTAATCTGATCAACTATATCATTTCATAATTGTCACCACTCCTCCCCCGAGCGTCGCCTAAAAAATATGACTTAAAAAAAATACGACTAATTTTTCAGATCATTATATTCTCATCTTATACATTTTGGACCCACCGTTTTCCATATCTCCTTTCGGTGTTAGGATTTATTTGATAGTATTCATTAGTATTTTCAATATTTTCATATTTATGGTCGTATTGTTTTCTCCACATTGTATAATAATAATAATATCTTTGGACATTTCACACAACGCCATATCGTCCCAAGCTAAGCAACCTAATGCTTGTGTTATGGTAACTAGATGGCTGATAAACTACTTATATACATTTTTTTTTTTAAATACATACATATTATAGATAGAAAAACACCCAGACCCGAAACAAATACTTATAAGTCGAACAAATATGTACGTATGATTAAAAAACAACTAAAATATTCTTTACACACATAATATTAAAGGTTTTTTTTTGCACAAACAACCTCTAAAATCCTGATAAAATGCAATAAGGTTTGTTTGAAACAAGTGAGAGTACACAGGAAGCGGACCCAGCGGTTGTGGACTCAACTAATTAACGCTAAAAAGATAAGAGATAAGTAGCTAATGAGCAAAAGTTTCTGATTGGCTACGCAGCAGTATACTTCCTACTCTAACTGGATCGTATTAGTGTGTTTGTGTTCGTAGGAGAATGCGATTTTGTATAGAATAGAATAGAATATCATTTATTTGCAAATATGGGTTATACATAAGTAGGTAGTAGGTTTTTATAACAGTTCTGCCATATTTCACCATTCGGCATGCAAACATTTTCATTAAATAACATTGTTAAAATTTAAATTCTTATTTGGAACACTAGATTAGTTACTTATGTCACTGTCATTAAATAAAATTATTAAAAATTTAAATATTCATTAAAAATGTCAACTTAATTATTACATTATAAGTACCTAAAAAGAAAAAAATTTTGTAGAAGTGTTTTGTTTATAATTGTTACATTTAATTATAACTATCACGCCTGTCTCCCTGGAAGGGTCAGACAGAGCGGGAACGGTATAGTACACCCACATTGCGCTAGTTAAAAATGTCGACTTTGAAAATCTTCTTCTTTCTTTTTCGTGTGGTTAGTGACTAACCCGCTGTCTTAGGCGAACATTGAAATTTCAACTTTATTTCCGTAATCTTATGTTATACTTTTATTTGTCGCTTAAAAATACTTTGCCAGGCCGTGCCGCCAATGTGCGCCAGGCCTTAGTCGTCAGGCGTGACTTGTCGTACGGTCGTACGGTGTGTCACTTTGCAAGTCTGTCTTTATAGAAATTGTTCTTCGGATATATTATATATCGCAGAATCACGCTCTGTCGCGACGTGACTGTCTGCGGACGCCTTCAAATAGGTAGATATAATATTTATGGATCTAGATATAAATTAATCTTTAAAGAAACGCGAATTTATTTTTTAAAAGTCTAAGAAAATTTCTACATTTTTAGCAAGGTATTCTATAAAAAGCCTGCCGGATCCGTAAAGCCTGATGGGTCAGTGAAGCCTGCCGGGTCAGCGAGATTGTCCGAAAGGGTTACCGCTACCCCGGAATATAAAGGGCTAAGAAAGGAACAAGGATGGGTTTAAGTCAGTAAAAATCTGACACTCACTTCCACTCCACCCAGAGCGGGAGAAGTAATTTGATGATTTCCCATCCTCAAAAAAAAAGAATCCACTGTAGTAGGAATTTTTCGAAATAGAAATCTGCAGATTCGCGGCCCTTCACGCCTTTCTGTGGGAGCCTTGTTACACCGTAATTGGGCCACAAAGTCTTCCACGGCCACTCCATTGACCAAGCTAATTACTTCCTAAAACTTCTAAAAGATAAGTAGTTACGGTCCTAACGGAAATACCAACTTTCTTCCCTAACTGTACGCTTACACGGGCAACTTAATTGGCACAATTCTGGGCAATATTGGTCAACTATGACTTGATGGTCAATTATGACTATGACAACCAAAACTTTTTTTTTTGTCAAACTTAGCCTTTCCTAAAGTGGGCGATAACAAGCGGCCCGGGATTGTCCGAAAGGGTTACCGCTACCCCGGAACATAAAGGGCTAAGGAAGGAACTTGGATGGGTTTTAGTCAGTAAGAGTATGACACTCCCTTCCGCTCCACCCAGAGCGGGAGAAGTCATTGGATGATTTCCCAGACAGAAAAAAAAAATGGGCGATAACGGCCCCTTTGTGGGCGCTGCAGGCCTAAAGGGGGTCAGTACGAGACAAAAAAAATGGGGGCGTTGTGTAGAGGCTTACGGGGTGATTTGTAATTTTACCTAGATAGTGGTTTTTAAGTAGGTGAAAAAATGCGCTAAAAAATAATTTATTCTCAAAGTGGGCAGTAGACAAAATATTTATTTATTAACAAAGTACTGCCACATCACATACATTCAACATTCAATTATTAAAACATTTACAATTTTTTGGTCTGATGCACGTGACAATAACGGCGTACATAACATTGATTATCCATTGGCTCGGAGATAGAAAAATTAAATGAACAAACATACAATACAATTATTTAAAATTTAAATTTTGACACTGAGTGCAATAATAAATGTCAAATGGAATACAATAAATAACTCATATAATTAAATTAAGTAATAAAAATGACAATTAATTTTAGTCACAGAAATTTTGGAGAAATGCCAATAATAAAAATGTCAAACTATTAGTAGGAACATAATAATTATACAAATACCACTAATAGGCAATAATCAATTAAATAGTAGCAAGATAGTAATCAAATAATAACAATATAGTAATCAATTAAGTTATAACAAGATCGTAATCAATTAAATAATAACAAGATAATAATTTAAAATGAATAAGTTTGGGAATAATTTAAAATGAATAAGTTTGGGAACCCCTGCAAGCTATTGCTACTATTTAGATATAATGGTCACACCATATTGAGCTATATAGAGTAATAAACTGAGCAAAATTTAGATTAACAATACAAACATGATTATAGAGCAATCAAAAGTATGTAAACCTGAGTTGGTGACCAGAGACCGAAAGAACTAACATTGAACTTGTCTGGGAATAGAACACAGATATCTGCGCGTCGCTGATTAAAAACCGTACCTACTAGCATACACATTACACATACTTTATTATCACAATCGTTTTTACTTTGTGTACAGAGGCCAGCACATCAAGTTACCACAATGTGTCAAATTTCTTTGATAGTATTTCAACTTTATTGCAAAGA
Source organism: Hyppa rectilinea (assembly GCA_951799385.1). Taxonomy (NCBI): domain Eukaryota; kingdom Metazoa; phylum Arthropoda; class Insecta; order Lepidoptera; family Noctuidae; genus Hyppa; species Hyppa rectilinea. The sequence goes on along the minus strand of OX637324.1, from coordinate 1,764,092 downwards.
CATAAGGTTCATTTTTAATTGAGAAAATTTGACAGTTAGGGATAGCTTGATGTGCTGGCGTCTGTACATAATCAGCCTATAATGTTCCCACTGCTGGGACACAGGCCTCCTCTCTAAGAGAGGGAGTGGGCCATAATCCACCACGCAGCCCAGTGCGGGTTGCCGGATGTCACACGTCTTCGAATTTTTGGGTCTAGGACATGCCTGTTCCTCACGATGTTTTCCTTCACCGTTTTGAGAGCAGTGGTGATGAAATGAAATACAAAAAGTATAGCGCCTGCTTGGGTTCGAACTCACGACCTACAAATCGTAAGTCGAGCCCGATACTACTGGGCCACCATTGCTGCTACATTGTGTGCATTCATCAATAATAGCGATATTCTGGTTCAATTTTTGAATTCATACAATAAGTCGGTCGACGGACATTCTATTTGTCTCGTCGAAATGTATTGTTGTCATTGAAATATGTGAGGTGATATAAAATTTATCACCACACAATACATTTTTACTTAAATGAAAAATTTGCTGATATTATTGTGTAGGTATACCGGATGAATATGTTAACGTCTGGGAAAAATTGGGTATAATAGAAAAAGCGGAAACAAAACCTTTGGTGTTGAAGTTTTTGCAATTGTTTTTCATAAAAATATCATGTATTTAAACCATTATGAAGTATATATCAATCAAACTACTACTGGAGAACATTCAATGTAATGTACATTACAATAGGCTTAAAGCTAATGTACATAAGCTTTAAGCCTATCATAAGCTCTTCACACATTATCGAATGCAGTTAAATATTTGAGTACAATATACTTTTTTATTTTTTGGCCTTCTGAAAGGCCCAAAAAACATCTTTTGTTTTTTTATGAGCAAATAGGAATTTAAATAGATTGTTCACTGTTGCCGGGAAAAATTGCTCAAAAACTGCCCGTGCAAGCACAACTTAAAAGTGTCACGTTTGTTCCCCCTGAGTTCAAGTTATGGCTGGCATCTGCACGCGGGCTCTTGTAGGAATAGTTCGAAAGTTTATCGGAGACAGCGCCTCATTATCTTAATCAATAATTATCTACCTGATTATTGACCTTGTTAGATGTGAAATTGCAGATTACCAAAAACAGAACTAGAAACAAACTGATCCCACGTATGCAACGCATTATAATGTCTTTTTGGGGGTGGGAAATCATCAAATGACTCTTCCGGCTCTTACTTTTACTGACCAAAACCCGTCCATGTTCCTTCCTTTGGATGGGTTTTAGTCAGTAAGAGTCTGACACTCCCTTCCGCTCCACCCAGAGCGGGAGCAGTCATTGGATGATTTCCCAGCCTTAAAAAAAAAAAAAGCCCTTTATGTTCCGGGGTAGCGGTAGCCCTTTCGGGCAATCCCGCTGACCCGGGAGGCTTCGGCCCTTACGGCGCGCGTGGAACACGTACGCGCCGTCCGGCACGGTCTGGTCCTGATCGGACGGTGAGCTAACCATTACTCACCTGTGAACTGTTTCTGAGACATCACTAGCTTCAATATTTTTTATACATTTTTTATAAATTGTCTTGAGGGTAAGCTTCTGTTTATAGGCCAATATGTGGTTACAACCTCAAAAGTGTGGGTACTCAGATAAAATAGTTGCAGGTACACGAAGATTTTTGTTGGGCGTCAATATACTAGTGACGGTAGAATAAAACCAACGTTGGATGACAGATAGCGGGTTAGTCACTTGGAAACCGTTTTTAGCGCCACCAACGGTGCCACTCTGTGAAATGTACAAGAGGTGAAATTAAATTCATGGGCATTATTTTAAGGGGTTTTTGTGCTCATCATTATGAACATCTTTCTGAATATAAGCTGTTTCATACATTATGCTCGCAAAAATCGTCAAAATGTAGGGAACAGTTAATTTTTTTTTACGATTTCAGATTTGTTCCCATAGTGAAAGTTGATAATAAAGTGTGATGAAAAGTGCGTATATGTGTGGTGAAACGTGCGTGTATGTGTGGTGAAAAGCGTCAGTGTGTCCCATTGTGCTCTGCCCTACAATATCCAGCAGGACTCGAATTTTCTGCCGAGTTCAAGACATCAGTGACGGTGAATTGAAGGTAAGTGGTGCATGTTTCCTACCGATTTCCCGTTTTCTGGTATCATACTTTCGTCGTCCTATTTGCATCGTTTTTGCAAGTTCACACACATCATAAATACTTTTTCTCCTCATACAGTCTACTACTTTAAACCAGCACCCTGCGTCTAGGGCCATTCGCGCTCAATTTTATAACATTTCCGCATAATAGTTATGCGCCGCCAAATAGTACAGACGCCAGCACATCAAGCTATCCCTAACTATCAAATTTTCTCAATTAAACATGAACCTTATGACTTTGCAATAAAGTTGAAATACTATCAAAGGAATTTGACAGTTTTGGTAACTTGATGTGCTGGCCTCTGTACCTACTTATTTACGATAAGCATACTGATCGGTACCAAAAAAAAACGAAACAAAAGGTGTTTGTCTATTGAGATCTGACCGGAAAAATTCAACGCTTAGTATATTATAAGTTTTTAGGGTTCTTTACCCAAAGATTAAACCGGAACCCTGTTACTAAAACACCGCTATCCGTCCGTCCATCTATCTATCCGTCTGTCACCAGGCTGTATCTAATGAACCGTGATAGTTAGAAGGTTGAAATTTTCACATAAATGATGTATTTATATTGCCGCTATAACAACAAATACTAAAAAAAGCACAATTAAACAAATCCTTATAGGGGCTCTCATACAACAGACATGCAGATTTTTTGCCGTTTTTAATATATTTTTATGCAATGCTTGTGGGAACAATAATTATTATTAATAGGTAATTTTGAGGCCACAATAAATAAAGGCTCACTCAAACATTACAGGATCATAAAATCTCCCAAAAGACCACTTCTACCCTCGCAGTACACTTCGCTCGATATGACACTAACACCGTGAACTAATCCGTATCTTGCGCCTGCCTGTCCCATTGATGCCAGTAATCCATTTAGTCACCTCAATGACGCTCGAGGGATAGGTGGCCTGGTTTTAGGAAAGATGACTTTGGATATGGAACTTGAGTTGGGAAGCTACGGTCACCCAACTGGGGCATTGACTTTTGTTTTCTTATGAAAGAATTTTATTTTAGTTTAGATTGCCGAACCATTTTTTTTTCATTCAAATAGTCAGTGGTTCCACGCACAATTCTGGTACTTACGTAGGCACAAGGGAGGGCCTTTTGAACGTCAAAATAAACAAGAAAGAGAATTGATTCTAGTCGCCCCTTCCAAAAGTTAGTTTCGTGTGGAGAAGGACGGGCAAGAAACTCCATAATTACTCTTTTAAAATGTTGTACAATGTTTTGTATACCTACCTAAATGAATTATAAAATTATAGGTAGTACGTACTTAGGTACTATTCTATCGTGGATACGATACGATAGACGTAGTCGGGGAAAAAGCCAGGCCAACATTCGATCATTAGGACTATGACGAAATGTTTAACTAGTAAGGCGAAAGTGACAGGAGGAGTTGTATTAATGCTTACAATTATTATGCTTCGGTAAAAAACAGTTATTACGACCACTTAAGTTTTTATTGCCCTAAAACCTGGCACTTACAGAAAAAAATTTTATTTGGAACGCCAACATAAAAAAAATTAAAACATAATCAAAAAAAAATAACAAAAGTATTACCTATTATAAACAACATCGTAATAACAGTTAGAAAGGGCTATACAACGGTTAATGACATAACAAAATTTATAAATAGTAAGAGAATACTTTAGTTACAGTTAAAAAAAAAGCTAGCAAAATCGCTTAGCCTCTTAATCAAAGAACGATACTAACTCCTGCAGTGGGTAAACGGAAACCGTGGACCGTCACACGACGCTGCACTTCAAAGGAAATCTTTTCAAGTCACGTGCCACTAGAAGTGGTATCCCTCGAAGAACTCATTCATATTAATCTGCCAAGTACTTAGCGTCACCGTCGCATCGTATCGCCGTGGCTTTTGGCATTGGCTGCCGCATTTGCCGCCCGCACGATAAATCTTAAACTGGACGACAAAAAAAAAACGAACAAGTACGCATTTATGTACTTCCTAGCTTTTGCCCGCGTGGAATTCGGTTATATTGCAATATCCCCCTAAAAAGATGTGTTTTAGGTATCAATTGGCTTAGTGAGGAGCTTTGGCTTAGTAATAACAGCCGCACAGGTCAATCCATCAGGTTAAGCTACGCTTGCCAGGGTTGGCCGTGGATGGGTGACCATCTTTACATACCGAAACTCCTTCGTGCCCCGGAAAGCACGTTAAACCGTTGGTCCCGGCTGTCATTTGTGCATCTTTGGCAGTCGTTACGGATCGTCTGAAGCCCGAAAATCTGACAACCACTCTTACCAAGGGGTATCCTATTACCCAGTTGTGGAGGTCAGATAGGCAGTCGCTCTATGTAAAATACTGGTATTCAGCTGCATCCGGTTAGACTGGAAGCCGACCCCAACATAGTTGAGAAAAGGTAAGGTAGATTGTTAGGTATCAATTCGAATTAAACAAGACACGCAGTAATATCCCCTTTAAAATTGACTACCCCTTTTCACCCACTAGGAGGTAAATTTTCAATATACCTTCATACACGTTATTCTTTATTTATGATTTTAATTTATTTTAATCCGACCGCGCGTTAAAATTCTTCCATACAAACTTTGACACCCACCAACTTCCGTTTAGGGGGTTGTTTTGCAAAACAAAATTACAAACTTTATTATTTACTTAAAGAAGTATTTGTGCTAAGTTTCAAGTTAATAACTCCAGGAATATTAAGATTTTTCATTCAAACTTTCATCCTCACTTTTTACCCCCTTAGAGATATATTTTCGAAAAACCCTGATACGCGTTATTTTTCACTTTTGGTTTTAGACATAAATACTCAGTTAATCGGGTCGCGTGTTAAAATTCTTCCATAAAAACTTTAACATCTCCCATCCCCCTTTGAGGGGCTGTTTAGTAAAACAAAAATTACAAACTAAATAATTTACTAAGATAAATATCTATTTCAAATTTCTTTTCCTTCTTTTCTTTCTTCAGGTAAATAATAGACACATGTAGTACCTTCATGTGTCTATGTATTATTTATTTTCGAATGAGAACTTCATTTACAGGTAAGTTCGTTTAATCATCAATAGCCTAAAGTGGTGTGACCATCGGACTGCCATAGGACCGCGCGCACTTCTGATTTTACGGATTCATGTGCATATTGTATAATTATCACTTGTTTAAAAATCGGTGAAGGAAAACATCGTGAGGAAACCAGTATATCTGAAAGATATTTCTCAACAACATGTGAAGCTAAGTCAGAGGCTCATGTGCTGCATAAAGGTCTGACACCAGGTTAGTGACTAACCACACGAAAAGGAAATACTGGAAGTAGTCCCTGAGTAAAATGGCCGTGTCTCTTCCGGACAGACGGATTAGCATAAATCAGCATAAAACTCTGACACCAGGTTAGTCACTAACCACACGAAAAAGAAGAAGACAGATAAAGTCCAAAATAAAACGACAACTGTCTAGTTACTTAGTAAAGAATTTATTCTAGCTCCCTTCAGGAATTAAACGTTTCGTTCCATCCTATCACTTTTTATAGCGGTACAAATAAAAATCGGTCTAACTACTGGGGCTTCTAAATAATTTTCCCTTGACTTAGAACATCTGTTATTTACGATTGATAAAAGTTACAAGCTCAAGCGAATTTATGGAATAAATCGTCATCATAATAAATTATAACAAAAGCAATACAGTGTGTTAGGTTAAACGAGGAACATACTTTCAGGTTGTGTAGTACTCGTGGAAATCAACAACTTTGTTCATGGGTCCAACTCTGATATATTAAAAAAAAAATCAGCCGTTCCATACATTTTGACGAATTATGTGTGTTAAAGGTATAATTCCATAGTCAAAGTTGTTCATTTTCATGAGTAAAGTAACCCCTGAAAGTATGTCCCTGAAAGTTAAACCTAACACACTGTATAATTTCATTCATGAATTGTTTTTTTATCTCTTTTTTACGGACGCTTCCGTACGCAAAATATACGCATTGCCGTGGAGTTGCGAACACCAGCCCGTATTACCTATTACGGACGCCTGAAACGTTCTGCATCGTTCTCACATGTATATTAACAGCATGAGCACTTTGTCTAGGACAGCCTTTCCCAAACTGGTCGATAACGCCCCCTGTGGGCGCTGCAGGAATAAAGGGGGACAGTACGAGACCCAGAAAAAAAATGGGGCGTTGTGTAGAGGCAAATTGTAATTTTGTCTAAATAGTGATTTTTAAGTAGGTGAAAAATGGGGGCGCTTAAAAATAATTTATTCTCAAAGTAGACAGTAGACAAAATAAGTTTGGGAGCCCCTGCAAGCTATTGCTACTAGATATTGAATAATTCAGCCATATAAATGGTGTTTGAAAGTGTTTTTTAACGAATCTTTCAACCCGCTCCCCGCTCCCAACTTAACCCACCAATCAGCTTTGAGCGATAGCGGGTTACTAGGCCCCACGGGCTGTGTGTCGTTTACCTGCAGCTCCCTGGTCATTTAGACCCCATGTTACTTTTGCCGGGGTGAAATACGGTTAACCGTATCGCCTTTGACATCGGGACGCGGGACGGTTGGAATGTTTTTCGCCCTGTTTACTCGATTTTCCTATAATTAGGGGTATTCGAATGTTTCAAAGGAAAGTTAAGTGTGTGATTTAGACTTTTTTGGAGAGGGGTGGGGGGTTGAAATGTGATTTTGGGCTGTTCAAGATTATGTGAGTGGGTACGGTAATTGATTTATACTTTATGTTGAAATATTATGTTTTTTTTTCTCAATAGCAGCCCGGAGTTTGGGATTGTGCCCGGTTGCTCACCCCCTATCACATGAGACTTAATAACTGGCGAAATGTGGGGGTACTATAGCTACATCCCTGCCCAACCCTTCGGGGTATACAAAGTGTGTTATGTTTTTTAGGACTAAGAAAATTTTTCGCGTTTATTAGTAAAGATTCGGATGCGGTGTTCCTATTTCAATAACATGAGATTAATCTCTTCCAATACCGCATAGCCATAAAATTAACTGCTCAACATTGAACTGTACAAAAAAAATATATTCATAGGAGCAATTAGAGCAGGATCACCCCGCATTATCTTTTCTTTTATTTGAGGGTGGGAAAGCATCTAATGACTGCTCTCGCTCTGGGTGGAGCGGAAGGGAGTGTCAGACTCGTACTGACTAAAACCCATCCCTGTTCCTTTCTTACCCCTTTATGTTCCGGGATAGCCGTAACCCTTTCGGACAACTCCGCTGAATCCCACATTATCTTGTGAGGTACTTTTAGTAAAACTTTCTAAGACATTCTCTGAACATATTAATCCCTTAATGTAATTCAGCACATTCACATGAAGAGCCCATATTATACTTCGTATCTTAGATCTCGGTCAGGTCTTAAATATCTACTTGAAATTCAAAATAGTCCTAATTACCCCTAGGATACCCACGAAATGTCTCGTCCTTCTCATTCAAACCAGTGGCCTAACGGCGCCTGTAGAATGTATAATTTCAACCTCTTCAATTCTGTACGTTTCTTTTCAACGTAGTTGCAAAACAACCTAAAATTACGGCGACAGCCAAAAGGTTAATTGACCCGTTTATTACGAGATGTTTGTCAAAAAATTATGTTCAATTAAAAACATTCTTTGAGTGAAAATACGAGAATATAATTTTACACGCGGCATTTTTTTCTGACGGTTATATTTAAATAAAAATGACTGGGTTGACAAGGGTTTATTGAGAAAAATAGTGTTTCAAAGAACTTGGTTTATTGGAAATGATGTATCAAATGTCTATCAAAGAATGTCGTTTCAAGAAATTACGATATCATGTAACATGAGTTAACTTTCATTTTTAGATGGTTTTGAGGGTTTTGAGGGTGGAAAATCATTAAATGACTCCTCCCGCTCTGGGTGGAGCGGAAGGGGGTGTCAGACTCTTACTGAATAAAACCTCTCTATGTTCCTTTCTTAGCCCTTTATGATCCGAGGTAGCGGTAACCATTTCGGACAATTCTGCTGACCCGGCAGGCATCGGCCCTAACGGGCCCCTTCCTTAATGTTGGCAACTCTATAAGTTTCATCCGGCATGGGCCTGGTCCTGAGACGCATGAGAGTATATTGATCAGTTAGTTAGGGGCGTCCTGTTTCCCAGTTAATGATCCACGTCGCAAAAAAAAAATGGTCGGTAAAATCGGTAAGTCTGGACGCCGATCTTAAGCTAGTCAGGAAAAGGGCTCGACAGGTGACCTATTGGCGCCAATACTCCCGAAAACGTTTGTTTTTCTACAGGGTGCTGACGTCTGAATACGTGAACTATTTTACTTAAGTGAACAATCACTTTTTGTTGAAGGGTTTGTGCAAAAAGTTTTGGGTTAGGAGCTTTACTCTCTTGAGACAAGCCTCCGAAGTGATCGATCATCTTAACATTATTAGATCGTGTGACGAAAACATGAAAGGATTACATATATGTACCTACAAGTAGGTGACCTGGAAATCTTTACACGACTTTGGACTCAGGTTGGCCGAAGCAAGACGGAATGGATGGAAGAAAACCTGCTCAGGTGGAGGATTCATAGACAACTCCGTCTTGAAGTTGTCGCACTGTTTCACTAATGATGTGATGCTTAACGTATCCTGCGTGTCCTGTCGTCTGCACGTTACAGGAACTGAGAGACGCTAGTGATGGCAACAAAAACGTAGCCGAATTCTGGGCCGAGTCCATTCAGATTGCCATCGACACGCTAAGAAGAAGAACGCCATGTACAACGATCACGGGAAGAAGCCTTATGTAAGAGTTTATATATGTACGTGTCTATCATTAGCGTCTTAGACATTGTTTCTCAATCGGTTAACATAACGTAGCATACACAGGCCTCTCGGTAAAAAAGTGGGTCGTTATCCGAAATTTGGTTCTAGGACATGCCGGCTTCATCACGATGTTTTCCTTCACTGTTTTGAGAACAGTGGTGTTGAAAAAATGTATATTAAGCAAACCGCCTGTCTGGGTTCGAACCTACAAGCTATGAGGCCACCACTACTCTGTCACACTATCGGAAGTCAGTCATAAAATAAATGTTATATACGAAAGCGAAACAAGTGAAATAACATACACGACGAAATCAGAATTAATATAAAACATAAACTTTCAATTTGACAATTTGGTTCCATAATATTCTGTACTAGGGAGAAATGTTGGGGTGGCGGTGAAATTTTCACAAAAACGATCTAAGTATCTGCCTAGCCTTTTCCAAACTATGTTGGGGTCGGCTTCTAGCCTAACCAGATGCAGCTGAATACCTACCAGTATTTTACATAGAAGACTACCTTTCTGACTTCCAAAACCCAGTAACTGGACAACACGATACCCCTTGGTAAGACTGGCTGTCAGATTTTCGGGCTTCTGACGACCCGTAACGTAACGACTGTCAAAGATGCACAAATGAACACCGGGACCAACGGCTTAACGTGCTTTCTGAGGCACGGAGGAGTCTCGGTATGTAAAGATGGTCACCCATCCACGGCCAACCCCTGCAAGCGTCGCTTAACCTGATGAATCGACCTGTGCGGCTGTAGTACTTAGCCCAAACGAATAGCCGGAAATATCTAGTCAACTTATATTGCCTTTGCATGAATACCTCTAATGTCATTACACTTGACCGCTACAATTAAACTGAATAAGGGTAGGTTCACCACAGTTAGTTCAATGGGGTCAGATAAGTTAAATTTCAACCCCGCGACCCAACGATCGCCAATCAACACGGGTTAATGCTTCCAAACAATAATTACAATTACGAATATGGATAGTTCAGTTTTATAGGGTCCTTGGTCTTTCAAGGTCGCAAGGACCAAGGAGCGGCGCAAAAGGGAAGTTCGGCGTAAAATTCGAAGTAGCGAGGCGGAAAATTTAAATTCGGGGATTTTTAAAAGACCCGGACTTACCGGGTTTGAATTGTGCCCGGAAATTGAAGACAAAATGCTACCAAGGGATTACGCAAAGCGGATGGGTAGCGAGGTCTTTCTGTTTTACTTTTAAAATCAAATATTGCTAATGCGATATTGGTCTATTAAAAGTGTTAACCCTTTTGAATTGACGATTTAATCGCAGATCTTAACCTTAACCCGCGACCGGGTTAGGATTTTGGGTCAGGTTCGGACTAATCCATTTTCTCGTGCCATCGTAGGTCGTAGTAAGGACAATCTCCGCAAGTGGGGGTTCAAAGACGGTTCAGATCGCCGATGTGTATGCGTCGTCTCATTGAAAAGACATTGTTTATTCTGTAAATAGGATACCCATCGGAATCAGTTTTACACATAAAAATATTTTTTTATGCAAGCTACGTAGACGGTGTCCGTGTTTCCTATATGACTTCTCGGAGAAGAAAAGCCGAAACTCAGAGGTCGCGGTCTCTTTTAATGTCCAAATATAGTCTTGGTCAGATCATGTGAGGACCATGTTATGTAGATCCGTGTCTGAAAATAATGATCTTTTGAAGAAAGAACCACACACAAATAATGTGGGTGAACTTAGCAGAGCAGTTCCCAGCAGAGCGCAAAAAAACAAGAGTTCTATTCGCATGCGGAAGAGTTCTAGAGTTCCTGATACTTAAAAAAAATAGTTCTGGCGTTTTTGCCTAAAAAAAGTCGAATGAAAATATGCTCTGCTAACTTCCGTTAGCAGATCATTTTTTCCAAAATTAAAATTAAAAAACTGTTTTAGACGCACAATGGTGAGTTCTATAGTTCCTTATACTTTTCCGAAAGAGTTCTGCCGAGCTAACCCAATAAAAAAATAAAACATAAATATTTACCTGTTTCTAGGAAAAGTCAATCATTTTGATAAAACAGGCATAAATAAGGTAATTTGCGTATTTGCTGCTGAGAACTGCTCTGCTAAGTTCACCCACATACACAAATATAGTAGTTATAAAGTGATATGTTCCGTTCCCACAGACAGACCGTGAAAACGGTTTTGTGGCCATAGTTCATAAATTAAGATTTTTTTGTAAACTTTTTTTTTAATATAAATAAATATAAATACGTATCTATATGCTTAAGTGCACCTGTGCAAGCATTTATCAATAATTGTGTAGCTCAACTCAGAACATCAATCAATCAATCAATCAATAGTCTTTATTTGTAAACATAGGTTACATCAGTGTGCAGGATGTTACAATGATTGTTATAAAAATATTACAGTTTCTCTATGTTTTGCCATTTGGCGTACAAATATACATTTGAGGAGGCTTCATTATTAAAGACCTCAAAAAACTTACAATTCATCATCTGCCTAGCCTTTTCCCAAATATGTTGGGTACCGCTTCCGGTACCTACTTTACATGGAGCGGCTGCCTATCTGATCTCCACAACCCAGTTACTAGATAACACAATACCCTTGGTAAGACTAGTTGTCAGATTTCAGGCTTCTGATCACCTACCGTCAAAAAAACTCAAAGCATTTATCTATAGGTACTGTAGAGCCTTAGAGTAAAACCTTATGTTATACATGGCTGGTAAATATCTGACGGCATTCGAACCTTTCAAATGTATTAAGAATAGATTAGGATTTGATATATTCTAGACTTTACGTCTGGCAGCGCGCCTAGACAGATGTATTCGTTATAACAAAGTGAAAATATATTGATTCGTTGAATTTATTACGGGTTTCTCTTCGTAATACTAGAAGCCCCTCACACATTACACGCTCTACCACTGAGCCCCCTTAGTAGAGGATCTTCCATCCTCTACATTTTGGTGGAGTACGCCAGAGTCTCCACTAGAAGACGCGGTACGATCCCGCTCGTTCGTTTTTTCTTATATTGGTGTGTGCAGAACCTAATAATATCTGCACAAGTAAAGAAAATAAAATATAACCAAAATTTCGGTTAAACCGTTTAACGGGCGTTCTACGCATCGTGGTGGATGTGACTGCACGAACAAGTAAATGATAATATCAATACAAGATATAAAGGAAAACTGTTTCAACGAGTATTCAACGAGTATATGTTTACGCATCCTGTTCGTGGTGCGCGATATTATAAAAACGACGCCCTAGTCGTATTATGAAGCAAAGCGATTAAAGCAGGCGAATGAAACAACGCCTGGATATTCAAAGCTAAGTGGTTTTTATAGTTTCGTAATAATGGTTACCATGGAGACCATGATTATTTATTCCGCCTACAACGGCGTATGCTTTGAAGATTTCTTAGCCGAATTTAAAGTGTTAGCAATAGATAAGAAGTGGATAAAGAGCAATTGGGCTCTGATTATGGGCGCATTTATGCAGGGTCCAGCCCGCATTTATTATTCCACGATATTATATAATGATCAAGAGATCAGTTTCGAGGCAATGTGTGACGCACTGAGGAAGGAGTTCCCGTGCAGAGTGCACAAGGGAGTGTGTGTTCCTGTTGTGCAGGACACTGTAACAAATGCTGTTGTAATTTCTAGCGCAACAGAAGAGAAGGTGCTAGTTACGGAGCCAAGCTGCCTTGTGAGCAGTGATGATGATGATGTTGTGAGCAGTGTTGATGACGACGTTGATGATGTTGTTGGCGCTGACGTGCGAAGCTGCCTAGACAGCTGTGATGTGGATGAGGAGACCGAAGTGTTCGAGTCAAAACACGAGGAAGAACTGGACGAATCGGGTCGGTCCAGTCCTGTTATTAATGATGATTCTGTTTCAGAGCTTAATGATGAATTTTACCATGATCACGATATAGCATTTAATAAAAACGACATCGCTGTTGATCGTGTTGATGAAGATGGTCTCGTATCCATTTCATTGGATATAAGTGTCCAAGAGTTGGTTGTGGTTGACGCGGAGTCACCTGCATTGAGTGGTGAGATGGTGCAGATGAAGGAGAATGAGCCGTTAGTTATTCCTTCAACGTTAGAGTTTTCGGAGATAGAGGCGGAGGAGAGTGAGCATTTTGTTAGTTCTTCAGCGATGGTGGTGACAAACACTTATCGTAACTTGTTCATACAACGGCGCATGGTTAAAGCTAGAATTAAAACAATTTGTAATGCTAAAAAGAAAAATAAACATAGAAATAAAATTTTCTTGAACGGCTCTGTGACATATAAAAATAATGTCAATTTCAGATTTAGACGTTTTCAGAATATGACTTTGTATGTCAGAAAAATTAAAATGAAAAAGTTTGTCTCCAAAATTATGACCAAAAGAGGTCATAGGAAATCTCATAAACTTTTTATAAATAAATTTTCATTTTTGCATAACGGGTTTACAGAATCGAATAGAAAGAGGTTTCGAAACATTTTTAGTAGATGGAAATTTTTACTTTTTAGAATTATATAATTACGACTCCAAATAATTTTCATATCATGTCGCTGCATAATTTTTGAGATAAGTAGTAGCGAACAAAAACTTTTTACAGCTAAATAGATTAAGGACTTTTCTTTTTTATGTTGATTATTAATTGTCAATTTTAGACATATTTGTCACTTGTTGACATGTCTATGTATGTCTCTGCTGATCAGCGGAATTGGTGTAGCTATATTCCATTGGTGTGTTATGCCTATAATTCCAGTAAACAATCAAGCACTAGAATCTCGCCCTTCATGTTGATGTTTGCTAGGGAGCCTTTATTTCGAACCGACATGATAGTTAACAATAATGACCGGGGGGGGATTAATGATTATGCGCAGCGACGTAGTCAGCATAATGCTCTAATCAATTGTGCTATAAATAACATAAAAAAGGCGCAAGTTAAGCAGAAAGCGGCTTACGATAAGAGAGCAAAGATAAAAAACTTTGTACCAAATCAGTTGGTTATGGTTTATACGCCGAGGCGAGTAACTGATAAGAGCCTAAAATTATGTAGGTTATATAAGGGCCCTTATCAAATAGTTCGGAGATTATCGAATGTAAATTATGTTATCAGATTGAATAGAAGGAGCAAAGACATTATACATGTAAATAGATTAAAACCTTTTTATGTTAGGATTTAATTGGCAATACTTAGATGTCATCTGTCGACATGTCAGTCATGACGATGTCATGTAGTTGTAAACATGTTGGATTCATTATTTTAGCTAAGTTGTAAGATATAGATTATTGATGCATGTTTCTTTGTATTTATTGCATATGGTGATCAAAAATGAATGAGATGCGGCTGGGTGAGCGTGTGGAATGTCACACCTCGCCGCGTCAAAGCGTCAGAGGGAGCGACACTTCGTCTTCTTATTTCTCTAGTGCCTTAGCAGATTAGCATGATCGTGCTCCAGAGCATTTCAACATATTTTATATTTTATTTGTCGTGAGAGAAGGGGTGACACCCGTCCTGAGTTGAGGCCTACTTTGCTAACGGGGCGTAGCCTTGCAAAGTGTGTCAGGTTGACACAATTGGTCTAACTGAGGATGGGGTACCCATATCTTGGTACCCGTATGGTAGTTTCACATCTGGAGTGTGGGCATGAAATGTTTTTATTGGTAACCTTTTCGTCTCAGTCTTTCCCTCTCTCTGACGCAATAGCGTTCGACGGAGTGTAGGATGCCGACGTCTAGTCTTCTTTGCAGTCAACCCCTTCAGGGTCGATATGAACTTTCATATCATTGTTTGTTTTAGTAGGCTGGCTGCACCCTTTGCCCCGGGTTTTGGTGCAGTGGGGTTCAAACTGGCCTAGCGTTAGATTGTGTGCACATTGGCACACATTAATGCATTCATGGACTCTTGTGATGTCGTAAGATTCGCTTTGCCAGAGTTGAGCCTGCCTTTGCAGAGGCCAGACCTTACATGTAGATTCTCCCGGGGTTAGGTAAAATCATGTTAGGCTAGGTAGGGATAGGAATAGATAGATTCGAATGCCAAGAGTAAAAGGGCTTAGTTATTTTAAAACTAAGTGTTCCCTTTTACTCAAGGGGGGCGTAGCTGATGTAGAGCCTTAGAGTAAAACCTTATGTTATACATGGCTGGTAAATATCTGACGGCATTCGAACCTTTCAAATGTATTAAGAATAGATTAGGATTTGATATATTCTAGACTTTACGTCTGGCAGCGCGCCTAGACAGATGTATTCGTTATAACAAAGTGAAAATATATTGATTCGTTGAATTTATTACGGGTTTCTCTTCGTAATACTAGAAGCCCCTCACACATTACACGCTCTACCACTGAGCCCCCTTAGTAGAGGATCTTCCATCCTCTACAGTACTATAATAATATTATAAAGAGGTAAAATTTGTATGTTTGTACCATATTATTATATTATATTGGAATACCTTCTCACACATTGATTAATTTATTATTATTAACTTTTAGAATGTTTGTAAATATGTGAGCACCATGCACTTATGACATAATTAAGTTTACTTGCCACTGCTACATGTGTTTCTCTTTTCACCTTTTGATGATGTATTGTTTTTATTCTGGGTACATCGTGTTCACATATAATGTTATAATACATGTATGCAAAACATTGTGAAACATTTTAAAAGAGTAACGGTGGAGTTTCTTGCCCATTCTTCTCCACACGAAACTACTTTTTGGAAGGGGCGACTAGAATCAGTTCTATTTCTTGTTCATTTTGACGTACAAAAGTGCCATTCTTGTGCCTATTTGAAATAAATGTTTTGACTTTGACTTGACTTTGACTTAGTTTGTATGTCGGGGGTAATCTCCGGAATTAATGATCCAATTTCAAAAAAAAAATCACTCAGAAAGCTACAGTATTCCTGAGTGCTATAGGCTTTAAATTATATTTATATCATACATATTAGCCGAGCTATCGCAATTTTCGTCTAGCAAGTCGGAAAGAAATACCTCCGAAAACAGAATTATAGTTACAGTATATCGCAATTTTCCGCGGACGAAGTCGCGGGCAGAAACTAATTTCAAATAAACCAATTACAGGCACTGTCAAGGGGTCGGTCAGTCAGAGAGATGAATCTAGTTGCCCATTCCAAAGCAGTAGGTACCGATGGAGAAGAACGGGCAAGAAACTCCATTAACTACTTACTTACTTATTATGATCTAACAAAATAAGTAAACATAATAAATGTTCTTTCTCAAAATTATTCGGCTCATTGTGCTTGGATCATAGACCACTTAACTTCCGAATCATACACAAAAAACTGCTTCAAAAGCTTATAAATTAAATTCCTAAGAAATTCTCTTTACAGTTGTTTACATGGGTAAACTGTACACACCTTTGACCTCATAGCCTCCGGTCCTTTCACAACAAAATAATGTAATTTACCTTATTTATCGGTCTATATACCAGTGTGTTGAGCCTAAGTAAATATAGAAATTATGGACAAGCGTATAAACATCATTGCTGAGGGTTCAGGGGTTGTTAATATACAGTTTCTTTGAATCGTATTTAAAATCGTCAATTTCACAAAGACATAATTATTATTATAAATAGGTATAGATGATAATGAAGTCTGAAAGTGACATCGGTGACTGAAAAGTTGTGTGGAAATCGGTTGTCATGGTACGGGCATGTTATGCGGAGGAATGAAGAAAATGTTGTCAGGAAAGTTGTGAGCATGAATGTGGATGGCTATACAAGTAGAGGGAGACCAAAGAAACGATGGATAGATTGTGTGAAAGGTGATATGGCTACGTAGGGAGTGACTACCGAGATGACGACTAATAGAGAAGTATGGAAGAAAAAAACATGTTGGCCCGACCCCAAATTAATTAGGATAAAGGCAGGAGAATGATGATGATGAGGTATAGATGATGAACCTTCCTTCAAATTCTTCAGATTATAATAGAAAGTGACAAATGACAGGTGAATTCCGACATAATCGATGTAATTATGACGAAATACTTAATTACACAACGATTTACTCAGAATTTATACTTCTGTTATATGCATAAACGACACTGTTCTAATTGAACCTGGCTTCCAAGAAATCGGGCGTCAATAGTAATTGGCAAACTGGCAATATTGCTGCAAAACCACAACCGCAACTGATTTCGGGAAACTAAGTGAGTACGAGGTTATACGCTAGCAATTGTTATTTCCACATTTCCATTTACCAAGAGAATACACAGTGAACAGTGAACAACGAAAATTGATGATTGTTAGCTTCAAAAGTAGCAAAAGCAATATAAAAAAAAATCATTTAGAAATGTCCTTAAACCGTAATAACTGCCACTGCACACCTTTCACGGGGAATAAAATGGGGGGGTTTTTCATAATTTATTCCCACTCGCTCCAAAATTTTTAGAATATTTTTGGAGCTCTTGGGAATAAATGTATGAGAAACTAACTTCCTTAGCTCAGAGATTTGGAGCGCATGCGAATAAGCCATAAAAATTGACAAATGAGACGCGAATCTAAGGACCCACAAGCCTGAAACCAATTGCTATCTAATATATACCTAAGAAATTCTACGTAATATTATAAGCGATAAACTTTGTATAGATGTTTGTTACTGTTTCACGCATAAACTATTGAACGGATCTGTTTTTATTTATTTATTGTTAGGGACCTATGTCAGGACTTTAAAATTAAAACAGTGGACTGTAATTAATGTAATAATTATATCCAAATAGGTTTTACAATCTATCGATTGGTAACAATAAGAAGTGCGCGCGCGTGCCGTCGATGGAGATCGGTTGCGAAGTGGTCGTTGGTCGTCCAGCACGCCGCACCTTAAGTCGCCGAAGCCGATGATTCCCGGAAACGCCCGAACATTTATTTATTTGGAGACTCAACAGCGTATTTATTACTTACATGAGAATTAACGTTCACCAATCAATGAGCAGATCAATGCAGTTGAGTCAGTATTACAGCATCTTACAGTTTGCATACACTGTTCAGTGATAGTGACGTGATGACAGTTACCACTTAAGCCAACCTACCCTACCTACCCTATCTACCCTACGTCCGTCTCCTGGTTCTAAGCTACCTCCCCAAAAATTTTCAGCCAAATCGGTTCAGTCGTTTCTGAGTTATAAATAGTGTAACTAACACGACTTTCTTTTATATATGAATAGATAGACACATAGAATAATTTTATCCCAGTAGTACATTCTCGTGGGATAACTTCAGATATCTACGCGGGTGAAACCGCTGGCAGAAACTACAACAAAATACCTAAGAGGACCATCATTTACAAATAAAATAATTTAACATTACCATTTAACAAAATAAACGGGCCTAAACTGCGAAACGTTCTTTGACGTACACAATTTATGCCAGCATCAAAGAGAACACTATTAGGCACAAGCAAGGAATAGGTACAGCCTATGTTTGCTCATTTGCAACGATGAAGACTCCATGTTAGTTCCGCCAGTGAATTTGGATACGAGCCACTTTGTACGGATGTGTTCTGACTAAACTTTAATTCAGCTTGAAACTATGTAATGCGTTCCATTTTCACGTAGGTGGTGCACTTAGTTTAACCCTTCGAGGATGTGGAGGGGTCATTCTGACCCTGTCAATTTTTAACCGTGTGTAATTTTTTATTCTGCGATCGAAGAGTTTTGAACGTCACAATAGCTGTTGCTAAGGGACCGGCGCCTGCATCCCGCGCCCCTGTTCAGGTTGCCGCCGCCTGCGACGGGAGCTACACGTGCGTGCAGTCAGAAAGGGTAAATATGACCCCGCGACAACCGCGATCTAACATTTTTATGTAAGGTTTCAATTATATATTTTACCAAATATTATTATAATTTTAGGTTTTTTCGTACACAATGAATAGCCAAGAGCTTGAGGATGAGCGCATACGTCTTGTTTTAATGCAGTCTGACATTGAAGACGACTTGTTTGTTATCCGACGGTAGCGAAAAGGAAGCTCATTTGAGTACGCACAGTCGAGATATATCTTGACTGTCACTATAGTGATACTCAGCAAAATGCAAGCAGTTATGGCGAGGATAACGTACCACTATCTGAATAGCAACATCAGAACCCACATATTTCAGAAGGACAGGAATTGGATGGCCAGATAACGAATTCATATTACACGCCGTAAAGAAACACCTCAATTGCCTAGACAGCTACGCAAGAGAATCAGAGAATTCATCGTAGATCCTGAACAAGAAGCCTATTAGGGTTCCAGGTGTACGAAAAAGGTTGCAAGGATGTCCTTATGCCCGCCATCGCAAGACAGCCAATGTTTGTGAAGATTGCCATAAGTATATTTGTCCAGAACACACTATTCCATTCTGCCAGGATTGTGCTTCAATCACAGACAATAATTATTTGTATTTCATAATTGATGCTAAGACTGTAAGTGCAACTAATTGACCTCTACGTATGTACCAAATTAAAAATTAACCGTCTTTGAAGTTAGTTATTTTTTGTTGTTTTTAGTGTAAGTTTAGAAAGTTTATGCAAAAGTTGATTATTTTGTAGTACTTTGCTAAAAGTGATTTAATTATAATATTTTGTACTCTTATCTGCGTTTTATTTTGATAAAACCGTTAAAATAACATGTAATATAAATAATATTGGTTAATATTTGGTACATTCATATAAATTTAGGTATTTTAAACCCAATTATATACAGGGTCAATAAGACCCTCCACAACCTCCGCGTTACTTTTTTCACCACATCCTCGCCGGGTTAAGCGTTTTTGAGCTATTGCTAATAGAGATGATGATTACAATTTATATTTTGTCCGTCAGCTAAATTATTAAAAAATAATAATAATAATATCCTTGGACATTTCACACAACGTCATATCGTCCCAAGCTAAGCAACCTAATGCTTGTGTTATGGTAACGAGATGGCTGATATACTACTTATATACATTTTTTTTTGTAAATACATACATATTATAGATAGAAAAACACCCAGACTCGTAACAAATACTTGCAGGTCGTACAAATATTTGTTCCGTGCGGGAATCGAACCCGCGACATAGTGCGCAGCAGTCAATCGCTCAACCACTGCGCCAACCGTGTCGTCAAAACTGTGAACGATGTGAAAGCGCAAAGGTAGTAATTTTATTTTGCAGGTATCAGGTTGAATATTCGTGAAAATATGTTTCGCGGCCATAGCTCGTAGGTATTTACAGAATTTTATAATAATAAGAATCATCAATACGGCTCTGTAAGTTAGAATTACCCTCAAATGTTATGATTTCGTGAAATAAACATTTCATAGACTAATGGCGAAAAGGGGGTTCCCACCTTAAAAAAAAATTAACGTTATGTAGCTGACTTTGGTTAAAGTTGGGCTTGACAGACTGACAGACAGACAAACGAATAATACAGGTTATCCTATATGGGTTCAGCTTTTTCTTTTTACAGTACAGAGGCCAGCATCCAGTACATCAAGCTAACTCAAACTGTCACATTGCTTTGATAGATTTTCAACTTTATAACAACAGAATAAGGTTTCTGTTCAATTGCGTATTTGAAAGGGTAGTCAATAACGTTATTTTTATGAACAGGCAAAATGCGGAAATGTACGTGATTTGTATGAACTATAACAATGTGACGTGTCAAAGATTTTTAGAATCATTTGGAATACTTATTAGCATTAAATGCAATTTTACAATTATACATTTAATTTCTACAGTTTCGAATGTTTACGGATGGTACGGTTATGGATGTTTTTAAGACGAGCGGTCTTCTATCAATCAATCAATCAATAGTCTTTATTTGTAAACATAGGTTACGTCAGTGTGCAAGTTGTTACAATGATTGTTATCAATATTACAGTTTCTCTATGTTTTGCCATTTGGCGTACAAATATACATTTGAGGAGGCTATTGCCAATTAAGTAAATTAATCTATAGGTACTAATATTCTATCTATGTGATTTCATATTGTATTTTTGACCGTTTCAAATAGTTAAATGGAAATATTTGAGAGTTTAGGATAGCTTGATGTGCAGGTGTCTGTACAGAACTCAGAACACAAAAGTAAAAAACTTATACTGTTTTATTATAACAGACCATTAATGTGAGATTAAAAAAATATGTAGATTTTAGGTTTAATTAGACATAGAACCGGTATTTAATTTTGTAAACAGTAGGTAGATATTCTTAATTACCCATTTATTTATTTAAGTAGGTATCTTTTGGTATTCAATTCAAAGATGGAAATTCTAAGCCCTGGAGAGACTACCAGAAAAACAATATTATTTTATTGTTGTGTCAGCATTTTCAGTGCTCTCATTTAATTAATTTGAATATTTAGTGCGTCTAATAATAGTTTGCGTCATAATATCTTGGTATTCACTTTTTTTTTACTTGTTTTCGTAGTCGGATAGATAAAAAAAAAAACATTTATTTACAGTAAGCAGGATTTTAATTAGCCTTGACTACAAAATACATTGTAGCAAAATTTAGAAACATACCTAAGTACTCTCTAATTTTAAATATTTTGTTATTTAAAAAAACATATTTTTACATACCTTGTTTGTTAGCAAACTACCTTGCTTCTTTAATAATAGAAAAACATTTATAATCATCACTCAAATTGTAGACAATGAATAAGATTATTTTGTACTCTTTGATTAACAAAAAAAAAAAAAATTATAAAAATTCTCTTATCTTTTGAAAGAAAATAAAATATTGAAAACTCTAACTGCCTAATACTTAGTACAAAAAGTATAAGTAATTTAAAAACAACAAAATATAAATTCACATTAAACATTAGGAAATTCACTCACATTACTAGAAAAATCAGCACTTCCATTGATAATCCTTCCAATTTTGCCTTGCTTTTCCCTTGGTATACCGTGCTTAACAAGCATATGCCGTCGCACAGTCTCCGTTTTAGTATACGTCACACTACATATACTGCAGACAAACATATACATCCTCTCATGAACATTATTACAATGTGCCAGCATGTCACCTTGCCGATAGAACTTTCTAGGGCAGTGCGTACATTGATACTGTTTCTCCATATGACAGACTAAATGATTCCTCCATATAGCTCTTCTGCGGAATGTTAAACCGCATTTCTCACATGTGAACGGTCTTTCACCAGTATGTAGCCGTAAATGTTCTATTAAATCTAGTTTTCTGGGAGCTTTATAAGGGCAATGGTCACATTGTAAGTACGGACCAACACCGTGACGAGCTATTTGATGCATATGCATTTCTGCGAGTACAGGAAACCCTTTACCGCACTGGTCACAGATAAATTTACAGTTGCTATGCCGTTGCATGTGATGGTTGTATGTTAAGCGGTTAGCAAGGGTTTTGTGGCATATCTTGCATACCAGGTTGCGTTCCTTTACAGGTACAGGTCGATATCTGCATTCCCTTTTTAGTTTGATTTTTTCATGCTGCATTTTAATAAATTTTGCATCTGTATCTATTAAACTTTGCATTGTTTCTAAAATATAATCGGCTTTGTTTGAATGTTGAGCTTGTTGTTCGTTTAGGTTACTTTTAAAATCGTCTTCTTCTACGAAATCGTCAAAGTCGTTCATTCTATCATCCAAACCTATATCTGGGTCGACTTTTCCAATGGTTGATATTTGGTCACTTTTATGTATGAAATGGGTCTTCTTCACTGGGTTTTTGTCCTTCCTGTTTTGAGTAGAGGGTTTGAAATTAATTTTTGATGGGAAATACTGGTTAAACATCACATATTCACACACAATTTCTTCAAAATTTCGTTCTGTAGTGTCACTGTTATTTACGAGTTGTTTCAACTCTTCATCTGTCGATTCACACTTTAATTTGAAGTAAATAGTTTGTTTTAGTAAATGGACACACTTTCGGCAAACCATAGTCGGCAATTTATCGTCTTTTTGCAACAAAACATCAGTTACTTTTGTGATTGCTTTGCCGTAACAACTGAGACCGTCGTCACTTGAATTATCAATTAAACTAAACATTCTAACGCTATTGTTCCGAGATAAGCACACCCGGCATATAGTTTTGTACATATTTTCGTAACCATCCATTTTTATAGAGGCAGTTTTCACGATAATTCACTCGTTTTACACAATTTTGTTTTGTTTTGACACACTGACATGTCAAAGAGATAATACCAATGTCAAAGTTGATTTTACGTTTCGTTTCACACAAGTTACACACAGTATTGGATTGTTAAATTATAATACAAATCATAATATTTAAAAATATGACATAGTCTTAATAGTTTAATAACGAATAAGGTATTTGATGCTACAATAATGGGTAGAAATTGATTTTATTTCATATTAATTTGGCAAGACTCATTTTAAAGTTAAAATCTTTAACAAAATGAGTACCTAAGTAATTTTTAACAGTCAATCCAATATGAATAATGAACACTTTACCGCAACTAGAATCCAAACTGATCGATGTAGTAGGCAGCTATTTAATTTATACTTAGGTACCCGTTACCGAAGACCTTCAACAATAAAATCCCGTACAAATTAACACATAATAGATCTGCGAAACACGGTCGTAAAATTCCACTACCTATGTCTTTCATCTTATTTGTGGCCTAAATAAGTCTTAATAGTGTTTACATTAAGCCATTCCACGGGTGGCAATAGAATGCTTCAGGCCGTGGCCTCGAAAGTGGCGAGGCCAAGAAATAGCAATTTGTGTTTGGCCATATAGATATTTGTAGGTATGTAATCTGTGGTAAGCAGAACCGAGGGTTTAGTTTTAAATCGTTATTGGTTTGTTGGAACTTTTAGGGTTTTTGTTTTGCTGAATTAAAATGAATCTAAATAGAAACCCAAATATCAATGATCGTCTGTCCGTCAGTCATGCACACTTGTACCTATAGCGTTTATTAATGAAACTCCGGAAGTGTTCTGTGAACCACCACACCGGTGTGTAAAGTTTCTTTAAACACTTGCAAAAGCTATAATAGATTTAAGCCTAAAAAAATCTAAATTAAAAATCCCTCGTCTGGCATAGCATGAATTTTTGTTGAAACCAAAATTGTCGCACTAAAATCAGCTAGGCGACATACAAAATGTATTTACATTATGTGACCCGGCCACCTGAACGTATTTTATAGAACAAATTACTTTAACCGTTAGTTACAATTTGTGGCCTCACCGCGACTTTCGAGGCCACGGTCTGGCCTAATAGCGATGTACGATGAACACTCTCTCTCTGCGATAAAATGCCGCAGCGCCATATCATTCAAGTGTGAATAAGTTTTACTTTTACGCTTGGTAAGATGCTGAGATGTTGTGTTGTGTGTTACCTAGACGAAGTTCTATAGATATTACGGATCGCTGAAGATAGTACGAGTTTTATCGTATTTTATTTTAAGTGCTGTGGGGAACAACCACAACTTCTTTTTTTTGTATAGCATCTCGCAGTTTGAACTAGGAGGATGTCTACTGCTTAACTGGGCTTGCCCCTCGAAACCTCAAAAAACCAATTAAAAGTTTGCACGATATTCACAACTAATTAAATGTTATGAACCTTTTATTTTTGTTTAATCTCTGTACTTACTCAAATGTTTAAAGCAAAATTATATTTTTAATTATTATTGCAGCCTGTGTTCAAACTTTTTATTAGTATTACTTCAATAAACAAATCTCGTTGTTAAGAAAACTTTTGCTCAAAGAAAAAACCTCAATTACAATTAGGGTGAACTTATCTGTTTTGATAATGGTTGACTTTATTTTTAATATTTTTAATAAATAATCTATCTAGACCAGTGCCAGTCAGCCAAAAATAGCACAAAAATGAGATGTTTTTGGCGAATAAACCAATAACTGCTGATAGAAAAGAATACAATGGTTTTTTTTACAAAATAGTCAGAAATTACTAACTCGCAAGCTTTCTGAAAAACCAACACGTAACTATTTCTTCGCTGCCATTATAAATAAAAGCTACAAATCTAGTGTCACACAAACACTTGAACCTTAACCTTGAGCTAGGCCGAAAATCCGGGTAAAACATACCTTTATGCCACTCGACCACTAGACCCTTGCTGCGATAAGAATTCAATGAGACTTGAATATAAATGGATCTATGTACTTAACATACTTGAATATGGCCTTGTATCGTAACTGCTGGATGTCGCGGGAAGAGGATTTTGCCCAGCAGTAGGATGATTAAGGCTTTTTCTTTCTTCTTTTTCGTGTGGTGAGTGAGTCTTTCGTTTTCGGTGAGATTCAGGCTGACAGACACTGGCAGTAACTAGCTTAACATCTAACAGCATTTGTGGTGCTTCAAGGTTGTAATAAACCATTTTTATTTTGTACTAATTAAACAAAATAGTTGCTTTATCAAACGTTAAAAAAAAGAATTATAATCACTAATGTGTACCAGATTATATTACCGGTGATTAAACTGGTCTCGACTGTCATGGCTTTTTTTATCTGAATAAAAAAAGGAATACAAACCTACTTTAAATAAATTGAATTCAAAACGAAATCACCATTTTATCGGCTTACAGCACAGCAATTTATTTCATTTCCACAACAATCCTTCGAACTAACGAACTTTTTCAAAATCCGGATAAACCACATTTTTATCCGGCCCCTCTAGTGTTCAACGACCTCTACATATGTTTGTTTGCTAGGCCTTCTCGTTATTTTGATTTACACTGACAATACAAAACATGACTGTGCTAGCGTTTTTTTCTGTATTTTTCGCCCACTTTCTGAGCCCGAGGGCCGGAATAATGATGAATTTCATTCTAGTTCGCGAAAATATATACGGATATTTTTTGTAAGTTTAACGCGTGTATCATAAGTTTTTCTCGTTGTTTTCTCTTCACATAATACTGTGAGAACGATTCTTTTTCAAGATAGTTTTTAGGGCTTTATAAGGAGTAGAATTACTTGTGGAGAAGTTTGTTCGAGAAAGTACTACCATGACACATTTTTCTCTTAGTTAAGGACTTTCAGTTTGAAAAGTGCGGTTTTGTGGGTGTCGACGTTTAATTTGTATGATACATATAATATATATATATATATATATATATATATATATACGTATCTACACAGTTCTCTTGTGTGACAAGTCTGCGCCGATAACTCTATCAGGTGTCAGTACAGTCACAAGCATTAACTAATTATTTTGAGAGAAAATCGCTTCAAAATATTGCTAGGTGTTAATTTATACCTAGCAATGTTTAGAAGCGATTTTCTCGCAAAAAAAGTATTTCAGCTTTAAGATACGACATGTTCGGGAAACCTTTGAATTCGAAAATGCAATGTGTGCATGAACATACAATTTCTTTCAATAATTATAAGGAGAAAACCGCTTTTGAAATTAGCTAACTGTATACATGCTTTTGCTCGTGACCGTACCAACTAATTACCCACTCTCTATTACACCAGACTTAACCATTACTTGTGAGTTTATTATAAGTACAATTCTGCCTATCCTTTCGGAGAAGATATCCGAGCTTTTTCGGGCGCGTAATATTACTTGCATCCTCGACGTACAGAACCGCATCGCATCGCCCTACTTCAGCAGCTGCGCTTTGCTTCGTTTTCGTTTATCTCCTAGGGATCCTAGCGTACTGTTAAATAGCTTAATAATCTTTAAAGTTAGTTTTCAAATCCAACATGTAGTTCCAGAGATTAGTGCGTTCATACAAACAAACTCTTCAGTTTTATTAGGCACTAGCGGCTACCAGCGGATTTGCCTGTGTAGATGTCGGCAATTATACCAAAGGAACGTACTATCGGGATATAAAAAGTATCCTATGTGTTAATCTAGGTCATAAACTACCTCTTTGTCAAATTTCATCCAGATCCGTTCAGCCGTTTGAGCGAGAAGGACGGACAAACACACACTCACTCACAAACTTTATTTATTTACTTAATACTTTAAGCACAGTAATGTACAGAGGCGGACTTAATGCCATAGGCATTTTCTACCAGTCAATCTTCGGGTGAACTTTCGCCTTAATAATATTAGTGTGATACTAAAATGTAGTAATAGAAAAGTCTGAAACCATCAACCTGTCGTCAGCAAGCGTGATGATCAATGCTCGTGCTTTCTCTATGTGAGAAGAGGTTTTAGCCCTGCAGTAGGACAGTAATAGACTGTTATTATCATTTATTATTTCAGAGAAAACAAATACGTGTTTTATGTTCCCATATTTTTTCTGAGCTGCAAAAAATAATACTCACTTCCCCTTCAGCCTCACTAAAACTGAAACTATTTTATGAAATCAAATCTGACCACGATTGCCAGGCTCTGCAATCAGACATTGACTCAGTATTTAAGTGGAGCTTAGAAAATAAAATGGAATTTAATAAGTCAAAGTGTTGCGTGATGTCTTTCGGTCAAATGCGGCGCCCAGTCAACTTTCTATACAAATTGAATGGAGAAACAATCACAAGAACTAATTCCATGAAAGACCTGGGAGTCACATTCGACCGTAAGCTCACTTTTCGCGACCACATCGCATCCACTGCCAAGGAGTCCTTCAGGCGCCTTGGCTTTGTATTGAGAAATTGTCGTGACTTCCACAACCCCCACGTTATCAGGCTTCTTTTTGGGGCATTGGTCCGTAGCAAGCTTGAGTCTATCGCGTGCGTATGGAATCCTTTTGAGAAGCAGTATGCGTTAGCTTTAGAGAAAGTGCAAAAAGCATTCCTCAGATACCTTTACAAGCATATGTACGGGTTTTATCCTATATCCAGTAAATTCCTATTGGGCTGTTTGGGTTTCAATTCTCTAGAAGTAAGACGGTCGCGCGATCAGATGATACTGATATTTAAAGCTTTTCGGGGGATTATCGATGACCCTGAGTTGCATAATGTAATCTGCAATCTATTTGTCCCAGACACTTACTGTCGCGGCAGGAAACACCGCTTATTGGCTGTTCCAACTTGCCGCACAGTTGCACACTCCAAGTCACCCATCCCTCGGACATTAGGCGCTATTAACGCTCTCCTGGACTCAAACACAAATCTTGATATGTTTGCGGATGAATGGAAGGTGATACTATCAGAATGTTTGAAGTTTTGTGAGAAGAATGCGTGACTAAGTTACATCAATTATATTTTATATCAAACTAGCTGACCCGACAGACGTTGTCCTGTCTTAACTGTGATACCTACCCTACCTACCTACCTGCCTACCTACCCTACCTACCTAGCTACCTACCCTACCTACCCTACCCTACCTACCCTACCTACCCACCCTACCTACCCTACCTACCTACCCTACCTACCTACCTACCCTACCTATCTACCCTACCTACCTACCCTACCTACCTACCCTACCTACCTACCTACCCTACCTACCTACTCTACCTACCTACCCTACCTACCTACCCTACCTACCCACCCTACCTACCCTACCTACCTACCTACCTACCTAAAAATAAATAAAAAAAATAATTAAAAATGTATTCTGCTATTCAGGGCGGAGACAAATCCAACGAAACATGAAAATTGGTCCAGCAGATCTCGAGTTATAACGAAAGGAACAAACCCGTCTTTCTTTTATATATATAGATTATATTAAATAGTGTAATTGGCTTCGGCCGTTCTTTTTAAAAAAATAAATATAATAAACTTTCAAATATAAGTATTTATTTAACCAACTACGCATTGTTTAAGAGCCAACTCCACTTAATAAGTATCATCATTCAATGACGATGCGATGGCAGAGCCCAACTCAACCCAAATCCGTTGATTTCAGTTGAAAAGGCATACTAATTGCTACCTGAATACTGATGAGGCACTGCGCTTACAAATGAAACCACCAATAATGATGGAATCATCCCAATGTATTTGAAGTTCAGTCGTTGTTGATTTTAGGTTTTTGTCATCAGGCTTTTGGAGCCATTAACTACTGAACAAGGCCCAATAACCTATCAATTGCTAGAAACGCGAGGCGATGCTTTTTTTTATTGTTTCTCTTATTACGTTGACAGCAGTGATAGCCTAGTGATGTGACCGTCGGACCGATAAGTCACATGTGTCGAGTTCGAACCCAAGCCACGCACCTGCGTCTACGGATTGTGTGCGTATTGTTTTATTATCACTTGCTTAAATTCGGTGAAGGAAAACATCGTGAGGAAACCACCAGCATATCTGAGAAATATTTCTCAACAGAATATACATGCGAGATATAATGGCTTTTCAATAATTACTGCATTCAAACGGTAAATACATTCAGGAACACGAGAAGATGTGGGTTGTATATTCCTTTCCGAGAAAACTTGGATTATCTTTGATGTTCATCTCTTTTGCAAACTGAGGAATAACTTCAACAAAAGAAATAACATATTACCTATTTTATTAAAATCACATAAAGGTATTTACTCACTACGTCGCCCGGTTAAACACATCCGGATTGCGGGTAATATCGAATATTCTATTCCGGTACAAACGTATGTGAACCGGTTTTGGGTGTAAGTAATTGGAAATCCTGCCCGGGCAGGTATTCCCGTGTATTATGTATCGGCGATGCGTGAACGGGTATATCCGGGTATTTCTATCATTTATCCGGGTACTTAAACGTTTAAAGCATTTTGATGTATTTTATCTTTACTTGTTGAAATTTTTTGGAGTTTGGAGAAAATGCTTTTGATATATCACTACATAGTATAAAACAAAGTCGCTATTTTTGTCTGTTTGTCTGTATGCTTAAATCTTTAAAAATACGCAACGGATTTTGATGCGGTTTTTTTTAATAGATAGAGTGATTCAAGAGGAAGGTTTATATGTATAATTTGTCGACATATTTTGCGGACGAAGCCGCGGGCGGAAGCTAGTTAAATATATTATAATATTATATATTAAATATTATTTTTCTGGAAAATCAGTTACTGAAACAAATCTGCCTAGCCTTTTCCCAACTATGTTGGGGTCGCCTTCCAGTCTAACCGGATACATCTGAATACCAGTATTTTACATGGAGCGACTACCTATCTGACCTCCACAACCCGCGACTACCTATCTGACCTGTCTGACACTCCCTTCCGCTCCACCCAGAGCGGGAGAAGTCATTTGATGACCCTGAAACTGCCGAGCATGACGTCCTGATTTCGATTTCGGGCAGTGTTATTGGAGTTTTCCATTAGGAATTTCTTAGTAACAGCCCGGAGTCTTTATACCTATGTGCGCGGTTGATGGCAATAGGCTCGCTCCCTATTACATGGGTCTTAAACATAACTGGAGAAATATGGGTGTACCTAAGACGTGACGTTATGTTACCTAAGTAATAAAGAAGCAGTGAGTATGCCGTAATTATTTTTAAGCAGATAATATTTGACAACAGTGATAGCCTAGTGGTGTGACCGTCGGACTGCCAAGTCATAGGTCTCGAGTTCGAACCCAAGCCACGCACCTTTGATTTTACGGATTCATGTGCGTATTTTATAATTATAACTTGCTAAATCGGTGAAGGAAAAGATCGTGAGGAAACTGTCTGAGAGATATTTCTCAACAGCATGTGATCTCGTTACTATAACACAAGCATTAGGTTGCTTAGCTTGGCACTGTGTTGTGTTGTGTGAAATGTCCAAGGATATTATTATTAGCTAAGTCAGAGGCCCATGGGCAGCATAAAAACTCTGACACCAGGTTACTAACCACACGAAAAGAAGAAGAATAGGGGATTTAATGAGTTTTCTTTTTATTATTAAGGGTGAGTTTTGCCAATGAAACTGAGTGCGATAAGCGCATAAAACACCTTTAAGAGCTGTCATTCTTTCTTTGATTTCTGTGGAAATTATGGAATACTAGCTTCCGCCCGCGGCTTCGCCCGCACGGTGTTTTGGAAAAAGTAGTTTATATTCTTCCACAGACTTCAGTTCATCCACATCATAAACGGCTCAGCAGATTAACCGACGACCGAAAACATATATTCACACAGATAGACAAACGGATAGACAGTTGAAGTTACTTTCGGTTTTTATAATGTCAGGTAAGGATTAGTACGCATTATTATTGAAGAGGATTACTTGCGCGGCAGGCCCAGAAAGAGATGGCAAAATGAGCTGGACTCCTTAAAGGATTGGCCCACAATCGCTGTAGACCGGGAAAAGTGGAAAGTGAGGCCTTTGCCCTGCAGGGGGATAACAGTGGCTTATAATTATAATGATAATTACTTGATATAGCGGTTTCACATGTCGTTTGGTAGCAATAAACAATAAAAACTGAAAGGATTAGAATAAAGTACGTTAGTAATTATCGATATGTTTTGACGGTTCTACTTACTACAATAAAATACTTCTGTAAACTATGTTAAATGATTTGATGATTGAGATTCATTTTAGGATGTAAAATTAAAGGACTTGTCAATAATAAAGTTTTGATAAACACAATTTAGAATCTTTTTTACAAAATTGATAATTTAGTGACCGAATTATAGGGAATAAGAGTAAAGTGTGCGCCGCCGGATGCTGGAATGAGCACCAAGCCACGCTGTACAATCAACAATCACTTAGATCACTCCGGGCTGGCCGGAAAGGTGAAAGATGCTAACATAGGCAGCCAGTAAAACCACCACACCGTTTGATTGCTGTCTTGTAGACAGCGATCAAGAGCTTCGATTGCGCGTTGGTGTCACATCACATAGGTAGTGCACTCGTCGGACGGTATCCTGATACCACGTTCATTTTACTGATGTTGCACGCAGGGCTTTCTTCGCTCGCCAGATTAAGAGGTAATTTAAAGACCGAATGTGCCGTCAGTCCACCATTTAGCAATGTTGCAGCAATTCCAGAGAAAGTCACAGCTAATGCAACATTATGATCCTTGCGTTTTTAGCTAGAAGCAAACTAAGCAAAAAAGTATTGCCTGTAATAATCCCGCATTTACCATTCTCAACTCGTTGTAATATTTTGTGATACTTAAATCTCTTTCTGCTCGGGTTGCAGACGTGGCACAGTTTCGCACACGTGAGCGTTTAATAAGGTGGTATGGTAGCTTAGCTCTCTTGAGGAGTGGCTAGAGAGGCGCATCGGGTATCCTCACCGGATGTTTCGGGAGGTTCTTGCACATTCTCAGGCAAGAAGAAACGCTCGGGTGCCACCATTGCGAGGATCGCCCGGAGGACATAGTGAAGCATACGGTGGAGGTCTGCCCTGTTTAGATGGAGCACCGCAATGTTCTCGTAGCGGCGATCGGCAGCGGCGGTGACCTCTCGCGTCTGGCCCTGGTTCAATCTATGATACGGAGCGAGAGGGAGTGGGAAGCAGTCACCGTCTTCTACGAAGCAGTTATGCTAGTGAAGGAGGTGGCGGGATGGTTGAAGCACAGAGCCTCACGTCCCGGCCGCCGCGAGAGACGCTTCACCGCCGTCCGATCAGGACCAGACCCATGCCGGAAGGCGCGTTCTTGTTTCGCGCGCGCCTCAAAGAGATGTCAGCATTAAGAAAGGGGTCCGTTAGGGCCAAAGCCTACCAGGTCAGCGGAATTGTCTGAAAGGGTTACCGCTACCCCGGCATATAATGGGCTAAAGAAGGAACATGGATGGGTTATGGTCAGTAAGAGACTGACGCTCCTTTCCGCTCCACCCAGAGCGAAAGGTCAGGACATTTTTTTGACATGGTTCACACCATCAAAAAAAAAAAAGGTCTGATCAAATCATTTGACAGCTCTTCTTTACGCCGCCGTGGACTCGGCGATGGCGCGTCATTGCCTGGACCCTCTGGAGTCCTCGCTGTGCTCTGCGCACCGCCGACTAATAGTGTGCATTTAATGGCGCCCCACTCATATCAATCTTATCGTGATAACTTTTAAACTATTTGTCCAAATTGCTTAGCGTAAAAGACAAAGTTTATCTTCATTAAATACTAAAAGTGATAAACGTATTTAATTCGATAAGAAATAACGGAGTACTCTAAAATGTGCATTGTAAAAAAAGTATCAAATTGAAATGTATTTTTGGCTCACTATTTCGTATATAATGGCTTGCACATAATAGGTAGACATATGCTGTCGCGGACTTTTATATAGAACTTTGTAAGATAAACAATCCCACAATACATTACCTTCGCGTAACTCTAACGGTTTAGGCAGCGCACGCCCAGATAGCTCTTTGAATGCAGGAATTTGGCGACTTACATGATACTTATCCTTATATTATGGCCAAATCACGCATGTAAAATGTAGCCTATGTGTTATTCTGATGTATAAGCTACATTATTGGTAAATTTCATCGAAATCTGTTCAGCAGTTTTTGCTCAAAGAAGGAACAAACATCCATCCATCCATCCTCACAAACTTTCACATTTATAATATTAGTAGGATAGGATAGTAGGATTGACACTGACAGGTCTTGAACGTGTTTATTTTGCCCATGGGCAGCATAAAACTCTGACACCAGGTTAGTCACTAACCACACGAAAAGAAAGCAAGAGCAGAAAATATGATGCATGATAGGTTATAAGGTCTTGTTTACAGGAGGAAGGAGCTGGCCAATGCTTACCAAACCATGTTTTGGAAATAATTCTCAAGTAATCAGTAATGAATGCGCCCTGGTACATTCGAAATGACGACCTTCATCGGGACCTTAAAGTAGCCCTCGTCACAGATATAATTAAAAAGAACGCCGAAGCTCATGAACGAAGGCTTCACCATCATGTGAACATCGAGGCTATCCAGCTCCTCGACAACACGGACATAGTGAGAAGACTAAAAAGGACAAAACCTTTTGAGTTAATTTAGTAAAGTGTTAGTTTAATGTAGTGAAATGAGTGCTACCCATAAAGAACACAAGAACAAAGTGTCTTCCCCTTAATAGAGACAATAAGAAAAGTGTTAATGGACACATTCTTAGGCTTAGTCTACCTAGCAAATTAAGTCAAAATTTAATTACTCATTAGCTTTAGTATTAAGCTAGATTGGATTTTTTATTATGTTTCTGTATTAGGACACATCATTCAATAAAAAAATAAAAAAAAAGTAATCAGTACGTCTTACAGAAAAAAGCAAGACATTTTCTACCCCTTTACATATCTCAAATCCAACAAAATAATATTATTATGTTGGTATCTACATTTTACCGAAATCATGGATGTTCTATTTTCAAACCGAATCACGTTCGACTCGTCCTATTGAAGACGTTTAGCTAAAATGGCGGCCGAATATCGAAAGCGTTTAGGATTTACAATCATATGTATTTTTGTGTATTACATTTTTTTTTATGTTTGTAACATGTGGGTATTAGAACAAGAAAAGAAGTTTAGAATACTTTTGGAACGTTATCGAGTTTGTATGCTGATAAAAAAATGTGTAGGTGTAAATTTTTTCTTTGCAAATATGGGTAGGTAAGTAATATTTTGACAACACTGTTTTTTAAACATGAGGAACTCGTGGCTAAGTACTGACAGACGCACAGATCGATCCATCAGGTTAATAATAATAATAAAAAACTTTATTTCAGACTAAGGTCCATACCACGGTAATATTATCTATACAGTATTCCAACTTCATACAAACGGACGAAACGCGAGCTCTACCTACGCGCCTAGATCTCGGCAAGCGCTCGGCATGCAGGCAGTCGCGACTGTGACGCAGTGACGAACAGGCGGTGTGTTGTTTTTTTAACAATAACCGCGTGATTTTTTCACTAAAAATAAGTTCGAGTACGAATTTAATATGACACGTAGGATACATTATGCTGTTTTTGGTTGCATGTTTTCTAAAACAATTTTTAATTAAGCTTTATATTAGAATGCGGCTTTTTATACTTTAAATCTTAATATTAAAGCATTTCGTACGTCTCGGTTGAGGCGCAAATATTTTTCGGTCGCACATTTATAAGACCGATTTGTTATTCAAACCTAAACATAGTTTTTTAATTAAATCTACCAATCAAAAAACAACACGCATTTGTATTGAAAACAAAGTATTTTATTTGTTTATAAAAAAAAGTGTATTTACAATCACAAAAATAAATGTCAAAGTCAAAGTCAAAATGTTTATTGCGGAATGTTTAATGGAAACACAAAGTAGGCAAATGTAGTTCAATTACTGGAGGCGGGCAGCCCTATCGCATGTTTACGTACCGCGCGGCTGTAGGCATCTATTTCAAAGATGCGGCAGAGATACAATACTGTATAGATAGTATTACCGTGTCCATACTTTTGTTAGTATTTTTGTGTTAGTAACAATGGTGCTTACATAAGTAGGTTAGTATTGTTAGTTTTCGCAGTTAAAATTACTTATTTATTTTGACCTATGACTGTCCCAGGGACAGTCCGGTCTGGCAGCTATCATTTTCAGGATGCTGTTCTCACTACCATGTAAGCGCTGTAGTAAGGTATGGTACGCTTGCCGGGGTTGGCCGTGGATGGGTGACCATCTTTACATACCGAGATTCCTCCGTGCCTCGGAAAGCACGTTAAACCGTTGGTCCCGGCTGTCATTAGTGCATCTTTGACAGTCGTTACGGGTCGTTAGAAGCCTAAACATCTGACAGCCAATCTTACCAAGGGTTATCGTATTACCCAGTTACTGGGTTGTGGATGTCAGATAGGCAGTCGCTCCATGTAAAATACTGGTATTCAGCTGCATCCGGTTAGACTAGAAGCCGACCCCAACATAGTTGGAAAAGGCTAGTCGACCTGTTTTTTAAACATGAAAAGATAATAAGATCAGTTCGAAACACTAACGAAGAATGTCTATATTTTTCAGCGGTTAGTAAATAAGTGTAACAGTAAAATATTAGGTAACAGTACTAAAAAGAAAATGGTTGGTTATGTTATCTTACAATTTCAGTGAAATATAATCAAGTAATGTAATAATTGAATGGATGGTTAGATAAATAGTGCGGCAGTTTATAGGTAAGGTTGAATGACCGATCACCCACGCGCGAGCTGAGCGAGCGAAACGAGCGAGCCGCGAGTGCTACTTCCAAATTAGATTTCTTACCGACTAATTCCGATTTGTTAACTGCCCATTCGTAACTGCTCATTCAGACATTTTACTAACCAATTATTTATTTAATTACCCATTTCAAAGTTGTTTAATGACGTATCATTTTTATTTACTGCTAAGTTTTTACTGGCCAACTTGTAAAAAATTGTTCTCAAATATTCAATATAACAAAACTGCAAAATAAGTGATAGCCTAGTGGTGTGACTGCCAAGTCATAGGTCTCGGCTTCGAACCCAAGGCCTCTTATTTTCACTCAGATTTTTCGAATTCAAATGCGTTAAGTATTATCACTTGCTTAAAAATGAAGTGAAGAAAACTGCTTGTGACATATTTCTCAACAGTATGTGAAGCTAAGTCACAGGCCCATGGCCAGCACAAAAATTCTGACACCAGGTTAGTCACTCACTCACACGAAAAAGAAGAAGACCAAAACTGCAATAAACAATCGCCACTTTAACAAAAGAATAACTAAATGAATGACCAGTTGTAACCTAAAGCCATTCAAAAAAAGAAGTATAAAAACCAAAGAAGAATGAATAATGATATAATAAAGGAGGTTGTATTATTTTAATGGACTTTAGAGGTTTCTGTTAATTAATACACACTGAAATTATACCTGAACAGAGTTATGCTGAGACCCTTCATCTTGAGACATACGGGCGTTTAGACTGGGTAACGCATTTTCTGCACCGAAATAATAATATAATTCCTACGAAAATAAATGCAAAAGTTTAGATGGATGTGACGACGTGTATGTTCGTTCGATGTGTGTGTGTGTGTGGTGTGTGATATGTGTGTGTGTTTGACGACACGGATGGCGCAGTGGTTGAGCGATTGACTGCTGCGCAGCATGTCACGGGTTCAATTCCCGCACGGAACAAATATTTGTGCGACCTACAAGTATTTGTTCCGGGTTTCTATCTATAAAATGTATGTATTTACAAAAAAATATATAAGTAGTTTATCAGCCATCTCGTTGCCATAACACAAGCATTAGGTTGCTTAGCTTGAGATTATAATTCGGTGTTGTGTGAAATGTCTCAGGATATTATTTTTATTATGTTTGTTACTCAATCACGCCAGAACCGCAGAGTGGATTTGGATGAAAGGAGATTGTTCTAGACCGCCCTATAACCAACAAACATTTGACGAGTACGTTAAATTTAATTGTATTTTAATATGTTTTTTTTTAAATAATATATTCAAGCGGACACTGTGTAATTCTTAATAGGTTTTTAAAAGTGACCGCATTGATTTTATTACCAACTAAACTCGCCATCTTTCATGGAATTGTCATTGTGAATGTCACAAATGATTTGACAGTGTCGCTCTCGCTCGTAATACATAAATATCGATATCGACGACGATGTCCATAATATCTAATGATAAATAATGGATGTTCGATATTTATCACTTCCAAAACATTGAAAATGTGCAACATAAAAGTTTTTCATGCATATTTTTTTCATGAAATAAGTTCCGTGAACATTTTAATGGAACTTATGATGAATATGGCCTAGCACGATTATGATGAAAATATAATGAACAAAACAAACTCACAAAATGTACTTACTAGTCGAATGAGGGATTTTCTGACAAGTGAGAAAATATTAGTTCAAAAGAGGCGTGGGTAAAAAATACGTCACTGTCTCTGGTTTTTGACATCAAATAAGCTTTCTTATTAACGGATCTTATTGTTGTTATCAGTAGCCAGTAAAACAAAGACGTATTTTTTACCCAGACCATCTATTGAACTATGTTTTTTCACTTGTCAGAAAATCTCTCATTAAACGATTGAAATGTCATTTACGACGCAACTCTAGTGAATTGTTCTCATAACGATTCCACGACTTCAGTAGCCATAAAAAAAGTAAGTACTTAAACTCTATTTTTAAATGTCACAAACTAAAACGTTTCACATTGTTCGTTGGGAACAAAATATTTTATTTTAGCATTAATTTAATTGAAGTAGAATCATAGCAATAACGTGTTTATGTTTGAAACGGAACAAAGTAATTCACATTTGACATATTGATCAGTCATTTTCATCTACTAAATTAAAACCACAGATTGAATAGGTGGTCATTGATAATCGATATACAATGACTGATCTTCGAGAGAACATCTCTACGTCACTACGTCAGTCGGTTCGTCTCACCGAGTCTCACGCGTTGCCTGTGGTTGTGTTGTATTTGGCGATTTCTTTTGGCGTTTTTGATTTTGTTGTATTTACAGTAATATTTTACTGTATTTGAAGTTTAATGCTTTGTAGAAACCAGAAATAGCGATTTTAAAAGGAATTACTTAAGTTTTCTCTTATTAAAATAACCTCAAAATCTGTTCCTTTTTTCTAAATAAATCTGTTCTCTAAAGTGTCCGTCAAAAAGCTTTGTTCTTATGGGCTACTAAGGGCAATTTACAAATAGAAAATGATTTTTTCTATGCTGTTGGCTCCAGGGCGAACAATGTATGGGCGTAGAACAATCTCATTTGGCACATAGATAGTTTGTAATAGGTACAGACGCCAGTACATCAAGCTATCTGTCAAATTTTCTCAATTAAAAATGAACCTTATGTCTTTGCAATAAAGTTGAAATTATATCAAAGAATTTTGACAGATTGTGGTAACTTGATGTGCTGGCCTCTGTACATAAAACTTAAAAATTACTGGCGAAATAAAGGTACCTGTACCTTAGTACAGGTGCACCACATCTGCTTTAGGGTAAAGCAGATATGGTCGACCACCACCTCGTAGAGTAATTTTAAATTACTTCACAATGGGAAAGTGATGGAACTACGTACGTATACGTATGGTAGGTACAGAGGCCAGCACATCAAGTTACCACAATCTGTCAAATTTCTTAGATAGTATTTCAACTATATTGCAAAGACATAAGGTTCATTTTTAATTGAGAAAATTTGACAGTTAGGGATAGCTTGATGTGCTGGCGTCTGTTCGTCCTGTTGGTCGATTCTGTAAAGATATCACCGTGAAAACTCAGGTGAAGTGAGCGTGAAGTGAGCTGTCATTCCACCTATTGCTAGAAATTGACACTATTGACAACTAACCTAAACTCCCTTCACCTAAATCATCACGGTGAGATTTTTACAGAATACCACTACTGTATAGCTTTTGTTTTTGTTAAACGTTTATATAGCGGTTTTTATTTGTATAATTCCTGTGTGAATCCCAATAAAAACTAAACAGGATTGTAACAATATATAAACCAAGCGTACATACGCCATATATAATATATATCCAAGCGTACGAAACAACCTTGTGGGCATTCCTATCTAGTTGATTATAGTGTATGGATCACAGACATTTGATCCATACACTTAGTCATTTTCAACGGGATTGTCTGAAAGGGTTACCGCTACTCCAGAACATAAAGGGCTAAGGAAGGAACATGGATGGGTTTTAGTCAGTAAGAGTCTGACACTCCCTTCTGCTCCACCCAGAGCGGGAGGAGTCATTTGATGATTTCCCACCCTCAAGCTGCTGAGCATGAGGGCCTGATTTCGATTCCTTGACCGGGCAAATTATGATTGGATTTTTCCATTAAGAATTTCTCAGTAACAGCTCGGAGTCTATTTGTGCGGGGTTGATGGGTCTTCAACATAACTGGCGAAACGTGGGTGTACAGACGCCAGCACATCAAGCTATCCCTAACTGTCAAATTTTATCAATTAAAAATGAACCTTATGTATTTGCAATAAAGTTGAAATACTATCAAATAAATTTGACAGATTGTGGTAACTTGATGTGCTGGCCTCTGTACCTAAGATGAGACGTCATGTTAGAGTCGTTTAATGATTTCACACCTTCAAATAAAAAAAGTCCTTTATTTTCATGTCGGGAACAACTAACTCCTGCAAATATTTATTACAAATTCTAATGCTCGTCAAACTAACCCGCACTAAACCCCATAAGAATGTCTCAAGGTGAATAGAGGGTTACAAAATCCCTTGACAGTATAATCCCATTTAATATACTGAGGGTTTTGCCTTAAATATAACGCGTAGGTATGAAAGATACTTAATAGTTTGAATAAGAAACGCTGCTCGGCGTTTTAGGGTTGTTATCTTATGGTTTTATGCAAAAACGGGTCGAGTTGTTGGGGCGGAATAGTGTGGGTCAAGTAGTGTCTTAGGGTTGTATACCTATGTTTTGCTTGGATACAAAGTGCAGTGCTTTCCTGTCAGTCTATAGTTTGTTTGTTGAGGATTGGTAGGTGTGACATGTTCGTGAGCATCAACTTGAATGTGGCTTATAGTATACTCAATACCTAATTTCTTTATTGCGTTCCAAAATGTACATATTAAGTTTTGCATTGGTTGGTGGGTTGTAATAAGTCACGATTTTGGACCCTGTTGGGCACAGCATAGAATGTAGGAGAGAGGAGAAAGAGCACTGGGAGTTTACTTCTAATACTAACTATATAGGAACTAATTTATATAATATATATTGCACATTACATTTATTATTAAAATGAACATAGATTTACATGACTAGATAGATTGTGTGTGCTGGTTTAAATGGAATTAAATTTTATTAAAGTATTTATATAGGTATTTGTAGGTAGAGGTTTACATTATTTTAAACTAGCTTCTGCCCGCGGCTTCGCTCGCGTGGAGGTCGGAAATTATCCCACAGGAATGTTCTACCGGGATAAAAAATATCCTATGTGTTAATCCAGGATATAAACCATCTCTGTGTCAAATTTCATCCAAATCTATACAGTAGTTTTTACGTGAAAGAGTAACAAACATCCATACATCCATACTTACAAACTTTCGCCTTTATAATAGTAGTAGGATTATTGCGGGGTTTAATAATTATTTTAATTAGTCAATTCGTATTTTAAATATTATTTTTTCTGTCAACATTTTTACAATTTGTTGTGCATTTATAGTTTGTCATTTAAGTATTCATTTACGCTCTTATTTATTAGGAATATTTGATACGTTCCGGTGACTCTCATGTCCCGCTGAGGGTGACGCGTATTTAGATCATCAAGCTCCCGGGTTCCGAAACTTATTTTGTCTAGTTTGAGTTTAAATTATTTTTTGATTGCCTCCATTTTTCCACCTACTTAAAAACCACTATCTAGATGAAATTACAAAACGCCCCCTAAGCTTCTACAGAAAGCCCCCATTGAAAAATTTATATTTCGTCCATCTTCACTATAGGTAATCGTGTGCGACCTACATAGTTTTTTTTTAATTTTTTTTATTTATAGTTAATTAAAACGGCACAGGTCCAATTACATTAATTAACATAGAATAATAAAGATTAAAATAAAATAAGCATTCAATTAACATACAATACACAAAATTAAATTCAAATTCAAAGATATACAATACGTGGATAAGATTATTAATAATTATTTGAGTAAATAGTTAAATAAATTAAAAACATAATAAACTAACATAAAATATCATATAACAGTGGACACCCTCGCATATTGTCTCTCACAAAACACCAGACAGGCACGCATTATTTTCTTCCATTCATAAGCATAGATACCCTACACGTGTAACCTAAACCTGTAACCTAAGTACTTTAGTTCAAGCACTCGAAGTAATCCAGGCTTCAAGCTCTCAAGGCCCTAAGGCTTCAAACTAAAGGTAGGGTTGTTTTTTAGCGTTAATCAGCGTATTGGGCTCCGTCAGCCGCAGTGTGGTCGCGCCATTAGGTACAAAGTTTCAACCGGCCGCTTTGACGTAGGGATGGGAAAGACCATTAATTTGGTTCCGAATTTTTATTCGATTTAAGACCGTATCATGGTAAGACCTGCCGTCCTGAATGGATCAGAGTGTTAGGCCACAAAAAGGAATGAATGAAAGACAATTGTATGCAGCTGAAATGAGAATGCTAAGAGGGATGTGTGGTGCTACGCGAATGGATAGGATACGGAATGAGTATATAAGAGGAAGGCTGAAAATGACACCGGTGACTGAAAAGTTGTGTGGAAATCGGTTGTCATGGTATGGGCATGTTATGCGGAGGAATAAGGAAAATGTTGTCAGGAAAGTTGTGAGTATGGATGTGGATGGCTATACAAGTAGAGGAAGACCAAAGAAACGATGGATCGACTGTGTGAAGGATGATATGGCTAGAAAGGGAGTGACTATCGAGATGACGACTAATAGAGAAGTATGAAATAGGCGTAGGGCCTCTAAGATCAGTTACGTCTATCGACGTGCTCGGAGCGGAAATTCGTGACAACTAAGTTAGTAAACTTAACCTACATACAACCTAACACTGCCCTATAAAATAAAAAAATAAAATATACGTGTATTGGCGGCAAATATGATGCAGTGAAAACGCAAACAAAAAACAAGTTGAGGGAAAATAGCAGTAGTTATGAAAGTAGTAGCGTAGTAGGAGCTCGTGGCTAAGTACTAACAGCCGCACAGGTCGATCCGTCAGGTTTAGCTACGCTTACGTGGTTGGCCGTGAATGGGTGACCATCTTCACATACCGAGACTCCTCCGTGCCTCGAAAAGCACGTTAAGCCGTTGGTCCCGGCTGTCATTTGTACATCTTTGACAGTCGTTACGGGTCGTCAGAAGCCCGAAAATCTGATACCCAGTCTTACCAAGGGGCCTATTTGACCGCCACAACCCAGTGACTAGGCAATACGATATGCCTAGTTACTGGGTTGTGGCGGTCAGATAGACAGTCACTGTAAGTAAAATACTGATATTCAGCTACAACCTGTTAGACTGGAAGCCGACCCCAACATAGTTGGGAAAAGGCTAGGCAGATGATGAGTAGTAGTTATGAAAGTCACTGCTACAGGCTGAACACCGATTTGGAAAGCTTTCAGCAGCGATCCACACTCTGCGGTAGAATTTTGGGACTGGCCCGCACCCAGCATACCAGAAGAGCGAATCTATTTCGCATCATAGCATAGAAACAATTGACACGAGCACAAGCATGTC
Source organism: Hyppa rectilinea (assembly GCA_951799385.1). Lineage (NCBI taxonomy): Eukaryota > Metazoa > Arthropoda > Insecta > Lepidoptera > Noctuidae > Hyppa > Hyppa rectilinea. Next base: position 1,721,338 of record OX637324.1, on the reverse strand, counting down.
CTAGCTACAGAAGCCTTTATGCATCCCAATTAAATAACGTTTCCATAAAAATTCCGTTCCCGTTTTTCCACACAAGGACTCGTTCCTACATCACTAATAGGATCCCGCGACGAAACTAGAGCGGTTCAATGGCGCTCCGGGGACGGTTCAGTTACGGTCTGATTTAATATGCCAACATGATCGCGTTAATAAACTTGTTATATTTTGAGTTAGTTTAGACTTAATTGCTCTGTTGGTTTGCGAGTGGTTTATTAGGTGTAGAGTTTCGAAGTTCGGCTTTGTGAGTAGATTTGAGGTGGAAATGTGTTGGTAGAAAATGGACTAGGAGTTTCAATCAGTCGATATTTTTGGGAGTGAATCTGTTTGTGTACAAGGTGTTTTTTTATATCCCACTCGCTGCTTTCAGCGGCTTCGCCTGCCTAGATGTCGGACATTATCCCAAAGGAACGTACTTCCAGGATACAAAGTAACCTATGTGTTAATCCAAGTCATAAACTACCTCTTTATCAAGTTTCATCTAGATCCGTTCAGCCGTTTGAGCGTGAAGGACGGACAAACACACAAACACATGGACAAATTTTCGCCTTTATAATATGAGTTTGAAGTGTGATAACTAAGGTATGAATGAGACCATATCAAAGACTCAACTGGCATTTGAGTTATTTTTAAATTAATTACACGATTATTAATGTAAAACACCCTTTATTTTTTGCACCCTGCATTTACTTTGCTTTAATTTGAATTACTCGTATTTATCGTGATAAAGTCAAATCATTTATTTCAAAGAGACACAGACACTTTTGAACTTCAAAATTAACTAGAAATAGAATTGATTCTAGTCGCCCTTTCCAAAAGGTAGTTTCTTGTGGAGAAGAATGGGCAAGAAACTCCACCGTTACTCTTTTAAAATGTTTTGATACATCGTGAGGAAACCGGCATGCTAGAGAAATATTTCTCAACAGCATGTAAAGCTAAGTGAGAGGCCCATGGGCAGCATAAACACTCAGACACTAGGTTAGTCAATAAGAAGAAGAAGACAATGTTTTGTGTACATGAATTATAATTATCTTTAACCTTTTGACCGCCACGTTAAAAATGAAAAAGCGTGCCCTCAGCGCCAAGCTCCGAATTCATCCTTTAATACCTAAAAAATAGTAGTGAGGTCGAAATTATTATTATTATTATTTATTTACGTTTAAAATTCTGTCACCCAGTCGCGACCGTGGCGTGCTGGGCACATTTTGGTTTGTCGTCTATAAACGACTGTGGCGGTCAAAAGGTTAAGCTTTTTTTTCTAGGATATGCAGGTTTTCCTTACGATGTTCTTCTTCATCCCTTTTAAGAGCAATGGTGATGAAACAATTTACATAACGTTGTCGTTGCGTTCGTCCGTCCGTCTACTCCAATTGCCTTTACAAAATCCACAAATGGAGAACCAGTCCACACAAAGTACAGTAGCGCACAGTAAACTGTAGGTCTAATCTAGCTGCAGTCTGCAGTAACCTAAAGTTATGATTCGGTTCTGTAACGAACGCACGGTATACGTAAACAAAGAGTAAAAATGTGTAGATGTGAAACTCTCATCTGCCTAGCCTTTTCCCAACTATGTTGGGGTCGGCTTCCAGTCTAACCGGATGCAGCTGAATACCAGTATTTTACATGGAACGACTGCCTATCTGACGTCCTCAACCCAGTAAATGGGCAATACGATACCCCTTGGTAAGACTGACTGTCAGATTTTCGGTGTTTTGACGATCCGTAACGACTGTTAAAGATGCCCAAATATCAGCCGGGACCAACGGCTTAACGTGCTTTCCGAGGCACGAAGGAGTCTCGGTATGTAAAGATGGTCACCCATTCTCGGGTAACCCCGGCAAGCGTAGCTTAACCTGATGGATCGACCTGTGCGGCTGTTAGTACTTAGCCACGAGCTCCTCTAGATGTGAAACTCTGTCTTATATTTAACCTAAATGTCTGGAATTTCGGGGCATGGATTCTTTTTAAATTCTTTGCCAAATTGAACGACCGTACGTCAATCGACAATCTTATGTTATCAAAAATATTACCTTAACACAGGGATCTCGAAAGCCAAAGCTGTGACATTGACATTAGGTGCCAGATCTCATCGAAAACACTAGTTTTTCCTAGTTGTAACGCTGCACAGTATTTAGATAAGTGTTTCTTGTACAATCGAAAATTGACATTTGACACTGACACATAAGTATGACGACACACCACAGATAACCGTGCCACACGCTGCATATTTTTGTTTGAAGTCACGTGAGACAGACTTAAAAAAGTGTTTTAATGTTGCAAAACTAATATGTTTTTGGACTTATTGAAAAAAATAAATAAAAAGAAATCATTCTTTAAGTTTAATTTAATCAATGTTTTACATTTTATTTCGATCCTTAGCAAATAACCTGTTATATCCAGCCCACCACTTCCACTATTCACTTTTATCCGGTATTTTTACTCTATGGCTTTACTCCGAGTGGTTTCAATGCAGTTATTTGCATACATGAAGCGTCGTTTGCTTATAGAGGACTATCTAACATGTGATCCAATGCCCTGATTGGATGCTGTACCGACATTGCTTTTCCAACTGAATGGACGCAGTTACGGTTACTCAAAGACTCTTGATTCTGTTGTTTACTGAATCATCATCATCATCCAGAGTGTTGTACTTTGAAGATGCTGAACGCCGTTCTGACGGCCAATCTTGAATGTGTTGTGTTTGCGGATAAACGGTGTACAATTTATGCGTATACAAAGTGGAGAAAACAATACGACCATAAATGAAAACACTGACAATAGTTTTGAATAGGAGTATTTTAGAGCTATCAAATAAATCCTAACACCGAAAATTAAAAAGTGATTTTTTCAAACAAACTAAATAATAGTGACGGGCCAACTATGAGTTTTGCCAATCTTTGACTAGCTATAGAGACTAAACTATTGGATATATTTGTTTGAATTTTAGTATGCAGGCTGGGGACAGCGTTAGATGTACGCAGTTTAATTTATGATCGTATTCTAGTCTCCACTTTATATCTGGTGTTCTGTGAAAGAAAGTATGCAAAGGTGTCCACTGTTCCGTGTTAATTTTAATTGACATATGTACGGAGGCCAGCACATCAAGTTACCACAATCTGTCAAATTTCTTTGATAGTATTTGAACTTTATTGCAAAGACATAAGGTTCGTTTTTGATTGAGAAAATTGGACAGTTAGGGATAGCTTGATGTGCTGGCGTCTGTACCAACATTTTTATTTTTAAGTCGCTTTTATGTTTCTATGTTAAACAATGTAATTAGTGTTATACAGTTTTAATTAACTATAAATAAATAAATAAAATAAATCATCATCACCATTTGCTATTAAAACGTTTGCCCAAGTATGTTGGGTGTCAGCTTCTAGTCTTTCTGGATGCAGCTCAATAAAAATAATATACTAATTCTACGCATCATTCTTTTAGTTTTTTTAATTAATATCTTAATTTTTTTTTCTATGGCTTCAAGTAATTTGATTACAACATTACGTAGGGACTTATAGAATGTATTTTTAGCCGAGAAACAGTATAAAAACCGGATCTTAATGATTGCAATGGCGAAATAAATTAAGCAGGACTCTATCTGTGACCTCGATGTAAGCAAAACCAAATAAAGAATTCATTATTATCCTACTACTATTATAAAGGCGAAAGTTTGTAAGTATGGATGTATGGATGTTTGTTACTCTTTCACGTAAAAACTACTGTATAGATTTGGATGAAATTTGACACAGAGATGGTTTATATCCTGGATTAACACATAGGATATTTTTTATCCCGGTAGAACATTCCTGTGGGATAATTTCCGACCTCCACGCGAGCGAAGCCGCGGGCAGAAGCTAGTATTGTAATAATAAAGAAGGTCTGTTGGCTAGCATTGACCCAAAACACACAACCACGAAATATCGCCTAGAAACCATTTATCTAAACACCCGAAAATACAAAGCAATAAATAGCCCCACCATCCCCCATAATTAGCCCCGAAATACAATGGTGCTCATCAATAACCGAACAATGGTACAATGAGGGTAGTTGAAACAGTTGTTTGTACCACAATATAGATAGGTACAGAAAGCCGGCTCCATACAACTACTGAATAAGCGGAATTGTCCGAAAGGGTTACCACTACCCCGGCACGTAAATGGCTAAGGAAGGAATATGGATGGGTTTTAGTCAGTAAGAGTCTGACACTCCCTTCCAGTCCATCCAGAGCGTGACAAGTCATAGGATGATTTCCCACCCTAAAAAAAAAATACAACTACTGAAAACGCACGCACACATAGACACGCGTCTACTCACTGCGAGTGCAAGCGCAACTGGTATTTGTTTGACTTAAACATGACAACGGAAAAGGTTCTGTAGACGTTCAAGTGATATTGACAAGGATGCATAAGAACCCATCCTTGACAGTTCTCACAAATTGACAAACAAGTGAGCTCTCGCGTCCCGTCATCATACCCTCCCGCACCCTGCAATTAGAGATAAACTACGATAACTTGGCGCGCCCCTCCAAATTATTGTTTCAATGTTAGCAGTCACATCTTTACAAAAGAGTTTGTATTGTAGTTGTAAGTATTCGACTTCAGTAGTAGGCACCACAACATGTCAAAGTCAAAGTCAAAACATTTATTTCAAAAAGGCACAAGAAAGGCACTTTTGAACGTCAAAAATGAACAAGAAATAGAATTGATTCTAGTCGCCCCTTCCTTAGTTTTGTGTGGAGAAGAATGGGCAAGAAACTCCACCGTTACTGTTTTAAAATGTTTCACAATGTTTTGTAAACATGTATTATAACATTATAATATGTGAAGACGATGCACCCAGAATAAAAACAATACACCACAAAAGGTGAAAAAAAAACACATGTAGCAGTGGCAAGTAAACTTAATGATGTCATAAGTACATGGTGCTCACATATTTACAAACATTCTAAAAGTTAATAATAATAAATTAATCAATGTATGAGAAGTTATTCCAATATAATAAAATAATATGGTAGAAATTATAAATTATTACCTAATTTACTTAGCAACCTGTTTGATTTTGTCTAGATGAGTTGTGAGTCTTGGCGACGCTTTGTAATTACTTTTACAAATCCTTTCAAACGTTATCGTAGTTTATCCCTACCTCAGGCAATAGTTTCAGATAGGCGGTCGGACTATAGTGCTCTACACTTCTATGTATGCGTATATTTTAGCTCATTGGAGGTACGTCTGTGAGAAGCTTGTGGCTAAGTACCTACTAATAGCCGCACAGGTCGATCCATCAGGTTAAGCTACGCTTGCCGGGGTTGGCCGTGACTATCTTTATATACCGAGACGCCTCCGTGCCTTGGAAAGCACGTTAAGCCGTTGGTCCTGGCAGTCATTTGTGCATCTTTGACAGTTTATTTTTTAATTTAATTTTTTTTTTATGACTCTTAATTCAATTCATATTAATTTTTTATTTTATTTTATTTATTTATTTTATTTTAATTGTAAATGTATTGTACTTAATTAATTATGGATCAATTAGTTATCCGATATAATTTTTTTTTTTTTTTTTTTTTTCTTTTTTTTTTTTAACACCGGGTATCGTATTGCCCAGTTACTGGGTTTTGGAGGTCAGAAAGGTAGTCACCCCATGTAAAATACTGGTAATCAGTTGCATTTGACTAGACTAGGCTAGGCAGATGATGATGAATGAAACTTCTGTACTTGTCTATTGTGTGCCCGTACCATTGTACACCATCGTGCTTTTATCATTAAAGCGTCTTCAGAGTCTTGGCTGAAAGCTAAATGCATCGTCTTTACGTTTTAAAAGAAGACATTATGATGAATTAGCTTTTGATGTCGTGGTTTTAGCTGGGAGGAGAATATGCTGGATTTATTATTTGGCATGCCATGTTCCTCTTACACACCTGTATCCCAGTAGTGGGCACGTGGGCTAATTATATTTATGCTTAGGTATGCGATGTTACCAAATCGTTTGGTTGCGAGCAAATCTTCGTACATTTTGGAAAGTACTTAGCAACGTCATAACATAATGCTTGTATTGGCGAATTCAGGCATGAGAATTAAAAGGTTCAAGTTTTTTAAGGCGAAGGGAAAAAAAACTATTTTCCTTGTGTTTATTTTTTGTAAATAAGTACCTACATTATAAAATAAAGAAAAATAAAAACAAATATTGGGACTCGAAAAGAAAGATTACAAATTATAAATATTATTCATAAACATAAAAAAAAGTCAATTATTTATAATTTAAAAAAAAAATTGAAAAGTCCTCTGTAATACGGGCCTAAGTGTGACTGACCAACAATGCCACCCGACGACTAAGGATTAATGACTATATACAACCTAAAACTAAAAAATATATACATTATGTACAAGTGGTAAAAAAGGAGAAGAGCTCATAGGGCGTCAAAAAATTCATCCCAATCGCTGTCAGTGGGACATGTGCCCAAAAGGCTGGCAGCGTTGCCACGTTGAATGGCAAGTGAAGTGATCAGTCTGAAGCTAGGGATTTACACTATTGACGGAAGACTTCAAGCCCAGGCCCACACTTTAAGGCAGTGAGATCTTTCTAAATAGCACTACTTCTCCTGTATCCACTGTATCCAGACAGTTTTCGCCTCTCAACAAAAAAGCCTTCGCCCTTGACACACATAACAAGGAACTACATACGCCCTAATAGACTGATATCCCTGATCTCCAACATAATACGTCTGGAAGGGGCCAAAAAGGTCCACTTTATGGAATTTCATTATGGGAACGCCTCATCCGTTGGATTTATAGCATCCTATGAATTTTGATTAAATTTTCGTGTTCAGCTTTGAAATTGGTAACCTGAGTGTACCTACAAGAGGAATTTGTTATTGCAGCTGAGGGTTGCAGGAAAAGGTGGATGTGTCACCACAAATAGGGTTATCATCGATGTGTGTTGGGCTGTTCACCCAATCCCGGAGAACCCCCGAATACGATAAATATGATTCCACATATTTTTCTACTATTTTCAACTTTTTATTCAACTACAAGCAGTGATAGCCTCGTTGTGTGACCAACGGACTGCCAATTCTTAGGTCTTGAGATCGAACCTAAGGCACGCACCTCTGACTTTTCAGATTCATGTGTGTATTGTATAAATATCACTTGCTTAAAATCGGTGAAGGAAAACATCGTGAGGAAACAAGCTTGCTGAGAGATATTTCTCAGCATGTGAAGCCAAGTCAGAGGTGTGTGCCCATGGGCAGCTTAAAAACTCTGACACCAGGTTAGTTACTAACCACAAAGAGAAACAAATATAAATTTCAACTTGGCCATGGACATAAAAAGGCTGATTGAAATGTTCGGTATCTACTAAGCGTTCAATGTCCTACGGTGCTAGCAGATGATTCAATATTATCCATATTATACATGTCCATATGAAATCTACTAATTTTTAAGTGTTATTTTTAGTTTAATTTGATAATAAATTCGTACCAATTTCTAAGGTGTAGGTCAGCTTGACCCCAAACAGGTGAATAATAAATTATGACTAAAAATGTGATGAAAGGATTTTTTATGCAAGATTGATGTAGTTTGATAGAATTTTTGGCCAGCATAGGATCTATGGGCTATCATAGAGTGTGATATACAGTGTGTTAAGTTAAACGAGGGACATACTTTCAGGTTGCATAATACCCATGAAAATGAACAACTTTGTCTAAGGGATCAACTCTGAAATCACAAAAAAAATCAGTTGTTGAGTACATTTTGTGTTCGTATTATTCGTCAAAATGTATGAAACAGCTGATAATTATTTTATTTTCATATTTCAGAGTTGGTCCCATAGTGAAAGTTGATCATTTTCATGAGTACTGTAATCCCTGAAAGTATGTCCCTTGTTTAACCTAACACACTGTATATAGATTTTAACCACAGCGGTTATAGACGACAAGTTAAGGTGAAAGCTACGAGTAGCCCGCGATGCCGATGCCTGCCAGGTCGGAAAGGGATACCACTGCCCCGGAACACAAAGGAACGGAACTAAGGAAGGAACATGGATGGGTTTTAATCAGTAAGAGTCTGACACTCCCTTCCACTCCACCTACAGCGAAAGGCCTTATTTAATGATATCCCACTCTTAAAAAAGTTCATGAACATGACGAAGCCCTCAAAAACGCAACTACTTAAGCTTATAACATCCATACTTAAGATATTGTCCTCATCTATTCTCGCTTACACGGCGAAATTATAATATTGCTTAGGGTAGACAAGTACAGTTGAACCACGAGATTGGTATGCAGCTGCTTACTTGCAGCTATAATTGAATGAGAGATGATGATCCAACAATTGTTTAGGACGTTTCTATTACAAATGTTTACTTACTCACTTATCGACATAGCACACATACATGTTCTAAATGGATTTTTATATATCAATTTATGAGATCTACGTTTAATTATAACAGTTGTGTGTTAATAAGACGAGTATTTTACGTCATGCATAAACGTGAGCATAAAAGTTATGAAACAGACGGTTTAAATGAATACCTATTCAATTAATCTGCTTAGCCTTTTCCCAACTATGTTGGGGTCGGCTTCCAGTCTAACCGGATGCAGCTGAATACCAGTATTTTACATGGAGCTACTGCCTATCTGACCTCCACAAGCCAGTCAGTAACTGAGTAACACGTTACCCTTGGTATTAAGACTGGCTGTCAGACGATAAAATGAATACCTATTTTCAGTAGAAAGAAAAATAGTTTAGGCTGTAAGATACCAAATACTTTGTTCAACTGTACAAAACAGAAAAAACGGAAATGGAAGAAAGAGACAAAAGACACAAAGATAAAGGGAAAGAAAGGGATGGGAATACAGCCGGAGACGAAATGATCACTGCGTCCCCAGCTAACAACTTCGTCACTGCACAAACATGAATATGGAAAACTTTGGAGTAGAATGAAAAAGCTTATTTAGTTTTTTTTTCTTTGTTGAAGTTGAATATTTTTAGGAAAGAGAATAATCCTGTGGCTTGAATAGATATGTTGTGTACTTGGTAAATGACCGATCAAGTTAACTCCATAATTTTATCGGTTCATTAAAACCGCGATCAGCACATCTAAACGCTTTTAAAAACTATCAGTGTCGATATTTCATACAAAAAAATGACACTGACAGCCATTAAACTGAGTTCACGTGCTGATCAGGTTTAGTTTTATATCGGTAGAATTCGCCCTTAATCCTTAGCTTAGTTTTAGGTTATAACTGTTATTATGGAATTAAAAAAAAAATAAGAAAAAAAACAATCGACTTCCTTAAAATAATATACTACAACGTAAAAATAACTTTAATTTCTGAAGTGTTTGGAAATGTATTTTCGTGTTTTGCCACCCCGCGTTTTGTATTTATAAGAAGTTTATCCAGTGTTTAAATTATATTTTTATCCTTTTGAAATTTTTTAGTTCTTTAGTATTATATAATCATAAACAACTTGTTTTTATTGTTTGTCATTATTTAAGGGTTATATTCTGTAAGTAAAAATAATCACACTAATATTATAAAGACAAAGTTTGTGTGTGAGTTTGTACGTTTGTCTGTCCTTTACGCCCAAACGGCAGAACGGATCTGGATGAAACACAGAGGTTGTTTATGACCTGGATACTTTTGGACTGGACATAGGACACTTTTTATCGTGACATTAATTATTCTGTATGAAAAGTTAACACAAAAAAGGATAACTATATTTTTTTTTTACTCTGTGTCCAGAAATGAAAAAGTAAATCAATAAATAATAATTGAAAACTCATTCATAGGTATGCCAATTGATTCTTTGATATGGTCTACCCTAGAGTTATGATAATTAAAAAAAACAGCCAGTATAATTTTACATACTGCATTCTCTATCTTGTCCTCTTATCCTATACATAATATAATTCGTGAATAACAAAACAACGTCCAAATCCCCGTCTAGACGAGAATATTTCCAGTGTTTTTGGTGCCACACAAAATACTGATAAATATCTAGGCAGACCGAAATAAAGAACTGAATTTACGGCGGTACCAGACAAACGTAACCCAATGTAATTTCTCTAAGCGCCAATTTCACCGCTGAAACTGACCGCGATCAGCTTTTAAACTGAGTTCAGAGGCTGTCGGTGTCACTATACCCCTTGGCACTGACAGCTCTTAAACGCAGTTTTAATGTACTGATCGTTTTCAGTTTTATTGGTGAAATCAGCCTTAAGTATTTAAACACTAGAGTCGATTGAAAGCAGGTCGAATCGAAAAAAAAATCCATGTTTTATTTTTATAAATGATAATAATAATTTTTATTGCTAACAATAAAACAAAGTTTGCCCCAAACTAGGCAAGTAATAGGTTTTTTTGCAATTTTCAGACCAGTCACGTTGTATGTTGATTAAAATATTATCTGTGACCGTAGCAAGTACGTATTAACAGAATTGTAATCATTAGAATCATCAATAAAACGCTTTAAGTTAGAACTGTCCTCAAATGTCATGATTTTATGAAATAGTCATTCCGTAAGATTATATAAACTTACAGACCGTATAGATGCCGAGTAAGCGGGATTGTCCGAAAGGGTTACCGCCACCCCGGAACATAAAGGGCTAACGAAGGAACATGGATGGGTTTTAGTCAGTAAGAGTCTGACACTCCCTTCCGCTCCACCCAGAGCGGGAAAAGTCACTGGATGACTTCCCAGCCTTAAAAAAAAACAATAAAAAAAGGACCGTATAATACAGGGTGGCGCAATAGAACGTGCATTTTAAAAATAATTATTAAAAAATAAATACAAAAGGTATAGTTAAAATAAAACTAAGCAATTACTAAGTGATAACTGAAGTTTATTTTTTAAAAATAACATCATCTAAATGATGACCCTCTCTACGTTGGCACTCCTCTAACCGCAAACGGAAATTACCGAAAACTTTCTTAAGTAGTGCTGGTGTGATTGCTGCCATTTCACCACGAATATTCTCCTTGAGCTGACTGATGTTTCTCGGAGTATTGGTGTAGACTTTGTTTTTGAGGTATCCCCACAAAAAAAAGTCAGGAGGCGTCAAATCTGGACTGCGCGGAGGCCATGGGATATCACCTCTTTTCGAAATCAGTTTGCCAGGGAACATCTGCTTCACAACCGCCATGGAGTCATTTGATGTGTGACTGGTAGCTCCGTCTTGTTGGAACCAAGTCCTAGAGTTCATTATTCTTGAATTTTGAAGTTCTAGGGCCAAAAAACCTTCCAACATCGCAACATAGCGTTCGGTATTAACAGTGATGTTTTGCCCCCGTGCGTTTTCAAAAAAATAAGGACCAATTATTCCTTTGGCAGAGATTGCGGCCCAAACTGTCACTTTAGGGCTATGTAACGGTTTTTGATGTTTGAGTCTGGGATTTTCACTATTCCAATAACGACAATTTTGGCGGTTTACGAACCCATTCATATGAAAATGTGCCTCATCAGAGAAAAGGATGTTTTCAAAATTTGAAAACCGATTGAGCATTTCATTAGCAAATGTGAGCCGTGCTATGAAGTCAGAGTCTTTCAATTCTTGAGTTAATTGCAGCTTGTATGGATGCAGTTTAAGATCCAAGTTTAAAATTCGTTGCAAACTTCGTCGCGATATGTTTAGGACAGACGATCTCTTGCGAGTAGACATTTGTGGATCTTCTCGTACCGACTGCTTAACACTCTCAATATTGTCTTCGGTCCTAGATGTGCGTGGACGACCTTTTGCGTGTGGTTTAAACGTCGATCCAGTCTCTTCAAAACGCTTTATCCAGATTTTAATTAAATTAGCACTCGGAGCCTCCCTAATTTGCCGTACACCATACTCAGAACAAAATAGTCGCCTGACAACTACGTACGAACGAGAGTTTTCGTAAAATGCGCGCACGCAAAAAGCGCGACGCTTCCCGTCGAAGTGACTCATAGTGACTAAAACTTCATGAACTGCGCTACCCAACGATATCGGTCTCCCCCCGCCCACGCCCCTTCTACCCCGCAAAAAAAGATGATGCAATATGCACGTTCTATTGCGCCACCCTGTACCAGCGTCAATAATTTTTTAAACAAAAAAAATATAGTAGGATGAATCCCATTGGAAAAGAAAGAGAATAAAACAAAAATTTAAGGTATATAAATAATTTACAGGTGATCTGAGGTCGGGAGGTGGATGGGGGTGTGTTTTTAAGGTAAAAAACGGTTTATCTCGATTTCCATCAAAAATACAAGACCTATGAAAAAAATGGCAAAGTTGCAGGTAGTAAAAAGATCTAGAACTTTGTGTTAACACTTTTTACCATAACCTCAAAATATATGTGAAAAATTCAAATAACCAAATTTTTTGGTTTTTTCTTAACTTTTAAATTAGTTTTATCATTTTTCAAATTGCAAAAAGTCGTATGAAAACTTGAATTTCGCAGATAACGATGGCGCAATGTCACAATATAACTTGAAGAGGTTCAAGTTAACAGTAAATATATTGTAGACATTGTAGAAAAACCCGATAAACGTGAGAACAAGAATCGCACAACAGTTTGTGGTTTAAAACCAATCCATTTTAGCAGACTTGCAGTCAAGGAAAGACAAAAGAATATACAATGTTGTATCCTTAGGTAAAAACAAGACAATGTAGTATTGCTGGTTGCTTTAAGAGAGACAGTAAAACAACGTATCTAGATTTTATTTTGTATTTTGAAGATCATCAGTCAATCGAGCTCGTGGCTTAGTAATAACAACCGCACAGGTCGATTCATCAGGTAAAGCGCTTGCCGGGGTTGGCCGTGGATGGGTGACCATCTTTACATGTCAGGACTCCTCCGGGCCTCGGAAAGCACGTTAAACCGTTGGTTCCGGCTGTCATTTGTGCATCTTTGACAGTCGTTACGGACCGTCAGAAGCCCGAAAATCTGACAGCCAGTCTTACCCAGTTACTGGATTGTGGAGGTCAGATAGGCAGTCGCTCCATGTAAAATACTGGTATTCAGCTGCATCCGGTTAGACTGGAAGCCGTCCCGAACATAGTTGCGAAAAGGCTAGGCAGATTAATTGATTTTTCAGTCATCATAATCAGCCTATAATACTCCCACTGGTGGGACACAGGCCGCCTCTCGATGAGAGAGCGTGGGCCATAATCCACCAGTATGGGTTGGTAGATGTCACAGTAATGTCTTCGAATTTTTGGTTCTAGGGCATACTGGTTTCCTTCACCATTTTGAGAGCAGTGGTGATAAAAGTAAAGAGCTTGCTTTTTTTTTTGAGGGAGGAAAATCATCAAATGAGTCCTCCCGCTCTGGGTGGAGCGGAAGGGAGTGTCAGACTCTTACTGACTAAAACCCATCTATGTTCCTTCCTTAGCCCTTTATGTCCCGGGGTAGAGGTAACCCATTCGTACAATCCCGCTAAAGTGCCTGCTTGGGTTCGAACTCATGACTTGTAAGTCGGAGCAGATACCACTGGGCTACTACTGCTCGATTCATTCAGATCACCTGTATTATTTTGAAATTAATGTTCATCTTTCATGTTACAACATATTTGTTGGATCGATAAAAAAAAAAAAATTATGTATGTTGAATGAAAATAAAAGAAAATACGTTAATTTTCTCGCAACGAAAGAACACAAAAAAATATATATAGGTCTCATTCACGCAAAGCGGCCATCGCTTAGAATAGTGCTACGACAAAATGCAAGACAGAGACCCAACGCTGGTTTTCAGCGACAGCAGGCATTACCGTTAATACGTAACAGGGGGCGAGCCTATTGCGATCAACCGGGCACAAATCTATTTCTCAGTAGCAGCCCTGAGTCTGCTACTGAGTAATTCCTGATCAGACCATGCCCTACTTTCAGCAGGATTGTTCGAAAAGGTTACCGCTATCCCGGAATATAAAGGGCTAAGGAAGGAACATGGATGGGTTTTAGTCAGTGAGACTGGGTAGAGCGGCAGGGAATGGCAGACCACTTCCTTCCACTCCACCCAGAGCGAGAGGACTCATTTGACAATTTTTCAACCTCAACAAAAAAATACCATGCCCCACTTGCTGAAGTGTCCTAAATACCCGTTCACCTGCATCTCGGATGAAGAAATAGCTTGTTAATTTCACTGCATTGAATCTGTGAATAATCACAGATTCAATGCAGTGAATTTGACAAAGTACATAAGTACTTTCGAAGCCTTCTTGCCTAGTATTAAAGCTGCATTGTACAATGTAACACCTTGTTTACCTAGACTAGCACATAAGCCGTGAACGTCAAGTGCTGGGCTGCACATTAAACGTCCCCGAAGACGAGAACCATTTACAATCTTGACGCCGATACACCAATCAAGCTTATCTCACGGTACCTTGGGAATGTGTCATGTGGATGAGTATTAGTGTTATACGAAGTGACTGCCATCTGGCCTTCATAGTGGGATGATTTATAATGGTGATAACTTAGCCGAGTTTCCGTGGGACCGACTGCTCAAAGTAACAACGAAATGGAGTTAAAACTTAGATTGGTGGACACAGTTGGCGCAGCGGTTGAGCGATTGACTGCTGCGCAGCATGTCGTGGGTTCCATTCCCGCTCGAAACAAATATTTGTACGACCTGCAAGTATTTGTTCTGGGTCTGGGTGTTTTGCTATCTATGATATGTATGTATGTCTCATCATCTGCCTAGCCTTTTCCCAACTGTGTTGGGGTCGGCTTCCAGTCTAACCGGATGCAGCTGAGTACCAGTATTTTACATGGAGCGTCTGCCTATCTGACCTCCACAACCCAGTAACTGGGCAATACGATACCCCTTGGTAAAACTGGCTGGTATGATATGTATGTATGTATTTAGAAAAAAAAATGTTTATAAGTAGTTTATCAGCCATCTCGTTACCATTACACAAGCATTAGGTTGCTTAGCTTGGGACTATATGGCGTTGTGTGAAATGTCCAAGAATATTATTATTATTATATAATAATATATTGGTTTTCAAACGAAATTGATGGAACACTAACACTTTGAAAGAAAAAAAGCAAAGAAAATACGTTTATTTGGGTGTTTTCTCGTGGTTCTATTTTGTCCTATAAGTAGGTCCACGAGACGACAAACATGACGCAGTTATATTTGGAAATCTTGTGTAACGAAGCAATTGCCATACACCGTACGCAACTGAAATTCTTTGAAAAAGAAAAACCAGTTAGCCCTTTGCCTGATGATATGTCTGTTGGAGCTAAGAAGTCATAGACACCAGACATAATTGCCAAGTTGCGACCCTTACACCTATAGATCAATATGCCTAGCCTTTTTCTAAATTTGTTGAGGTTGGCTTCCGTCTTTCCGGATGCAGCTGAATATCAGTATTTTACATGGAGCGACTGCCTATTTGACCTCCACAACCTAATACCTGGGTAACTTGATACTGTTCTCTCTATACTCTAAATTGTAATATATTATTATCCTGACTTCGTCTCGGAATGTAAAGATGGTCACCCATCCATGAACCAACCCCAGCAAGTGTACGACACGGCACGGCACGTGTGTGTGATCGACACGTGCAGCTGTTATTACGAAGCCATGAACTCACACTGATAGATAAGATTTAAAAGTAAAACTCTTTTGTTTTATTTTACACCGAATCACTGCCGTACCGTTGTCTTCAATGCTGGCCAGCAATATTGTTCAGTATTTAAGCGTCATCCCACAGCTATGTCTAGTTTCTAGATCTTAACGGCGCGTAGAGCCGGTGCCGTAATTATTGAAACGACAGACAAAAATAGAGCGGGGTGGAGTCGAATTAGAGCTAAAATTTTCGAATAATAAATTTTATGTAGTTAAATATTTCATCGTTCCGGATTAATACGCAGGCGGTGTGGTTAAGAGTCAATAAAAATTAAAGGAGATTGGCAAAACCCATGTATTTTCAGTATCACATACAGGCTTACCGTTTCATAGAATGAATATATGGATTTGAATGCTGCAATAGAGTATAACAAAATATGTAATGGTAAGACATACATTAGACTTGGGGATATTAAAATGATTTATATACATAACCTCAAAATGGACCACCAAAAATAATACTTAAAGGTACCTACTTATGTAACTCAAGGCAGACCCTTAGGCGTCGTCCTATTTGGCTAACCATCATGCCATTGAACGATGCGATTTCGTCGCACGACGAGATTAGCTTTATCGACGAAACCCTGTGCTCGTGTGATGATTAGCAAGCTTCTATTAGGTCACTCTAAAGAAATGTGTGTTTAATCTCGTCGTGCGACGAAATCACATCGTTCAATCGTACGATGGTTAGCCAAATAGGACGACGGCATATAAATCATCAATCAGATAAAGTGGATAGATTGTACGTACTTAAATAACTCTATAAGGATTTTTGTGTTACGTCACTTTTAATTGTAATTAACGTATCTTTTGCGGGATTCGCATCCGCATACATGATGATCCATGGTCCATCCATAAGATGGTCGTCAACTGGATAAAAGATAATGAATAAAATAGAATAGGTAAAAAACAAAACCATAGTATTTATAATAACTTTTTATTCTTAAACTCAAACTCAAACTCAAAGTATTTATTTCAAATAAACCAATTACAGGCACTTTTGAATTGTCAAGGTGTCGGTCAGTCAGAGAGATGAAGCTAGTTGCCCATTCCAAAGCAGTAGGTACCTATGGAGAAGAACGGGCAAGAAACTCCATGGACACTCTTTTAAACAAAATATGGTTACAAAATATTGGTTACATAGTTCATATTAATATTATGCATGTGAGAACGATGCAGAACGTTAAAAGCATCCGATATAAAATATGTAAAAACTATTCAAAAATTAAATTAAAACAAGCCCTAGCCGCTAAGAGATGACCAGTCCCTACTGACAGCGCCCGTTCACGAACATGACGCATATATTAGCACCATTCAGCTCCACCATTTTGAAGGGAGCTAAATGATCCAACACACACGCCACCATCAGCGAGACATTAAAGTGAGCATGGCATACTCTCAGCCGCCAGGGCACATTCAAGTCAATGTAAGACGTATCCAGTAAATGGTCGCTTTATAGAAGGTACATAGTACTCACATATGTGCTAAGCAATTATACAATATTAAGAGATTGAATTTATACAATGCAAAGATAGTTTTTTTGTTGTTCTTCTCTTCCGCAGCTCCAACAGTTTTTAGCAATTAGTTGGTGCGCCCTTGTGGAGCTGGACTAGCATTGAGCTTATTGTAACAATACATTGTCAAGAAATACCGCAGGGGGGGTTGTTCCTTCGTGTCGAGCGTAAGCTAAATACCATATTACACTCATGACATGTGAACAACAGCCCACGGTTCTGAGTCCTACAATACAATTACAGCAGTAGCCGATGATGGCGCTCCGACCTTGCTGTTCCCGTTCGACGGCTATGAAAACAAAATATGTGGTCCGTCCCACATGACGGGATTTTATTTTTGCTCTTAGCAAAAAAGGATTTTCTCCTCTTAAACTGGTCAAATTCAGCTGGTCGCGACCTATTTCTAAAGTGTAAATTCCGTGAAAGCGGAAATGTTCTCCAACGTATGACCTAGCTTGACGGATCTGGTATGTGCCACACGCAAACAACACCAATTCTTCCTTGGAGAGCCGTGGGAATGATATATTTGAGGCGTCTATATTCATAAACATAATACTGCGACGATTCAGGCGCTCCATGGCTACAATCGCGGCTAATTCGTTATCTAAAAATAAACGTTCATTAATAATATTTAATATTATTTGAGCGTTTTCTGGGTCAGTAAATCGAGTTCCAAATGCATTCAATACAGCACAAGCGATTTTTAAATCTTTCATAAGATGGGGACTCGCACGATTGAAATATTCTTGTCTAAATATTTTGAAATCTCTCTTTATCTGGCCATTCACAGCTTCCACAACCCATCTATTAATTGTTACGCAACGCGATCGATTTCCTTCTAAAGTAGTAAGCTGTGAATGACCAGGCGACATTGTTTCGGGCATATGACCCAGTAAATGTTTATCATGCAATTTATCCATGGAGTCCCTGAAGCCACGGTCTAATATGAATACATCATCGTCATTAAAAAAACGTAAAAAAGTTTCGTCATCTAATAAATTGTTTAGTATCGTGGCATCGTTGGCAGTGGCAGCATACGGACCAAACACATCTAAAATGTATCCGTCACAACATACAACTAGAAATGGTTTCACTAAGTTCCGGTATTTGTGGAGCGAATATGTATTTTTTTGAAATAAGTAATTCGAACTCTTTTGAGTATATATATATGTTCCATCGGCAATTACTATAGCAGTTGTTCCATCTGTACTACCAAATAAGCCTTCTGCTATTATGGAGTTTTTTTCACAGACTCGTTCACGAGATATATGTCCCATTCCCAGATGTAGGTCTACAAAAGGCACCAAGCTCTCCCTTGCTACATTCATTAAGGTCTCTAAGGTTCGCCTTGGGACCTGAAAAAGTTCCGAGAGTCGCTCATTTGAGTCTCCAGTGCGGAGCTTGCATAATAATGCTGTGAGTGCCAGACTTCCTCGACGCATGTCTCTCAATGTTGGTGTATCATTTAATATTTGTTGGTGCTGTTCTTTACTAATTCCAATCCAGTAATGTACCAAATGATCAGGAAGTCTTTGTATGTCACCAAACTGAAAATCATTTGTTTCCATCAAAATAAAAAGCATGTCTTCAATTTGGATTGGGTTGAAATAATCAAGTGCATATTCAGCAGTATACAGTTCACTGTATGTATTGCGTCCCAAATGATGAGCGCATACACGAGAACCTCTAGGTATGAAAAAGTTATTTTCTATCAACACGCGTCGACGTATGTTGTCGGGGACGTGAAAACGTTCCGAGTTGCGACAACCTCTAAATAAGCAGTGCCTGGGTGCTTCTGGTACTCTTCTTAAGTTGGGCAGAGTGATTGTCTGAGCTCGAAGTTGATTTTCGTGTCGGCTCAGAAGTTCTTGTTGTGCTTGTTCCCAACAAGTTACGCAAATAGGTTCATTTGATGTAACCTGTTAAAACAATTCAATATATTATTTTGATGCATAATTATGAACTTTTTATTGCCTTAAAATCAGATTCCACTATAAGCCTACAACTAATGTACTACTAATTATAGCCCCATTAAGTGTAGACTCTTTTCATTACTCATTTTATGGACCACTAAATATAAGTCAGTAGCAACAACATACAAACATATTATACAAGGTGTAACAGTAGGTTTAAGGTTCAACTTATTACTTAACACATAAATAACAATCAACTATTTTCTTTTCTTTCCTTCTAGTACCTACATAATATGTTTGGGCTGTATGGAAGAAGTCAGTCAAGAAAATAATATAATTATATGTGCTAGAAAACACCAATTGTCATGGTCTCGAAGTAAAGAATTACCATCCTTGTGTTACAAGGATAACAGCAAAAGTAGATGATGAATTGAGTTTATAACTGTTGGAGTCAAAACTGATCACGAATATATGGCAACTGTACTTGTAGTAAATGTTTGATATAATGAACAATCACATACTTTTGAATCACTTCGACGCCACACAGTTGTGACGCGAACTCCGTTCATTAGTATTGAATTTCTGATTTTCATCATCTACTTTTGCTGTTGACTGTACCAGACAACGTATTTAAGGGTCTCCCATAAATACTTAAATACATAATAATCCCCTAAACACTTAAATAACCAGGTCTATAAAATAAACTGGTGTATCTAGGGGAAATTATTCAACAGTAGCAATCAGCATCCTCCCTATTTGAACATCTCTTTTTCTTTGAGTGTCATTCTTCCGAGAAATAATTGAGAAAAAAAAATACAAAGCAAAAATATGCCACATACATACCTGACGTGGCTGTATCCTCTGGTTAATTATTGCAACTATCTGGGTTTCCTCCTCTGATTCATGATTGATTATATGACTCTCAGTCTCAATTGTTGAAGTACCACAAACAATACAGGTATGTTGCAGCTGATGCATTCCTATCACCCAGCAAGAATCACATATATAATCAGAAGTGTTGATCTATAAAAAAAAGGTTGTTCAGAAAATAGTAGTCATAAAAACTGTGGCGTGTCTGTGGCGGAAATCATGAATATTTTAATTCAATTCATATTTACAGTTCTCGGGAATGTCCACAGCTTTATGATTGCAACTAGATTTTCATTAGCAGTAGATAAACAATGACCAGTTGCTTGAGAAGTCTGCATATCACAATTGATACAAGCAATATGGTTATCTTCATTATTTGCCAGATTTGATTCTTGGGATTCGGGTAAATCAGGATGAACATTGACCAACGAAGGGTGTCCAGGTGAATTAATGGTATCTCCTGATTGAAGTGGCTGATGAATGGTAGAGAGGCCAGATGGGTGGCTACGTCGTGAGGCTCTTTTAGCCCGTAGCCAGCATGGAACACATACTTGATCAACAGAAGTGGGCTGCAACAAAAAATAGAAATGTTATTTAACACGTTCACTGTTCACAAACTAGACACAATAGTTAAACAATCAACATGAACCATATGTGGTTCATTGGACAGTGAATGGGTTAAGATGTATCTACATACATACATACAAAAAAAAAAAAAAAAAATATCTAAGGGGATGGAAAAGAACAAGTCAAGACTGATAGGTACGGGGCACTACTGTAAAACACATAAAGTATGAATCTAATAGCTAAAAAATAACATGCCTGATGTGGATGTACCCATGTAGATATAATAGCAACTATCATCCGCTCTCCTTCGCTTGCATTTGGTCTCACCAATTGCCGTCTACGGGCTCTTAAAATGGATCGACCACAGTTAATGCACAGGCAGTGATGACCAACTTGTCGGGAAGAATGTGCTTGCCCATTTCCATGCAGTAGTTGATAATTTGCCAATTCCCAACATGCGTGACAAATGCAATCAGTTTCAGAGCTCTGTAAAACACAAGCAATTTAAATTGTTTGATATTTATATCACAACTATATCATCATCATTCTCCTGCCCTTATCCCAATTTATTTGGGGTCGGCGCAACATGTCTTCTTCTAGTTATATCACAACTATATAACTACTACTATTATTATTAGTTTATTTATTTCTTTTCTTATTTAAATATTTTTTATTAAAAAAAACAAACAAAAGCATTTAAAAATATAAAAAATAGTGCTCCGCCGGTGTCGGGAGTAGGGTCCAAGCTACCGGTGGTTAGGGCTGAAGAGACAGGAACCTCCTCACAATGTGAGCCGTATCGAGGAGTACTGCCTTCTGAATCTGGCTCTTGATCCAACCGCCTAACGAGAGCCTCGATAGATGTTGGTCAAGGCTCTTGGCCATCAGGCCGTTGGCTGTTATGACAATCGCTACAATGATAGCCGAGCTCACATGTCCACATGTCAACAACCTCGTGTGCTAAGTCGAGATATTTTATTTGTTTCTCTTTCTCAGGTTTCACGAGGTTCTCGTCATGTGGAATGGTAACATCGACTATCATTGCAAGGCGCGCTAATCGATCTATCACCACTATATCAGGCTTATTGGCGACAATAGTCCTGTCAGTAATGATAGACCGATGGTACCGCACGATCTCGGGCGAGGCGGCAAGCCTCCTTGCCGGACTGCCGCCATGGGATCTGGAGGCGATAGTCCTCGCGCGCTTGTACGATTGGCGCGCGGAGGTACTAAGCCGGGGGGAAACTCCGTTTCCGCAGCTAATTGCGGCGGAGCGGACGGACCTCCGGCGCGATCTCATGGAATCAGCGACTGTCGCACCCCAGCGCAGGGCACGCCACGATAGTGGCGGTAAGGCCCCTCTTTGAGGAGTGGCTAGAGAGGCGTCACGGCGCCCTCACCTACCGCCTGACGCAGGTCCTTACCGGACATGGGTGTTTAAGGAGGTTCCTGCACATCATCAGGCGGGAGGAAACGCCCGGGTGCCACCACTGCGAGGATCGCCCAAAGGACACGGTAGAGCACACGGTGCAAACCTGCCCCGCTTGGGCGGAGCACCGCCGTGTCCTCGTAGAGGCAATCAGCGGCGGCGACCTCTCGCGCCCGGCCCTGGTGCAAGCCATGGTCCGGGGCGAGAGGGAGTGGGAGGCAGTCACCTCCTTCAGCGAATAAGTTATGCTCGCGAAGGAGGTGGCGGGATGGGAGAGAGAAAGGTCCTCCCGTCCCAGCCGCCGCAGGAGACGCCCCGGGCGTCGGGAGCCATGTGACGACTCCCGGCCACCGTAGGCGCGGGCCTGCGGACGGTGAGTAATGGGTGTCTAAAAAAGAGTCTACAAGTTTATATTTCAAAGCAAGTTGCTGGTGAATAATTCTGGCCACTTGGTTGTGCCTGTGCAAGTACTCGCCGTTAGCTAAACGAGATCAACCAGAGATAATATGTCTGATGGACTCACCTGGACGGTGGCATGCCCGACACACGTCAACCGTCCCGTCCTTCATAATATGTCTCCGATAGTTATTCGTCAAGATAACTTCGTCCATAATTGCACAGACGAAACCTTCAGTTTCCCCAAAAAGGTCACCAAAACTGCAGTAGTCAGTACTGCAGGTTTGCGCCAGTTCTCTTTACCCATGGAAAGCGGGGTGAGGCCTATGTCCACTGCCACCACATCACGTTGCATACCCACTTCGGCTTTTAAAAAATAATCCCTGAGACTATAAATCTCGCGATTGTGGAGGGTCTTTGCATTTAAAAAGCCTCGACCCCCGCACTTCCGCGGGATATACAGTCTCATCACCGATGATCGTGGGTGATGCATCCGGTTTGCGGTCAGCAGTGTACGGACCTTCCTATCCAAGGCGTCAAGTTCGGTCTGAGTCCATTTGAGTATGCCGAAAGAGTACATCAAAACCGGCATGACCCAACCGTTAAAGGCGCGCGTTTCCGCCTTAAAGAAAACTAATCAAAACTCTCTTCAGGCGACCAAAGAAGCGCTCCTTCAACGATTGCTTCATGTCAGTAACATTGATACCCAACGCTTCCGACATACCCAAATACTTATAGCTTTCGGATGAGGAGAGGGATCTAAGGTGTATGGAATCCGAGAGTTGGATTCCATCGGATTCCACAATCTCCCCTCGCTTTACATGCATGACTGCACATTTATCCGCACCAAATTCCATCCTGATAGCGCTACTAAAAGTTTCAGTTACCATCAGTAACTAACAAAAAATAACACGCTATTTGTCATGTGTACGATTGTACGACTTTTTTTTATATACTTACATTTCTTGGATAAGTCCAGCGTTGAATAACAGTTACCAGGTTATCATCCTCGGCAGACAAGACATGTCGGCGAAGGCGTGATAAGCGCACATCACAGTTTATACATCGAAGATCAACTGCCGACATTGTTGAACAACATTCACAGAATACAAAATTCCACTGACGTAATACGTCTATTTTATGCGTTTCACAGAATACAAAATACCACAGACGTAATACGACTATTTTATGCGTTTTGTTTTGTATTAATGCGTTTTGTTTCCGTAACGGGGCTGCACACTAAAATCATGGTTTTTTAATTACTCCCAACAACTAATATTACATTTTAGCTTGGAAAATAACTACGGATATATGACCTATAATTTGCATATAACTAGATTTTGAAACGTTTGGATTTGATGAGGTACCCAACTCGCCAATCTTCTTTATGACAAAAGAAGTAAATTACGAACAAAAATACTGGGTGTAACCGAAATTGAAAGAGTGTCCATGGAGTTTCTTGCCCGTTCTTCTTCATAGGTACCTACTGCTTTGGAATGGGCAACTAGCCTTCATCTCTCTGACTGACCGACACCTTGACAATTCAAAAGTGCCTGTAATTGGTTTATTTGAAATAAATACTTTGAGTTTGAGTTTGAGTTTTATTGTGAAAAAAAAAACAGCTGTTCCCTACATTTGGTTGCTGCTTCCGGTTAGACTGGAAGCCGTCCCCAACATAGTTGGAAAAAGGCTAGGCAGATTGATACTCGAAACAAAGACACTCCTTGTTTAAAATTAATTATTTCACAGAATACTATTACTAGCACGTTCGCCAGCCCATCAAGTTATACCTAACTGTCAAATTTCTCCAAATAAATTTCTACCTTAAATTATTTTTAAACTCAATCACTCGAGCTCTTCCCCTTTTTTACCACTTGTACATAATAGATATTTTTTAGTTTTAGGTTGTATATATTGTATTTAGATTTATGTAAATGGTTGTATTAAATAGGTACTAGCTTTTGCCAGCGGCTTCACCCGCGTGTATGTAAGAACTGATGCCACGGGAACCATACATTTTTCAGGCATAAAAAGCTTTGATTCCTATGGTTAATTCATACTAATATTATCAACTCAATACCAGAATTCTCTTAAGATTCAGAAACAAAGACTATTGGAATAAGGAAGGAGGTAAATCAATCGAAGGTAATAAATTACGGCCACTGTCTGTCTCACCTAATGAATCGAAGACATTCATTATATGGAAACCCAATTTTAGTCCTGTGATATAATAATATTTAGTTGATTTTCTTTTTGTAATTGCTGATGTTGCCAAGGTGGATCAATTTTTAAACAGTTTATGGCTACAAACCACAATACAATACGTTTAGCACTATACATGGTCTTTAAATATAAAGAAAGAAGTTACGTTTATTTGCGTTAAACATGACGCAATAAAAAAATAAACAACAAAAAATCAAGTTCTGGGCATTATGCTTTGCTTGAAAAATCATGCAGTTTTTCAATTTAGAACTTTCCAGTAACGGCGCAGAGTCTGATTTTGTGTTCGGTTGACGGCAATGAGCTTGTCCCATATCATATGGGACTTTAATATTAAATTTCTAGCGAAATGTTGGTGTATTATAGGGACACCTCTGCCCTAGCTTTTAGGAAATACAGGCGTGAGGTTATGTAATATTAATTATCGACTGTTCTCATACAAATTTTCAATACCAACTTGACCCAATGTATGCGACGACTGATTATTTTTTTGCGATTACTTATAACATCAGCTATCGGTCAGTAAGAGTCCCGTCGAAATCGGTCCAGTCGTTTGGATAATTAGCCAGAACTAACAGACAGACAAAAATTAAAAAAAAAATTGTTAGTTATACCTACACCTAATTCCCTTTGCATTTAGTTAAAGACTGTTATTTTGTCATAAGAAACAGAAACTACAATTAAATTTATTTGTATAGATTTAGTTGAACCTAAACTTAAATCAAAACAATACCAACCGACCATAATTTCGTACAAAGTAATTAACTCCACCGCAATACCTAACTAGACAGTCCCTCTAATATTAACTTTTGCCCACAATTACAATTTAGAGCCAAGATCTGAGGCAATTCAAATCGAATCAAGAATTTAAGTTTGGAACCTCTGAAGAGGCAGCCAATAGAAAGTGTCGCTTTCAAACCTAATCGACATTGGGAAGGCGCTTATTGTGTTAATACTGTTCGGTAAATAATCTGTTTGTTTGCGCAGAAAACAAGTGAACATCTTTGTTCAGTAAAACAAACCACGCATTTATGTAATGAAAAAAAGCAAGTATAGATACCAGCACATCAAGGCAACTGTCAAATTTATCAAATTGAAAATGAACCGTATGTATTTGTTATAAAGTTGAAAATCTATCAAAGAAATTTGTCAGGTTGGAGTAGCTTGATATGTACAGAAGCCAGCACATCAAGTTACCACAATCTGTCAGATTTCTTTGATAGTATTTCAACTTTATTGCAAAGACATAAGGTTCATTTTTAATTGAGAAAATTTGACAGTTAGGGATAGCTTGATGTGCTGGCGTCTGTACGTACCAAAACATTTTTAGTTCACCACAACATTCAATAGCTGTCACTGTCATAATTAATAGAGAATATTGACACTGACAGCGTTCGAATGAAAGCGTTCGAAATCTTTTTTTTTTGTGAATGTCATCTCGCAGCTTAACCTAGGTTGTCGGCTGCTTAACTGGGCTTGCCTGCGTATACTATGGATGCCAGTTAGGACTTAAAAGTACTTAAAACTAACCGATAACACACACAGGGTATCACCTGTAGGGCCTGACTTCGGCTTAACGTGGCTGTGGGAGGGCAGCAAGGGGCAGTCTGGATCGGAATCGATTTTAACGAAAGATGAAATTTTTAAGTTACCAAGCGACAAAAAACTTGATAGCGGAACGAAAGACGCAATTCTTTTGCTGATTTCAACGTTGTATATAGCTCAATATCGCTCAACATGTCGCTTGGTAATTCTTGCCTTTCAAGCGTTGATATGATAAAGCAAAAAATACGTGTCGTTATTTTTTTTTATTATGTAACCGATTGACTATTAACAATTTTTTTTTTACCCAGGTTTCATCCCTATTATCAATTTTTTTTTGAAAAAAAACTAAGGAGATATTATTAATTAAGCTACTCCCGCGCGATTTCACCCGCTGCTCGGCTCCTATAGGTCGTAGCGTGATGTTACATAGCCTATAGCCTTCTTCGATAAATGGACTATCCAACACAAAAATATTTTTTAATTCGGACCAATAGTTTCAGAGATTAGCGCGTTCAAACAAACAAACTCTTCAGCTTTATAATATTAGTATAGACAAAACAATATTAAACTACAATATTATGGGATTAATTAAAAAACAATAATTATCAGCAAGTCCTTCCACAAACTTC
This sequence comes from Hyppa rectilinea, assembly GCA_951799385.1. Classification (NCBI taxonomy): domain Eukaryota; kingdom Metazoa; phylum Arthropoda; class Insecta; order Lepidoptera; family Noctuidae; genus Hyppa; species Hyppa rectilinea. The sequence goes on along the minus strand of OX637324.1, from coordinate 1,694,627 downwards.
ACATAGTCTAGTACTAGGTAATTATTCAAATCAACGCTAGCCTTAGTCCCAAGTCCGACTACTGAGTCCTAATTCTAAGATGGCAATTACGGAAGACTAAAGATTAAGAGTCCGAGCCACTAATCGCTTTATTAGTCCCGTGATAAATGGTGGCAACCTTTGTACGATTTCTAATTAGGATGGTTAAAAATAATGTGTTCTTTTGAACTAAAAACGGTTTTAGCATATTTTTTAACCGACTGCAAGAAGGAGGAGGTTTATCGATTACGTTGAGATTTATGATCCGTTTTACGTGATTCTTCTTTAGTTTGATACGGAATACTGGCCATTTGATCCAATAGTCGGTGGCAAAAACCGAAAATACAAAACCAAACTCAAACTCAAAGCATTCATTCCAAATAAACCAATGACAGGCTGTAATCAGAAAGATGAAGCTAGTTGCCCATTCCAAAGCAGTAGGTACCTATGGAAAAGAACGGACAAGAAACTCCATGGACACTGTTACAAAAAATATGGTTAAAGAGGGTGGGAAATCATCAAATGACCCCCTTCCCCTTAACCTAGACCGTAGGTGGAGTGGAAGGGAGTGTCAGACTCTTACTGACTAAAACCCATCCATGTTCCTTCCTTAGCCCTTTATGTTCTGGGGTAGCGGTCACCGTTTCGGACAATCCCGCTTACCAGGACATTATATTAAGCTTAAAGGGTTTATTACATTATAGATGTTTTTATTTGTGTCGGAGTGTTTAAAATTCTCCTTTTTTGAGACAAGCACAAGTAGTATCAACAATAGCCATCCAACCATATAAAATTAACCTACCTCTAGATTTATCATTTATAAATTCTGATTAAGTTGAAAAAATTTACATGAAATATAGATTCGTTTTTCGCCAAGACATGCCATGTTTATAGGTATTTTATGAAGAGACCGTATTAAGAAAATAATAAGCCACAACACGCTTTTTGAGGTTGGGAAATCTTTATTTTTTTAAGAGAGTGTCGGACGAAGGACGACGAAGGGAAGGAGGCATACATACTCACATTTAGCCACTTATATTTAAGTCTCGTGTAATAGGGAGTCGAGCCTATTGCCATCAACCTGGAACAAAAGTAAAAAAAAACAACAAACAAGAAAATACAATATTCGTGATTTAAAAAAAAATCGACATAACGAACGTATAGAATAACCTACCTAAAGATAAATATAACAAAGTCTATTTTTACAGACCACCCATCCAATTTCACCTTGATCAATTGATCGACCTCCCGAGTCTACAAATTGGATGACAGTAACAAATCTAAATGGATGTAAGTCTATTTTTGCCCACTGATTTATGTCCCACATTTAATCACTTCCTTGACTAGCAACGGTTTATTTTACGAGATTCGTATTTCGCGAATTAATGCCTTTTAGGAATTTGGGTCGAATTTTTTGTTTAAATGAGGTATTTTTGGGACGAGTAACAATGTGAGTTTAATTTTATTTGAGGGTTAAGTTTTTAAAGTTTTGTTTGTGCGTATGACAGGGTTATTCTCTTGTATTGATAGAAAATACCAATAAGAATCTTGGTTTTGTTTGGTTTTGCTTGGTTAAAAAATGTAATACTTGTAATCGAATTCTTCTTTTCGTGTCAATGGTACTTTTTTTAAATGTTATTATTATTATTTTTTTATTAATAATAATAATGTTTTATTCACAAACCCTTATTACAATTGGTCTTATTCTAAGGTGTACATCGTAGTGACTAAAAATAGGTGATTGGACATTGGATTACAATTTCGTTAGGTACTGTAGCTAGGGCTTATATTTGACAATTAAAGTAGATATAAGTATCCCTAACTCCGAAACTGTATCTTCAGAGCCAGTGATTCCTTCTTAGGGTCTTGTCAGCCGTTACATATTAACTGCGCCCCATAGGTTGTCAAATTAATCACGGTACCTATTCTTTAGGTCATCCAAGGTGCAGGAGAACGGGCACTTATGACACTCCAGCAGGAGATATTAGGGAAAGAGCAATAATAGCTTTTGCAACGCATTACAAAGTTTTTACATATGTTTTAAAACTAGTTTAGATGGGTATGGTGGTAACAGCGGTGCAAAAAGAGCCACTTTTGATATTTTTTTAAACAGCTATGAAATACCAACTCTCTAAAAAAGGTAAAATATAAACAATTTCTCAAAAAAAAATAAAGTGCGAATGTATATTTAATTCTCACTTAATTGAAGAGAAATACTTTTGAAAAATTGTTTACTGTACAGAGGCCAGCACATCAAGTTACCAATATTTCAACTTTATTGCACAGACATAAGGTTCATTTTTAATTGAGAAAATTTGACAGTTAGGAATAGCTTGATGTGCTGGCGTCTGTACATACATAGGTTCAGAGGCCAGCACATCAAGTTACCCCAATCTGTCTTTCTTTGATATATTTTCGACTTTATTACAAAAGCATAAGGTTCATTTTTAATTGAGAAAATTTGACAGTTAGGAATAGCTTGATGTGCTGGCGTCTGTACATACATAGGTACAGAGGCCAGCACATCAAGTTCCCCCAATCTGTCTTTCTTTGATAGATTTTCGACTTTATTACAAAAGCATAAGGTTATTTTTTAAGGGAAAATTTGACAGTTAGGGATAGCTTGATGTGCTGGCGTCTGTACATACATAGGTTCAGAGGCCAGCACATCAAGTTACCTCAATCTGTCTTTCTTTGATATATTTTCGACTATATTACAAAAGCATAAGGTTCATTTTTAACAGGGAAAATTTGACAGCTCCAAAGTTAGTATGTACAGACCCTCTGTACATACTAACTTTGGAGCTGCAACCAATTATCTAACTAAAGGACTCCTTGATAATTCATAAATATAATATAAGAAAATACACACATCAAAAGTGTCTAGGGATCAACATATATTTTTGCAATAACTTTTCTCTTGATTGATATTAATTTAAATTTTCTTTAAGGATTCATCAAATAAAGTGTTTTCGTTTGTCACAGTAACGATAAACCAAGTCACCTTTGCATTAATAAAGAAATTTGCCATTTTCCTAATAAAGGGATTTTTGACATTTGAACCACTAACATTAAAGTTCGAAAAAAAGACTGAAATAACAGTTTTCTTTAAAATTTTATTGGGTAACTTAAACAATTAATAATCCGTGTTTCTACCGCGAATACTAACAACACAAGAACATCGGTTTGGCATACTCAAAATGAGTTCATCCAAATCACGCTGTGGAATGGCCGCCCATGTTCGTTGCAACAACAAAAAAAGGTCTTCTTGCAACTGGATACCCTCCATATTCGGCAGAGCTCTTCTCTGTAGCATATCCCATGCATGCTCAATCGGGTTCAAGTCTGGCGACACGGAGACAAGACCGATACATTCAAATCTTAACTCGAAGAGCTCCAACAATAACCGCCATGATGTTAGCCGTGAGGCTTCATCACTCTTCAGGGAACTTAATTAGCGACCAAACAGTCAGAAACCGCTTGCATGAAGTGAACCTTCATTCCCGAAGACCGCTACGGGTACCACCTATAGCAATGCACAATCGTAGGATTCGATATCAATGGGCTCTTGAACACAGAAATTGGGCAGAAGAACAATGGCGTTTCGTGTGCTTTTCTGATGAGTCTCGTTTTGGTATGAGACCGGATACAAGACGTATACGACACTGGAGAACCCCTGGACGCCAACAGCGATTAAAATCCTGCCAGGAAGTCCATCCTTATAGTGGTGGAACCATCATGGTATGGGCGGGTATTTGGATCGGCGGAAGAACTGAGTTGATTTGGATCAGAGGCAACCTCAACGCTCAAATTTATGCTGAGACGATTGTATCTGACGTCATCGTTCCTCTACAAGTGCAAATCGGTCCCTTATTTCAGTTAATGCATGATAATGCACGACCGCACACCGCAAGAGTTGTAAGACAGACTCTCGCCGCAGCTAACATCAATGTCCTGCCCTGGCCTGCTCAGTCGCCAGACTTGAACCCGATTGAGCATGCATGGGATATGCTACAGAGAAGAGCTCTGCCGAATATGGAGGGTATCCAATTGCAAGAAGACCTTTTTTGTTGTTGCAACGAACATGGGCGGCCATTCCACAGCGTGATTTGGATGAACTCATTTTGAGTATGCCAAACCGATGTTCTTGTGTTGTTAGTGTTCGCGGTAGAAACACGGATTATTAATTGTTTAAGTTACCCAATAAAATTTTAAAGAAAACTGTTATTTCAGTCTTTTTTTCGAACTTTAATGTTAGTGGTTCAAATGTCAAAAATCCCTTTATTAGGAAAATGGCAAATTTCTTTATTAATGCAAAGGTGACTTGGTTTATCGTTACTGTGACAAACGAAAACACTTTATTTGATGAATCCTTAAAGAAAATTTAAATTAATATCAATCAAGAGAAAAGTTATTGCAAAAATATATGTTGATCCCTAGACACTTTTGATGTGTGTAGTATCCTATTTAAAAGTAAGTCTTTGAATATGAAAACAATAATTTCTAATGCGAAACATAAATTATTTGAGTTCTACAGCAGCAGACATTGCTATTTACGTTGCTAGGAATTTTATTTAATTTATAAATTATTTGAGTTCTACAGCAGCAGACATTGCTATTTACGTAAATAGCAATGTCTGCTGCTGTAGAACTCAAATAATTTATGTTTCGCATTAGAAATTATTGTTTTCATATTCAAAGACTTACTTTTAAATAGGATACTATTTCACGGTTGGTTCACGGCGGAATAAAGAAAGAAAAGACAATACAATATATATTTGAACCAAACAAAGTTACATTTTCTTGAACTATAATAAAATTAGATAAATCCGAAATATATGAACTAGGCATAAGCTTGCCCGATAAAACTTGGTAATACTCGCTGTCACTTTCGGGCTTCAGACGACCTGTAACGACAGTCCAAGATCTACGCAGCCGGGACCAACAGCTTAACGTGCTTTCTGAGGCACGGAGGAGTCTCGATATGTAAGGATGGTCACCCATCCACGGACCAACGCTGGTAAGCGTAGCTTAACCTGATGGATCGACCTGTGCGGCTGTTATTATTTAGTCAGCGAGGGTAAGTAATATATATATATACATCAATGTTATAACCATAATAATCATCAATACATACTTTCTCGTTCTCTTTCAGTTCCGTTGAGAAATCTAAGCACCTCAAACAGCTACTAATTGCAGTTCATACAAGAAACTTACTTTTTGTTGTTAGATGAAGCACAGAGTAGATATACACAGAAGGCCGACTCCATACAATGTGTGAAAACATGAACAGGAACCCAGAAACGCAAGCGTACAGCGATCATAAGGTGAAAGCGCTAAGGGAGCCCGCGAAATTAATAATAATAATATCCTTGGACATTTCACACAACGCTAAGTCCTAAGCTAAGCAACCTAATGCTTGTGTTATGGTAACGAGATGGCTGATAAACTACTTATATACATTTTTTTTTGTAAATACATACATATATTATAGATAGAAAAACACCTAGACCCGGAACAAATACTTGCAGGTCGTACAACTATTTGTTCCGTGCGGGAATCGAACCCGAGACGTGCTGCGCAGCAGTCTATCGCTCAACCACTGCGTCAACCGTGTCGCCAAAATTCCAATTTTCTTACGTTTTGCTGCAATTTGTAGGTCAAAATTAGATATTATGTTGATCAAAATATTATTCGCGGCCGTAGCAAATACGTATTCACAGAACTGTATCATTAAACCCTCAAATGTCGTATGAACCCCATAAGTTCATAAGAAAAAATCCCTCGATACAACAATGCATATAACCGTATAAATCGTTGAGCTTTTAAAAGCAAATGGCGTGCAATAGGCAAACATCTAATGGGTTAAAAACACCAATACAACCCCCTTAGTTTATTTACCACTAGCATTTGCAAGCGGCTTAGCCCGTGGGTATGTAGGAATTATCCCAGGGGAACCGTACATTTTTACGGGTAGCTTATATGCTATTCCAGACAAGCGTCCATCCATGCGTGTGCCAAGTTTCATCCAGATCCGTTAAGTAGTTTTTGAGTTTATTCGTTACAAACATACTCGTACATACAAATCTTTCCTCTTCATAATATTTGTAATGTAGATATGGAATGACTATATTATGAAATCATGAGATTTGAAGGCAATTCTAACTTGAGAGAGTTGTAGGTAATTTTTACAATTCTGTAAATACGCCCGATTAAAAACTTGCTACGGACGCGAATTATATTTTGATCAACATACAACCTGACAATAGACCAGCAATTTGCAAAAAACTTATGAAAATTTGAATTTCACGGGCTACTCTAGCGCATTCCCCAAGCAAATTATAGCAGTGGCGGGCGCACTCACTATACATGAAGAGTGTACCGTCATCAAATGACTTCGTCCGCTCTGGGTGGAGCGGAAGGGAGTATCAGACTCTTACTGACTAAAACCCATCCATGTTCCTTCCTTAGCTCATTATGTTCCGCGATAGCCGTAACCCTTTCGGACAATCCCGCTTAGAAGAGTGTCCCCTGCGCGTGCGTTTCTGCTCGTTGCATGAACCCGTCCTTCTGTACCAACCTGTTTGTTTGATAGCTTCGGTTTCCAGAGTTGTATAACAATGCAACTTTTCTTCTTGTTACTTAGTTTTCTACCAAAGATTTTCCTTGATGTAGTACTGATTCAATCAGTGAAGAAAATAGAATAGGCACTGAATAAAAATATGTCAGAACTAGCTTCTGCCCGCGACTTCGTGCGCGTATCCTGTTGCTTATGCCAGCGACAACGGGGTCGTCAAAATCGAAGATCTGAATCACGATCAGCGGTCAGTCACGCATCACGTTCCCCACTTGTCTCTTCAAGTCGATGCGTAGATACGCTTGGAACTCAAGCGTAATTCTCTATCCGTGAACGTCTCCGATTCGCGAGACAATGCATGACTTGCATGATCAGCGGTCAGTCACGCATCACGTTCCCCACTTGTCTCTAGAGACCTAGAACTCGATGCGTAGATACGCTTGGAACTCAAGCGTGATTCTCTATCCATGAACGTCTCCGATTCGTGAGACAATGCATGACTTGCACGATCTGCGGTCAGTCGCGCATCATATTCTTCACTGGTCTCTAGAGACCTGGATGTAGATGCGTAAATACGCTGAGAACGCAGGCGTGCTTCGCGATCCGAAGAGGTTTCCACGGAGCGAGTTGCAGCCGTATGTTTTCAAACAGCATCAAGTCTCTCGTGACGCTCTTTGGTAGATTCTTGGGATCTTATGATCTTCAATCTTTTAGCTCTTTTGGAACATTGGGAAAGATTTGACCTCTTTCTAGGCATGGTTATAGTTTTATTGTGAACTAGCTTCTGCCCGCGACTTCGTACGCGGACCCTGTTGCTTATGCCAGCGACAACGGGGTCGCCATTTATGTTATTTTTTATCATTTTTCCCATTTAAATCTTTTAACACACTGAACTTTAGTTTTATTTCATTCCAACAAAACCACCAAAACATACAGTCCATTTGTCATCGTTTTCATTTTGGTAACCGCATTATTATATTCCTCCTAGACCTAGAAGTCGATGCGTAGATACGCTTGGAACTCAAGCGTAATTCTCTTTCCGTGAACGTCTCTGACTCGCGAGACAATACATGACGTTCACGATCAGCGGTCAGTCGCGCATCATATTCTTCACTGGTCTCTAGAGACCTAATGAATACGCTGAGAACGCAGGCGTGCTTCGCGACCCGAAGAGGTTTCCACGGAGCGAGTTGCAGCCTAATGTTCTCGAACAACATCAAGTCTCTCCTGACGCTCTTCGGTAGATTCTTGGGATCTTATGATCCTCAATCTTTTAGCTCTCTTGGAACATTGGGAAAGATTTGACCTCTTTCTAGGCATGGTCATAGTTTTATTGTGAAGATACCTGATCAATAAAAATCTAAATTATAATGACTGCTCCCCTGCGTTACCGGGTAGGCTACAGTGTCACGAAGATAAATGGAAAAGGAAATTAAACACTCAAACAACATAAGCCCGAAGGCATATTCATACGATAAAATAAAAAAATAAATAGGAGTTTTGGCCAGTAGAGTCAAATTTTCAATGATATACCATCGTCATCGAAAATCAGTCCTAAACTGTTACCGCCTTCACCGCGTGCAGGTACTCCCAGTTTATGTTATTTTATAATTACACAGTAAAATTAGTGATAGCTTTGATTTCCACATCAGATGTTTCTGATCTTCGATTTTTATAAGTCAACAGGAAATGCCCGTCATATTGAACAACAAAGACGTCAAAGACGTCATTCCTATATGTGTTATGTTGTAGCTAGGCTCTTGGAGTTCCACAACAGGTGATCCAGATCTTTGATTTTTATAAGTCAACAGAGAGTGCTCATCAGATTGAACAACTTGTGCTAAGACGTTATTCCTATATGTGTTATGGTGTAGCTGGGCTCTTGGAGTTCCACATCAGGTGTTCCAGATCTTCAAATTTATTCTCTCAGCAGAAAATGCTAATCACGTGGAACAATTTTTGCTAAGGTATCATTTTTGTATCTCTTATAGTTTAGCTGGTCTGTTGCGGTTCTGCATCAGGTGTTCAAGTTTCCAAGATAAATTATAGCCTATATGTTGCCCAGAGTTAATACCTATACAACAAAAAAAAAAATCATTCCAATCCGTCCAGTAGTTCCGAAGGTTAGCGTGTACAAACAAACAGACAAACAGACATACAGACAAAAATTTTTTTTTGGATTCATACTCTATTACTGTTTCTAAACCCCCCTCAATTTTTTTTTTTAATATATTCAATGTACAAACAGTTTTTTACTGTTTTATTATATGTATATAGATATAAGTGATCAATTAAAATCTAAGGGACTGCTCCCAGGCGTTATCGGGTAGGCTACTGTGTCACGAAGATAAATATAAAAGGAAATTGAACACTCAAATAACATAAGTCCGAAGGCATATTTATTTGGTAAAATAAAAAAATAAATGGGAGTTTTGGCCAGCAGAGTCAAATTTTCAATGATATAAGTACAGAGGCCAACACATCAAGTTACCACAATCTGTCAAATTTCTTTGATAGTATTTCAACTTTATTGCAAAGAAATAAGGTTCAGTTTTAATTAAGAAAATTTGACAGTTAGGGATAGCTTGATGTGCTGGCGTCTGTACCATCGTCAGCGAAAATCAGTCCTAAACTGTTACCGCCTTCACCGCGTGGAAGTACTCCCAGCTTATGTTATTTTATAAATACAGTGAAATTAGTGATAGCTTTGCTTTCTACATCAGATGTTTCTGATCTTCGATTTTTATAAGTCAATAGGAAATGACCATCAGACAGAACAACTTTTGCTAAGACGTCATTTCTATATGTGTTATAGTGTAGCTGGGCTCTAGGAATTCCGCAACAGGTGTTCCAGATCTTAAATTTTTATGCGTCAACAGAGAGTGCTCATCAGGCTGAACAACTTATGCTAAGACGTCATTCCAATATCTATTATAGGTAGTGTAGCTGGGCTCTTGGAGTTCCACATCAGGTGTTCCAGATCTTCAAATTTATTATCTCAGCAGAAAATGCTCATCACGCGGAACAATTTTTGCTATGGTACTATTTTTGTATCTCTTATAGTTTAGCTGGTCTGTTGCGGTTCTGCATCAGGTGTTCAAGTTTCCAATATAAATTATAGTCAATTGGTTCCCAAGACCTTTAATTACTACACAACAAAAAAAAAAACATTCAAATCCGTCCAGTAGTTCCGAAGATTAGCGTGTACAAACAAACAGACAAACAGACCGATTTTTTTTTTGGATTCGTGCTCTATTACTGTTTCTAAACCGTTCAATCATTATTTTTTTAATGTATTCAATGTACAGACACAGTTTTTTTACTGTTTTATTATATTATAGATAGATTTTAAGGAAAATTTAGACAAAGAACCTAACCTACAAACCCTAAAATTTAAATAAATGAAATATGCAAACAGTCAGTATTCAAGTGAATCGCAATAATCGAATGCAACTATTCGCCATACTCTCCAGGATACGTGCGTTCGCTACGAATAACTGAGTCTTATGGCAGCGTCGTGTTTTTTTTTTTGATAGTGGCATCTCGCAGCTCAACCATAGAGTTGTATACTGCTTAACCGGACTTGCCTGTGGATACCACAAAAGAATTGTAGCCTCCAGCCAGGGCTTATAAAAACTTACAAACTAAGCGACTACACGCTAAGGACACCGCCTGTGGGGTACGGACCTCGGCTTAGGGCGTCGCTACGGCTGGATCGGGGATAATTCGGCGCGTTTTTTTTTTTTTTTTTGTTAATGGCATCTCGCAGTTCAGCCAAAGGGTTGTCTACTGCTTAACCGGGCTTGCCTGTGGCTGCCACAAAAGAATTGTAGCCTCCAGCCAAGGCTTAATAAAAAACTAAACCTAACTTACAAAACTAAGCGACTACACGCTAAGGGCACCCCCTGCGGGGTTCGGACCTCGGCTTAGGGCGTCGCTGGGGGGGGGACAGCAAGGGACAGCTGGATCGGGGGTTTTTAAAACTACTGGCTCAGCGGCAACGCCGGCTGGCTCGAGCAAGGGTCGGGAGGATGAGAGTAGACAGGGTCGTCGCGACGGGCCTCGACGGCGAGGACGGAACGACGGAAATTTGTATCTGTATGTTACTCTAACAGTGCTAGTAGCCGGGCTGCTCTCCTGGAGGAGAGTGGTGGCATCGTCGGGGGCAACGAGGGTATGCCGTGGACGGCGAACCTTACTGATGCGGGACGGGGTGTATCGGGAGGCGGCCGCAATCAGGGGATTGCGGTGCTTTATGGCAGTGTCAAAGAAACGCTTCGAGAGGCGTTTCATGAACTGCTGAACTGTGGGGAGTTTAAAATCTACATGAAGGTCCATGTTACGGACGTAAAAGGGAGCTCCTGAGACCTTACGGAGGAACCGGTTTTGAAGTGTCTGCATTCGATGCAGATACTTGGGTTTGGCGTGCGCGAAGACGACGCAAGCGTATGTCATAATGGGACGGATTACAGCCTTATAGAGACGCAGTTTGCACCGGAGTGACAATTTGCTGCGTTCTGTAAGCATGAATTGGAGCCTACCGAGAGCGAAAGCGGCCCGCGAACGGACCTGCTTTATGTGCTCTGCGAAACTGAGGTGTTGGTCGAGAGTGACACCCAGGTACTTGGCATGCTTCGCCCAAGGGATCGGCTTGCCGTACATGGTGATCGGATTAGGGGGGTTGGGGAGGGCCCTACGAATTCTCCTAAAGAGAACAGCCTGGCTTTTATCGGGGTTGACCTCGATTCTCCATTTCCGGAACCAAGCGCCGAGGACGTTGGCCGAGGTCTGGAGAGTCTGAGCTATAGCTGGCGGACTGGTCCCCGTGTAGTAAATGGCCGTGTCATCGGCGAATAACGCCAATTGGGCCTTTTTACTCTTAGGGATGTCGCTAGTGAACAGGGTAAAGATTAGGGGGGAGAGAACGGAGCCCTGGGGGACTCCGGCGCGAATCGGGTGGGGGGAGGAGAGAGCGCCCTCGATGCGGTAGCGGAAGGTGCGGTTTGACAAAAAATCCCGTAAGATGAGCACGAGACGGTCGGGCACGCCGAGCTGGTATAGCTTATATATTAAGCCATTGTGCCAGACTTTGTCGAAAGCCTTCGCTATGTCGAAGAACAGGGCGCCAGTCATAGCGCCACGCTGGAAGCCGGCACTGATGTGCTCGACTATGCGGTGCGCTTGCTGGACGCACGAGTGTTGGGTACGAAACCCGAACTGCTCGTCCGGAATCAGGCTCTTCGCCTCAGCATAGTCCTTGAGACGCTTATAAATAAGCCTCTCGTAGATTTTGCCGAGCACGTTGAGCAGACTGATGGGGCGATAGCTGGTGGGGTCGGATTTGGGTTTGCCGGGTTTGGGGATACCTATAACAGAGGCCTCTTTCCAGGCTTGTGGGAACATGTTATTACTCATGGCGCCATTGAAGATGGCGGTCATGAGCATGATCAGTTGGGCGGGGAAGAGTTTGAATACCCTATTGGTAATTCCATCTGAGCCGGGGGCTTTACGAGCCTGAAGACCCTTGATGATGTCTTGCACCTCGTCAGGGGTGACGGGGGGCAGAGGATCATCAGGGTCTTCGACGGGCGGGAGAGAGGCTCTACGTTCGACCTCGGCGTCGACTTTGGCGAGGTGCTTTGGGTCGACCGGAAGGGAACTGGGGGAGCATTGGGACTCGAGACTGTCGGCTAGGAGCTCGGCTTTTTCAGAGCTATCGAAAGCGATGCTCTTGTCGGGACGGATGAGTGGAGGGGTGGAAGATTCTTCGGGAGCGCGAAGCTTCCTCTGAAGGTTCCAGAAGGCTTGGTGATTGGGCTCAAGTTCACCGAGTAACTTGTCCCAGTTGTCCGAACGAGCTTCCGCAATGCGTTTCTTTACAGCACGCTGTAAATTGCGCATGTGGGTTTTGTTCGCATCGCAGGGGAAGGAGTCGTAGGCACGGATGGCTGCGTTCTTCTCGGTTATCAACTCACGTACGTCAGCGGGTAGTTTCCAGCGGTGGTCTTCCATCACCGGGACTTCCCGTGAGCAATCCGTCAAAACGGATTGCACGTGTTCTGTAAACGAGGCGATCGCGCCAGTAGTGTCATCGACAGAGACGATGAGGTCAGGGATGGATTCCAGGTGTGGTGACAGAGTGTCGGATTTAAGCTTTTCGCTTACTTTCCTCCAGTCGGTCACCAGCTGGGTGCGGGGCGGGTGGTCAGGGTCAAGCGGACCCCCCGTGTAGGGGGTGAGGTGCATGACGACGGGACGGTGGTCAGAGTTAAGCTCGTGTAGCGCCTCTAAATATTGCAAACGGAGGTTCACATTCTTGAGGAGCGCTATGTCGAGGACGTCGGGAGTTTGGTTAGGGTCGCCGGGATAGTGGGTGGGAGTCATCGGAGCGATGACGTCAAAGTTAAGGGAGGCCCCTAAGTTGAACAGTAATCTGCCTTTGGTAGAGGTGAGGTTACTGTTCCAGGCGGGATGTTTGGCATTGAGGTCGCCCGCCAGGATGACGGAGTCGCTCAAGCCGAAGAGGAGTGAGAGGTCGGCGGCGATGGATATATGATCCTCGCTACCGTTGGCTGGTGGGAAATAGCCAGAGATGATGGTGATCGGTTGATGACCGGTCATGGCGAGCCGACAGAGAGAGATCTCCAAGTGAGAGAGGAGAGGGGGGGGATCTAGAGGGATGCAATGGAGAGTCCTTCTGAAATAGATGAGGGTTCCGCCCTTGTGACAGCGTGACCGATCATTGCGAACTATGCGATAGTTGGCGATGTTCGGGTTGCGTATATGGGGCTTCAGAAAGGTCTCCTGAACTAATAGGACGTCAAGCTGATGGTCGCGGAGGAAGGCGGCGATCTCATCGCGTTGACTTTTAACGCCGTTAGCGTTAAAGAAACCTAACTTGAGGGACCGGGGCTTTGTACATCTAGCACCTTTTGTAATATCCATAATTGATATTTAAAAGGTGAGGTTGGAGATGGCGCGCAGTACCCCGGGGTAGCTGTGGTATGCCATGAGGATTTTGATAGGGTCGCCCTTGGCGGCGTAGACCTGATCGGCCATCGCGATCGCCTCCGGGGTTTCGAACACTTGGTTCATAACCGCGAGGGTGTGGACGAGGATCTCCGTCGTGGTGGGCTTGATACCTGCTGGGGAAGGGGAAGGGACCTTTTTCGGGGCTGCCGAGACAGGCTTCGAGGGGGCGGCGGGTGGAGTTGCCAAAAGGGCCACGGGGGAGGGGGTTGGCCCAGGGTTAACGGTAACCTTGGGCGCGGGGTTGGTAGCAGGGGGCTGAGAGTTGGGGGCCGCGGTGACTGGAGCGTCGCTGCGGAATAAGTTGGCCCAGGGCATGGGTCGTTGGGGGCTGAGTCGCACTGGCAACTGCGCTGAGGGCACTTTGATTGTAGCCGAGGGGCTTTCCCTCTTCTGGCGATCGCTAGCGCGCTTCGCCAGTTTGGGGGAGGAAGCCTTGGGGGCTTTCGGGCAGCCACGGTAGTTGGCTGGGTGGCCAGATTGGCCACACAGTACGCAGCTCGGGGGTTCGGTGCATAAAGCCCGATCCTTGGGGCGGGGACAGTCCGCTGTGCCATGGTCACCCAGACACTTGACGCACCTGGGGGTGGCGTAGCAGTTGGACTGCGCGTGGCCATATAATTGGCAGCGATGGCACTGGCCAATTATATTGGAGCGGCGGGGTTTCTCAATAGAGATCCCCGATAGTGAGCAGACCGACTTGATCTTGAAGATCGGGTGGTGCCCTTCTACAGGGTCACACACCACGAGGACCATGTCGTAAGCGTGCCCGCGACGCGCCTTGTGAAGGCGGTGCACCGCTGAGACGGAGATGCCTTGGGCAGAGAGGTCATCTTTGATATCGGCCGAAGGGATCTCCTTCGGGACTCGGCGGATGACTACGCGAGTCGGTGTCTCTTCAGGGAGGGCGTAGGTATGGAACGAGTAGTTCCTAGTACGCAGCATAGCGGTGAGCTCCCTATAGTCCGCGGACGAGGGAACGGACACCTTGATGCCCTGTTGAGTTGAAGTGGCGCTGGTGTACTGGATCTTTCGATCCACGCACATCTTGGACACTTCGGTCCATTTGGCCTTGTCTTGAATAAAGACCGGAGGCGGGGGCTTTTGCTTCTTTCCAGAAGCGGAAGCGGGTTTCGCCTTACTACCGCAGGGGCGGGGAGCCTGAGAAGGGGCAGGGGTGGGGGAGGAAGAGGCCGCTACGGCCTTTTTGGCCTTGCTGGCCTGGGACGAAGCCCCTTTCTTCCTCTTCCCTCCTTTTCCGACGACCTCGTAGTCGTCTTCCGAGGAGGAGGAAGAGGCAGAGAGGGGGCCATCGTCGTCCGAGATCGGAGCGGAGGTATCCATGCTCTCGGGTAGAGCTTGGGCGGGTGTGGTGGGGGCAGCCTTTGTTAATACCGGGACAATGGGGCCCGATGCAGCTGCGGACGGAACAATAGACGCAGCCGAGACAATGGGTCTCGCGCTAATTGGGTTCGCGGAAGCGGGCTCAATTGTCGGTAACGACAATAGAGCCGGAATTCCGGCAAGCGGCTTTGAGCAAGCCGCTTGAATAAGGCCTTGATCGGCCGGCGGGGGCGAGAGCGGGCTGTCGAGCACGTCGCTGAAATCAGCGACTGACGACGATGGCGCGGTGGGACTGCCGCGCAAAGCACGGCCGGAATGCTGGGCCACAAAGTTCGGGTCCGGGAGCAATTCCGTTAAGAAGTACGTGACCCATCTCGGGTCGTAGTCCGACATTGTCGGTAGGGAAAAATTAAAACCTAGATGCGAAAACACATGGCATTCGCAACCTATCGGCCCTATATCCTAATTCCCCGGGTGGATAGGCCCGGGGATGTGTAGCCTCCCTGTCGGGTGCAGACAGGGAGGTGTGTACCTATGGTGAGCCCTAAGCTTGTAAACCGTTCGCCAATCTTATTGTGCGAACGGGCCCTGACCGGGTCTAGTGCGAAGGGGTAGACACTCCCAACCGACACTAGGTGTGTTGCTGTGGACGAAGTCAGAAACTAGAGTTGACTAGGAGATCCCCCAAGGCCAAACTTCTAGCTCTCGGCTCCAATTGACTGCCTCACCCTGAAGGGGATCGGCGGGTGTGATTGGGTCAACACCCCACTCGGCTTCGTTGACACCGTGAGGTTTCAACCGAGGACCACGAAACTGTGGTTTTACCCAGAGGGGGCCAAGACCGACGATAACGTTTTGGCACAATTTCTGTTAAGAAATAGCGACTGTAACTACCTCCTTGAAAAAGGCAGTAGTATACAGGAAACACTTGTAGTCGATGACTACGAAACTGGCTTCGACAGGAACGTCGACCGGAACACACTAGCGGCGAGACAGGGTGCGGCGAGCAGGTAGCGGAGAGCAGGTAGCGCGCGGCACGTCCGTCCGGGGCGAGCGTCGGGCAGCGAATGATAATTCGGCGCGGCTCTCAGCGCGCTTTATATAGCCACGGACGCACAGGCGCGATGCGTATACGTACTCTGATAGAATACCTTAACAAATGTTTGCCGTTATTCTTTAAATTGACATAACTTTTTTATTTATGAACCGATTGACACACAGACAAACAGACAAAAATAAAATTAATTACAATTTCGGGTTCGGCATCGATATAATAACAACCCCTGCTACTATTTTTTTTAAATATTTCTATTGTACAGACACCACTTTTCTACAAATTTATTATATGTATAGATTGTTATTGGAATTCAAGTACTTATAATAATTGAATGGTGAAGCACAAATTGGTAGGTTTTATTTCAGCGCGACTTAGTTATAACAGCCGCATGGATCAATCCATCAGGTTAAGCTACACAAGCCGGGGTTGGGCCATGGATGGGTGACCATCTTTACAAATAGACACTCCTCCGTGCCTCGGAAAACACGTTAAGCCGTTGGTCCCGGCTGTCATTCGTGAATCTTTGACAGCCGTTACGGGTTATCAGAAGCCCGAAAGTTAGTCGTGACAGCCAGTCTTACCAAGGACTATCGTAATACCCAGTTACTGACTAGGTTGTGGAGGTCAGATAGGCAGTCGCTCCATGTAAAATGCTTGTATTCAGCTGCATCCGGTTAGATTGGAAGCCGACCCTAACATAGTTGGGAAAAGGCTAGGAAGATTTTTATTTCAGCGCGACAGTTTAGGCAATGTGAGCTTAAAATGAGCTGTCATTCCACTTGATGCTAGGTTTTGACACCACCGACAGCTCAAATGAAGCTCACTTACAAACAGCAGCAGTAAGCTTAAAAACTCTGACATCCGGTTAGTCACTAACTACACGAAAAAAAAAACTTCAACTATGTTAAAAACTGGTTTATACTACATAATATAAAAATACACACAATATAAAAAAATACCTATCACAGAAAAAAAAACTTCGATTTTCAAAAAAAAAACATTCGATTTCTGTTCCGAACGCCAAAATGACAGTCAACCGTTTTTTTACGCTAGCCAAAGTAAACGTAAACCAGCATTCATTAAAAGGGATTACACTTAAGATGTCTAAAGGCGTTAAAATGCCCCGCAGCAGGGGGTCTCATTAATAGAACCTCAACTGGACCACCGATAAAGCCTGCCATGATTTATTTAGACCCGTCAAAAGCGGTTCGTTTGGACGATTTAATTAAATTGACCCCCATTTTTTGGGGCTATGAAATTAGAGTGGTAACAATAGGTTTTTCTTTGTTATCTGGATTGATTTATTTTTTATCAATATACATAACATCACGCCTGTTTTCTCCGAAGGGTTAAAGAGCGTTGTACCTAAGTCAGCGGGTTTGTCCGGAAGGGTCGTATACCCCTTGGTGAGACTGGCTGTCAGACTTTCGGGCTTCTGACGACCCGTAACGACTGTCAAAGAACAACGAATGACAGCCGGAACCAGTCCGGTATGACGTGAAGACCCATCACTAATACACGGACTCCGGTAAGCGTAGCTTAACCTGATGGGTCGACCAGTACGGCTGTTACAAAAATTGGATTACATTAAATCAGGAAACTTATCGCTACAACAGTCTAAGTAAGTATTGGTCTCAAATATCACAATTCTTAAAATAGAGAATTGTTGAATTCAATAGAGTAAACTGTACTTTGAGAGTCGTTCTATTAGATGATTTTAATGGTGATAATTCTGTATTTGTGGCTAGGTGATAACAGCTGCACGGATCGATCCACCAGGTTACGCTTGCCGAGGTTGGTCCGTGGATGGGTTACCATCTTTACATATCGAGACTTCTTCGTGCCTCGGAAAGTACGTTAAGCCGTTGGTCTCGGTTGTCAAACGTGGACCTTTGACTGTCGTTACGGGTCGTGCGAAGCCCGAAATTCTGACAGCCAGTCTTGCCTAGGGATATCATTTTACGTAGTTACTGACTGGGGGACATGGAAAAAGATTAAGCAGAATTCTGTATACTGACCTGCAAATACCAAAAAAAAAGCAAATTGAATTCCGTGGGCTATCCTGTAGCATTCACCAACAAAAATTAAAAAAAAATATCTTCAGCAATATTTAACTCGCGCAGTTTTACATTATCCCGTAATTTAGAATCAGTAACGGCTAACGATAGCTTGCACTATGCCGAGTACACATGCTCTGAAAACATAATTAAATTAATACACACAAACACAAATAATGTACTTGTTACAATGAAAAATTAAAATGACAAATACAATACACTAAAATCAAGCATTAATTTGATTTTCAATTATGTAATGTCACAATTTTTTAATGTTTCAAATGAAGAGACGAAGAGGAAAAAGACTATAATTAAATCGAAGTTTTAAATTATCAGTAAATTAATTATAAACCAAAAATGTCCTCTGGCTGATGGTTTTATGCATGAGTGATTATTTAATAAACAGGTATTATTATTTTTTATTTATAATAAGTATAAAATATTATGTAAGTCAAACTATTATTTTGTTTATTTTCCTTCAAGCGGGCGCGCGGTCTTTTGAAACGGCAGCGGTCGCGCGTAACCTAAAAGACCTATTGTATATTACAGGGATTTAAAACACGAATTAATTAATAATCATTTATTATTTCTTATTTAGACATGTTATCATTATATTAGGACTCAGTTTTACGAAAAAAATTAACTTAAAATCAGCTAAAAATAAAATTAAAAATCAAATAAAAAACTTAAATTTTCTTTGGATTGAAAAAGCAATTTGGCAACACAAAATCTTCTTATATACTTACGTCTAACTAGCTTTATATAATAAAAAAAAATCTAAATAACAAAGTATGTTGGCTGCATGAGATCAAACCATTAAAATCAAAGTATTTATCATGAACTTGGGTCTAGTTTTCTTCAGAATCAGTTTCTTTGACTTGATAACATTCATTGCAAATGAATATAGTGTGGGTCCTGCAAATATTTCTCAGACATGATGTGCATTGTGTCTTTGATTGCCTCCTTTTCTTTGCTGGGCATATTTTGCAGCTTCCTCTGCATGTGCTGGTACTACTGCTTGGTTCATAAGCAGCGTCTTCAATACTCATATTCAAATGCTCTCTTATGTTTCTTTTGAGTTTTCTTGGAAGGTTCACCATCGTAGCCCTTCTTTGAACGTACTCTTTTGTCAGTTCAATGCCTAACTCACGTAAATATTTTCACCTTTTCTGTATAACCACTTGATTTGCCCTCAATATTACCATGGCATTTATTCCAGCCATATCCAGAAGACGAAAGAAGAGGGTCAATGGCCATCTATTATTCTTCCTTGACGTCGAATACATCAACACCTTTTTATCGACTTCATCGACACCGCCTTTCGTTTTATTGTAAAAAGTTATGATGCTTGGCTTGCGCTTTTCATTACTACTTTCATCAATTTCAGCAGCGGAATGAAGTGATGATAATAAAACCACAAATCTTTTTTTTTTGGGCACGTACGAGACCAGCGTAGCCCTGTCAGAAAATCCAAATTGACTTGAAAATTCAGGTCTGTTTTTATCTGTAAAACAAGGAGGTATTTCTTTCTTGTTTTTACGCATGGTACCCACAACAGAAATCTTATGATTTACGGCTAAATCATCTACCAAAGGTACACTTGTGTACCAATTGTCGATTGTTAGGTTTCGTCCGGTGCCTGAAATTGGTGTAATTAGCCTCTTCACGACGTCCGCTGCTGCATTACTCAACTGGTACGGACCTTCTGGCTGCTTGCCGGCATAAAGCTCAATGTTGAGGACATAAAACGTAGCAGCGTCTACAAGCGGATAAAGTTTTATTCCGTATTTATCGGGTTTTGATTTTATGTACTGTCTGAAAGGACATTTTCCTCGAAAACCTACCATCATCTCATCAATAACAACGTTCTGACCCACAGAATAAGGTAAAAGGCAGTTTTGTGTAACGATTCCAAAATACCCCTTACTGGTGCAGCTTTATCCAGACTACGACGAGATGCGCGTGTGGATGCCTCATCAAACCGCAACGAATTTAGTAGAAATTTTGTTCTTTTCAGTGACATCGTAGTAGGAAAAATATGTACGCCTGTGCCATCAGTTGCATATAAATCCTCTAAATTCGCGTGTGACACCCGCAAGGTACCTGCAATATACAGTAATCCAAATAATGCTCGAATTTCCACAGCATCAGTCGGTTTGCAGTCACGGGGTCTGTCATACGATGGCGCCTTTTTTAGTATAAATTCATTGGTGTGTATGACAATTTTTTCAATAATATCCTGAGTAATGAATAAATTCCAGGCATCCACAAACGTTGTCACCCCCACGCCATTTCTCCGAGTACCCGAATTTTCTGTAAGAACATTTTGAACTTGGCGCCTCACTCTGTTATTATTAGATTTTTGCCACTTTGTTACCTTATCACGCCCCGTAAAATATGTGCTTATATCTGAAAGAGCCACATCCTCTTCATCTGAATCTAAGCTGCTTGATCTTCAACAGATTGAGTTTCCTCTGGAACTAGAAGGTGGTCGGAAGCTTCTGAACCTTGGTCACTGAGCTCCGATTCACTCTCATCATCTTCTCGTTGTATTTGCGCAAGTATTGCACTACTATTTAGTGGCCTACGAGCCATTTTTATATAAAAAAACACTATTACAAACTTAATTCCAGAAAATAATATCTCGCGTTGAGCGTCGCGCGTAACTTTTTCGACTACAGGCGCGTGGCGTGCTTTCGACGCCTGCGCCGCGACTAAAGCAAATGCAGTCTGTGCGCTCCAGGGGGTTCGGGGAAGAGAGGTAAAATGTTTATTTCGTGCACAATGAAACAATGACAGGCTATTAGGAATAGGAAATACATGCAATAAGAAATAACGATATTATAAACGAAAATGTATCGAGTGCGGTCGTATCGACGCCGCGCGACCGCTTGAAGGTTAAAATAAAATAGTATAATTTTATTAAGTAAGAACTCGAAATTGTTTATATTATAATTAGTGTGTTTAATGTAGCTACAAATGCAAATTAATATTTACTACCTTTATGTATTTAATTCAATTTTTTTTGTAGGTACCTTTCATTATTAATTACTTACTACCTATTGTTAAACTTCGTCCCAAAATCATAATAATTTTTACTATCCGCCATTTTCAAAGCCCCTTCCAATCAGCATCGTCGAAATTTTTCCCCAAACACGAACGTCTGATAAGCAACTATAAGTTAACAAATCGAGTCTAACAAAGTAAATATTAATCCTAGATTGGTACAGACGTACAGCATCAATTATGTAGATTCATAGCCGCCATCAATTTTGGTACGTTTTGGATGTTGAAACTACAGTGTAACAATTTCTGCGCTGTGTACAGACGAAGCTATCCTAAACTGTCATATTTTTCAAATTGAAAATGAACCTTCTTCTTCTTTTCGTGTGGTTAGTGACTAACCTGGTGTCAGTGTTTTTATGCTGCACATGGGCCTCTGACTTAGCTTCACATGCTGTTGAGAAATATCTCTCAGACATGCTGGTTTCCTCACGATGTTTTCCTTCAACGATTTTTAAGCAAGTGATAATCATACAATACGCACTTGAATCCGTCACAAACCACTCAAACACTGCGCCAACCGTGTCGTCAATGCGATGCGATTAAACTAAACTACTGCTCTTATTTAATTGATTTTTGGTACAGACGCCAGCACATCAAGCTATCCCTAACTGTCAAATTTTCTCAATTAAAAATGAACCTTATGCTTTTGTAGTAAAGTTGAAAAACTATCAAAGAGATTTGATAGATTGGGGTATCTTGATGTGCTGGCCTTTATACCAACGACTATCGTCGCAATCTTCGAAATTGTCTGTTTTTGAACCTCTTTTTAAAGTTCGCGGTTACTGTACAAAGTTGACATGACAGATGGGCTTTCCTTTAAACTGCCTTTAACGGTAAAACGGGTTGAATAGGGATGCAGAGGTGAATCGGAACGAAACTTATAATAGGATTTTAACAGTGAAATAATATAATAATAATAATATCCTTGGACATTTCACACAACGCCATATAGTCCCAAGCTAAGAAACCTAATGCTTGTGTTTATATGGCGTACTATATGGCGTTGTGTGAAATGTCCATGGATATTATTATTAGTGTCGTAAATGATTTTTTAAAGTTTTTGCTCCGTTTAAATACGATGTGTCTTTTCTAACAGCTTATTTATAAATCTAAGTATAACCTACCTAGTGTTATTTAATGTCCATCTGTCATATTATCAACTCTGTGTGTCATTAGGATAGCTGTTGAGTAGATGCTATATTTGAACTTGGATAGATAATGTATCGTCTTTTGTTTTTTTGTCAAGTAGCCTTTTTAGGTTTTCGATTTAACAGGTTACAAGGGGTACAGTCCGCGAGGTATAAGCTGAGCTTTGCATTAGTGTGAGTGAGAGGAGCGCGGCGAGACAGAATGGCGCCGCGCCTCAGGCCGGTTACCCAAAATCAGTTTAAACCGGTTTTTACCGGGCGAAAATGGCGCCGCGCCTAAGGCCGGTTATCACACCTACACTATCCATGTACACTCACACAAATGCAAAGCTCAGCTTATACCTCGCGGACTGTATATACCTAGTTACTAACTGGGTTGTGTGAGGTCAGATAGGCAGACGCTCCATGTTAAACACTGGTATTCAGCGGCATCCGGTTAGACTGGAAGCCGACCCCAACATAATTGGGAAATTCTAGGCAGGTGATGATGATTGGCGGGTCTTGATTGTGTTTTTTTTTCACTTGCGAACGATTACGAACTGTTATATAAAGACGTTCTGGCTGCGCAAGAGCGGACTTTACTAATGCGTTGTCAATATTGAGATTTCAGTGCTATAACTTATTTAATTATTAATGTGTTTTACTAGGACTGAAGAAGTTATTCAAGGTTTAATATTTTTAAATGTTGCTAAACACAGTCACAGTCATACACGATTTTCACTTAAATAACTGAGTAAATAAGGCCAGCCATTTTGTCATCAAAAATTTCGTTTTTAGTTTCATCTACAGGCTTTTTTTTGAAGATGGGAAATCATCAAGTGACTTCTCCCGCTCTGGGTGGAGTAAACCCATCCATGTTCCTTCCTTAGTTCTTTATGTTCCGGGGTAGCGGTAACCATTTCGGACAATCCCGATTTTCATCTAGAGGCCAACACCATAAAACAGTGAAAACTAATCAAAATAAACAAGACGCGTCACGTAATCAACTATGCCCATCGAAGCAATTATTCTTTCCCAATAGATGCGGCCCTATCCGATCATTAGCAATTTTATTCCCATTGAAAAGTGTCGCGTCGAACGTTCTTGACAGATTTATTCCGACACCCGATGAGCTTAATTACATTGCTGCCAAATTTAGAGGCCGCCCGGACGAATAATAAAACGGTATTTTCTTTTATTTCACTGTACAATTTTAACGGCTATTTCAAAAGGGAATTACGACTTTTATTTACAAAACAAATGAAAAGCGGGCTTTTTTAAGGCTTTTCATTTGTTTCGTTAGTAAAAGTCGTAATTAACTAATTTCAAAATGGTGTTTGTAAACTGAATCTGAACTGAATGCTCGCTGTAAACAGTAGCGGGATCTGAGTCTTAGTTTTATGTCAGTACAAGGTGACTACACTGCTACAAGGATGTGTGATCCCCAAAATTAACCCAATCTGTCAAATTTCTTTGATAGATTTTCAACTTTATTGCAAAAGAATAAGGTTTATGTTCACTTAGAAATATTTGATAGTTAGAACGGCATTAATATTGGGAGGCCTCTCTAGGTGTGCAAACCAAAGTGAATCCTGCGCAAGATGCGCGACAAAGAACTCTTGCACCGATTGTGTCAACTCACTTGTCTAAAGATATTTAAACTGGCTCAAAGAGTCGTGTGACTTTTTCATCATAACAATTGATGGGCGCAGTCGCGTCGCACATCCCACGCGTGATTTGTTGAAGTGTGGTCAGAGCTTAAGAAGTTCAGTGCCAACTGTTCTCTTGTCATTTGACGTCGAAAACATGCTTGCCTTTTCAATGACCATAAGCACAAGCTATGTTTGCATTTACCTTAACCTTTTGAAAGCCAGAGCATAATGGCACGTGCGTGCCCTCCACGCCAAGCTACAAATTTATTTCTTCTTGTTATCATGAATTTTCCTATATCCATGCTGTCTTTCAATTTGTTTTATGCTATTAAATGCATAAGTTAAAGAGCTTAAATTTTTAAGATATCTATATAAACACTCAGTGGGTCCATCGTAGGAGTGAAGAACCGTCCGTAACATCCATTGAATGCTACTGGATGAAATCACAACTTATCAGGGGTTTTTTGACGTATTATCACACTGGGGAACAGCACACCACTTATACACTTGTAAAAGTAATGATTTAATTGTTTATTTCGTGTTATAGTGTTGTTGCCATTGTCACATATTTATGTCGTAGGCGTACAGGGCATGCGCTTGCTTGTCAGGTATATGTGACAGTGGCGTTCAAAAGGTTAATTTGGAGTGATGTTAAAGTTGACATGGATTGGAAGTGTGCCAATTTCTGTAGCGTTGAATCGAAGCTGACGCAGTATAGGCTGACTTTTGAGTAATGTGTTTAGATGTACATACATGAGTGGTAGTCTATATTAACAGGAGAAACTGTCTTTCTAGCTGACTGATAACAACGCACAGCCGAAACAACTGGGACTAGGAACGTCAAATATTGCACACGGCTTTCTTTAATGATGAATAATGTAATTTTTAAAACCTCTTCTTAGCGCTTTAAGGAAGGGTTTTTGAAAATTAGACCTTATTTTGGTTGAAAAAGAGGATTTTATTTGTATGAAAAATTTTATTCCTTGAGTTAATATACTTGACACTTAGCACCAATACTTATTTATAAGTTTAAAAAAAAATTGATTTGGGGTATGAAAGCTTGTATGGAAGAAATATATTGCGCGGGCCGGTTAACTCGAAATTCTCTCTCTCTCTAGTCTCTTTTAGAAGGGACGACTAGAATCATTTCTATTTCTTGTTCATTTTGACGTTTAAAATTGCCTTCCTTGTGCCTATTTGTAATAAATGATTTGACTATGTCATTGACTTTTTTCGAAAAAGGCGGGCAGGGTTGCTAAATTTCACAGAAGATGATTTTACTGTTTAGGAAAGTTCCATCTCTCCATAGACGAAGTCGCGGGCAAAGCGCTAGTCTCTCTTCTAAACCTATCAAGATCAACAGACCAATGCCCACATTTCAATAAACCGACCACTACCGGTTCAGTAACCTATACCTAAAATAAAAATAAAGGTTTCTTCCTCTAAAAGGTAGAAAGTCGTGAAAATACAGCCGTGTGAAATGGCGAAAAAAATCTTATCAGCATACTTTGTTCCTGACGTGTTACAGATGTGCCCGTATACCTACTTAAGTATCAGAGCAATGGGTGGGGAAGATATTATGTCGATAAAAATTTAGGTTACACGACCTTTAGATTTTTTATTTTTTCTTTGACCTTTTGTTTTATTATAATATTCGTTATTTTTAAATTGAATGTAGATTATTATCGTTTTGAATTTGTTTTTCAGTACGTCATATTCATATCTTCTATCTATCTACATATATATCGTCTATTCATGTGAAGATCTTACAATAGGCTTAAAGATAAGTGTACAATTACCGACCCAGTAGAGCACAGCAAAAAGTATAAAATTAAGTTTGAAATAAATAATATACATAGACAATAAATAAACAATTTTAAACCATGTTCTTAATATTTTTTTTAATTCTCAATTTTTTTTTTAATTGTTCTTGTCGATTGTAATTGGTGTGTACTGTTTTATTTTACAAAAATTCTACACAATATGTATTATTGAAAAGTAAATTGACTCATGACTCGTGAGATTTCCAGTTTGTTTTTTATTGTAGTATTTAGTGCTTTATGTTTGGGATAAATGATTAATTTAGGTATTATTGAGATTATCTCGTTATCTAAGACTAGTTTTTGCCAGCGGCTTCGCCTGCGTGTATGTAGGAAATTATCCCACGGGAACCGTACATTTTGCCGGGATAAAAAGCATTTTATATGCTATTCCAGACTATAATCTATCTTTGTGCCAAGTTTCATTCAGATCCGTTAAGTAGTTTTTAAATTTATTCGTTACAAACATACATACAAACCTTTCCTCGTTATAATATTAGTCTAGATTGAAACGGAACTTAAATAGCTCATCCAATGTCTTCCAACCGTCTTCTAAAATTGGTCCTACTGTGAATTGCCATTATCACCTCGTTTCGCCGGCTGGTAGGTGATCGTTTCGCTTTTAAGTGACAAGTAGAAATAGCCTGTGATTTGCCGAATAGAAGTAGTTTCTTTATACACTTGAAGGCACATCTTACGTGTTGGCAGCTCCCACTACCCTTTCATACTTCGAGTTGTGCAAAGTCTCTTTAACAAGTCATTGGTGTGTAAAATTAATTTCCAAGTAACTTTAACGCGCCCAAACTGTTTCCTGTTTTAAGTTACTGTCACCAGTTTTTTAGCAACTGACGTTTAAACGCTTGATTCTTGAAGTCATCATCTGCCTAGCCTTTTCCCAACTATGTTGGGGTCGGCTTCCAGTCTAACCGGATGCAGCTGAATATCATTATTTTACATCGAGCGACTGCCTATCTGACCTCCACAATCCAGTAACTGGGCAATACGATACCCTTTGGTAAGACTGGCTGTCAGATTTTCGGGCTTCTGACGACCCGTAACGACTGTCAAAGATGCGCAAATGACAGCCGGGACCAACGGCTTAACGTGCTTTCCGAGGCACGGAGGAGTCTCGTTATGAAATATGGCCACCCATCCACGGCCAACCCCGTCAAGCGTAGCTTAACCTGATGGATTGACCTGTGCGGCTGTTAGTACTTATTTTACTTATAAAACTAATAACTATAGTAACCAAGCGCTAATCTGATACATTAAGCGTACTGTCACATCGGTCGAAAACGACGCTCTACAAACCCGAAAGATTTCTAATTATTTATATTCCATTTTATCGACACTTTCCCAACCCTAAAGCCGGTACCCCACCTGTCACGCCCGTATCTTTTACATTACTGCGACTTTGTTTCCCGCAAAATGGGGATTAATCTTTCAAGATACTGATAATAACCAAGGGTTGGAAAGGGAAATTTAGCTTCTATTGTTATTTGCATAAGATGAGATTTCGCCTAAATTACTGACGGTTTTCTGAAATTGATAATTCCCTATTGTTGGCGGTTGTGTAACGTTACGTATCATAATACAATTATTTATTTTAATAATTATGTAATGTTTACACAAACGTTTACATTTCAAACAAAAGCTTTGGAGCCCTTTGCCTGGCTTGGGACATCGCAGCAGTCACAGATGGAGGCGGTATCACGAGATTCCTTTGAATACCGGCTAAGTTCGTGTCAGACTCAATATTTTACTTTTTTAATTTTCGACTGACCACCTATTACTATGGCAGCCCCTTGATTGGCAGATGCACGGACAGTACGGATAGTGGAGGCTTAGTAATAGGCTTCCGTTTGGCACCCTTCAGTTATGGTTAATAGGTAGACGATTGAAATTTTAAGTAGTATTTCTATGGCCACTAATAAAAATAAAATAAATTTTAAAATTAAATGAGGTCTCTATACAAGTAACGTGTCCAGTCGATTCTGTAGTCGGTTGTCACATTAAACACAGTTCATCTACTTTTTGACGGTAAGATTTTTACACAGATGGCCAACCCAATAAAACTTTGCTCGACCCAAGAATCGAGTCCAAAACATGCTCAGCAGTAGTGCTTGCGACCACTAAACCAACGAAGCAGACTCGACTGGAATCGAAAGATCATCTGATCGAATACTCAATTATTCCTAAAACCAATACATTCACGACCACAAAAAAAGGTCATCTATTTACTCAGCTGGAGGTAAAATTAAATACGGAGGTAAGCAATATTCTAAAGAAAGATCCTTTTAGGGTTTTTCGGGAATCAAAAGGGGTGATCAATAATCCTTAAAACCTACATATATGCCTAATGAGTGACGTAACAACCAATCCATCATATTTCTGGGGCGCTACAAAATTAGAGTTTAGCTCGCATAATGGTTAAGGGGGAGCGCTTTATAAGTTTTGAAATTTGGGGTAGAATGTTAAGTATGTTGTAATGTGTTTGGCCTTGTTGTAAGATATTTATGAATGGGGATCATGTTTGGCGTTATGTGCGAAGATTTTAATTACGGGAGAGTTATCTGTCAACTATTAATATTTACGTACGCTACAAGGATATTTGGACGTGTGACCAGTAGTGCTAATCTGTACAAATCACACCGTGAAAACGTAGATAGTAATAGGTAATAATTTATTCAAAAAAGTAAATTGGCAGAATACAAAAATAAAAACTTAGGAAAAACAATTGGTAACATAATGTTAAAAATATGCCTGCGTGTCCTGGCCTTAGGGGCTCTCGGGCCCCGACTGGAGGCGCTCTTAAGCGCATGCATGGAGAGAGGCTAGTTTCCGCTCCGTTGGAAGACGGGGAAGCTGGTCCTCATACAGAAGCCAGGGCGCCCTGCGGACTCTCCATCCGCATTCCGGCCCATAGTGCTGCTCGACGAGGTCGGCAAACTCTTTGAAAGAATTATTGCGGGCCGCCTCGTCGGGCACCTTGGAAGAACGGGGCCGGACCTTGCGGAATGCCAGTTTGGCTTCCGCAAGGGGCGCTCGACGGTGGACGCCATCATGCGCGTTAGAGCCCTCACGACGGGGGACGCGGTGTCCCAGGGTAGGGTCGTCGTGGCGGTGTCACTCGACATCGCCAACGCCTTCAACACCCTGCCCTGGAGTTGCATTGGGGAAGCACTCCGGTATCACCGGGTGCCGACCTACCTCTGTCGAATAGTCGGGGCGTACTTGACGGACAGAGCCGTCATCTACCCCGGTCGCGATGGGGAATGGAACCGGCGAGAGATGTCGTGCGGTGACCCGCAGGGATCGGTTCTGGGGCCGTTCCTGTGGGACATCGGTTACGACTGGGTGCTGCGGGCCGACCTCCCTGACGGCGTCAGCGTAGTTTGCTACGCTGACGACACGCTGGTCCTGGCGCAGGGGAGGTCGCATCAGGCGGCGGCCGACGCGATGACACGCGGGGTTGCGACAGTCGTTGAGAGGATCCGGCAGTTGGGTCTCGAGGTGGCTTTGCACAAATCCGAGGCCATGTCCTTTCATGGGCCTCGGAATAGACCACCATCGGGATCCCAACTTACGGTAGGAGGGGTTCACATCGGCGTCAAGACCACGATGAAATACCTGGGTCTGGTCCTCGACAGCCGATGGAATTTCGTGGAGCATTTCCGACGTTTGGCCCCCAAGCTGGAACGGACTGGGGCAGCCCTCAAGCGGCTCTTGCCCAATTTGAGGGGGCCAAACGCCTCCTGCCGGAGGCTTTACGCGGGAGTCGTGCGGTCCATGGCCCTTTACGGGGCCCCGGTGTGGGCGCGTTCACTGCGGCGGCGAGCCGCCCATTATCTGAACGCGCCCCAAAAGGTGGTAGCCATACGGCTTATCCGGGGGTACCGCACGATCTCGGGCGAGGCGGCAAGCCTCCTTGCCGGACTGCCGCCGTGGGATCTGGAGGCGATAGTCCTCGCGCGCCTGTTCGAGTGGCGCGCGGAGGTACTAAGCCGGGGGGAAACTTCGTTTCCGCAGCAAATTGCGGCGGAGCGGACGGACCTCCGGCGCGATCTCATGGCGGCCTGGAATCAGCGACTGTCGCAACCCAGCGCAGGGCACGCCACGATAGTGGCGGTAAGGCCCCTCTTTGAGGAGTGGCTAGAGAGGCGTCACGGCGCCCTCACCTACCGCCTGACGCAGGTCCTCACCGGACATGGATGTTTCGGGAGGTTCCTGCACATCATCAGGCGGGAGGAAACGCCCGGGTGTCACCACTGCGAGGATCGCCCAGAGGACACGGTAGAGCACACGGTGCAAACCTGCCCCGCATGGGCGGAGCACCGCTGTGTCCTCGTAGAGGCGATCGGCGGCGGCGACCTCTCGCGCCCGGCCCTGGTGCAAGCCATGGTCCGGGGCGAGAGGGTGTGGGAGGCAGTCACCTCCTTCTGCGAAAAAGTCATGCTCGCGAAGGAGGTGGCGGGATGGGAGAGAGAAAGGTCCTCCCGTCCCAGCCGCCGCAGGAGACGCCCCGGGCGTCGGGAGCCACGTGACGACTCCCGGCCACCGTAGGCGCGGGCCTGCGGACGGTGAGTAATGGGTGACTCACCGTCCGATCAGCACCAGACCTGTGCCGTACGGCGCGTATATGTTCCACGCGCGCCTCAAAGAGATGTCAGCATATGAAGGGGCCCCTCAGGGCCAAGCCTGCCGGGTAAGCGGGATTGTCCGAAAGGGTTACCGCTACCCCAGAACATAAAGGGCTACGGAAGGAACATGGATAGGTTTTAGTCAGTAAGAGTCTGACACAGGGAGTGTCAGACTCTTACTGGACCCTCCACTCCTCTCTCTCGCTCCACCCAGAGCGGGAGCAGACATTGGATGATTTCCCAGCCTTAAAAAAAAAAAAAAAAAACTAGGATATACCTGTGTCGCAGGCGATAAAAAAATGCTTATTATAATATTATTCCTCGAAGGAAAATTGGATTCTTAGCTATATTTAATATAACAAGTAAAATAAATAGTGAAAAAAATTGAAAAATTAATTATCATAAAACTAAATTAAAATGATCTACACAAACTTAAACTAGGTTAGTGTGTATGTTGCACAAATTATACACATAGATGAATGATATGATGATGATGAATACATATAGATGAAATGAATTTAAAGTGAGCTGAAAATAATGTCAATGCCTAGCATTGGGTTGAACGACAGCTCACTTCACGCTCACTTCACCTTAATTTTCACGGTGAGATTTTTACTAATTCGACCGGCTCAATCGAAATGAACACCGCCATTTTGTTATTTCTATCCAATTTCAATTATTATAACAATAACAATAATTTATTAAAATAAAATCGTTTACAAGAGAGAGTACTAGTAGCCATTATAGTAGTAAGATTTCACAAACAATTATTATCGCCTACAAATAAACTAAAACTAAGACATAATTATTCTTGCGGACGGTGAATAATGAGTAGCTCACCGTCCGATTAGGACCAGGCCCGTGCTGGATGGCGCGTACGTGTTCCACGCGCGCCTCAAAGAGATGTCAGCATATGAAAGAGCCCGCCCGTTAGGGCCAAAGCCTGCCAGGTAACCGTAACTTTTAATTCTATAAAGTACTGGAAAAACAAGAGTTTTGCCGTGTGTTAGATCCTATGTTGTTTGGGGTGTTTATAAAACGTACTCAAGTGAGATGTTCCAATTTTTTTTTGACGTAGGAAGGCTTAATACATCTATATGAAAGTGGATAAGTCAATAAAATCAAGAGAATAAAATAATTTTGTTTCTTCTCAGGTTTCAATTATTTTTTACGAACTCGTAGAAAGGCCGAATTTTTTTTTTAATATAAAATATGTTCAGTTTGTTATATCCAGATAAAAGAATATTTTGTGTCTTAGAAACCTCGTAGTAGACGTTTATAGCACCCTAGTTGCCTACTCACTATTTACGATAATGAGTAGACAAATATTTTAAACATATGTAGCAATAGATTAGCTATATGTACATATGTACAAAATATGTACATATTCCGCAATTAAGGCGCAGGTTAAAATTACAATGACATCACAAAATAAATCCTAAAATCAAATCCAATTTCCATAAGACTAATCCAGCGTATTAAAATAAATCAACACAGTATCACAGGCAGATAAATCCGATGGGTATACTCTAAACCACAAAATAGATGTGTCTACAGAAAGCCAGCTTCATACAGCAAACGAAAACAGGCGCACGCACACATAGGCAAGCGCAAACGGCGGCAACCTCAAACAAATGTCGGTCGCGAGTGCACGTGTACTCAGAGTACGTGAAGCGTGACCATGTGTGCGTGCGTTTTGCTCGTCGTATGCAACAGATCTTCTGCACCTGCCTCTTTTGTGCTAAAACCCCGTAATGGCTAAACTAATTACTTTACTTTTTATCTAACACTCATAAATTGTCCAAATAAATTAGTTTTACGTGCTGAAATTTTCAGAGAATAGATTTCGGTATTGAATACGAAAACGTTTTCAGGTTAATTAGTTGTGTGGCTATTATTTATTTTGGAGAGGCTATATTTTTTGTTGTTTTGTTGAAGTTTACGAATCCCACTGTCTCTCTCTTTTAAATTTTAAGCCTGATTTTCTTCTTATTGTGTCGGAACTGAGCTACACTTGCCGGGGTTGGTCCGTGGATGGGTGACCCGTCAGTGTCTCGAAAAGCACGTTAAGCCGTTGGTTCCGGCTGTCATTCGTGGATCTTTGACAGTTGTTACGGGTAGTCAGAAGCCCGAAAGTCTGACAGCCAGTGTTACCAAGGGGTATCGTATTACCCAGTTATTGACTAGGTTGCGGAGGTCAGATAGGCAGTCACTCCATTTAAAATACTGGTATTCAGCTGCATCCAGTTAGACTGGAAGCCGACCCCAACATAGTTGGGAAAGGCTAGGCTGATTTGTGTCGTAACTGAATTTTTCCATTTTTGTTATTTGCTGCCATTGAGTAAGCCAAAACTGCATCCTCTCAACATTACCAAACAATCTAAGCACATAAAACACTACAAAGTAAAAAAATATTTTAATTTCGGAAGTCTGTTGTCTTTTTTTTTTGTAATACGTAACTATTTCTTTTTTTTTGCTAATTCCAGCCAACCATTTTTATTCATCAATATTTATTTATCACACACGCACGTACACGTGTTGGAATTAAAATGATTTGTACATAAATAACAATTTATATCGAACTAGCTTCCGCCCGCGGCTTCGCCCGCATAAAATGTCGACAAATTATACACATAAACCTTGCTCTTGAATCACTATATCTATAAAAAAACCGCATCGAAATGCGTTATGTAGTTTTAAAGATTAAGCATCATAGGGATATATAGACAGAGAAAGCTACATTGTTCTATACTATGTAGTGAGATAATTTAGTAATTGTTTTTAGTTTAAATGTCATTACTTAGGCGATTAACACACGGCACCGCTCGACCGCGCGATAGGAGCAGTTTGCGGTAGAAACGAGCACCGCTCGACCGCGCGGTCGGGCGGTGTACGTGTGTTAGGCATCAATGGATTTCTTGATCAGAGACCAATGCGACATGAGATCCGCTTCACCGCCTATCGCGGCGGAGCGCGGTGCCGTGTGTAAATCGCCTAACATTAGTTTTTCATAAATATTTGTGTTACCTACCAACAATTTTATGGATCTGGGCAATCTGAATTAAATTAATATACATTCAGTCAAAAAAGTACACTCAATACTCAATATCTAGAAAAAAAAATGGATGATTTGTTTATGGTTCCAAATTCAAATTTTTGTTTTTTTTAAGTTGTTAGATTGGCACAACTGGTTTCCATTTTGGCGCGGAGTTTGAGTTGCATAAAATACAGTGCTGGTTTTAGTAATATCATATATAGTGTGTATTGCGAATTTCATAATGGACAAAAATATCGAACAAAGAGTTTGTCTTAAATTTTGCATCGCCAATGGAATTTCGTGTTCGGAGTCACTGAAAATGTTACAGAAGGCTTACAGTGAATCGACTTTATCAAAAACTCGTGCTTATGAGTGGTTCAAAGCGTTCAAAAGCGGTCGAGATGTGATGGAAGATTTGCCTCGCTCTGGTAGACCGTCAACGTCTGCAACTGAAGTTAACATCGCAAAAGTGAAGAAAATAGTGACTGAAAATCCCCATTCAACTCTGAGAGAGATAGCCGCCGAACTTTCTGTATCTCTGGAGTCGATCCGTACCATTTTAACTAATCATTTGGGTATGAAACATGTTGCTGCTCGGCTAGTCCCAAAAGATCTGAATTTTCTCCAAAAACTCAATCGCATGAAAGTCGCTGAGGACATGCTAGAACGAGTCAGTTCGGACCCAACATTCATGAAACGCATTGTTACTGGTGACGAGACGTGGGTTTACGAGTTTGACATGCAAACTAGTCAACAAGCTTCGGAGTGGCGCCTTCCAACTGAACCGAAACCGAAAAAACCACGCCAACGTCGATCAAAAGTCAAAGTCATGTTGACTGTTTTCTTTGACTATCGCGGTGTTGTGCACTCTGAATTCTTACCAGAAGGTCTAACGGTAAATAAAAAATATTATTTGAGCGTTATGCGGCGTTTAAGAGAGCAAATTCGACGAAAAAGGACAGATTTGTGGAAAGAAAATTCTTGGATTTTGCACCACGACAATGCGCCTTCGCACAAGGCTATCATTGTGAACGAATTTTTGACCAAACACTCAACAAATACCATCCAGCAACCACCATATTCACCAGATATGGCTCCTGCTGACTTTTTTCTTTTTCCTAAACTCAAATTACCACTTCGTGGCACCCGTTTTCAATCGATAGAAGACATTAAAAGAGAATTCGCGGCGCAAACTGAACTCAATTCCGGAAGCAGCGTTTAAAAAATGTTTTGATGAATGGATTATTCGTTGGCGCAAGTGTATCGTTTCTAAAGGAGCATACTTTGAAGGTGATAAAATAAATTTGGATGAATAACAGACATTTTGTGTATTATTGATCTTTTCCCGGTACTTTCTTGACAGAGTAGTAAATATAATATTTAAGCTAAGTACTTTTCTAAAATCTCATACAAAACCTTCCAAGCAGAAAACCAAACTAACCGTTTAAACGACTCGGGAAATAACGTGAGAAACACTTAAAAAAAGTCGGTAGAAAACGACCAGAATTAAATCCTTTTCACTCTACGAGGTGCATTCTGAAGGATTTCTAAATAGTACGAACGTAATCCCGAAGAAAGAACCGTGACCGTTCAAAATGAATCGTTTAGATTTTTTTGTAGACTTTAATGAACTAAACTGTGCTCATGGCGTGTTTAATTTAACTCTTCTAAGATTCCGTGCACGAAAAAAACATTATTTGGTTTTTCTATTTCTGAAGTAGTTGAAACATACAGTCTGTGTGACTATAAAAGTACAGTTTTCGAGGCGCTAAACTATTCGTGTCACAACACACAGCACCTGTGTTAATAGTTTCATCACTTTTGCGCTTTAGGCTGCAGTGATACCCTAGTGGTGTGACAGTTGGACTGCCAAGTCATAGGTCTCGAGTTCGAACCCAAGCCACGCATATCTGATTTTGCGTATTCATGTGCGTATTTCATAATAATTATCACTTGCTTAAAAATCGGTGAAGGAAAACATCGTTAAAAAACCAGCATGTCTGAGACATATTTCTCAACAGCATGTGAAGCTAAGTCAGAGGCCCACGGGCGGTATATAAACTATGATACCAGGTTAGTCACTAACCACACGAACAAATTAAGAAGACTTTAGCGCTCTCAAAATAGCGCTGATTTACATTTGAAGATATATTTAAATAAAATTTTGATTTTATTTCAAATACAGCTAAAAACTTAAGTGTGATTTTATATTTCTTTAAAAATTTACAAAGTAATAGGAAAAAATATATTATTGGGCGTCTTCAAAAAGATTACTTTTTTTTCCAAAATTATTTTTCTGCATATGCAAATCTAAAAACCCTACTATTCAAATCACAAAAAGTGAACAAAATTGATCAAAATCAATCGAAGCGTGCACGGCCTTTTAACTTTTAATCAAAGTAATTCTTGAGTGTTATAAGCATCGTAGTATCATCATCATTCACCTGCCCTTATCGCAATTTATTTGGGACCGGAGCAACATGTTTTTACCCCAATACTTTCCTATCAATTGTCATCTCGATATATTTTTCTTTTTCCTGATGTTGGGAAATCATCAATGACCCCTCCCGCCTCCCGGGTGCAGCGAAAGGGAGTTTCAGACTCTCACTAACTAAAACCCATCCATGTTCCTTCCTTAGCCCTTTATGTTCCGGGGTAGCGGTAACCCTTTCGGACAATTCCACTGACCCGGCAGGCTTCGGCCCTTACGGTCCCCTTTCTTTATGCTGACATCTCTTTGAGGCACGCGTGGTACACGTACGCGCCGTCTGGCACGGGCCTGCTCCTGATCGGACGGTGAGCTACCGAATACATACCGTCCGCAGGCCCGCGCCTACGGTAGCCGGGAGCCGTCACGCGGGTCCCGACGCCCGGAGCGTCTCACGCGGTGGCTGGGACGTGATGTCCTGTCCCTCAGCCATCCCGCCACTTTAGCCGTCCTGCCATCGATAGTCACCCTGCTAACCAACAATAATAATCAGCCTATTATAGCTGGACAACGGTTCTCTCCAATTGCTGATATTAGAACCCTAAATGGAGTGCAGAAACGGGTCCTTCAACTTTAATATTTTTACTCTTTTTCAAGCCCCAAAAGTCTAACCCTTAACAGCTCACGTGCACGCTTCATTACCCGTATCCGTTCAGAACAACAGACATTATGTTATTAACTTTTTGAATTTACTTTTTGCTTAAATTAACTGTGTACAGAGCGTTAGGGGTTTTTGTACCCGCATCTAAGTTTTACGGGTTAACTTTTGTTTCTATTTTTTGTTCGCTGTCGTAATTTTTTTTTTTTTTTTTTGTGGGTTGTAAGAGTTTAAATGTAGAGTGTGCTTTGGGTGTAATGTTGCTAGAATGTGAGGTTTAAGATCATTTATTCTCATAAGAATTACACTATTCACTTACATGAGAATATTAAAACTAAATACTTTAAAAAGAACAAAAAGTTGGGGTATTACAAAAAATTAGATATAAATGTTTTGAGGGTAGATTCAACTCATTGTGTCAAATCATTGTGGACTAATGTTCGTTCAATAAATATAAACAAGTATCCGTGTAACATAGATAAACGGTAACTGGATGTGGCTCGACACTACTGTAGGGAATGCGATTTTTTTAATATAAATTGTTTAAGTAGCTTTTTAAAAGTGGTTTTGGATTTAGATTCCTTAAGGTCTCCCGAAACGAAGGATCTAAAATATTTAATAAATTATTATTAAATATTTTAGATCCTTCGTTCACGATAGTTTTTCTTCCGTAGTTTGTGCGGGCTGGGTGTAATTGTAAAAAGTCGTGTTCATGTCTCATTTTGTTCACAGAATGTAGGTGGAGTTTGCTTCTATTAGTTATCACTTAGCACCGTTTAAACCCGTGACGAAAGCGATGACGTCACGATCAGGGATGTTACGGAGGTGGTTTTATCGGAACCGAATTCGAAATTGGAGTTTTTAAATTCGATTTGTCGGAACCGGAACCGGATGTGTTAAGAGCGGGTGTAATAAAATAAAATTACAAGATCCTACATCCGAAACAAAACAACAAGTGAAGGAGTAATTGACAGAAAGCACGGGGGGGGGGCATATTATAAACTTGTTTGCACGTGCTGCCCGCAGCCGCCGCCGCTGTCTTTCAACCTTCGGTTAGAACTTCCGATTCAAAATCGGAATCGAAAGTGCAAAATCAATCGTAAGTTTCGACTTTTTGGAATCGGAATCAACGCTCCATAACATCCCTGGTCACGATGACTATTACAATAAAGGGTCACACTCACAAGGGTAATTTCTTAAGGCTTTAAATGACACTCAAATTGGTATTTTGTTGTACAACCAGGCTTTTGTCGAGATGCTTCATGGAAAATTATTTCTTTTAATTTGATGCACTCTCTCACTTTTGCTCTCAATCACATTAAATATTCGTCATTCAACAAATTTATGTACAGAGGCCAGCACATCAAGTTACCACTATCTGTCAAATTTCTTTGATAGTATTTCA
This sequence comes from Hyppa rectilinea, assembly GCA_951799385.1. NCBI lineage: Eukaryota > Metazoa > Arthropoda > Insecta > Lepidoptera > Noctuidae > Hyppa > Hyppa rectilinea. Next base: position 1,656,712 of record OX637324.1, on the reverse strand, counting down.
ACTTTATTGCAAAGACATAAGGTTCATTTTTAATTGAGAAAATTTGACAGTTAGGGATAGCTTGATGTGCTGGCGTTTGTACCTATTAAACCTGTCCTAACTATCATTAGGTACAGTAGTACTATTCTCTAAAAATCTTACCGTGATAATTTTAGTGAAGTGAACTTCAAGACGTCACTTCAAACTGAACTGTCATCCCACCTGACTCCAGGGATTCACACCTCACTTTATGAGTTTTTTAAAAAGCACACCAGGTATCTCACTAGTTAAGAATCATGATTTTTTAACAATAGGAACACACGGAAACCGCGAAAAAAAAAATCAGCTGTTCACTACATTTTGACGTGTTATGCGAGCATAATGTATAGAACAGCTGATTATTTTTCGCGATTTCAGTTTTGTTCCCATAGTAAAAGTTGTTCACGATGATGAGTACAATGACCCCTTAAAATATTGCCCACGAATTCAAAGTCACCCTGTATAACATCAAGACTTATTTCCCCGAAAGGTTTAACAGAAGAACCACGAATTTCAACCAAACCTAACTAAATTCACATGTCATACAAAAGTCGTCAAACCAGCATTAATATATTACACAACTGTATAACACTAAACTAGGTTTAAACTTACCGTCCACGACGTTTCTCCAAGTGAATAGTTGCTAACTCAATCGTGGGGTGACATTTTGACTGCTCATTGATGATTGGAGTTGAGACCGCGTATTGGCAAACGTAGTGTAGCTAGCAAGATAATAATAATAATAAATTCATTTATTTTTCACCACAATATTTAAAGAGATTATGTACATGGGAATATTGTTTAGTAAATAATAAACTCTAATATTGTGGGAGACTGGTGCCTAAGCTAGGCTAATGGCCTGTGTTATAGGACACCAGGTCCCCACCCCGAGTAACAATGTCAGGTCGTACTAGAGCAATACACCTTTAGTTGCGGCAAGTTCAGTGTTGTGGGAGGTAAGTAATATGAGGCTGTGTATTAGGTGTAAATGAAGTATGTGTGTGTGTGTGTGTGTGTGCGTGTGTGTGTGTTTATGTGTGTCTGTGTTTGTGTGGTGTTAGATAACTGTACGCGTCGATATAGGTGTTAATTATTTGTTTACATATTTGTATTTAATTATTTTAATGTCAGATTAATTTATTCTTTTTAGTTTTAGTGTTACATTAAATCACAATATAAAAATGAACAGTATGGAAACTAGGCCTATGTGTTGAAATAATTACGTACGCTCCACTGCAGCATTAGGGTTGTCACTCTTAATGTTTTTTAAATTATTAAAATATTTGTGTTCTCAAGCAATCGAGTTGAAATTAGTTATTTCAACTCGATTGTTTTCTAGATTGTTTACTAATAACATTTAAATAGGTAATCTCATGGCTTCGGTTAATACCAGTAAAAGAAGATTGTTTATAACACGGAACAGTTTAAAATCAATACACAACAACTTGTGAGCTTTATTAATATGGCGTAACCTTTTACAAGTTTTGGTGTGAGCCGCGGAAATACCAAAACGTTTCGTGCGATCCTTGTCGGAAGGGCGCGCGGAGGACGCCCGTCGCAAGCGGCGCGGCATGGCGCATATGTGGCGCCGAATCGCCGATGCCTGATTAACCCGGCGGCCGCGCACCGTACTATGCGTTTCAACTAAGGATAGGATGACCTTGACACCGTATTGTGACAACAATTAAGTTTAACAAAAAAATACTTTATGCAAATTACTTATCTTGTTCATTTAATTTTCATATGATTATTGTTTATCAAATATAGGGCCAAGATCATCCTATTTTATTTAAAACGCATAGTACCTACCACGTTTTAACCCGAAAATGCGTGTGCATTAACTAATCGTCTTGACGCGGCACTCCCGACTGACAGCACCGCGACAACCGCTTAGGGGTCTCGTCGATTCGCGTGTTTGTGTGAGTGTGCCGTTTCGGACGTTAGTACGTAGTTTCCGTACTGTTCATATTTATATTGTGATTAAATGTTGTATACTCCATTTTACACACAATAATAATCATAGAAAGATAAAAGGTTTTTTAAAAATAAGTATTCAGGTAAGCGATAATGATATCAACTTTTTTTAGGAATAAAGTTAACGTAAAAATCTTGCATTTTTACCGGGAAATTATAACTTGCTTGATGAAAACCGTTTAAGACTAAATGATGGTACTTGACGAGACGCCTATCATGAAGCTTTACAGATAAAAACTATTTGCAAAACATACGGGAACATAATTGTGTTGGATACGCTTCTTTTTTTTGAGTGTGGGAAGTCATTAAATGACCCCTTCCACTCCGAGTGGAGCGAACAGGAGTGTCAGACACTTACTGACTAAAACCTATCCATGTTCCTTCCTTAGCCCTTAATGTTCCGGGGTAGCGGTAACCCTTTCAGACAATACCGCTTACCCGGCAGGCTTCGGCCCTGACGGGTCCCTTCCTGAATGCTGCCATTTTTTTGAGGTGCGCATGGAACACGTGGTGGATACGCTTTGAATCGAATCAAATAAGAGTTTGTCAGAAGTTCAACCAAGAACTCCAATCAATCCTAGCCTAGTCTTTGCCAAATTTGTTGGGCTCAGCTTACAGCCTAACCGAACCGACTGCCTATCTGTCCTCCACATTTCTACAACCCAGTAACTAGGTAATACAATACCCCTTGGGACTGGCTGTGATGGGCTTGTAACGTCCCAAAATGACTGTCAAAAAAAGTTGACAAGTTTCTTGTAGTGATGATGATGATGACTAAAAACAAAGACATTTTTTATCGCTTCACTTTGTAGCGTCACGCCTGACCACGGGAACCTCTTACAGTGTGATAGTCAGTGAATTCAAATCCGTTCTTGACTAAAAAACAACGCCAGCAGTCCCGTACAAACAAGCTCTCGTACACACCCAACTAAATCCACCGCTGGGCATTCATTCTACCAGCAATTAAAACTTTTAGCTGCCGGACGGTTTTTAACGCCGAAAAATATTTTAAACGTAAAGTGAAAGACTGAAGAGTTTCAGTGACTCCGTTGTTACAGGACTGTTATTAACAGTCGAGTTTGTAATAGCCTTTCAGGATTGTTTAAAGTATGTGTGTTAATGGGGGATTTTATAAGTTTTCTTTTTTATTATTAAGGGTGAATTTTACCAATGTTGAACGCGATCAGCGCATAAAACACATTTAAGAGGTGTCAGTGTCATTGTTTTCTGTGGAAATAGTAAAATATTGATCGCGTTCAGATTAAATCCACACTTAAAAGTGTACTGGGGTTTAAAATGTTCACACGAGGGGAATTCATAATTTAAAACGCTATGTAACTCGTGTTTTTTCTATTATTTTGCTTACTACTCGAGAACCACATACCCACGGACCAACCCCGGCAAGCGTAGTTTAACCTGATAGATCGTCCCGTGAGGGTGTTACCATAACACCATATAGTTAAACAGATTACGTAAGCTCCTAATTAAATAAATAAGAATACAAATAATTGATGTCAGAGTTTTACTACGCCCTATTAGTTCTTTTTTTTTTTTTTTTTTTTTTTTATTTAGTTCTATAGGGTAGTTAGTTATATTCCATTCAAAAATCGTTAGACTTTACGTTACATCTACGTCGCACAATCACGGTATGTCCTCAATTTAAGTACGAGTAACATGAAGATTTTCCCCACCTTGTCTCCTGACACCCAATAAATTTCAAAGCTTTGTATCTCACCAGGAATGCAAGAATGGCAGAAAATTACGATTCCCCTACATATGTGCACCATTAAGAACTCCATTTCCCTCCCACCCTTAACGTGAGGGGATGATAAGTGGCCGATGCCATAGATCTTAAGGGCCACATACCCATAGTGAAGCTTTTAGCTTTATTTGCATTTACCTTTTAGGTCACTGGTGTATCTCAATTGAGCTATTCTGTGCATTGTCGTAGATTGAATACTTGCATAGTAAAATATACATAATTATCGTGGTTATAGATAATTGGAATTGAGCTTCTTCTTCTACGTGTGGTGTGGTTAGTTACCAACCTGGTGTCGGAGTTTTTATGCTGTACTTGGGCATCTGACTTAACTTCACATGCTGTTGAGAAATATCTCTCAGGCAGGTTTTAAGCGGGACTGTCCGAAAAGGTTACCGCTACCCCGGAACATAAAGAGCTAAGGAAGGAACATGGATGGGTTTTATTCAGTAAGAGGCTGACGCTCCCTTCCGCTCCACCCAGAGCGGGAGGAATCATACGATGATTCCCACCCTCAAAAAATAAAGACATCGTCTCACGTTGTTTTCCGATTTTTAAACAAGTGACAATTATACAGTACGCACATGAATCCGTAAAATCAGAGGTGCCTTGGGTTCGAATTCGAGATCTATGACTTAGCAGTCCGACGGTCACACCACTAGGCTATCACTGCTGTCTGCTGTTGGAATTGAGCTTAATTTTACGTTTGTAAACGAATTAACGAATCAGGTGCCAAATGAAAATAATAAAGGAGTCGGGCATCCCCTCTTGTGGGCCGTAATCTACCACCCCAAGCTCACTCTACCTGTTTTCACAGTGAAATTGATGTAGTATTTTTATCCTGGGAGCATAATTTTACAATTCATGTATACAAAAAAAACATTTAAAAAAAGTAACTACCTTTTGGAAGGGGTGACTAGAAACAATTCTATTTCTTGTTCATTTCGACGTTCAAAAATACCTTTCTTGTGCCTATTAGGAATAAAGTGCGCATCTCCTTTTTAAGGCAATTTCTCGCCGATTGGCCGACACTTAACGTGACCAGAGGGCTGGATTGTTCTTTGGCCAAAGAATTAGCATTGCCATTCAACGTGGCAATGCTACCAGTCTTCTGGGCATATTTCCGGACGACAGCGATGCGGATGAATACTTCGACGTCTAAGTGTCCTTTTTGTTTTTGTATGTATTTGTATATAGTTAGTTAATAGTCATTTAATTTAATTATGTATAAGTTGTTATTATATTTTTGTCTAATTAAAATGCAATTTTGAAATAACAGATTTGACTTTGAATTTGACAGAATAGCACTACAGGACCCTATGTCACGTTAGTATTGTATTTGCCCCAAATTGCTGACCTAGAATAAGTTGCAGTCCCCATCTTAGATGAAAACCCTCTTCCATATCCATGGTAACCGATTTACCCTCACTCCCCTTGAACGCCGTCCACCCTCCCATATACAGCATGATTTATAACTGTACCGTTCTATTTCATCCAATTTACAGTGAGTTAAAGATGGGTTTCTGGTAACAAAATGTATAATACAACATACTTGTATTTCGTTACATGATTTTTGATTGAAAGTGTTTGTATAGTTTGTTCAATCCAATTTTAATAAAAATGTAAACAAATCTGTTTTGGTGAAAGAAAAATTCAAAATTTAAAAAAAAATCTATATAGGTTGCTGAATGTTGTGCATGCCTATAAGTGATGTATTTACACAATATTGAAGACGTCATTGTTTATTGTTACTATTTCTGTAAAGAAGTCGTGTGTGCCTTGTTTAATAAAAAATAATAGTTTAAGTTTAAAAATAATAGCGAGGGGTGCTTTTTGAAATAATATTCACCACCACCATGCACCCCACGCTTTTTACAAAATCAAATTTATTTTCTAATTTTTAGTTCGGTTTTCCATAAAATGTGTGTTTTTTAGTTTTTGTAAACTATTATTTATTTCCTACTTTTTAGTTCAAATTAATGTATCGTCATCGGTCTTCCATAAATCTACAAAGTTTGAACGAAATCTGGCCGTTTAAAGTGGGTCAAAACCGCGCCCAAAGGAGTCGGTTACAAACATACAGGTGAAGCTAATATGAAGCGTGTAAAAATGACGGAATAACAAACGTTAAAAAAAAATACAATCAAATTGATAACTTTCCCCTTCAAAGTCAAAGTCAAAGTCAAATCATTTATTTCAAATACGCACAAGTAAGGCACTTTTGAACGTCAAAATGAACAAGAAATAGAATTGATTCTAGTCGCCCCTTCCAAAAGGTAGTTTCGTGTGGAGAAGAATGGGCAAGAAACTCCACCGTTACGCTTTTAAAATGTTTTACAATGTTTTGTATACATGAATTATAACATTATATGTGAAGACGATGCACCCAGAATAAAAACACTACACCACAAAAAGTGAAAAGAAAAACACATAATTAATGGCAGGTAAACTTAAGTAGGTATGTCAAAAGTACATGGTGCTCACATATTTACAAACATTCTAAAAGTTAATAATAATAAATCAATCAATGTGTGAGAAGATATTTCAACATGTTAAAATAGTATTTTACAAATAATAAATTATTACCTAATTTTTAAAGTCGGTTAAAAAGGAATCTATTGAATAATTAAGCTACATTGTAACCGAACTCAACAAGCTAATATTACATCCCGCTATCTTTTGACTAACAAAGTCACTTTAACAGTACTTACGTTTTACAACCTCGTAAAAATTACCGTAAAATGAAACGACACTTTTTATTTATGACTCTTCATAATCGCGAAACAAAATGACCTCGTTAATAATTATCAGGAATTTTTATTAATGGCAATAATTTGCATACTTGAAGTTGGGTTGTCGGTTTTATAATGGGAGAGGGAGATGAAGATTCAGATAGAGTATAGTGATGTATTTTTCTATTGGTTTTTCAATTTCTGTACCGTGTTATTATAATTGTTCAAAAGCTAATGAAGTAATCTCTCGGCCAACAAAGGATTCACATTGACTTGTACTAAAGGATTACCTTAAGTCAATCAAGCAAGAGTAGTTTACCTGATGGACCGATCCGTGCGCCTGCTACTACTTAGCCACGAGTTTCTTTTTTATATACATAGTAACCATAAGAATTAGCAATACAACTCAACGTTAGAAAATTGATCTCAAATGCCATGGTATGCTAAAAGCTGCCCTGTGATGTATGTACTTTTTAAATACAATACCGAAAGAACCGTTGTTTGACATAATACGAACTTATTTAAAAACAAACTATATAAATGGCTTCTTCTTTTTATTTTCGTGTGGTTAGTGACTAACCTGGCGTCAAAGTTTTTATGCTGCCCATGGGCCTGGGACTTCATCGACTTTCAAAAAAACACTACATAGTGAAAAATAACTAAGTTGGGAAGTGGATGTCTTTGTATTTTGTTTTTGAATCCGACTTTCGAACTTAACAGATTCAAGTTTTTTTTTGTTGTAAAAATTTTATTTTTCACATCAAGCTACACGAATCCGTCAAAAATGCCTAATTGAACATAAACCTTATTTCTTTGTCATAAAGCTTAAAATCTATCAAAGATATTTGTCAGATAGGGGTAATTTGATGTGCTGACCTCTGTACCACTACTTGCTATTTATAAAACAGCGACAGGAATTTCTAAAACAACAAAATACATTAAGTGGATGAAATACGTATTATCGAAGCTTACACATACAAACCTCAGGTTATTCAGCGAGATTGTCCGAAAGGGTTACCGCTACCCTAGAACATAAAGGGCTAAGGAAGATGGACATGGATGGGTTTTAGTCAGTAAGAGTCTGACACTCCCTTCCGCTCCACCCAGAGCGGGTAGGGTTATCCCCTTGATGGGGGTATTCCTCAAAGCGCACCTATTTTTAAGCGCAACCATCTAAGCGCAACTAAATGATTCCTCAAACCGCAACCATTAGTTGCGCTCAGAAATTCAAAATTAAAATATTATATTTTTATTCCTCAAAGCGCACCTAATTAGTAAGGTCCAATAGTGATGGTTATTACTATTGGAAAATATCGAAAATGAATAACATACATAGGTGGCTTAAAATTAAATATATGTTTGCTATCGAGCGAAACACACGACGTTTCAGCTCAGCGAGGAATTGCTTATTATGGTTTCCAAAGGTAACATATTATGCGACGGCGGGAGCGTGGGCGTAGTGATAATTTGTTCATCATCTTCGTTTCTTGGTGCGGATTCCATGAGGTCGGTGGGTAGTGTGGGTACTCGGGCAAACCAGTGAAACGTAATATGTAGCACTAATTTACAGTCACGTTTATTCGGTAATTTACAGTATGTAGCTGTCGTTAGGCAAGGAATAAAGGCTTGTACGGTGAACTTGACAGTGTCAATCTTATGATCTGTTCTATGGCGTCAGTTACCGCCATAAGTGAATTGAATGTGAATTTCCCACGTTTTCCATTCGACTCTGTCCACGTGCGGTTTGGCGGGAAAATGTAAAAGCGCCACCTCACGGCGTCCACTATACTAACCGATCAACCAATCAGAATTAAGTTACAGTTTGACCAATATTAAGAAATCAACAATTATTTTATAATGTTGCCGTCCTGAAATAGGGTTGCGACGACTTATGTATGATATAACTATCTGAACCGCGTAATTTCTTCTGCGTCACCTAAGAGAGAAAAAGCGTAAAGTGAGTCAATCTTAAAAGATAGGCATATTATGCTGTCGCGGACTTTTTTTTGAATTTTAAAAGAGGAAATATTCCATAATTTCTCTTGAGATGCATAGAATATCACCAAAAACAGCCTGTTTTTTTCCTAAATCTTCGATCTCAAAAGAGAATTAATGAAAAAAACTAATTTCATACATATTTATTGTTTGCCAAGAAGCCATATAACAAATTACATTTAGGGCCGATTTTTCAATCGCCTGATAACTTTTTAAAATTCAAAAAATGGTGGTAACTGTCATATTTATTCCTCCAATAAAACTTATCTGACGATTGAAAAATCTGCCTTTAGTGTTATTTTTATTTAAAAAAATAAAAGTTAAATTAATTGGCAATATTGAAAGTAGTTTTTGTTTATTAGGGTTCCGTACCTCAAAAGGAAAAAACGGAATCCTTATAGGATCACTTTGTTGTCCGTCCGTCCGTCTGTCAAGACCGTTTTTCTCAGGCACGAGTGGAGGTATCAAACTGAAGTTTATATTTAACCAAAAACATGCCCAAGACAGAAATAATTTATAATAAAGTTATTTCTATCTTGGGCATGTTTTTGGTTATCGGATTGGTCCATTTTCACTCTTATATCAGCAAAATTACTACAGTATTTTCGCAGATATCCTAAAAGTCTAGCTAAGTTTACACCCTTTCTATCGATTTTATTGTTAATTTCTGAATAATGTGATTCTACAAAATTATTAGATTTGTTGTTTTCACAGTAACATGAAAATTTGTCAGTAAAGCAACATGTTTTCTGAAAATACTATTCATACCAAGATCTAGTTCCTTTGATTTTCTTTTCAGCGCTTGTGTAAAATGAAAATAACACCCACTCACGAGCGCTTTACGGAACACTGATAGAAAACCTATAACTGCAGCTTCCTCAAAATCACTTTAATTTTACAAACTTATTAATTTACTTCAATAATTTTCGTGTCAAGCTTCAAGTCTATTAACTCAAGGAATAAAATTTTCATACAGACTATCATGCCCTATTTAAGTAATTCTGCCCCTGGATTCTTCTGGCTTTCTTAGTAGATGTCTATACTTTATGTAAATGACGAAAACGAACGACAAATGACGATGATGCCGCCTGTGTGTGCGAAATTTGAAGTCTCTAGGACCGGTTTGGGCAATGCGTTGACCTATCAGTCAGTCAGGACTTTAAATTTTATATGTATAGATTATAGAATGTCTACTGCTACAATAAAGCCACCTGTGACTTTTGTAATACATAATTATAATTAGTTTAGTAAGGTCCTGTAATATTTACTGCACACTAATAGTGCTATGATATGACTTTTGGTTGTTATTTATTATACATGATGATTAAACAATACGAAGTGAGAAAAACAAATCACCTGTTATTTTATTTATTATTATTTACTTTAGTAAGGTATAAGGTAGGTAATTAATACATTCTTTTTACTCATGCCCATGTAGTGTCTTATTGTTGATTGATAGCTTTGTAACCAAATTGTTTTTAGGCGACTATTTTCTGTTCATTTCTGTTATCCTGGTACTTTTTAAAACAACTGTCATAATTTAATGAACCTGTAGTTACATTATTGACCAAAAGTTTAAGAAAATATAAGTATGTTTGCCTGGTAGTCCGTTTCAATTAATAAGCAATTAACTAGGACAGTTGATTTAAAACTATCTATCGATATCATTAATGAATGCATAATGCCCCCTCTCAATTTTTCATCATGGTGGCGCTTTGAGGAATAAAAATATAATACTTTAATTTTGAATTTCTGAGCGCAACTAACGGTTGCGCTTTGAGGAATCATTTAGTTGCGCTTAGATGGTTGCGCTTAAAAAGAGTTGCGCTTTGAGGAATACCCCATTTGATGATACCCACCCTCAAAATAAGAAAAAAATCTTAGGTTATAATGTTACATCTAGATTTTTCGGCACGTGACATGCCTTTGAATGCTGGTTGGTAAACGTACGGAGGTCAGATAGGCAGTCGCTCGATAATGTTCGTATTTTCTGAACATTAAATCAGAAGAAACCGACATTTTATGACTCAGTTTTACAGAAGGGCGAAGGATATTACTTGCAGTGAGCAATTCTGTGTACAAGAAGCCTTCTTGAATAATTTTTGAATTGTTTTTTTTTAGCCTTTATTACAGACGCATTTTTACGTTCTGCATTGTTCTCACATGTTTATTTGCAACATGAATGATGTAACCCAGATTTTGTAACCATATTTTGGTTTAAAAGAGTGTCCATGGAGTTTCTTGCCCGTTCTTCTCCATAGGTGACTACTGCTTTGGAATGAGTAACTGGCTTCATCTTTCTGACTGATTAAACCCATGACAATTAAAAATAATTAACAGCCTGTAATTGCTTTATTTGAAATTAATGCTTTGAGTTTGAGGCGTTTGCCCTGTTGTAAGACATTTATAGATCGAATAAGCTATAGCACGGATCTATATATTAGGTTGTTCTACGCTTGCCGCGGTTGGTCCGTGGAAGGGGGACCATCGTTACATCCTAAGATCCGCCGTGCCTCGGATCGGGACAGCACGTTAAGCCGTTAGTCCCGGCTGTTATTCGTAGATCTTTGACAGTTTTTGACGGGTTGTCAGAAACCCGCAAGTCTGACGAGCAGTGTTATCAAGGGGTATCGTAGAATAGAATATTGTGTCCCCCTCTTGTTTCTCTTTTGCATTAACCAGTAACTGGGTGGTGAGATAGACAATTGCTCCATGCAAAATACAATACAGTGGACAAGTCTTGCTCACAAACATTTTGGTGTTTTCAAACTATACTTATAAAGACACACGTCTTTTATGTAATGAGATGAAATGAGCGTGAGTCGCAGATATTGTCAGTCCGGAGCATCATGTAGAATGACGTACCACTTCAAGCTCACTTCACCTATGTTTTCATGGTGAGATTATCCTATTTCACGTTACTATTCAAAGTCAAAGTCAAAGTCAAATCATTTATTTCAATTAGGCACAAGTAGGGCACTTTTGAACGTCAAAATGAACAAGAAATAGAATTGATTCTAGTCGCCCCTTCCAAAAGGTAGTTTCGTGTGGAGAAGAATGGGCAATAAACTCCACCGTTACTCTTTTAAAATGTTTTACAATGTTTTGTATTGAAGAGTGGAGTCCATTTATCAAGGAGTATCGTAGTATAGAATACTGTTTTCCGCTCTTTTCACCTTTAAAAGGCTTACAACGCTCTGCGCGTGCAGTATAATAATGCACTGAGGATATTGCTGGGGCTGCCTCGGTTTTGCAGTGCATCGGGCATGTTTGCGGAAGCGCGAGTAGATGACTTTCATGCCATCATGCGCAAAAGGAGTGCTTCGATGTTACGGCGATTCAGGGGCAGCCCTAACAGTATTTTAGTTACACGTGCGGACAAGGTCGATGGACCTTTTATCAGGTTTGGGCTGGCAGACATGTGCGTGCACATGTTCATGTAGCCAATTAGTATATTCAAGTTATGTTTTATGAGTGTACTAACGTAGGCTAAGATCATACTAACACTACAAATTTTTAGAATGTTTGTAAATATATGAGCACCATGTACTTTTGACATACTTAAGTTTACCTACCATTACTATATGTGTTTTTCTTTTCACCTTTTGTGGTGTAGTGTTTTTATTCTGGGTGCATCGTCTTCACATATAATGTTATAATATCATGTATACAAAACATTGTAAAACATTTTAAAAGAGTAACGGTGGAGTTTCTTGCCCATTCTTCTCCACACGAAACTACCTTTTGGAAGGGGCGACTAGAATCAATTCTATTTCTTGTTAATTTTGACGTTCGAAAGTGCCTTAATTGTGCCTATTTGAAATAAATGATTTGACTTTGACTTTGACTATATGGATCCCTTTGGTCTGAAATAAAAATGTTGAATTTGTATTTTTCTGTTTTGAATCTTTTTTTAAGTGTTACCTAGTAACTTGATGGTGAGTTGGACAATTATTGCTCCATGTAAAATACAGTATTCAGCTGCATCCGGTCATATTGGAAGCTGATCCCAATATAGTTTGAAAAAGGCTAGGCAGATCGATAGAGCCTTAGTAGTACGTGTACCGGCAGAGTACCCAACTCCGCAAAACCAAAATAAATGTTTCATATTTTTTTGACGGTTCGTAACGAAAAGTTGATCCCTTTCCTAACAACGTGTCGAAGTTGGGACATCATAAATCAAATGAAATAAAATCTTGAGATACGTAGGTACTATGGCAAAAGTTTTTGCCCTGTCATGTATTATTACTTAGTTACCTTCAGTATGCGAGTATTGAGTGTATGGGAATATATTTTTAGATAAATCCCGATTATAATCGTTTGCAGTGTTGTGTGTTACGCGATTTATAACTCTTCTGCCCTTATCCCAATTTACTTGTGGTCGGCGCATGTCTGTTTCTTCCATACTTCTCTATTAGCCGTCATCACACAACATAGTCACTCCCTTTCTAGCCATATCATCTTTCACACAATCCATCCATCGTTTCTTTGGTCTCCCTACTTGTATAGCCATCCATTTACACATTCAGCACATTCATACTCACAACTTTCCTGACAACGCGAAGGCGCGCGCTGTGTTCGCGAATGTGGTTCGCGTTCTTACCCACTATGATCCTCTGGCAAGAATTGCTTAAGCCTCCTGATTTCTTCGCTGAACCATCAGAAAGCCCCCATCTGGGCACAAGCTACTGTAATAATAATAATAATAATGCTTTATTGATACTAAATACCCTTTGTTACAAAAAGTAGTAAATGTAGGTTACAAAAACAATTTGTTGTAAAAAGGTTTCTGGAATGGTGGTAACCCTGCTTCCTAAACTAGGGGAAACCTGTGCCTTAGGAGACAGTGTTCTACTGTTGCTTCGTGCACAAATAGTCCTTTTCATCGCACCTTGTTCGTAGTTAACCTAATGAAATACAATGAAGATGGTAATTGATTTAGGTTTATAAGTAGGTCGTAGTAAGGACAACCTCCAAGTCCAAGTGGGGGTTCATAGACGGTTCAGATCTCCGATGTGTATGCGGCGTCTTCCCACAGACAATGGCTCACCTCCCATCTTGCACCGCATGCCCCGTCACATGCACACGTGAGGATCTAATGGCTGCGTTAGTGATCACTATTAAAAAATAAATACATATTTAGGTACTATTTTTGCTACCGACACGCTAAGAAGAAGTGACCACGCAAATTTTTTTTTGCGGTTTTATAAGAAAGTTTTAGTTTTGAGTTCAATAATGCTATTTGTGTACTAAATGAAATGTTATTGAAGTAGGCAAATGTTTGAAAAAACAATACCTAGGTATAGGCACGGTACCTATTTAATTTGTATAGTATCAAAGTTTTTCCTTAAACGTGAATTTAAGTTAAGCGGGTGCTTTTACTTCCTATAATATGACAAGAAAACTCGAAGTAAGTTTCAAATAAATTAAAAAAACCTAAATATTACCATCAATTGAGATTCAAATTGAATTCATTACAAAAAAAACTTTACAGAAATAAATTTCGAGCAAGAAACTAACTGGGTACTAATTATAACGTCACGGTTCAGCTCACGTAAACCTTTAATATAGCTGACTAATTTCCAATAACCAAAACACTTAACAGTTTCCAAACAAAATAAATATGATTAGAAAACAAAACAAATGGTCGACTCGATTTAAAACTTTCACAAAATTGTAATTAATACAATAAATCACTTTCAGTACTAGAAAGACTAAAAACAAAAGCTAAACAATTGAATATCAAATAAAAACAATTTCACTAAAGTATATTCCCAAAGCTATTTCCAATTGACGTTACTAAAACTTAAATAAATTATTACCAATACAAGTATAAATAAAATAGCTTTCAGAACTATTATTAACCAAACATTACAACATTAACCAATTAGATGTTCGCCTATTAGAAGCCTTTTGCTTTTATGAGCTCAAGGATTTTTACTTTTATATTTTGTTGTCGTTTCGAGAGAATTCTTCTTATGAACCTATGGGGTTCATACGACATTTGAGGAGTTAAACATTAACAGTTAAGTATGATAAGTCTCATAAATGTTTGACGTAGCGTTGTAACTTTGAAGATGGGTATTAAAATTACTTTTCCAAAAACATATTTTTTAACACGTTTAGAAACAAGCTTTCGAACGCAGTTTACTATACAAACAACGTAGTTTTAACATGTTTCTTTTGAAATTGGTTCGTGCGTAAAAAGGTTTTCTGCTGGCTGTTTCGCTACTTATCTTTGTCAATAAAAGGTACCTAAATGAAAAGAAAAATGTGAAATGTCATTTTACGGTATTTTGCCAATTTCAAAGCAACTTTCGATTGCTTTGGGTAATGTAGCGAAAGCAGAATAATTTGTTACGTATCAAAGAACAAAGCTTGCAAGAAATACATTTTGGTTAAGACTAACCTAACATTTTTTTTCTATATTTTATTCGAGCAAAATATTGCCAAAAACAAGATGATTTATATTCAATATATTTCTAATAGCGACCTCAGTAAGTGTGTACTACTCTGAAACTTTCAAGTTTACAAGACACGGCCTTGTAGCAAACGGACAGATGGATAGCGAAGTATTGTTCATAGGGTCCCGTTAGCACTCATTGGATCTGCCGGGTAAGCGGGATTGTCCGAAAGGGTTACCGCTAGCCCGGAACATAAAGGGCTAACGAAGGAACATGGATGGGTTTTAGTCAGTAAAAGACTAACACTCCGCTCCACCCAGAGCGGGAGGAGTCATTAAAATTTGATGATTTCCCACCCTCAAAAAAAAAAGCTCAGTTTGGACACGTAACCCTAAAAGTTTAAAGTCGTCTGTCCGATGAATGTAGAATGTGCACGGAGTTTCCACACAAGCTGTGCGGTTCATTTTGATTGGTATTGGTGCGTAGCGTGGCCGTTGGCTGTTGTGTGGGGCAGGACCTTTATCCCGTCAGTACAATACTTTCTACATTGACAGAGAAATCGTGACATTAACAACAATACTCATGTTCTGTGGTCCCAGCACGGTAACGTGCAGCACGCACAAATTCTAACGATTTTGAAATTGGAAACACTCGTTTGCAAATCATATTTATTTAATTTTAAGATTTATTTATTTATTTATTGTGCGCATTTTTTTACATTAAGTATACTGTTGACATTACTATATTAATTATTGTGCTTTTTGGTAATTTTTATTTTGGTAGAGATTAAAAAATCGTTTCAATTTACGTTACGTTATATTCGCGAATTTGTGGTACGTCCACTATTACGTTTCTATGCAGCCCATGGGCCTCTGACTAAGCTTCACATGCTGTTGAAAAATATCTCTCAGACATGCCGGTTTCCTCACGATGTTTTCCTTCACCGATTTTTAGCAAGTGATAATTATACAATACGCACATGAATCCGTAAAAACAGAGATGCGTGCCTTGGGTTCGAACTCGAGACCTATGACTTGGCAGACCGACAGTCACACCATTAGGCTATCACTGAATCTAAGTAAACATTTTGACTGAATTTCTATGTGTGAGCAAATAAAAATATATTATATAGCCCTGTCTCAAATAAGGTATAATGCAATCGCTCCATCCATTCCCATGCATGATTACGTTGTAGCAAGACCGATAACCCAGTGTGAGATAATCAAGGTTGAATAATTGCACTCCAAGCAAATAACATGTCAGTATCCTGACGTATTATTCACGAGCAAAATTATGCCCCGTCAGGGTGGACGGGGGCATATTTTCCCCATGAAGAACTCCCAATCCAAGGTCACCATATTAAGATAAGCTTCACCAAGTAAATTCGTGTCAATATTATCTAACACTATCTTTGTCACCCTTACTTCCTCTTTCTTTACCCTTGGATTCTCAGTTTACTCGCGTGTGCCAAATTGCGCTGGTAAAATGGTGCTAGGGAATGCCTATTTGGCTGTATAGGAATGCCTTGGCTTATTAAATTTCGTTTTTTTTTTTTGAATGCAGATTGGCAAGGAGTTTTTATGTTAAGTGGCTTGGCTGTATACAGAGGTTTTTTTAAAACAAAGTGAAAGTACTAAATAAATATTTCATTGGGGTCACTTTCTTTAATTACTTTTTTATTACGACGACACGGTTGGCGCAGTGGTAGAGCGATTGACCGCTGCGCAGCATGTTGCGGTTTCGATTCCCGCACGAAACAAATATTTGTACGACCTGCAAGTATTTGTTCCGAGTCTGGGTGTTTTTCTATCTATGATATGTATGTATTTACAAAAAAAAAAGTAGTTTATCAGCTACCTCGTTACCATAACACAAGCATTGGGTTGCTTAGCTTGGGACTATATGGCGTTGTGAGAAATGTCCAAGGATATTTCTACTATTATTTATTAACTTTGTTATCACTCGGCGTTTTACAGATTTTTTAAATCTTTTTGTTCAGTTCCTGAGTGCTATTGCGTGATGTTAAATGTTAGATAAGATAAGATTTCTTTATTTGTTTAAACATTGTATACATACAAGAGCATGCAAGATATTACATCGTTTCGAGTCCAATCATGTTTAGCCGAAAGTATCGGCGTACAAATATTTCAATAACAATGAATAAAATTAACATCGAGAAAAAATATTAAGTGCACTTACAATGATTTTAATTTAGAAATTATACAAGTTACAAATTATTTTTATGTTGTAATATCAGTATTGAAAATAAGGCAAAAATCTTTAATGTCGATAAAATACAAGAATAATGTCAAAGTTACTACATGATGTCAAAATTAAAAGATTTCAAATTTACAGGATTGATGTCAAAATTACAAGATAAATGTCAGAAATTACACGCTTTATATAAATAAAAACTAAAACTACAGCCATATTCACATCAATTTAATACTAGTGTCCGGAAAAAGATAAAATTATTCAGTCAAAAACCTTTTCGGCTAGAAATTCCGAGACACTATAATATGCTTTTTGCGAAAGAAACATTTTTAATTGACGCTTGAATTCATTACTATTTAGCTCCTTCCAACGTTTAGGCAGTATGTTAAATATAGCAGGCGCCATGCAGACGATACTCTTGCGCACGAGTGCCGTTTTTGCTGGGTAGACTCGAAGAGTGGTCATATCCCGCCTGTTACGCGGTACAATGTCCTGTAGACGTGAGAATCGATTGGGGTTTGTTTTAACAAACATTGCGGTTTCAAGGATATATAGACACGGAAGAGTTAATATCTTGTATTTTTTAAAATATGGTTTACACGTATCCATCGTTTTCAGCCCAAACATTGATCTAATGCATCTCTTTTGGGCTTTAAATGCAGTGTTAGCGTCGGTAGAATTTCCCCAAAATATGATACCGTATCTTAGGTGAGACGCAGCTAAGCCATGGTAGGCCGCAATCAAAGTATCTACATTCACCACTGCAGCTAGAGAGTGCAATGCAAATGCAGAACTACAAATTTTTTTTGCAAAGATTCTCGATTTGTGATTTCCAGTCAAGTTTTTTATCAATAATGAGTCCAAGGAATTTAGTATTATTCACTATTTCAACAATTTTATTATCTATATTTATGTCCATATTTTCGATAGACAATCGTTGACTAAAGTGTATGATTTTAGTTTTATCCAAATTAATTTTTAAATTATTATTGTTTAACCATTTTATTAGAGATGTCAAGGTATTGTGAATGTCAAGTTTATATTGGATCATGTCATTGTTATTACTAGAAATTGTCACTGTACTATCATCTGCAAATAGAGTCATAGGGTGTGAAATTGATTTTGGCAAGTCATTAATATATAGGGTGAAGAGTGGAGGTCCCAATACACTACCCTGTGGAACACCAAAAGTAGTTTGACGCTCATCTGATAAGTATATCTCTTCCTTTTTAGTGATAGTATTAATTCTAGTGATTTCTGTTTTTTGCTTTCTATTGTCTAAATAGGATTTCATTAAATTAAGAACAGTTCCTCTTATACCATATGCGTCAAGTTTTTTTATTAAAATGTCATGATTTACGTAGTCAAATGCTTGAGTCATGTCGCAGAAGATAGCACATACAGGTGTTTTTTTGTCCACTTTTGTCATTACAGTGTATAAGAAGTCGTATATCGCCATATTTATAGTCTTATTTTCGCGAAATCCCTTTTGCTCATTACATAATATATTGTTTTTTTCTAAATAACCGTTTAACTCCTTCTGAATGAATTTCTCAATTATTTTCGAGAAGATAGGAATCAGAGAAATAGGCCTGTAGAACTCCATGAGCTCTCTATCTTCTTTTTTAAATAGTGGCTTAACGATCGCTATCTTTAATGCATCAGGAAACGTGCCAGCTACAATACATAAATTTATAATATGAGACAAATGGTCACATATTTCCGATGCCACAGCTTTTATTATTTTGGTTGATATGCCATCATACCCCACGCTATTTGTGTTTTTTAATGTCCTAATAATTCTTTCTATCTGTTGTGGTGTACAGGGTGCCATAAACATCGAGTTTTTTTTGTTAAATATCGGTCGTGTAGTTTTATCACTGGACTGTATAGGTTGTATTTTGTTAATAAAATAGTCATTGAATTGATTAGCAATTAGTTTCGCGTCCGTAATTTTGTCATTATTGATTTTAATTTTCATAATATAATTTTTGGGTACATTTTTACCTTTTACTTTTATTTGCCAGGCGGTTTTACATTTATTGTGTGATGTTTTTATTTTGTAATTGTTTTGTGAACGCTTTGTCAGAGTCATGATTTTTCTAAAAAGCTTGGAGTATTCTTTAAAGCGATTTCTATTTAATTCATTTGATTTGACTCTGTAGGTCCACAGGAGCTGCCGTTTTTTCTTGCTACAGGATTTAATACCTTTAGATATCCACCTTGGCTTTTTTATTACATTTATTGTGATCCTAGTCTTAGGAAAACAGAGGTTGTAAAATAAAGTAAATATTTCATGAAATTTGTTGTATGCAATGTTAGGATCCTCCGTTTCATATATTTCGGAGAAATAAACCCTGCTTAGACAATATTTAAATTTAGATGTATTTTCCTGGCTGTAATTTCGTCTAATAGCACCGTATTTGTCGATCGTACATATTTTATTTACCGGGCATTTTAAAATCTGGGCTGTGTGGTCGGAAAGGGCAAACTCTAAGACTTCTGATTTACATCGTTTGTTATAATTATGCGCAAAGTTATCGATACATGTCCTACTTTCCGTTCGAGTTGGTTGATTAATTGCTAGTTTTAGGTTGAAGCTAAGTAGAAGGCATTCAAACTCCTTCGACTGATAATTCCTTTTTAGTATGTCTATATTGAAATCGCCGTCTATGACAATATTTTTATAGGCACTTTTTGATAATTCATGTAAGATTGTTTCAAACTGATGAAAGAAACTATGGAGATTGTTCACATTTGGAATTCGGTACACACATACAAAGGCAGTATTGTACTTGGTGAGCTCAATGGCACAGCATTCAAATGTCCCCGTTATTGACATTTTTGTGATGGTTAATAGCTCTTTCCATTCGTGTCCATTTCTAATTAAAATACATGAACCCCCTCTCTTAACTCCTTTTCTACTATATTGAGCGGCTAAGCAGTAGTTTGGTATGTTCAACAGATTTTCGTAGCCCTCCATCATAAAATGCTCCTTAACGCACAATACATCCACTTGTATGTTTTTTTCTGTAAGTTCAGTCAGACAAACTGTTAGCGCATCCGACTTGTTCAATAAACCTGCTATGTTCTGGTGCATTACATGGAGATGTTTAGTGACGAAAAAGTTCACCTTGTGACAGATTATCCCTATATATCGTATAGTTCATGTCAGTTGATATCATATGGTTATTATATTTTATGTCATCAATTAAATTAATTATATCCTTAAAAATTATTTTCATTCCAGTGTTATTTATTGCGCCAGTCCTTCTGTTATACTCAGTGTTGTCGTAGGTGAGATTTTTATTGGAGTCTAATAGATATGCGTATTCGTGCGTCAGTATGTCCAAGAAAAGTAAGTTATTAAATGTCTCTACTCTTGAATTGTATAGATTAGTGTAGTTTTCGCATTTATACGTTGGAGCGCATAATATAAAGTTAGTATGGTTGATCTCCTGCAGTACATGTCTGATATGCACAATTATGTCAAAGTAACTATTCGTTGTCCTGAAGTTTTTTCACCCAACATGATTATGCAGTAATCGTCTAACGTAAAGTTGGATATT
Organism: Hyppa rectilinea; assembly: GCA_951799385.1. NCBI lineage: Eukaryota > Metazoa > Arthropoda > Insecta > Lepidoptera > Noctuidae > Hyppa > Hyppa rectilinea. The sequence continues at coordinate 1,636,047 of OX637324.1, read as the reverse complement.
TTATCTTTTAATCCTTTTAGTAATAAGCTTGCATTTCCATGAGGTGTTATGTGGTGACAGATTTCTGATCTAGTAAGAGAGTCTTCTGCAATACTCAGAATCTTATTACTGTTATCTGCGCTCAAAATACATATTTTACTTCTTTTGTTATTGTTAGGATTTTGACTAGCGGATTGGGTATTTTTAATTTTAGGACATTTTTTCTTTGTTTCTTTAGTCTCGTGACATTTTTTGCTATCTGGTGTTTCGGTTTGTATTTGTTTATTGCTAGTTAATTGTTTAGTTTTCTGTTTTTTGGCACTAGATGGCCTTAATTTAGCTGGACTGTTTGTAACTTCCTTAAGTAAGTGGTTTTTTTTACTCAAGTTATCATTTAATTGTGTGAGTTCATTGTTTTTTAAAGATAATGTTTCGATTTCTGAATGCGCACTTTGAAGCTCTATCGTAAGTTTTGTAACTTGTTCACGTAGCTCTTTTAATTCGTCAACCTCATCGTCTGACAAGTCAGGTACACTAGTGAATGTGTTATTCAGATTATGTGTCGTATTCTCACTGTTGTTTACGATCGAATCCGAGTTTGATCTATTACGGCGAAATGTGATATTTTCTAAGAAATTCATTTTTGTGTTACAAGTGTTTCTTTACCTTTGTTTATTGTCTTTGTATTGTTATTACCCTTTTTACAATGATTGTATTAACAAAAAGTACTCTCCTATATGGGAATCGAACCCGCACCCAATGTTGTCTCAGGCAAGCTCTCGGCCGTTCGGCCACCGTGACAATTAATAAAACAATCAAAATTTTGTACCTCATTAATCAGACTACGCTATGAGTCTAAAGGGTGCGTTTATGTTTTCATAGATGTCACTGCTACACAGTCATTATCCAATGAAGTTGTCACTTTATCATAGATGTCGCTATTTCCGGTCACTTATGTCGTTTGTTGTTGTCAAGTGTCAACCGTTATCCGTTTAAAGCTCAAAATATGCCTGTCATCAGTGCTTGAAAAAAGTAAACAAAGATACATATTCACCCATTGTTCTGATTTTGTCCAAGACGTGATGGTTCTGATCTTGTTACTGCTCTGTTATTATCATAACGCACTCGAACTAGTATAATGTAGTTTAATTTTGCATTTTCACAGTCACACTTCACACTTGAATACTATTTGATTTTCCTCGATTATTTCTCATTAGAATTATACACCCACATGTGTCCGTACTTATTACTCTTAAAACTGATGACTGAGTAATATTTTGTCACTTAAATCGCACTTGAAACTATTTTTATTATAATAATAATATCCATGGACATTTCACACAACGCCATATAGTCCCAAGCTAAGCAACTTAATGCTTGTGTTATGGTAACTAGATGGCTGATAAACTACTTATATACATTTTTTTTTGTAAATACATACATATTATAGATAGAAAAACACCCAGACCCGTAACAAATACTTGTACAAATATTTGTTCCGTGCGGGAATCGAACCCGCGACATGTTGCGCAGCAGTCAATCGCTCAACCACTGCGCCAACCGTGTCGTCGAATATTAATTAAAGTACATGGAGCACTTGTTTGCGTGGCCAACAGCGCCAACAGTGTTCTTAAGGCATTGACTGCCACGCAGCAGACACAATAGAAAAACTATTGTTTGTCGGACACACGGTGACCGCGTTGACGTTCAACGTGTTAATTGAGCTATAACATGCAAAAAGAATTTTTCAAATCCGACTCCTTGTTTCAGAGATTAGCCGCTCTGAAACTAAAAGCAAACGTTTCAGTTTTACTATATTAATGAATAGTGTATAGATAGATTATGAGTTGACTGCCTTGTTGGTCTAGTGGTCGGAAGCACTACTGCTGAGCATAAGGTCCTGGGTTCGATTCCCAGGCTGGGCACAGTGTTATTGAGCTTTTCCATCTGGAATTTTTGACTAGCAGTCCGGAATCTGGAATCATGTGCCCAATGGTGATAAGTATACCCCTTATTAAATGAGACTCAAACACTACTGGCAAAATGTGGGTGCACTATGGTTTCACCTCTGGTTGCACCTGGAAGTCTTTAAACAGACTCTGGACCCAGGTTGGCCGAAGTAAGGACACCCTGCTCAGGTGGGGATTCATAGACAACTCCGCCTTGGAGTGTAAATGTGGTGCTGTTCCACAAACGATGGGACACTTAATATCGCGTCCTGCGTATCCTGCCGTCTGCATGTTTCAGGAACTGATGGACGCTAGTGATGGCGCCAAACATGTAGCCGAATTCTGGGCCGAGTCCATTTAGATTGCCATCGACACGCTAAGAAGAGTCCTTTGCTTAACCCTTCGGAGAATTAAGGCGTGATGTTATGTTTTGTTAAGTCAAAGTCAAATCATTTATTTCACATTGGCACAAGAAAGGCACTTTGACCGTCAAAATGAACAAGAAATATAATGATCGAGCGTTCAATTTACTTAGATCACATTATATTTATGTATATACCTATAAATACTGAAAATATTAATAATAACTATGTATGTACAAGTACATTTATAAAACGGGAGGGATATTTTTATTTAAATCAAAGAGCATAAATTCGTCCATGTCGCAGTCAACAGGAAAAGTTCCCAAAAGGCTGGCACCATTGCCACGTTGTATGGAAATGCTCTTTGACCAAAAAATGGGCCAGCCCTCTGATCAATAGAAATAGAATCGATTCTCGTCGCCCCTTCCAAAAGGTAGTTTCGTATGGAGAAGAATCATTGATTAACATAGAAATGCAGTTAAAAAAAACAGGCATACAATACTATGGAAATATTTAACTTGCCTCTTACAATAAAACATCGTTAATCACCATAAAATTGGTATTACTGTCGGTGGTAATTACTTTTAATGTACGCCAACTTCAGTACCAATAGTGTTTGATTAAAAGTGCAATTTTAACTAAAGTAAAACAATTTATTGTAACAATAACGTTATTTACCTGCAATAATGGGTAAATTTCGATAAAATATTCGAATAATGTATTAATCAGTAATCATCATCTGCCTAGCCTTTTCCCAACTATGTTGGGGTCAGCTTCCAGTCTAACCGGATGCAGCTACCAGTATTCTACATGAAGCGACTGCCTATCTGACCTCTACAATCCAGTAACTCGGCAATCCGATACCCCTTGCTAAACTGGCTGTCAGATTTTCGGGCTTCTGACGACCCGTAACGACTGTCAAAGATGTACGAATGACAGCCGGGACCAACGGCTTAACGCGCTTTCCGAGACACGGAGGAGTCTCGTTATGTAAAGATGGTCACCCATCCACGGCCAACCCCGGCAAGTGTAGCTTAACCTGATGGATCAACCTGTGCGGCTGTTAGTACTTAGCCACGAGCCGGATGGATTGTGAAAAAGGGAGTGACTACTGAAATGACGACTAATAGAGAAGTACGGAAGAAAAAGTCGCTGACCACAAATACATTGGGATAAGGGCATGATGATGATAATGATATATATATATCACCGTAAGATTGTAAACATCGTTATATTACAATCTATCTAGTAAGATTGTAAACTATCGATAGATTGTGAACCGTATCATTATGATTGCAATTTAACGCATCATTTTTCGCTTGATTGTAATCTATCGATGGGAAGCGGTCAAATTGTGAACGTTTAAAAAAATGGTTAGGTTAGGTTAAAACTGTGACCAGAAACGACTAGATTATATAGAAAAGAATATGGAAAAAAGAGATTATTTTTATTCAGATTGTAATTTAACGGTTTCACTTCGGTAGATTACAATAAAGCGAAGAATAATGAGTCAAATTGCAATCATAATGATACGGTTCACAATCGATCGATAGTTTACAATCTCGCTAGATAGATTGTAATCTAACGATCTTTACAATCTAACGGTGACATAAACACTTCAACCATTCGTACCATGCGGTACCTCCACAACCCAGTGACTGGGTAACAAGGTCAGATAGACAGACGCTCCTATTAAAATACTCGTATTCAGCTGCATCCGGTTAGACTGGAAGCCGACCCCAACATAGTTGGAAAAAAGGGCTGCATACATCATTTATTATCTATTCTGTATTATATTTTGGATGGATTTTTATTGGTGTTTTTCAAACACATAAACATAAAAATTACATACACGTCCGTTTATGTAATTTTTTACGTTTCGTGTGCGTGTAACTTCAGTTATGTCACGAACAGGCAAAAATAACAATTCGACCATGTGTGAATGCACAATAATAATTAAACACATCCAATTAAATTTTCTAATTACACTCAGGGGTCTAACCACAGGGCACGCCACGATAGTGGCGGTAAGGCCCCTCTTTGAGTAGTGGCTAGAGAGGCGTCACGGCGTTTTCACCTACCGCCTGACGCAGGTCCTCACCGGACATGGATGTTTCGGGAGGTTCCTGCACATCATCAGGCGGGAGGAAACGCCCGGGTGTCACCACTGCGAGGACCGCCCAGAGGACACGGTAGAGCACACGGTGCAAACCTCCCCCGCTTGGGCGGAGCACCGCCGTGTCCTCGTAGAGGCGATCGGCGGCGGTGACCTCTCGCGCCCGGCTCTGGTGCAAGCCATGGTCCGGGGCGAGAGGGAGTGGGAGGCAGTCACCTCCTTTTGCGAAAAAGTTATGCTCGCGAAGGAGGTGGCGGTATGGGAGAGAGAAAGGTCCTCCCGTCCCAGCCGCCGCAGGAGACGCCCCGGGCGTCGGGAGCCACGTGACGACTCCCGGCCACCGTAGGCGCGAGCCTGCGGACGGTGAGTAATGGGTGACTCACCGTCCGATCAGCACCAGACCCGTGCCGTACGGCGCGTATATGTTCCACGCGCGCCTCAAAGAGATGTCACCATATGAAGGGGCCCCTCAGGGCCAAGCCTGCCGGGTAAGCGGGATTGTCCGAAAGGGTTACCGCTACCCCGGAACATAAAGGGCTACGGAAGGAACATGGATGGGTTTTAGTCAGTAAGAGTCTGACACTCCCTTCCGCTTCACCCAAAGCGGGACCAGGCATTGGATGATTTCCCAGCCTTAAAAAAAAAGGGGTCTAACCACCACCTATTATTATTAGCCAGCCAGCCAAGTATTATTTTAATATTACTTCAGTGCGAGAAAGAGATGAAGCTACAGAGGAGGTATAGCTCCATCTCTTTCCCAATGTAACGAGTCAGTTGGCATCCTGGCAATAGATATCGACGAGGTGAACCATAGTTATGACGTCATTGTATGACTTTTCATAATTAATATAACATTATACTGGGTGTAACCGAAAGGGTATATACATACAAAAGGATATGCTACAAACCACCAAACTGAACAACTTTTACTATGGAATCAACTCCGATATCGCAAAAAAAATCAGCTGTTCTATACATTTTTGGTCACGTGACTCGTCGAAATGTAGGGACCTAATTTTTTTTTCACAATTTCGGAGTTGGTCCCGTAGTAAAAGTTGTATGGTTTGCTGGTCTGTAGCATATCCTTTTGTATGTATATACCCTTTCAGTTACACCCAGTAAAGTATTACTATATAGTGTTATATAAAATACATTTTTAAATATTAAATTACAATCATTATTCTTATTAAATTACAATCATTATAACCCCTATCATCCACTGAAACACAACTCCTCACTACATTACAAACATTACAAAGAGACATGTTCATCTCAGAAAGGTTTCCTTACCCTTAGTACTCAGTATAACAGACACGGGCTAATAAATCTATTAAGAAATCCGGAAATCTATTAAGTGGGGCCTCCAGGCGTCCGAGAGACTCTAATGCAGATGAAACGGGCTTTCAGCTACAAAGATGTAGGAAGGGAGGCTGGATGGTGCAGATTTGTGAAAATAACTTTTTAATATTACAAATGAATATGCAAGTGCAATAAAATGGTTATGCAAGGGATTGGTAGAGGTAGCGCCTGAAAAGAATGTCTTGAAAGTTTTGGGGGATGATTTTGCTCAGCAGTGGGATAGTTTTTTTTTATTGACAATAGGCTTGCGCTTGGCTGCAGTCTTGTATATATCAGAGTGTTGGGCGACAATAGGAATGAATGAAAGACAATTGCATGCAGCTGAGATGAGAATGCAAAGAGGGATGTGTGGTGTTAAGCGAATGGATAGAATACGGAATGAGTATATAAGAGGAAATCTGAAAGTGACACCGGTGACTGAAAAGTTGTGTGGAAATCGGTTGTGCATGATATGCGGAGGAATGAGGAAAATGTTGTCAGGAAAGTTGTGAGTATGAATATGGATGGCTATACAAGTAGAGGAAGACCAAAGAAACGATGGATGGATTGTGTGAAAGATGATAGGGCTGGAAAGGGAGTGACTAACGAGATGACGACTAATAGAGAAGTATGGAAGAATGTTGCGGCGACCCCGAATAAATTGGGATAAGGGCAGGAGAATGATGAATGATGAGGCTCGCGCTTGACCACTATCTCACCTGATGATCGTTGATGTGATCGACGGTGAAGCGCGCTAGCTTAGAAGAAACTAGTGCAAGCTAATGAAAAAAAAAAACATTTTCTTCAATTAACATAACATCATGCTTGTGTTGTCCGAAGGGTTATGCAGAGGTGCACCTATAGTAGGAACATCCACATTTTGCCAGATATGTTTTAATCCTATGTAATAGGAGGCGACGCTACGCCATCAACCGGGCACATATCGAGCAATCCAGGTTGCTACTGACATTTCCAAATGGAATAACCCAATTACACTTTCCCTGAACTGGGAATCGAACCCAAGACCTCATATTCAGCAGTAGCGCTTGCGCCCACTAGATCACAAGGCAGTTGGAGACTTTAATTAAATCGAATCGTGTTCATCGATGATCAAATTCAATTAAGAAGAACATCATTCTTCTTAATTGAATTTGATCATCACGTCTGCCATCAACACACTAAAAAGATCCGTCAAAACATTATTTTTCCTTTAAACTGCATTTCAACCAAATAACATCAAAAAATAGAACATAACCCAAACAAAGGAAACACGAAAACAATACCAAAAACTCCTCTATTCAAATTCTGAATAAAATTTAAAAAAAAACGCAGGAAACGGAAACACTAAATATAATAATACATCCATGGCGGTCCTTTTCACAAATGCCTATTTCCCTTATTACGAATGAAAAGCCTGACGTTTTCATTTTCGGCTTCAGAATTGAAGCCTGAAGCCCCTTTAAAGCTCATTAATTTGTTCTTTTTGAAGTTTAAAAATAATATTTGGATTGTGTGAGTGGTGATTAGTGTAAATGGCCTTGCTTTGTGGCGTGGATTTGGATTTATTATTCATTTTATTTCAGAATCAAAAATATTCCATACATTGTTAGTAAATCATACTTATAACTATGTTAGTATATTATTATTGAATGTCCACATTATTAATTATACATTACTACACTAAAAAAAACACACACACATATATTATTACACTATTTTACATTAAAAAGGACCCCTCCAGATCCGTGAACGGTATTCCAGTGCCTCACAACTGGACAATCAACCCTTTCCAATATGGTATTCAGAAGGCTGTTGGTGCTGCCCCGCACGCGGCGCATCAGGGAGGCCACTCTTTTCCTTACTATAGCCCTAAAGCAGTCAGTGCTAGCCTCAGCAAACATACCTGATGCACTGCAAAAGCGAGGTAACCCCAACAGCATCCTAAAACCATTATTGTACAAGACCCGCAGGGCATTGAAAGATCTACGCGTATAGCGGACCCACAGGCTGCAGGTATAAAATGTCTGGCAGTAAGCTTTAAAAAGCGCAATTTTATCATCTTTTGTGCACCGTGCAAACCTGCGCGCCAGCATATTGCATCTCACTGCCAACGCCCTACGTTCCCGCTCAATATCTAAATCATCTGAGAGGTCCTCGGTGACCCAGTGCCCCAGGTACTTAAATTTGGTGACCCTACTTAACGGCATTCCTCCAAGCCTGACCGGTGGAACGGTTTTCGGACTCTTACTACCCGCCTTGAAAATAAGTAGTTCACTCTTCTTACAGTTATACCTGAGGCCATGTGACCCCGCGTACCTCTCACAGATCCCTATGAGGTAGTTAAGGGCTGTGACAGATGGGCTCAGCAGCACCATGTCGTCGGCATAACTAATGTTGTTCATACATACAACATCCACTGAACAGCCGACACCGGCCCCGCTGAGCTCATCTATCAGTCCGTTGACGTACAGGTTGAAGAGTCTTGGTGAAGTCAGGCCTCCCTGTCTCACTCCACACTCCAACCTGTACTCCGATGAACATGATCCCGCCCACCTAACATTATTGATCTGGTTGCCGTACCAATATCTCAATATATTGATTACCTCTCTGGGTGTGCTGGTTTCCCCCTGGAGCTTATCCCACAGCACGTCAAAAGACACCAGGTCAAATGCCTTCGACAAGTCCAAAAAACAACCGTAAACAGGCGTCTTCCTCGTCACATAGTACTGGACAGTATGCTTGAGTCGCAGTACCGCAGTTTCAGTCGATTGCCCAGCCCTGAAACCAAACTGAGCTTCGTGGAGATCTATATGCTCACTTATCCGACTATCAAGCAAACCATCCAGCACCTTGGCTATCACTGTAGCCAATGAGATAGGTCTGTAGTTGTCCTTGTCGGAGGCATCACCCGTCTTGTTTTTAAGTATAGGTATAATAGTGGTCTTCATAAGCTCCCTGGGTAAATATGAATGGCCTATACAAAAATTGAAAAACATGACCAACACCCTAGGTAAATGCACACCAGCGAACTGCAAGTGCTCGATGCTAAGGTCGTCATGTCCTGGAGATTTACCTCTAGTCATATTTTGGATAATATGGGCGACTTTTTTCGCCTTAAATCTAAACCACTCACTACCTGCAACCTCAGCACCCTAGGGGAGACACTACCCTAAAATGATCCTTAAATAATTCCGCTATTTGACAGGGCTCGCTCCTACCCTCAACACTCACAGGGACACACGAACCAGCTTCCAGTTTCTTGGTCTGCTTCCAAAAGTTTTTGAAATCTCTGTCTTTGTGGTGTGTCGCTAAGATATCTATTTTAATTTTATCCTTATTATCTTGACACCATTTTAACTTAGATTTAAAACGCTTACGGGTTTCACGCATAGTATTATATATATCACCAGACTCTGGTTTGCCATGAAGCAACCAGGCCTGAAAGCTGCTTCGTGCGTCTACGTGAAACTGTCGTACAATGTCGATTTAAATGCGTTGTCGAAAGTTGAAAGCTAAATTCACAATTTGAGTATCATGAAATTTCGACTACAACATGTTCACGACGCAATTAGTGTGAATCCAAAACATAATGCGTAGATATGATACGCTCAAGATAATTATGACTTGACATATAGGGTGAAAGGTATTTTAGCTTGATAGGGCTGTACTGCCACCCCTATCTAGCTATATCACCTTTCACATAGTCCATCCGTCGTTTGGTCTTCCCCTTATCTTATAGCCATATTCACTCTTAAACTCTTCTTTAGAATGGGAATCACCTTCTGTTTTGGAATGGGCAACTAGCTTCATCTTTCTGACTGATCAACCCCTCGACAATTCAAAAGTGCCTGCAATTGGTTTATTTGAAATAAATGCTTTGAGTTTGAGTTTAAAAAAAGAACACACATAATATATTGGAATAAAACTGAATCCTGGCTAGTGTTTTGTTTCTGAAGTAGTTAAACCTTCTTTTGAGTAGTTCGGTGACACAGTCATATCGAGGTATGCCGCAAAAGTAACAGGGCATTTTTACTATTAAATGACCAACACTGACATAAACCGCGCAGTTGTTAATGCTTTCTTGTTATTGTAGAACGGCCGTGACCTTGATCTTGATCACGCCTGATGGAAAACGATGGATGAGATTTATAATGGAGTGAGCGTGCCCAGAAGTTGCCTGTTCAGTCTTGCTTTGAAGGCAGACAGCTTATATGTGCCTAGGTTTTAGAAAAAAATTTAAAAGTCTTTTTTTTTTGAGGGTGGTAAATCATCAAACATCTCCTCCCGCTCTGGGTGGAGCGGAAGGGAGTGTCAGACTCTTACTGACTACAACCCATCCATGTTCCTTCCTTAGCCCTTTATGTTCCGGGGTAGCGGTAACCCTTTCGGACAATCCCGCTTACAATTTGAAAAGTGTGTTATCATCAGCAATATTTTACATTATTATTTTATTTTGCATAGGTGCTAAAACACGCTACGTATTTGGACAGCCGTTGACATTGTATGACCTTTGTCTGTAGCCAAACAAGTCAAAGATCGCCCTTGCCCAGTGAAACCCGAAAGAATATTAACATAATAATCTGTTTCATAATTCATTATGTTTACTCTAGCTTGTTAATAACGAAGTAAAAAAGATCTTTTTATTATAATACAAAAGGAAAAGCCTACAAATAAGATAGATTAAAACTAGCAAATGAACTAGTTTTCGGATTTAATTTGTTTTTATCTTAATACGTCCAATTCCTACAATGAAACTGACAGAAAGTTTTTGGCACTCTGAGTAGGTACTGAAAAGCTTTATGTTAGCATGTCAAAGTTAAGGTCAAAGTCAAATAATTTATTTGAAGTAGGCACTTTTGAACGTCAAAATCAACAAGAAATAGAATTGATTCTAGTCGCCCCTTCCAAAAGTTTGAGAGTGTGTGTGTTTATATGTTTATAATTTCTTCACGCAAGAACTACTGAAGACATCCGGATTCGTTCTCTGTAAATGGATTAGGTATATTATAACCTGGATAAACACATAGGCAACTTTTTATCCCAGAAAAAATTACGGTTCCCATGGCATGCTTTTCGACATCCAGGCGGGTGAAGCCGCGGTCAGAAGCTAGTTTATAATAAAACCTTCATGATATTAGTGATTTGAGTATGTAGTTGGTTAGTTTTTGGGTAACGTCATGGACGACGGCCTTTAGGAACCAATTCTGCAGATGCAAGAAGTATAAACTCTGCTTATCCCACCTTAAAAACTTCACTGATCAACTTCACCTTAAAACAAAAAGTTTTTTATAACAAAAATCATTGTTCACACAAAAAATACGATCATTTATTTCCCCTCACTATTTTTTAACAAACGAATATCACTAATTGACCATCTGAAGCCCAAAGATTTAGCTCTGAATGCCTAAAAAAGATCACTTATCCATCCTGGTAGGATCATTTATCATCTAGACTAAACGCTCGGGCGTTGATACGTGAAACTGTCTAAGATTTTCTTTCTTTCTTAAGCTTTCGTTTGAACAATCGAGATTAGCGTTAAGTCTGAATTATTATTCGTTTTCGTTTGTTTTTTTAAGGCAGGCTTTGTTTTTGTTTTGCTAACAAAAGAATTGCTTTAACCTGGAAACTAATCATCCCCGTCCAGACATTATGACTATTTTGTATATAGAAACAGTTAATTTAATATCAATTACTATTAGTTACGTTTCACGGCTTATAGCTTTTAACGTATAATGTAGATCGTAGTAAAACTGCTACGCTTGCTACGTGTGCTACGGGTGCTAAGACGTGCTACGCGTAGCTGTCGTAGCAAAGCCGCTACGCTGTAGCAACTAGCCTTTCCGTGAATTTGTTTGATAATAATTCAGGAACCGTTTCCACTCTTGAGTGAGAGATCGTACGTTCGATTCCCGCGTCGCACATTTTCAGTTTAAAGTTACTCGCTGAGAATTATATCGCATTGTAAAAGGAATTAATATTAACCTACTTTCTAACCAAGAATCTCTCATTTGATCGCTTCTCGTAGAATCTTTAGTAATAAATCATTAATCTTAATCTTCACGTAAACACCTTTGTTTGTCTACATTAACATACTTTATTCAGTCTACACGAATACTTAAGTTTACGTAAGTTGAGACGCAGTCGTTTTGTCGTCACGTAAGAATGAAAGAAAGAAATTAGATTCGGGAAACTCTGTTTTGCTCACTGAGTACGATAAATATAAGCATAAAGATAATGGAAGGCATAGGAATGTTTTTTGAAAACAAAAAGTCAATCTGCCTAGCCTTTTCCCAACTATGTAGGAGTCAGCTTCCAGTCTAACAGGATGCAGCTGAATACCAGTATTTTACATGGAGCGACTGCCTATCTGACCTCCACAACCCAGTCAGTAACTGAGTAATACGGTAGCCCTTGGTAAGACTGGTTGACAGACTTTTGGGCTTCTGACTACCCGTAACGACTGTCAAAGATCCACAATTGACAGTTGGGACAACGGCTTAACGTGCTTTTTGGAGGAGTCTCGTCATGTAAAGATGGTCACCCATCCACAGACCAACCCCGGCAAGCGTAGCTTTACCAGGTGGATATAACTGATATTACTTAGCCACGAGCTCCTCATGCTTTAAAAAAAAAAACTTGAGAGGTGTCAAGGGACACCCGGATGGAACGAAGTTCCTTTCGATTAAATAGTGAAGGAATTGTAATTTCGTAACAATTTTTTCCGTCTAGCCCCCTTTCACAACGCGCGATAAGGAACTCGAATTAAATTACACTCGTATAGGTAGGTAGGTATGTAAGTATCTAATTAATTAGTTCATCCGACACCACAGTCACGAAAACAAACAATGCCGCGACGGCGACGCCGCGCGCCGCATGCCGCCGCCCTGCGTTCAAGATACATAAACATAAATAAAAATACATACGCCATTTTACGCGAAAGATAAATAGGTTAGGTACACAACTACACAAATAAAAACACGAAAAGCGAATTCAGACTTTATTTATTAACAGTAAACGGTAAAATGTAGAAATACCAAACTAGGTACCTAAATACGCAGTTTACTAAAATTATTCTGAGAAACCTATTGTCTCGTGTCGGACCCGACTTTACAAAGATGCACAACCGAATTAAGCGGTTAACTTAATAAAAATAAGGTCTTAATTCGGTCCAATATTTTCATAGAGAAAAGCTCGTCCAAATAATAATGAACTCTATTCGACCGACGGAACGATTCATTTTCGACCGACCGACAAAATGTGTCGTGACACAACTTTTCGTAAGAATTTTTTCCGTCTAGCCCTTTCACAACGCGCGATAAGGAACTTCGTTCCAAAAACAGTCGTGATGAAACATTTTCCAAAAGTAAAAGCGCCTGTTTGGTTTCGAAACTGGGACCTACAACTCGTAAGTCGCGACCGTTACCACTAGGCCACCACCACTCGCACTTTTTACTATGTAAAATCACATCCACTTATACAAATACAATAAAGCATTACATACGCTCAGTTCCATATGTAATTTGTAAATACAAATATTTGTCGACTAACTAGTTCGCTATGTTCGCTTGATTAAACCCCGTGATTACTTCACTTTGCTGTTTGAATTAATTTCTGTGTAATGCTAAATGTGTGATCCCGTGTGTCGTGTATCTATCTCTTATCCTACTAATATTATAAGTACAAGTTAGTGAGGATGTATGGATGGTTATTCTTGGACCAAAAACTACAGAACGGTTTTGTATGAAATTTGGCACAGAGATAGATTGTAAACTGGAATAACAAAAGCAACTTTTTATTCCGGAAAAATGTACGATTTGCGTACATTTTTCCGGAATAAAAAGTATATAGCTGCTGCCAGCGGTTTGGCCCGCGTAGTTGTCGGGAATTATCCCAAAGGAACGTACTACCGGTATAAGTGTCCTATATGTCAATCCAGATCATAAACTACCTCTGTGCAAAGATTCATCCAGATCCCTTCTGCTGTTTGAGCGTGAAGGACGTACAACACACACACGCATTCACAAACTTTCGCCCTTATAATATTAGTGTGATTATGGTAAATGATCTGGAGTGGTGAAAAGTGATGTCCCAGTCGTAACAGCCCAATCTTACGAGTTGTAGATCGTGACTTAAAAGCTAAACAGGCATTTTATTTTGGGTAATTTATTTCATCTTCGCGGATCTCACAACGGTGAAAAGAAAGCGAGACCAAAAATTATATAAAAGTTTTTTTTTCTAGGGTGGGCAATCATCCAATGACTTCTCCCACTCTGGGTGGAGCGGAAGGGATTGTCAGACTCTTACTGACTAAAACCCATCCATGTTCCTTCCATAGCCCTTTATGTTCCGGGGTACCGGTAACCCTTTCGGACAATGTCGGTTAAGCATGTAACCCTGAGTCCAAAATCACTTGTAAACAGTTTAATTTAATCTATCATCTCAGTTTTTCTGTTTACATGAAAATCTTTTGACATTAGCATAAACATTTGAAGTCATAAAATTATGGATTTGTTAAAATAACAAATTACTTATATTATTGGTTAATACATTGTAACAATAATTCAGCTAACGGACCAAAAGAATTTTTGTCGTCATCCTTTTTCCTACAAAATCCTTTGGCATTGTGATGACGTAATTAAAGTTCCGGTTATAGTTAGAAGCCGGTTGTTCAAGGAAACGGCTGTTAAACCAAAGCCGAGGACTTCCAAACATAACACTTTGTGTAGTGTTATTGTATCAATTAATATAAATGAGGGTGAATATGGTTTTTGTAGCGTGAATACAACCTGTTGTGCTTAAAGTATTTTAGTTTTGTTGTATTTGCATGAGGGGTTCATGGCTAAGTAATAACAGCCGCACAGGTCGATCCATCAGGTTAAGCTACCCTTGCCGGGGTTGGTCCGTGGATGGGTGACCATCTTTACATAACGAGACTCCTCGGTACCAGGAAAGCACGTTAAGCCATTGGTTCCGAAAACATTTTTATTGTTAAAAAATGAACTAGACTAGTTTATTTAATATAAAAATGTAAAAACTAGGCCCTTCGGTATTGAGCACGTACTACATAGAAGTCAAATTTGTTAAACATATATATAGATTGCTTCACGCACTATCGAACTATCAAAACTAACGACCTAGTGACCTAATGACATGTCGCACACTTGTTTGTCGAACTAATTACATACACTACGACCGTAACGGTAACTTATCCATACATTATTGACTTCATCATCATCGTTATCGCTGATGGAATGTCACTTTGTGAAGGCCTTCAGTAATTAAAACTGATATTTTATCACGTATTTACGAACACCTTTCAAGTAGCAAAGAATACCAGTGTAACAACACAAGAGTTTTTTTTATAACTAAAAGTAACAATCAATCTGCCTAGCCAGTTCCACATTATGTTGGGATTGGCTTCCAGTGTAACCGAATGCAGTTGAATACCAGTATTTTACATAGAGCGACTGCCTATCTGACCAACCCAGTAACTGGGCAATACAATACCCCTTGGTAAGACTAGCTGTCAGTCTTTCAGGCTTCTGACTACCCGCTACCCTTCTGGCTACCCGACTAGCCTCTTCTGACTACCCGTAACGACTGTTTTGACAGTCGTTACGGGTAGTCAGAAGAGGCTCTTTGGATCCACGAATGACAGCCGGGACCAACGGATTAACGTGCTTCCAAGCCATGGAGGAGTGATCATCGGAGGAGTCGATATGTCAAGATAGTCACCCATCCACGGACCAACCCCGGCAAGCGTAGCTTAACCTAATGGACCGAACCGTGTGGCTGTTATTACTAAGCCACGAGTTCCGTTGTCATATGTATAGTAATGTGATTCAGTGTTTATAAAGAACAGAGCTCGTACTGTTATTACATACCGAACGATAGCTCCTAAGTTTTCCTCTAGCCGTATTTATAGTCTTGACATTTTACAGGGTGAATTTGAATTCATAGGAAAGCCCATGAATTCAAATTCACCCTGTAAAATAAAGATTTTAAAGGGTCATTGTACTCATCATTAAGAACAACTTCTAAAATCACGAAAAAAAATCAGCTGTTTTCTAAACTTTAACGAATTATGCGAGCATAATGTGTGGAACAGCAGATTTTTTTTTCGCGATATTAGATTTGTTGCCATGGTAATAGTTGTTCATAATGATGAGTACAGTGACCTCTTCAAATATTACCCATGTATTCAATTTTGCCCTGTAGTACCTTATACGGTTTCTCAGACTTACCAAAATATCGTTGAGAGAAAGCTTGTAGTTTTTCCTAATATTTAGTGTAATAAAGGATTTTTTTTTACTTTTCGAATAATATGATTTATACATACACTTATGATACTTATAAATCGTTACCAAAGTAACTCTGGTCGTCTCTGAGATCGAACTCAGAACCTCGAAGCTCAATAATTATATTATACTTACACTTGTTGAATAACGTGGTAAATTAAAGTGATTTTTACAAGTTAATAGTGTTATTTTTTGTAAACACGTTAAGAGTGTTGTTTTCAAAATAGGTATTTGTACATTGGTCGCAAGCTTCGTAAATATAACAGATTTATTAGTTAGTTAGTTATTCAACTAATGAAACAAAAAGTTAAACTAGTTTATGAAAATTGTTACCACAGTAGAGAGCAAACAAAAGTAGGGTATGACGGTGCGGAAAAAATCAGTTAGCTGACATAAAGAGTTATCGTTCAAAAATAGAAGTATGGAACGCGCGAATCGTTCAATAATAACAATGGTTAGGTTTATGTTCATATTCCAATACCTACAAAACAATATTCTTAAATCATAATAAACAAAATGAATCATCTAACACACTCATCGTCGTGGATAAACTAAATAAATAATCCTAATTTACTAAGCACCGACTACTCATAATTATTTGAACAGCAATAAATAAAAACACTTACCGCACTATGAATTCTCCCCTCATAGCCATGCAAGGAATTCCACCAAGTGGAGCAAAGCATTATTCTTCGCAATGTTGAAGAATAAAATTTCCCGTACACGGACTAAACGGTATTTATAAGTTTTATATTATATTTATATTGAATTTGATGCGTTTTCAAAGTGAACAGACATGATATAGGGAGAATTTCACCAATCAAACTACGCTATCAGCACATAAACCCGTTTTAGGTCTGCCAGAGAAATTATTTCCTGTGGAATATTGACACTGATGTAATAGCCTATCACCATCAACCTTACAAAATGAGAAATTTTGAATTAAAAAATGTAATAAGACTTTCCCCGACCGGGGGATTGAATCCAGTACCTCTTATATCAGCGGTATTGCCCGAAAAGGTTACTGCCGGACCCGGAACATAAAGGGCTAACGAAGGAAAATGGATGGGTTTTAGTCAGTAAGAGTCTGACACTGAGCGGGAGAGTCATTTGATATTTTATCAACCTCAAAAAACAAAGAACCTCTTATATAGCTGTAGCGCTTGCAAACACTAGACCAACGATGCTTCCAAAACAACACATTCAACCGCAAACAAAAAGAAACAAAAGGCATTCTAAATTATATACCATTTCACAAATCCAGCACCGCTAGCGTTTGATGGATACGATTCATTTTTTACGCTCTCAGGCGGAAATGCCTCGAAACTTCGACATGTATTTATGACTTAATAAACCGTATTCGAAGTTTCGAATACAGAAGGCACCTCATTTGATTGGCGTGTTATAATCGCTTTTATTTATGGCTTTAGGAACGGGCGAAAAGGAATTGGGAGGCAGATATGAATTTTTCGCGTCGAGGTGTCATTTTTTATTTATAACCCATTGACAGAATGGTTGGCTATGAAATTGTAAGGACCAATGATCTGAACCCCAATCCATATCGCTAAGTTAAATGGTGCTTTGATAGAAATATTTTTTGAACAAACCTTGAACTGCAGTTTAATCATTATTTAACGCCAGTTATCGGTGGTTGTTAATGATGGCCCAATTGCGCATAACCTGAGATGATCAATCTGCCTTTTCCCAACTATGTTGGGGCCTGCTTCCAGTTCAACCGGATGCACCTGAATTCCAGAATTCTACATGGAGCGACTGTCTATTTGACCTCCACAACCCAGTAACTGGGTAACACGATACCCCTTGGTAAGACTGGCTATCAGATTTCTAGGCTTCTGACGACCCGTAACCTGAGATGATCATAACTATTAATTTCATAAAGTCTTACTATATCTAAAGAAAAACTTCAAACCTTCTCCAAAACTTCCCAAAACACTTTCTAGCCAACATCCCAGAACTGATTGAGTATATAAAAGAAACACTGTTGTTTACCGTTGCTTACCCCGTTACCCTACAAATGAGGGGGATCGGGCACTTAATGAGGCTTAAAAGGGTCTGTAATCAGTCACTATTTTGGTAGAGTTGGCACTATAAGTTAGGTAACGAAGTATGGGATCGAAAACTATGTTTATTTTTTTTTTAACGCAAAACGGGTCTTTTTTTTAAGGATTGGCTCCGTCTCGCATGGGGTCAAAAGCATTATGCTGAGCGATGGCCGTTTTGCGCAGATGTGTCGCATATTTTCCCACAACTGATTTTTTTCGTTCTTTTGTTTTTACTGCGTTTTGTTTGTTCTTTCTTTCTATCAAATGATGGATGGATGGATGATGTGGAACGATTTAAGTGTCAGACTCTTACTGACTAAAACCCATCCATGTCCTTCCTCAGCCCTTTGTGTTCCGGGGCAACGGTAATCCTTTCGGACAAACCCACTGACCGCGAAATGGTTATACTCTTGGCCTTGATCTCGCCTGATGGAAAGCGATACGTGAGGACGATGGATTGATTGTGGCCAGAAGATGCCTATTCAGTCTTCCCTTTCAAATTATATTGGTGGATGATTTTTTCGATAAGTGTTTTTTTTTATAAGTTTTTTTTTTAATAAGTGACTAATTTGATTGAACCTTTCGTCACTGTCAGTACGTGCATCCAACCATACAATAATTAATCAATCTGCCGAACATTTTCCCAAATATGTTGGGGTCGGCTTCCAGTTTAACCAGATGCAGCTGAATACTAGTACTTTACATAGAGCGACTGCCTATCTGACCTCTGAAACCCAGTAACTGGGTAATATGATAACCCTTGGCTTCTGACGACCCGTAAAGACTGTCAAAGATGCGAAAATGACATCCGGGACCAACGGCTTAACGTGCTTTCCGGGGCACGGAGGAGTCTCGGTATGTAAAGATGGTCACCCATCTACGGCCAACCCGGGCAAGCGTAACTTAACCTGATAGTTCGACCTGTGTGGCTGGTGTTATGGCACGAGTTCCTCTCGTGGCTAAATATTAACAGCAGTAGTAGTTTGTACAGTTCATGGGGTCTGACGTGTGTTTGACTGTACGTCAATGGAAATACTATGAACTATGCAAGCAACCCTTACCTTCTGCTACAACATAAATTCGCTGTCAATATCAAAACTGTTACCACAGACGTGCGGTTAAAAGTAGTACGTTGAAGGCATGTTTGATCCAATAAGTACTTAAATTGGCTTCTGCATTGCGGTTTAGTTTGCGCGTTACAATTGTTTTTTTACGTTTTAGGACCTTGTGTGTCGTTGTGAATTTTGTGTAGCAGTGGATCAATATGTAGTGTTAATATTTTTTGTTGTTGGTTTAGTACATTTTATATACATATAGTTCAGTTTTTATTTTTGATTTTTGGTTTTTCACTGACAAAGGAGGTTTTCAATACGGTTGTGTTTTAATGTTTTTATTTAGGTGGAAAAAAAATGTGGGCGTTAAAAAGTGATTTATTCTAAACTAGCTTCCGCCCGCGGCTTCGCCTGCAAAATATGTCGACAAATTATACATACAAACCTTCCTCTTGAATCACTCTATCTATTAAAAAAAACCACATCAAAATCCGTTGCGTAGTTTCAAAGATTTAAGCATACAGACAAACAAACAGACAAAAATAGCGACTTTGTTTTATACTAAGTGAAGTGGGCAGTAGACAAAATAGGTTTGGGAATCCCTGGTATAGACGATAGATAAGTAAATAATTGTTTCATTTTTGAGAAAAATAAAGTAACAATCCTCTAAATAACAGCTTAACTACATAATAACCGAATCCCTTGAACAAAACAGCAAACTAAATATACTTATCTAATAAAATAAAAGGCCAAAGTACAAAGATAAAATTCACTATTTTTCACAGAAAACTCGATCAAAAACTCTCCTTGATGAACCAACAAATAGAGTAAGGTGACTTTTTATCACCCAACAGACTTGTCGGCGAACTGAGGTCACAGTTGATGGCAAAGTTGAGACACACTGAGAACTTTTCTATTTCGTTGTTAGTACTTTTTGTACTCTGTGGCTAAAAATAGTTTTTTCCAGACTGTGTAGGTGTTGAGTGGCGATTAGGTTTTCATATCAGTTTCAAAGTAGCTCTTTTATATTATTAAAACTTGTTAAGTGCGTGTCGGACCATGCTAAGCGAAGAGTTCCGTAGTTGGGATGAATGATTAATTTACGCAAGCATTTTCAAGTCGGCGCAACATGTGTTTTCCTACCATACTTCTCTATTAGTCATCATCTCGATAGTCACTCTCTTTCTAGCCATATCATCTTTCACACAATCCACCCATCGTTTATTTGGTCTTCCTCTACTTGTAGAGCCATTCACATTGATACTTAAAACTTTTCTTATAACATTTTCCTTATTCCTCCGCATAACATACCATGATAACGCTATATTAATTGGGATAAAGGCAGGAGAATGATGATTATTAGTTTACGCAGGCATCAAATAGATATTATCGGCTGCCAAAATAAGTTTATATTTCATAGTATTTCTCGAAAAAAATATAGAAAACAATATTGTGTCTACGGTTATAACCGAAGATAAACCAATATCTCAGAAACAGTTGTCAATACATCAAAAGCTTCTTAATTACGGGATCAAACAATACCCCACACTTATGAGCATTGCATTTTTGTAGGTCGTTTCTTGTTTTTTTGTTTTAAACAACACAATAACAACAGCACAATTCATTACTTGTTTTGTCATTTTAATTGTTTTAATTTTTTCACTACAACATAATTCAGAATACACCTTCTTTCCAATTTTTAATCGACTTCGTCAATAGTAGTGAAAGCCTAGTGGTGTGACCGTCGGACTGCCAAGTCATAGGTCTCGAGTTCGAACCCAAGACATGCACCTCTGATTTTAAGGATTCATGTGCGTATTGTATAATTATCACTTGCTTAAAAATCGGTGAAGGAAAACATCGTGAGGAAATCAACATGTCTGACGGATATTTCTCAACAGCATGTGAAGCTAAGTCGGAGGCCTATGGGCAGCTTAAAACTCTCACACCAGGTAAGTTACTAACCACACGAAAAGAAGAGTGGTAGTAGTCCCTTAGTAAAATGGCTGTGTCACTTCCTGACAGTTAGACCGACGCGACGGGCAGACGAACATGATAAAATTTTAAGCGAACCGTTTTTACCGTCTGGCTACGAAACCCTAAAAATTTATGAAAAATAAAACAGATTGACTGTTTGATCAATTTTATGGAGTAGCAGTCTTGTGTGGTGTCCATTCTATTAAAAGTATAATTTAAAATCTTTCGCTACATAAAACTTTTATTAACACCTTCATAACTTTATAATGATGAAGTCTTGGACTCTCCTCTTTGGTTGACCGCAACCTCTATCAAATCATAACGTTTTATTTTTAGCCATTTATCAACCTAAATTCAATCAAATTTATTAAAAAAAACCGGCCAAGTGCGAGTCAGACTCGCGCACCGAGGGTTCCGTACAAACCTGTAGGTATATAAGTAAAAGTTATGGTATTTTTATTGCTAAATGAAATCCATAACATAACAATGTGGAAAGCTGACGGTACCTTGTCAATACATATATTGGGCGGAGCATCGCCGTGTCCTCGTGGAGGCGATCGGCGGCAGCGACCTCTCGTAGGGCCGGGCCCCTGGTTCAGACCATGGTGTGGAGCGAGAGGGAATGGGAAGCAAAATTCTCGTGTCGCGGTGTTTGTTTCCAAACTCCTCCGAAATGGCTGAACCAATTTGCATGAAATTTTGTGTGCATATCGGGTAGGTCTGAGAATCGGCCAAAATCTATTTTTTTATTTTTTTTTGTTAATCGCATAACAACGTTTGCTGGGTCAGCAAGTCTAATATATAAAATTCTCGTGTTGCGGTGTTTGTTTCCAAACTCCTCCGAAACGGCTGAACCGATTTGCATGAAATTTTGTGTGCATATCGGGTAGGTCTGAGAATCGGCCAACATCTGTTTTTTTTTTTTAATCGCTGAACAACGTTTGCTGGGTCAGCTAGTAAGTTTATGATTATTAAAAAAAATATACTATGTGATGTAACTAAAAATTTAAGATTTTCGGAATTTTTCCTATATGTGTACTTTATAACGTTGCTTCATGCCAAATTTCAAGATTCCAGGTCGTCTGGAAGTATCCTTTAGGTTTTGATTCCCTTGCGAGTAGTTGCGAGTTCCAAAATATGCGGCTTTAATTGCTGTATCTTTTGATTGCGTTGACGTAGAAGTTTGATTTTGTTACAGCTTAAAGATATTATAGACTTGAGTATTTGTTAAGAATTTCAATATAATACCACTACGCGTTCATGAGTAAAGGGGTAATAAGTTTAAAATTATTAAAAATATTTTTATTATATGATGTAACTAAAAATTTATGCTTTTCGCAATTTTTCCTTTATCTGTGTTATAAGACGTTGCTTCGTACCAAATTTCAAGATTCTGAGTTCACGGGAAGTACCCTGTAGGTTTTGATTCCCTTGCGAGTGTCGAAAATTTGCGGCATAAACGGGAGTATCTTTTGATCGCGTTGACTTAGAAGTTTGATTTTTTCACAGCTCTAAGAGACCATAGACTTGAGTATTTGATATGAATTTCAGCTTGATACCTCCACGCGTTCCTGAGAAAAAAGGTCTTGACAGACAGACAGACAGACAGACAGACAGACGGACAACAAAGTGATCCTATAAGGGTTCCGTTTTTACCTTTTGAGGTACGGAACCCTAAAAATAAAACGTTGATAAAAAGACAAAACATGTAGTATATACAAACGTAAATAAAAACGTACATTGGAAATTAACGTATTTTATTTCTTTCTCTTTTATAAAACTGGCTGTCAGACATTTGGACTCCTGACGACTCATATCATCCAAAGGTTGACTGGTAGAAAATGCCTATGGCATTTAGTCCACCTCTGTACATTTCTGGGCTTAAAGTATTAAATAAATAAATATAGTCAACATTTATTCAGTCAATGATCCATTGATGAATGTTTGGAGCAAAGGCTTGTCGTGCCTTCCGAGGCAAGGAGGATTCTCGGCATGTAAAGATAGTCACCTATCCACGGACCAACCCCACTGATAGATCGAGCTTTTTGTTTTTCATTGAGGGTGGGAAATCGTCAAATGACTCCTGCCGTTCTGGGTGGAGCGGTAGCCAGTGTCAGACTCTTACTGACTAGAACCAATCAAATTCCTTCCTTAGCCCTTTTTGTTTCGGGGTAGCGGTAACCCTTTTGGACAATCCCGCTTACCCGGCAGGAGCAAGCGTAGCTTAACTTGCACACTAAGTCACGAGGACTTTCAAGACCACTTTTGAATAAGTTTATCTCATTGTACCTCCATCCTAACATCCCAGCCACCGCGGCCTTCCGTTTTATAGTGAAATCGCTTTGATATCGTTTCGTGCCCGTCTCGTTACCGTCACTCAAACTCAGTTACGTGTTAACGCGTATGAAACGCCTTTGAAGTTCGGCTTGATTTTATTTTCGACTTGACTTTAGTTACGTTTACGTTTTCCGCTGTAAACTTGACTTTTATGATTAGGGTAATTGTTGCTTTGAAAATTATTAACTAAGTAGCTGATTTCGGCAAGGGAAATAGCTAGTGTGCCGAAATTTGGATTATTCTAAACTCGAACTCAAAGTATTTATTTCAAATCAACCAATTACAGGCACTTTTGAATTGTCAAGGGGGTCGGTCAGTCAGAAAGATGAAGCTAGTTGCCCATTCCAAAGCAGTTGGTACCTATGGAGAAGAACGGGCAAGAAACTCCATAGACACTCTTTTAAACAAAATATGATTACAAAATATTGGTTACATAATTCATAATATTATTATACATGTGAGAACGATGCAGAACGGTGAAAGCATCCGATCCTAACTAATAAATGCTTCACTAAAAATCAATCTGCCTAGCCTTTGCCCAACTATGTTGGGGTCGGCTTCCTGTCTAACCAGATGCAGCTGAATACCAGTATTTTGCATAGAGCGACTGCTTATCTGACCCCCACAACCCAGTTACTGGGTAATAAGTACCCCGTGGTAAGACTGGCTGTCAGATTTTCGGGTTTCTGACGACCCGTTACGGCTGTCAAAGATCCACAAATGACAGCTGGGACCAACGGCTTAACGTGCTTTCCGAGGCACGGAGGAGTCTCGTTATGTAAAGATGGTCACCCATCCATGGCCAACCCCGGCAAGCGTAGCTTAACCTGATGTATTGACCTGTGTGGCTGTTATAACTAAGCCACGAGCTCCTTTTTACGTTCTGCATCGTTCTCACATGTATTATACATATTCAACATGAATGATGTAACCCATATTTTACATAATATTCTAATTTAAAAGAGTGTCCGTGAAGTTTCTTGCCTGTTATTCTCCATAGGTACCTACTGCTTTGGAATGGGCAACTAGCTTCATCTCGTGACTGACCGACCCTTTGACAATTCAAAAGTGCCTGTAATTGGTTTATTTGAAATAAATGCTTTGAGTTTGAATTTGAGAAACAGTCAGTCCCAAAAATGTTTTAAAGTAATACACGAACACGGTAGGTACCATTTTTAGTAAGCAACCTTTGATCTTTAAAGTTTGTCCATGTGTACAAAACATAAACAATTTCAGACGTAAAATATTTGTCCCTAAACATCTTAACACCTTATGACCAAAACAATGTAAAAGTTTCGAAACGAGGTGAACAAGGTTAACAACGTTATACCTACGACTTATAGCGAATGACTTCTTTAACTTATAGTTTAATAGAAAAACGAAGTTTTATTTCTGTCCTTTTCATTTTATGCATGACGTCACTAACGTGTCATTTGTTTTGGAGTTTATTTTCATCTGCCTAGCCTTTTCCCAACTATGTTGGGGTCGGCTTCCAGACTAAATGGACGCAGCTGAATACCAGTAATAATAATAATAATTATAATAATATCCTTGGACATTCCACGCAACGCCATAATTATACGCCGTGTCCTCGTAGAGGCGATCGGCGGCGGCGACCTCTCGCGCCCGGCCCTGGTGCAAGCCATGGTCTGGGGCGAGAGGGAGTGGGAGGCAGTCACCTCCTTCTGCGAAAAAGTTATGCTCACGAAGGAGGTGGCGGGATGGGAGAGAGAAAGGTCCTCCCGTCCCAGCCGCCGCGGGAGACGCTCCGGGCGTCGGGAGCCACGTGACGACTCCCGGCTACCGTAGGCGCGGGCCTGCGGGCGGTGAGTAATGGGTGACTCACCGTCCGATCAGCACCAGACCCGTGCCGTACGGCGCGTATATGTTCCACGCGCGCCTCAAAGAGATGTCAGCATATGAAGGGGCCCCTCAGGGCCAAGCCTGCCGGGTAAGCGGGATTGTCCGAAAGGGTTACCGCTATCCCGGAACATAAAGGGCTACGGAAGGAACATGGATGGGTTTTAGTCAGTAAGAGTCTGACACTCCCTTCCGCTCCACCCAGAGCGGGAGCAGTCATTGGATGATTTCCCAGCCTTAAAAAAAAAAAAAAAAAGGGGTCCGCGTATGTAAAGATGGTAACCCATCTACGGTCAAACCTAGGCCAGTA
The DNA here is from genome assembly GCA_951799385.1 of Hyppa rectilinea. Lineage (NCBI taxonomy): Eukaryota > Metazoa > Arthropoda > Insecta > Lepidoptera > Noctuidae > Hyppa > Hyppa rectilinea. The sequence goes on along the minus strand of OX637324.1, from coordinate 1,610,406 downwards.
TAGCTTATCCTGATCGATAGACCCGTCCGGCTGTTGTTACTTAGCCACAAGCTTCCGAAGATTATATTTTATACCCATGAATCCTGGACTTCATAGTCTGAAATTGCACTCAATGAGTGAACAAACGTGACGTTAAATTTTCAGTACGTGTAAAAGGTTTCCCGCTCAGTTGGCAGTTTAAAACCGTTGTCAACTCATCCACGCTAAAAAAAAGCTATCAAATTCGTAAAGAACGAGCAAATAAACTATTTACAGACAGCGTTACGATAGGTCGACGACATGTTAACGACATCAGCACGTAATCGCTCGCGTCTCAGTGCCCTTTACCGCGAAAGTACCAAAGAGAGTTCTGTGTGTGCGCTCCAGTTCATTAGTGATGGGATGACGTTGTCGATATTTCATAGTTTTATCCATTACTTTTGCGGGACACTGAACGACACACAATTTATTTTATTTATAATATTTTATCACTTGAAATGTGTAAATTACACTGAAACTCAAAGCATTAATTTCGATTGCACGACACACAGGCACTTTTGATTGTTCAAAGAGTCGGTAAGTCAGAAAGATGTTTTTTTCATGCGTTTACTTTGCCGCAGAGTATTATTTTAGTATCATATATTTTTATTCCACACACAATAACAACGTTTGGCTTGTATATTTTTATCTTGAATTTATTCAGTAAATGACAAACGCCACACAATCTAAAACGCAGCATCTAAAAAGTGTTTCATAAAAAACAAAATGACGTCAAAGGAAGGACTTTTGAAAAAGCAACCCCTAAACTGGCTAAATAGGGGATGAAAGTTCGCAGGGAAGTTCATGAATTTTGGACACTCGGCTTGTAGTATTATAATAACTTGGCAGTAAACTAAACTCCATAATAAACTTGTCAATATCGTGGTATTAATCACTCAATCACTATCTCCTCTACAACACGCCACTTCAAGTAGCACAATACTCTCTAATCTCATAGCCTATTCAGCCTTAGTCAACACGATATCGACAGAATTAATTCCCTAATCGATATATTACGTAATTACCGCGCCACATCACTACATGCACGGTCCGTGCATCGGTCCGTTCGAGCATATGATCGGCAGAAGTCTGCGTAGGGTTGTTACTGGCTCGGGAATTTGGTTATTTGGTCATCTATATAAATTAAAATAGCTAAGAGCAGTGGTGGCCAGTGGTACCGGCTCCGATTTACGAGTTGTAGGTTGTATGTTCGAACCCCAGCAGGCGTTTTAATTTGTGTATTTAATTTCATCATCACTCGCTCTCAAAACGGTGAAGGAAAACATCTATGTGATTTCGTACTTTATTTTTGACCGTGACAAATAGTTTCATTAGCACTGCTCTCAAAATGGTGAAAGAAACCGACATGGCCTAGAACCAAAAGTTCGAAGACATATTGTGACATCCACCAACCCGCACTGGGACCGCCTGGTGGATTATGGCCCACTCACGCTAATAGAGCACAGGCCTGTGTACCAGCAGTGTTAAACACACGTTTATATCGAAATTACGTTATTATAAATAATAATAATAATAATATCCTTGGACATTTCACACAACGCCGTATCGTCCCAAGCTAAGCAACTTAATGCTTGTGTTATGGTAACGAGATGGCTGATAAACTACTTATATACATTTTTTTTTTGTAAATACATACATATTACAGATAGAAAAACACCCAGACCCGTAACAAATACTTGCAGGTCGTACAAATATTTGTTCCGTGCAGGAATCGAACCCGCTAGATGCTGCGCAGCAGTCAATCGCTCAACCGCTGCGCCAACCGTGTCGTCATGACAAATGGAATATAAGTTACTATGATATAATTAATGTTTACTTCAACCTCATACTGCCTATTTGCGTCCATTCAAGCGTCCCATTTAAATTGAAACTTCATAATTGACGGCAAATTCAAGCTAAACTTGGAACACAAAATCTGACTATTCACTAAATTTAGTTTAATTTAAACTGTTTATACTTAGGGCGCATTTCACCAATGATACTGAACGCGTTTAGCACATATAAACCGCGTTCAAGAGCTGTCACTATCGTTATTCTAGTGAACATTAACACTGACGACTCTTGTTGATGTTGAAACTGAACGGGAGCAATCTTCTTCTTCTTCTTCATCACTACAACTAAAACATGTTTAAGAGCTGTCAATATTCATAAAAAATAATTATACTGACAACTCTTAAACGTAATTTTTGCGTAGATCGCGTTCTTTTTTCTTCCTTTTTTTTTCGTGTGGTCAGTGTCGTCTTTCTTTTGTGACCTGGCGTCAGAGTTTTTATGCTGCTCATGAGTCTCTGAATTAGCTTAACATGCTGTTGAGAAATATCTCTCAGGCGTGCTGGTTTGAAAAAGTCATGCTCGCGAAGGAGGTGGCGGGATGGGAGAGAGAAAGGTCCTCCCGTCCCAGCCGCCGCAGGAGACGCCCCGGGCGTCGGGAGCCACGTGACGACTCCCGGCCACCGTAGGCGCGGGCCTGCGGACGGTGATTAATGGGTGACTCACCGTCCGATCAGCACCAGACCCGTGCCGGACGGCGCGTATATGTTCCACGCGCGCCTCAAAGAGATGTCAGCATATGAAGGGGCCCCTCAGGACCAAGCCTGCCGGGTAAGCGGGATTGTCCGAAAGGGTTACCGCTACCCCGGAACATAAAGGGCTACGGAAGGAACATGGATGGGTTTTAGTCAGTAAGAGTCTGGCACTCCCTTCCGCTCCACCCAGAGCGGGAGCAGTCACTGGATGATTTCCCAGCCTTAAAAAAAGAAAAAAAAGGCGTGCTGGTTTCCTCAAAATGTTTTCCTTCACCATTTTTTTAAACACGTGATAATTACACAATACGCACATGAGTCCGTAAAATCAGAGGTGCGTGCCTTGGATTCGAAATAGAGACCTATGACTTGGCAGTCCGACGGTCACACCACTAGGCTATCACTGCATTCAGTCGCGTTCAGTTTCGTTGGTGTAATCTGCCCTAAGTCTGCTGTGAGTGACCTTTACTTAGAACTTTGAGTCTAGATCGACTCAAACTGAGATACCCAGTGGAATATGAGAAGTTAATTCTGGAGAACGACAACTATGAATAAACAGAATTAATTGTTAACAATAAACCGCCGTTCGGTCAATTAATTGACGATTTAATTAGAGTTAGAGATAAACTACGATTACATGGCGGACCTCTCCAAATTACTGTTTCAATGATTCCTCACAATGTTTTCTTTCACTGATTTTTACAATACGCACATGAATCCGTAAAATCAGAGGTGCGTGTCTTGGGTTAGAACTCGATACCTATGACTTGGCAGTCCGACAGTCACATCGCTAGGCTATGATTGCATTAATTGATAAGTACTTAAACGGTTTAAAACAAAAACTTTTATACGCCAAACTTATATCCAAAAGTTCCAAATTCCTTGAATTATCATTATAATCTCCCAAATAAATCCTGAATTCAGAAGTTCGACAATAATTAAATCAGATATACATCTACCAACTTTGAATGCCGATTCTCGCAATTCATAATTATCTATTGATGAGGGCCTTGTATTTAATTTCAGAGCCGAAGTGTATTTATTGATAATGCGGGAAAAATTCCTGGAAAACATAATCTGTTTTTTATACAGGACTTGCTTCTGTCAGCGGCTTCGCCCTCGTAGATGTCGGAACTTATCCAACGGGAACGACCCACCGGGATAAAATGTATCCCATGTGCTATTCTAGACTATAATCTATCTCTCTGCCAAATTTCATCCAGATCCTTACAATAGTTTTTGTGAGAAAGATTAACAAATATCCATACATCCTCACAAACTTTCACGTTTATAATATACTAGCTTCCGCCCGCGGCTTTGCCCGAATAATATGTCGACAAATTATACACATAAACCTTCCTCTTGAATCACTCTATCTATTAAAAAAAACCGCATCAAAATCCGTTGCGTAGTTTTAAAGATTTAAGCATACATAGGGATATAGGGACAGAGAAAGCGACTTTGTTTTATACTATGTAGTGAAGTCAGTCCTGCACAACCCAGTAACTGGGTATTGGGATACCCCTTGGTAAGACTGGCTGTCAGACTTTTAAACTTTTGACGACCCGTAACGACTGTCAAAAATGCACAAATGGCAGCCGGGTCCAACGGCTTAACGAGCCTTTCCAGGCACGGAGGACTCTCGATATGTAAAGATGGTCACCCATCCACGAATTAACTCCGGTAAGCGTAGTTTAACTTGAAGGATCAACCTGTGCGCTGTTGTGTGTCTTGGTATGTGATTGATAGTCACCCATCTACGGGCCACGGACCAACCTCGGCAGGAGTTATTTAACCTTGACGACCCGTGCGGTTTTTTCCGACAAGCCAAACGCATTTACCCTTTATTGGAATAATAATACCGCACAAAACACAGGAAATACATCGTAAATTATGATTTTGTGTCACAAAAAAAAGCGTGTGACCTTGACCTTGAAACGATCAATCTTATAAGCTGTTCGTGGATGGAAAAAATACATTTGCCTATCGCCATAACCTCAGAAGTGACATCTACTGGCCTTGCTTACTTCAATACGTCAAGGGCAATGGCAGCCGCTGTCAGTATAATATATTTATTGGTTACGTGAAGAATCGGCTTTGTTTGTTCACGTTTTGGTACGAACTTGACCTTGATTTTGAATATTTTGTCAGTGTCATGGGGTTGTTTTGTTTACTTTTGTTATAGCTGCTTTTTGAGAATTTAGATTTGTTTATGCTACATGCTTTTGTCAGGAATAAAATACGTACGAAATCAAACCTTAACTTTATCATCCTTTGAAAACAATTTTGTATATGTTATCCTCATTTATTTAAATTAATCTATAAGGGCTGCCCATCATGGCCGTCAATAATAACGGTTACCATGACAATTTACCCAATCATTCATAAATCCTAATAAAAGAGAAACTAAATAAACCAACCTAAAACACTTTGACAAACTAATAAATTACTAACAAATTAGTTTTTTTTTCAAGATTGAATAAGTCACTAAAACATTTACCAACAACTAATAAATTTCATGAGTGCATGACTTCCTGAGACATCAATATTATATAATTAACTGTCATTTTATAAACAGTCAAACGTAAAGTACGTACGTAACGTAATTACGTGTCAATTTCACCGATAAAACTAAACGTGATCATTACATCTAAACCGCGTTCAAGACCTATAATATCATTAACCCACAGAAAGTAGTGCCACTGATAGCCTTTAAACGGCGTTTATGTGCTAATCACGTTTAGTTTCATCGGTGACATTGTCACTAAGAATGTTTGCTTTTCGTAGAAGGGTTTTTTAAGGGCACATCCATGTTGAGTGACTTAAGCTCTAGTTTTCCTTTGCGATACGTATCAGCTTTTAAACGTTTCCTACAAGAAACGAACAGTGAAATTTTTGTAATGAATGAGATAGTATCTGCTTAAGTAAGTTAATAGAAAAATGTGCACTTGTAAATTAACTAAATCATAAATTGTTATTATTCTTGTTTTACTGTCTCGTTTATCTAGTGGGCTCAACCGCTACTGCTGAGCATAAGGTTGTGGGTTCGATTCCGGAATTGCTCAGTAGCAGTCTTGATTTGTGCCCGATTGATGGCAATAGGCTCGCCCCCTATAGTTGGGGCTATAGGGAGGGACTATATGTCACTAAAAAAAAAGGTGAAATATAGGTATTCGTGATGTTATGTTTTTTTTTCTTTTTCGCTAGACTGATACCAAGATAAAGCAATAATAGAAATATTTAAAAATCTCATCAGCTTAATCCTTTCAAAAAATCACTTAAATAAACATGATTAATTTACAAATCTCCTAAACAAGAAAACGACAATCATTATTTTTAAAACAAGAAAACATAGTTCGTCCTACCACCCGTATCCAACGAAGGTCAAGGCGAAGACAAACCCAATATGAAACTAGAAACCGGACCGAGTAGCGAAATAAAACCGAAACTTTATTACTACTGACAAGCGAGACCGTGTTGCGGAAAAGAAGGTTTATCAAGCCTTGTTATACTGTCAACATTGTTTTATTTAGGGACGGCGCACATCTGGAGAAGGGCAGTGTAGCGCGGTTTTTCGCACTAGGCTCGCGTGGTGGTTTATGGCCCACTCCCTCTCTTAGAGAGGAGGCCTGAGTCCCAACTATGTTGGGGTCGGCTTCCAGTCTAACCGGATGCAGCTGAATACCAGTATTTTACATGGAGCGATTGCCTATCTGACTTCCACAACCCAGTAACTGGGCAATACGATACCCCTTGGTAAGACCGGCTGTCAGATTTTCGGGCTTCTGACGACCCGTAACGACTGTCAAAGATGTACAAATGACAGCCGGGACCAACGGCTTAACGTGGTTTTCGAGGCACGGAGGAGTCTCGTTATGTAAAGATGGTCACCCATCCACGGCCAACCCCGGCAAGTGTAGCTTAACCTGATAGATCGACCTGTGCTACTGTTAGTATTTAGTTACGAGGTCCTTTATAGGCTGATTATGTTTCTGTAATATTTTTGAACTAGATGAGGTCGGCGCTTTCTGAGATAACTCTGAGAAGGAAGGCCAAATTCAGAGGTCGCACTATCTTTTAAGGCCCAGACTAATTTTGGTCTCATAATGGAAAGACCATGTAGGTTGGTGTCGGATTTGAACATTCTGCATCGTTCTCACATGTATAATAACCAGCATTAATGATGTAAACAATATATTTTAACCATATTTTGATGTAAAAGAGTGTCCGTAGTTTTATGCTCATTCTTCTCCTCTATAGTTACTTTACTGCTAGGCTAGCAGCTGCTGCTGCTAGCATAGTGGTGTGACCGTTGGACTGCCAAGTCATATGTCTCGAGTTCGAACCCAAGACACGCATCTCTGATTTGACGGACTCAACTGCGTATTGTATACTTGCTTAACACGTTGAGCGCCAAAGCGGTCACCGGTGACCGCGAACAATAGTTTTTCTATTGTGTCTGCTGCGTGGCAGTTAATGACTTAAAAATCGGTGAAGGAAAACATCGTAAGAAACCAGCATGTCTGAGAGATATTTCTCAACAGCATGTGAAGCTAAGTCAGAGACCAATGGGCAGCTTAAAAACGCTGACACCAGGTTAGTCACTAATCACACGAAAAGAAGAGGATAATAATAAAAATAAAGTTGAAAATAAGTAAACTTCGCGAGCCTGTTTAAGCGGCAAGAGGCGCTTCTCAGATAATTTATAGTCAACTTTATTTTTAGGCAAGCAAAGATGATATTTGTTTGGCACCGCGCTGTGCCTCGCCAGGTGTGCGCCGTGGCTTGAAGAAAAGCTGCTTAGCTCTATGTTTAAGGGTGGCAACAATCAGATTGCCTGTCTGATGGTGAGTGGCCACCGCCGTCTGAAATACCGGGCTTCGCAGGTCATCTCTTGGCTTATCTACACGTATAAATAATTTTATTTTTGTAAATACACACACAGGCACACCCCCGCACACACCCTCACATACACACACACTCACCGACAGCTGCTAAATTAATGTTTTATTATTACTTAATTTTTATATTCTTTTTAATTTTCTTTCAACTGTCTAAAACATTGTTAAGCTACTTATAGGAAGAGCGAGACAGCTCCGACACAAGTACTTCTGTAGCTTGCTGGGGCTGCCTAAATTTATGTGTGATACAATGTTTATGATGATATAAATATTTTTGTATTTTTTGATAGGTTTTCATAAACACTTTTACAAGTCGTTAATATTATTAGACTAAACAAGGTCGGCGTTTTCTGAGACTACTCTGAGAAAAAGACAGAAACAAACTTAGAGGTCGCAGTCTCTTTTAAGGTCCAGACATAATCTTGATCTCATCATGTGAAGATCATGTAGGTTGGTGTCGGATTTGAACACTCTGTATGAAAATGAAATGAAATGAAAATGAAAATGAAATGAAAATCATTTATTTGCATAAATAAGGTACAGAAGGATGGTAAAATGTACAAAATTGATCTCTTATTCTGCCTTTAATTTCGGCGTGCAAATATTAAATAAAATAAAGTTAAGTACATATTATTCAAATTAATTATTGATCATCATCATGCAGTCATTAACAGATAATCCCATTAATATTGTATTAAGTATTGAATTAAATAAATGTCAATATAATTTAAGAAAAAAAAAAAAACATAAATGTCAATAATACTCATGTCAATAATGGCAGAGTTTCGCCACACAATAACAATAATAAGAAAGACTGTGCAATTTACAAAACTTACAATTTATACTCTAAAAACTCGTGTACACTATAAAAGCATTTTTCAATTAAAAACCTCGTCAAATTACTTTTAAATCTAGAAAATCATGTGAGTATCGTTCTCACATGACTCAAACTCAAAGCATTTAATTTCAAATAAATCAATTACAGGCACTTTTGGATTGTCAAGGGGTCGGTCAGTCAGAAAAATGAAGCTAGTGGCCTACTAGGAACTACATGGACACTCTTTTAAATCAAAATATGGTTACAAAATCTAAATGTCCTTGGAGTTTCTTGCTCGTTCTTCTCCACCTTCGCTACCGTACTGCTTGTGGTACTATATGTATATTTCGTGGTGTTTCAACATTTATTTTATGGACCTCAAAAAAGGAGGATTTTTTAGTGTCATTTGTATTCATTTTTTTTTATTTGGTAGAGGAAGCTCGCGCGGTGTACCTACATAATTTTCATTAACTTTGCTGGGGCAGTTTTTGAGTTAGCTTCAGACATGGTGTCATGTTATGTAAATATTTCAATAGACAACTACTAAGTCCTCTGATTTTTAAATTAAAAATATAAATTTAGAGGACTCCTGAAACTGTAACTTATATCAACTTTCAGAAAGAAGTTATTTAACTTATAATTTGATTGTCAAAGATACTTCTTCTGGCTGCCTCAGACCAGACTTTATAGTTTGTACCAATTAGACTGATCCACTAAATCACAAACCCTTAGGAACTGTTTGATTGGGTTATTTAAGTATTTAATTAAAAGTAGATTTAAGAGAGATCCCGAATTTTAGATTGTATCATGATCTTAGTTCTGGTAAAGTGGTCTTATTTTTTGTAAAGTTATCTATTTTTTTTATTTAATTAAAAAAAAAATATTTTTTATCTAATTAACCAATTTTTTATTGTATGTACCTATAATTACTAGTACTTCTTCTTCTTAACGTATCAATGGCAATCTAAATGGACTCGGCCCAGAATTCGGCTACGCGTTTGGCGCCATCTATAGCGTCCATCAGTTACTAGTAGTTACCGATAACAGCTATGTATGGTGCAAACTGTAAAATAAGCAAGTTGATTATTATTTATAATCAAATAAAGCATTATTTTTCATTTGAATGACCCCAATAAAAACTAACAAATTAAATTAATTCTCTGGACATATTATTGCGTTGGACATTTCAATTATTTTATCTCGCAGAAAATAAATGAATTTTTAATTATAACTGAATGCATTTCACTTTTTGTTTTAAGTGTACTTCAGCAAACTCTGATCTTGAGTGTGGGGCGTAAACTTGCAAACGTGTTTTTGCTTTTATTGACATATCGGAAATCGAAGTAATAAATCGACGATTTTTAATAATTTTGCTCGATTTTCATGGAAATATATACAACGTGGCGCTACAATGGTGACATTAATTTAACACACGGGTAGGGCTAGTGGCCATTAATCAATATAAACGTTGATAGGATAAAATAAATTGCAAATTGAAAAAACAAAACTTTTCATACAAACTAATTTATAAAATCAATTCGCCTACTAGCTTTCCTTTTAATTTCATTGTTGCGACTGTTGTGTTTAATGACCCCGATAAAAGACCGCTGCGCGACAGTTCTTTCAGTGCAGGTTGCTATAAAATGCTATTTGCAAACATCTATATCTATCTATACATATTATTATAATAAATTTGTAGAAAAGTGGTGTCTGTACAATAGAAATAAATAAAAAAAAAGTAGCAGGGGTTGTTATTATATCGATGCCGAACCCGAAATTGTAATTAATTTTTTTTTTGTCTGTTTGTCTGTTTGTCTGTTTGTCTGTTTGTCTGTGTGTTTGTGCACGCTAATATCAGAAACGGCTTATTCGATTTAGATACGGTTTTCACTAATATATTGTAGTAAGCTTCACTTAACATTTAGTGTTTATTTCATGTCAATCGGTTCATAAATAAAAAAGTTATGTCAATTTAAAGAATCACGGCAAACATTTGTTAAGGTATTCTATCAGAGTACGTATACGCATCGCGCCTGCGCGTCCGTGGCTATATAAAGCGCGCTGAGAGCCGCGCCACTGTTACCCCCGATCCAGCTGTCCCTTGCTGTCCTCCCCCAGCGACGCCCTAAGCCGAGGTCCGTACCCCACAGGGCCCCCCTTAGCGTGTAGGCGCTTAGTTTGTAAGTTTTTATAAGCCCTGGCTGGAGGCTACAATTCTTTTGTGGTATCCACAGGCAAGTCCGGTTATGCAATATACAACCCTATGGTTGAGCTGCGAGATGCCATTATCAAAAAAAAAAACACGCCGCTGCCATAAGGATTCAGTTATTCGTAGCGAACGCACATATCCTGGAGAGTATAGGCGAATAGTTGCATTCGATTATTACGATTCACTTGAATACTGACTGTTTGCATATTTCATTTATTTATATTTTAGGGTTTGTAGATTAGATTCTTTTTCTAAATTTTCCTTAAAATCTATCTATAATATAATAAAACAGTAAAAAAACTGTGTCTGTACATTGAATATATTAAAAAAATAATTGAGGGGGGTTTAGAAACAGTAATAGAGCACGAATCCGAAAAAAAAATCGGTCTGTTCGTCTGTTTTTTTCTACACGCTAATCTTCGGAACTACTGGACGGATTTGAATGTTTTTTTTTGTTGTGTAGGTATCTTTCCCTACTGTTCTTTAAACGTTCTTCCCTTTCGTCGTTACTTTGTGCCAAACGGCGCTGTCTCATTTGAGCAGCGCGTTTAGTAGCCCTACCCATATTAAACAAAAAGAATTTTCTTTCTATTTAAGATTGAAAAAGAAACTTCAAAACTATGAACTATGTACAAACTTAAACTAAAAACTAGAAAATAAAATTATTTTTCAATAAAAAACAAAAACCGACTTCAAAAACCTAATAAACACTAAAAATTTAAAAATAATATTAAATTGAATAACTATAATCAAGAATTATTAACCAAAATAACCTTACCTAACTTTAATCTACATTATCTTATTAGATTACTGAACGAAAAAGAAAAAGTTAGATCTCGCTATAAAAAATATAAAAATCCTAGAGATAATTACGAACATAAAATTCTAGGCGACCGCGCAAGAATAATGATCAAGGACTGTTATAAGGCATACGTAATGAACATGGAAAAGAACATCGCTGAAAACCCAAAACTCTTCTGGTCCTTTGTGAAAGCCAAAAAATCTAAGTCTAGCGACATTCCTTCCTCTATGCATTTGGGACAGAATATTGCAACATCTGGTGAAGAAATAAGCAAACAATTTGCCATACACTTTTCTTCAACCTTCATACCATCCGTTAGCCCGAATGTTCCCAGCACTAGCTCGCATAATTTCTTTCAATCCGCCTTATGTGGAATGACTTTTACTGAGAGAGACGTGTTTAATGAGTTAAAGAAACTTGACGCTTGCAAAGGTCCGGGACCTGATGGCCTGCCCCCGTTATTTATCAAGAAATGTGCAGCAAACCTGTCTCTTCCGCTTATGCTGATTTTTAATAAGTCAATTAAATCATCTACGTTCCCCTCTCAATGGAAAGTTGCCAACGTTGTGCCCATTTTTAAGAAGGGTGAAGTCGACGATTCTTCGAACTATCGTCCCATATCGCTTCTGTCCGTATTTGCGAAGCTGTTTGAGGCGCTTCTTTGTGCCATATTAACTTCGCACATAAGAGCGCAGTTGGCTCCCCAACAGCACGGTTTCTGTGCTCGTAAATCTACTACCACTAATTTGGCACATTACGTTGGCGACATTAGCAGATCTCTGGACTCCCGCGTACAGGTTGACTCCATCTACACAGATTTCAGCAGTGCCTTTGACAAGGTTAACCACAAGTTACTTATGACAAAGCTCGAACAGTTTGGCATATCCGGCCAACTACTCATGTGGTTTGGCTCATACCTATTTGAGCGGAAACAGAAAGTGGTTGTGAGGGGTTATGAGTCACCGTATTATATTTCCACCTCCGGGGTACCACAGGGATCTCACCTGGGACCGATTCTCTTTTTGATCTTCGTCAATGACATTGTTCATTCTGTACGGCACTGCAAATGTTCCATGTTTGCAGATGATTTGAAGCTGTACAGGGAAATTAAAACAGACTCCGACATTCTTCTTCTTCAGGAAGACTTGGATGCGGTGCAAGAATGGTGTCAACTTAATATGATGACTCTCAATGCAAGTAAATGCTATCATATGACATTCACTCGAAACAAACAAGTACGCCCATCATCTTATGCGTTGAATGGGATTCCTCTGCAAAAGGTTGATACCATCCGTGACTTAGGTATCCATCTCGACAGCAAGCTAACTTTCATCAATCATATTGACGCGATTGTAGCCAAAGCGTCAAAAATGTCGGGTTTTGTGAAGAGAACTTGTTCGGAGTTTCGGTCCATATCGACACTAAAAGTGCTTTACTACACCCTTGTCAGAAGCATACTGGACTACGCATCTCCAGTTTGGAATCCCTTATATCGTGTCCATACTAACAGAATAGAACGTATACAGAAGGCCTTCACCAGGTACTTACGCTTTAGAAGCCCTAGTTGTCCTCATGACGCCAATTATTCCCAAAGGCTCAATCACTTTAATATGTTACCACTAGAACAACGTAGAAGCACTTCTGATCAGCTCTTGTTCTACAAAATCATCCATAACCTGGCGGATGTACCTGAGTTATTATCAGAAATTAATATAGCTGTTCCTAGGCGTACCGCAACTCGATCTCTACGCAAAATAAATACCTTTGCACCGTCCTCATCAAGAACCAACCTTGGTCGCAATGCCCCCTTAAACCGATTAATGGCTAATTATAATAAAATAGATAGCTGCAACAATATTGATATATTTACAGACTCATTTTCCCAATTTCGCAGAAAACTTAGAACTATAAACATAATTTCATAACTTTCCCTATTGTTTACTGCATCATTTTTTTTTTCCTTTTTTTTTGCCACGTGCGGCCTGCCAATTTTGGATTGCTCTCTTGTTGCACTCGTTACCGCTTTCGACATAATTTTGAATATAAATTTTACTGTTTACTTTTTTATTTTAATCGTATTGTTTCAATTTTAATACTGATTCTAATGTAAATTTCAATTTTGATTTTATTTTTGATTCTAATATCGATTATGATTTTGTTTTTACCTAATGTTTTGTTCTTTGTTCATAATTAATTTTTCTAATCTCACAATAAGTAAAAAATCTTGTTAAAACATATATTTCAGAAGTTATTTTTTATGTAAGTGCTGTGTACGCCTGTAAGTGACTAATTCACCATAACTCAATGCTTATATTATTTGTTTTATGTCAATATTTCTAGTGAATAGGTCGTTGGTGTACCTTTTTAATAAAATAAATAAAAATAAATAAAATTATATTTTACAATTTAACAATTTTTGGAGTCGGAGCCAAGCCCGCACTCACAAAATATTAACCTAAAAAAAGTACAATAGCAGCAAAAAAACAAAACAAACTGAAAAATAACTACAACACAAAACAGAATATCAACTGAAGAAGACAGAGTTGTTTTGAAAAGGGTACAACGCCATCTATCGAGCACTGACTAAAACTTTTAACAGCTTTGTAAAAATATCAGTACCTTATAATATTATATTAATTTACTCCCGTAAACTATTGTAATAAAAATTAAGGGAAAATATTTTATGGTCATATTATACACTTGGCTTGGCACCGACTCCAAAAATTGTTAAATTGTAAAATATAAAGTAGATTAAAGTTAGGTAAGGTTATTTTGGTTAATAATTCTTGATTATAGTTATTCAATTTAATATTATTTTTAAATTTTTACTGTTTATTAGGTTTTTGAAGTCGGTTTTTGTTTTTTATTGAAAAATAATTTTATTATACCGTACCGAGTTATTACTAAACACGTATAGTATACGTAGTGTAATTGAATGCCCCTCTGTCGGAATGACGTCTTAGCAAAAGTTGTCCAATCTGATGAGCACTTTCTGTTGACTTATAAAAATCGAAGATCTGGAACACCTGTTGTAGAACTCCAAGAGCCCAGCTACACTATAACACATATAGGAATGACGTCTTAGCAAAAGTTGTTCGGTCTGATGGTCATTTCTTATAGACTTATAAAAATCGAAGATCAGAAACATCTGATGTGGAAATCAAAGCTATCACTAATTTCACTGTATAATTATAAAATAACATAAGCTGGGAGTACTTCCACGCGGTGAAGGCGGTAACAGTTTAGGACTGATTTTCGCTGACGATGGTACAGACGCCAGCACATCAAGCTATCCCTAACTGTCAAATTTTCTCAATTAAAAATGAACCTTATGTCTTTGCAATAAAGTTGAAACTCAAACTCAAACTCAAAGTAAATTTGACAGATTGTGGTAACTTGATGTGCTGGCCTCTGTACTTATATCATTGAAAATTTGACTCTGCTGGCCAAAACTCCTATTTATTTTACCAAATAAATATGCCATCGGACTTGTGTTATTTGAGTGTTTAATTTCCTTTTCTATTTATCTTCGTGACACAGTAGCCTACCCGATAACGCCTGGGAGCAGTCCCTTAGATTTTAATTGATCACATAAATTCACAATAAAACTATAACCATGCCTAGAAAGAGGTCAAATCTTTCCCAATGTTCCAAAAGAGCTAAAAGATTGAAGATCATAAGATCCCAAGGATCTACCAAAGAGCGTCACGAGAGACTTGATGCTGTTTGAAAACATCCGGCTGCAACTCGCTCCGTGGAAACCTCTTCGGATCGCGAACCACGCCTGCGTTCTCAGCGTATTTACGAATCTACATCCAGGTCTCTAGAGACCAGTGAAGAATATGATGCGCGACTGACCACAGATCGTGCAAGTCATGCATTGTCTCGCGAATCGGAGACGTTCACGGATAGAGAATTACGCTTGAGTTCCAAGCGTATCTACGCATCGACTTTTAGGTCTCTAGAGACAAGTGGGGAACGTGATGCGCGACTGACCGCTGATCGTGATTCAGATCTTCGATTTTGACGACCCCGTTGTCGCTGGCATAAGCAACAGGATACGCGTACGAAGTCGCGGGCAGAAGCTAGTTTTAAATAAATCCATAAATAAAAAACGTTTCATGGAAATAAAACGTCTTCATGAAACGAAAATGTGAAAGGGTATACATATGTGTGTTAAATGAATGTCACCATTGTAGCGCCACGTTGTATAGTTAGACAACGTTTTGATAGAACCGGTAAAAATATGAGCGACCCAGCAAGAATATTACCGTGGCTGACTTCCCAGGTTATGCCTGACGTACCTACTTAGATATCAAAACTAGTATTTTTTACACTATAACACTGTTCTTCTTCAGTAAAATTAATTATATATCTCTCACTTGTACAGGGAGATTTTGAATTCAAGGGCATTATTTTTAGGGGTCATTGTACCTACTCATCATTATGAACAACTTTCACTATGGGAACTATGGGAAATTCAGCTGTTCCATACATTTTGACGAATTTTGCGAGTAGGTATAATGTTTGGAACAGCCGATTTTTTTTGTAAAAGTTGACTCCTTAAAATTATGCCCATGATTTAAATTTCAGCCTGAATAAAAACAAATTAATTCGGTAAATGGACTGCAGTGAACAGCCTTATTAATGAAAGCAATGACTAGTTAAAAACTTTACATTTTAAATCTTGTAAAATAAATTACAAAAAGTCCCGAACTAGTAACCAACCTGTCTAAACCACACGCCGACTCGCTTGACTACACCGCGCACCGGTTCAACAGCTAAAAATGGCGGCCTTTACATAGACAAACGAGACAATACCGAGTTGGGAACATACCACACGACCGTGATAAAATATAGTACGAGCTCTTTTAAACTGATTGATGGAAACGGGAGGTAATGAGTTAACGTGTGGATGCGTCAGTCAGGTTGAGGGATGTTGCGTTATATAAGCATTTTGTAGGAGATGCTATTAAGTTTCTAGACAAAATCAAACTGGTTGCTAAGTAAATTAGGTAATAATTAATAATTTGTACCATATTATTTTAAAATATTGGAATAACTTTGAAACACATTGATTAATATATTATTACTATTAACTTTTAGAACGTTTGTAAATATATGAGCAGCATGTACTTAGACATAATAAAGTTTACCTGCCATTGCTATGTGTTTTTCTTTTCACCTTTTGTGGTGTATTGTTTTTATTCTGGGTACATCTTCTCATAATAATATAATGTTATAATTCATGTGTACAAAACATTGTAAAACATTTTAAAAGAGTAACGGTGGAGTGGAGAATCAATTCTATTTCTTGTTTTTTTTTTTGACGTTCAAAAGTGCCTTTCTTGTGCCTATTTGAAATAAATGATTTGACTTTGATTTGTTACCGCACAGGTGGATCCATCAGGCTAAGCTACGCTTGCCGGGGTTGGCCGTGAATGGGTGACCATCTTTACATAACGAGACTCCTCCGTGCCTCGGAAAGCACGTTAAGCCGTTGGTCCCGGCTGTCATTTGTGGATCTTTGACAGTCGTTACGGGTCGTCAGAAACCCGAAAATCTGACAGTCAGTCTTACCAAGGGGTATCGTATTGCCCAGTTACTGGGTTGTGAAAGTCTGATAGGCAGTCGTTCCATATAAAATACTGGTATTCAGCTGCATCCGGTTAGACTGGAAGCCGACCCCAACATAGTTGGGAAAAGGTTAAGCAGATGATGATGATGCTATTAAGATTGTTACGTCAACCAGAAAATATACTGCCTACTGATTTATGATTCCGCATTTTACTTATTCAACTTCGAGCATGGTAACAAGTAGATACCTAGAATATTTAATAAGTAATTAATAACATACATTTCATACATTTTCATTGATGAAATGATGCATTTTTGTAAGTGAGTAATTAATAACATACATTTCATACATTTTCATTGATGAAATAATACATTTTTGTATAAAAAAGTTGTTTTTTTTATATTTCTGTTTGTCTCATAGTGAGAGTTGCTCATAATCATGGGTACTTCCAAGCCCTGAAAGGTTAGCAGTTAATTAAAAATCGTTTCGTGTATTGTCCTCACGCATACATTTATAGGTATAAATGATTGCAATTCTGTAAATTCTTACTAGCTGCGGGCACGGAACATATTCTGACCAATATACAACATCGCCAAGCGGTTGATCGACTCTTCACGTGACCAGAGAGCTGGCCTATTTTTCAGTCAGAGTTTTTCTGTTGACAGCGATGTGGATGAATTTTTTGATGCTCTTAGATTACTATTACATATTGTTTTGAATTTTTATCTTTTAAATGTAAATATGATTAAATTAACATTACTTATATTAATTTCATTACAATAAATATAAATAACCCATAATAATAAACATAATGCGAAAAACGTAAGAACATTTGAATTTCGCGGGCTTTAAAGTGAAAGCTATAGGGTATAATATAGCTTTCACCTTAAAGCTACCGAAATAAATGTGTATGATTCATTAACTTTCGCACTCACTACCTTAAAAGACTTATATTTATTTGTTGAAAAAAAAAAGTTAGAGCTAGCAAAAATGCGATCCATTTCAAGTCGGGATTTTTCATAACTTCAAAAGACCTACCTTTCGTATCCTGTAAGCCTAATCTCCTAGTAGCCTTTTACGACAAGAGTATAAAGGCAAAGGATTATTCTAATCCGAGGACAAACGAAAAACCGGTCTATTTACCTAGTAATGTATAACTATACAAAACTAAAGGTTTTTCTGTACCTAATTTTGTATTGGGATCTCTATTACAGTGACCCTTGAAACTGCTAACTATGATAAGTAGACATAGGGCCATGCGCGACCGGAGTTTGAGATATTAGGTTCAGTACACAGTATTGGTATAAAATAATATAAAAGCAAAAGGTGACTCATTCTTTCACTCACTCACAGATTAAACACAAATACCCAAAAACTACCGGACTTACGAAGATGAATTTAGTACAGAGGTAGATTATGAGTGGTATTATGGAGTTTCTTGCCCGTTCTTCTCCATAGGTACCAACTGCTTTGGAATGGGCAACTAGCTTCATCTTTCTGACTGACCGACCCCTTGACAATTCAAAAGTGCCTGTAATTGGTTTATTTGAAATAAATAGTTTGAGTTTGAGTAGGAGACGACAGTTAATCATTTACCCCCTCCCCTCTCCCCGTAATAGGTTGAAATAGAGGGGTGGAAATTTGTATGAACATTTTTCAACTTTGACGCGGGCAGCTGCTATTTGGGTTACAACCTGAATTCAGGGTTTTATCAGCTCAAAATATTGACAGTTCTAAAAAGACATGAATAAAAACGGACTAAAGCAAAAACTGTTTTAATCTAATTACGGCATATTATAAAAAAGGATTTAGATGACGACTATTTTGCTATCCTATTCAAATACTTAATCAATTTTCTTAATACTTACACCTTGTAAAACAGAAATCTTATTATTTTTAAATCGATTATTGCATTAATTCTAGAAAAGAAAACAAAATTTAGTAACAAATTTTCTAGTCCGTCTTTTCGCTTTGCTGCAGTTGCAAAAAATATAATAAAAACAATAATAATGGCCAGTATTTTATTTTATACGCGATGACCTCAATTCTTCTCCCAACGTAAGTCCACGGAACCCTGAACATGAGACACAAGAAGGAGAAAATACAAAGATATTACGTGACCAAAATTCAATACTCTATGTCTATACTCTAGGAGCTGTACGTGATGCGTGTGCGTGATACGACTCCATATTATAGTCGGGGAGTTAGGCAAATTGTGCCAACATTTATGTCAATTTTGTTAAAATTATTGGGATTTTCGTGGGTTTTGTAATGTTGGTAAACTGTAGGGGAAACTTACGTTGTTTGATTTGTTTTCGGTGTCTGGTTCAGGGTTTTGTGTTGTAGAAATGACAGTGATTGTTTCAGTTTTAGAGCCGGTCCACACGGCGCGTTGCGTCAGCGTTGCGTCGACGTAGTACTGTTGCTGCGTCGTTTTACGTACTAATAGTCATAGTTTCGACGCAGCGCACACTCGACTGAACCGCACCCGAGACGAAGCGGGCGGGGATGTTCTCATTTCGACGCTGGAACGGCAGCGCTCAATATTGTTTGTGCGTTGATGGGAAGACACACGCAAGCTAATCTCGTTTTCCAAAATGCTCGCCGCAACTGTGCGTTGCCGTTGCGACGACGGAACGTTACAACTACGTTTTGTAACGCGCTGTGTGGAGTAGACCTTAAGCAACAAGTATGCTTGCCGTAAAATTTATTTTATTTGGCCGTGATTTTTTTTTTTTGGTGTCTGGTTTAGACTGAGAAATTAGACACTATTTACATAAAGAACGTTATCATGAGGGATTACAAAAAAAATGGGGTAATAGTTATACTAAATTACCGCGGTTATACAGGCTCGTATCCGCAATTCAACGTCGAAGCGCGTATTTTGCATAAGAGTATAAATCTATCATTAGATTCACCTTAGATCCTCACGGAAAGCCAACAACACCTTGGTGGTTCCAACAATCACAACACACGGACAATCTCACGGAAGGATACCTTACCAAAATACCGCGGTCGTACAATAGGTATTTATTTTATTATAATATATCCGCGAGCTTACAGCTTATTTATACAGTCTTCTTAAACAATATTATTATTAATCTTCCGCTGATAAACGTATTCCTAGAACCAACAGAAATAGAAAATTAATCCAAATTATTGGCTACTCAATACAGCTATCGCTTGAGGGGATCAAACAGTGGAAGGCGCGACTGTTTTATTATTAAAACACAAGAGATCCCGATCTAAGCAGGATTGTACGAAACGGTTACCGCTACCCCGGAACATAAAGGGCTAATGAAGGAATATGGATGGATTTTAGTCAGTAAGTCTGACACTCCCTTCCGCCAGTCACTTGATGATTTCCCACATTAAAAAAAAGGTATCCTGTATTGTTTCTGCGACGTCTCCTGGTCTAAATAAATAGTTTTGGCTTACGATAACTTGCACAATCACAGCAAATAGGTTGCGATAATGACACTTGTTTTAAATCGACAATATTTTTAGTTTAGTTTCTTGAAATGACTACTTAGAAATCAATGAACAATATTAGTAGATACTGGAAACCCTAAACATTTTTTTTGAGGGTTGGTAATCATCATATTATGATCCCTCCCTCTGTGGGTGGAGCGGAAGGGAGTGTCAGACTCTTACTGACTAAACCTCATCCATGTTCCTTAGCCCTTTATGTTTCGGGGTAGGTATACCCTTTGTGTCCTCTTAGTATTGTTATAAAAAAAATATATGCCAGTTGATTCTTTAATATGGTCTCATTCATACCCCAGAGTTATGAGATATCTATATCTATATATATACAGATAATAAAACAGTAAAAAAACTGTGTCTGTACATTGAATATATCAAAAAAATAATAATTGAGGGGGGTTTAGAAACAGTAATAGAGCACGAATCCAAAAAAAATTTTTTGTCTGTTTGTCTGTATGTCTGTTTGTCTGTCTGTCTGTTTGTCTGTTTGTCTGTTTGTTTGTACACGCTAATCTTCGGAACTACTGGACGGATTGGAATGTTTTTTTTTTGTTGTATAGGTATTAAGTCTGGGCAACATATAGGCTATAATTTATCTTGGAAACTTGAACACCTAATGCAGAACCGCAACAGACACACCAAACCATAAGAGATACAAAAATGATACCATAGCAAAAATTGTTCCACGTGATGAGCATTTTCTGCTGAGAGAATAAATTTGAAGATCTGGAACACCTGATGTGGAACTCCAAGAGCCCAGCTACACTATAACATATATAGGAATGACGTCTTAGCAAAAGTGGTTCAGCCGGATAAGCACTCTCTGTTGACGTATAAAAATTGAAGATCTGGAACACCTGTTGTGGAACTCCAAGAGCCTAGCTACACCATAACACATTATAGGAATGACGTCTTAGCAAAGTTGTTCGGTCTGATGGGCATTTCCTGTTGACTTATAAAAATCGAAGATCTGGAACACCTGTTGTGGAACTCCAAGAGCCTAGCTACACCATAACACATATAGGAATGACGTCTTAGCGAAAGTTGTTCAGCCTGATGAGCACTCTCTGTTGACGTATAAAAATTGAAGATCCGGAACACCTGTTGTGGAACTCCAAGAGCCTAGCTACACCATAACACATATAGGAATGACGTCGTAGCAAAAGTTGTTCAATCTGATGAGCACTCTCTGTTGACTTATATAAATCGAAGATCTGGAACACCTGTTGTGGAACTCCAAGAGTCTAGCTACAACATAACACATATAGGAATGACGTCTAAGCAAAAGTTGTTCAATATGATGGGCATTTCCTGTTGACTTATAAAAATCGAAGATCAGAAACATCTGATGTGGAAATCAAAGCTATCACTAATTTTACTGTGTAATTATAAAATAACATAAACTGGGAGTACCTGCACGCGGTGAAGGCGGTAACAGTTTAGGACTGATTTTCGATGTCGATGGTATAGCATTGAAAATGTGACTCTACTGGCTAAAACTCCTATTAATTGCGACCCCGTTGTCGCTGGCATAAGCAACAGGGTCCGCGTACGAAGTCGCGGGCAGAAGCTAGTCTGAAATAAGACCTTGTTTTATTTTTCATAGGTAATATATGTTGGCGTCCGCAACTCCACGTCAATGCGCGTATTTTGCGTACGGAAACTTTATGAATTCGTCGTTATATTTTGTTTTGTGTATTGTGATGTATTTTGTGTGTACTCAATAAATGATTATCTATCTGTCTATCTTCTTAAAGCTTTCCTTCTTACCCGGTTTCTAAATGGGACGCGACAGCGCGCAGCGACTCTATAGTAGAATATATTCTATGAAACGTTCTTGTGAATTTTTCTTTCATAATTGCGTTGCGCCGTGGTGTTGCGCCTGTCTGCAGGTGCCAGTGATGAAAACCAGGATGTACATGTAGCGACTGCCTATCTGACCACCACAACCCAGTCAGTAACTGAGTAATTCTTCTTTTTATAAATAAACGATTATTATTATTATTATTATTATTATTAATACGATACACCTTGGTAAAAATAACTGCTGGACTGCCGGGCTTCTGAATACCCGTAACGACTGTCAAAGATCCACGAATAACAGCCGGGACGTGCTTTTAAGTGCTTTCCAAGGCACGGGGGAGTATCGATATGCAAAGATAGTCACCCATCCACGGACCAACCTCGGCAAACGTAGCTTAACCTCATAGATTAAGATCTCATAGATAGATCAATCCGTGCGGTTATTATTACTTAGCCACGAGCTCCTCGCAAGCTAGTTAATAACAAACGTTATCCATTATCATAATGCAAAAGCCCATATTTTATTAACACCTGCCAACATCAAAGTAAGATAACTCCAGCACCCGCCATTTTATTCCCAAGAAGTAGAAAGTTTGTTCACGAATAAGATACTATTGTTTGCAACAGAATTAAAACTTATTGTGACTAGTGGACACAGAGTAGTTAATACAGAAGTTTCACATCGTACAGAATACAATCATCAATTATGCAACGTAATACTTTTTTTTTTGAGGGTTTTTTTTTTTTTAAGGCTGGGAAATCATCCAATCACTGCTCCCGCTCTGGGTGGAGCGGAAGGGAGTGTCAGACTCTTACTGACTAAAACCCATCCATGTTCCTTCCGTAGCCCTTTATGTTCCGGGGTAGCGGTAACCCTTTCGGACAATCCCGCTTACCCGGCAGGCTTGGTCCTGAGGGGCCCCTTCATATGCTGACATCTCTTTGAGGCGCGCGTGGAACATATACGCGCCGTACGGTACGGGTCTAGTGCTGATCGGACGGTGAGTCACCCATTGCTCACCGTCCGCAGGCCCGCGCCTACGGTGGCCGGGAGTCGTCACGTGGCTCCCGACGCCCGGGGCGTCTCCTGCGGCGGCTGGGACGGGAGGACCTTTCTCTCTCCCATCCCACCACCTCCTTCGCGAGCATAACTTTTTCGCAGAAGGAGGTGACTGCCTCCCACTCCCTCTCGCCCCGGACCATGGCTTGCACCAGGGCCGGGCGCGAGAGGTCGCCGCCGCCGATCGCCTCTACGAGGACACGGCGGTGCTCCGCCCATGCGGGGCAGGTTTGCACCGTGTGCTCTACCGTGTCCTCTGGGCGGTCCTCGCAGTGGTGACACCCGGGCGTTTCCTCCCGCCTGATGATGTGCAGGAACCTCCCGAAACATCCATGCCCGGTGAGGACCTGCGTCAGGCGGTAGGTGAGGGCGCCGTGACGCCTCTCTAGCCACTCCTCAAAGAGGGGCCTTACCGCCACTATCGTGGCGTGCCCTGCGCTGGGTTGCGACAGGGACTGGGTTTTTTTTGAGGGTGGGAAATCATCCAATGACTTCTTTCGCTCTGGGTGGAGCGGAAGGGAGTGTCAGTCTCTTACTGACTAAAACCCATCCATATTCCTTGCGTAGCCCTGTATGTTTCGGGGTATATAGCGGTAACCCTTTCAGACAATCCCGCTTACCAGAAAACGCGACCTGAAGATGGAACGTGATACCGGTTGAACTATTTCGATGAAGTTTTCTTAGAAGTTTGTCTTTAGAGAGTCGCGACACGCCTGTTTGGGGCCTCTAGCCAACACTGACCTGGGTAGACATGGACCTGCGCGCGTACATATTGCACGCGCGCCTCAAAGAGATGTCAGCATGTGAAGGGGCCCGTTAGGACTGAAGCCTGCCGGGTCAGCGGGATTGTCCGAAAGGTTTACCGCTGCTCCGGAACATAAATGGTTTAGGAAGGAACATGGATGGGTTTTAGTCAGTAAGAGTCTGACACTCGCTTCCGCTACATCCAGAGCAGGAAGGGTCAATTGATGCGTTTACAACCCCAAAAAAAGGGGGTTTGCTATCGATACAATTCTCAACTTGCTATCATCTATTGCATTCCACAAAGTGTACTTACCATTAACTATAACTATATTCCTATATTCCTAAATACTTAAAAAAAAATATGATTATTAAATACTATCAGACTAGCATTTTTTTCCAACCATGTTGGGGCCGGCTTACTGTCTAACCGGATGCAGCTGAATACCATTATTTTACATGGAGCGACTGCCTATCTGACCTCCACAACCCAGTAACTCGGCAATACGATACCCCTCGGTAAGGCTGGTCAGATTTTCGGGTTTTTGACGACCCGTAGTGACTGTCAAAGATGCACAAATGACAGCCGGAGCCAACGGCTTAACGTGCTTTCCGAGGCACAGAGGAGTCTCGATATGTAAAGATGGTCACCCACCTACGGCCGACCCCGGCAAGCGTAGCTTAAATTGATGGACCGACCTGTGCGACTGTTATTACTTTGCGGCTGTTATTACTTTGCCATGAGCTCCTATATACAATATTATTTAATTATGATAATCTATAATGTAGAATAATATAATCTTAAGGTATTAAATAATGAACTCTTGGGAGCATTGCAATCATTGTTACGAACAACTTTTACTATGGGATGAACCCTGAAAATGAGCTGTACCTACCATACATTTTATTGAGTTACGTGTGCATGGAACAGCTCATATTTTTGCCGCATTATCAAGGTTCATCCTATAGTAAAAGTTGTCCGTAACGATGAGTACCTACGATGCTCTCACGAAATAGGGATGATGACTAAAATTTATTTTTTAGTCATCATCCCTATCTGTCTGATTGTTAAAAAATAGTGGACAAGCATTTTTTCTTTTTTTACGTAGTCCAAAGATTACGCTGATACATTGAGTTGAAATGTGGCATGACGTCACGAGAAAATAATACCTCAAAAAATTTGTTTCCGTTTTTATACTTACTTGTGACATAGCGAGCCCCCACTCCCCAACTATGCGTTTTATTTTCGTATTGTTTCTTAATATTATAAAGAAAAAAATACGTGTCTAATATTTTTTTATTATCTGACTGACGGACTTAATATAAATTATATTTTTTACCCTGTCATCATCCCTATTCTTAAAGTAAATTTTTTAACACCTTATAGGTATAATAATATATTAACTACAGTACTCCCAAATTAATAATGCACATGCAGATCTTCGCTAATTGTCGTATTCCCGGAAACACCCGAATCATTGAATCGTTCGAGTCCCTTGCATTTTGCACCTTGTTCGAAAGAAATAGGAGTCAATATCATGTGTACACAATCGAAAACAATTCGGGCGGTCGGCGGTCAGTCAAAGGTCTGTCAGTCGTCTTATTATATTGGTGGTGACTGCACGTGTTCTCTTTGTCTGGAATTATATAGAGCTGCTATTACACACCCTTCTTGGTTTTGTTTTCAAAGGTGAATTTAATTTCAACTTTAATTATCTTATTCAAATTTAAATAGTTAATTTTGTAAAATATATAAATATAATAACATTTTTGACGTTTTTTCAATATTAAAAAAATAAAAATACCTACGTAAAATACATATTAAGTACTAGAAAAAACATATTAAAAATCAGATTTAGGCTTATATGAATTATAGCTCGCTATTTACTTACATGGAATTATTGAATCAAATTTCGTTACTGATAAATCAATATTTATCTCTTTTAGGACAAAACACATAATCTTACTAAATTATGCATGAAGAAAATGCACTTAACCACTCTATATACATATCGTCTTCCGACGCTCGGGAAATACGACCGTTGCCGAACAGTGGCGAAGATTTCTATGCGCATTATCACTTTTGGAGACCTGTAAATGGTTTGTATAGATACTTTCGATTGCACCTTCTGCATCTTCCTCTTTCTCACTGATAAACTACACAAGTATTTGTTGTAGCCAACTTTCGCTTTCGGAAATGAGCAAGTTTCTGTCGATTCGCCCGCTTAATCTCCGAAACGAGCGATAAGGCCGTTGTTTAGGTAAAAGAGTTAGTTTTTTTCGTATTTCCTCGTTCTCTTAGCCATATTGGTTTCGGCAAACTGCATTTCGTGTTCCGAAATTGGTTTTTTCTGTTTCAAAATGTGTGGTTTTAAATTGGAATCGTTCTGTGGTTCTATCTCACAAAGTGATACGTATACAACGTGGCGCTACAATAGTGACATTAATATAACACACGGGTAGGGATAGTGCCCATTAATCATATAAATGTTGAAAGGTTAAAATAAATTTCAAATGTAAAAATAGTAAAATCAATTCGCCTACTTTTTGCAGTTGTTTCTTCCTAATTGCTTATTCGTTTTAATTTCAGTGATGCGAATGTTATGATCCGTGACCCCGGCAAATGACCGCTGCGCGATAGTTCTTTAAGTACAGGTTGTTTTAAGATGTTATTTTGTAACATTTTAAATTAATCCGTAAATAATAACGTTTAATGGAAATATAGTGTCTTCATGAAACGAAAATGTGAAAACGTATAAAAAAAAGTCACGATGAAATTCGAATTCGATGATTTCTAAGGAGGCCTACTAAGCGATCATTTTCTCGCTGTGGTGACGAGGAAGACTTACATCGAATTCACGTCAAAATGCCACGTAATCAAACACTCATCCAGTATCTAACGAAATTACATAAAAGAAAATAGGTGTCAAACTGATCAAAATCGAAAACTTTCGAAACAAAAGAATAACGAACTAATAAAGCAATTTCTCTCCATCAGGGAATGGTGGCAATTCCAAACCAACCCAAAGTTAGAGCTAGAAAACTTAGACCTATATAAGAAAGGCGAAAGATTTATACGTTTTGAAGAGAAACCAGCCGCCGCGGGAGACGCTCCGTGTGTCGGGAACTGCGTGACGACTCCCGGCCACCGTAAGCGCGAGCCTGCGGACGTAGCGAGGTGTGTAATGGGTAGCCCACCGTCCAATCAGGACCAGTCGCGTTCGGTCGGCGCGTACGTATTCCATGCGCGCCTCAAAGTGATGTTGGCAATATGGAAGGGGCCGTTAGTGTCGAAGCCTGCCGGGTAAGCGGGATTGTCCGAAAAGTTTACCGCTACCTCGGAAAGAAAAGGGCTAAGGAAGGAACATGGATGGGTTTTAGTCAGTAAGAGTCTAACACTCCCTTCCACTTCACCCAGAGCGGGAGGAATCATTTGATGATTACCCACCCTTAAAAAAAAACATCTCAAAGGTAGAGCTAGAAAACTTAGACCTACATAAGAAGTAACTCATATCCAACTTATGTAGGTACCAGAACACCCAATAAGCCATCTAAGTCGGCTTTAAGAAGTAATATCCCCGAAACCTGGCTTAAAGAATAAGTCCTAATAATAGAACTCCACGAAATAGGTCCGTTGTCCTTGTGTTTATCCCGGCCATATTTTTCTCGTCTCTAATACTCGTAAACTTAACTTATGGGGTTCGTAAGCTGTCCAGTAAACAGATATCGGGAGGGTAAAGCTAGGCTTTGGTCCAGTTTTAAAATAGAAGTCGATAGACAGAAGGTCAACTAGATGATAAAATCAATGTTGGTACTAATAATTAAAATAAATTATTAGGAGATTAATTCAATCAATCTGCCTAGCCTTTTTCCTATTATGTTGGGGTCTACTTCCAGTCTAACGTGAATGCAGCTGAATACCAGTATTTTACATGGAACGACTGGAGTTGCTATGTAATAACGTAATAGTCACACGGATCGATCCATCAGGTTAAGCTACGCTTGTCGGGGCTGGCCCGTGGATGAGACTCCCCCGTGCCTCGGAAAGCACGTTAAGCCATTGGTCCCGGCTGTCATTCGTGGATCTTTGTCAGTCGTTACGGGTCAGTCAGAAGTACGAAAGTCTGACAGCCAGTCTGACCAAGGGGTATCGTATTACACAGTTACTGACTGGGTTGTAGAGAGTCGCTCCATGTAAAATACTGGTATTCAGCTGCATCCGGTTAGACTGAAAGCTGACCCCAAAATAGGGAAAAGGCTAGGCAGATTGATTTTTTTTTTGATGATTTTATTCAGAACTTTACATCTACAGTACCTTTTGAACGCCAGAGCAATAAACGCACGTGCGTGCCCTCCACGCCAAGCTACAAATTTATTTCTTCTTATTATCATGAATTTCCCAATATCCATAGTGTCTTTTATTTTTTTCATGTCATTCAATACGTACGAGAGCTTTCATGTTTAAGATCTATATAAACACTCACAAAAGTAATGATTTAATCGTCCATTTCGTGTTTTAGTGTTGCTGCCATTGTCACATATATTTGTCACGTATATTTGACTATGGCGTTCAAAAGGTTAATGCTTTAAACTTATTGTACCCTACTAAATCGTAACCAAAAGAACTTCAAACTGGAACTTCTCCCATCTTTCTGCTACACAGCTTAAGTGTAAACTCTAAGTAGGGATGCAAACAACATCGTCAGGAAGTATGCAGCAAATTATGTCAAACTCTGAAGCTTACTCCGCTCCGATATAAGCAGACAATAGGGTTGTTAGCTTAACTTCTTGCTAAATACAAAGCGGGTGAATCAATCGATCGGTCTTTTTTTCATTTTGTGTGGTTAGTAACTAACCTGGTGTCAGAGTCTTTAAGCTGCCATGGGCCTCTGACTTAGCTTCACATGCTGTTCAGAAATATCTCTCAGGCATGCCGCGGAACGACTCCCACACACCGTAAGCGCGGACTTGCAGACGGTGAGTAATGGGTAGCTCACTGTTCGAAAAGAACATGATCGTGCTGGACGTACGTGTTCCACGCGCGTCTCAATGAGATGTCAGCAGCATAGAAGCGGCCCCTTAGGGCCGAAGCCCGTCGAGTAAGCGGGATTGTCCGAAAGGGTTACCGCTACCCCCGAACATAAAGGGCTAAGGAAGGAGCATGGATGGGTTTTAATCAGTAAGAGCCTGATACTCCCTTCCGCCCCACCCAGAGTGGGAGGGGTCATTTCATGATTTCCTAACCTCAAAAAAAAAATCATACCGGTTTCTTCACGATGTTTTTCTTCACCGTTTATTAAGCAAGGTGATAATTATACAATACGCACATGAATCCGAAGTGCCAGCGGTCTTGGGTTCGAACTAGAGACCTAAGACTTTGCAGTCCGACGGTCACACCACTAGACTATCACTGTTTCGATCGATCGGTGAGTTAATGGCACGCTAGCTGAGGTCAGTTCCTGAATGGATGTCCATTGTACTAGCTTTACTACTTCCTTTTGACTTAGCACAATCAGGCTATAACGTTTCCACTGCTTGGACAAAAGCCTCCTCTCTGTGAGAGGGAGTGGGATGTAATCAACTACTTGTGACCAGTGCGCGTTTGTAGAAGTAAAGTGGTTTTCTAGACACCAAAAACTTTCAAACTCCGGGCTGCTACTCAAAACTTCCTAGTCAAAAACCCAATAACTTCTACCCGACCTGGGAATTGAACTCCACGCTCAGCAGACGCGCAAACATTACGCCAGTAAAAAAGAACGCAGATAAATAAGAATGGCTGTGAGTGACATACAGAGTTGATATGACAGGGGCATTAAATTACACTACGTATACTATACGTGTTTAGTATTAACTCGGTACGGTATAAAAATAAAAAGCACCAAAAATGAGGTTCTTATTTTTTCGAACAAACTAAATAGCTTACGAATCAGAGTAAAACGCAACCACCCTTTGTAAATAAAAACTGACCTTGTAACGCAGCGGCACCGACGCGTGCACGCCGGAGCGCTGTTAGGAAAGATACATCGTGTTCAACCGGGGCAAAAACTTAAAAAAACATTTGCGACTAAACTACTGCTCCTATTTAATTGATTTTTGGTACAGAGCTTGAAAGTGGTCCCTAGTATAAGGAAAGCCCCTCTGTCGTATCAACTCTGTATAGTCAGACTATAATATTCCCACTGCTGGGACACAGGCGTCTCTGCGAAGGAGGAAGTGGGCTATAAACCACCACGCGGGCCCAGTGCGGCATGGTGGATGTCACAAGTCTTCGATTCTTTTAGTCCAGTCATGCCAGTTTCCTCACGATGTTTTCTTTCACCACTTTGAGAGCGGTCGTTATGAAGTAAATAACAAAAAACATGCCTAAAAAGTAAAACGCCTTTCTCGGTTCTTACCCACGATTTATTGCTAATACTCGCAACTCAGGGCCGTTAGCACTAAGATGCCACTGCGCACACTCACTTGACTTATCAAGTTAAAACTACGTGTTCTCGTTTTACTACGATATCAATACCTAAGAGTAGAAAAATACTTAATGAGATTGCTCTTTATAAAATATGGATGATTAAGGCTGATTATATAGTCACGCCGCCAGACACGCCGCTGTTAAACGCGGTGCACTGTGAATCAAGCAGCGGAATGCGCAGTTCTAATGTACCGCGCATTCCGCTGCTGTGAGACAATCGTGCACAATATGAACGTTAATGCGGACAAACTACTTAGTAATGGATATTTATGGAAAAGAACGCGTCTCAATGGCGTCACACTAAAACGCATACGGGCCGTAGAAGCGCACCAGCAGCGCTCGCTTCGGCAGCGCCAGCGAACAGCGCGCGTTCACCGAACAGCGCTGCTCAAGCGCGCGACTTCGAAACGCAACTACTATCCCATTCATCTCCGAACGCGCGCGCTCCAACGGCGCTGCCGAAACGTGTACCTATAAAACCAGCCTAAGTTGTCAAGCAAATTAATAAAACAAAAAATACGATTCTGCGCTGCATTAGAGCCATGTTTGGACTAAAAGTTACGGATAGTTGCGTCCCTGCTTTTAAATCTCATAAACTTCTATCGCTTCCCTGTCTTTACATACTGGAATTGGCCACATTTGTTAAGGCGAATCAGTGTTTGTTTCTTTCTCTAGATGAGGCAAGAAAAAGAACGACAAGTTTAAGGTCTCAGTACCAAAATAAGCTACATACAGGTGCATATAGGACATCCTTGTTGAGAAAAAGTTTTATTTGTATGGCACCTACTGTCTATAATCATATTCCCAACGACATTAGAATTCAGCCGCTAAGATTATTTAGAAAACATTTAAAACATTTACTTATTGAAAAATGTTATTACTCCGTAACAGATTTTCTAGCCGATAAGTTTTTAGCTTAAGTATTTTGATAATGTGCTTAGATTCAATAGTTTTATATTATATGGTATTTGGATTATGTGTTTAAATTTGAAATGTTTATATTAAGCAGTACTTACATAGAATATTTGGTCTTTTAAGTTTTAAATTACTTGTATTTTTGTATGCCTTAACGGCAGAATGTACATGGCTTCTTACTACATATTTGTCATCCAAAACTGTATACCTACATTCTGAGCAAATAAATATATTCTATTCTTCTATTCTATTCTATTCATTTCGATTTCGAATGTCCATATATTATTTTGTTATTACTAATTATTTTGAAGCTACATATGACAGTTGCGATGAGATCAATCGTTATCGAAGTTCTTAGCTGAAAATATTTAGCCTTGATAATACCCCACAAAAAAACACGTATGTACAAGTGAACACACACGCACAAATGATGTACCAACATAACAAAAACACCATGTCAAGGAAAAACGTTCAGAAAAACCTGGGGATTTCTTCTTGTGACTAAAACAAAAGCAATATCTAACGTAACTCTATGATTTACGGAAGATATCTTGAATATCAGAAACTAATATATCTTCGTTGGATTGTTTGTTCTGAGGGACAAATATAAGAATAATTGGATAAGAACAAGTACTGGTGACATGAAGAGTCATTCCTATGCTGATCTGCGTACAAACAGGAATGTTGGCATCGATTCGTGCTCTCGAGTGGAGTTACTCAAAATGTTTTTGTTTCTGCTGTAGTTGCAGTTACTGAAAGAAATGCTATTTCTATTCGAACAACTTGATGTTTCATTTACTAAGAAACTATAAAAATAAACTAAAACTATTAAAAAACCAAAAAAATGGCGGTGGAAACCATCCGCGTATCGCTGTCGACTGCTAATGTTCCCAAGATACAGACAGTAACAGTGATAGCCTAGTAGTGTGATTGCCAAGTCGTTTGTCTCGAGTTCGAACCCAAAGCACGCACCTCTTATTTTACGGATTCATGTGCGTATTGTATAATTATATTATCAATTGCTTAAAATCGTTGCAAAAACATTGTGAGGAAACCAGCATGTCCTAACCCGGTGTCAGAGTTTTTATGCTGCCCAATGGCCTCTGACTTATAAGTCAGCATAAAAACTCTGACACCAGGTTAGTCACCAACCACACGAAAAGAAGATGACAATCAACATTGCCACGTTGTGTGGCAATGCCTTTGGCCAAGTTAAAAACCCACCCGTGGGTCACTGGAAGTGTCAACCAGTCGTTCGAAATGCCGTTTAACAACCACGTGCACTAGGACCCCACGGTCCGAGGGGTTTGTTCCGAGATGATTTTTATTAGTTGAAATATAAAGCTTTTCAGTTGAATTATAATTTATACAATACACATGCTAGCTTTACGTCAATTGGAACGGCTTTCGAATCGAGAATAAAACTATCCTACATCATTTTGCTTTTGTTACAAGCATAATATTAGTATCATCCATAATTAAAAAACACGTTAAATATTATGAATAAAAAAAGGTAATTACAATTTTAAAATCGTATTATTACGTTACGTACGTAACGTTAAATGTCAATCAACTAACAGAAAATAGGCTAGGTAAACTGGCACTAAAACAGCATTAACAAACTGTTTGTAAATTATTTCGAAACTGTGTAGTTAATAACGCTGCAATTTGCATATAAATGAATTTTAACCGTCAAACTTAATTAGCTGGCATTAATTAGATTGTTCGAGTGAAATTACGTGTTAACTAGTGTTTGATTCATTTTTTAATAAATGAAAGGGTATAAGATTTTTATTTGTGTTTTAGTTTATTAAAGGCCACTAAATAATAGAAAATTCAACCGTAATAATTAATAGCTAACAAGGTGTACAACCTGTTTTTTTATAAGTCATAATTTCGTTTCAACAACGCGTAGTTTCGAAGATATCATCAATCAACATTAATACATTTGGTGATATCCATCCTTAAAAAAGCAGCGCTCCCTTGCGCTCCACTCAGAGTGGACGGAGTTATTTGGTGATATCCATCCTTAAAAAAAAGGCTACTTGTTAATTAATAAAAACTAGCTTCTGCCCGGGGCTTCACCCGCGTAGATGTCAGAAATTGTTGCATTATTGGAGTTTTAGTAAGGATCCCTAATCATTTTGAAATATAATATAGCCTATGTCACACGTGGATAGTGGAGCTTCCCAACAGTGAAATATTTTTTCAAATTGGTTCAGTAGTTTTTTAGCCTATTCAAGGCAAACAAACAATCAAATTTGTCCTCTATAAAATATTAGTATAGATAAAATACACGAAGACAAAGTCTTAGCAACCACTAGAAAGTATAAATGGAAATTGCAGTATTTAATCGAGATTAATTTACTTTGGCAATTGTTAATTTTCACAAAGATACAATCCTTTTCATTAATTATATCAAGTGAAAAATAAACACAAAGCTATCAAAATTATTCTCAGCACAATGCAGAGACCACTTAAACAGATTAAATGATATAATAACAGGAAGGGAGGTTACTGTATTAATAAACGCATAGTATTTTTTTGAATTTATTCACGTTTGTTGTATGGGAGCCCCCTTAAATATTTATGTTATTCTGGTTTTAGTATTTGTTGTTATAGCGGCAACAGAAATACATCATCTGTGAAAATTTCAACTGTCTAACTATCACGGTTCATGAGATACAGCCTGGTGACAGACCGATAGACATTCGGACGGACAGCGGAGTCTTAGTAATAGGGTCCTGTTTTACCCTTTGGGTACTGAACCCTAAAAAAAGGCATCAATTTTTTTTTCCGCATCGCTGTCATAGACAAATGTGCCCAAAAGGCTAGCAGCGTTGCCATGTTGGATGACAAGGCTGATTCTTTGACCAAAAAATTGACCAGCCACGTTCACGTGTAGAGTCAACCAACCGCTGGGCGATATCCTGAATTACTCCATGAGTACTCGAACCCCACAGCCCCAGTGTTTGTAAAGCTTAAACATATAGCGATTTTCACCGTTAATAATAAATTGAGGGTGTACAATAGTTCAAAGTCTTGCTCTTCCTCCACGTAACGAGATACGTTTGACGGATGCCGTACTAGTGGTGAGAAACACACTTTTGAATTTCAGCTGGGCTCTAAAGTTTGACATCTTACCCAGTAACTGGTCTATATAGAAAGAAAGAAAAATATTTTATTCAGGACACGCACAAGAAATACACTGAAAAAAAATATATATTTTTGGTTCCCACATGATCTGACCAAGACTATGTCTGGACTTTCTTCTCAAAGTAGTCAGATAGTAAACGCCGACTCCATATTTTTTTAATTTTGAGATTGGGAAGTCATCAATTGACTAACCCCCTCTGGGTGGCGCGGAAGGGAGTGTCAGACTCTTACTGACTAAAACCCATCCATGTTCCTTCCTTAGCCCTTTATGTTCGTAGCGGCAACCCTTTCGGACAATCCCGCTCAGTCAACTTCATCTGGTTTTTAAATTATTCTGTTTACAGGATGGATTGTGTGAAAGATGATATGGTTGGAAAGGTAGTGACTACCACGTAACTGAAAAGAGAAAAACAAAAATTATAATTTATATGTTACATTGTACCTTTTTTTTTTTTAAGGCTGGGAAATCATCCAATGACTGCTCCCGCTCTGGGTGGAGCGGAAGGGAGTGTCATGTTCCTTCCGTAGCCCTTTATGTTCCGGGGTAGCGGTAACCCTTTCGGACAATTCCGCTTACCCGGCAGGATTGGCCCTGAGGGGCCCTTTCATAATGCTGACATCACTTTGAGGCGCGCGTGGAACATATACGCGCCGTACGGCACGGGTCTGGTTCTGATCGGACGGTGAGTCACCCATTACTCACCGTCCGCAGGCCCGCGCCTACGGTGGCCGGGAGTCGTCACGTAGCTCCCGACGCCCGGGGCGTCTCCTGCGGCGGCTGGGACGGGAGGACCTTTCTCTCTCCCATCCCGCCACCTCCTTCGCGAGCATGACTTTTTCGCAGAAGGAGGTGACTGCCTCCCACTCCCTCTCGCCCCGGACCATGGCTTGCACCAGGGCCGGGCGCGAGAGGTCGCCGCCGCCGATCGCCTCTACGAGGACACGGCGGTGCTCTGCCCATGCGGGGCAGGTTTGCACCGTGTGCTCTACCGTGTCCTCTGGGCGATCCTCGCAGTGGTGACACCCGGGCGTTTCCTCCCGCCTGATGATGTGCAGGAACCTCCCGAAACATCCATGTCCGGTGAGGACCTGCGTCAGGCGGTAGGTGAGGGCGCCGTGTCGCCTCTCTAGCCACTCCTCAAAGAGGGGCCTTACCGCCACTATCGTGGCGTGCCCTGCGCTGGGTTGCGACAGTCGCTGCTTCCAGGCCGCCATGAGATCGCGCCGGAGGTCCGTCCGCTCCGCCGCAATTTGCTGCGGAAACGGAGTTTCCTCCCGGCTTAGTACCTCCGCGCGCCACTCGAACAGGCGCGCGAGGACTATCGCCTCCAGATCCCAGTTACATTGTACCTTGGTAAACATAAAACAATTACACAAACTACGCGTCGAGAGGCGCTTGTGCCCCGGCTGTTTCACACCGCAAGGTGCAGCAGAACTCACGCTGGTGCCCGGGCGCCTCTCCGACGCATTGTAGATACGTATAACGCCCACTTCATCGACTTAAATATTTTCGCGCTTACACACTTTAAGTTTAAAAGGATGGCTATTACATCTTTGAAATAGCCATCTCATACCGATAGGTATTCATTTCAAAATACCTACAAGACAGCACGAGTACTTTTTAATTTTCTGTAAAATCGACGCACGAATTAAAGTAACTATACTATACCATTATTTCGCGCACATTGGTGTGGTTTACACGTCTACCTAGTTTTAGGGTTCCGTACCTCAAAAGGAAAAAACGGAACCCTTATAGGATCACTTTGTTGTCCGTCCGTCCGTCTGTCAAGACCGTTTTTCTCCGGCACGCGTGGTGGTATCAAACTGAAATTTATATCTAATACTCAGGTCTACTGTCCCTTAGAGCTGTGAAAAAATCAAACTTCTAAGCAATCAAAAGATACAGCTGTTTATGCCGCAAATTTTCGAAACTCGCACGGGAATCAAAACCTACAGGGTACTTCCCATGAACTTAGAATCTTGAAATATGGTTCAAAGTAACGTCTTACAGTGCAGATAAAGGAAAAATTGCGAAAACAGTAAATATTTAGTTACATCATATACTTAATAAAAAAAAAAAGTTTTTTTTTAATATAAAAATACCATAACTATAACTCGATTCTCGTGATGGGTGAACTTTTACTTATATACCTACAGGTTTGTACGGAACCCTCGGTGTGCGAGTCCGACTCGCACTTGTTTAATTTATTCTGTCACACGTTTATTCTAATGTGTAACTGTTTTATGTCCCAATAAAGTAAAATAAAATAGAAATAGAATATTGGTATCACTGGCGGGGACAAGCCAATGTCCTGAAATATGGTATAACTTTTGTTGTACGTAGTGGCACTCGCGCCATCAAGACAAGATTATCAAAATCGGTTAATTCACCTCTGATTTTACGGATTCATGTGCGTATTGTATAATTATCACTTGCTTAAAAATCGGTGAAGGGAAACATCGTGAGGAAACCAGCATGTCTGAGAGATATTTCTCAACAGCATGTGAAGCTAAGTCAGAGGCCCACGGGCAGCATAAAAATCTGACACCAGGTTAGGCAATAACCACACGAAAAGAAGAATCAAACAAATAACTCTCATTTTAGGCTTCGCCGTGGTCGAGTAGTAATTGACAAATTTAATCATTCCTATAATTATAATTTCATAACACATTGAGTACCACAAAACCATGAAAATCAATTGAAAGTGAGTGAAACCCGTAGTAAGACCCAAGTTTTCAAGAGAAGCCTCACAATCGCGGGGCTAACGATCACTTGGCTTTGTGAGCCACAGGTAACACTAGCGCTCTTTGATTTTTATACAGCTGTAAATAAAATAATAAATCTGGTTAGGTTCACAAAGGTATTGTAGTGTTTTGTTATTTTTGAGATTCTGTGACCAAAGGAACTGTGAGAAGCATTTTTTTAACGAGATGACAAAAATAGCGGTCTCGAGTAGCGGCAGACGTCCGGTCAGCGTAGTTACCATCTTGTTAACTGAGTTTTCTTATGGTTATGAATACTTTGGCGTGTAAAAGTGTCTTTTCGACGTGTAAAATTGTTTTTTCGACGCGTAAAGGTGTTTTTCGATGTGTTAAACTGTTTTTGACGTCTTTTAATGTGTTTCAGAAATAATTTATATTAATTATATTTTTTCATTTATCATTAATTTATTTATCGTAAACCGAGAAACTAGGAGGACTACTGGAACTAGTGTTAATCGCTGTTTTTTTATCAACTTAATATACGGTCATGTAAAGAACTTTCACAGCCTGTATCATATTGAGTTTTTCTTTCTTTCTTACTCATAAGACAAACTTATCTTCTCATACAGCAAGGCTTTGATCAGCTGGCTTGCTCTTAGCGGGATTGTCCTAAACGGTAACTGCTACCCCGGAACAAAAAGGGCTAAGGAAGGAACATGGATGGGTTTTAGTCAGTAAGAATTTGACAGTCCCACTCAAACTAGAGAGGAAGGGATCATTCAATGATTTACCACGCTAAAAAAAAACAGCTGGCTTACTCAAAAAGATTTGTCATCAACAGGCAATTCCTGATTTCTACATGCGGATTATTTTTACCGAATTTTCTGTTACACAAGATCAAAAATGACATATTATAAAATAAAGAAAAAAACCTTACTCCACACCACCACATGCAAGACTTTATTCCTTTTTTCAGAATGTCAAACAACCAACTTGCTTTTTTATCGTTCAGGAACAATGGTGGGGCTCACAATAAAATCAGTACAGCGGATAAAATCTGGGCATAAAGCTTGCATGTAGTGTTTACGTCAGAGGCACTCAACCGAGACTCATTTTTGCGTAAAACATTGCCTGTGGCAAAATGCTTGCTGTTTTAATTCTGCATTTATGATATACCAGCTTTGGCCCCCGGCTTCACTCTTGCGGGGTGAAATCTAAAAGATTTTTTTTTTCTCAAACTCAAACTTAAAGCATTTATTCCAAATATCAATTTACAGGCACTTTTGAATTGTCAAGGGGTCGGTCAGTTAGAAAGATGAAGCTACTTGTAAGTTGGTTGTTCTAAGTATTAAACATGTCATGGTAGGCCTTGTTTTCTAGTCAATGGGATTGTCCGAAAGGGTTACCGCTGCCGCTACACAAAGGGAAGGAACATGGATGGGTTTTAGTCAGTAAGAGTCTGACACTCCCTTCCGCTCCACCCAGACCGTGAGGAGTCAGTTGATAATTTGCCATCATTAAAAAAAAAGTGAGTGATGTTTCCCCGAAGGTTTAGGCAGGAGATTTTTTATTTATTTAATTATAAATGTTCTTCGTGAAATACCAATAACTTTATTTTTAATATACAAAAAAAAATCGCCTAAATAATTAAAAATGCTAGCCAATGACATTATTCCACGCGGACGAAGTAACGGGCATAGCTAGTAAGTCATTATGTAAAACTTTTTAATCCTAACGTTGTTTTGTGAGATAAAATTAAAAAAAAAATGAATTGCTCGTTAAATAATACGTTTTTTTTTCTTAAGTGAGTTATTTGACAGACTTGTTACTTACTTGACTTGTTACTCGTTACTTGTGTAACGATTAAAATGACAAATAATGCTTGACAATATCGTTGCTATTGTGAATAAATTTTTGGTGAACTGACCGGTCACCAAAAAAAGCAATTGAAATAGCATGTCTAGTCAAAAGATAGTTCAAATAAAAAAACATTTTTGCTAAAAAAAATTCGTCAAAGAAAACATTTTTCTTCTTTATCTGTAAGCGGAATAGAGATCCAGCTTACAAAGTAACCAAGACTATATCCAACACATAGTATTATATCTGCAGAAACTAACATTTTATTTTATACGGAACTTCGTAAAACTATTCGAATGGTGTTCGCCATTTCAAAGTGCACGAAGTACAGTAAACCACGCAAGTTTATGAGCAGCTAACGCAGCGCTGAACTAATATTTCTACAAAACTTTAACGATAATGTGTACAGAGCCAGTTTTCTAGGAAAAATTCTTGTATTGACAATGAGACGTTTTTCTTTAGGAAAAGATACGGAAAGTTTTTAAAGTAATGTTTGGGAACTGTTTTTCTTTGCTGTGTGCCTTTTTTGGAGTTGGAAGTTGTCCTGTTTTTTACTGGGTTTTTTTTGAAAGCCGGTTAAAAACAGGGCAGGAAGGTTTTTGTTTGCTTGTTGTTTATATTATTTATTGTTTATTTATAGGTTAGCGTGAAGTGAGCTGTCGTTCCAGTCAGTGATTGACACTATTGAGAGCTCACTTTAGCTCCACTTATGTTATCACAGTGAGATATTATTAAGTGGGCTCCCATTTTTTGGCCGGTTTTATAGATAATGGTACGGAACCCATCGTGCGCGACTCCGACTTGCACTTGGCCGGTTTTACACTTTTTTTTAACTACATTTAAGGAAAAACATCTAAGGATTAACAGTTAGACAAGAATAAGGTACAAAATAAAATTATTTTAGAAAAAAAAAGATAGAACAGGCGGCCACGCTTGTTTTAGTAAAAAAGTTGTAGTGGTAAAGGATTAGGGCTTTTTTTTTTGAGACATATACCTACTCTGTACTCATGTTTTACAAAATAAATATCATTATCATTATAATTTTTTACTGTCCCGGTGTGTATAGTTTTGATTAATAGGAATTACAACCAGTAATAAGCCACATACAAGTTTATTTTAATGTGAAAGGCAAAAGCATTCCGCGAAATTAAAATTATTTTGCGTTTACAAAAAGCTTTATCTAGACCCCAAAAAGGTTTAATTGTGGTATACATAATTATATCTCTTTCTAGTGAATTTCTGTCAAAAGGGTTTCAACTAAGTTCCGGAAATGGACAAATTACCGTATTATCCATCAGAAGTGACAGAAACTTTTATAACATTTTATAAATATATATATATATATATATATAGTCCTCCTTGTCGATTTCGATAACGGCGACCCTTCAAATCACTTCCTTGCATGAGCCCTTAGATGGCTCGCTAGACCGAATTTAGTTTTGAACACTCGGTCACAACTAGAGCAATAGAGTTGGCCTGTAGTGTTATATGTATACATATAGGGTGACTGGTAATTAGTGACCGATATTCAAACACGTACACGTACACACTCAATACTTTTATTTTTATCACAATAACAATACAACTGGCGCGCGCAAACTTTAATAAACTTCGCGCCTCAGCTGTTAGCAGCTATTGAGTATACAAAAAAAGTTTCTTTGAGAAAGTTGCTCGTAATCATGAGTACAATCACATGTTTAAACATCGGTCACTAATTACCAGTCACCCTATTTATATGTTATAGGAGGGCTTAGGTATCTCTTTGCGTATTTGGCGCTTCTCAATAATACCCCCGTGTCTTTTTTCTTCGAAAGATTTTATACTTTTGTGAATAGTAGAGCGCCAAGTCGACCTGTGTAAAGCGAAAAATAAATATGCAAATGTAATCAAACTATCATCTAAAACAAATACACACAAAACTTACATCCATAACAACATTCCCCATACCCAAATGAAACTCATAGGTTCCCCTCAAACTGTCATTTAAACTCCGGGACTCGCAAACTGTGCAACGGTAAACAGTCCGGGAAGCACAACACTACACTCGTGATAGTAAATACTGAGTGACCGGTATAAGTTGACATACGGCAAAATAAGGAACTATGGTTGCTCATAACAATAATAGTATGACGGTTTGTATTGTAAGGAGGTTCTTGTCTCTGCAGCCCTAACCACCGGTAGCTTGGATCCTACCCCGACACCGGTGGACCACTATTTTTTCTTTATTCAAATGTTTTTTTTTTGGTTTTTATAAAAATATTTATAAAATAAGTTTTTTCTTATAATTAACTAGCTTCCGCCCGCGGCTTCGCCCGCAAAATATGTCGACAAATTAAACACATAAACCTTCCTCTTGAATCACTCTACCTATTACAAAAAACCGCATCAAAATCCGTTGCGTAATTTTAAAGATTTAAGCATACAGACAAACAAACAGACAAAAATAGCGACTTTGTTTTATACTATGTAGTGATTAGTTTTGTTTAACTTTCATTTAAATGGTTGTCTATAATATATACTATAATTTATATACCTATAAGTCTCCTCACAATGACAAGCTTATTCTTCAATGACAAGTTTCACATATAATTTGTTTTTTTTTTATTTATGTGAGGAGCTGATGTCTGAGTCTATTACAAATCACCAGTACAAATAAGTAAATTTAAGTTAGTAAACAACATAGTGAGATAGATCCTGGAGATGATTATGAGGTTACTACTTAAAGCCAAGATTTATAGTGCAGTAAAATCCATTAAGTTAATTTTCTTTCCATCAGTGACACTTAAAAATAGGTAGGTACACACAAGTTTTACAAACGAGCACAACGCACGCGTGTTTTTTTTTTAAACAGAAGAAGTGACAATACACTCCAAACTAAAAGATACAACAAATAAATAACAATGATACTTGCCTTCACAACTAGCGCTACAATCAAGGATCAAGATACATTGGTCGCTGTAAACAGTTTTTGCACACATTAAGTTTCATTAAGTCCATAAGGGTATCAGATTTGTCCCCGTTCAGCCGTTTTTGTGACGTCACTTATGAATGTTTCTCATGTTATGTTTCTATGGGATGTTTTTTGGCGAATAATGGGATATTGTGGTGCTAGATTATGTTGTAATGTAGGTAGGGTTAGAGGAAATGTCAGTTTTTGTTTGAACTCCTAGTTCTGGCTTTGTCGTTTGAAACTTCGAATGTGTTTTGACAAAATGATAAAAATGACGACACAGTGCCACAGTGACACAGTTGGCGCAGTGGCTTAGCGATAAACTGCTGCGCTGCATGTCGCGAGTTCGATTCCGAACAAATATTTTTGTACGACCTGCAAGTATTTGTTTCGGGTCTGGGTGTTTTTCTATCCTACTACTATTATAAAGGCGAAAGTTTGTAAGTATGGATGTATGGATGTTTGTTACTCTTTCACGTAAAAACTACTGTATAGATTTGGATGAAATTTGACACAGAGATGGTTTATATCCTGGATTAACACATAGGATATTTTTTATCCCGGTAGAACATTCCTGTGGGATAATTTCCGACCTCCACGCGAGCGAAGCCGCGGGCAGAAGCTAGTCTATAATATGTATGTATTTACAACAAAAAAACTGTCTGTAAGCAGTTTATCAGCCATCTCGTTACCATAACACAAGCATTAGGTTGCTTTGTTTGGGACTATATGTATATGGCGTTGTGTAAAATGTCCAAGGATATTATTATTAGTATATTATTTTATTTTTGTAAAAAGGTTTTCATGAACACTTTTACACATCAAAAATATTTCTCAAACTAGATTAGGTCGGTATTTCCTATCTGACTACTCTGAATATAAAGGCCGAAAGAAACTCAGAAGTCACAATCTCTTTTAAAGTTAATGAAAAAAATTAACAACCAGATGAAGTCGGCGTTTCGTATCTGACTACTTTGAGAAGAAATTTCAGACATAATGTTGGTCAGATCATGTGAAGACCATGTAGGTTGGTGTCTGAAATGGTCTTTTGAGGAAAGAACTATACAGCATGAGTGGGCCTGTCCAGTCAGTGCACGCATTTGTCATTCATCGTGCAGCTCAACTCAGAACAACAACAATATTTCTCAACAACATGTGAAGCTAAGTCAGAGGCCCATGAGCAGCATTAAAACTCTGACACCAGGTTAGTCACTAACCACATGAAAAGAAGAAGAACTCGGAACTTAAAGAACTTTATGATTCCACGAACAACACTAAAGAAAGGACATTTGGGTAGGTCGCATAGAGAACTCAAACTGCCAGATTATCATGCGAATTCTCAATTAATAATTACTACTTGGTTAGTCCTCTCTTACTTTAAAAATGTGTACAGTGTAGGCACTATAAAGGTTTATTGCAAAAGACGACCTTACATTACAGCAGGCCGGTAAGAAAATAATTCTGGCTGAATACAAACTTTCTAATTTAGAAGCAAAAACTAAGTTTGATTATGACTTGTTGAAATAGGCGCGTTCTTGTACGCATATTATGTTTCTTCATAATACAGATTAAAGAGTATTTTTATGTAAATACGTCTCCATAGAGCTAAAGCACTCGTCCAGCGCTCATAGTTGACCCCCCCCCCCTTACCGTTCACAGACACTTATAGGGATTACTTGATCTTTTATCGTGAAATTCTTCTTTTCGTGTGGATAATGACTAACCTGGTGTCAGAGTTTTTATGCTGCCCTTGGGCCTCTGACTTAGCTTCACATGCTGTTGAGAAATATCTCCAAGGCATGTCGGTTTTCTCACAATGTTTTCCTCCACCGATTTTTAAGCAAGTGATAATTATACAATACGCACATGAATCTGTTAAATCAGAGGTGCGTGTCGTGGCCATCGTCAAATGAAAGCAAATAACAAACTCAAGTGCACTCAGATCATTAACAACTAAACGTAGACCGTACATTCAAGTTTCTGCGTTTAGTTCCATTCACTTGCATTGCACCGTTCAAGAGAGAAGAGATGGACCAACGCTCATTTCCTTTTTTTATAGGTGCTCATTTAAATTCCGAACACAAAACTATCCGATCAAAGGAACCAGCCAGTAACGACCTAAATACCTACTCACGCACTAACCTACATGGTTACTCATTGGAAACCACACAAAATACAGAGAGCTTTACCTCAATCCCTTGTTTGAGAACCACGGAATAGAGAGTAGATGGAGTGTTCAAACATATTGAACACAGAAATAGACGGGTTTTGACATTCGCCTAACTTAAACTTATTATTATAAACTGACTGATTTATTTGATGAGCTGTTTTTATTATAAACTGACGGCTGGCTATGTCACATTAGTTTGCACGAACCAATCGTCCAGGCTCACTGACGTGTAATACTTACATGAACAAT
The DNA here is from genome assembly GCA_951799385.1 of Hyppa rectilinea. Taxonomy (NCBI): domain Eukaryota; kingdom Metazoa; phylum Arthropoda; class Insecta; order Lepidoptera; family Noctuidae; genus Hyppa; species Hyppa rectilinea. Next base: position 1,565,982 of record OX637324.1, on the reverse strand, counting down.
TAATCGATTCACAAATGACAGCCCTAATAGCACTTATTAATATTTTTTAGATACTTATAAGAAAATACTTATAGTGCATCTTGGTTCATTCCTGTTTGGTTTAGTGCCTTATATACGTAGTATAAGGCACTAAACCAAATTGGAATGAAATTTAAAAGATAGCCATTCTAAACCTTCAAAAAAACTAAGCCAATTTTCAACCCGAATAAAAAAATATATCAACATAACATCACGCCTGGTTTTTTGAAGGTTTAGGCAGAGAGGTCCACATTTCACCAGTAATCTTTAAGTCCCTCGAAATAGGAGGCGACCCTATTTTCATCAATTGGGTACAAGTCCAGACTCCGGGTTGCTACTGAAAAATTCTTCATAGAAAAACCTAATTAAACTTTGCCCGACCTGGGAATCGAACCCAGAACCTCATGTTGTGCAGCAGCGCTTGTCTAGTCACAAGCGCTGCTGCACAACATGATAACCAACGAGATAAGATAAGATAAGATTATTTTTATTTGTTCAAACATGAGTATACACACAAACATAAAAATCAGCATGCAGGTTGCTAAATTATTTTATAGAGGTCATCATGCTTGCCATAAACAATGGCATACAAATATTTAGATAGGTAAGTAGGTTTATGCTTTTTAAAATTAGTTATTACACTTACACAGCTAATGAATAAGTCTTGACCACTCCATTCATTCACTCATCTGGGTCACAACCTACCCTTTAATTTCACAAGCCCATCAATTTCGGTAGCCGGTTGACAGAACCGTCAGCCATCTTGAAGAGGACGGATATTAATTGGAGGCAAAAGGCACGTTACTTTGTGTTGGTGACAGGTAATTACTGCCATGATGTAAGTACGTAGTAATAAAATTGGATTACATTTTGTGTCTACGTTGAAGGATTTCTTTGTAATATTATTAACTTTGGTGTCTGCTTGCTTCTTTGAGGCTCTCGCAGACAGGCGCGACGCGACTGCGCCACTTCTTGGAAATTGTTTAACTATAATAACTTCGCACCATCGCGTTGTGCCTGTCTGTGGCAGCCTTTACACTACTGCGACCATCACGAATTAAGAATATCTATTCTGAAAATTCTGAAAAAATCTCACCGTGTGAACTTTGGTGAAGTGAGATGTCATTATACCTGATTCTATGGATTGACACTATTGATGTGACACGTATTTTCCCACAACTTTTTTTTATTTGTTTAGTTTTTTTTGAAGGATCTCATCAACTGACCCCTCCCGCTCTGGGTGAAGCGGAAGGGAGTGTCAGATTCTTACTGACTAAAACACATCCATGTTCCTTCCTTAGCCCTTTATGTTCCGGAGTAGCGGTAACCCTTTCGAACAATCCAGCTTACTTGTTTTTTTTACTGCGTCATGTTTGCCGCAAATAAACGTAGGTATTTTCTTTCTATATGTTTTCTTTCTTATTGACAACTCACATCATTTAACAGAATAGCATTGCTCTAGAGCTTACCTTAAAAATTTAGATGAAATGCACTTAAAAAAGCTGAAAGTAGTGTCAATCACTAGTATCAGTCATACAGGACTACTAAGCAGTACCAAAAGGACCTCAGGGCTACAGGGACCCAAGGTCCACCCAGGTCATTAAATTCACTGATGGCAAACCTCGGGGCAATTGTTTAATTAAGACACTAGCAATGGCATTAATTTTGACAGTTCAACAACATTCATTGCGTTATTTACGTTGTTGAACAGACATATTCTTCGAACATAAGAAGCAATGGATTAGCAATATCCTTCAAAATCATTCAGATTGTGATTATTGTTACGCTATTCGAGTGTGGATCAATCACCCGTAAAATAATAGGTGTGATGTTGTGTGTTAAAGCTTCTTATTGATTATTTTTATAATATCTTACTTATTATTTAAAGCACGGTTAACGGTGCATTCTTTATCGATGATGATGATGAATCAAAGTCAAATTCAAATCATTTATTTCAAATAGTCACAAGAAAGGCACTTTTGAACGTCAAAATGAACAAGAAATAGTGTTGGTTCTATACCCAAATCACTTTAGCGTGGCCATAGCGGTCATTGCCCTTTGCCTAATATCTCTCCGTAGGAACCCAATAATTATTAAACTATGCATGGTTTTTAGTTATTGGAACATGTTGAATATCACAATTGATATTGATTCAGGATGTTAACGGACTTTATTTCAGTTTTTGGACTAAAGAATGCTAGAAAATGTAGGTGGGTAAATGACCGCTATTGCCACGCTAGAGAGAATTGGTTATAGTCGAATGATTGATTAAAAATCCAGTCATCATCAGCCTACAACTCTACAGCTGGACATAAGCCTCTTCAGTTGCCCATTCAGCTCGATTCTCGGCAATTATCATCCAGCTGCTACCAGCCACCCTGCGAAGATAGTTGCTCTAAAAAGCCTGTATCATAAGCAACTGGTCCCACTGCTGGGGTACAAGCCTTTCTGAAAGGGAGGGGCCATAACCAACCACGCGGGTCCAATGAAAAAGCCTGAATTAAATTCATCATTCTCCCGCCCTAATTTATTTGTGCTCGGCGCAACATGTCTTTTTCTTCCATACTTCTCTATTAGTCGTCATCTCGGCAGTCACTCCCTTCCAAGCCATATCATCTTTCACACAATCCATCCATCGTTTCTTTGGTCTCCCTCTACTTGAAGCCTGAATTAAATTACGAAACCATAATTTTGAAAACTCGCTCTTTATCAGATTTCGAAACAATAAACTTACGAACAAACCCATCCTTTACGAAAATAGAAACGCAAAATATGCAAATGGACTACAGCCACCCTTACCTTACATACATCAAACTGTGCTTACCCTTTGCAACTAAATATTAGAGATGGGCCGACTATGAATCCGGTTCACTGGCCGACGGGCCGACATAAATAAACTCACACCTTCTTCGAACGCGGTAGGCAGAACTAAAACGCCACCAACCACCAACTTTTTGTTAAGGATAGGAAATCTAATGATTGTGGCACGCGTGGGGCGGAAGGGAGTGTCAGACTCTTACTAACTAAAACCCATCCATGTTCTTTCCTTAGCCTTTTGTGTTCCAGGGCTTTTTTTTGAGGGTTTGAAATCATCAAATAAATTCTCCCGCTCTGGGTGGAGCGGAAGGGAGTGTTAGACTTTTATGGACAATCCCGCTGAACCGGCAGACATTGGCATAAACGCACGCTTTCTTCGCATCGGCGTAGGTAGAAACTTTCGAACGCTATCTACTACGATCCTTGGATACTCCTTTTGCTTTGCTTTTACCGACACGGATGAGGAATGGGTAGCCCACAGTCCGATCAGGACCAGGCCCGTGCTGGACAGCGCGTACCTACGTGTTCCTCACGCGCCTCAAAGAGATGTCATCATGTGAAAGAGCCCGTTTGGGCTGAAGCCTGCCGGGTAAGCGGGATTGTCCGAAAGGGTTACCGGTACCTCGGAACATAAAGGGCTAAGGAAGGAACATGGATGGGTTTTAGTCAGTAAGGGTTTGACAATCCCTTCCGCTCCACTCAAAGTGCGAGGAATCATTTGATGATTTCCCACCCTCAAAAAAAAGGCGGCTAGTCGCCGACTACAAATTCAGCCATATTGTCGGCCTACCCGACAATTCGGCACATCTCTACTAAATATATGGCGTGAATAAACAAAGGGCAGGGCTACATTCAAATGTAAATGAAGTGGAGTGAAGGGAATTTTCACTGTTGTGTAATATGCCTTAGTGAGGACCGCTTGCGTAATGGTCAGTTTTGCATATTATTGTATTGTTGAGTAGTGGGATCATTTCTCGAGTGTTGAATGGGGAATTAGAACTTTAAATTTCATTATTATCAAATATTAAAATCCATTGACTGTATTTTTTTTTTAACTTGTAAACTTCATCTATATTTATGAAATTTTATAAGCATTCTGGTCATAAATAAATATTATGATGTCGGTGATGATAGTTACAATCAAACGGACCGAGGATGGGTGACCATCTCTTTCATACCGAGCGTCCTCCAGATCTCAAAATAGACGTTAAGCTGTCAGCATCGGCTGTCCCTCGTAAGTATATTTTTGTCAGTAGTGACAGATAGCCAGATGCCCAAAAGTCTGAAAACCTGTCTTACCGCGAGAATCGTGTTTTCCGGTAACAGGATACCCCTAGGTAATACTGGCTGCCAGACTTTCAGACTTCTGACGACCCGTAACGTCTGTCAAAGATCTACGAATGTCAGCCGGGACCTACAGCTTACATAGTTTCCGAGTCACGGAAGAATCACGAAATGTAAAAGATGGTCACACATCTACGGACCAACACTGGCAAGCGTAGCTTAACCGGATGAACCGACCCGAGCGGCTGTTATTACTTAGCCACGAGCTAGATGAGGTGTTGGGGGCCAAAAACAATATTATTATTCAGTACATTGTTAGCACAAGATAAGCACTAACAGCCGCACAGGTCGATCCATCAGGTTAAGCTACGCTTGCCGGGGTCGGCCGTGGATGGGTGACCATCTTTACATACCGAGACTCTTCCGTGCCTTGGAGCACGTTACCGGCTGTCATTTGCGCATCTTTGACAGTCGGGTCGTCAGAAGCCCGAAAATCTGACAGCCAATCTTACCAAGGTGTATGGTACTGCCCAGTTACTGGGTTGTGGAGGTCAGATAGGCAGTCGCTCCATGTAAAATACTGGTATTCAGCTGCATCCGGTTAGACTGGAAGCCGACTCCGACATAGTTGGGAAAAAGCTAAGCAGATGATGTTAGCACAAGATTCCCACGTTTACGAAGCGAGACGTTAGAAGTTCCAAGTGATGGTTAGAGAACAATAGACTTCGATATAAGTTAGTATGTACACTGGACTACTAATTCAACTAAAGTTGTTAGCAAATGTGCTCTGAATATTTGCATTTGCCTTTGTGCAGAACATTCCAAAACAAGATTTAGCTATCAAGGCGATTCAGTACAGCTCTGAAGTTAGTTGTAAGTGTGAAATTAGGCACTTAACACCGACGTGGAAGTGTAGCTAGCAAAGATTTCCACTCTCGAGACTTGTACAAAAGATTGTAGGTCAATAATAATATCCTTGGACATTTTACACAACGCCATATAGTCCAAAGCTAAGAAACCTAATGCTTATGTTAACGATATGGCTGATAAACTACTTATAATTTTTTTTTTGTAAATACTTACATATTATAGATAGAAAAACACCGAGACCTGAACAAATACTTGTAGGTCGCACAAATATTTGTTCCGTGCGGGAATCGAACCCGCAACATGCTGCGCAGCAGTCAATCGCTTAACCGTGTCATTTGTCAGTAAAAGAGATACATACCTATATTGATAGTCGATCACTGTATGTTCGTACCGCTGGCGAGTACTCGTTTGTCAAGAGACAAAATGATAATTGTCGAAGAGCGAACTTGCTCATTGAAGCTGACACTTGCTTAGCGAGTGTAATAATATCTACCGCGCCGAAGGCTACTTTCTGACTTATTACTAACTAGTATTACTAACAGGTCATAAACCACCTCTGTACCAAGTTTTATCCAGATTCATTCAGCTGTTCGAGCGTGAAGAAGGGACAAACATACAAAAAACTCAAACTCAAAGTATTTATTTCAAATAAACCAATTACAGGCACTTTTGAATTGTCAAGGTGTCGGTCAGTCAGAGAGATGAAGCTAGTTGCCTATTCCAAAGCACCTATGGAGAAGAACGGGCAAGAAACTCCATGGACACTCTTTTAAACAATATATGGTTACAAAAAATTGGTTACATAGTTCATATTAATATTATACATGTGAGAACGATGCAGAACGTTAAAAGCATCCGATATAAAATATGTAAAAACTATCCAAAAAATAAATTAAAACAAGCCTTAGCCGCTAAGAGATGACCAGTCCCTACTGACAGCGCCCGTTCACGAACATGACGCACATATTAGCACCATTCAGCTCAACCATTTTGAAGGGAGCTAAATGATCCAACACACACGCCACCATCAGCGAGACATTAAAGTGAGCATGGCATACTCTCAGCCGCCAGGGCACATTCAAGTCAATGTATACGTACCCAACAAATGGTCGCTTTATAGTAGGTACATAGTACTCACATATGTGCTAAACAATTATACAATATTAAGAGATTGAATTTATACAATGCAAAGATAGTTTTTTTTGTTGTTGATCTTCCGCAGCTCCAACAGTTTTTAGTAATCTAATCAATTAGTTTATGCGCCCTTGTGGAGCTAGACTAGCATTGACCCAAGCATTTTTATCAGTTATGTAATCTCCCAATTTATAATACGCTTGGCTGCATAGTGTGCGTTTTATACAAGTTTTAAATTTTGTTTCATTAAGTTCAAGAATGTGGGGAGGTATTTTATTGTAACATTTTAAACAGTACCCCATGAAAGATGAATCTACTTTAGCCAGCCTGAAACCTGGTTGAACTAATTGGTCCCTATTTCTAGTGAAATAATTGTGTCTTTCACCTCTTTTACTAAAAAGATGCAGATTTTTCCTTGCGTACATGATGTTTTCATAGATATATTGACAAGGTACAGTCATGATGTTAATAACCTTAAACCGTTCTCTTAGAGAATCGCGCCTACGGAGATTATATATGGCTCTGATAGCTCATTTCTGCAGAATAAAAATTGAGTCGATGTCTGCAGCTCGGCCCCAAAGTAAAATACCGTAAGACATGATACTATGAAAATAACTAAAATAGACTAGCCTCGCGGTATCTACATCAGTATACTGACGGATCTTTCTGACAGCATATGCTGCAGAACTTAGCCGTCCTGCAAGAGATGTTAAATGAGGACCCCATTGTAGCCTTGAGTCGAGCGTGATCCCTAGGAAAACAGTTTTATCGACAAAATCTAGTTTCTCTTGATTCAATACTATCTCACAATCACTACTTTTAACATTTGGTAAAGAAAATCTTATGCACTTAGTTTTTTTTCCATTTAATACTAAATTATTTGCAGTGAACCAATTTTGGACCTGCAGTAGGGCGTTATTTACGTCGTCAAAATTTTTTGCACGTCTATCTATCTTAAAAATTAAAGAAGTGTCATCAGCAAATAACACCATTTGTGGTTGATTTTTTAATAAATGGAGAAGATCATTTATGTATACTAAAAAGAGGAAAGGACCCAATATAGAACCTTGTGGCACACCCATTTTTACTTTTAAACCGAGTGAATTTACACCTTTTATTTGAACTTGCTGTTGTCTGTCATTTAAATAAGATTTTATCAAACTAAGCGCAAGTTTCCCAAGTCCGTAATGCTCTAGCTTCAACAGCAAGGTTTCGTGATCAACGCAATCAAATGCCTTGGAGAGGTCACAAAAGATTCCTATGGCGTCTTGAGCCTCTTCCCACGCATTGATTTCAATTTTCGATTGTCAAAAGTACATACATCTTTTATGGGGTTCTGTGTTAAATGTTACAACAAAATACCTTGTGACATACTGCAATTAAATGAAAGAAAATTTAAAACTCATATTAAAAGTACACTTTGTAAACAAGCTTATTACAAATTAGAAGATTATATCAAAGATAAGGATGCTTGGAAACATGCTGGTCCTGCTCCACAGGACAATCTAGTGTCTAGACAAAATCAAACTGGTTGCTAAGTAAATTAGGTAATTTGTACCATATTATTTTATTATATTGGAATAACTTCTCACACATTGATTAATTTATTATTATTAACTTTTAGAATGTTTGTAAATATGTGAGCACCATGCACTTATGACATTAATTATGTCATAAGTTTACTTGCCACTGCTACATGTGTTTTTCTTTTCACCTTTTGTGATGTATTGTTTTTATTCTGGGTACATCGTCTTCACATATAATGTTATAATACATGTATACAAAACATTGTGAAACATTTTAAAAGAGTAACGGTGGAGTTTCTTGCCCATTCTTCTCCACACGAAACTACTTTTTGGAAGGGGCGACTAGAATCAGTTCTATTTCTTGTTCATTTTGACGTTCAAAAGTGCCATTCTTGTGCCTATTTGAAATAAATGTTTTGACTTTGACTTTGATTGAAAATGTGTTTTAATAAGGTCACACCGGCGTCAGTTGTACAACGTCCTTTGGTGAAACCATACTGTTGATCGTTAAGTATTTTATTCGTGTTAAAATGATTAAGCATTTGATAAAGCATTATCTTTTCAAAGATCTTGCTGAAAACCGGCAGCACGGATACGGGTCTATAATTATTGGTGTCTTTACTGTCCCCGGATTTGAAAAGTGGTATTACCTTGCTGTATTTCATTAAATCCGGGAAGATGCCTTGATCCACACATAAATTAAATATGAAGGCTAAGTAAGGTGCTATCGTCTCAATGATCGAGGTGCAGACTTTACTGGACATTCCCCAAAGATCTTCGGTTAATTTGATTTTAATTTGTTTAAAAGTTTTAATCACCATTATGGGGTTAATATGCTTAAAGTTGAATTCAATCAGGCAGGGTGAAACGTTTGCCTTTACTAAATCAAAAGAGAGGGAAGGCGAGGAATTTAGAGTTTCAGTAGTTTTTAGGGGAATACTGGTAAAGAAATTTACAAATTCTTGAGCTACTTGTTTGCTATCACAAATGGAACCACATGACGTCTCTAGTACGTAATCTGAACTATGTCTTTTGCTACTGTTCGTTTCGTTGTTGATAATTTTCCAAACCGTCTTTATTTTATTTTCAGCTGATTTAACCTTGTTGCTAATGTATTTGGATTTAGCTGCTTTACAAGTTTTCTTAAAAATTCTCGAGTAGTTAGCAACATACTTATTAAAAGATTCTGTGTTAATAAAAGGCTTAAGGCCATAAAGCTCGAAAAGTCTTTCCCTACTTTTCCTGAGTCCTTTAGTGGCCCAGTCACTAAATACAAATTTAGGGTTTATAGTTTTAGTTTTCTTCTTAAAACAATTATTAAACTCAGTTTGCACTACGTTAAAGAATTCCTTATACAAAATATTAATATTTTTCAAAGATAGTTCCTGATCACTTAACTTACAATTTAATGCGACATTAAATTTATTTAAATTAACAGATGTTATAGGTCTGGATTGTATTAGGATTTTTTGTATTGTTGTGTTGGACTCAAAAGTTACAGTTTGACCACTGTGATCAGAAGGGAGATAATTAACTATGGCTTTATCTAAATAGTCGCAGCAACAGAAAACATTATCAATGCATGTAGCAGTAGACATAGTTATTCGGGTTGGTTCTAAAAACACATTTGACAAATTAAATGATTTAAACAAATTTAATAATCTACTTGAATTGGAATTATTTTCTAAAATATTAATGTTAAAGTCACCACAGATAACTACTGATTTATTACCAGTAGCAAGTTTTGCCAAAACATCTTCCATGACTGCCTCAAATATTGAGTAGTTTTGATAATTAGGGGGTCTGTAAACGCACACTATAACATGCTTATCCAGCTCAACACAAGAGAGCTCAATGCTATGCTCAACCGAAAGTTCAACTATGTCCTCACGAGTTTTTGATTTAATACAACTTTTAATTAGGATTAGTGATTACAAACTCACACACTCATAAACTTTCGTCTTTATAATAATATTATTAGTGTGATTCAATGGTATTGTGAGAAATCAATTTAAGGTACCAACAGCGCCCAACTTAATTGCCAGAGGACATTGCTCGCAGAACAGATGGAGCCCAAAAGGTTCTGTCGGAGGGTTCTGTCAGGGTTATGTCAGACTGTTACCGCCTAAAACCTTGCTGTTCCATCTGCTACCAGGAGTCGTAGGTCCGAGAGATACTTGCACATTCGTCGCACTCCTGCTGGTATCAGCCCGCCATGCCTATCGGGCCCTGTCACTAATTGCGGCCGACGGCAAGTCCCAAATAGAACATAGCGTGCTATCTCTTTAAGCCTGACCGTTCGAGCGGCGACACACCAACCTTTATATCCTCAAAATTACAGTACGGTGTGACTCGAATCCCCGAAATGCCCCATACAATATAAACAAAAGACTATTTGCTGGACAGACCTGTCAACCTTATTGAAGTCAACGAGATAAGGGGGGTTCTCAACACCCCGAAGTGAATGGGCCTGATACAATGTGATAATATAGCACTATCAACAATGAACAACCGTTTTCAAAAGATCTTTCGAATGAAAACCTTCTTTTTCAAAGTAGCTATGAGTTTTTCAAGGTATTACAAAGGTGGATTTGTGTATCGTATTTTGTTATAAAGATGGAAATATGAATAACCTGAGATAAAAAAGATCTTTTTGACTTTTCATTTTTCTTTCAATATTTTCCGTGAATGGTCTTTCTTGACTTGTAGCTAAACAATGTAATCTTCTTTATATATAAAAATCATTTGCTGTTCGTTAGTCTCGCTAAAACTCGAGAACGGCTGGGCCGATTTAGCTGATTTTGGTGTTGAAATGTTTGTCGTAGTCCAGGGAAGGTTTAAAAGGTGAGAAAAGGTAGGTGGGTAGGTAGGGTAGGTAGGGTAGGTAGGGTAGGTAGGGTAGGTAGGGTAGGTAGGGTAGGTAGGGTAGGTAGGGTAGGTAGGGTAGGTAGGGTAGGTAGGGTAGGTAGGGTAGGTAGGGTAGGTAGGCAGGGTAGGTAGGGAAGGGTAGGTAGGTAGGTAGGTAGGGTAGGTAGGGTAGGTAGGGTAGGTAGGGTAGGTAGGGTAGGTAGGGTAGGTAGGGTAGGTAGGGTAGGTAGGGTAGGTAGGGTAGGTAGGGTAGGTAGGGTAGGTAGGGTAGGTAGGGTAGGTAGGGTAGGTAGGGTAGGTAGGGTAGGTAGGGTAGGTAGGGTAGGTAGGGTAGGTAGGGTAGGTAGGGTAGGTAGGGTAGGTAGGGTAGGTAGGGTAGGTAGGGTAGGTAGGGTAGGTAGGGTAGGTAGGGTAGGTAGGGTAGGTAGGGTAGGTAGGGTAGGTAGGGTAGGTAGGGTAGGTAGGGTAGGTAGGGTAGGTAGGGTAGGTAGGGTAGGTAGGGTAGGTAGGGTAGGTAGGGTAGGTAGGGTAGGTAGGGTAGGTAGGGTAGGTAGGGTAGGTAGGGTAGGTAGGGTAGGTAGGGTAGGTAGGGTAGGTAGGGTAGGTAGGGTAGGTAGGGTAGGTAGGGTAGGTAGGGTAGGTAGGGTAGGTAGGGTAGGTAGGGTAGGTAGGGTAGGTAGGGTAGGTAGGGTAGGTAGGGTAGGTAGGGTAGGTAGGGTAGGTAGGGTAGGTAGGGTAGGTAGGGTAGGTAGGGTAGGTAGGGTAGGTAGGGTAGGTAGGGTAGGTAGGGTAGGTAGGGTAGGTAGGGTAGGTAGGGTAGGTAGGGTAGGTAGGGTAGGTAGGGTAGGTAGGGTAGGTAGGGTAGGTAGGGTAGGTAGGGTAGGTAGGGTAGGTAGGGTAGGTAGGGTAGGTAGGGTAGGTAGGGTAGGTAGGGTAGGTAGGGTAGGTAGGGTAGGTAGGGTAGGTAGGGTAGGTAGGGTAGGTAGGGTAGGTAGGGTAGGTAGGGTAGGTAGGGTAGGTAGGGTAGGTAGGGTAGGTAGGGTAGGTAGGGTAGGTAGGGTAGGTAGGGTAGGTAGGGTAGGTAGGGTAGGTAGGGTAGGTAGGGTAGGTAGGGTAGGTAGGGTAGGTAGGGTAGGTAGGGTAGGTAGGGTAGGTAGGGTAGGTAGGGTAGGTAGGGTAGGTAGGGTAGGTAGGGTAGGTAGGGTAGGTAGGGTAGGTAGGGTAGGTAGGGTAGGTAGGGTAGGTAGGGTAGGTAGGGTAGGTAGGGTAGGTAGGGTAGGTAGGGTAGGTAGGGTAGGTAGGGTAGGTAGGGTAGGTAGGGTAGGTAGGGTAGGTAGGGTAGGTAGGGTAGGTAGGGTAGGTAGGGTAGGTAGGGTAGGTAGGGTAGGTAGGGTAGGTAGGGTAGGTAGGGTAGGTGGGGTAGGTAGGTAAGGTAGGGTAGGTAGAGTAGGTATCATCGTTAAGACAGGACAACGTCTGTTGGGTCAACTAGTACCTAAATAAAATACTTAAACAAATTAGAGAACTGTCTATGAATCAGCATGTGGCTCTGTCTCGCATGGGGTCGAAGCATTATGCTGAGCGATATCTTTTTTGCGCGGATGTGACGCATATTTTCCCACAACTTGTTTTTTTTTACTGCATCATGTTTGCCGCAAATAAACGTATGTATTTTCTTTCTTTTTCTCTCTGAAATATTTTAAATCATGAGTGGGTAATAGATAATACCTTTTGTAATTTTATGGATTTTTGTAATTTAAAGTATGTGACAAAATATTACTTATAAACTAGTTAAATACATTATAAAGGTACAATAAGACATATTGCATTGGTATGTATAATATTACATTATTCTGACAACACTGTTAAAATTAAAGCTTATTTATTAAGTTATTTTCTTTAAAATATTTGTAACTATGCTTGTCAATGGCGAGACATGTAGAACATAACCTTACTCAATCAATCTGCCGAGCGTTTTGCCAACTATGTTGGGGTCGGCTTCCAGTCAAACTGGATGCAGTTGAATAGCAGCATTTTACATGGAGCGACTGCCTATCTGACCTCCACAACCCAGTCCGTAACTAGGTAATAAAGGTAAGGTACCCCTTGGTAAAACCGGCTGTCAGACTTTCGATCTCTAACGATGTGATGCCGGGACCAACCGGTGCTTTCCGAGGCACAGAGGAGTCTCGATATGTAAAAATGATCACCCATCCACGGACCAACCCCGGCAAGCGTAGCTTAACCTGATAGATTGATCCGTGCGACTGTTATTACTTAGCCATACATAACCTTTGTATTAACATCCTTATTGTACAGAGGCCAGCACATGTTACCACAATCTGTCAAATTTCTTTGATGGTATTTCAACATTATTGCAAAGACATAAGGTTCATTTTTAATTGAGAAAATTTGACAGTTAGGGATAGCTTGATGTGCTGGCGTCTGTAGAGTCAAGGAAATTAATTGTTTAACAAATTGATGTCTTACGTCAATTTCCCGTTTTCAAGTTATTTTATCATCGTAAATAAAAATATTCTATGTATTCTATTACATTCTAAGGAGCTCGTGGCTAAGTAATAACAGCCACACGGATCAATCCATCAGGTTAAGCTACGCTTGCCAGGGTTAGTCCGTGGATGGGTGACCATTTTCAGATATCGAGACTCCTCCGTGCCTCGGAAAGCAGGTTAAGCCGTTGGTCCCGTCTGTCATTCGTGGATCTTTGACGGTCGTAACGGGTAGTCAGAAGCCCGAAAGTCTGACAGCCAGTCTTACCAAGGGGTATCGTATTACCCAGTTAGTGAATGGGTTGTGGAGGTCAGATAGGCAGTCGCTCCATGTAAAATACTGGTATTCAGCTGCATCCGGTTAGACTGGAAACCGACCCCAACACAGTTGGGAACAGGCTAGGCAGAGATTCTATTACATTCTAAGCAAGTTTTGTATCGCAAGTAGTACGCTACCTAATGATCACTAGATTGACAAGTTTCTGATAGCTAAAATAATGATGTTAATATACATATCGGCCACCGCGATAGCTGCTCACCCCATAATCTAAGCGTTTGAAGATAAACAGGGTGCAAGTGTTTATGGCTAAATTAGGTCTCGTTAAGATACCGTCAGCGGGTTAGCTTAGTTTAAAATGTAGATTTACGTTACGTTGGGTGATGACGTAACCTCTACAGAACTTATCGCGTGAAGTGCGTGAGCTGTCATTCCACCGAATGCTAGGAATTGACACTATTGACAGCTCAATATAAACTCATTTCACCTTCGTTTTCACGGAGAGATATTTACAGAATACAGTCTAATAACACTACGATCTGGGGCTTAGATAATTGACAATCACTCCGTGTCGATTCGATTTCAAAAATTGTTGAGCGAACAATTCGCTATCACAGCGATTCGGATAGTGAAGAACGCCACTTGTGGACGCTAAGTATGATAATATTGAAGTTTCGTTACACAATTTGATATGATTGATCACTTGACATTTCGAAAGCTTATGCCAATTCTATACATTTCGGATTTATCGAATTTCGTTATCGTTAATGAAAATGACCCTGAATAGTAAAGAAAATGCCAGGCTATATTTAACTCTAAATTAAGTGCTTGGAATATTAAATACCGTGCTTATACAATTACTTAGAGCACGCACACTTCTTATCGATAACGTTAAAATTACGGTAGTAAATAAGCCTTACACTGTATTTTTCTTTCATGACCGGACGTGTACAATAATTTAATGCTGTTAAAATTATACACCACATAACACCTTAAATTTAACATTAGTTATTGTCACGATGTAGGAAATTGAAAAAGTCCCATTCTTGCGTGATGGAAAAGAATGGTTCAGAAAAAAACAGTCAAGTGCGTGTTGGACTACGCATGCGTGTCGAAGTTCGGATGATAATTATCCAAAGAACAAAATTAACATTGTCCTTTCAAAACATGTTCAACCAAACTTTCCAACTGCAAAAAGGTTGTCCCTACACACAATATTAAGGTATTTTTTTTTTGTTGTTATTAAGTTATTTTAATACTTTTCTTCCTTTCTATTCGTGTGGTTAGTGACTAACCTGGTGTCAGAGGTTTTTTTTGCTGCCCACGGGCCTCTGACTTCGTTTCACATGCTGTTGAGAAATATCTCTCAGAATCTCTCATTTTAATACTTTAGACTTTTTACAAGTTTTCCTGCACCTATTCTATGATTATAAAGCATATAGCATGTACACAGTTGGTTGATTTCAAAAGCAGTTTTCTCCTTAATTATTAAATGAAATTTTGTCACACACATTGCATTTTCGAATCCATAGATTTACCGAAAACGAGATACGATATTTTCGGTAAATCTATTTTACCGAAAATATCGTATCTCAAAGTTAAAACAGTTATTTTAAGAGAAAATCGCTTCTGAATTTTGTTAGGTGTATACATATTAAAGCTCGTGACTGTGCAGTTGACCACATGTCAAGAGTAGCAATTTTATAGTGTGTGACTGTAAGAACAGGCCAGAACATCAAGCTACCCTAATCTATAAAATTTCTTTGATAGATTTTCATCTTTATTGCAAAAGAATAAAGTTCAAGTTCAATTGGGAAAATTTGACAGGCTGCTATATAGATAGCTTCATCTGCTGGCGTCTGTACCTTATAGTCCCAAATCTTTGCACAAAATATAACTGTCTCCTATTTAAAATCATTCAACAAAACCCAAACATCACAAAACAAACCTTCTACCCTCACGTTTACAACCCAAAAAAAGACTGTAACACAGCAATAACATAACCGCTTAATACCGCCAAATAACCGTTATTAATACCGCTAAATAACCATTATTAACACGGTAAGCGCTACACGCACTTGACGTCACTGTAGTGGCGTAAGCTGAATATATCGCGAGGCTTAGTATGCCTCATTAATATACCATTTCGCGAAATCCCTGTTTTAGACTTACATGAGTATATAGGATAACCTTGGACTATTTAACGTAAATTCGCCATTGTTAAGGAGGTTATTTTCGAGTTGAGTTGCGAGGTAATTTCTGGGAGTTTTTGAACGTTGTTATAAGTTGAGAGCTTGAGTAATCGCGTTTCTATAAATACGTTTAATACGCTTAATACTGGGTCAGGGTTGAAAAACAGGAAAAATTAGGCTTTGTCAAATATAGTATTAGCCGAGTTAAACTAAGATAATAATTATATTAAACTTGCGGAAAACAAAAAATCATTTCTATATAGTAACAACTTATACACACTCAAATTAAACCCCACTAAATTAATTTATAAAGAACATCTTTTGGAATCAGCTGTTGGATGTGAACAGGGTGACCGTCTTGGACCAGTCATTTTTAGTTTGGCAATAAATCCAATAATCGACAACTAAATTCAACGTATGGTATTTGGATGACGGAACCCTAGGAGGTGATGTAGACACAGTCATACAAGATTTAACTTTAAAAAAAAACTGGCTCAGATATTAACCTTAGTAAATATGAAATTTATCTTTCCTTTTATTTTGTATTTATTTGTATAAAGTTAGTTAGAAAATCACTTAAATTTCATTTATTCAAACCAGGCTGAAAATCAGCGTCAAAATTACATAAGACAGTCTCTCCAAAACGCCCGCCCGTCACCACTTTCTAGTGCTTTAGTTGGGAAGAAGAAGTGGCGCAACAAACTCCCCAGCAGCACAGCTGTCTGTTAAGTTAGAAGAACTTGATTCTATACAGCGGAAGTACCCGCGCTTAAATATAAGACTTGGCTTCTCAATCCATAAATATACTCTCATTTTGGTACACGTACACTTGATGCGAGTATTAAACACCTGACGATCGATTCTGTAAAAATCTCACCGTAAAAACTCAGGTGAAGTGAACGTGAAGTGATCTGTCGTCCATCTACCTAATGCTAGTGACTGACACTATTGACAGGTCACTAGAAACTCACTTCATCTACGTTTAACGGCGAGAATTTTTCAGAATAGCGCTACAGACCTACGTTCCGTACGTTGTTTTAATCAGGTCTTTTTTTTTTTTTTAAGGCTGTGAAATCATCCAATGACTGCTCCCGCTCTGGGTGGAGCGGAAGGGAGTGTCAGACTCTTACTGACTAAAACCCATCCATGTTCCTTCCGTAGCCCTTTATGTTCCGGGGTAGCGGTAACCCTTTCGGACAATCCCGCTTATTTAATCAGGTCTGGCGTTAATAATAAATCCAGTCTTATTCCTTTTTCAAAACAAAAATAATCTTAAACACTTTTCAGTATTACCTTGAACAACAATAAAAGCGTGATCACATTACTTTTAAGTGTTCCTGTTTGTGTTCTTGGGTTTCAAGTTTCCGCACTCGCTGTCGCTTCCGCCACGACATCCGGCCTTCCCGCTCCGCCTATCACTGAGGCCCTGTTCATGGCCTCGAGCGACCCCTTGCGACTTGCGACAAGGGACACGTGCGCGCGTCACGTTTTCCGTCTATCAAAATCAAAAGTCATTTATTCAAACTAGGCCGCAAAAAAAAGGTCAAAAATACTTAAACTATAACATATTCATTTATTTCAGATGTCCAAGATCCATAAAATTGTTAGTAATACAAATTACAACAATGAAAGTGTACTAGAATAACAATGAAACACTAATGTTAGTAACTGTCTTAAATGTTTTGGTTCTAGGACATGCCAGTTTCTTCACGATGTTTTTCGTCACCGTTTTGAGAACTGTAGTGATGAAATTATTTACACAAAGTAAACCGCCTGCCAAGGTTCGAATCCACGACCTACCTACCACTGCTCTATTTCTTCTTTATCATCATATTAACCGAGCAACTACATTATTTATGCTGACATTACTTATTTATTTATTACAAGATAAAAGCCTCTCCAGGTCACCCAGATCATACTATCTGACCCTCATACCCACCCTTCATGCATCTGCCTAGCCTTTTCCCAACTATGTTAGGGTCGGCTTCCAGTCCAACCAAATGCAGCTGAATACCAGTAATTTACATGGAGCGACTGCCTATCTGACCTCCACAATCCAGTAACTGGGCAATACGATACCCCTTGGTAAGACTGTCAGATTTTCGGGCGTCTGACGACCCGTAACGACTGTCAAAGATGCACGCCGGGACCAATGGCTTAACGTGCTTTCCGAGGCACGGAGGAGTCTCGGTATGTAAAGATCCCATCCACGGTCAACCCCGACAAGCGTAGATTAACCTGATGGATCGACCTGTGCGGCTGTTAGTACTTAGCCACGAGCTCCTCACTCCACCCTTATACGGACAAATATCTACGCACAATATTATCCAAAGTATATATCTCTACAATTTATGGTACCCTCCCTCAGGATAAGGCTTTAAATCCACATTAAAACTTGTGAATAGCGCCTTAATTTAGAAAAGGGTAGGCAGGACTCTCGAGTTCCTATTTGTTATAAAAATTAGAGTACTCTGCGAATTTAACTGATTAGCGATTCTTGTGTAATGAAGCTCGTTTTTTAACTTGTGTGCGTTTCGACCGCGCGACCATGGCGTCATATTAAAAAAAAAACCATGCCAAGATTTTGTAAAAATTTGTCAAAGTTGATTCCCAAAACCATAAATTTGTCAAAGTTATGGTTAAAAAGTTATAAGGGTTTGAACGTGGCCGCGCCATCGAAACGCGGAGAACCGCGCGGCCACGGAGATCTCTAAAACTAAACGTTGCAGAGACCTGAAATTCAGGTAAATAACAGATTGAATTTGTAAAAAATTTGTAAAAATATAGAAAAAATTCCCAGGTCAATATTTTAGGAGCTATAAGACTAAAACTCCATGGCCGCGCCATTGAAACGGTGAAGAACACGTTATCGCCGATATCTCGCTGAAAAAGCTTCGCAGAGGTCTGAAGTTTTTTGTAAAACCTAGATCTGAATTTGTCAAATAGTGTAAAAATGCACAAAAATATCCTAGGTTAATATTTTAGGAGCTATAAGACTAAAACGGTGAAAAACACGTTATCGCCGATATCTCGCTGAAAAAGCATCGCAGAGGTCTGAGGTTTTTTGTAAAACCTAGATTTGAATTTGTCAAATAGTGTAAAAATGCACAAAAAAATCCTAGGTTAATATTTCAGGAGCTGTAGTACGGTATCGCGTAGAAATATGTCGTGATTATCTACCGAAGAAAGTAAGAGTAAAGCGAGTTTTTTATTGTAAACAACACCTATTAATATGTAAAACTATATAAAACCTGGCAAAATGATTTTTTTTTCGGTTTTTATAACTTTTGATACGTCTTGAATATTTCAATAGGGTGACCATGGCTTTTTGTTTACAGAAAACTTTCCACCTATCGTTTTAGAAATCACTAACTGTTCCTCGCAGTTTCACCCGCTTAATGCAAAATTCGAATGAATACTATGCAGTAGTTTTTGTGTTTATCCCGGACAAATAAACAGACAGACCAAATTCTAAAAACTATATTTTTGACGATTTTATTATATAAGGTGTATCTGTTCCAACACGAAATATTTTAAGAGCAACATCTAACGGTGGTAAAGATTCCATAGAAGCGAAAAAAAATAATTTATCTAAGTATTTTTTATTTTACGTAATTATTTTAATTTTAAAACTGCTTGACACATTTGGTATGAAACCTTCAGCGGCCGCACGCGCGCTCGGTGCGTCTCGTGACCGGTGACGGCTATCTATTCTGTGTCGAGCAGCGTGTCAGGGCGGTAGCGTTCGCATGCATGTCTCCGGCCTGCGCGCGACCGCGCGAGTTTGGTAATCATTTCGCGTCCTACTGACGGTTACCGTGCTCCACATACTGTGTGCTGCCGGACGCAAATGTCCTCACCTCGTATTACATGGGATCTAACAATATCACTGGTGACCTGTGTCGGTCGTACAAAAATACAGCACTGCCTATCTCTTCGCGGAATGCAGGCGTGATGATGTTAAAAATAAACCAATTGTAGACTTCGTAGCTGTTCTTGTTTAAATAGCTTATCGCTTCCAATAATAATAAATGTCAAACTAAAATACAAAACCTAAATTAAGAAATTCCTTCCTTAAACTTATACGAAAAAGAGCCTAGATGCGATTAAAACAATACCTACAAACATGTGGAAACTAGGTAAATACTAATAAACAGCTGACGGGTGAGTGCATCTTGAGTTCACAACGGTTAATGACCTGTTTGTGTAGATCGGATTTATTTGATCGATAGGCAGACGTGAATGTTTTAGGTTCTCTCGAGAGATAAATAGCTTGCCATGTTATTGTGGAATAACATACGGCATTAAAACCTATTGAATGATTAAATAACTACATTACGTTAAGATTATAAGTTTTGTCGAGTAGTCTTTTTACAGGCAAACAACATGTTTATTAGATCCGTGGTTGAATGGTAGGTATGCTATTTAAACCGTTAGGATAATAGTGTTCTGTGTAGGTATTGAACTCAAGACTTTTAATGATTGGTAGAGTTTAACTTAATTTATTAATACCGAACCTAGTATCTACTAGGCGTAATCTGCAGTCTAGGTCTGTGGTCTAGGTACAAATCTACACTACTTAGGTACCTACCTATTGATCCTTATTCCCCATCACACTTAACACACACATACACACACACACCACACATGAACACTGAACCGTGTCTGGAAATGATCCGGCCGGTATACCCATAGGGCATTGTTACGTTCGTTGCCCGAAGCCCGACGCGTATTAACTAATGCGCGTGCGTTGCAATATGCGGGTTGCTTGGCACTGAACTCGGTGAGTCAGGTGCGCGCGCGGCTCGCCTGCCGCCGCCGCGGAGCCAACGCATTCTATTGTTCCGCGCGCCGTCTAGTCTCGCCGCCCGCTTCAATGACGGTAGGTAAATACAACGTATGGTTTAGCGTAATGGATATAAAAAATGGGAAGGAGCCAGTATTTTTATGTAAGTCAAATAATTTGAAATTATTAAATTTTTTAAATAATATATCCTTAGATAATTTTTTTTTCCTTTCTATGGAATCTTTACCACCGTTAGATGTTGCTCTGAAAATATTTAGTGTTGGAACAGATACACCTTATATACTAGCTGTCCCTAGCGGTTTTACCCGCGTAGTGCCCGTTCCTGTGGGAATTTTGGGATAAAAACTTTCCTTCTTGTCCTCAGGCTATGGACTATTTCTGTACCAAATTTCATTTAAATCGGTTCAGTAGTTTTGCCGTGAACGCGAGACAGACAGACAGATTTACTTTCGCATTTATAGATAATATTAGTATGGATAAATAACTTTACACAACATTCGTAATTTCTGTAAGATTATTTGATGAATTATTGTGTACTCAAACACATAAGTTTTGTCTAAGACTAAATACTTAACTCATGCTTTTTAACATTCACAGTCGTCGTTTTACTTCCTTACCAACAGGAAGTAAAACGACGACTGTACAACAAAAAAGCCTTTGGTGGGAAGACGGGGTGCGCGGCGTTCCGTTCGCTCCTGTTGTACTGTAGTCTGTGGCATTATGATTAATTTCTTCAGTGCAATTCAATGTTGAAAAGCATGAGTTATTTCTGATATACTACTGCTAATGGGGTATTTATAGGGTGTTATTTCTGGCTGATTTTAGTCTTAGACAAAACTTATGTGTTTGAGTACACAATAATTCATCAATGAATGAAATTTGGTACAGAAATAGTCCATAGCCTGAGAAAGGACAAGAAGGAAAGTTTTTATCCCAAAAATCCCACAGGAACGGGAACTACGCGGGTAAAACCGCTGGAGACAGCTAGTATATAATAAAATCGTCAAAAATATAGTTTTTAGAATTTGGTCTGTCTGTTTATTTGTCCGGGATAAACACAAAAACTACTGCATAGTATTCATTCGAATTTTGCATTAAGCGGGTGAAACTGCGAGGAACAGTTAGTGATTTCTAAAACGATAGGTGGAAAGTTTTCTGTAAACAAAAAGCCATGGTCACCCTATTGAAATATTCAAGACGTATCAAAAGTTATAAAAACCGAAAAAAAAAACATTTTGCCAGGTTTTATATAGTTTTACATATTAATAGGTGTTGTTTACAATAAAAAACTCGCTTTACTCTTACTTTCTTCGGTAGATAATCACGACATATTTCTACGCGATACCGTACTACAGCTCCTGAAATATTAACCTAGGATTTTTTTGTGCATTTTTACACTATTTGACAAATTCAAATCTAGGTTTTACAAAAAACCTCAGACCTCTGCGATGCTTTTTCAGCGAGATATCGGCGATAACGTGTTTTTCACCGTTTTAGTCTTATAGCTCCTAAAATATTAACCTAGGATATTTTTGTGCATTTTTACACTATTTGACAAATTCAGATCTAGGTTTTACAAAAAACTTCAGACCTCTGCGAAGCTTTTTCAGCGAGATATCGGCGATAACGTGTTCTTCACCGTTTCAATGGCGCGGCCATGGAGTTTTAGTCTTATAGCTCCTAAAATATTGACCTGGGAATTTTTTCTATATTTTTACAAATTTTTTACAAATTCAATCTGTTATTTACCTGAATTTCAGGTCTCTGCAACGTTTAGTTTTAGAGATCTCCGTGGCCGCGCGGTTCTCCGCGTTTCGATGGCGCGGCCACGTTCAAACCCTTATAACTTTTTAACCATAACTTTGACAAATTTATGGTTTTGGGAATCAACTTTGACAAATTTTTACAAAATCTTGGCATGGTTTTTTTTTTAATATGACGCCATGGTCGCGCGGTCGAAACGCACACTTTAACTTTGTGTCATACACTAACAGTTTTTTTTTTAATAAAAGGCATATTAATAAATCATACTGCCTATCCTTTTCCCAACTAAGTTGGGTCGGTTTCCAGTCTAACCGGGTGCACCTGAATATCAATATTTTACATGGAGTAACATGGAGTTACATGGAGTAGTTTGATACCCTTAGTAAGACTGGCTGTCAGATTTTTCGGGCTTCTGACGACCCGTAACGACTGCCAAAGATCCACGAATGACGGCCAGGACCAACGGCTTAACGTGCTTTCCGAGGCACGGAGGAGTCTCGATGTGTAAAGATGGTCACCCATCCACGGACCAACCCCGGCAAGCGTAGCTTAACCTGATGGATCGATCCGTGCGGTTGTTATTACTTTGCCATGAGTTCCTCAAAAGGCATATTAATAGTCTATTATAAAAAGTCCCCGAATTCTTCTTCTTCGTGCCGCTGGGACTGTATGTCAGATTTTGCTAGCCAAAAATTCGCCATTTCCAGGGTGTCGTCGGTGGCAACTCAGAGATCACTTAGGCTGTACTTAT
Organism: Hyppa rectilinea; assembly: GCA_951799385.1. NCBI lineage: Eukaryota > Metazoa > Arthropoda > Insecta > Lepidoptera > Noctuidae > Hyppa > Hyppa rectilinea. The sequence goes on along the minus strand of OX637324.1, from coordinate 1,543,164 downwards.
GGGACACAGAAGGCTGGATAGGAGGTGGAGCATAATTGGCGACACAGCTGCACATCCACACCCTGCTACCGTCCGTCGAGGTAACTGCATTTTACCAGGTTGGTTGTAAACATCGTGAGGAAACCGGCACGTCTGAAAGATATTTTTTAACAACATGTGAAGCTAAGTCAGAGTTTTTAAGCTGCCCATGGGCGCAGCTTAAAAACTCTGACACCAGATTAGTCACTAACCACATGAAAAGAAGAAGAACCAGGTAGGAGTTACTTCTTCCCACTTGCGCCCGAAAACGACTCAGGGACTTCCAAGTTGACCATGGAAGGTCCTGCAGAGAAATGTTCTTTTGGTGGAAGATAGTAAGTAGGAGAGGAAAGAGTGTCCTGTCTCAGTTTGCAAAGGGCAACGGTGGCTGGGTTAGCCACATTAAAAAGCAGAAAAATAAAAGACACATGTTTTCCCATGACAACGAATGATCTCTTGGATTCTAATGCAACAATTGATCTGTTTGCGGATGAATGGATGGAGATTTTACTGGCGTGTCAGAAGTCTCTCACAGAATTCATGAAAGTATTGCAAAGTAACTGCTCCCGTTATCACCCGCTGCTCCGCTTCTATTGGTCGTAGCGTGATGTTACATAGCATATAGCCTTCCTCAATAAATGGACTATCCAACACAAAATAATAATTTTTCAATTCGGACCAGTAGTGCCAGAGATTATCGCGTTCAAACAAACAAACTCTTCAGGTATATAATATTATTATAGGTTTTTTTTTGTGTTTTTAAGAATTTTATATTTTCTAATTAAAGTTAAATAAAAAATAAAACAGAGCCGTCACATAACGAGGGCTGAGGGCACAATTTGCCACAGTTTCATTAAAACGCCAGTCAGAATTGTGACGTTCAATGACAGCTGTTATTTTGCGGCCAGTATAACGATGGCAACGAGGCATAATCAGCCAATTATGTACCCACAACTAGGACAGACTCCCTCTCTGTGGCCCACCCACAGGGGGTGGTATGCGTGGTTATACACCACAAGGGCATACTGCGAGATGATAGTGCTACTTCATAGGTACAGAGGCCAGCACATCAAGTTACCACAATCTGTCAAATTTCTTTGATAGTATTTCAACTTTATTGTAAAGATATAAGGTTCATTTTTAATTGAGAAAATTTGACAGTTAGGGATAGCTTGATGTGCTGGCGTCTGTACCATGTGAAAAAAGTTTCACTCAAAAATCTCAAACCATGAAGGTTCTATGTCAATTCGAAGTCATAATACAATAAAACGGCAATTTCATACTTTAACCCCTATTATTTTATCGAATCGCTTCTAAATAGGATAAAGATAAGGGAATACAGGTATGATGCTATTGATGATATAAATTCCAAGAAAAAAAAAATATTTTTAAGTTAGGAAGTCATTCTCTTTGGTTTAGTATTTTGGTTTTTAGCCACCGAAATTCGAAATTTAAAATTGTTATTTTGTTTGTAGTGTCTCAAACAAATTCATGTAGTCGCCAGCCCATCAAGTTACCACAACTGTCAAATTATCTCAATCGATTTTGAACTTAACACTCAACGCTTTAAGGTGTAAAATCATTTCACTTACTAAGTAAATAACAATGTTATTAGAGTTGTCAAACAATAAGAGGCCCGTTTTGACATTTGTCATCGCGACGTAACAAGTGAAGTAACTATACGACTCGGTACTCGATACTCACGATAAATCGATTCAAGTTTGTATGAGTATTTGATCGATTTGATTATGTATTGCAAAGTGCATTGGATTTAAGTTCTGATTAGAAAATTTAACTTAAACTTTACTTTTGTCGGTATTTTGAAATGATACAGTGGTACGAAAGGTCAATTTCGCGGAAGCTAAGTCATGTGCCGCTTGGTCAGAGACAAGCCTTTAGAAACCAATATCGCCAATTCTAATAAAATCGCTCATTGTTTTCAGTAAAGCACTAAAATCGAATGAAGCTGAGCACTTGTATTTAAAAAAAACACTGAGAACGTTACTATTTTTGAGACGATTCGTATAAATTAAAAATTGCATGCTACTATAAAGTTAGCGCAAAAAGAATACTCGCAATATATATTCCATCATATAATTATTTAACGCGCAAAAAAATTATGTATTTTTTTAAAACACTAAGTAATTAATTATTGTTCTAGGTCCTTTCTCAAATGTCAAAACGGGCCTTTTACATTTTCACAACTCTAGTGATGCTAGCTCAAAATCTTTCTGATCAAAATTAATAAAATTTATATGGGTGCTGTGCAAGCTTTTTGTACCAATATTTTTTGTTATCAGTCCACTATTGATGGAAATAACGGTTTAAAAAAATACCTAAAGATGAACAAAATCCTATTTCTTTTTTAAAGTCTGTTAATAAGAGGCAGCTGGGTTAATCACGCTCCGCAAGTGACACGTCATAACTTGGCTAATTAGCGTAGTTACGTCCTGTTTCTTTTTCTTTCCTGATAATAACGACATGGCGTCCTACTCCTACGTATAATCTAACTCTGGGTAAGCAACCTACGTACCCCTTTTTACTTATAATACCATTGGGTAAAACCCCAAGTGATGTTAATAAGTATATAGCTAGTACAGTCGCAGTCATGAAGTTACCACAAACTGTCAAATTGTCTACAATTGATTTTGAACTTAACTTTCAACGCTTTACGGTTTAAAATCATTTGGAGAAATTTGACAGTTTGGTATATATATATATGATAACTTGATGCGCTGGTGGTACTTACCGATACAGAAAACAAAAATAAGAAATTATTAATTGATTATACAGGAAATATTGCTGTGCGTAGTAGCGTTAGCCTGTAGCTGTACACATACTCTAATAATATTATAGACGGCTACGTAATAACAGCCGCACAGGTCGATCCATCAGGTTAAGCTACGCTTGCCGGGGTCTACATACCGAGACTCCTCCGTGTCTCGGTAAGTGCGTTAAGCCGTTAGTTCCGGCTTTCATTTTGTGTATCTTTGACGTTCGGTTAGTCGTTACGGGTCGGGTTAAAATTTGACAGCCAGTTTTACCAAGGGGTATCGTATTACCCAGTTACTGCGTTGTGGAGGTCAGATGAGCAGTTGGTATATGTAAAGTACTGGTTTCAGTTAGACTGGAAGTGGACCCCAACATAGTTGGAAAAGGCTAGGCAGATTGATTGTTTGTATGGATGGCAACAGGATCACCCTGTATACATAGGCCTACAGGATTTGTTTATTCGTTACCTAAACCCACCAAAAGACAAATAAAAACAAAAATTAAACAGACCGCAACACTTTCAAAAATTTTCCCTTTCGCACATATTTTATTTTCACACATAAAAACCAACCAACTTACCTTAAACCGCGGAGAAAATTAGAACCAAATTCAAATGTAAGGTATTTGACATTCCATCTGACAGCTCTCTTCACCAGTGGCGCCACCCCGAAATGTCAAGATATACTGGCAGGTTGTTAATGAAAGGAAACGAACTCATTAATCTCCCTTTGTGTTAGTGATTAATACACTTTTGTTTAGTCTGTGGTTGTAGGGTTGTTCGTGAAAGCAGCGTAAAATTGTAGGGTAGTCGGAAAATAATGAGAAGTGTTGTTAACTTCGTATCGGGATTATGTAATGTGGGGATTTTTGAAGATTAAGCAACCTTTTCTAAGTGAGTGTTGTGCATACAGCAAAATCTGCCTACCCTTTTCCCAACTATGCTAGGGTCAGCTTCCAGTCTAACCGGATGCAGCTGAATACCAGTATTTTACATGGAGCGACTGCCTATCTGACCTCCACAACCCAGTAACTGGGTAATACGATACCCCTTGTGAGACTGGCTGTCAGACTTTCGGGCTTCTGACGACCCGTAACGACTGTCAAAGATGCTTAAATGACAGCCGGGACCAACGGTTTAACGTGCTTTCCGAGGCACGGAGGAGTCTCGGTATATGAAGATGGTCACCCATCCACGGCCAACCACTGCAAGCGTAGCTTAACCTGATGCATCGACCTGTGCGGCTGTTATTACTAAACCACGCGCTCCTCTGTTGTGCTTACAGCAAAGGTATTTAAAATGCTACATAACATCAAGCCTTGATACCCTCAAGGTTTATGCAGGAGTTTAGCTAACACCCACATGTAGCCTTAGAATTGCCCTCAAATGTCATGATTTCATGTAATAGTCATTCTGTAGGATAATATTATGAACTTCAGCGGGATTATCCGAAAGTTTTACCGCTACCCCAGAACATAAAGGTCTTCTAAGGAAGGAACATGGATGGGTTTTAGTTAGTAAGAGTCTGACACTTCCTTGCGCGCCACCCAGAGCGGGAGGGGTAATTTTATAAATTCCCACACATAAAAAAAAAGTAGACCAGTCCAGTCAGTGCTCGCATTTGTTAATTATCTGTCATATCATCAACTGGTCAATCTATTCAATAGAACTTCCCAAACACTAGAACAGAAAAATGCGGCTTAAAACCAACCGGCCATCGTAAAAGCGTCTATCGAAGGAAACAAGACAAAAGCCTTGAATTTATTAATACAGAACAAATATAGAAGTTTCTCGGAAAACAGATTAATTTCTATTTACAGATAAACTCAAATATCAAGTTACTTAACGTAAAAGTTTTGGGCCTGGATGATTTCCCACCCTCAAAAAAATAAAAGGTAATATGAACTTGGAAGGTGGTATCGATGATTTTAATGACACATTTCTCTAAATAAGTCGAGGAGCTAGTGGCTAAGTACTAACAGTCGCACAAGTCGATCCATCAGGTTAAGCTACGCTTGCCAGGGTTGGCCGTGGATGGGTCACCATCTTTACATACCGAGATTCCTCCGTGCCTCGGCAAGCACGTTAAGCCGTAGGTCCCGGCTGTCATTTAGGCATCTATGACAGTCGTTACGGGTCGTCAGAAGCCCGAAATTCTGACAGCCAGTCTTACCAAGGGGTATCGTACTCCCCAGTTACTGGGTTGTGGAGGTCAGATAGGCAGTCGCTCCATGTAAAATACTGGTATTCAGCTGCATCCGGTTAGACTGGAAGCCGACCCCAACATAGTTGGGAAAAGGCTAGGCAGATGATGATGACTTCTGTAAATAAGTATGTGCTACGGCAGCAAATAATATTTTGATCAACATAAAACCATATAACTTGCAAATTGCATAAAACGTAAGAAAATTTGAATTTCGCGGGCTACCCTGAAGCTTTCACCTTAAGTAACTTCGAGTTGCCTACAGCTTGTTAACATTCAATTGTTTTTCCGTCAGTTCTCTAAATAAGTTGTCTGGCCGTAATGAAATCCTGTCCAGCAACGAAGTACTTGAAAATAAATTGTTTTTTAGATTTTAAATAGTCTACTTCATTTCAGCAATGTCAGTTTCAGGCTTGTAGTATTATCATTATATTACATTTTCGTCAAGTATTGCTGGGTTAGAACTTATTATGCTCTTTGCTTATTTATCTTGGATTTGACCCGGACTTTGTCCGTTGTTGGAATTGGCCGTAAAGTATGTGGAAAGCTAAAATATTCCAGTAAAAAATGTATAATATTACGACAGTAGATGTCAAAGATTAGGTAAAGTGGACAAGTCCTGCTTTAGTAGGAAGTCAGAATTATAAGTGAACTGATGAAGGTCCGGGCACCCTGTGCAGTAATCACTGGATTGGTCGTTGGAGTCTTGCTTGAAATAAGCCTATGTCCAGCTGTGGGCATATGATGATACGCCGGGCACAATAAATGATGGAATAGTTGATAATATCGCCTGATGACTATTGAATGGGCTATTGTACTCAAATACATTAAAAAAAGACCAAAGAAAAACCTTAGTTTTTGCCAAAATTTTTAATTGTTCATTTTTTAAAATTCTGTTGGAACGAAGTTCCTTATCGCGCGTTGTGAAAGGGGGCTAGACGGAAAAAATTCTTACGAAAAAGTTGTCACGACACTTTTTGCTATAGTAAGCTATTGTAAGCTGTGCGGCGTCGCATGTTTCTCTGTCTGTCTCTCTCTCTCTCTTATAGAAAGCAAGCCAGATATTTTGTGTTCAGAGTTTTGGTGACGTAGGTTTTGGTGACGTAGGTTTTGGTGACGAAGGTTTCGGTGACGTAGGTTTTGGTGACGTAGGTTTCGGTGACGTAGGTTTCGGTGACGTAGGTTTCGGTGACGTAGGTTTTGTTGTCGTAGGTTTCGGTGACGTAGGTTTTGGTGACGTAGGTTTTGGTGACGTAGGTTTTGGTGACGTAGGTTTTGGTGATGTAGGTTTTGGTGACGTAGGTTTTGGTGACGTAGGTTTTGGTGACGTTAGTTTTTTTAGCATACGCACTATAACCTCTCTTCTAATTAATCGAAAGGAACTTCGTTCCATCCCGGTGTCCCTTGACACCTCTCAAGTTTTTTATTTTGTTTTTTTTTCTCCGTGTTTCCTATGCGTTGTTGGTTCTTCTTCATCTACTAAGTTTTACCACTTACTTCATTGAGTGATCGTTTGTATACACATCTTAAAAAAAGTAAACATTTCTTGTTGTTCTCAGTGTTTCTAAATAAATTGTATTCTGTAATGAAAAGCTGTCCGTCAAACGCTCTCTTCTTGAAAATAAATTGTTTTCAAGAGCTTCGTAAAGGGTGTTACATACTTATTCGAGAGCATATTAAATTCCGCTGTATTAATTCCTTATTCTTCGTAATACAGTGTTATTTTATTCATATTATATTTACGTACCTAAAAAGACTTAAAATATTTTTAATAACTATGACTTGTACACACGGCTACACATCAAGCTATACATTTCCAGTTTAAGCTGATCTCGCATTGTATAGGATTTCCGTACGATGCGAGACCAGCGTAAACTGGTTTTGTATAGCTTGATGTGTAGCCGTGTGTACATAGTTATTATAAATATTTTAATTCTTTATAAAAGGCAGAAAAAAAAGAAAACAATAATTCGTCCACATCGCTGTCAAAAGTTCTAGCAAGGCAATGCTGATTCTTTGACCAAAAAATAGGTAGCCGTGGTCACGTGAAGAGTCGATCAACCGTTTGGCAATGTCTCGAAAAACATAGTGGACACTTGGACCCCATGGGGTTGAAACACGGCTCGAACATATAAGCCCCAATCAATTTTTTCAAATATATCGAACGATTTTAAACCTTAAAACGTTGACGGCTAAGTTCAAAATCGATTGTGAAAATTTGACAGTTTGTGTTAACTTGATGTGCTGGCGATTGTACAAGAAATGACCCGACGATATTACTACTCAAAGTTGGTTTTAATCCGTCTAGTGCCGATTGGAAAACTCCTTTCGGCATGCCCTCTTTGAATCAAGTTCAGGTTGGCTCGGCATAATTTGAGCAGCGATCGGGAAAATGCGAACATAATATATCGTACTATTGTAAATAATGCCGGTCCGGACAACTGTGTATCAGCGGGATTGTCCGAAAGGATTACCGCTACCCCGGAACATAAAGGGCTAAGATAGGAACATGGATGAGTTTTAGTCAGTACAATTCTGACACTACCTTCCTCTCCACCCAGAGTGGGAGGAGTCATTTGATGATTTACCACCGTAAAAAATAGACAAGTGTGTACCGGCCCTAAGACGTATGCATGGAGGGAGTCAATGAAGGAGCTTTTCATTCATTTTTCACGAAATCATTTAACTGTATTCTTTTGTTTTCATACAAAATAAACTGTTCACAGCTGGTTGGTTTTCACAAAAAGCTATTTATCAAATAAACGTTTTTTCTCTCTTTCTTATCTTGTTCTTTCTTTTTTCTTCTTTAAATATAAAAAAAAATATTACCCAGTCAGCAAGATGAACTGAAATATATTTTTAAGGTTAAGGTTATTTCAAAAGTCGAGTATTCAACTAAAAATTAAATCGAAGTCAAAGTCAAATCATTTATTTCAAATAGGCACAAGAAAGGCACTTTTGAACGTCAAAATCAACAAGGAATAGAGTTGATTCTAGTCATGTAGTTTCGTATGGATAGGAACTCAATTTCTTAGTGACAATACAAATTGGCAGATATATTTTCTGGTCCATTTGTTTACATTTTAATAATATACTTTTTGAACAGACCGTAATCATAAAGTCGTATCACCAACATAATATAATAGGCAAATCTTAAAGCTCGTTCGAATATAGTTGAGGACAAGGCTAGGCCGGTACCTCTTCTCCTAGGCAACGATTCCAGTGCCAAATAGCACAAGAAGCTGAATATCTTTGGCGAATCATCGGCAGATGGTAGTTATAAATCATAATCTATTGAAAAGACATGGTATACTGATTCATGCGATTGGTGGAAGGTACGAGAGACTAGCGGAAACTATTAATATTTAAAATTACTAACCGTTCTTCGAAAGACACATAAACATACCTCACAAACAGCCAGACACACAAATCCACACACAATATAAATAACCAATAAAGTCAAAGTCAAAGTCAAAGTCAAAACATTTATTTCAAATAGGCACAAGAATGGCACTTTTGAACGTCAAAATGAACAAGAAATAGAACTGATTCTAGTCGCCCCTTCCAAAAAGTAGTTTCGTGTGGAGAAGAATGGGCAAGAAACTCCACCGTTACTCTTTTAAAATGTTTCACAATGTTTGCATACATGTATTATAACATTATATGTGAAGACGATGCACCCAGAATAAAAACAATACATCACAAAAGGTGAAAAGAAAAACACATGTAGCAGTGGCAAGTAAACTTAATTATGTCATAAGTGCATGGTGCTCACATATTTACAAACATTCTAAAAGTTAATAATAATAAATTAATCAATGTGTGAGATGTTATTCCAATATTATAAAATAATATGGTACAAATTACCTAATTTACTTAGCAACCAGTTTGATTTTGTCTAGACACTAGATTGTCCTGTGGAGCAGGACCAGCATGTTTCCAATCATAATTATGTCTTTTTTTTAGGGTGGGAAATTTACAAATGTCCCCTCCCGTTCTGGGTGGAGCAGAAGGAAGTGTCAAGCTCTTACTGAGTAAAACCCATCTATGTTCCTTCCTTAGCTCTTCATGTTCCGGAGTAGCGGTAACCCTTTCGGACAATCTTGCAGATATCATAATATGTCTATCAAATTAATCTATCACATTCCCTACAGTAGTGTCGAGCCACATCCAGTTACCGTTTATCTATGTTACACGGATACTTGTATACATTTATTGAACGAACATTAGTCCACAATGATTTGTAATCTACCCTCAAAACATTTATAATGATCGACATCTTATTTTTTGTAATACCCCAACTTTTTGTTCTTTTTAAAGTATTTAGTTTTAATATTCTCATGTAAGTGAATAGTGTAATTCTTATGAGAATAAATGATCTTAAACCTCAAATGTTTGAGGATAATAGGGATAGAATTATGTCTTAAATTCAATCTGCCTAGCCTTTCCCCAACTGTGTTGGGGTCAGTTTTCAGCCTAACGCGGCTAGGGCTTGTTTTAATTTAATTTTTGAACAGTATTTACATATTTTATATCCGATGCTTTTAACGTTCTGCATCGTTCTCACATGTATAATATTAATATGAACTATGTAACCAATATTTTGTAACCATATTTTGTTTAAAAGAGTGTCCATGGAGTTTCTTGCCCGTTCTTCTCCATAGGTACCTACTGCTTTGGAATGGGCAACTAGCTTCACCTCTCTGACTGACCGACACCTTGACAATTCAAAAGTGCCTGTAATTGGTTTATTTGAAATAAATACTTTGAGTTTGAGTTTGATTTTAACCGGATGGAGCTTAATACCAGTATTTAACATGAAGCGACTGCCTATTTGACCTCCACAACCCGCAACTATGTAATACGATACCCCCTGATAAGACTGCCTGACAAATTTTCGAGCTTCTGACGACCCGACCACGCCAGGACCAACGGCTTAGCATGCTTTCCGAGGCAAGGAGGAGTCTCGGTATTTACAGATGGTCACCCATCCACGAACCTACCTCAGCCACGATAAATTCCTAAAATAATTGTAATAATAATAATATATAATATAATATCCTTGGACATTTCACACAACGCCATATAGTCCCAAGCTAAGCAACCTAATGCTTGTGTTATGGTAACGAGATGGCTGATAAACTACTTAGTTATATACTTTTTTTTTGTAAATAAATACATAGGATATAAAAACACCCAGACCCGTAACAAATACTTGCAGGTCGTACAAATATTTGTTCCGTGCGGGAATCGAACCCGCGACATGCTGCGCAGCAGTCAATCGCTCAACCGCTGCGCCAACCGTGTCGTGTAATAAATAAACCTTGGATTTCTACAGGATGTAACCGAATGGGTATATACATGCAAAAGCATATGCTACAGACCATCAAACTGAACAACTTTTACTATGGGATGAACTCCGAAAACGCAAAAAAAAAACAGCTGTTTTATACATTTTTGGTGGCTCATGTCACAATACTCCAATTATTTTTTTGGACTCTATCATAACTGACGAAATATGGGCGTACCTACTATGGGTACAACACTGCCTAACCCTTTACGAAAACAAGGCGTATTTAATATACTTACATTTCCACTCCTAACTTGCACCACACGAATATTTTCTTCGAAGTTTAAAGGAAATTGGGTTACCGTCGTTAATCACAGGAAGTGACGTCGTCGCCGTGTACTTCCACCGACCCTTACGGGCTAACCGACTTTCAAAGTTTCTTTTGAAGCTTCGGACTAGTCTGATAAGATCTTTATTACGGCTTATAGGCTATTAGAAGTGGTAAGAAAGGTCCTACAGGGTGTATAGGACCTTTTTATAGGTCGGGTTGTGTTTGCAGAAGCATTTTGTGTTGAGAGTGTTTTTCATCGTTTGTCTTTTTGTGTCGATAGTCAAAGTCGAAGTCAAATCCACAACGTCAAAATGAACAAGAGATAGAATTGATTCTAGTCGCCCCTTCCAAAAGGTAGTCTCGTATGGAGAAGAATGGGCAAGAAACTCTACCGTTACTCTTTAAAAATGTTTCATAATGTTTTGTTCATAAATATGAATTATAAAATTATACGTGAAAACAATGCGCCCAGAATAAAAATACGATACCACAAAAGGTAAAAAGAAAAACACATAACAATGGCAGGTAAAATTAATAATGTTATAAATACACGGTGCTCACATATTTACAAACTCTTCTTTTGATAGTTCTTCTACTTTCTCGATGTTTTTATATTGAATGACCCCAGTAGGTGGCCACATTGATCGCGGCATCAGTGGCATTCGTTGAGTCATCCGTGGTGCAGGTGAACGAGCACTTAGGACATTCCAGCAAGTAAGGCGTGCACAGCTTAGAAGTACAGCACTCGCACTTGGTGTTCGATAGGTCAGTAATCGACTTGATGGTAGTTTGCAATGAAATTAAAGCGTAAGCTAAGGTAGACTAGAATAATTTTATTGACTATTTGAAACGGTCAAAATAAAATACGAAATCACATAGAAAAAGACCGCTCGTCTTAAAAACTTCCATCACCGTACATAAATTAAATATTATGCGAAAATTAATTAATTAATTAGTTAATTTTAAAATTGCATTAAAGCTTATAAGTATTCCATTTAATTCTTTTAAATCTGTGTTGTCACGTTGTTATATTTCATACGAATCACGCATAAATTCCGCGTTTTGACAATTCATAAAAAGTTTTTTTTCGTTATTGACCACCCTTTCAAATACCCAATTAAACTAGGTAGCAAGGAACTTGGCAATTCAATTTGTCGTTGAATAACGCTCGGTCTGACTAGCCACCGACAATAACCACCGGTGGCTGTCACCTCTTGGTCTCTTCTTTCTTTATTTTCATTTGGTTAGTGACTAACCTGGTGTCAGAGTTTTTATACTGCCCATGGACCTCTGACTTAGCCTTATATGTTGTTGAAAAATATCTCTCAGATATGCTGGTTTCCTCACGATGTTTTCCTTCACCGATTTTTTAAGCAAGTGATAATTATATATACAATACGGTCTTTGGTACGAACTCGACTTGCTGGTTTCCTCACGATGTCGCCTCTTGCTGCGGTGTTGAATACTGCTGTTGCGGGAGGGGCGTAAGTGCATCTAATCCTTACAAAGGTATGAAAAAAGCATGCAAACTGCTTGTCGCTGAACCACCAGTGGCTCCGCTTTATGGATTGCTTGTCTAACTTTTTGATTCTGCCATGTTTAAGACTCAATCTGCCTAGCCTTTTCCCAACTACATATGTTGCAGTCGACTTCCAGTCTAACTAGATGTAGCTGGATACCACTATTTTACATGTTGCCACTGTCTATCTGAGCTCTCCACCAGTTCTAACCCACTTACTGGGTAATTAGATACAAGGGGTATCGTATTACCCAGCAGTAAGACTGGTTATTAACTTATGGGCTTTTGACGACCCGTAACGACTGTTAAAGATCAACGGCTTAACGTGCTTGTCGAGACACTGAAGCAAGGGGTCTTGGTATTTAGCGATGGTCACCTATCCACGGACCAATCAGGACGCACGTTTAAGACTGCATTATCATATTTATTACTCATCCTTTTATCTGTAGACTTAAAGCCTAATTTGATTATTTCTATTACTTATTGTTCTTTTTTTTGCTTTAAAGGCTTACCTTTCAAGGCTTCCTTAGTGCACATACACTCACGCCTACCACGGGGTAGGCAGAAACTATAATACTTCACCACTTTTTTTTGCCTTTAGCCTGGGAAATCATCAAATGACTCTTCCCGCTCTGGGTGGAGCGGAAAGCAGTGTCAGACTCTTACTGACTAAAACCCATCCAAATTCCTTCCTTAGCCCTTTGTATTCTGGGGCAGCGGTAACCCTTTACACACAGCAGGACACCAGGTACGCTTTGTACACACTCCTTTTGTTACTTTTACGTTTATATATCCTGGTCATACACCCACGCCATTGCAAGTACCACACACCCGACCTTCCCCAAGAACGGCACCAATTTGGTCACTACTATGTCTTCCAAGGGCATCGCCTCCCGGCGTTTACATCTGCCTTATAAACCTTAGTGTGTTGAAGATACAATTTAAAATTGAATCAATCAATCAACTTTTATTCAAATATTTCCATCCAGCACTTGACTAAAACCAGAAACTCCACAGGAATTCTAGACTCCAATTAAAGGAAACCCAACAAAAAATTACTTCGAACAATTCCTAAAGAAAACAGTGAAACACAATTTGTCTACATTAATTAAAACTTGTATACTCGTATTTTAAGTTCGAAACGATAGGAAACACGAACTTCTGGAAATAATTCTTTGTAATTTCTCTTAACCTTGAATAATGTTATGCGGTACTGAAAACCTTATGTCTCAATTGATAGAGTTCAATTTGATATGTTTTGTTTAATAAACAACAGATGTCTTAGTTGTGATTATTATGCCGTTGTAAGAACCTTAAGGCTTAAGTAGCAGAGTTCAATTTGGCTTGTTTGGCGGAATATAATTTAAATAGATGGCTTAGTTCAAATGAAGTCTTGCAGTTGTGTTGGGCACGGTCAGATTGCTATTCGAATTTGAGATATTGTGTGGATTTGAACTTAATTGGAAATTAATTAAATATTATGTTATCTTAATAGGAAAAAAAATATGCCTTAGCTTAGCATAATGTTTGATGACAGCAAAAGGCTACCTGATGCTGATTTTCAACTACAGCCGTCAAACGCTAACATAACTGTCTTCTGGTTGCTTCTGAGAATTTACAGATATGTAGATAAATCCAATAACACTTTTCCCGTCCTGGGAATCGAACCCAGGACCTCAAGCTCAGCAGTAGCGCTTACTACCACTAGACTAACGAGACAGTCCGCAGGTTTAATTTAATAAATTAAGAGGATACATTTTAGTGGTAGTTTATTAGTCAAATAAGAACTCTTTATAATCTTAGCTAGTGACTGACAACTAATTATAATTTATATCCAAACAAATAAGGTTTTTGAAAAAAGTACTAAAACACTATGTTCACACTAGATTTAAATGAAATGGTGTCTTGCCATTCAATAAAATAAAGTACACTTCAACCGTTAAAATAATGACATCACACTAATATGATAAAGGCGAAATTTTGTGTGTGTGTGTTTGTCACTGTCCACGCCCGGAACGGCTGGACGGATCTGCATGAAATTCGGCACAGAAGTAGTTTATGACATGGTTTGACACATAGGATCATAGGATTCACGTTTTATCCCTGTAGTGCGTTCTCTTAGGATACTTTCCGCCATGCGCTCGGGTAAAGCACCATTATAACTGTTGAACAATATTAAAATATGGACCCAGTATGACTCATGAGCCTTTATAGTTTGTAATGTCCTTAAAATATTTAACACCTTTTTTTTTGAGGGTGGGAATTCATCAAATGACTGCTCCCGCTCTGAATGGAGACTCATAGTGACTAAAAGCCATCCTATTCCTTCCTTAGACCTTTATGATGTAGCGGTAACCCTTTCGAAAAATCCCGCTTAAAAATAAATTGTATACCTCCTTCGACCACTTGTGGTCAATGTTTTCTGTTTTGTATCAAGATGTAATGCCAATAAACGTATTTTATTTCTTTCTTTTTGCCTCTACAATTATTTTTAACCATACACACCTTACTACCCAAAAACAAGTGTAGTATGGTGGCTAGTAAGTAAAGTCTCATATCTATACAAAGAATATATTCCATGAAAACATATACATACATGGTGTGAAGAAAAACACCATTTCTTTTGTTTTGCTTGCCCTACTTTCAGGAACTACTGCATTCTTGAGAATAGCTCGTATACATGATGATGAGTTCACACTTAGCTTGTGTTAACGACACTTTTATTTAAATGATATTTGTTTTATTTATATGACGCGGGTGTATTTCTATTTTTTACTAGCTGACACGACAGACGTGGTCTTGTTGTTCATGTTCTACCTACCCTACCTACCCACCTAGCTTTTCTCACCTTTTAAACCTTCCCTGGACTACGACAAACATTTCAACACCAAAATCAGCTAAATCGGCCCAGCCGTTCTCCAGTTTTAGCTAGACTAACGAACATTAATTGATTTTTATTTAAATATAATATAGAAGATTTACCAGACGAGTGGAAGCTCGTGGCTAAGTATTAACAGCCGCACAGGCCGATCCATCAGGTGAAGCTACGCTTGCCGGGGTTGGCCGTGGATGGGTGACCATCTTTACATAACGAGACTCTACCGTGCCTCGGAAAGCACGTTAAGCCGTTGGTCCCGGCTGTAAATTGTGCATCCTTGACAGTCGTTACGGGCTGCCTATAGGCTGATAATGATTTTTTTTTAAACTATGAGACATTCGTGCAGTTTAGATTTAAAATATTTCAGAGGCAGTTTGTGTTTCTTTGACAGTCGTTAAGGGTCGTCAGAATCCCGAAAGTCTGACAGCCAGTTTTACCAAGGGGTATCGTATTACCCAGTTACTGGGTTGTGGAGGTCAGATAGGCAGTCGCTCCATGTAAAATACTGGAAATCAGCTGCATCCGGTTAGACTGGAAATCGGCACGTTATCTTCTACATGTCTCGCCTTCGGCTAGCATAGTATAAATGTTTTAAAGAAAATAACTAAATAAATTACTTGGAAAAGGTTAGCCAGATTAATTTGCCAGATGTGTGAAAGTAAACGGAACAAAAATGATATGCAAACCTCGTAGAAAAGAAATTTCAAACTTTGTTATTCACCAGTAAATGTATCAACGTAACCTCAGTATACTACGTATAAAACCGCCATGTTTTATATGAACAACGCCATATTGCTTATTTTGCGTAAACTCTGCGTTTATAAAATAGTTTGCACGCAGTTTACTGTTATGGTGGATAATTTCAAGGAACCTGGTAAAAATGCCGGGTTATATTCATAAAGTGGGTCACAGAAAATGGGCGTAAATACGCATCAGCGAACATGTCTTTAAATATTTGTGGCGGCATCTACATCGCCATGTGGGAACTACGCATCACACTGAAGTCACGCAAATTTCTGCATCGCGCAAGCAAAGTTTACCGTGCGACTAACATTGATACAACGTCCCGTTATTACTCGTCGCGCGGTACCCCACCAGACACAACACCTAGATGACAGGTCGTTGAGCTCTCTGAAGTAGGTTTGACCATGATGCACTGATGCATCCATGTCCTCTGTTAGGACAGATCAACTCTAAGCTACAATTGCTCTTTCTTCAAAAGGCCCTTCCAGCCATGGCGGACAGTGAGTAATGGTTAGTTCACCGTCTGATCTCAAAGAAATGTCAGCTGCAAGGAAGGGGCCTGCTAGGGCCAAAACCTGCCGGGTCAGCGGGATTGTCCGAAAGGGTTACCTCAGAACATAAAGGGCTAAGGAAGGAACATGAATGGGTTTAGTCAGTAAGAGTCTGACACTCCCTTTCGCTCCACACAGAGCGGGAGGAGTCATTAATTTGATGATTTCTCACCCTCAAAAAAATTTTGCATTCACCTTAAATTGTAATAATATAACGTTTGGGCTTTAAGAAAAACCTTTGTAGTTTTTTCGGCATTTCTTGAATGCCGGCGCCATCTTGTTTTGACTTATTCTTGAGTAAAAGTGTCTCAAAAGATTATTAACAGATTATTTTTATTAGCCACTGCTGAGCCAAGACCTTCCCTGAATCCTTCCAGACATCTTTTCCTAGAGTCACTTCGATTCACACCCTTTTTTTGAGGGTGGGAATCATCTTATTACTCCTCCCGCTCTGAGTGGCCCGGAAGAGAGTGTCAGACTCTTACTGACCCATCCATGTTCCCTTTATGATCCGGGGTAGCGGTAACCCTTTCGGACCATCCCGTTTACCCGGCGGGCTTCGGCCTTAACGGGCCCCTGCCTTATTGCTGACATCTCTTTGAGGCACGCGTGGAACACGTACGCGCCGTCTGGCACGGGCCTGGTCCTGATCGCACGGTTAGCTACCCATTACTCACCGTCCGCAGGCCCGCGCCTATTGATTCACACCCTAGCGGTTAGTGCCTAGATCGTCTCGCCACCCCTCCCTGAAAATAAACATATCGCATTCAAATTCACGCTTTAAACGAGTTACTTAGTTGTTTAAAAGTAGCTGGTCTGTTGCCACATACATCTCTCAAAGTTAGCCATTACAACATTTTCACCGTCCAAGCAATATTCGAGCGATAGCAAAGCGCAACTTATTTCCCTAAACCGGCCGTAAGGGGCAGCTGTATCGATAAATTCCTTTTATCGTTCTCTACCGATCAAATAGATTCCAAGGTTTATCCGTATCGTTGACCTTCCCGGTCGGATTGAAAAGTATCGCTGCGAAGGTATCCGGGTCAAACTAACAGAATGTATCCGCAATTTAGTACCTATAGGTACTCGTGTAGTTAATGACCAGGAACGGATATAGGATGTACTTAAACAGCCTACACGAGTGGCGATACATAATGGGTGAGCGCTCAGGTTGCCCGCGAAATTCATATTTTCATTTTTTTTTTTTGCAATTTTCAAGTCAGTTACGGGTCGTTAGAAGCATGAAAATCTGACAGCCAGTCTTACCAAGGGGTATCGTATTGTCCAGTTACTGGGTTGTGGAGGTCAGATAAGCAGTCGCTCCATGTAAAATACTGGTATTCAGCTGCATCCGGTTAGACTGGAAACCGACCCCAACATAGTTGGAAAAAGGCTAGGCAGATGATGAATTTGCAAGTTAGTGTCAAACTCAAACTCAAAACATTTATTTCAAATAAACCAATTACAGGCACTTTTGAATTGCCAAGGAATCAGTCAGTGAGAAAGATGAAGCTTTTTTTTTTTTTTAAGGCTGGGAAATCATCCAATGACTGCTCCCGCTCTGGGTGAGCGGAAGGGAGTGTCAGACTCTTACTGACTAAAACCCATCCATGTTCCTTCCGTAGCCCTTTATGTTCCGGGGTAGCGGTAACCCTTTCGGACAATCCCGCTTTATAATTTCGTTCGGTGGGGTTTGAACTCGAGGCACTTGTAATGCAAGTACGTTGTCACGCCACTAGGCCAGTTAGCATATTTTGAGAAAGATGAAGCTAGTGTCATGTTGTATGTTGATCAAAATACGATTCGCGACTGTAACAATTATTTACAGAATTATTATCATAAAAATCACCAATATTTTAAATTGGAATCGGCATTAAAAAAAATAATTTTGAATTTCGCGGGCTGTCGTAACGCCTGAGTCGTATTTATCCGACTGAGAATTTATGTTTGGTTTTGCGTTTTTACGTCATTGCAAGACCCTATTCGTCGAAGATATTTATTTTTCGATTCACTGTGCCGGGCGCTGGGGGCACGACAACTGATATGTCGTCGGGCGGTGAAAAGGTTAACCAACTACTGGTAACTACTGAGAATGCCCTAAGCTAAAGGCAGAACCCAAAATCATTTCGCTTGACATAAAGAACACACCCCAACACCACTGCTTAGCAGTCACACAATTTGGGAAATCATCCAATGACTTCTCCCGCTGTGAGTCCAGCGGAAGGGAGTGTCAGCCTAGAGCAGTCGTACTTGCAACTACTAAACCAGGACTTCCCTAGCCCGCTTTGCTGGAGTCAACAGACCCTTGGGGACCCCATTACATGGAACTTAAACATAGCTAGTGAACTATGGCTACATCTCTGCTTTACCCTTCAGAGAAAGGCGTGAGGTATTTTTTTATTTTATTTATTTCATAAACAATTTTTATATTTTATCGAAATGTCTTAAGTAATTATAAACTAACAAAACACGACATATAAATTAACATAAATAAAAAAAATATCAAGAAACAAAAGAAGATAAGAAGATAGAGATATATAGTGATAGATGTTATATGTTTCATTTATTTAGCAGTCCGATCTAATCAGACTCCATTTCAGCTATAAACTGTGAAGACCTTAATCAAGATAATATTACAAGGAACTGTAATCAAATGTCCGTAATTGAACACAAATATCTGAAGCCCGTTGTCCATAAGATTACTCACTAATTGAATTGAACATAGAGCCCCTATTTAATGGAAGTCGCGAAGTCGCAATTAATGAAATTAATGGGATCCTGTCATTAATTACAAGATTGATCCACGAAGGGCGAATGAACTGGTAATATGATCCATTTTTTGCCAATTAACAGTAATTGAGGATATTCTTAATTATTTAATGGAAGTGTGAAGGAGCTCTCTTTTATTAACTAACAATGATTTTTAATTATGCCTAAAATTATATACTCTTTGATCTGTCTAGTGGTCAAGAGGGATTTATAAGCGTGGGTGGAGTCTTGGGTTCGTACTCCGATTGAGAAACGTGTTTTTTGGTTCTTCATTTGTAATTTTTCAGTAACAGTTTTGTGTCTGGCTTACGTATAATTGGTCACTAAATGGCATAACACAATCAGCTTATCATTTACCCACTGCTGGGACAGAGGCTTCCTCTCGATTGAGTGGGCCGTGGGCCTAGTGCGAGCTGGTAGATAATAATAATAATATCCTTGGACATTTCACACAACGCCATATCGTCCCAAGCTAAGCAACCTAATGCTTGTGTTATGGTAACGAGATGGCTGATAAACTACTAATATACATTTTTTTTTTTGTAAATACGTACATATTATAGACTAGCTTCTGCCCGCGACTTCGTACGCGTATCCTGTTGCTTCCAGCGACAACGGGGTCGTCAAAATCGAAGATCTGAATCACGATCAGCGGTCAGTCGCGCATCACTTTCCCCACTTGTCTCTAGAGACCTAGAAGTGGATGCGTAGATACGCTTGGAACTCAAGCGTAATTCTCTATCCGTGAACGTCTCCGATTCGCGAGATAATGCATGACTTGCACGATCAGCGGTCAGTCGCGTATCACGTTCCCCACTTGTCTCTAGAGACCTAGAACTCGATGCGTAGATACGCTTGGAACTCAAGCGTAATTCTCTATCCATGAACGTCTCCGATTCCCGAGACAATGCATGAGTTGCACGATCTGCGGTCAGTCGCGCATCATATTCTTCACTGGTCTTTAGAGACCTGGATGTAGATGCGTAAATACGCTGAGAACGCAGGCGTGCTTCGCGATCCGAAGAGGTTTCTACGGAGCGAGTTGCAGCCGGATGTTTTCAAACAGCATCAAGTCTCTCGTGACGCTCTTTGGAAGATCCTTGGGATCTTATGATCTTCAATCTTTTAGCTCTTTTGGAACATTGGGAAAGATTTGACCTCTTTCTAGGCATGGTTATAGTTTTATTGTGAATATAAGTGATCAATTAAAATCTAAGGGACTGCTCCCAGGCGTTATCGGGTAGGCTACTGTGTCACGAAGATAAATAGAAAAGGAAATTAAACACTCAAATAACATAAGTCCGAAGGCATATTAATTTAAAAAATAAAAAAAATAAATGGGAGTTTTGCCCAGCAGAGTCAAATTTTCAATGATATAAGTACAGAGGCCAGCACATTAAGTTACCACAATCTGTCAAATTTCTTTGATAGTATTTCAACTTTATTGCAAAGACATAAGGTTCATTTTACCGCTCCGCACGCGTCGATGCCGCTGCGTTACAAGGTCAGTTTTTATTTACAAAAGGTGGTTGCGTTTTACTCTGATTTGTAAGCTATTTAGTTTGTTTGAAAAAAATATAAACCTCATTTCTGGTGCTTTTTATTTTTTATACCGTACCGAGTTAATACTAAACACGTATAGTATTACGTAGTGTAATTTAATGCCCCTCTGTCATATCAACTCTGTATAGGAATGACGTCTTAGCAAAAGTTGTCCAATCTGATGAGCACTTCTTGTTGACTTATAAAAATCGAAGATCTGGAACACCTGTTGTAGAGCTCCAAGAGCCCAGTTACACTATAACACATATAGGAATGACGTCTTAGCAAAAGTTGTTCGGTCTGATGGTCATTTCCTATTGACTTATAAAAATCGAAGATCAGAAACATCTGATGTGGAAATCAAAGCTATCACTAATTTCACTGTATAATTATAAAAAAAAAACATAAGCTGGGAGTACTTCCACGCGGTGAAGGCGGTAACAGTTTAGGACTGATTTTCGCTGACGATGGTACAGACGCCAGCACATCAAGCTATCCCTAACTGTCAAATTTTCTCAATTAAAAATGAACCTTCAGAAATCTTTGCAATAAAGTTGAAATACTATCAAAGAAATTTGACAGATTGTGGTAACTTGATGCGCTGGCCTCTGTACTTATATCATTGAAAATTTTACTCTGCTGGCGAAAACTCCCATTTATTTTTTTATTTTACCAAATAAATATGCCTTTGGACTTATGTTATTTGAGTGTTTAATTTCCTTTTCTATTTATCTTCGTGACAACTGTGTCAGGGACTGCTCCCAGGCGTTATCGGGTAGGCTACTGATTGAAGATCATAAGATCCCAAGGATCTACCGAAGAGCGTCACGAGAGCCTTGATGCTGTTTGAAAACATCCAGCTGCAACTCGCTCCGTGGAAACCTCTTCGGATCGCGAAGCCCGCCTTCACGCGTTCTCAGCGTATTTACGTATCTACATCCAGGTCTCTAGAGACCAGTGAAGAATATGATGCGCGACTGACCGCAGATCGTGCAAGTCATGCATTGTCTCGCGATTCGGAGACGTTCATGGATAGAGAATTACGCTTGAGTTCCAAGCGTATCTACGTATCGAGTTCTAGGTCTCTAGAGACAAGTGGGGAACGTGATACGCGACTGACCGCTGATCGTGCAAGTCATGCATTGTCTCGCGATTCGGAGACGTTCATGGATAGAGAATTACGCTTGAGTTCCAAGCGTATCTACGTATCGACTTCTAGGTCTCTAGAGACAAGTGGGGAACGTGATGCGCGACTGACCGCTGATCGTGATTCAGATCTTCGATTTTGACAACCCCGTTGTCGCTAGCATAAGCAACAGGATACGCGTACGAAGTCGCGGGCAGAAGCTAGTTTATT
This sequence comes from Hyppa rectilinea, assembly GCA_951799385.1. Lineage (NCBI taxonomy): Eukaryota > Metazoa > Arthropoda > Insecta > Lepidoptera > Noctuidae > Hyppa > Hyppa rectilinea. The sequence goes on along the minus strand of OX637324.1, from coordinate 1,521,192 downwards.
ATATGTATAGAAGATAGAAAAACACCCAGACTCGTAACAAATACTTGCAGGTCGTACAAATATTTGTTCCGTGCGGGAATCGAGCCCGCGACATAGTGCGCAGCAGTCACTCGCTCAACCACTGCGCCAACCGTGTCGTCTCGATGTCACATATCTTCGAATTTTTCGTTCTAGGACATACCGGTTAACTCACGATCTTTTCCTTCACAGTTTTGAGAGCAGTGGTGATGAAATAATTTACACAAAGTAAGCGCCTGTCTGGCTTCCAACCTACGACCTACAACTCGTAAATTGCGATCGTTCACAATGAGCCTCTGATTTTACGGATTCATGTGTGTATTGTATAATAATCACTTGCTCAAAAACCAGTGAAGGAAAACATCGTGAGGAAACCGGAATGCCTGAGAGATATTTCTCAACAGCATGTGAAGCCAAGTCAGAGGCCCATGGGCAGCATAAAAACTCTGACACCAGGTTAGTCACTAACTACACAAAGAAATAAAGAAAGAAGTAGGATGAACACGTTCAGTTTCATTGGAGAAATTGACACTTAGCTGAGCAATATTGTTACATATTTTATATCGGATGCTTTCAACGTTCTGCATCCGCGTTCTCACATGTATAATATTAATATGAACTATGTAACCAATATTTTATAACCACATTTTGTTTAAAAGTGTGTCCATGAAGGTTCTTGCCCGTTCTTCTCCATAGGTACCTACTGCTTTGGAATGGGCAACTAGCTTCATCTCTCTGACTGACCCCTTGACAATTCAAACGTGCCTGTAATTGGTTTATTTGAAATAATTACTTTAAGTTTGAGTTTGAGCAAATGGAACACGGAAAGTTTTTGTTGCACATGGCACTAAAACAATTGAAAAATCTTTCCATAATACTATAAACTTTATTAATATTATTCAAAATGTTAATGCTATACTAAAATATTATTAATATCCACAGTGAGCTTGCGAAACACAATTTATCAGACCCCAAGGGGATTTAAGGGATATACTTCCGTAGAGTTTAGAGATGGGAATACAGTTTATCGAGTCGATTAGTTCGCCCTTTTACCACCAGAACTCCAGACGTACTGCAGGGTACCAGCAGTGTGCAAGCCATGGTCCGAAGCGAGAGGGAGTGGGAGGCAGTCACCTCCTTCTGCGAAACAGTCATGCTCGCGCAGGAGGTGGCGGGATGGGAGAGAGAAAGGTCTTCCCGTCCCAGCTGCCGCGGAAGACGACCCGGGCGTCGGGAGCCACGTGACGACTCCCGGCCACCGTAGGCGCGGGCCTGCGGGTGGCGAGTAATGGGTAGCTCACCGTCCGATCAGAATCAGGCCCGTGCCGGACGGTGTGTACATGTTCCACGTGCGCCTCCAAGAGATGACAGCATGTGAAGGGGCCCGTTAGGGCCGAGCCTGCCGGGAAAGCGGGATTGTCCGAAAGTGTTACCGCTACCCCGGAACATAAAGGGCTAAGAAAGTAACATGGATGGGTTTTAGTCAGTAAGATTCTGACAGTCCCTTCCACTCCACCCAGAGCGGGAGGAATCATTTGAAGAATAGCCACCCTCAAAAAAAATAGGAGCTTTGTTCTCAACAGCAGCGCTCGCGACCACTAGAACGGTGGATTAGTAACGATTAAATTATTTTAAAATACGAATTACTTACTAGAATAATCAACTTCATCTATGAAATGTGATTTAAATCATACTCCATAGTTATTTTCCTGATTGTACGAAAGTTACAAAGCTTTACAAGAGAAGTTAACAATGGCGCATGTAGTGAGTCGATTTCACCAAAAATACATTGTTGTTGCGATGACATTTAATATCAGAAAAATCTTAAAAATTGTATGCACTTTCGAGATGAAAACAAGAGCGTAAGTGATTAAGGTGAAAGCTACGAGGCCTACGGGCTAGGTCAAAAAAAAAATTGTAAAGGTTTTATTTTTAATTTGCAGGTCAGTATCAAGTTGTAGGTTGATTAATATACGATTCGTGGCCGTAGTTAGCACGTGTTTACAAAATTGTTATGTATACTAATATTATAAAGAGAAAATATTTGTGTGTATGTTTGTAACGAATAAACTCAAAAACTACTTAACGGATCTGGATGAAACTTGCCACAAAGATAGATTATAGTCTGGAATAGCGTATAAGCTACTTTTTATCCCGGCAAAATTTACGGTTCCCGTGGGATAATTGGGTATTTGAAAGGGTAGTCAATATCGTTACTTTTTATGAACTGTCAAAACGCGGCATTTGTATGTGATTTGTATGAAATATAACATTTTGACGTCACAGATTTTTAGACTCAAATTGAATACTTATTAGCATTAAATGCAATTTAACAATTATATCGTCGCATTGTATTTAATTTCTGCACGGTGATGGAAGTTTTTATGACGAGCGGGCTTTTTTCCATGTGATTTCATATTTTATTTTTGACCGATTCAAATAGGTACTCAATTTCCTACATACATGCAGGCGAAGCCGCTGGCAATGGCTAGTATTTTATAAAAACCTATTTAAATTAATCTATCATTTTGAAAGCTCGAATGCTGCCAGTTATTTTCTAACCAACCAGTTTCAAAATAAGGTTTTATCTAGGCTCTATGGTACCAACATCGATATCTACTTTCCCATCCCTAAATAAGTAGAAGGTGCAAAATACTTATATAATACGGACATTTTAAAAGTGCCGGGTATTTTCCGGGCGGTTTTCCCCGTCAGGCTACGGTTAAGTCTGGTAACCCTCACGATCTTCTTTTAACGGTACGTTTTTTTTTTTGTTATAATTTTTAAACGTTTAAGTTTCAGTAAGAAACTTAAGCAAGATATTTCTCCGGTATTTAGTAATTTTATCCTGGAAATTGAGGCTCCGAATGACTAACTTAGCTGTGGTTTTTTACCAGTTGTGTAGTCACTACATAGTATAAAACAAAGTCGCTTTCTCTGTCCCTATATCCCTATGTATGCTTAAATCTTTAAAACTACGCAACGGATTTTGATGCAGTTTTTTTAATAGATAGAGTGATTCAAGAGGAAGGTTTATATGTATAATAACATGCAATTTCCGTAATACACGCGGGCGAGGCTTCGGGCCGAAGCTAGTGTATTATAAACTAAAGCCGCATTCACACTAAGCCTAATAGTCGGTCGACTTTGAATAACGGGTGTAGAAAGAAGTTTAATGAAGCTGAGAGTCACTTGTAAAATAAAAGTCGTTTTCCAGTAATTAATTTGTATAATGTTACTTAATTTGATGTACTGAATGAATAGATGACGGCCTTGTAACGGACTTAGCTTTTTCCCAACTATGCTGGAGTGGGCTTCCAGTTTAACCAGATGCAGTTGAGTCACAGTATTTTACATGGAGCGACTGCCTATATGACCTCCTTGGTAAGACTGGTTGCTAGACTGTCGGGCTTCTGACTACACGTACCTAAATGAAATAAATAAAATTAAAAAAGCCCTTTATTCCATGCAATACAATATGCAACACCTCAACTTTTAAGGATTATAATTATATCATTAGTGAGCATTTTAATAACTTAATTTAATTAACATGCAACCGTATCAATAAGTGAAAAAATTATAAAAATAGCTTGACATAGACACAATAAATTTGTTAGCATGAATGTGATCCTTTTTCAATATGAATATATTTATATTCTTTATTTATTTACTGTTATAAAAACATACATAACACTTAATAATTTGCATTTATGTTTTAAATCATTTATATTATGATCACCCGTAACGACTGTCAAAGATTTACACGACAGCCGGGACCGAGCTTAACGCGCTGTATGTTGAATGTTTTACATCCTATGTTGAATGTTTTACATCCTGTAGATATGTATGAAAAACAAAAGACAGTCAGTCAATGGATTCATTTGTTTTCAGTCGGCGATCAACAATGTTCTTTGGCGATCAATTCTTTACTTCTTCTGGAATGACTTCAACGACCATTCGTAACTGGTAGTTGGAAGTTATTCCATAATTTCTTATTGAATAATTTTAATAATACGAGTAGCTAGAGAATGTTCAAGCTTTTCATGTCAGGGTTTTACTTGTACAAGACAGAAACGAACACTGCTTTTTACTTGCTTACTGTTTACTCACGATGTTTTCCTTCAACTCGTTATTTTAATTTCTAAGAACACATACTAACAAAGTAAAAACGTTTTGCGGCAAACATGACGCAGTAAAAAAACAAACAAGAAAAAAGAAGTTGTGGGGAAATATGCATATGGCGTAAATAAAATAGTGTGATATTTGGGAAGATATGAAAATATTTCCTTTAACCACCGATTGACTCTCTAAGGACGAATTTCGCCAATGAAACTGAACGCGACCCGCTCATCTAAACCGCGTTTAAGAGCTGTCAGCGTTATTATTTTCTTGAACACGGTTAAGATGTGCTGATCGCGTTTAGTTTCATTGGTGAAATTGGCAATAGTACTTTTTTTTTAGGGTGGGAATTCATCATCAGCTTTGGGTGGAGCAGAATGGAGTGCCAGACTCTTACTGACTAGAACCCATCCATGTTCCTTCCTTAGCCCTTTATGTTCCGGGGTGCCGGTAACCCTGTCGGACAATCCCGCTGACCCGGAGCGGAGCACTAGTAGGTACTTAACCTAGTCGATATGTAAAGTACTTACTAATTCCATGCTTTCTTCTATTCAGCCTACCGCATTCGGGTATTGCAAAATTGCCTCTTATAAGTTTAAATACCCTAAGATCGGCCTAAGTTAGGGGGCGTTAAGCGGGATTGCCCGTCCGTAAGAGTTACCGCTACCCCGGAACATAAAGGAAAGGACATGGATGGGTTTTAGTCAGTAAGAGTCTGACACTCCGTTTCACCCAGAGCGGGAGGAGTCATATGATGATTTCCCACCCCAAAAAAAAGGTGAGGGGCGTCCCACGTCCCAGACTAAGTTCGATGAACCGCGATCTCTTTTCAAAAATTTGAAATTTCGAATCTTCATCAGAAAAACAACAACACAACGCTGCAATGAAATCCTTTACCACAATCAGACTTGCCAACTTAATCCCCATAATACAGATAAGTCCCTTTAAAATCAGGAGCACGGTACAATAATATATTAGATTGTTTACGTTAATAAATAGGAAGGCAGGCGAACCCGAGCCTTCCACTACGTTACGTCACCTGTAAAGGCTTCAATAACTCAAGTTGTAAAACGCTGTTTAAGCTTATATGGGGGCGCCTGTCACACCGACGCATTCATAAACCAACCTCATAGAGTTTTGTTATATTTGCGTTTTTTATTTCACGTTCTCTAATGATAATGAATTTTAATAGTATAGTGACCTGAACCACGTAGCTAAGTATAACAGCCATATGAGCGATCCATCTGGTTAAGCTACGCTTGTCAAGGTTGGCCCGTAGATGGGTGACCATATTTACATAACGAGACTCCTCCGTGCCTCGGAAAGCACGTTAGGCCGTTGGTCCCGGCTGTCATTTGTGGATCTTTGACAGTCGTTACGGGTTGTCAGATGCCCGAAAGTCAGACATCCAGTCTTACCAAGGGGTATCGTGTTAACCAGTTACTGGGTTGTGGAGGTCAATGTCAATATTCCATAGAAAATAATGGCACTACATGTGGTTTATATGCTGATCGCGTTCAGTTTTATTGGTGAAATTCGCCCTTAGTTCTTAAATAAAACAAATATGTGATTAAAAGTTCAGGAAACTAATAGAACGGATATTGATGTAATGCCAGCTTTAGGAATGCAGTTTTAATTTCATCATTGCATACCTTTATGCAATTTTTAAAATGGTCTCAGGGGCCTCTGCGAGTTAGCTTCGGCCGGGACACCTAGGTCTTGAGAGATGTCCAATTACAATAATATTATACTATTTCCAACATACATTTTTAAAATATTTTTCAGTTCAGCCAGTTTGATACATGGAACACATCAATTATGATAATGCAGACCAATCCCACTTAAAACAAACACTATAGTCCTATCTGAAAGCGTAGAAAGACCTGAAACTATACGTTACTAAGCTAAGCCACCGTTCCACTATAGCCCCCGGCAAAGCTATGCAAGTGTGCCTCGCTTTATATAAAAATGTACGCGGAATCGTTCACAACGACCCACCCATTTTCACGCTACGTACTGAGATAATAATAATAATATCCTTGGACATTTCTCACAACGCCACATAGTACACAGTAGTACAAATTTATGCATAGAATATTTTACTATTTAATAACTTTAAAGTTGACATTTTAATTAAATAGCAAGTAATAATTTTTAATTTTATTATTTTTATTTTAGCTGTTTTAATAATTCAAATGTGTGAGTGTCATGTGCTATTGTAATAATATGGACTGTATTTATGTCTGAAATAAATGAATTAATAATAATAGTCCCAAGCTAAGCAACCTAATGCTTGTGTTATGGTAACGAGATGGCTGATAAACTACTTAAGTACAGACGCCAGCACTTCAAGTTACCACAAACTGTCAAATTTTCCCAACTGAAAATGAACCTTATTAACTTGTGATAAAGTTGGTAAACTATTACAGAAATTTGACTGATTGGGGTAGTTTGATGTGCTGGCATCCGTACATTTTTTTTTGTAAATAATACATGTTATAGACAGTAAACACCCAGACCCGAAACAAATAGTTGCAGGTCATACAAATATTTGTTCCGTGCGGGAATCTAACCCGCGACATGCTGCGCAGCAGTCAATCGCTCAACCTCTGCGCCAACCGTGTCGTCTATGCGTGAGTGTCGTCTAGTACTGATGCGTGACTTTTAAACAAATGAACCGCGCAGAATTGTGGCAAATCTCTCCTTGCACATCCTACGTATAAGTGGACGGTCGACTTAGGCCCAGCACATACGGCGCAACGCAACTGCAACGAAACTGCAACTTCTAGTTACTTTTGAGTTTCATTTGAGTTTATGTCATTGACTCCTTTGAGAGACTGCACATGACGCAACCATTTTGAAACCGGTTTGAAACGCATTGCAAATCAGTTGCATTGGAACCGGCGTGCAGGAAACTCGTATTTGCGTTCATCGGGTTTGGCGCAGCGTTATAATAATATCCAAAATGTAAAATTTTGCTTTGAAGTTATGATTGAAATGATTGTGAAGTTGCGGCGTGTGTGGACGATAACGATTGAAACTGGTTTCAAACTAATAATTTTAAAAGGGGTTTAGTTGCAGTTGCGTTGCGCCGTATGTTCTGGGCCTTAATCTGCAAGTTTCTGTGGCACAAGTTTTAGTGATGTAACTGCACACAAACTTGCGAAGGATGTAACTTATGTGTGAGGAGACAGTACTCTTGAGATACTAAGAGAAATAGTACCTAGAAGTAACTATTTACGGAGTTTAACACGTTCACTGTCCAAGCAATATTTACTTGCCGGGTTTGTCCGAAACGGTTACCGCTACCCCGGCACATAAAGGGCCGAGGAAGGACCATGGATGGGTTTTAGTCAGTAAGAGTCTGACACTCCCTTCCGCTCCTCCGCAACGTCTAAAAAAAACTACTACGTACCACGACACGTCCGGATTATTTTTTTCGATATTTTATTTGAATATAATTTGTTTACAATGGCACCAATCACGAACCACGTGTTATAATGATAATGCCGGAAATTTCCAAAAACTGCAATGTGCACTGTATAAAAAAAAAAAAAAGGTAAAGAACTTAAAGAGTTAAGTTAAAGTTAAGTTAAAAAATTTACTCTTAGAATTTCGTGGGAGCATTGTACTCATCGTTACGAACAACTTTTACTATGGGATGAACCCTGAAATCGCTAATAAAATATGGACTGTTCCATACATTTTAGTGAGTTTCGTGTGCATAAATGTATGGCACAACTCTTATTTTTTTCGCGATTTCAGGATTCACCCTATAGTATAAGTATATATAAGTAATGCATGTCCATGCATGCATTAGGACATGGATCGCTCAGCGTAATGCTGCGAAACAGAACTCGAGTACACATACATTTTAGATGATGCAAAAAAAAACACATTGCAAAAAAAACAGATTTCGTTTTCAAAAGTTTCTAAAGACAATTATATTTTTATCGTTGGATAATCGAGGTCTACCTAGCATTATGTTCATGTAACACGTAGACTGTCCGTACATTATATGTAATTCAATTCTGACTCAGCCATAAAGTCCATCCCACCCACCTGCGGCCCACCCCGGCAAGCGTTGCTTAACCTGATGGATCGACCTGTGCGGCTGTTTTTAATTAGCCACGAACTCCTCCGCCATATTTACCACAAATGGACGTATTTTTTTTCTTTACTTACTGCAGAATAAAAAACATAAGTTTAAGGGCCTATGCACACCACGTTTTTTAAACGCGCCGTCGTTGTCGCCTTTGTAGCGATACAGACGCGATGCAAACGCGCGTGTGTAGCGATACAGACGCGATGCAAACGCGCGTGTGTAGCGATACAGACGCGATACAGACGCGCTCGATTGCTACTAGCGTAGATTCACACTTCCCTTTTCCTCGTTGCGGGGGAAAGGGAAGGCGCGCGCGCTAGCGCTCGTATCGGTGTCGCGCGTTTGAATCGATACAGACGCGCCGGTGCCGCGCGTTTGTATCGATACAAACGACAACAAACTGCTCTGCAGGATAAAAACGCGCCGGCGACGCGCGTTCCCGAAACGCGCGTCGACGGCGCGTTTAAAAAACGTGGTGTGCATAGGCCCTAAGTTCGAAGTAAAACAGAAATAGTCTAGCTTTCCGTATTATAGTTGGGTAAATATCAATAAATCATCACATATTAGCAGGATTACTTGCAGTATTAAGGGACTGAGGGCCCTTTTGTGGTATCAATACCCCAATGAAATTTTATCAATTTAAATGAAAATTTCAACATTCACTTGCCATACCTCGGGTATGGCAAAGAATGGTCAGTATTAATATGGCAACATTTGGGGAAAAGCCGTTTTTCAGCAGCGCAGCTTAGCTGTGGGACCGTCGGATTGCCAAGTCAAAGGTCTCGAGTTCGAATCCAAAGCACGCACCTCTGATTTTTCGGACTCATCTGCGTATTGTAGACAAAATTATCACTTGCTTAAAAATCGGTGAAGGAAAACATTGTGAGGAAACCAGCATGTCTGAGAGATATTTCTCAACAGCATGTGAAGCTAAGTCGGAGGGGCAGCATAAAAACTCTGACACCAGGTTAGTAACTAACCACACGATGAAGAACAACGTCTTTCGGCTAAAATTGTGATAATGATGGTAAAAAAATATTTTAAAGAAACCCATCCTTCCTCAATCACCCTCTAGGTTCAGTAGGTTTTTGGTTCAGGTGAAATTTCTTGTTCTCACATAAAATATATCCTACGACACTAAACGGTAGCTTCATATTAGTGAAAAAAAAAAATTTGATCAGTCGATCTGCCTTTACCAATTTATTTGGGGTCCGCGCAACGTCTTCTTCTTCCATACTTCTCTATTAGTCGTCATCTCGGAAGTCATTCCCTTTCCAGCCATATCATCTTTCACACAATCCATCCATCGTTTTTTTGGTCTTCCTTTACTTGTATAGCCACCACATTCATACTCAAAACTTTCCTGACAACATTTTCCTCATTCCTCCGTATAACATACCATATTCATATCATAACCAGGAGCAGTCGATATATGTATTCTGTAAAAATCTCTCACCGTCTCTCACTTTGGTGAAATGAGTCATTCCACCTAATACTATGGACACTATTGAGAGCTCACTACACCTAAGAAAACTTCACTTAAGTTTTCAATAGATCGACAGTAGTTCTGAACACTACCCCCTCACAAATTAATATAGAAAATCAAACAAACCCACTTCGGTGTAACAGACAGTCAATTAATCCAAGTTTTAGAGCTCGCGCTAATCCGCGGTTGGTATTTCACTGACGTCAGATTTATTGGCCAACCAAGGATGTACCGAATTATTCAATTAGCCCGCCAACTATTAAAGTGCCGTCATTATGTTGGAGATAAAAGGAAGGAAGGAGGGTTAAGCACTCATTCCATCGCCGACGAAAAAGTCACTAGCTATCAACGATTTTCTCGCTCAAGAAATTTACAGACCATTTACAAACTGTCAAATTTTCCCAATTGAAATTCAACCTTATGCTGGTGTAGTGAAGTTGAAAACCTATAAAAAAATTGACAGATTGGGGTAGCTTGATGTGCTGGCCACTGTACTTAAGATTTCAGGCAAAAGATTGGTTCCATGTAAGTAAAAAAGCTGCACATATTATTAATAATTGATTGCTGACAGTTCACTTCAACTCTTCTTTATTGTCGTGTGGTTAGTGACTAACCTGGTGTCAGAGTTTTTAAGCTGCCCATTCGCCTCTGACTTAGCTTCACATGCTGTTGAGAAATATCTCTCAGACATGCTGGTTTCCTCACGATGTTTTCTTTCACCGATTTGTAAGCAAATTATGATAATTATACAATACGCACAATTTGACGACACGGTTGGCGCAGCGGTTGAGCGATTGACTGCTGCGCAGCATGTCGCGGGTTCGATTCTCGCACGGAACAAATATTTGTACGACCTGCAAGTATTTGTTACGGGTCTGGGTGTTTTTCTATCTATAATATGTATGTATTTACAAAAAAAATTGTATATAAGTAGTTTATCAGCCATCTCGTTACCATAACACAAGCATTAGGTTGCTTAGCTTGGGACGATACGGCGTTGTGTGAAATGTCCAAGGATATTATTATATTATATTAATGTAAATCCGTAGAATCAGAGGTGCGTGCCTCAGGTTGGAACTCGAGACTGACTTGGCTGTCCGACGGTCACACCATTAGGCTATCACTGCTTAGCCTAACTCGCTTCTGGATAATTGCCGACTGTGGAACAGATGCCTAAGGAGGAGGAAGAGGGGACGATTTATAACGCTTTTGTTTCCCGTTGCTCTTTCTATATTGCGTTCGTTTTCCTGTAGTGTTGAGAGGTTTAGTGGGAGCGGCGGAAACTGCTGAAAAACTTGGGAATTCAATTTTGCACATCACGCTTGTTTATCCCGGAGAGTTGGGTAGAGGTTGAGATATACCTATATACGTTGTATAATATGGTTGTATTACCATCAATCGGGCAGAAATCCAGAATCTGATCTAGAACTGAGAAATTCCTACAGGAAAAACCCAATAACCGTTTGTCCGTCCTTGGAATCGAACCCAAGACCCCATACTCAGTATTAGCGCTTATGATATTTAAACATATATAGACAGATTTTTATTTATTAAAGTAAAGTATACAAAAAGTCTTAATTTATCAACTATGCCCCACAAAACCGTTTTCACAGAACATAAAATCACTTTATAACTTAAGTATAACTAAGTATCAAACAACAACAACTAAGTAACTATCCATTTATAACTAACTACTATATTTTATATTTGTTCTACCTCAACAATTTGCATACCACTATCTAAAGAATCAAATGATTTAGGGGGCGAAACTATTACCGTCAATCGGGCACAAATCCGGACTCCGAGCTGCTGTTGATTCTAGATGGAAAAACCCAATAACACTTGGGAATCGAATTCAGGGAACCTCGTGCTTAGCAGTAGCGCTTGCGACGACTAGACCAACGAGATAGAGCAATTTTAGATACAATTATGGCACAAAAAGTAACATTGGTACCTACATGGATTTTGAGGAAAATATCAAAAATGTTATAAACATTTTCATGTAAAAGAGGATATTATAAGATACCGACCTTAGCTCATAATATACGCTTTTCCTGAAAATTATATTTCGTGGCAGGAAAACCGTGTCAAAAATATATTTAATTTGCCTCATAAGTAGGTGTTAGATAAATAATAATAAAATAAAACGCCCAACATAAAATCGTGTAATGTCTCACTGATAGTGGCGGTATTTTGGATCATTTAGCTCCCATCAAAATGGTTGAGCTGAATGGTGCTAATCCATGCGTCATGTTCATGAACGGGCGCCGTCAGTAGGGACTGGTCACCTCTTAGCAGCCACGGCTGTTTTAATATTTAAATTAATTTTGAATTGTTTTTAAATCTTGTAATTATGGACGCTTTTATTAAGTTCTGCATCGTTCTCACGTGTATATTTAAACATGAATGATGTAACCCAGTTTTTGTAAACATATTTTGATTTAAAAGAGTGTCCATGGAGTTTCTTGCCCGTTCTTCTCCATAGGTACTTACCTATTGCTTTGGAATGGGCAACTAGCTTCATCTTTCTGACTGACCGACACCTTGACAATTCAAAAGTGCCTGTAATTGGTTTATTTGAAATAAATGCTTTGAGTTTGAGTTTGAACAACGATTATTTGAAGATAAATCGCCCAATAAAAAATGGGGTCAGTTTTGTATGATATTATTCCATCATAAATCACGCCAGCATTCACTAAAGGGTTGGTAGAAGAGTCCTAGTCGCACCTACAGTTTGCCAGTTATGTAACATAAGTAATGGGCATGATAACTATTTTTTTTAATTAGTCCGTACCTAAGCTAGATTATTAAAAAATATTGGACACGTATTTTTCTTTTTTTACGTAACCCAAAAATTCCGTCTGTACATTGAATTAAAATGAGGCATGACGTCACGAGTATGTAGTTTTTATACTTACTTGTGACCTAGCGAGCCCCCAATTTTAATGCGTTGTATCTAAGTCATTTTCTATTAATATGATATAGCAAAAAGTAGGTGTCAAATATTTTGTTATTATCTGATTGACGGACTAAATATATGTTTTTTTTTTACCTAGACGTCATCGATTACCCATTGGCATTAATTGAATCAGAATACATGGAAATCAGAAACCCTCATTAATCTGCCTAACTTTATCGTTTATCCCTAATATGTTGGGGTTGACATCTAGTCTAAGCGGATGCAGCTGAATACCTGGGGGGTCTAGAAAAGTGTCAATCTCTCCTTGTCGATTTTATTTCGAAATTTGTTGATCGAACAATTCGTTTTCTCAGCGATTCGAATTGTCAAGAATGCCACTTGTCAACACATTTGTATGGAAATATTGATCGAGTTTCGTTACACAATTTTACATGTCTATCACTTAGCGATCGAAAACTATTGATCGCGTGACATTTCGAAAGCTTATGCCAATTCTGTACATTTCGGGTTTATCTAATTTTGGCTATCGTTACTGAAAATGTGACTTTATCTAGACCCTCTTTGTGTATTTTAAATGGAGCGAATGCCTGCTGACATCTGACATACTTTGACAGACTTTGTTGTGATTAAAGGGAATATTTAAAAAAAAAAATCCCAGTTGTCACCAGTGGTGGCGTCACCAGTGGCGACAACTGGGAATAACTCCTTTTGACTACACGTAACCACTGTCAAAGATCAACGAATGAAAGCCGGGACTAACAGAACCCGAGCAAATAAAACAGGAAACAAATGTACGAAAACTAAAACAATGGTGAAACCCAATAACGCTTTCATTGACCCAGGAGTCGAACCTAGAACTCCACGCTCTACAGTCGCGCTCGTCGGTTATTTTTGTTCCAGCTACTACAAACTCTGTTAACTTCTATCCGTGTAATAAAAACAACTGAATTACTCCTTACCGTACCCGAGCATCGAACTCACGACCATCTTTTATTACGTTAGAACTTCCTAATCACATAACAAGACATACACTTAGACAAAAAAGGTCTTCATACAGAAGCATTTCCTTTGTGGAAACTTTCATTACAACACTACTCTTTTCTTCCATAGAGTAACACCATTTTTTACTATACACTTCTTGAAAACCTTGACACCTTGACATAAGAACTATTATCGCTTGTTTGAAGTTTAGTGTAAAAATTTAAACTGATATGAGTTGTCGGTACGAACTTAATTTTGCAGTGTTGAAAGTCGTTATGTTGAATACTTAAAGATGTTTTTTTGTTTTCGAACCGCAAATTAATGTTGTTCATAATGTGTTCTAGAAAACAGAGGTGTACTAATGACTACGTGAGTGTGTGACGTCACTAGATAAAGATAATTACAGGAAGACACCAAAATAGCTAATAAATGGCCAAAATGGAAATTGATACAATCATGGTGCATAATCAGCTTTTTGTTCTAAAAGTCTGACGGAAATGTAAACAAATAACAAATTAAATTCTTACGCTATTGACTATTTGAAACGGTCAATAATAAAATATGAAATCACATAGAAAAAAGAGCGCTCGTCTTAAAATCTTTCATTACCGTACAGAAATTAAAAATATGCGAAGTATTCTATTTGATTCTAAAAATCTGTAACGTCACATTGTTATATTTCATACAAATGACGTAGAAATGCCGCGTTTTGACAATTTATAAAAAGTTACTTACCCTTGCTTGACTACCTATTGACTGCCCTTTCAAATACTCAATTACTCGCTAAAAGTAATTAATAACACATTGATCTGTGTTTATAATGTTTCAACTTCTTAACTCACAGTTTTCCCAACAATTTTTTTTTTTTTTTTTGAGGGCGGGAAGTTGTCATACAGTTCCTCCCGCTCTGGGTGGAGCGGAAGCAGAAGAATGCAGTCTTTTACTGACCCATTCATGTTGCTTCCCTTGCCCTTTATGTTCCGGGGTAGCGGTAACCCTTTCGGACATTCCCACTTTCAACAACTTTTGCTTGGATATTCAATATTAATTGAAATATAAACAACTTAAATAATTGAGGTTATAAAATTAATCTCAAAACAAATGAAAAACGTTCTTAAAGTGATTTAAAATTAAAATTCGGATTTCCATATTCAAATTTAGTAATCACAAATTGAGTGCTTTTTGTGACTGACTTTGCACATTGGCATCAACAGGTAGCTTTTTTTTTAAGGCTGGGAAATCATCCAATGACTGCTCCCGCTCTGGGTGGAGCGGAAGGGAGTGTCAGACTCTTACTGACTAAAACCCATCCATGTTCCTTCCGTAGCCCTTTATGTTCCGGGGTAGCGGTAACCCTTTCGGACAATCCCGCTTACCCGGCAGGCTTGGCCCTGAGGGGCCCCTTCATATGCTGACATCTCTTTGAGGCGCGCGTGGAACATATACGCGCCGTACGGCACGGGTCTGGTGCTGATCGGACGGTGAGTCACCCATTACTCACCGTCCGCAGGCCCGTGCCTACGGTGGCCGGGAGTCGTCACGTGGCTCCCGACGCCCGGGGCGTCTCCTGCGGCGGCTGGGACGGGAGGACCTTTCTCTCTCCCATCCCGCCACCTCCTTCGCGAGCATAACTTTTTCGCAGAAGGAGGTGACTGCCTCCCACTCCCTCTCGCCCCGGACCATCGCTTGCACCAGGGCCGGGCGCGAGAGGTCGCCGCCGCCGATCGCCTCTACGAGGACACGGCAGTGCTCCGCCCAAGCGCGGCAGGTTTGCACCGTGTGCTCTACCGTGTCCTCTAGGCGATCCTCGCAGTGGTGACACCCGGGCGTTTCCTCCCGCCTGATGATGTGCAGGAACCTCCCGAAACATCCATGTCCGGTGAGGACCTGCGTCAGGCGGTAGGTGAGGGTGCCATGACGCCTCTCTAGCCACTCCTCAAAGAGGGGCCTTACCGCCACTATCGTGGCGTGCCATCAACAGGTAGCTAGTTAATTTAACATCAGATTTATATGGTTACATTTGATATGGTTTCAATGAAGGTAAGGCTATATTTCTCAAAAGGCTTTTGCGCGTTATACAGACCCCAGTACATCAAGTTATCAGCATATCAGACAGTTTGGTGTCAAATACTCCCAATTGAACATGAACCTTATTCTTTAGCAATAACGTTGAAAATCTATCAAAGAAATTTGACAGAATGGGGTAGCTTGACGTGCCTCTGTACGTTCGATCATAATTTGCGTGAAAAAGTAGTGACGAAAACACACATTTTATGTTAATCGAAAAACATCAGACGGTTTTTTGCGAAAGTGCATTTGATTTACTGTCCTGCTGTAAGGCTTAAAGCCTCCCTTTTAGTGCAAACTCAAACTCAAAGTATTAATTTCAAGTAAACCAATTACAGGCACTTTTGAATTGTCAAGGGGTCGATCAATCAGAAAGATGAAGCTAGTTGCCCATTCCAAAGCAGTAGGTAGCTATGGAGAAGAACGGGCAAGAAACTCCATGATGCGACTTCTCTCGATCTAGTTATGCTTATCAAAACAAACTATTTTAAAATACAAACGTACAGACGCCAGCACATCAAGCTATCCCTAACTGTCAAATTTTCTCAATTAAAAATGAACCTTATGTCTTTGCAATAAAGTTGAAATTCTAGCAAAGAAATTTGACAGATTGTGGTAACTTGATGTGCTGGCCTCTGTGCAATATTTTCGTTACACGTGTTCAGCATAACCTAATAACATACTTTTACTAACACACACATACAACTGTTGCATACACACAAACACACAAAGCTGTCCCTTTAATATCCAGTAAATAAATAGGTTTTCGTGAACAGGTTATTATGAGGCCATGCACTGCGGGGTGCCAACATAAAATATAGCTGATTCTAACAGTTTTCTAATATTTGCCCGACTTTCAGTTAAATGGAAAGGGTCGTAAAAAGCTATAATATTATAAACTAGCTGAACCGGCGAACTTCGTTCCGCCTAACAGTTACTTCTCTAAAATAAAAGCTATTTTCTAAAATTAACGTAGCCTAAGTTACTCCTTATTACATCAGATACCTGCCAATAAAAGTCCCGTCATAATCGGTCTAGCAATTTCAGAGATTAGCCGGCACAAACAGCCAGACAAAAATCTACAAAAATGTTATTTTGGTATATGTACCGTATTATATTCACATACAAGTAGTAAAAAACGGTTATTTCAATATTACAACAGACACTCCAATTTTATTTAAATGTATCGATGTATAGATATTGTTCTCAGGAGCCCTTGTAAAGATTATGTTGATTTACGTAGCATTTACTTGGGCGACGTTTGGCATATTCAACACTAAAATCTGCCAGCGGCATCGCCCGGGTGAATGTCGGAAGTAATCTCACGGGAACGTACAACAGGGATAGAATGTCTTATGGGCTATTTCACACTATAATCTATCTATACATCCGTTGAGCCGTTCTGGCGTGATTGAGTAACAAACATCCAAACGTCTCCTATGTTCACATCACTACATAGTATAAAGCAAAGTTGCTTCCCATCGTCTGTCCTACTGTCTGTATGTATGATTAGATCTTTAAAACTACACAACGGATTTTGATGCAGTTTTTTAAATAGATAGAGTGATTCAATAGGAAGGTTTATTTGTATAGTAACATGCAATTTCCGCCATCTCTCATTGGAAGGGGAGACTAGAATCAATTCTATTTCTTGTCGATTTAGACGTTCAAAAGTGTCTTACTTGTGCCTATTTGATATAAATGATTTGATTTTTTACTTTGACATCCAGGCGGGCGAAGCCGCGGGCAGAAGCTAGTTTATAATATTAGTAGGAAGTGGGATAGGACACTCTTCTTCTTCTTCTTCTTCTTCTTTGGCTTTGGTTTCCGCACTCAGTCCTTGGCGGACCATTGTGCGTGGGCCATGGCGGCCTGTGGCGGTTATTCCAGCCAGCCCACCTCCTTCCAGAAGTTGATGACGTCTCCTGGTCTGTGTAATATTTCTGTAAAAGATTTAGGTGTTCCAATGGTTTGTGTCCTAATCTGTGTGACTCCTGTGCACTCAAAGAGTACGTGCGCAACGGTTTCTTCAGCCTCCATGCAGGCCCTGCACAGAGGACTGTCCGTTATGTCTATTGTGTGGAAGTGTTTGTTTAGTGAGCAGTGTCCCGTGACGGTCCCCGACACTCTTTATCATCATCATCCTACCTCAGTGAACGCAATCTGCACATAAACCCCGTGTAAGGGCTGTCAATGTCATTATTCTCTATGGAATTTTGACATTGACAGGCCTTGAACGTCATTTGGATTTGCTCAGTTCCATTGGTGAAATTGGCACTGTGTTAATTAAAGATAAACTACGATAACATGGCGCACCCCTCCCAATTACTGTTTCAATGTTTTTAGTCACATCCTTACAAAAAAGCTTGTATGTAGTTGTAAGTATACGTCTTCAGTAGCAGGCCGTTAGCAACATGCGTTGTGAGTCTTGGTGGCGCTTTGTGATTACTTTCAGAAATACGTTCAAACGTTTTGAATTGTGTAGAGGCGGGTTATGTTAACGTAGTTTATCTCTAACTAGTTTTTGCCAGCGGCTTCGCCCGCGTGTATGTAGGAAATGATCCCACGGGAACCGTACATTTTACCGGGATAAAAAGCATAAATGCTATTCCTGACTATAACCTATCTTTGTTCCAAGTTTCATCCAGATCCGTTAAGTAGTTTTTGAGTTTATTCGTTACAAACATAAATACAAATCTTTCCTCTTTATAATATTAGTATAGTGTTATTGGAATATCACCGTAACAAAATAAATACTAGGTACTGCAAAGCTCGCGAACTCTTCCCCACATCTGAAAAGAGCATGACACGCATCCCTTGAGATGAAGATTAACGACCCCAGCTCACAAATACAAACTAAGTTGGTTGAGTTACATCTTAATATGCGTGTTACTTTGGAAACTTTGCGAGGTTCAAGGCTGTTTTCTTAGAAAGGCATAGTTTGAGGCAGTATGAGAATTTTGGGTCAACATTTCAGACAAATAGTTTCATCAAGGTGGCTGGCTGTGTGCTGAACAAAGTTTTAGTTTTGAAAGGACTCTTTTAAAGTCCAAACATTACGTTATAAACATTTTATGTGAGTCTAAATGCAGGGCCATGTCTAAAACGGCCTTTTGAAGAAAGGGCCATTACAGTATCGTGTAGACCTGTCCCAACAGAGGTTTTTTTTGAGGGTGGGAAATCGTCCAATGACTTCTCCCGCTCTGCGTGGAGTGGAAGAGAGTGTCAGACTTTTACTGACTAAAACCCATCCATGTTCCTTCCTTAGCCCTTTGTGTTCCAGGGTAGCGGTAACCCTTTCGGACAATCCCGCTTACCCGGCAGCCGCTTACGACGGCCTACAACATGCAAGTCGCGGCCATTACCACTAGGCCACCACTGCATGATGTATGAATTTAAACAATACAAAAGGGGTATGTCAGGAGCGTAGCAGCTGACGTGTTATAGTTAAGCCTGCCCCCATGGGAAGAAGGCGAGATTCTGTCTGCCTGCCTGCCTAGCCTTTTCCCAACTATATTGGAGTCGCCTTCCAGTCTAACCGGTTGCAGTTGAATACCAGTATTTTATATGAAGCGACTGCCTATCTGACCTCCTCAACCCAGTAACACAACCTGGTAATACGAAACCCCTTGGTAAGACTGGCTGTCAGATTTTCGGGCTTCTGCCGTCCCATAACGATTGTCAAAGATGCATAAATGACAGCCGGGACCAACGGCCCACGGAGGAGTCTCGATATATAGGTAGGAAGGATTATGTATGTGAAAATAACAATAATTAATAGATAAGTAAATACCTTTGTTTTGATTTATGTACACCCTGGTCAGCAATTCCCCTGCTACATCAACATAATTAATTTGTTCAACAACACTAGTGTATCCGCTGTTTCCGCCATGTTTTTCGTTAAATAAATAAATCAGTGGCCTTTTGTGACGTCGCCGCGTCGGAGATATATGGAGGGGAGCGCTTCATGTGACGTACAGGATATTGGCAATAATTAATTGTATTAGGTCAGTTTTGGGTAAACAAATGTAAGAGTAGGCGAGCAATGACGGAGGTGGATCTATGTGGGTGGCGTGCAATTGATAATCTATTAAAATTTAAGGTCACAGATCATTAGAGCCACCCGGTACCCATCAAACTGTTTCATCACCACTGCTCCCCAAAACGGTGAAGAAAAACATCGTAAGGCAACGGGCATGTCATAGAACTACAATTTATAAAGGCATTGTGACATCTACCAGCCCGCACTGGGCCCATGTGGCCCATGACCTGTGTCCCAGCAGTGGGCACATTGTGGGCTGATTATAAAGTAGGTTTTTAAAAAAATACGCTCCACCAATAAACTGTATTTCTTAATAAAAATTAACGAACAATAATTAGCTAATCACTTGGAACAGAGAGAATGCAATAATGAGGCGGAGAGATTAGAATTCCGTCACCGTTGGCTGTCGATTGGATGCATCGTTCTCACGTGTATATTTCAACATGAATGATGTAACACAGATTTAGGAACCATATTTTGATTTAAAAGAGTGTCCATGGAGTTTCTTGTCCGTTCTTATGTTCTTATCCATAGGGTCCTACTGATTTGGAATGGGCAACTAGCTTCATCTTTCTGACTGACAATTCAAAAGTGCCTGTAATTGGTTTATTTGAAAATAGCACTTTGCCCGCGGCTTCGCTCCCGTGGTCTTTCCCGCGGGACCCGTTATTTTTCCCGGGATAAATAGTAGTTTATGTTACTCCCTGAAAACTAAGCTTCTAATGGTGAAAGAATTTTTGAAATTGGTACAGTAGTTTTTGAGTTTATTCATTACAAACATACACACATAAATACAAATCTTTCCTCTTTATAATATTAGTATAGATAAATGCTTTGAGTTTGAGTTTGATACAAAAAAGACTGAGTGCTCCTCGCCGACTGCAGTTGCCCCTAACTATCCTCACTCTAGATACACTTATCTTGAACATGCCCCTTGTTCCCTCCAATTTCTTTATTCCCTCAAACCTATTGTAAATCTCTACAACAGAGTCGCTCTCCGCCATCTCCCCCTGTACGATTAAATCTTTTAACCTTTTAAACATCATTGTCACATAATACGTGACAAGCAAGCGCATGCATGCCCTGTACACCAACAACACAAATATGTGACAATGGCAACTACACTATAACGCGAAATAAACAACTAAATCATTAGGTACTTGTGAGTGTTTATACAGATATCTTAAAAATTTAAGCTCTCTTACGTAGTTAATGACATGAAACAAATTAAAAGACACCATGGATATTGGGAAATTCATGATAACAAGAAGAAATGAATTTGTAGCTTTTTTTTTTTTTTTTTTAAGGCTGGGAAATCATCCAATGACTGCTCCCGCTCTGGGTGGAGCGGAAGGGAGTGTCAGACTCTTACTGACTAAAACCCATCCATGTTCCTTCCGTAGCCCTTTATGTTCCGGGGTAGCGGTAACCCTTTCGGACAATCCCGCTTACCCGGCAGGCTTGGCCCTGAGGGGCCCCTTCATATGCTGACATCTCTTTGAGGCGCGCGTGGAACATATACGCGCCGTACGGCACGGGTCTGGTGCTGATCGGACGGTGAGTCACCCATTACTCACCGTCCGCAGGCCCGCGCCTACGGTGGCCGGGAGTCGTCACGTGGCATGAATTTGTAGCTTGGCGTGGAGGGCACGCGCGTGCGGTTATGCTCTGGCTTTCAAAAGGTTAAACGTTGCAACCGATTATAATGTGGTTTTCTTCTAAAGATAGAGTGATACAAGATGAAGATTTATACTTTAACTAGCCAACATGTAAGAGATAACACGAACAATGACCCAATAACCTAAAATCAACACCAACTCTTACCTATTAATGTCCTAAAAAACCTAATATTTCAACCAGTGACAAAGCTGGGCTTACACTGAATTTTTGCGGTGAAAGGTAATATAAATGAGCGGGCTCACTTGACAGAATGGAACCCAGTAGGTAACCATTATTTAACGTCTTGGAACTTTGAATTTTCGAAGGCTGAGTCGACTAAAAAGTTGCGATGTTAAAATATTAGATCGTAGGCAAATATTATCATCCTCTGAATAGCCTTTACCTTTGCCGTAACTATGTTGGGGTCGGCTTCCAGTCTAACAGGATGCAGGTTAATACCGGTATTGATGAAACCAGAATGACAGCCGGGACCAACGGCTTAACGTGAAGAGTCTCATTATGTAAAGATGGTCACCCATCCACAGCCAACCCCGGTAAGCGTAGCTTAACCTGATGAATCGACCTGTACGGCTTTTATTACTTAGCCACGAGCTCTTCATAGGCAAATATGATATTTTAAATTTCAGTAGGTACTCAGTAATCATGAACTTCATAAGCTAAAGTAGCGACAAGCCCCGGCTTCGCACGAATGCAATGTAGATATACGGGGAGAACTCATTTGTACTCATCATTATGAACAACTTTCGCTATGGGAAAAATCTGAAATCGCGAAAAAAATCAACTGTTCCCTACATTTTGACTAGTTATGCTAGCATAATGTATGGTATAGCTATTTTTTTTTCACGATTTCAGATTTGTTCCCATAGTGAACTATGACTACAGTACAATGTCCCCTTAAAATAATGCCCATGAATTCAATTTCACCCTGTATATCACGAGGGCGAAAGCTAGTTGACACTATCTATACTAATATTATAAATAGGAAAAAGTTTGTAAGTTTGTACGTAGGGGGTAATCTTCAGAACCACAGATCCGATTCCGAAATTCTTTCACTAATGGAACCTACATAATCCCTTAATGTAATAAGCTAAATAAAAAAAATGTGTGCGTGTACTAGCGTACACTCGTAAGAAGTGAAACTTCTTTATGACGTTATTTTTCAAAAAATAATTTACTATCTGCAACTTTACAGAAATTGGTTAAATAAAGTTAAATTAGATAAAGTTGTTGTTGTTGTTGTAGTTGTTATTGTTGTTGTTGTAGTTGTTATTGTTGTTGTTGTTGTAGTTGTTTGTTGTTGTTATTGTAATACCAATCCCTACTCCGCTGGAGAAAGTATACTTCGAATCACGCGTGGTAGGGATAAGAAGAAGATGGCGCGTAACGGAAAAATGTGACGCGTAACGAAAAAATGTTACACTAAATTTATTTCCAACCCCGATAAAGAAGTTTCACTTCAAAAAAACACATGAACGAAGTCGCGGGCAAACAAATTGCTAGTATACTATAAACCTTCCTCTTGAATCACTCTATCTATTGATGAAAACCGCAGTAAATTATTTATGTACCAATATAACGACTTTTCAAATTTTGTTTCATAAAATAGTAGGTAAGAAATAAACATCATAAAATAATCCAACATACATATGTATAACGCAATAATAGATAAGTCATAAATATTATAAATAATTAAAAGAAGAGATTACTTACGTAGCCCTGTTTGTCCATGTGTAAGGAAAGTAAGCCAATTTACACGAGAAAATACAATATCTCCCATATTTTATTTACAAAGATCGACATGAAATTTTATCTGAAACACGCTTATAGGTCTTATAAAGGCGCCGATGTAATTTTCTCCGTTTCTTCGAAGTAACTCAGATCATAGAGGCTTGGATCACGTTACTTCAAAATTGACTAAAACGTTATATTCCGTAATCATTTCTGAGATTTTGCTAACAATAATTTTTCGGTCTCTGTCTCTTTTCGTGTGGTTAGTGACTAAAGTGGTGTCAGAGTTTTTATGCTGCTCTTGGGCCTCTGACTTAGCTTCACATGCTGTTGAGAAATTTCTCTCAGACATGCTGGTTTCCTCATGATGCTTTCCTTCACCGATTTATAAGCAAACTAGCTTCCGCCCGCGGCTTCGCCCGCAAAATATGTCGACGAATTATACACATAAACCTTCCTCTTTAATCACTCTATCTATTAAAAAAAACGCATCAAAATCCGTTGCGTAGTTTTAAAGATAACATACATAGGGATATAGGGACAGAGAAAGCGACTTTGTTTTATACTATGTAGTGATGATAATTTACTTGACTATAGTTTTTGAACTAGTTACGAAAAGACGACTTTTCCTGGAAGCATATGGCCCGATATTAACCTAGTAACGAAAGTTTCAGAAATACTTTCCGTCATCATCCACAGCCTCTCTTTTCACGTACCAAAATAGATTCATTTACTTTTCATAGTAATTAGGAATATATGCAGAGAAACAAAACTTGATATCATCAATAATATGTAAAAAAGCACCAAATTTGTACACCTCATCAGGTAAAACGTGTCCGGACCTAGATTAACTCTTCTTTAAGATCTTGCATGCCCAATTGGTATGTGAACACATGTTTTGACAAATACATTATCTTTACCTTCAGGTAATAAGACCTATTGCCAAAATACACAAAATCAAATGAAATAAAATAATGGATTTGATTTGTTAAATAAAAAAAAATTGATTCAATCCAAATCCTCACTTTTTGTGCCAGCTTCAGCCAGGTTCTACCCAAAATGGTTACAATGTCGTCCGCCCATCTCGTCGTAATGGTAATTAAAGTCATGGTTATTATGACTTAAATTACATTACTTACATTAACCAAGAATTAAGGCAAAGGTAAGGTAATTAACCAAAAACAACCGTTAAGGTTGCTGTTGGATTGCAACTGTCAGAAGTAAAGTAACTGTGGAACGACTATAGAAGTAGCTACAGTTATGGCGCGTGGCCAAAATTGGAACTAATACCACCATCTTGCTTTTTTAATAAATTTAAATTGTCATTTCACAAATGTCAACAGCGCCCCCTTTTTTTTTTTTTAAGGCTGGGAAATCAACCAATGACTGCTCCCGCTCTGGGTGGAGCGGAAGGGAGTGTCAGACTTTTACTGACTAAAACTCATCCATGTTCCTTCCGTAGCCCTTTATGTTCCGGGGTAGCGGTAACCCTTTCGGACAATCCCGCTTAAACAGCGCCCCCTGTCAACGTCATTGGAGTGCCAAATCATATTTGTTAATTTGAGAGCCACCAGATATTTGTAGCAACCAGATATTTGCAGCAACCAGATATTTGTAGTCACCAGATATTTGAAGCCACCAGATATTTGTAGTCACCAGATATTTGTAGCCTCCAGATATTTGTAGCCACCAGAAATTTGTAGCCACCAGGTATTTTTATCAACCAGAAATTTGTAGCAACCAGATCTTTGTAGCAACCAGATATGTGTAGTCATCAGATATTTGTAGCAACCAGATATTTGTAGCAACCAGATATTTGTAGCACACAAGATATTTGTAACAACCAGATATTCGTAGTCACCAGATTTTTGTATCAACCAGATATTTCTAGTCACCAGATATTTATAGCAACCAGATAATTGTAGCCACCAGATATTTGTTTACACAAATTACCTGTTCGATACTCCTTTGACGGACAAAATTCCCTATTCAATCTTGTCATCAAAATTTCACCCATGTTACGTCACGAACATTCATAGTAAGTACGACAAGAAAATGTAATCCAACGAAGTTTATCAGATGCCTATGAAATTCCTTGCTTATGTATCGAGGCCGATCGGTCCAATTTGGGCTAAAATTGCATTCACCAAGCCGGGCTGGGAGCGTATGATCTTGATAAATGGGGCTACTAACTAGGGAAGCGGTGGGCTCAGGCTGCTGAGGCACAGATTGGTGGATAGTGAACTTCGGGTATGAATTTATTACGCTTGTTTTTCAAAACTTCAAAATATGTGTTCGGATTTTGAGATGTCTCCTTTATGTCAGACAAATGAATAAAAAATGCTGTCTTGTATGGATCAGAGTGTTGGGCCACAAAAGGAATGAATGAAAGACAATTGCATGCAGCTGAGATGAGAATGCTAAGAGAGATGTGTGTTGTTACGGGAATGGATGCTATTTAAAGCACCTGCCATCTAATGTCTTCACCACCCTTGGTTGACTGGTAGAGAATGCCTAAGGCATTAAGTCCGCCTTTGTACCTTTATTGTGTGCGATAAGTTTAAATAAATAAATGGATAATTTAATTTTGACATTTTCTTACTTAAGCACGTTAACATTCATGTGATAATTCAATAAAAAATGTAATGTTGAAATGTAATGCTATGAATAAACCTGTAATTTTCGCATGCCTACTGCAGGTGAGATGTCTGTGTACCATCCATGATTTTATAACAGCTTCGTAAAACCATATCTGTAGCGAATAAATGATTCTATTCGATAGACTATGGAATGAGTGTATGAGAGGAAGTCTGAAAGTGACCCCGGTGAAAAGTTTGTGGAAATCGGTTGTCATGGTATGGGCATGTTATGCGGAGGAATGAGGAAAATGTTGTCAGGAAAGTTGTGAGTATGAATGTGGATGGCTATACAAGTAGAGGGAGACCAAAGAACGATGGATGGATTGTGTGAAAGATGATATGGCTAGAAAGGGAGTGACTACCGAGACGACGACTAATAGAGAAGTATGGAAGAAAAGTACATGTTGCGCCGACCCCAAATAAATTGGGATAAGGGCAGGAGAATGATGATGACATGAATAAAAAATGACTTAGATAAAATGCATTATAGATGGAGAGCGCGGGCTCGCTGCTTCACAAGTGAGTATAAATTTACATTGGTGTGATGTCATGATACATTTCATGTCAATGCATCGTATTATTCATATCATACGTATTCTTTTGATTGCGTAAAAAGAGAAAAAAAACTTTTTAATAACGCAGCCGAAGTCGCGACTTACAGTAAAAAATTAGTTATCACCCCTATATTGTCTACAATACATTGTTTCTATTTCCAATTTATACTCATAAGTAGGTCTTCATAGACTGTCATTAGTCATTGTCATGTTAGTAGGATGTCGTTTGTGCATCTTTGACAGTCGTTACGAGTCGTCAGAAGCCGGCAGTCTTACCAAGGGGTGTCGGATTGGCCAGTTACTGGGTTGTGGAGGTCAGATAGGCAGTCGCTCCATGTAAAATACTGGTATTCAGATGCATCCGGTTAGACTGGAAGCCGACCCCAACATAGTTGGGAAAAGGCTAGGCAGATGATGATGACTCATAAGTAGGTCTTACTTATATAGTAATAATTATTAATATGTAATTACACGTTACATTTAATTTTAAATGGAAGCAAATTCACAAACACATACACACACGTGGGCTCAATATTGTAGCTAACATTTAGTGTCTTCATCCGAATTTATCCTAATTCGTCTCACCTGAACCTGCTACTTGTCGAGAAGGAAATGACACCCCGGCTGTGTGAACACGAGTCTCTGGAAGCGATTGCTCAGAGTCTGTTGTCATGGCAACCGTCACCAATAACGAGATGAATCCACGGCATTGTTGTGTGGCCTACGTGACGGATGATAGGCGATAGAAGATATTTCTCGTCGGTACACTTGTTGTAAATCAGAGAGCGTGCGTCATAAAACTTATTTCAATATCATAAGGTTCGCAGTGTGATATAGTTCGAGAAATCCAACAACTAACAAATTCTCTTTTCACAGGCAAAACCGAATGAATGGCCAATTTAGTATCGTGATAACACGCATTTCCAATGTTTTTTCTACTTAAGAAAGGTTTTTTTATCTAACTGCCAAAAGTAAAACATTAGTGCTGCAAAAAAACACATAAGTACAGAATAAAAGTTCCTTACAATCCTACTCGAAGGACCAGCTTCAAAATCCTACCAGCAGCAGTGAATTGTCAGTAATTCTCGCGGCTAGTTAAATAACAAAATGGAACATAATTTGATAAGGCAAAAAAAATACGAATCATGGAACAAACTACATACTATACGTTTTAAACAAGTAACGCCACTTATTATCGCTCCGGTCTCCCACAGAGGACATGCAACACCCTCAATCTGCGAGCTTTTACAGTTACCATAGCAACACCCAATAAGAAGTAATCTCATTACATCGCATCGCCCTACTTAATGGATTTTTAATACAATAATTTGAGCACATTTTTTGGAAGCAATAAACGTAGGAAAAGTCTCTCATACCAATATATTTCAAAAAATATATGACTTATCGAGTTTCAGAAAGAGTTAGGTTAAATGCTCTAAGGAAAGAGTCTGACACACAGCTATGAATGACAGCTGCGTGAGACAACACTAAATTTTTTCTTTTTATTCTATGTCTGTAGTAGTATCCTGTAGTTTCGGGAAAAAGAGAAAACAAAAAAAGAAAGCAAAATGGTTGAAAATAAACAATATACATATAAAGTAAAGCCTCGTTTTCTATACTAATACTATAAAGAGGAAAGATTAGATTTTTTGTTTGTTTGAAATGAATTGGCTCTGAAACTACTGGACCGATTTAAAAAATTCTTTCACCGTTGGAAAGCTTAGTTTTCTAAGATACCGATATATAACATAGGCTACTTTTATCCCGGGAAAAATAACGGGTCCCACGGGAAAGACCACGGGAGCGAAGCTGCGGACAAAGTGCTAGTCTATCAATAAAAGCTAAATGGGCGACATGTATGATAATGTTCAATCATTTTAGCATTAGGAAGTCATTTTGTCATAAAGATGAGAGATCAATTTTTGCAATTCTTAATGATTAGGCTCTTTGGCTAGGTTTTAACATAACATAATATCACGCCTTATTTCCCCGAAGCATTCGGCAGAGGTGTACTCATTGTAGGTACAGACGGCAGCACATGAAGGAAGAATACCAAACTGTCAAATAATCCCAATTGAATATGAACCTTTCACTTTTGTAATAAAGTTGAAAATCAATCAAAGAGATTTGACAGATTCGCGTAGCTTGATGTGCTAGCCTCTGTACACGCACATTTCGCCAGTTATGTTTAAGTCTCATGTAATAGGGGGCGTGCCTATCGCCATCTGTTGATGCTATGAGTTAAACAGGGCACAACGCCAGGTTGGCTAGGTTTTAGTACCTACTATAAAGTGCACAAACGATATAAGTGAATTTAATTTAATGAAGACCATCAAATACTCTCAAGCTAAGCTAAGGTACTCTAAAGTTGTTGTGACACAAACTGCTCCTACATCCAATGTAAATATGTGCTGTCTCTAAAAACAGAAGCAAAGCCATAGAACAAGAATATATAGACGCGACTCTTGCGCTCTTAAATGCCTACGGTTTCCTGAATCAAACATATTAAGTTAAGTACAGAGGCCAGCACATCAAGCTACCCCAATCTGTCAAGTTTCTTTAATAGATTCACAACTTTATTGCAAAATAATAAGGTTCATGTTCGATTGGGAATATTTGACAGTTTGGGGTAGCTTGATGTGCTGGCGTCTGTACAACTTCGTAACGAATACTGTCAACTTATAGATAACTAAAGTTTTGAGCCGTGAGCCGTTTGGGGACGAAACGCTTGAGTCAATTGGACCCTGAATGCGCGACTTTTTTTTATCGCGATTATTAATTTAAAAACACAAAGCCGAAATTCAAATTTTAAAATGCATGAATGAAACATAAAGCCGAAATTCTAGTTTTAAGACACATGAATAGTATTTAATTTGACAATTGAGGTTAATTTTAAAACCTTAACTGTCCGCTATTTTAATTATTGGACAATTATTGGAAAACGTAGTGAGATATAAAGTTGTAACCTATTTTTAAATACAAATTAATGTGTGACCAATACCCTTCAATAAGTGATCGGTACTTTTATTAGATGCTTTTGAGGAGCTCGTGGCTAAGTTATAACAGCTGCACGGGTCGGTCCATCAGGTTAAGCTACGCTTGCAAGAGTTGGTCCGTGGATGGGTGTCCATCTTTCATACTCAGATTCCTCCGTGCCTCGGAAATCACGTTAAGCCGTTAGTCCCGGCTGTAATTTCTGCATCTATGACAGTCGTTACAGGTCGGCAGAAGTCCGAAAATCTAGCAACTATTCTTACCAAGGGGTATCGTATTACCTAGTTACTGGGTTGTGTAGGTCAAATAGGCAGTCGCTCCATGTAAAGTTCTGGCATTCAGCTGCAACCGGTTAGAGTGAAAGCCGACCCCAACATAGTTGGTAAAAGGCTAGGCCGATTGATTGATTGATTAGATACTTTAGGAAGAAACCTTATTTTTTCGCTTCTACACGATTTTCTAAGTCTATGCCACAGTTAACTTAGACAATGACTTAGTAGTTGTAGACTAAGACATTGTAGTCTGTAGTCTCTGGAGGTAGGAGCCGTCTGTTTTGTTGCGTTAGAGTAGAAGGCCACAGTGGAACAAAGTTCTCGCGTGTATTCATTTACATTTAATTGTTACAACGTTTAGTAGGAATATAAAAAAAATAAAAAAATTGAAAATGAAAATGTAAATTTTCGACCTTGCTAGTACAGACGCCAGCACATCAAGCTATCCCTAACTGTCTAATTATCTCAATTAAAAATGAACCTTATGTCTTTGCAATAAAGTTGAAATACTATCAAAGAAATATGACAGATTGTGGTAATTTGATGTGCTGGCCTCTGTACCAGCAGCTAGTAAATTCCTCATCTCATCTACCTAGCCTTTTCCCAACTATGTTGGTGTCAGCTTCCAGTCTGATTGGATGCAGCTCAACACCAGTATTTTACATGTAGCGACTGCCTATCTGACTACCACAACCCAGAACCTGGGTAATACGATATCCCCCGGGTAAGACTGACTGTCAGACTTTCGGGACTACCCGTAACGACTGTCAAAGATCCAGGCACTGAGGAATCTCGATATGTAGAGAAGGTCACCCATGGACCAACCCTGGCAAGCGTAGCTTAACCTGATGATCGATCTGTGCGGCTGTTATTACTTAACCATGAGCAGGTACAATTAAATAAGCAATCACCGTTGTATCCCTACAGGGTTGGTCAGAGATGTATCTTCTTTCTTCTTCTTCTTCGTGTGGTTAGTGACTAACCTGGTGTCAGAGTTTTTATGCTGCTCATGGGCCTCTGACTTAGCTTCACATGCTGATGAGAAATATCTCTCAGACATGCTGGTTTCATCACGATGTTTTCCTTCACCGTTTTTTAAGCAAGTAATAATTATACAATACGCTCATGAATCCGATAAATCAGAGATGCGTGCGTTAGTTTCGATCTCGAGACCTATGACTTGGCAGTCTGACGGTCACACTACTAGGCTATCACTGCTGTCAAGGTGTACCTTTAATACCTTCGCCAGTTATCTATGAGCTCACTTAATATAGGCGTCTATCAAATCCATCTCATTAACTATTATTATTTTTCAACTCGAATATAATATTTAAATTGTATCATACTGTCTTCTTTGCCATTGAAAAAATCAGAGAAAATAACTAATCAGTGGTCCCAATTTATTCCAATATTTTTGAATACGTAAATACCAATTTCTATTCAACCCACGTTTGAGCGATAAAAATATTTATTTCAAAAAATCTAGAATTAAGTTTCAATGAATCATTTGGAATAGAACTAATTGAAAAATGTTGTTGAATTATTCACAAAAAAATTACATAAAGTAGGTACTATGAAGGCTATAGGTAGTATAAGGGAAGTAGTCACGTGAAATCACTCTTCAAAATGTATTTTAAGGGTTTATTAGTCTAAGCGGGATTGTCCGAAAGGGTTAGGTACCGCTACGCCGGAACATAAAGGACTAAGGAAGTAACATGGATGAGTTTTAGTCAGTAAGAGTCTGGCACTCTCTTCTGCTTCACCCAGAGCGGAGAAGGACGGAGGAGTCAATTGATGATTTCCCATCCTCAAAAAAAAGGGTTTATTAGTCGATCCGAATATACTCGCCCGAAATGTGCGAATTGATATTGTCTTTCAAGTTGCAAGCTCTACTGCTGACCATGAGGTTCTAGGTTCGATGCCCGAATCGGACAAAGTTTTTCATATGGAATTCCTAAGTAGTAACTTGGTCTTTGGATTTGTGCCTACTTGATGGCAATGGGCTCGCCCCTTTATATTTATTTAACACGTTGAACGCCAACGCGGTCACCGTGTGTCCGACAAACAATAGTTTTTCTATTGTGTCTGCTGCGTGGCATTCAATGACTTAAGATACATATACCTACCTATAACTTAACAGATTTAAATAGAGCATGAGAAATTGACACAATAGTAATAATGTAAAGACTAGTACAACTTTTAATTAGGTATCTTATATCCATCATCTCAAAGAATCTTAAACTTTCACGGCAGACATCTATTTATCTCCCGGCAAACAAGTCACACTCAGGTGTTGATGTTTAAGCATTGTGAGCGTCCGAACGAGAGGCCAATTAACACGTGACATTATGGGATGAGACTCAAATATAATGGCGAAATGTAGGTGTGCTATTATAGGTCTGCCCATCCCTTTGGAGATTACAGCCGTGATGGTATGTTATAGAACATAAATAGTACCTGTGCTATTTTTTAACAAAATGTTTATTCATACGTCCCAAGTCGTAGATGTAAGAGAGGTCGGCGCTGGACCAAATGTTCACTTAAAGCTGCCAGAATGCTTGTAGTGATGTGGGGTAGTAGCATCGATACTTTTTATTTTTAACTTTAAAAATTTCGACAAATCTTAATGTCATAAATTAAAAGTGGTGAAAAAAATAACATGTTCTTACTAACTTTCATGTGTACGCTTTAAATAAAGACTAAATCTTTATTTTTCGTGTGGTTAGTGACCAACCTGGTGTCAGAGTTTTCATGCTGCCCGTGCCCGTGCCTTACTTGCCGTACTTTTGAGAATAGAGTTAACATGCTGCCAATGGGCCTCGCACTTAGCTTCACATGCTGTTAAGAAATATCTCTCAGGCATGCCAGTTTTCTCACGATGTTTTCCTTTGCCGATTTTTAAGCAAGTAATAAATATACAATACGGACATGAATTCGAAAAATCAGAGGTTCGGGTCTTGGGTTCGAACTCGTGACTTATGACCTAGCAGACAGTCTATCACATAAATATTTTATACAGGTATTTACTTTAATTACTTGCAAAGCAATATAATATAAATTTAGGTAGATCTAGGTAAGTGAGGTCTCCACCATTCATGCGATATCGCGGGTGAGAGTCCTGGCGGAGGAAACGGTGTCTCGGGGTGGGGTGGTGATGGCGGTGTCGTTAGACATTTCCAACGCCTTCAACACCCTGCCCTGGAGTTGTATCAGAGAGGCACTGCGCTTTCATCAAGTGCCTCTCTACCTCCGTCGCATCGTTGGGGCTTATCTGTCGGAGAGGTGTGTCACCTACGTGGGACGTGATGGCGGTCACCAGCACCCCATGTCGTGCGGTGTTCCGCAGGGATCGGTCGTCGGACCGCTCCTGTGGAGCATCGGCTACGACTGGGTGCTGAGGGGTGAGCTCCAGCCGGGCGTGCAGCTGACGTGTTACGCTGACGACACGTTAGTCACGGCCCGGGGGAGCTCGCACAGGGAAGCAGCGTTGCTGGCGACGGCGGCGGTCTCACAAGTTGTGAGCCGCATTCGGCGCCTCGGCTTGGAGGTGGCCCTCAACAAGTCGGAGGCCATGGTGTTCCATGGTCCCCGACGGGCGCCGCCGCCGGGATCACACATTGTGGTCGGGGGGGTCCGGATCGCTGTCGAGCCTACCATGAAGTACCTAGGATTGGTGCTCGACAGCCGGTGGGACTTTAGCCCCCACTTCCGGCGGCTTGCGCCCAAGTTGTTGGGCGCGGCCGGGGCACTTTCAACGCTGCTTCCCAATCTGGGGGGCCCGAGCGCCACTTGCAGGCGGCTCTACGTGGGGATCGTGCGATCGATGGCCCTCTACGGGGCACCGATCTGGGCGGCTGACCTGACGGCCGGGAGCATCTCTGTCTTGCGTAAGCCACAGAGAGCTATGGCCGTCAGAGTCATAAGGGGATATCGCACGATCTCCTACGAGGCGGCATGCGCACTGGCCGGATCCCCGCCCTGGGACCTGGAGGCGAAGGTCCTCGCGTCACTGTTCCGGTGGCGCGAGGAAATGCGGGCGCGGGGCGAACGACCGATGCAGCAACAATTGGAGCTGCGTCGGTCTCAGCTCCACGAGGTCCTGGTGGCGGACTGGCGGGACAGGCTCTCACGCCCTACCGCCGGCCTCAACACCATCGAGGCGATCCGACCGGTGCTCAGCGAGTGGCTCGGTAGAAGGCACGGCTCCCTGACCTTTCGGGCGACACAGGTTCTCTCGGGGCATGGTTGCTTCGGGAAGTTCCTGTGTCGCATAACCAGGGAGCCAGACGCTCGGTGTCACCACTGCGTCGACTGTCGGGAGGACACGGCACGGCATACGTTGGCAGAATGTGCCGCATGGCTGGAGCCGCGCCGTGCCCTCATCTCAGAAGTAGGCAGCGACCTGTCGCTGCCGGCCGTCGTTAACGCCATGGTCGGCAGTGAACAGGCCTGGGACGCGGTGGTATCCTTCTGCGAGGAAGTCATTTCGCAGAAGGAGGCTGCGGAGCGGGAGCGGGAGATCACCTCCCTCAACCCGGCCCGCAGCAGGCGCACCGGGCGTCGGAGGAGGGCAGACAATGCCCTCTTCCAGCCCCCCTAAATGGGTCCAGGGGCGACGGACGCGGGGCTAGTCCGTCGCCCCCCACAACAACATCTGGACCCGAGGCGGCGGCGCGTAGTATTCCACGCGCGCCCCTCCAAGACGGTACGAGGGGAGTGTCGTACACCTCACTCCCGCTCGGCCGAGACGAGGCCCGCTGCAGCGGGCCGGCACCACGGGGGTTGCGGAAGAATTCTTTTTGATTCCCGCGACCCCCGGCGAAGGTGTGAGAGGGAACACCCGGGGTGGTTTTTAGTCAGTAAGAGTCTGACAGACCCCTCCGCCCTCCCCGGGGCGGGGGACGTCCATGAGGATTTTCCCCCCGGATCAAAAAAAAAAAAAAAAAAGGTAAGTGAGGTCTAGATTAGCCCACTTCTGCTTCGGGATACAATAAGTTAAGGAAGAACATGGACGGGTTTTAGCCAGTTATAATCTGACACTCCCTTTCGCCTCACCCAGAGCGGGAGAAGTCATTCAATGATCGTTAAAAAATAAAGCATTTGGTATCTTAGCGGAATTATTTTTGAGACGGCTGTTAATACGCAACGACCATTCATTCCGAGAAAAAAAAACCGTTAAATAAAACATCGACACACATACCAACACTACACACAACACTAGCGCCCACCGGAGCGCGTAATCAGGTGACTGCGCCGTTCGACACGAATAACGAACGCAGCTCAATTGTTCCTCTTTCGCCCTCAAGTGTGGCTCCACTCCTGGCGACAATGCACCTTTGATGCAGCAGGGGTAACGAAGCTGCGGTACAGTGTAGATTGCAGCAGGTATTCGGAGAGTTGTGACACAAATCTAAAACTGACCAATGTATGTGGTTGGTTAGGTCAGTAGCGTTTTAAAAAGAAAAAATATTCGCATTCGTTCCAGAGGTTCTTGCAGCAGGTATTCGTAGAATATTGGCACTAATCGAAAACTGACCAATGTATGTGGTTGGTTAGGTCGGTAGCGTTTTAAAAAGAAAAAGTTTTCACATTGGTTCCAGAGGTTCTTGCAGCAGGTATTCGGAGAATATTGGCACTAATCGAAAACTGACCAATGTATGTGGTCGGTTAGGTCGGTAGCGTTTTAAAAAGAAAATTTGTCGCATTGATTCTAGAGGTTCGAAGATTTAATTGGCCTCTCGACCATGAATTACACACTTTTTGCGACAGTGAGGGGGGGGGGGGAAACAAATTCAATCAGTTGTTCAGAGCATGCCACGACGCGAGTTGCGGATAGAAACAATGGAAGCGCGCGTGCGTTTAACCTGACGCAAGTCGCACCGCCTGAGGCCGTGAACGGATCATAAGGAAAAGAAGAAGAAGAAGAGAGAGAGAGAAAGAAAGAGAAAGAGAGAGGAAGAGTTTTGGCCGAAAGGTGTCGTGTATCGGCGATTCCGCGGAAGGCTACGCAACACGACGCCGTCACTTCGTGTACAATATGGTCTTTGCTACCTGAAATAAATGATATTTTATTATTATTATTATAAGGGGGTGTCCTGCGTAAGCGACGAATACGATCAACTCATTGCGTTAAGTACTTTTAACGAAGCTGTGTTAAAGCGTAGATTGCTGTAGGAATCCAGAGAGTTTTTTTATAATAGTGACACAGGTCGGTAAAAAGCGGCATTTAAAAAGAGTATGGAGTACAGCAGTTATAATATGGTACTAGCTTTTACCTGCAACTACGCTCGCGTTAATGTTTCTATAATATTATTATAGTTAAGAGGATGAAAAATCTGTCAATCAGCACTGCACTCAAAAAATGTATTAGGTACTGAAATTAAAAAAAAAACTGTTAACACACCACTAAAGTTTCTATAATAATATAATTCAATCATGATTCGAAAGACACGTGGCGCCATCTATTAGCACTATTGTGGTTTTCTTGGGGAATAGTACTTTTTTTCGGGATGAAGAATGCCAGTTTCTGTACACTAGATAACGTATATGCAAAATTTCAAGATGATATAATGATTGTCTCTACCTACGTATTTTTATTTTTTATATTGATGGCGTCGACTTCCAACTTCGGCGTCGGTCACCAAGTAAACTACACTTAAATTACACAATATTTACACTTAACTTCCTATTGCACCTACCACTGTTTATCTCTGCATCACCAAAAGGTTGACTGGTAGAAAATGCCTTTGGCATTGACTTAATGCCTCTGACATTTCTGTGCTTTTTTTTAAGGCTGGGAAATCATCCAATGACTTCTCCCGCTCTGGGTGGAGCGGAAGGGAGTGTCAGACTCTTACTGACTAAAACCCATCATTGTTCCTTCCTTAGCCTTTTATGTTCCGGGGTAGCGGCCCTTTATGTACCCAGCAGGCCCCTTCATAATAAGCTGACATCTCGGCTGAGTCACCCATTATTCACCGTCCGCAGGCTCGCGCTTACGGTGGCCGGGAGTCGTCAAGTGGCTTATTTCTGTGCTTAAAGTATTAAATAATAATAATAAACCTTCCATCCCCGCTACTACCGCTGCCGCACCCTATTATCCCTTTTTCCTGTCCCCTTTTTCGGTCTCCGCGCTCCACCGCTCGCAGCACAGATGGCCGACCTATCCCCCTAAGTCAAACGTCCCGACTTCTTTTTAAATCTTTTGGGATTTCAAATATTCTAGTGCTCTATGATTTGAGATAAGTCTCCTCCTTGAGGCGAAAGTGTGGTTGTCTTTTGTAGAGTAATGGCGTCTGGTGTACTATCTTATGTTGTATTTATGTCGGAAGACTTCATTGATTTTCAATAGGTATTGGATAAAGTAGAGGAGCTTTGAGGATGTACTGGTATTATATGTCACGGTCACCGTTGTCCGGTAAAGTCAATAAGCTCATTTGAATATAATATATGGCCTTAGTAATAACAGCCGCACAGGTCGATCCATCAGGTTAAGCTACGTTTGCCGGGGTTGGCCGTGGATGGGTGACCATCTTTATATACCGAGACTCCTTCGTGCCTCGGAAAGCACGTTAAACCGTTGGTCCCGGCTGTCATTTGTGCATCATTGACAGTCGTTACGGGTCGTCAGAAGCCCGAAAATCTGACAGCTAGTCTTACCGAGGGGTATCGCATTACTCAGAGGTCAGATAGGTAGTTGCTCCACGAAAAATACTGGTATTCAGCTGCATCCAGTTGGACTGGAAGCCGACCATTTGCGAATGAATAAATGATTATGATTATGACCCCAACATAGTACAGAAATGGCTAGGCAGCTTAATATGTAATTTTGCCAACCCTCGATTCGACATCTCCAACCAAAACAGGAATGCTATTTTGTAACTGATATAGCTTGAAACGAATACGGGTAACAAAATAGTAACTCAGTCATTACTTGTTTAAAGATCTTTAAATGTGCATTTGGAGATTTCTCGAATAGTTTCGATTTCATACACGAAATGAATCCCCTTTTTCCACGACATGAAAACCCATTCAATCAGCCTAGCCTATTCCCAACTATGTTCGGCTTTCAGTCTAACTGGATGCAGCTGAATTCCAATATTTTACATGGAGCATGTACGCATCTGGCCTCTGTACTACCTATCTGGCCTCCACAACCCAGTTAGTAACTGGGTAATACAATTCCCCTTGGTAAAACTGGCTGTCAGACTTTAGGGCTTCTGACGACACGTAACGACTGCCAAATTCCATGAATGACAGCCGGGACCATCCGCTTACCGTAAAAACCCATAATAGCCAAAAAAAGAAAATAAAAATATAGGTACAGCTATGCTCCGTCTGTAACTATCCTGTTGTCTTTCTTTTTTATTAAATAATGAAAAAAAAGAGACCAAGATAGGTACTAAATTACCTGCAGGAAGTCATCTTTTTATTTCTTCATTTATTTATAGAAAATATAAATATATAGGGATAGAAAAAGATAAGTACAGTTATGCCACCTCCTGTAACTAAATTTTTCTTCTTTTATAGACAAGAAAAAATTAAAATAAAAAAATTTAAGTAAGTACCTTTTTCTTTTTCTTATTTTTTTCTGGGAATATAGGTACTATTATTAAGTAGTGTCATCAGTTCATCTTCATGTTCATGAATGGGCGCCGTCAGTAGGGACCTCTTAGCTGCCACGGCTGTTTTAATATATAAATTAATTTTGAATTGTTTTTTAAATCTTGTAATTATGGACGCTTTTATTTAGTTCTGCATCGTTCTCACGTGTATATTTCAACATGAGTGATGTAACCCAGTTTTTGTAAACATATTTTGATTTAAAAGAGTGTCCATGGAGTTTCTTGCCCGTTCTTCTCCATAGGTACCTACTGCTTAGGAATGGGCAACTAGCTTCATCTTTCTGACTGACCGACCCCTTGACAATTCAAAAGTGCCTGTAATTGGTTTATTTGAAATAAATGCTTTGAGTTTGAGTTTGAGTCATCCATCGGGGAATGTAGGCGTTATCATGTTTTATCATCTCACAACATATATTTACTTTAGTACCTACGCACATTATACATACGCAGCTACTTTGTCGCTTAGTGCCTGCCACTTGCACATTTATTTGCTCCCAGACTATAAAACCACAACAAAATAGCCAAGCAAAGCAATAAATACTGAAGATATAAAACAGCAGAGGATTTTTATTGGCCAGCCCATAACTTTAAACAAGAGATCGCCACCGTTTGCTATAATTTATGGTTATTATCGTACACTTGAAGCAAACATGCCTACACCAGTCTTGTAATACAAAACAGAAACTTTCTAAATACTGAATAGATTTTGTATATTTTTACCTTTAATTAATTATATTTCAGTTTTTAAAAGGAGACGTAGTGACAAATTATTTTTACAAAAAAAAAATATGGCTACAAAATATTGGTTACATCATTCATGTTATTACTATACATGTGAGAATGATGCAGAACGTTAAAAGCATCCGTAATAAATATTTAAAAAACAATTCAAAAATTAAATTAAAACAAGCCATAGTCGCTAAGAAATGACCAGTCCCTACTGATAACGCCCGTTCACGAACGTGACACATGTATTAGCACCATTCAGCTCAACCATTTTGATGGGAGCTAAATGACATCTGAAACGTGAAATTCGCGAAAATGGCCCAAAACAGGCTATATCATTGTATACCTGTATGACTTTCATGCCGGAACTAGCATATAAATCAAAATTCCGGAAAGTGAATAATTGAATTTGCAATAAATTCAAGCTAAATTAATGTATTTATTTAAAACAGTGTATTTGCTTTAGCAATGATGACATACAGGAAATTAGTTAAATTTTATGCTGATTAGTATTGGCTACCGTTTTAATGCGAGG
Organism: Hyppa rectilinea; assembly: GCA_951799385.1. NCBI lineage: Eukaryota > Metazoa > Arthropoda > Insecta > Lepidoptera > Noctuidae > Hyppa > Hyppa rectilinea. The sequence continues at coordinate 1,481,702 of OX637324.1, read as the reverse complement.
TATACAATATTAACAATATTATTTACATGGAAACAAAATAAAGAGGAGCTCGTGGCTATGTAATAACAGCCACACGGATCGATCACGTTGAGCTACATGGTTTCCGGGGTTGGGCTGTAGATGAGTGACCATTTTCAGATAGCGAGACTCCCCCGTGCCTCTGAAAGCACGTTAAACCGTTCGTCCCGGCTACCATTCGTGGATCTTTGACAGTCGTTACGGGTAGTCAGACGCCCGAAAGTCTGACAGCAGGTCTTACCAAGGGGTATTGTATTACCAAGTTAGTGACTGGGTTGTGGAGGTCAGATAGGCAGCCGCTTCATGTAAAATACTGGTATTCAGCTGCATCCGATTAGACTGGAAGCCGACCCCAATATTGTTGGTAAAAAGCTAGGCAGATTGACATGGAAACAAAATAATAGAAACGGCTATTAGGCATAGCTTGCAGAATCAAAGTAAAAAGTAATTTGATTATTTTCCTTACCATTTTAATGTTTTATTATTTCAATGTTTTGTTATTGTAACTTTTTGCTATATTGTTCCTTTTGAAATTTATTATTTTTGATATTTGTTATTATTCTATTTAAGCCATTTTTATTTAATATTTTTCATCTCTGGAATGTGGAACGCTGGTGTCTCCCTCTTGGAGGTGGGCGTTAATAACTGCGACACAGTTTACAACTAATGTAGCTATTTAAATCCTTATAATATTATGATATTTTTGTTCCAATAAAGATTTTATTTATTTATTTATTTATAACCGGAACCCAAAATGCCTAAAACACTTGTTTGCTTGGACACGCAGCAAATGAAAAGATTGTTTTCAAACCACTTTTTTTTTAAATATCCATTTATGTATTTTAAGCCACTCACACACTTAAACAGCAAACGGAACCCACCATCCACAGATAACCAAGTAATATTTACGGAGAAACTCGCGGCCGAGCGAGCGCCATATTTATTAGAGAACCACTTCCTGTTCCGATGGCGGCCATGATTTAAACACGCATTTCCGGTGTATCACTTGACTGTTTTCCGTTGGGTAGGAATAATATTACATTAATTTATTTGTTCATCGGATTTGAGGGTGGGAAAGGAAATGGGGAGGTTAAGTTATTAGTGACTAGGATGGGACAAGGATGGGGGTTCTGCCTTGTTTTTGTGCATGTACCCCGGTTTTATGGAAGACCATTTAAATTGAGACTACTTCTGGAATCTTCTAGCTCCTGCTTCGGACAATATTAATATATAACGACTTGACAAACCTCCGAGATATCTATTATGTGAAAGTTTACTATTAATGTACATATGTATGTCCCGGATTAAATTCTAGAAGATGACGTTCACTATCTTTGAGGGCAACCGCATTAGAAACCGTTGCGTAGCTTTGCAGAACAACTTGACCTCACAGCCAGACGAAAAGCTATAATTATTCATCAATTCATTGAGTATATTATTCTGACTGCCTCGTTGGTCTAGTGGTCGCAAATGCTACTGCTGAGTATGAGGTTCTGGGTTCGATTCCCAGTTCGGGCAAAGTGTAATAACACTTTAACTATAAACACAATAGTGTTTATCCAATAGGAAATTTTCAGTAGCCGCCTGGAGTTTGCATTCGTGCCCAGTTAATGGCTCACCCTCTATTACATGGGTCTTAACTGGCGAAATGTGGGTGTTCCTGCTATGGGTGCTCTTCTGCCTAACACTTCGGGAAAAGAAGGCGTGATGACCCTTAGAAGTCGAGCAAAAAGAAAAAAAAGTTAGATTTCCATCTTCCTTTCATTTTAGTTTAGCGACAACGACGTAATAGCGCGACCGGGCGATGCGATGCGACCGCGATGGGGTAAGTCGGGAGAACAAGAACTCGCGGACGAAGTCGCGGCCAGAAACTATAATATCTATAGACGGAAACAAATCGGCTAAATAGATGGTCATTCGTGTACCCATCATAGACTCATAGCCACCTAACTCAAACTCAAAGTATTTCTTTCAAATAAACCAATTACAGTTACTTTTGAATTGTCAAAGAATTGTGAAGCTAGTTGCTCATTCCAAAGCAGTAGGTACCTATGGAGAAGAACGGGCAAGAAACTCCATGGACACTCTTTAAACAAAATATGGATTCAAAATATTGGTTACATAATTAATATTGATATTATACATGTGAGAACGATGGCACCCCCCCCCCCCCTACATCTCCCCGTATCTTCCTTGCATAACAGAAACTTAGCTACAAAAACCAGGATACTCATATAATTTTATATGACATTTGCATCTTGCCCGTAAAAAAAGAAATAAAACAACAAACATTCGTATAGAAATAGCCCGGGGGAATAAAAACGGCTTGTAGCGAGGTGGAGCCGGGGTAAACGCTATTTATTAAACTTTATTTTGAAGTTGAGCGATGTCGGACATTTTGCATGTGTTGGCTTGCTAATGTTTTGTGGGGAAATAGGAGTTCGTTTTTGTGAAAAAAAGATGACCGGGTTACGTAATTAGCATAATCATAATCAGCCTATAAATGTCCCCACAGCTCGTGGCTAAATATTAACAGCCGCACAGGTCGATCCATCAGGTTAAGCCACGCTTGCCGGGGTTGGCCGTGGATGGGTCACCAGAGAATTTTATTTGTTACTTCTTCACGTAAAAACGACTGAACGGATCTTGATGAAATTTCACACAGAGACAGAGGAGCTCGTCACCAAGTACTAACAGGCGCACAGGTCGATCCATCAGGTTAAGCCACGCTTGCGTGGGTTGGCCGTGGATGGGTGACCATCGTTACATACCGAGACTCCTCCGTGCCTCGGAAAGCACGTTAAGCCGTTGGTCCCGGCTGTCATTTATGCATCTTTGACAGTCGTTACGTGTCGTCAGAAGCCCGAAAATCTGATAGCCAGTCTACCAAGGGTTATCGTATTGGCCAGTTACTGGGTTGTGAAGGTCAGATAGGCAGTCGCTCCATGTAAAATACTTGTATTCAGCTGCATCCAGTAAGACTGGAAGCCAACCCCAAAATAGTTGGGAAAAGGCAGGCAGATGATGAATTGACCCACAGTTGGGACACAGGCTACTCTGTGAGAGGGAGAAATGTAATACACATATAACACGTTTACGTTTTGACGAACAATTTTAACGCAGTGCACTTCAGAATCACGCACTGAATCCATGATAAACGGCTTCGCGTTGATGTCCCTTCCACCTTGTATATTCCTACATAATCAGCTTATAATGTTCCCAATGCTGGAACACAGGACACACAGACCTCTCTTCGAGAGGAAGTAGGTCGTAATCCACCGCAGGGTCAGTGCAGGTTGGTGTATGTCACATGTCTTCGAATTTCTTGTAAAGGCCAGTGCCGAAGCTTTCGAAAATGGTAAAAAGTGAAAAAAAAAAAGTAGGATGATGATTTTCACATAAATTTTGAGGTTATAGATCTTGAGGTTGTAGATCTTTTTATAACCCACATTTTTGCAATTCAACTTTTGTCCATTGGAGTTGTAGTTTTGCCAGAAATCGAGATAAACCGTTTTTTACCCTTAAAAACGCACCCCCATCCACTTCCCGACCTCAGTTCACCCGTAAATTATTTTTCCTTTAATTTTTGTTATATTCTCTTCCTTTTCCAATGGTTTTCATTCTACTATATTTTTTTTTGTTTCAAAAATTATCGACACTGGTCTATTCAGGACATGCCGGGTTCCTCACGATGTTTTCCTTCACCGTTTTGAGAGCAGTGGTGATGACATTATTTACGCAAAGAAAAGCGCCTGCTTGGGGTCGACCTGAATCTCGTAAGTCAGTGACCACTGGGCCACTACTGTTTTTGAAGTGAAACTTCTTTATCGGGGTTGGAAAAAAATTTAGTGTAACATTTTTTCGTTACGCGTCACATTTTTCCGTTACGCGCCATCTTCTTCTTATCGCGTGATTCGAAGTATACTTTCTCCAGCGGAGTAGGGATATTTAACTTATTATAATGAAGGTAGGTAGGTAGGTATTTAGGTAGGTAGGTATTTAGGTAGGTAGGTATTTAGGTAGGTAGGTAGGTAGGTAGGTAGGTAGGTAAGTAGGTAGGTAGGTAGGTAGGTAGGTAGGTAGGTAGGTAGGTAGGTAGGTAGGTAGGTAGGTAGGTAAGTAGGTAGGTAGGTAGGTAGGTAGGTAGGTAGGTAGGTAGGTAGGTAGGTAGGTAGGTAGGTAGGTAGGTAGGTAGGTAGGTAGGTAGGTAGGTAGGTAGGTAGGTAGGTAGGTAGGTAGGTAGGTAGGTAGGTAGGTAGGTTATTAAACTTTATGTAATTTAACTTTATTTAACCAATTTCTGTAAAGTTGCAGATAGTAAATTATTTTTTGAAAAATAACGTCATAAAGAAGTTTCACTTCTTACGAGTGTACGCTAGTACACGCACACATTTTTTTTTATATTCCTGCACAAGCTCTAAACATAGCAGCATGACAAGATAGACTAGTGCCATTACTAACACGACTTTATACAGAGTTGATACGACAGAGGGGCTTTCCTTTAAACAGCTTATACTAGGGACCATTTTCAAACTCTGTACCAAAAATAGTAGTTTAGTCGCAAATGATTTTTTAAGTTTTGCCCCGTTTGAACACGATGTATCTTTCCTAATAGCGCTCCGGCGTGCACGCGTCGGTGCCGCTTTGTTACAAGGTCAGTTTTTATTTACAAAAGATGGTTGCGTTTTACTCTGATTTGTAAGCTATTTAGTTTGTTTGAAAAAATAAAAACCTCATTTTTGGTGCTTTTTATTTTTATACCGTACCGAGTTAATACTAAACACGTATAGTATACGTAGTGCAATTTAATGCCCCTCTGTCATATCAGATCAACTCTGTATATTATGACCACGTGTCAGATTATACTTGCAAATGTTCTCTGCAAGTCACACGAACTTGCAGCAAGTGGTAAAGTTTAGAAGGCACTGGCCACATTTAGTTATTAAAGTTGGACCATAAAAACCAAGTTTGAGGATTATTTAAAGTAGACTAGATTAAAGGAGTAAAATGATAATACCTTTTTTGAAGTTACCTTTTTTTATTTAATCTGTATTATTACAAAGATAAAGTTAAAAGTATAATCTGCCAAACTGCAAAACAATTGGTTAGCAGTAGGATCTCATGGATTACAATGGGTAAGTTAAGATAGACTACGATAACATGGCGTGCCCTCTAAATTACCGTTTCAATGCTTTTATCACATCCTTAAGAAAAAAATTTTTTTTTTCGTAAGTATGTGGTTACGTTACGATTGTGATTGTTATCGTAATTTAACTTTACATCATAACAATAAGGGATAATATTTAAATTTTATTTTTAGTCCGTACCTAAGCTAGATTATTAAAAAATATTGGACACGTATTTTTATTTTTTACGTAATCCAAAGATTACTTCGATACATTGAGATAAAATGTGGCATGACGTCACAAGTGTGTAGTTTTTATATACGTTACGTGTGACGTAGCGAGCTCTAATGCGTTTTATCTCAGTAATTATTTATTAATATGATAAAGCAAAAAATACGAGTCTAATATTTTCTAATTATCTGATTGTAGGACTAAATACAATTTGTTTTTTTTTACCCAGGCAGAACCCCTATTGGTAGGAACGAGAGTGACCAATATAACAACAAACCAATTAATTAGAAGAAAAGTTTATTTATTTTATACAATAGGTAGGTACAGACGCCAGCACATCAAGCTATCCCTAACTGTCAAATTTTCTCAATTAAAAATGAACCTTATGACTTTGCAATAAAGTTGAAATACTATCAAAGAAATTTGACAGATTGTGGTAACTTGATGTGCTGGCCTCTGTACAACATTAGGAACGTGCGCTTCTTATACTAAAAGTACTTTACTATGAAAAGGATTAACTTAAATGGCCTTTCTAAACCAAATAAAAACCGAAACAGAGATCAAACTTCTGTCAAAAATAAAGCCGTCTTTTACAAATATGACATCATCCTCGCATCTTTTCAGCGGGATTGTCCGAAAGGGTTACCGCTACCCCGGAACATAAAGGACTAAGGAAGGAACATGAATGGGTTTAGTCAGTAAGAGTCTGACACTCCCTTCCGCTCCACCCAGAGCGGGAGGGGTCATTAGATGATTTCCCAACATCAAATTAAAACCCTATCTTTGGCCTGTGGCGAACCATAACTTCAGTTAACTAACACCAATCTCGACTCGAGGCTGAGGAAACCCAATGACACTTTACCCAACCTGGGAATCGAACCCAGAACGCTTCTAGTAGCATGTCTGTTACTTTAAAACCTTTATATACACATACTTCAGAGCGTTAAAAAGCTCTAGTCCCATAAATGGCTACTATTCGAGAAATAAACTAGAAAAATATAAAAGTTTACAATGGTCCACTAAATGAATGGGTCCATAAATAACAAAAAGGCTAGTTTACTCCCTGGCTTGTAGCTCCGTCGGCCATTAAAAGGGGCAACTTACAAAATAAAACAATTTATATAAATGATGTGCGAATTTAGTGGGGAATAGAAAGGCAACCGTGGATGAAAAGCCATTGGTTTAATGCACAAACAATCTGACCAACCTTTTCTCATGTTGGGGTCAGCTTCCAGTCTAACCGGATGCAAGCGAATACCAGTATTTTACATAACAGCCGGGACTAACTGCTTAACGTGCTTTCAGAGGCACGGAGGAGTATCGGTATGTAAAGATGGTCACCCATCCACGAGTCGAACTCACACGCGAAGCGTTCTGTACCTCTGTAGGTACAATATTAATTAATATTTAACACAAAATATTGCTTAAATGTTTTAAAAATACAATTTTCTTGTATATTTAACTTATAATATTTTTATTATTTACTGAAATAACAGCAATACAAATAAACAATCTGTGGAAATTTTAACTATATACCTACTTATTGCGGTTCATAACATACAGCTCGCTGATAGACAGACGGACTTGACCATAGAGGTTTTTATAGTTGTAGAGGTTATTAAGTAGGTTACATACGTCTATCCAATCTGTATTGCTACTTACCTCTTTTCAACTTAGAGCTCATTAGATAATCGTTATTTCTAAAAACCTAACCGAAAACCGTGACAGTTGGAGTATCGATGTCAAAGAACAATCATAATATTTCACCGTATGCTAACGTTACCATGGCTACGCTAAAACAATTGTCGCTAGGTTACAGTTGCTAGACCTGCAATTCGAAATTCAAGACATTATGACTTTTCGTGTCTGGAGAACGAGTAAAACTGACTAAAAGTCACAGCTCATTAGAGCCACCCGGCACCCACTCCGCAGCGCCTCACCTCCTGTTGCTAGTATTCTTTATATGGACATGCATTCACTACTTCGACTCCGTGGCGTCACCGTATCGCCTCGGTCGTGAGCCCTGCACGCACTGACGGCAGGTGGACCACTTGATGATAACTCGCTGCTCGCATGCTTGCCTTGCGTTCACTCCACTGCGAGTTGCGATGTCCACTGGTTGACCGCGTGACATTTAATGGTGATAACGCGTCCACCCGTGAACCACACATCGACAACGAGTAGTCGCCATGCGACGAGGCGGTGCGGGGTGGGTGCCGGGTGGCTTTAATGAGCACTGACCTTAGACCTGATTCGCGTTACACGGCTAAATTACGAACAGTGGCAAGTGCCCAATCAAAAATTCCGTGACTTCACCTTATAATAGTTAAACACCATTATAATATTAAGTACCCCTTATAAGTCACGCGTCATACGCGTACAAATCATCATCGTCAGTGCTCGCTTCATTCTTAATTTCATCCGTTTGTCTAGATAAAACCAACCTTCTCTTTCTATCAACGATCCCAGGTACCTTGCCATCATCCCTGGATCTCTTCAAAAACGGTTGCAAAACTGTCAGTATACTAATTTCAGCTTCAATCCGTTCGTTTATTGGTATCGTGTTTAGCATTGGAACTAATGACAAAGCGAAATGCGTACTATCTGGATCCTTTGCAGTTGTTGGATCTGGATTTGAAGAGGAGCCAGTGTTGCCTGTGTTGCCAGAATTTGGTAAGGTTTTAATGTTGTCAGTATTGGATGACGGTTTTGTGTTGTAAGTGATTGTTGGTAGTTTATTTCCGAATGCTGCAGCCTTGAATGTTGGTACTGTCATCGCTTCTGGAATAGCTATCTCCTCAATATTGGTGTCTACTGTTACTGTAGTGTTGTCAACTTCATTACTTTCTGGAAGATCAATCTCGGGTTTGGTTTCTTCTTCTCCGTTCTCGCATTCAGGGTTTAGAAATAACAAATCGTTGTAATATAAGTATGGACGCCTTCTGTAGGAGACTCCGTAGACCCATTTTGGTTCCTTCTGACGTTTGACCTCCCTGGTGAAGCAAGCTCTAAGATTTTTCCATCTTTTTAGTACTAGTTCCACTGAAAAAAAGCAAAAAAAAGGTTTTATTTAACCATTTAAATTTTCATCTCAATAAAAATCGAGTTCGAAAGTCAAAGCTAAAACTTTCGCGCCAGATTTGTATTTCGAATCTCATTCAAACTGAGCTAAAGTTCTTCATTCAAAATTGACAACTTAAACTTGGGTTGATTGTGCGATTTTTGTGATTGGAACCTTAACAGCGTCAGACTAGAGTTCAAAATTAAATGGCAAATTTCATTAGAGCTTTGTCTTTAGAGCTTTGTTTAGTAATAAGATCGTTTATGTTTGCAGTACCGTATTATCTATGAGAAAACCCAATAACCATATTATTACTATGCCCGACCTAAGAATCGAACTCAGGAGTCGGGACCCTACGAGTACACGTACGGCAAAATAGTCTTGATCAATGAACGAACGAGGCAGTCACAGTATAGTATGAATCTTTTTGATTCGCTTATTTTGAATTGCTTTTTTTTAATATTGTGTTTTTTTTGGGTATTTCCTGTGCGTCTCCAGAAAAGAATATTATTCTTTGTTTCTTTCTTTTACCAGTCTTACTATACCAAGTTTCAGTAGTGTGCGAAAGAAGGCATTAAGTCCGCTTTTGTACCTTTATTGTGTGCGAAAAGTATAAATAAATAAATAAAGAAATGAAGCAAATGGAACAAATCTGAAATCGCGAAAAACAAATCAGCTGATCCACATTATACTCGCATAACTCGTCAAAATGTAGGGAACAGCTGACTTTGTTTTCGCGATTTCAGATTTGTTCCCATAGTCAAAGTTGTTCATAACTATGAGAACAATGACTCCTTAAAATAATACCCATGAATTCAATCTCACTCTGTATAGCTCCATCTCTCTTTTTTCTCTCTCTCTCTCTCAGCTATCCTAATATAGTACGACCCTGCACTACTAGACAATGCAAATAATAATAGAATGTTCATACTTGTAGCATTATCACCCATACTACAATTAAATTTGATAGTCAGGTAGGTAGCCTGGGACTACTTTTTATTTTGAATTGTTGTATTAAAAATGATGAAGTATAAAATACCCGCAAACGTAGTCGCGGGCTACATTATTATAATCGTTATAATTATTTAAAGAATCAACAGAAAAAGAAAACTTTTAGGGTTCCGCGCCCAAAAGAAAAAAAACGGAAAATCTAACCGAAACCCTATTACTAACATGTCCGTCTGTACATCAGTCCGTCTGTCTGTCAGCGAAATCATGAACCGTGATAATAGGTTAGGCAGTTGAAATTTTCACAGATGATGTATAAATTTCTGTTGACACTATATCAAAAAATACTAAAAAAACAACAGAAGAGAATAAATATTTAAAGGGGCTCCCATACACCAAACGTGATATTTATGCGTGATAATGGAAAGGAACCCTTCGTGCGAGAGTCCGACTCCCACTTGGCCAGTTGTTTAAATATGTAGTGTCAAATAGTATACGGTGACGGAACCCTTCGTATGCGAGACTGAGTCGCACTTGATGAACACATGAACAATGATAATATGCGTTGTGCGCATGCTCTGCATTGCATTTTACCTAAGTGAACGCTCACAGTCGACCTTATTTCTAAAAGCGTAAGGGTTAAAACTACGGTACAGGTTTGCCGGCGGCGCCATTCCACAAATAAAAATGTAGCCCGCGAAATCAGATAAAAAATCGGATAAACAGCACTAAAAAAACCGTTAATTTTGCACCTTTCTCATATTATTTAGCTTACAACACAGTTAAATCGAACAAACCTTTCAAAACAATGTCACTCAGTATCAATCACAGCTTGACAGTTCTTGTACGTCAAATTACCACATACAAAACATAACCTCAAAACTTAAAACAGAAAAACAATAAACAAACCTTTTTCAGCCCGTTCTTCGGTGTTACACTTCTCCCACACGTCTGCAAATAATGTTTTTGTAACTTGTTCCCATTCAATTCTTTTATAATTCACATCACCGTACCTCAAATGATCTCTGACATATAAACATGGTCGCGATTTCACTTCTTGAATTAATAACATTGTGTCGAGTAGAGCATCGGGATTATCGAAGGACATTGTTTATTACAAGACACTATATTATATATTCCACTAACTATATTATATTAACGAAAGAATTTGTAACCCGTGTTAAAGATTTAGTAAACACGCGGTGACTAAAGTAACGCCAAAGCGCGCGATCGCTCACCGCGTAGTTGCCAGCTCGCATATCATGCCATCTCGCTTGCACATTCAAGACGGGATTGTGAGCGGGTGAGAGGGCATGATTGCCGCCTCGATTTTCAACTTGTTTCTTTATATCCGAGCGACTAACTGTCACGTGGTCGCAGAATCGAATTGTGAAACGTATGTTATTGCTATATGGGCGATTTTCGTTTGGCATCGTTTGATTGATCGACAACTCGGCAGCCGGAAGAAACAAAAATGTATGAAATTCATCGCTGGGCCTTGCCAGCTGCAATTTTGATAAGAAGTTTGTAATCTTAGATAGAAATAACGGACCGTGTGGGTTGGATATGACCTCACATGGTCTTATCCTAGAAACGCGCATTGCATTCATCATCTTTCGTTGTCATGGCAACTAGGTATCTAACAGCGTTATGTCTACTTATTTCTAACGGAATAATGTCTGTAGGTACCTACCTACTTTAGATTTTCCGAAGTCAGAGTAATAACCGACGCACGGGTCGATCCATCAGGTTAAGCTACGCTTGCCGGGGTTGGCCCATGGATGGGTGACCATCTTTACATACCGAGACCCCTACGTGCCTCGGAAAGTGCGTTAGTCCCGGCTGACATTCCTGGTACTTTGACAGTCGATACGGGTCGTCAGAAGCCCGAAAATCTGACAGTCAGTTTTACCAGGGCTATCAGATTACCTAGTTACTGGGTTGTGGAGGTCAAAGGCAGTCGCTCCATGTAAAATACTTCCATTCAACTGCTTCCAGGTAGAATGGAAGCCGACCCCAGGATAGTTGAGAAAAGGCTGGGCAAATTGATGGAGGTAGCACATCAAGTTACCAAGATCTGCAAAATTTTCTCAATCGATTTTGAACTTAACAGTCAACGTTTTAAGGTTTAAAATCATTTGGAGAAATTTGACAGTTTGGTATAACTTGATGCGCTGCGACCGTACCTAGGTAGGTACTATTTGATTGTAAATAGAATCCATAAGCATATCTTCAGGTTTCTAAAATTAAAGAAAAGTCAATTTGCGTAGCCTTTCCCAACCATATTGGGATCGACTACCAGAGTGACCGGATGCAGCTGAATACCAGTATTTACATGGAGTTTCTGCCTATCTGACCTCCACCACGCAATCACTAACTGGATAAAACGATACCACTCGATAAGACTGGCTGTCAGATTCTCGAGCTTCTGACGACCTGTAACGACTGTCAAAGATGCACAAATGACAGCCGCGACCTACGACTTAACGCGCTTTCTGAAGCACGTAGGAGTCTCGATATCTAAATATGGTCACCCATCCACGGACCAACCTCGGCAAGCGTAGCTTAACCTGATAGATCGACCTGTGCGGCTGTTATTACTTAGCTACAGACTAATCTGAAAAGCATAGTCGTTTATATTGTACGGCAGGGTATACAAACAGGGTATCTGTTTGCCATCCTATGTTGTACAGACGCCAGCACATCAAGCTATCCCTAAGGACTAGCGGATTGCTTCAAAGCGGAACGGGCGCGCAACGAATACGTTACGGGCGCGCAACGAACACGCCGCGCATGCGCAGCGAATTCGTTGCGGATAATGGATATTCCCAAATTCTTTGATGCTTCCGTTTTCGTCTCCGGCGTCTTCGAAGTAACAAAGCCAACAGCAGTGTCTCCTCGTCAGAATCCATTTTGTTACTGAGTGTATTGTGCGTCGTTAACTTGCTACAAACACGCGACGAACACGTTGCAAAGTTGCCGCACGTCCGCGACGTCTTCGCTGAGCAGCCGCAGCGTGTTGGCGACGCATTCGCTGCGCGCCCGCTCCGCTTTGAAGACGCTTGCAATCCGCTAGTATGATAAGGCCCTAACTGTCAAATTTTGTCAATTAAAAATGAACCTTATATGTCTTTGCAATAAAGTTGAAATACTATCAAAGAAATTTGACAGATTGTGGTAACTTGATGTGCTGGCCTCTGTACTCACGCCCTTGAACTGTCCCGATCGATTTTACAGGAGGTTGAACTGATTAAGGGTCACATATTATTGACAGGTCTATTTTAGCCAATTTATTAACAAGGTTTTTCATTTTGATACCTATGTCATATCTTTAGGCCTTAGAATATGAATGAGACTAGGTAAGTATAATATCAAAGAATGAACGGGCATTTATAATAATTACTTTTTCAATTACCATTTTGTTATTGTTTTAATTTTTCTTAAGTCAATATTATTATTGTAAAACAGCCTTACGTGAAATATGACATTGTTTGATAATAATATTGATGTCCTATTTATACACATAAATAATATTTACTTACTTACTTACATAAATAAAAAGACGTATTAAAAATAAATATTAATAATAACTTATATAAAGGGAGGAGAAAATAATAAAATCAAAGGGCATCAAAAGGCTGGATGCATTGCCACGTTGTATGGCAATGCTGATTCTTTGTCCAAAAAATAGGACAGCGTGATTGTTATTGTTTGATTGGTGTGAATGAAAACGAATTACACCTATATAACAATGACAAATTAAATACCGACACATGATAATTATCTTTTATATTATTTATACCTACTCGTATAACCTATAAGTGCGTTTTGTTTGTCTGTGCAGAATAAACGTTTTTCTTTCTTTTCTATATTTGCAGTTGGACTGTGTGGGTGGGAGACCATTATTTTCAACTACAATGCTAAGTTTGTTCTTGGTAAAATTCATCCCAACTACGGAACCCTTCAATATACACACACACACACATACACACACTCAGACCTTACATTTATTCAACTCACCGCACAGTTAAACGTTTTTCATGTTGTGTTTTTTTTTTTATATAGTTTATATCCTGTTTTCTTTTACAACATTTGGTTATTATTGTAACGTCCCGATCTATTATACTATGGCTTTGTCTTGTTTACCACTGAGAATCACTGACTCCTAAGACACAGGCACATACACCTAGTTTAGGAGTCAGGGAATTAAAATGATTGTGACATAGTTATAAGCCTGCCTATATTCTTAGTTTTTGTTTCTTGTACGGTGATGGCTTTGGTGAAAAAATAAATAATTATTATTATTATTAATTATTAAATAATTATTATTCATTATTATAATATGCGTGGTCCGTAACGCACTTGTTTTGTATGTATAATATGTTCAAAAAAAAACTAATATCTTTTTTAATATACTACTCTGTCAAGAAAGTACCGGGAAAAGATCAATAATACACAAAATGTCTGTTATTCATCCAAATTTATTTTATCACCTTCAAATTATGCTCCTTTAGAAACGATACACTTGCGCCAACGAATAATCCATTCATCAAAACATTTTTTAAACGCGCTGCTTCCGGAATTGAGTTCAGTTCTCGCCGCGAATTCTCCTTTTTCGGTTTCGGTTCAGTTGGAAGGCGCCACTCCGAAGCTTGTTGACTATAGTAACCGTCATGAGAAGCTATAAATTTTGTAAACAAGTGTTCAGGAGTTCACAACATTTGGACCAACAAAAAAAATGAATTTGTTTAAGATTATTGAGTAAAATTATTGAGTAACAAATATTAATTAACATATATTATTTAAGAATAATTATTCGTCAGATTCAGATGTTTCCATTTCTGTGTGAAACAAACTCGTACGCATTCGAAACTCGAATGACGCGTTTATTTCAAAATGGCGCCCCGATAGTTTACAATCCCTGCGACGGACGCGTTCCGGTACCAAGAAACACAAACGATAGCGCTTTGCGTCGTTAAAATATGATCCGACTAAATTAAATAGGTTGTTACTTTCATATAACCCGTCTATATTTCATGTCGATTGAATATGGTCAATTTATTATTATCTCGCAGTATAAAATGTTTACTTAGTAAAAGATGTTTGTTTACATAATTTATAGCTTCTCGTGGCGCGTACTTTAGTTTGCATGTCAAACTCGTAAACCCATGTCTCGTCACCAGTAACAATGCGTTTCATGAATGTTGGGTCCGAACTGACTCGTTCTAGCATGTCCTCAGCGACTTTCATGCGATTGAGTTTTTGGAGAAAATTCAGATCTTTTGGGACTAGCCGAGCAGCAACATGTTTCATACCCAAATGATTAGTTAAAATGGTACGGATCGACTCGTGAGATACAGAAAGTTCGGCGGCTATCTCTCTCAGAGTTGAATGGGGATTTTCAGTCACTATTTTCTTCACTTTTGCGATGTTAACTTCAGTTGCAGACGTTGACGGCCTACCAGAGCGAGGCAAATCTTCCATCACATCTCGACCGCTTTTGAACGCTTTGAACCACTCATAAGCACGAGTTTTTGATAAAGTCGATTCACCGTAAGCCTTCTGTAACATTTTCAGTGACTCCGAACACGAAATTCCATTGGCGATGCAAAATTTAAGACAAACTCTTTGTTCGATATTTTTGTCCATTATGAAATTCGCAATACACACTATATATGATATTACTAAAACCAGCACTGTATTTAATATAAATAACAGATGCAACTCAAACTCCGCGCCAAAATGGAAAACTGTTGTGCCAATCTAACAACTACAAAAAAACAAAAATTTGAAATTGGAACCATAAACAAATCATCCATTCCCGATACTTTTTTGACTGAATGTATAAAGCATACTACAGTGTATCTGAATATCTGCAGGACACATTATAGGATTTATTTACTTGTATTAATCTAAGACTATTGATCTCATTCTTAATAATTATTTTTTTCTCTTCTGTTTAGTCTTCTATTGTATTTTGCATACCGGAAGGTAAAGTATGGTGATACCAAGATTGTGATAATACATGAATGTAAAATATCTGCACATTATTTACCCATATTTGCGAATAAATAATTTTGAATTTGAATTTGAATTGGATTTTTTGTTTCTATTTGAAAATAAAACAGTGCATGGTAAGAAGTGTAAATATTTGTGAATTAAAAATAACCCATACCTAAATATACTGATACTAGCTGACCCGACAGACGTTGTCCTACCTACCCTACCTACCCTACCTAATCACTTAGGGGAATGAAAAATAGATAGTAGCCGATTCTCAGACCTATTGAATACGCATATAAAATTTCATAAAAATCGGTCAAACCGTTTCGAAGGAGTATGGTAACTAACATTGTGACACGAGAATTTTATATACAGGTTGGAATTTTGTAATGCCACCTGAAGGGAAAGTACTCGTAATACTGTAGATAGAAAATTTGACTCAAAGAAAACATTTCTTAATTTTTGAATAGACAGACAACTGCATTCAAATATATTCAAAATTTCGCTTGCCACATCCGGTAGTGGAACCGACTATAATCAGTAAAAATTACAATCTGTCTATTTTATTGAACGATTGTTAGGATCAATAATTATAAGGATTTGAGTACTTTTCCTTCGGGTGGTATTATAAAATTCCACCCTATATAAGATAGATCTGCATCACTATGCTTTTAAGGGTAGGTGCACCGCTGCCTATCCCTTCGTAGAATACTGCGTGATGAGACGAACAATAATTATGCATCTATTTCTTCGTCACGTTCCGTGACCATGGTTGATGGAAATGGATTAGAATTCTTGCCGCCGCACTATAAGGGGAGGAGGATGGAAGCTATTTTTAATCTAAATGCTAAAACCATCCTGCCTTTGAATTGCTAAGGGTAGCCTCGAGTTGTGGGGGATGATGTGGTTCTAAATAAGGGGGATTTTTAAAAATTGACAACGGATGCAGATTTGAAATTGTGTCGGCGATTTAAGAACGCTCTGAAATCGGTTTTTTTTTTGTTCGATGGAGAGCAAAAACATGGCGCCGGGCCTTTTGGTGAAAAGTCCTGGCGCATTTTGAAGGGTTGCTTCAAAAAATAGATCGGTTTTTCTTCCTCCTAACTATAATACTAGCGACCCGCTCCGGTCTGAGTAATAATAATAATAATATAATAATATCCTTGGACATTTCACACAACGCCATATCGTCTCAAGCTAAGCAACCTAATGCTTGTGTTATGGTAACGAGATGGCTGATAGGCAATTCAAAAGTGCCTGTAATTGGTTTATTTGAAATAAATACTTTGAGTTTGAGAGTTTGAGTTTGAGGCTACTTAATTTTTTTTTTTTTTTGTAAATACATACATATTATAGTTAGAAAAACACCCAGACTCGTAACAAATACTTGCAGGTCGTACAAATATTTGTTCCGTGCGGGAATCGAACCCGCGACATAGTGCGCATCAGTCAATCGCTCAACCACTGCGCCGTGTCGTCAAACGTTAGTACAGTAACTATTTTTTTCCTTTTCAAGGGGAAAACTCCACAAAGCTCCCGGTCGTTTGGGGACAAGACCTGTAGTGTTATTCTGTAACCATCTCACCGTGATATCGTAGGTGAAGTGAGTTTAAAGTGAGCTGTCAATAGTGTCGATCCGTATTAAGTGGATCGATAGCTCACTAAACGCTCACTTCACCTGCGATATCACGGTTAGATTCTTACAGAATCGACCGACAGGGTGTTTGGAATGTTTAGCTCATCAAAACCACCTATAGGCCACTAATAGCACATAGAAGTTCAGTACCTACCACGGCATAGTTGGGTAAAGGCTTGGCAGATTGATAGATTTTTGAAGAGCACATTTAGCTCATTAACTGTATCAGAGCTACAACAAAAAATAAAACCGACTTCCAAAACAAACACTACAAAGTGACAAATAATTTTGATTTCGGAAGTCGGTGTCTTCGGTTTTGTATTTTCATTTTTTGCCACCGACTTCCGAAATCAAAATTATTTGTCACTTTGTAGTGTTTGTTTTGGAAGTCGGTTTTATTTTTTATTTAGTTTTTATTTTTCACTTTTTAGTTGTGGTACCTACCTACACAACCCCCCCCCTCCCCCCCAAAATTACACTACCTGGTATGTAAATTACAGTGACAGGAACTTATTAGAACATCGTCCACATATATTAAGTAGGATTTTTTAGATTTTTGTTGATTTTTCAAAAACCGCTTATTCGATTTCGATAAAATTTATATGGGACCATTTGGGAAGTATACCCTTTCCAACAAAAAAAGAATTTTTAAAATCGGTTGGCAAGCAACGGAGTTATGCGCGAACAAACATAAAAAAAAAAATACAAACATCCGAATTGAGAACCTCCTCCTTTTTGAAGTCGGTTAAAAAATATGGTTGTCGTAGCAATAGGTAATGGATAGAGCTAGCAGCAAACTAATTTAAAGAGATCACCAATAAATCATATTATGTTACTAGAACAAACTGTTTCCTTTTACAAAAGCGATTCGCTTCTGGCACATCGCCGGCCGCTGCCGCGGCACGCTCGCTCCGCTCGCTCGGCTCGTGCGTTGTTTGTTATACTCTAACCTAACCTAACCTAACTGTTTCCTTTTACAAAAGCGATTCGCTTATTTGGTGACAGATCTACCATTCTGAGCACAGAGCTATTATTTAAGTAACAAAACTGTTATTATAAGAACGAAGTTTATATTCATGTAATGCAATATAATTTTATTGGTTATCGATCTCTTATTTTACACATATATTAACATTAATTTGATAATTCATACCTGGGAACAATTTTTGTTTATCTGAGAACGAAAATATTTCGTGGCGATAGATCTATTTATTAGGTGATACAACTTGATGACAAATATAAATTTTGGTGATAGAAAATATAGTTCCCATATGTTACGTAGAAACAGAATAACATCTTACGCAGACTATCAGACTAATATTATAAAGGCAAAAGTTTGTGATTGAGTGTGTGTGTTTGTATGTTCGTTATTGCGTCTTTACAAAAAAACTACAGAACGGATCTGGATGAACTTTGGCACAGAGATAGATTATAACCTGGGTTAACGGTTTTTTTATCCGGATAATTTACGACATACGCGGGAGAAGCCTCGGGAAAAAGCTAGTAACTAATAATTATGAAAGTTTTCACAGAAGGAAAAGGCTGCATAAATAAAAGTATTTCAAAGTCGAACGGTTCGATTTAAAAATATATCACATTGAGATGAAATTACGCATGGATTGGAGTAGGAAACTATTATGCTAACTATTATAATAAACACAGTGGACCCTATCAGAATACTAGTATTTATTTATTTTTAAATATAGCAACACTATGCTTGAATAGGAAACCTTTTCGGCCTCGCGAAGTTCTTTTTTTATTTTATTTTTCATAGCTAGTTGTCTAAATGGTGCTTCCTTTTTATTTTTATTTTTACTGCATGTATTAATTCCTATGCGTGTCCTAAATAAAAACTTATTTTTTCTTTCTAAAATAATTACAGTCACACAAACGACAAAATTGTGTGATTGTAATTTTTTTGGAAAGAAAGAAAAATATATTATAAAAGGTTTTACTACCACAATACGGTTATACAGAACTCTAAAATAGACTAGTTTTCCAGTGCTTTAAGTGTTCAATAGGAGCCTCTAAAGAGCTAAATGGATCTCTTCGGGCTCCAATGTGGGACTAAACGAGATTTTTTTTAATCGACTGCTCGCGTTTTAGGTCAGCGAAGAATAGAAATGAGTTTGTATAGGTAGTATACAAACTATTTTCTTTTATATCACTAGCTTCTGCCCGCGACTTTGCCCGTGTGGATTTCGGAAACCATCCCACAGGAACGTACATCTGGGATAAATAGTATCCTGTGTTAGTACAGGTTATAATTTGCCTCATCTGCCTAGCCTTTTCCTAACTATGTAGGGGTCGGCTTCCAGTCTCAAAAGATGCAGCTGAATACCAGTATTTTACAAGGAGCGACTGCCTATCTGACCTCCACAACCCAGTAACTGGGCAATACGATACCCTTTGGTAAGACTGGCTGTCAGACTTTCGGGCTTCTGACGACCCGTAACGACTGTCAAAGATGCACAAATGACATCCGGAACCAACGGCTTTTTTTTTTTTTTTTAAGGCTGGGAAATCATCCAATGACTGCTCCCGCTCTGGGTGGAGCGGAAGGGAGTGTCAGACTCTTACTGACTAAAACCCATCCATGTTCCTTCCGTAGCCCTTTATGTTCCGGGGTAGCGGTAACCCTTTCAGACAATCCCGCTTAAACGTGCTTTCCGAGGCACGGAGGAGTCTCGTTATGTAACGATGGTCACCCATCCACGGCCAACCCCGGCAAGCGTAGCTTAACCTGATGGATCGACCTGTGTGGCTGTTAGTACTTAGCGACGAGCTCCTCTGTCTCTGTGTCAAATTTCATTTAGATCTGTTCAGTAGTTTTGCTTGAAGAAATAAGAAATAAAACTCTTTGGTGACGTCACCACCTGTTACGGTCTTTACTTTTTACCTTCGTTTACGTTCATACATCAGGGGGCCTAGACAAATACACATTTTGAGGAACTATAACGAAATTAGATGAATCCGAAATGTATGGAGTTGACAGAAGCTATCGAAATGTCACATGATCAATTGTTTTCGATCGCTAAGTGCTAGAAAATGTCAAATTGTGTAACGAAACGATGACGAAATCGAATGACTCGATCAATATTCCCATAAAAATGCGTTGACAACACGTTTACAAGTGGCATGCTTGACAATCCGAATCGATGACATAACGAATTGTTTGATCAACAATTTTCGAAATCGAATCGACACGGAGCGATTGACACTTGTCTTCCACGCTGGTTGCGAGTTCTACGCACCTGACTTTTCTGAAGAAGGTTACTACAATATGTCCTTCTACCTAGCGCGTTCCTTCCCGAAAAATTAAGAACTCAAAGAGTGTCAAAGAATTAGCTTTATGAAATCTAGGTAAAAGCACGGATTGAACTCACAGCCTGAGTTGAAACCTCCAGGCCATTCCAACATCGTGAACCCTAAACAAACATGCTATCTTATTTACATATATACTATTTACATTATAACTATTAGATGTAGTGCTAGTCCGCACTGCGTCAAAAAAACGCACGGAAAACCGCTATCATGTATGTTTTCTTCTTTTCGTGTGGTTAGTGATTGACCTGGTTTCTGTGTTTTGATACTGCCCATGGGCCTCTGACTTAGCTTCACTTGCTCTTGAGAAATATCTCTCAGACATGCTGGTTTTCTCACGTTGTTTTCCTTCACCGATTTTAAGCAAGTGATAATTAATTATTAGGTTGATGATTTCCCACCCTCAAAAAAAAATCTAGTAAATTAATATTTTAATCCTGCGGTGCTATTCTGTAAAAATCTCATTTTGAAAACTTTTGTGAAGTAACCTGTCAATGCACTTGGTGCACGGGGATTGACACTGCTGACAGCTCACTTCAAGTGAATTTTTTACAAAATAGACAGACAGATATGCATTGAAGAAATGCGTCTCACCTGAGATCTGCATAGAACCGGCGAAAAATCGTCCTCCTTAGCCACATCATCCTCACACGCATCATCCTCACCCGAATCGTCATCCTCACACGCATTGTCCTACTAATCCCCATAATCCTCGCACGCATCATCCTCATACGCATCATCCTCAAACGCATGGTTTTTTGGCTGTTTTGAAAGATGATAAGTCGAGGGAAAAAGTCGCGCGTGTTTAATTTATTTTGTCCTAAAGGCTGATTTACAATGATCAATTAAACCGAATAATGTAATCGTAAAACAACCGAATGATTATACACCGAATACCGAATATAAAACGTACGAGTATATTCGGCACATCTCTAATATTTATATCTCAACCCCATTCTCCACAAAATTCGAGCGAATTTAAATTAGCACCGCACCGCGTTAAATTTGCCTCATCTGCCTAGCCATTTTAAGATCAATTTTGCCTAGCCTTTTCCCAACTATGTTAGGGTCGGCTTCCAGTCTAACCGGACGCAGCTGAATAACTAACTATAAATAAAATAAATGCTTTTTATTTCAAGTATCATATTGATCGGCCCGTGAACCCATCTTCCCAGAGACAGTGGGATGAGCCGCTCTGCAGGTTGGTACGGTATAATCTTATTAATACGTCCACCAACACTGCTGAGCGTGCCCGCCTACTGGCTGTGGGTGAGTGGGAGTCGGGCCTCTGGCTTCAGGCACTTCCGTCACCCAACATAGGCACTCTGCTGGGTGACACCACTTTCCGGCTCGCTACATGTTTGCGTCTGGGCGCTCCTTGCGTGGCTCCGCATCGCTGCCAATGCGGTGAAGTTGTCGACTGCCTCGGACACCATGGTCTATCCTGCAGTAAAAGCGCAGGCTGGTTAGCACGGCACGCCAGCATTAATGACATAATCCGTCGTGCTCTTGTCACCGCCGGGGTGCCAGCTGTTTTAGAACCCAAAGGCTTGGCACGCGACGATGGGAAGAGACCAGATGGAATGACACTAATGCCTTGGAAGGTAGGTAGGCCTTTGGTGTGGGATGCAACGTGTGTCGACACCCTTGCGCCATCCCATCTTCCTTGCACGGCGGGTTGTGCTGGGGCAGCCGCTGCAGGTGCAGAAAACCTCAAACGGCGCAAGTATAACAACCTTATTGGAAGTTATATATTCGAGCCGTTTGGGGTTGAAACACTAGGGCCATGGGGTCCGAGTACCCACTATGTTTATCGAGACATCGCCAAGCGATTGGTCGACTCTTCACGTGACCAGAGGGCTGGCCTATTTTTCGGTCAAAGAATCAGCATTGCCATACAACGTGGCAATGCTGCCAGCCTTTTGGGAACTTTTCCTGTTGACAGCGATGTGGACGAATTTTTTGATGCCCTTTGATTTATTTTATTTTGTTTCCCTCCTGTTATATACTTGTAAATAGTTATTAGTAATGTTTTAGGTTTATAGTATCATGGATTTTTTTATTTCAAGTATCACAACCCACACAAGATTGAAAACATAAAAATATTGACTAAATATTCATTCAAATTCCGTACACTTCGCGGCGAGATTTCGCAGTGCAGGCTTAGCTTAATTCACACAATACTACGCTAATTGCTTAATGATAGCCTGTCAGCACTATTTTGACCTATATCTAGTAATCTAGTATTTATTGTTAGGCAAGCTGTGGCATGCGTGAATGTTAATGAGAATTTGATTAACTTGGGTAGAATAGAAGCCTATCTTAGTTGGAAGTTTACTTAGTAGGTTTATTTCTAAGTGCGTTTCAAGCAATATTGTATGTTCCTAAAGTGTCCGATGAAAATGTAAACAAAAGGATTAACAGAAAATGTACTTGTGGATGCAAAAATGTTGTGCCTCTTGCATGTTGTAACAGAAATAAGCTAAAACTTGGAATCCTGATCTGGAAGAATCTGAAAATACGAAGCTTAGTTTTTTCACCGAAAATAATAATAATATAACATCACGCCTAATACATCCCGCAGAGCAAGGCAGAATTTTTCCACATTTTTTTTTTAATAATAATAATGTTTTATTCACAAACCATTATTACAATTGGTCTTATTCTAAGGTGTACATCGTAGTGACTAAAAATAGGTGATTGGACATTGTATTACATTTTCATTAGGTACTAGCTAGGGCTTATATTTGACAATTAAAGTATAAGTATCCCTGACTCCGAAACTAGGCATTAGCCTGTATCTTCAGAGCCAGAGATTTCGCCAGTTACGTTGGAGTCGAATTATAGTACAGGGGCAAGCAGAAATAAAAATATATAAGTTCTAAATCCTGAAACTGAAAATTCTACAACTGAATATATAACTGAATCCTTCTTCTTCTTTTCGTGTAGTTAGTGACTAACCTGGTGTCAGAGTTTTTTTGCCGCCCTTGGGCCTCTGACTTAGCTTCACATGCTGTTGAGAAATATCTCTCAGGCATGCCGGTTTCCTCACGATGTTTTCCTTCGCCGGTTTTTAAGCAAGTGATAATTATACAATACGCACATGCATCCGTAAAATCAGAGAGGCGTTCCTTGGGTTCGAACTCGAGACCTATGACTTGGCAAAATTAAACACCAAAACTGAGTAAACAGTAAATCAATTTTACCATATCCATGTAATGCTCACATTTTCATCTCGAAACTCGTGTTTCTTTGAAACTAAAAGCGCAATAAGCTATTTTCTGGATCATCATTTACGTGTCATAGCAAGAGGAAATTACCAAAATGGCTATCAAAAAAACATTGTAAGGTCACTTAGCCCAGGTACGCCGTGTTCCACGCGCGCCTCAAGGAGATGTCAGCATGTGAAGGGGCCCGTTAGGGCCGAGCCTGCCGGGTAAGCGGGATTGTCCGAAAGGGCTACCGCTACCCCGGAACATAAAGAGCTGAGGAAGGAACACGGATGGGTTTTAGTCAGTAAGAGTCTGACACTCCCTTCCGCTCCACGCAGAGAGGGATTTGAAAATTTCCCAGTGTCAAAAAAAAACCGCACTGGATTTTCAATGCTCTGCTGTGTGCATAGAGTTAATTATCCAAT
Source organism: Hyppa rectilinea (assembly GCA_951799385.1). Classification (NCBI taxonomy): domain Eukaryota; kingdom Metazoa; phylum Arthropoda; class Insecta; order Lepidoptera; family Noctuidae; genus Hyppa; species Hyppa rectilinea. The sequence continues at coordinate 1,457,718 of OX637324.1, read as the reverse complement.
AGTGTGTGTTTTTTAACGCGCTGTGTTCAACTCTGTTGGATTCTCATCGCTCGGGTCAACACTAAGAGCTGGAAATCCAATGCACGATAAAATTCCACTGCGGTAATTTTTACAATTTTGTAAATACGTAGGTACTTGTTACGATTTACCATATTTTGATCAACATACAACCTGATACTGACCTGTAGATTTCTTCTCCATTCTTCTCCATACGAAACTACCTTTTGGAAGGGGCGACTAGAATCAATTCTATTTCATGTTCATTTTGACGTTCTAAAGTGCCTTTCTTGAGCCTATTAGCAATACTTAAATGATTTGACTTTGACTGACTTGACTTTGACTGCAAAAAAACGTAAGAAAGTTTAAGTTATGGTGGTGCGGCTGGCGATTTCGCTTTAACCTAAATCCATTAACGTAGAAACCGCGCGTTTGGTCTATTTTAGTTACTTCCACAGCATAATGTCGTATGGCATTTTACTGTGGGGTCGGGCTGCTGACATTGAATCCATTTTTATTTTGCAAAAGCGAGCGATCAGAGCCATTTACAATCTTCGTCGTCGCGAATCGCTTAGGGAACTATTTAAAAGGATTAATATTATGACGGTTCCTTGCCAATTCATTTATGAAAATATTATGTATGTAAGAAAAAATAGACATCTTTTTAACAAAATAAGTGATAGGCATAACTTTAATACTAGAAATAAAGACAAAATAGTTCAACCATTTTTCAGATTGTCCAAAGTACATACATCTTTTATGGGGTTCTGTGTTAAATGTTACAACAAAATACCTTGTGACATACTGAAATTAAATGAAAGAAAATTTAAAACTCATATTAAAAGTACACTTTGTAAACAAGCTTATTACAAATTAGAGGATTATATCAAGGATAAGGATGCTTGGAAACATGCTGGTCCTGCTCCACAGGACAATCTAGTGTCTAGACAAAATCAAACTGGTTGCTAAGTAAATTAGGTAATAATTTATAATTTGTACCATATTATTTTATGATATTGGAATAACATCTCACACATTGATTAATTTATTATTGTTAACTTTTAGAATGTTTGTAAATATGTGAGCACCATGTACTTATGACATACCTAATTAAGTTTATTTTTCACTGCTACATGCGTTCTTCTTTTCACCATTTTGGTGTATTGTTTTTATTCTGGGTGCATCGTCTTCACATATTATAATACATGTATACAAAACATTGTGAAACATTTTAAAAGAGTAACGGTGGAGTTTCTTGCCCATTCTTCTCCACACGAAACTACCTTTTGGAAGGGGCGACTAGAATCAATTCTATTTCTTGTTAATTTTTGACGTTCAAAAGTGCCTTTCTTGGGCCTATTTGAAATAAATGTTTTGACTTTGACTTTGACTTTGACATTATTACTTTACATCCCCAAAATTTTTCTTTTTTTGCTATAAAACCTGCCACATAAGCCTACATGCTCAGGGTCTAAGAAACGTACCAGTGTACCCCCGGGGACTTTGCCAATCTTTCTCAGAACTCGTTAAGTTCCTCCCGGTGTTCTCCCAGCGGTATACATATTGATTCTTATGTAATTTTAGCTTTTATGTTAGATTCCTTTGTTGGTTGGTTTATTATTGTGGCTTCTGTAAATGGCGTGAGGTGTTCCTGCGTTAGAGCGATTTGAACAAACTTTTTTTTTTCTTCAGTCATTGCGAATGTAATCAGCAGTGGTGGCCTAGTGGTAACTGTCCCGACTTACGAGTTGTATGTCGTTGGTTTGAATCCAGATAGGCGCTTTACTTTGTGTAAATAATTTCATCACCACTGCTCTTAAAACGGTGAAGGAAAACATGGTGCGGAAACAAAAAAGTACGTAAACGTGACGTCTACTAACCCGCGCTCGGCTTGCGTGGTAGATTATGGCCCCCTCTCACAGTGAGGATGTGTCCCAGCTATGGGAACATTATGATACGCTGATTATGATGATATGGACTAGCTTCTGCTAGCGGCATCGTCGGCGTTCCCACGGTCACGTACTACCTCAAACTCAAACTCAAAGTATTTATTTCAAATAAACCAATTACAGGCACTTTTGAATTGTCGAGGGGTCGGTCAGTCAGAGAGATGAAGCTAGTTGCCCATTCCAAAGCAGTAGGTACCTATGGGGAAGAACGGGCAAGAAAATCCATGGACACTCTTTTAAACATAATATGGTTACAAAATATTGGTTATATATTATGTAGTTCATATTAATATTATACATGTGAAAACGATGCAGAACGTTAAAAGCATCCGATATAAAATCTGTAAAAATTATTCAAAAATTTAATTAAAACAAGCCATAGTCGCTAAGATATGACCAGTCCCTACTGACAGCGCCCGTTCACGAACATGACGCTGTGACGCATGACCTGTTTGTATCCTCTGTGTTAATTCAGGTTATAAACTATCTATGTGAATTTCATTCAAATCTTTTTTTTTATTGGGGCATCTCGCAGTTCAACCATCGGGTTGTCTACTGCTTAACCGGGCTTGCCTGTGGATGCCACAAAAGAATTGCAGCCTCCAGCCAGGGCTTAAAAATAACTTACAAACTAAGCGACTACACGCTAAGGGCACCCCCTGTGGGGTACGGACCTCGGCTTAGGGCGTCGCTGGGGGAGGACAGCAAGGGACAGCTGGATCGGGGGTATTTATAGCTACTGACTCAGTGGCAACGCGGGCTGGCTCGAGCAAGGGTCTGGGGGTTCATTCAGTTTCTCCAAACTTTCGCATTTATAGATATTAGTGGCTTTCAACAATATAACAAAATCTCCAAGACAGTTCCTATCACACGTAATCCCACCAAAGATGTTTGCAGCTCAAAGTTTAAAAATTCAGAATCCATCAGAAGGCTAATTACTTCGGCGTGCTCTCGTAAATCAGAACGTCGGATAAGTTTCACTTCGTCTTGTACAGAGGGCAGCACATCAAGCTACCTCAATCTGTCAAGTTTATTAAATAGATTTCCAACTTTATAGCACAAGAATAAGATACATTTTCGATTGGGAAAATTCGACAGTTAGGGTTACCACAATCTGTCAAATTTCTATGATAGTATTTCAACTTTATTGCAAAAACGTAAGGTTCATTTTTAATTGAGAAAATTTGACAGTTAGGGATAGCTTGATGTGCTGGCGTCTGTACATAAAACTGTAATCATTAAAATCATAAATACAATCCTCCATGTTCATAAATCAAAATCTAAATCAAATGTCATTTATTCAAACTAGGCTGAAAATCAGCACTTTTTGAAGGTCAACGTTACATAAGACAATGCTCCAAAAACGCCCACCCTTCACCACTTCCTAGTGCTTTAGCTGGGAAGAGGAAGTGGCGCAACAAACTCCCCAGCAGCACAGCTGTCAGTTTAGTTGGCAGAACTTGATACATTTATCGTATGAGAAGTAATTAACGGTATGGAATAACTTGATTAGGTAGCTTGTTTGTCAATTTCATTGTGCATGCTGTGGTGTATCTTATGTAAAGGTACCCCTACTTAATACCTGATGTTACACTTTGTCCTGTATTGTGTACTTAATTTTTTTGTTTGAGGTCCTAAATCAATAAACATACGAGAAAGCGACTTACTTCTTATACATCAACTATCAGAAGTCATCATTTCCACATTAAAACTGTCTTCCCCAAAGATTATATAACTTCATCTGCCATCAATTCCTTGGGAGATGTCGTCAGCGCAGTTTAGCGGGTCGTTAAGTACCCAATGGCGCGTTCAGAGGGCGCCACTAGACCGAAACTACCCACGGAATCCGTTTGATTGTACTAATTGTTTTCGTGAAGCTCTCCTGGATTCCTGTGTCTGGATTTGGAGCTGAAGTTTGTATAGAAAGCTTTAGTTTAATATGCTTTTGGGAATTTGTAGGTCCATTAAAATATTTCTGATAAAGAAAGTGCATTTTGCATATGCTTACGGGATGGGGGCAGATATTACTAATCCATTGCTTCATAAGTTCGAAAAGTTTGTCTGCTCAACAACGTAAATAACGCAATGAATGCTGTTGAACTGTCAAAGTGAAAGCCATTGCTACTGAATGATACGCAATTAGGAAGCAGGAATTGAATGCATTTGTACTACGCACTACACTTCCTCTTTTGCCTTAAAATTCCAGCAAACACAAACGTCATTAAGAGAGGGAACGAGAGAACACAGTAGTGCCAGTATGTGTACTTGTGTATTATTTGTGTAGTTGTGTACTGTGTGTACTTAAAACGTGGTAGAATAGTAGAGTACAAAGTTGAATTTTAACGGTAGTAGAGTGAGAATGGTGCTGCCAACATTCGAATGTGAATTCGAATAATTGGGTATTTGAAAGTGTAGTCAATAACGTTACTTTTCATGAATTGTCAAAACGCGGAATTTGTACGTGATTTGTATAAAATATAACAATGTGACGTCACAGATTTATAGAATCAAATGGAATACTTATTAGCATTAAATGCAATTTTACAATTATATCTACGGTGATGGAAGTCTTTAAGACGAGCGGTCTTTTTCTATGTGATTTCATATTTTATTTTTGACCGTCTCAAATAGTCAATTTTGAATATTAATTAGAATAATGAGGATTATTTATTTGATTATTATTAAAGGTCTTAAGAGGCTTAAAAGTTGCAAGAATTTCCTTGGGTGCCAGGAGTCCAGCCGCAAGCAACCCCTCCAAAGATAGATGTGACTTCTGCCAAGAATTGCTTAAGCCTCCTGATTTCTTCGCTGAACCATCAGAAAGCCTGCCATCTGGGCACAAGCTACCGTGGCCTACTTCGTACCCAAGTAGGTCGTAGTAAGGACAACCTCCACAAGTGGGGGTTCATAGATGGCTCAGATCTCCGATGTGTATGCGTCGTCTCCCCACAGACAATGGCTCACCTCCCATCTTGCACCGCAAGCCCCGTCACATGCACACGTGAGGACCTAATGGCAGCGTCAGCGAACGGTATTCGCGTTGTTGAATTTTGAGCCAAAACAAATTTAAAAAAATATGTAGGTATTCTTTTGTCATCGTCACGCTAAGAAGTCCTCATATCCTAGAGGCCTTAGGACATATTAAGCTATAACATAACATAACATAATAATTAACAATCAATCTGCCTGCCTTTTCCTAACCATGTTGGGGTTGGCTTCCAGTCTAACCGGATGCAGCTGAATATCAGTATTTTACATGGAGCGACTGCCTATCTGACTTCCACAACCCAGTAACTGGGTAATACGATAGTATACTACCCTTGGTAAGACTGCCTGTCAGATTTTCGGGGTTCTGACTAACCATAATGACTGTCAAAGATCCACAACAAATATCATGATCCTACTAATATTATAAATGCGAAAGTTTGTGAGGATGGATGGATGGATGGATGTTTGTTCCTCTTTCACGCAAAAACTATTGAATGTATCTGGATAAAATTTGGCACAGAGATAGATTATAGTCTAGAATAGCACATACGGTACTTTTCATCCCGGCAAAATATACCGTTCTCGTGGGATAATTACCTACAGACGCGGGCGAAGCCGCTGGCAAAAGCTAGTAAAATATAAATGTTTAAAGTGGGTGGTTTAAAAACCACTTTCAGAGTGAAAATAATGACTGGTTTTATAATATCGTTTGTTTTTTTAGATGGATGGAGAGTCAATTAACACCTAATTAAAAATAGAAACGAGAAAAACATCGTAAGAATATTCTGTTGCCCGATGCCTTTTTAATAATTTTAACTTTTTTCCTCCTAATAATGAATTACAGTGACTGAAACATCGACACGGAAAGTGTAACCAAGAATTTAGTACAAAGTTTATGCAAAATTTCAGAATGATCGGGTCAATGGTTTAGGCGAGTAAAAGTAACAAACTGCCTTTCTTGTGCTTATTTGAAATAAATGATTTGACTTTGACTCTGACTTTGACTCTGACTCTGACTTTTACTTTGACTCTGACTTTGACTAATACTGAGATTAGGTAAGAGTCTGACACTCCCTTCCGCTCCATCCAGAGCGGGAGCAGTCATTGGATGACTTCCCAGCCTTAAAAAAAAAGAGACTGACATTAGGATACAAACGTTAATAAAAATACCGAAATTCTCCTCTGATGCCAAGCCAGGCATTGTTACCTACTCCATTCTAATTCACACATCGCATAAAACACATCCCTTTCATTATAAAGTTGTTATCACACATAACAGTGTGTACCGTCGATGGGTTAACGACGGTTGTAATTATAATGACGTCAAAACAATCATGGTATTGACAATGTTTATTATGAATATTATTTTGGTCTACCGAAGGACACGTGAGTGTTTATCGGTATCTCTTACCTATATATTGAACAAGAAAGAGACAAAAAATCAGTGAAAACTTTCAATCATCACTTTGCTTTCTGGTGAATTTTACTAATGAAACTAAACGTGATCAGCATAAATCCCTTCTAAGGCCAGTCAGTGTACTTCCTTCTGCGAAAAGTCATGCTCACGAAGGAGGTGGCGGGATGGGAGAGAGAAAGGTCCTCCCGTCCCAGCCGCCGCGGGAGACGCCCCGGGCGTCGGGAGCCACGTGACGACTCCCGGCCACCGTAGGCGCGGGCCTGCGGACGGTGAGTAATGGGTGACTCACCGTCCGATCAGCACCAGGCCCGTGCCGGACGGCGCGTATATGTTCCACGCGCGCCTGAAAGAGATGTCAGCATATGAAAGGGCCCCTCAGGGCCAAGCCTGCCGGGTAAGTGGGATTGTCCGAAAGGGTTACCGCTACCCCGGAACATAAAGGGCTACGGAAGGAACATGGATGGGTTTTAGTCAGTAACAGTCTGACACTCCCTTCCGCTCCACCCAGAGCGGGAGCAGTCATTTGATGATTTCCCAGACAGAGACAGGTTTCGAACGCGGTTTTGATGTGCTGATCGCGTTCACTTCCAGTGTTAAAATTATCATGTTCGCATTTGTCATTAGCATTTTTGGCAATTATGTAACTTCCAATGTATGTATTCTGCAAAAATATGACAGCTAACTATAAACTCACTTTATCGAAGACTAGCACTTTGCCCGCGGCTTCGCTCCCGTGGTCTTTCCCATGGGACCCGTTATTTTTCCCGGGATAAAAAGTAGCCTATGTTACTCCTAGAAAACTAAGCTTTCCAACGGTGGAAGATTTTTTTTAAATCGGTCCAGTAGTTTCGGAGCCTATTCATTTCAAACAAACAAACAAAAAATCTAATCTTTCCTCTTTATAATATTAGTATAGATATCACAGTGGGTTTTTTCCAGAATACAACGGCTGAACTCTTCATGATATTTTCCATCATCGTAAAAGATGTACCTAGGTACTTAGTGACGAACATTTAAACGACGAAACATAATCTGCTATATAGCTGGCATATCATATCTAATAACTCATGCAGTAAACTATCCATCTTATTACAAAACGAGTTCGAATATTGGTCCTTCAGGATAAATTATTGTATTCTGAGCACAGTAAAGTTCTTAATCCAAAAAATCACAAATTAAACACCAGAGGCATGTCAGTTTTTATAAATAGAACTTCATAAACTTAGTCAAATACTGTTCGATATTACCTGGTCCTAAAGATTAACCTAGTTTTGTAATAAGGTCGTATATGTATATGTGTATATCCGACACTATTGAAACCAGAGGGTGCCGGATATTGGAGAGTTCAGATTACTAGATTGTATGGGAAAACTCAAGATAAATAAAATGAAGCATTTCATAATATACTTATTTAATAAGAAAACACATTTCATATATAGACGCCAGCTCATCAAGCAATCCCAAACTGTTAAATATTCTCAATTAAACATGAACCTTATTTTATTGTAATATAGATACAAAATTATCGAACTTGAGGAGGTCGTGGCTAAGTACTAACAGCCGCACAGGACGATCCATCAGGTTAAGCTACGCTTGCCGTGGTTGGGCCTGGATGGGTGAACCTCTTTACACAACGAGACTCCTCCGTGCCTCGGAAAGCAAGTTAAGCCGTTGGTCCCGGCTGTCATTTCTGCATCTTTGACAGTCGTGACGACACGTCAGAAGCCCGAAAATCTGACAGCCAGTCTTACGAAGGAGTATCGTATTGCCTAGTTACTGCGTTGTGGAGGTCAGATAATTTAAGAGCAATTACTGACACAAAGTAAAGTGCCTGCCTGGTTTCGAACCCACGACCTACAAACTCATAAGTCGGGGCAGTTAATTCTGGTTCACCACTGCTATAACCATCATTGTAACCTAGCTGTAGGTAATATTTCAAGCTACTCATGTCGTCCCAACTTGCTGTTAACCTGTGAACCTTCAGCAGGATTGTCCGAAAGGGTTACCGCTATCCCGGAACATAAAATGCTTAGGAAGGAACATGGATGGGTTTCAGTCAGTAAGAGTCTGACACTCCCTTCCGCTCCACCCAGAGCAGGGTCATTTGATGATGTCCTACCCTCAAAAAAAAAAGCCGGTGAACTTGTTTACTACCAAAACAATTAAATATTTTCTTATATCCATTTCTATTTCTATCTTACATTCCCTAATATTACTCTAAGAAAATTCATTCGTATGTATGTTCGTACAATGAGAAATTCCATTTACTATGCGTAGAAGACAGTAGTATATTAAATTCCTATGTAACGTCGCGTCTCGCTTGCGTCTGGGTTCTGTGTATAAAATGGGTCACAGACAATTTGATTGCTTTCCACTTGAACCATAATGCGATTATTTTCTATTTCCTAGTATAATTTGAAGAACGAAACGACTGACGCTCTGTCTGTATGTTTGTGCGTTAACAAGTTGTCTAATATACAGTGTGTTAGGTTAAACGAGGGACATACTTTCAGGTTATATAGTACTCATGAAAATCAACAACTTTGTCAATGGGGCCAACCGTGAAATATGAAAAAAAAAATCAGCTGTTTCATACATTTTGACGAATTATGCGAACATAAATGTACTGAACAGCTGATTTCTTTTTCCGGGATTTCAGGTATAGTTCCATTGTCGAAGTTGTTCATTTTCATGAGTATAGTACCTACCCCTTAAAAGTATGTTCTCGTTTAACCTAACACACTGTATATGATTTAGGTATGTGATTTTTCTATTAGCTGGTTCATAGATCCTCAGGCCAAATAAAATCAGGTCAAGTAATTACAAAGCGCCACCAAGACTCACAACGCTTGTTGCTGCCGGCCTGCTACTGAAGACGAATACTTACAACTATACATACAAACTCTTTCGTGAGGATGTGACTACAAACATTGAAAAAATAATTTGGAGGGGCGCGCCATGTTATCGTAGTTTACCTCTGCCTAACCACAAAAATAGTGTAACTTCTTCTTCTTCGTGTGGTTAGTGACTAAGCTGGTGTCAGTTTTTAACAGATTTCAGATCACTGTTATTTACATAGTAAGTTTAGTAGTTATAGGATACTAATTGGTGTAGGGACTGTGAGGTAGGAAGGTATGTACCAAAACTCAAAATAAAAAAGAAAATCTTTTTTACAAAAAAAAAATCAACCGGCTTCGGAAAAACACACTAAAAAGTGGAAAATAATTTAAATTTCGGAAGTCGGTAGCATAAACCGAAAATTATTTATAGGTAGTTAAGATCTTTAAAATCACACTTAGTTCTCAATAAAGCTGTAGCGTTTTTTTACAGATACTAAACGATTGGCTTTTATAAACTGTTATTTTCTAACAATATATATTAGGAAATTTAAATACTAAATTCTATTGGAAACACATTTCATCGGAAGACATTTTAATTATGCAGTTCGCTGTGACTTCCCCCATACATTCGCAGGATGCGGGAACGCCTTGCTCCGGCACCGCTAGGGGAAATCGACAGGGGAATAGGACGTCCCCAATTATGTGTGGGAAGATGGCTAATGGTTTGCAAGATATTAGATTGAATTCAGAGAAATTATTTCCTGAGTTGAGGCGTTATGTTGCGTACAAGAAAGGAGAAATCTGATCGAGGTTATCCAATGTATCGCTATAATTGTGACATTACTTTAACACACATATGCGTTATCACATTTTCGTTTCATGAAGACGTTATATTCCCATTAAACGTAATTATTTACGGATTTATTTAAAAAGCTAGAAAAATAAAATAAAGTTAATAACATTTTACTGCCGTGATATATCTATAATGCCGTTAACTACCAAAAACATTATTTTGAATTTCATGCAAAAACCGCAGTAAAAATCTAAGCCGAAGTAACTTTTCAATGACAACAGCGATTTGACACTTGGAGGTACCAAAACGTAAATCAACATAATCTATACATATAATAAATTTGTAGAAAAGTGGTGTCTGTACAAAAGAAATATATAAAAAAAAAGTAGCAGGGGTTGTTATTATATCGATGTCGAACCCGAAATTGTAATTAATTTTTTTTTTGTCTGTTTGTCTGTGTGTTTGTGCACGCTAATATCAGAAACGGCTTATTCGATTTAGATACGGTTTTCACTAATGTATTGTAGTAAGCTTCACTTAACATTTAGAGTTTATTTCATGTCAATCGGTTCAAAAATAAAAAAGTTATGTCAATTTAAAGAATCACGGCAAACATTTGTTAAGGTATTCTATCAGAGTACGTATACGCATCGCACCTGCGGGTCCGTGGCTATATAAAGCGTGCTGAGAGCTGCGCCGCTGTTACCGCCGATCCAGCTGTCCCTTGCTGTCCTCCCCCAGCGACGCCCTAAGCCAAGGTCCGTACCCCACAGGGTGTGCCCTTAGCGTGTAGTCGCTTAGTTTGTAAGTTTTTATAAACCCTGGCTGGAGGCTGCAATTCTTTTGTGGTATCCACAGGCAAGTCCAGTATACAACCCTATGGTTGAGCTGCGAGATGCCATTATCAAAACAAAAAACACGCCGCTGCCATAAGGATTCAGTTATTCGTAGCGAATGCACGTATCCTGGAGAGTATAGGCGAATACATAGTTGCATTCGATTATTGCGATTCACTTGAATACTGACTGTTTGCATATTTCATTTATTTATATTTTAGGGTTTGTAGGTTAGGTTAGGTTAGGTTCCGAGACGAGGCCCGCTGCGGCGGACCGGCACCACGGGGGTTGCGGAACTATTTTTGGTTACCGCGACCCCCGGCGCAGGTGTGAGAGGGAACACCCGGGGTGGTTTTTAGTCAGTAAGAGCCTGACAGACCCCTCCGCCCTCCCCGGGGCGGGGGACATCCATGAGGATTTTCCCCCCGGATAAAAAAAAAAAAGGTTAGGTTAGGTTCTTTTTCTAAATTTTCCTTAAAATCTATCTATAATATAATAAAACAGTAAAAAAAACTGTGTATGTACGTTGAATATATTAAAAAAAATAATGATTGAATGGTTTAGAAACAGTAATAGAGCACGAATCCAAAAAAAAATTCGGTCTGTTTGTCTGTATGTCTGTTTGTTTGTACACGCTAATCTTCGGAAGTTCTGGACGGATTTGAATGATTTTGTTGTGTAGGTATTAAGTCTGGCAACAAATATACAATAATTTATATTAGAAACTTGAACACCTGATACAGAACCGCAACAGACCAGCTAAACTACGAGTAAAAGAGATACAACAATAGTACTGTAGCAAAAATTGTTCCGCGTGATGATCATTTTCTGCTGAAAGAATAAATTTGAAGATCTGGAACACCTGATGTGGAACTCCAAGAGCCCAGCTACACTATAACAGATATTGGAATGACGTCCTAACAAAAGTTGTTCAGCCTGATGAGCACTCTCTGTTGACGCATAAAAATTTAAGATCTGGAACACCTGTTGTGGAATTCCAAGAGCCCAGCTACACTATAACATTACAGAGTTGATACGACAGAGGGGCTTTCCTTTAAACAGCTTATACTAGGGACCATTTTCAAGCTCTGTACCAAAAATCAATTAAATAGGAGCAGTAGTTTAGTCGCAAATGTTTTTTTTAAGTTTTTGCCCCGTTTTTATAAAAACCTCATTTTTATTTTTTTTTATTTTTATACCGTACCGAGGTAATATTAAACACGTATAGTATACGTAATGTAATTTAATGCCCCTCTGTCATATCAACTCTGTATAGGAATGACGTCTTAGCAAAAGTTGTCCAATCTGATGAGCAGTTTCTGTTGACTTATAAAAATCGAAGATCTGGAACACCTGTTGTAGAACTCCAAGAGCCCAGCTACACTATAACACATATAGGAATGACGTCTTAGCAAAAGTTGTTCGGTCTGATGGTCATTTCCTATTGACTAATAAAGATCGAAGATCAGAAACATCTGATGTGGAAATCAAAGCTATCACTAATTTCACTGTATAATTATATAATAACATAAGCTGGGAGTACTTCCACGCAGTGACGGCGGTAACAGTTTAGGACTGATTTTCGCTGACGAAGGCAGACGCCAGCACATCAAGCTATCCCTAACTGTCAAATTTTCTCAATTCAAAATGAACCTTATGTCTTTGCAATAAAGTTGAAATACTATCAAAGAAATTTGACAGATTATGGTAACTTGATGTGCTGGCCTCTGTACTTATATCAATGAAAATTTGACTCTGCTGGCCAAAACTCCCATTTATTTTTTTATTTTACCAAATAAATATGCCTTCGGACTTATGTTTTTGAGTGTTTGATTTCCTTCTCTATTTATCTTCGTGACACAGTAGCCTACCCGATAACGCCTGGGAGCAGTCCCTTAGATTTTAATTGATCACTTAGATTCACAATAAAACTATAACCATGCCTAGAAAGAGGTCAAATCTTTCCCAATGTTCCAAAAGAGCTAAAAGATTGAAGATCATAAGATCCCAAGAATCTACCAAAGAGCGTCACGAGAGACTTGATGCTGTTTGAAAACATCCGGCTGCAACTCGCTCCGTGGAAACCTCTTCGGATAGCGAAGCACGCCTGCGTTCTCAGCGTATTTACGCATCTACATCCAGGTTTCTAGAGACCAGTGAAGAATATGATGCGTGACTGACCGCAGATCGTGCAAGTCATGCATTGTTTCGCGAATCGGAGACGTTCATGGATAGAGAATTAAGCTTGAGTTCCAAGCGTATCTACGCATCGAGTTCTAGGTCTCTAGAGACAAGTGGGGAACGTGATGCGTGACTGATCGTGCAAGTCATGCATTGTCTCGCAAATCGGAGACGTTCACGGATAGAGAATTATGCTTGAGTTCCAAGCGTATCTACGCATCGACTTCTAGGTCACTACAGACGAGTGGGGAACGTGATACGCGACTGACCATGCAAGTCATGCATTGTCTCGCGAATCGGAGACGTTCATGGATAGAGAATTACGCTTGAGTTCCAAGCGTATCTACGCATCGACTTCTAGGTCTCTAGAGACAAGTGGGGAACGTGATGCGCGACTGACTGCTGATCGTGATTCAGATCTTCGATTTTGACGAGCCCGTTGTCGCTGGCATAAGCAACAGGATACGCGTACGAAGTCGCGGGCAGAAGCTAGTTCATTAATATAGCATCAAAAGTAAAAATCGACCAGATGGATAACGGCATTTTAGTTATACCACGGCAGCTTAGAGCAACCTGTTACAAGAAATGTCGCGCAGCGGTCATTTGCCGGGGTCACGGATTATAATAACATTTGCGGATCACGGATCATTCAATTAAATGAAAATATATAAGCAATACTATGGTTGAAACAACTGCAAAAAGTAGGCGAATTGATTTGATTACTTAGTTTGTTTGAATTTTTTTTTACAGTTTGCGATTTATTTTAACCCACCAACATGTCGCCGTCCCCGGGGAATAAAATGGTAATCGTAAAAACTAAATTTTACAGGAAAATTAAAAAACTGTTTTTTGTGAATATCTCAAAAACTAATAGACATAGCGGGATTCTTGAAATACCAAAAGAAAGGTGATTTTTTACAAAATAATTTTAAACTATATTAGATCATTTATATTTCTTAGAAATGCAGTAAATAATGAAATTAAATTTACCATGAATTAAGGGCACATACTTTAACTGTAAAGCAACATTACGATATTATTCGCGTAAAATCTCATGTAATACGTTACCGTTGTATGGTTAGGGACCTTACACCTTGAGTTGATGCTGATTGATACACTGATTGCTGATTGATTGATATTTATTGATAAAAGTATGATTGCATGATAGATGAGTGCACGCGGTATGAATGCTATTCGTGTACTAAATTGGCCGGCCCGGCGCAGGTAAAATGCTGACATATTGATATGAAAACTGTGCTGTGCTTGCACTGTACATGCTCCAGGCCAGGAGAAGATAAGAGTGCACAGGGTGATATGAATCGTGATGAGTTACAATGTGATAAAACATAATTTCTTATAAAATAACTTAAATAACACTACATTGATTTGTATTGACTTCCAAAACGTGGTGACGACGCCCTGTCAACTATGCGTGTGCTGCTATGGCTGTTGTCGACAGTAGCGATGTTCTGCGATGGTCTTCTTGTAGCTGTCGTGTAGTGCACGTTGGGTTCCTGGTGATCCTGTTGAACCTGTTGAACTGTGTCTCTGTGCGCTCGCAGCCGTCGCCACCCGTAGATGAGCAGACTGATAATGATCACTGCGACCACAGTGTATATTGCGATGTAGTGGTGGATGTCGTGGGATGATACTTGATCTGTCAATACCTCAACTTCCTTTGCTCTGGCATTCTTGATGGCGTTACTGATGACTTCTAACTCCTTTTGCCGTTTGATAGTCTCTTCGGTGTCGTTCAGTTCGACAGCGGTTGATGATGTGATTGATGATGTGATTTATAGATGTGATCAGATTGATGATGTGATTTATAGACGGAATCTCAATGTCCATGACGTCTGTTTTTGTATGGATTGAGTTAGTTAAGCTTTGGTGCGAATAGATCGTGAATGTTTGACCTTTGATTACGCAACCGTCACCGAGTGTCAGTACCCCGGCCTTGCTGAGTCGTTCAGCAGTAATATGATCCTCACATATGATTCGCACGGTGCATTGTCCGCAACAATAATACAAATATGAGTTGACGATGCTTAACTCCGTCCATTTATCTATACATTCTTTGGTTTCGGTTTGACATTGATTTGCAACTTGATCCTTTACACACAGATTGTTGTCTGAGGTCATTTGATAAATAGGCCTTTTCAGAGGACAAATGAAGTCGTGCTGGTCGTAAGGCGTACATCTTCCCCAATCGTCTTCCGACATCGGTATGTATGAGTCCTTGTGGATGTTTATCGCTAAGTGATGCGCGATAGGTGTGATGGTGACCATACTTTCAGCTACTTGCAGTGGGATTGGTATGAGGTTGTAAGGCTCATAGTCGTCTCTAGTCACAAGAGGAATCTTGACTTCAAAAATCATATATTGTTTGGTTGTTCTCGCTTTTACTTTCAGTAGATGATATATCTTTGCCAGATCCGTTTGAATATTATTTATGGGTATGGTCAGCTCCTTTGACAGTTGTCCTGTTATTGTATTGAGTTCATCTCTCAGCTGTGTTGGTGTTAAGAGGTGAAAGTTGAATTTTTCATAGAAAATATTCGCCACCGTATCTACTAGCGTTTCCTGGATATTTTTCAGGTCTGACAGCATATTGTTTGCCACCAAGGCTGATAAAGTGAAGTCACTTCTGCTGTCTGTCTTTTAAATTTGCTCTTTTAGTTTGTTTATTCCCAGGTTGCAGTTGATTATGTGTTGATTATTGAGTTTATGTTGTTTTTCCAGGGCAGTTTCTACTCGTTTGATGACATTCAGTTCTGCTTCAACGATTGATGTCTGGTTTTTCCACAATAAGGCGAGATGTTTTTGATTCTTCTTGATAAGGTCGATCTTTCCGATATTTTTCGGCAAAATCTTCGTCCAATATTCCGAACAAACTACGTGCGACGTTGCCTACTCCGTTGATAAGGCCTCTACGTCGACGCAATCGGTGCATTTGCTGACCAAGTAAAATGCTGTTGTAGTGTTCGAGTTCGTCGTACCCATGACGTAACTGTAATCGGACTACGTCAC
Organism: Hyppa rectilinea; assembly: GCA_951799385.1. Lineage (NCBI taxonomy): Eukaryota > Metazoa > Arthropoda > Insecta > Lepidoptera > Noctuidae > Hyppa > Hyppa rectilinea. Next base: position 1,441,690 of record OX637324.1, on the reverse strand, counting down.
ATTGTGCTATTTGATCTGTTGAGCATATGTCTTCCAGATGATTCATATATTTGTTGAGTACATCTATTCCTCGCCAATATGGAGCCATATCGCAGTAAACTATTAGCTTCCATTCTTCACGTTGTAGTCGCATATTGGCTACTTTGTCAAAATATATGCTTTGATTATTGCTCAGACTTGAAAACTTGTATTCGCTTGTCGCTGTAGATACCATTACCATAAGAATTATGAGTATGGTATAAATTAAGTTGCATAATTTTGATGACGATTGTTGAGTTCGTTGACTTAATACGTTACTTGCGGATTTTTGATGTTCTTGCTCTTCTGATTTTTCCTGATTTTCATTAATAGGCAATAATGATAACTTTGATATTGGTCTTTTCATTGATCCATTTTTTGTCCGGATAGTAACCACCCGGACGTACCCATCTTTTCCGGGATGTAGTTCCGTGATTCTTCCCATAGCCCACTTTCCCGATGGTAACTGTACGTCGTGTATGATGACAATGTCGTTAATCTTCAAGTTTGTGTGTGGTTGCCGCCATTTGCTACGCACTGATAGTGCACTTAAGTATTCCGTTCTCCACCTTTTCCACAAATCATCCATGATTTTTTGGGTGAGTTGCCATCTGGTACGTAAATCTTTCTCCGTTTCGATTAACGTCAAGGTTGGCCCGCTTGCTAAGAAGTGGGATGGCGTGAGGTAATCCAAATCTTCTGGATCTTCACTTAGAGCGCACAACGGTCGTGTGTTCAAACATGCTTCGATTTGTGCTAGCACTGTTGAATATTCTTCAAACGTCAGCCTTTGTTCGCCAATCACTCTCTTTAGGTGGTATTTTAAGCTCTTTACAGCTGCTTCCCAAACACCTCCTGCGTTTGGCCAGGATGGGGCGTTAAAGTGCCAATTGATCTCCATGTCTGTGATTGCTTCGTAAAATTCCACGTCTAACACTTTTTGAATGTTGATGAATTCTTCATTTAGAATTCTGCTTGCTCCTTCGAAGTTTGTACCATTGTCGCTGTATATATGTTTTGGGGTGCGTCTTCTTGCTGACATCCTGCGTAATGCTGATAAAAATGCTGAGGAGCTAAGATCTGAGACTAGTTCCAGATGCACAGCTTTCGTGGCCATGCATACGAACACAGCGATGTATCCTTTTGTAGTTTTTACTCCTCGGCCTTTGTTTGTTTTAATGTAGACAAAGCCAGTGTAGTCAACCCCTGAGTGAAAGAAAGGTCGTGCTGGATTGCTGCGTGCTGCAGGCAAGTCTCCCATCAGCTGCTCTTGTTTGATCGGATCGTGACGTCTGCATTTGACACAGGTTCTAAGGCGTTTCTTGACTGCTCGATTTCCGCCTTCAATCCAATATTGTTGACGCAGCCAAGCTTGCGTGATTCGAGCTCCGCCATGATACGTCATCTGATGTCCTTGGTCAATCAGCAAGTTACTGAGATGTGAGTTTTTAGGTATTATGAGTGGATGTCTCATATTTTGACTGATATTCGCATTAGTGATCCTCCCGCCAACTCTCAGTAAGCCTTCTTGATCCAGGAATGGGTTCAACTTTAACAGTTTACTTTTTGCGCTGACTTGTTTGTGTTTCTGAAGACTGATTATGTCTTCTCTGAATTCCGACTGTTGTACTTGCTTGATGATGAGATGTCTTGATTTCTTCATTTCCACCGTAATGATGCATTGCTATGTTATTGGTCGATAAACGGTGAAAGGACCGCATATCGTAATGTACTGTTACTATTTTATTCGCTGACAAGCAATCAATTACAGATGACAGTAATAGCAACTTACGTGTATATTCTATGGAAAAATTATTATACTAACTAGAGGCAAGTATCAAATACTGAATAAAATGTTTTGTACGTGTGCAAGGTAAAACAAACAACTTACTATCTATTTATTTTTTATTTTTCACAATTATTAACAACTGTTTATAAAAATCAACAAATTAGGAACTGTCTATGTCAAAGTACTTAATTATAATTTTTTAAGAAGTAGATTCTCTGGGTAGCTGCTCTACTCCGTGTCGTCTACATGTGAAGCTAAGTCAGAGGCCCATGGGCAGCATAAAAACTTTGACACCAGGTTAGTGACTAACCACACAAAAAGAAGAGAAGACCTCATTCGGGAGCATGACTGCTTCGCAGAAGGAGGTGACTGACTCCTACTCCCTCTCGCTCCGGACTATGGCTTGCAGCAGGGCCGGGCGTGAGGTCGCCGGCGCCGCCGCCAATCGCCTCTACGAGGACACGACGGTGCTCCGCCCAAGCTGGGCAGATCTCCACCGTGTGCTCCACCGTGTCTTCTAGGTGATCCTCATAGTCCCGAAACATCCATGTCCGGTGAGAACTTGCGTCAGGCGGTAGGTGTGAACGCCGTGACACCTCTCTAGCCACTCTTTAAAGAGGGGTTTTACCGCCCGCGCTGGGTTGCGCCATGAGATCGCGCCGTAGATCCGTCCGCTCCACCGCGATTTGCCGCGGAAACGGATTTTCGCCCCGGCTTAATACCTCCACGCGGCACTCGTACAGGCGCGCGAGGACTATCGCCTCTAGATCCCACGGCGGCGGCAGTCCGACAAGGAGGCTTGCCACCTCACCCGAGATCATGCGGTACCCCCAAATAAGCCTTTCGGCTACCACCTTGTGGGGCGCATTCAAATAGTGGGCGGCTCGCCACCGCAGCGAACGCGCTCACACCGGAGCCCTATAAAGGGCCATGGACCGCACGACTTCAAACCCGCCTTCAGTTAATGTTCCATCAATCTGCCTAGCCTTTTCAAAACTATATTGGGATCGGTTTCCAGTCCAACCGGATGCAGCTAAATACCAGTATTTTACATGGAGCGAATGCTTATCTGACCTCCACAACCCAGTCACTAACTGGGTAATACGATACCCCTTTGTAAGACTTCTTCTTAGCGTGTCGATGGCAATCTATATCTCCTCGGCCCAGAATTCAGCTACGTGTTTAGCGCCATCACTAGCGTCCATCAGTTCCTGTAACGTGCATACGGCAGGACACACAGGACACGAAATTAAGTGTCCCATCGTTTGTGGAACAGCACCACATTTACACTCCAAGGCGGAGCTGTCTATGAATCCCCATCTGAGCAGGTTTTCCTTGCTTCGGCCAACCTGGGTCCGGAGTCTGTTTAAAGCCTTCCAAGTTGATCAAGGCAAGTCGCTCCCAGGAGGGAGACGTTCAGCAAGTGGAACGAATGGAGTGGGTAAGGAAGCACTGTCTCGCCACAGCTTCAGTCTTTCTTTATTTGGTTCGACAGTGAGTGGAACGACACATTTTAAAAAGCTGTTTCGGCTTTTCAGCCTTTGTGGCACAAGGATGTGGTCGTGCATGGGGTGTCGTCTTTTGTAAGACTGGCTGTCAGACTTTCGTGCTTCTGACTACCCGTAATGACTGTCAAAGATCCACGAATGTTAGCCAGGTCCAACGGCTTAACGTGCTTCCCGAGGCACGGAGGAGTCCTCGATATCTGAAAATGGTTACCCATCCACAGACCAACCACGAAGAGAGATTTATCTTGTTTTTTTTCTGATTCTTCTAATAAACCATTCATTAAAGTACATTGTATGTTTAATTTCTCTAGAGTTAAAACCCAATAAGTGGTGCCCTTTGTAACTAATTTTTTTTAATGATGAAATGGATCGCCTTAGAAACTAAAAAATACTGTTTAACACTTCTTCAATGTATACACTTTTACCTCAAATACTCATTATAACGATATTATTTGAATAACGTAGGTTTTTTAGTCCTTAAAACTTAAATATTGAATATTTCGAAAGTAAGAATTTCGTACTTATTGGGTTTGAGCACTATACCCTCGAATTGTCTGTTACCGGAATAAAACTGTATTGAGTATTACGCAAATTGGGTTGTCTATTTTTCCCAGGAATATAATGGTAAGAGCATCTTACTGGAAAAGTAACGTATCAAAATAATTGTAATAGTCTCTTACAATTTTATTCGTTGCAAAAAGTCTACTAAGCATACAAATAAATAATATTGTTAAATTCATTACAATACACATAAAAAATTCGCAATTTCTACAATAACAGTTGGAAAAATCTAAAAAAAATTGACCAAGTGTAATCGGACCTCTAAATATCGAATATGCAATAAACTTAAAACTATCGTAATAGCACATTACCATTTTATTCCCCGGGGACGGCGATGTATATTATGATTAATGGGCACTAGCCCTACTCGTGTGTTAATGGATGTTCATGGATGCCATTCGTGGAATGCAAATAATATTAGAATTTTGTTTCTATGTAGTCGGTGGCATAGCTTAGATGCTGTACTGCCAAGTGCTGTAAAAATGTGCACTGTGCAAGTGCAGTACTCTGACTGGAATACCTTTATTAAGCATGAAACTTCATGCCTATTGCCTGTATTATCTCAATCAATCAGCCTAGTCTTTTGCCAACTATGTTGGGGTCGGCTTCCAGTCTAACCGGTTGCAACTGAATACCAGTATTTTACATAGAGCGACTGTCAATCCGGCCTCTACAACCCAGTAACTGGGTAATATGATACCCTGGTTGACGGACGGAAGACTTTCCAGCTTCTGACTACCTGTTATGACAGCCGAGACCAACGTTTAACGTGCTTTTCAAGCCACGGAGTAGTCTCGGTAAGTAAAGGTTACGCATCTACGACTCAACCCCGGCAACCGTAGCTTAACCGTATGAATCAAATATTGCGGCTGTTATTACTAACCCACGAGCTCCTTTTATTAAGTATATAAACAAAATAAATCATAGCCACCTATTGACTAATTATAACCAACCATCCAAACACAAATTAATTAAAACCGTGTGCAGTTGATTTAAATCAGTGTTTTGCACAAACAAATACTTACTGCTAATTAGTCGGACAAAGCTCTAGCCAATCGGTTGATATAATATAGGGTTAAAATAAATATCGTGTCAGTGACGTACTGAAATTAATTACACTATGAATATTAATAGCTGAGGCGTGTGGTTCAAGGTAGGAGCGACGAGCGGTTTGCTACTCTAGTTGTACTAGAGTTAACTAGAGTATCATCAGCGGGGAATGTTCTCCTAATGTTCGTTTTATTTATAATAGCAGGTATAGTATTAAATTAATTTATACAATATTATTAGATATGTATTAATTACTATATTTATAGTTTGTATATGTGTATTCACAATTAAATAACTATTTACACTTTACTTTCTATTGCACCTACCACTGTTTCATCATCACCCAAAGGTTTACTGGTAGCAAATGCCTATGGCATTAAGTCCGCCTCTGTACATTTCTGTGCTTAAAGTATAAAATAAAATAAATAAATACTCTACTTCTTCTTTTCGTGTGGTTAGTGAATAACCTGGTGTCTGAATTTTTATGCTGCCCATGGGCCTCTGACTTAGCTACACATGCTGTTGAGAAATATTTCTCAGACATCATGCTGCTTTCCACACAATGTTTTCCTTCACCGATTGTACTGTACTAGTATCATGTTTTATGCAAAAAATAATTTGTTATTATTATTACTAGCTATGCTCCCTTTTTTTTTTTTTTTTTAAGGCTGGGAAATCATCCAATGACTGCTCCCGCTCTGGGTGGAGCGGAAGGGAGTGTCAGACTCTTACTGACTAAAACCCATCCATGTTCCTTCCGTAGCCCTTTATGTTCCGGGGTAGCGGTAACCCTTTCGGACAATCCCGCTTACCCGGCAGGCTTGGCCCTGAGGGGCCCCTTCATATGCTGACATCTCTTTGAGGCGCGCGTGGAACATATACGCGCCGTACGGCACGGGTCTGTTGCTGATCGGACGGTGAGTCACCCATTACCGCCGCATGGCCGGGAGTCGTCACGTGGCTCCCGACGCCCGGGGCGTCTCCTGCGGCGGCTGGGACGGGAGGACCTTTCTCTCTCCCTAGCTATGCTCCCTGACGCGCGCAACAAAAATCTCCTGTCGATCGATTCTATAAAAAAATTCACTGTGAAAACTTAGGTGAAGTGATCTGTCATTCCGAGAGTACCGTATCATTCTGAAAATTACCTAAGCCTTTGTAAGAAATATCATTTATTGCCCCTGGTTAATGGTCGTGAGATCTCCGACTGTATTTTCCTATTGAAGACTTTTAATAATAATATTAATAGTTCCGAAATACTATCCAAATTATTTTAATGTCCCCGGAAGGTCGAAGCGGTCCAATCCCCCGCTTCGTGTGCCACGTAGTTCTACTAACTACAGGCAGAACTCATTCCTAGGCTAGTGCGTGCAAGTAGAAGCTTTAATAAAGTATGTAACCAGCATGACTTGGATCCTTTTAATACAGGTGTGTCGATGGCGAGAAAGTGCTTGAGCCTTAGTTTTTTTAAATGATGCTTATTATTGCTCAAACTATGTTAACCTGAGTAGCTTAGTTTTCTAGTTTTGTTGTATGTATTGTTTTATGCTTTCAATATTTATGTTTAATTTTGGCTTTGGCGATTTATTGTTTTTGTTGGCAGTACTGTGTTGTTCACAGACTTTTTTTTGTTTAATTATTCTGTAAACTATAAGTGAAAACTTGTAATTGGCTGTCAGTTTTTTTTTCAATTTCTTATTCTGTTTTGTTTAGCTGTAGGTTTTCCAAAGAAAATAAATAAATTCCACCAAATGGGATTGACACTGTGTTTAAAGTGAGTTTAAAGTGAGCTGTCAAAGCTCACTTTAAACTCACTTCACTCACGTTTTGATAGTGAGATTTTTGCAGAATAGCACTACTGAAGATCTGGTAGCGTCGTGTTCCAGGTCGTTGAGCTCCATAAAACTAGGTTTGGGCTACACGATGACTGACGCATGTATGCTCTCTGTTGTGACAGGTCTACTTTTTGATATTTGATTGCCCTGCATTATTAGACTCACATAACATCTTTATAATTTAATGTTTGGACTTTAAAAGAGACCATGACATCTGAGCTTGCTTCTGCATTTCTTCTCAAAGAACAGTCAGGTAGGAAATGCTAGCGCCATCTAGCATTAATAGATTGACGTGTAAAAGTGTCTTAAAAGATCTACTTACAGAAATAAACATTTAATTTCATAGCTAATTTTAATGTGCTAGTGATGTAATTTTACAGTACTTTGACTTTGACTTTGCACTTATTCTGTAAAACTCTTTGTTTATCTGAAAATTTAAATTTCTATAATATAATTAATTATTTAAGTTAATGAAACGTTACCAAATGAACAGAAAAGCTACCTACATAATGTAGAAAATTACGTTGTTTTTAATATAATTAATTAATAGCATGCAACAGTTGTATACTTCCCTCATAGAATACAAGTTAGTTCTTTTCAATTTTTTTACTGCAATACTAGCCCATCTCCCTCTGGGTTATTGCGCAGAACACTAACAGTAGGCATATATTATGACAATTCAACAACATTCATTGCGTTATTTACATTGTTAAGCAGATACATTTTCTAATACATGAAGCAATGGATTAGAATGTCCTTCAAAATGATTCAGATTGTGGTTGAAAGAGCATTAGGCAATTAGGGTGCAGATCTGTGTTAGTTATAGAAGTAGATATTATATGGCTATTTATATATCCATAAGTATATGAGAGGTTAATATATTCATAGTTGTAGTTGATTACTAATATAAATTAAAATCAATCACAATCTGATTGCAACCATACCACATTAATCGTAATTAAATGTCACTCAATAGACTACTGAAAGCAGCAGTTGTCAGCAAAAATGACTACAATAACCACTTTTGATCTATAAATGACTCGATATAAAATGGGCCACTTTAGCTATATAATTATTCTGTAAGTTAATAGTTAGTTAGTTTTATATGTGAAGATTACTTTTTTTTTTGTTAGTGTTCATTAACACGAGCGGCAGCCGCGCGTATAGCCACTTTTTTTTGAGGGTGGTAAATCATCAAATGACTCCTGCCACCCTGGGTGGAGCGGAAGGGAATTTCATACTCTGTCTGACTAAAACTCATCCAAGTTCCTTCCTTAGCCTTTTTTGTTCCAGGGTAGCGGTAACCCTTTCGGACAATCTCTCTTACTGAGTGTCTTCGGGCCCCTTCACATGCTGACATCTCGTTGAGGCGCGCGTGGAACACGCACGCACCGTCCGGCACGAGTCCTATAGCCTAGTAATGGAATATTGACTTGCCGCATGTAAATGAGCGCGATGACGTTTACCTTCTTTATTATATCTATGACGTTTACCAATATTGCAACAGCAGATTTTCATAATTTCTGAAGAATACCGAAGTAGTCAAATATTGTTCTATTTATAAAAACACCTTACAATTAAAATCATTTATTTAGTCATTTAATCGCTTCAGCTTCTACCAGAAACCGCTTACCGTCCCGAATATTGATGTAATACAAAACGAGGTGAGCGGTTTGTCGCGTCAAAACGCGTGTTTTGTGGCCCCACCACGGTGCCGAAAGCAGCTTAATAGCGGTTATATAGGGTGTTCGTTAAACAGCAGCTGATAGATTACTTGAATACTTGAGCCGTTTTTTACATAAATGGTGTTCCGATACTTTAATGAGGAACATTATATAACAGATAAGCATTAGACTACCTCTACCTACCCCTTTGGAGGGAAAAGCCGTGATATCTATGTAGTATATATAAAAAGGCAAACCGCTGGACCTTAGAGACTAGAAATTTTGCACATATACCTTATGTACAATGCTCCCACGAAATTCTTAGGGTTAATTTCTTAACACTATATACATTTGTGTATAATGTAGGCACTCACCAAGGAAGGATTTTTGGAAATTCCACCCCTTTTTTTTAAAAGCAAAAGGGGGAAAATACGGGATGAAAGTTTGTATGAAAAATCTTATTCCTTGAGATACTTAATAAACTTGACACTTACCATAAATATTTATCAAAGTACATTATGGTTTGCCAATTTTTTTTCTAAACAACCCCATAAAAGGGATGGGGGTTGTCAAAGTTTGTATGGTATATGTACCTATAGTTATATGTCGGCGTGAGCAAATTATTACGAAGTGAAACGAAACGCAGCTCGCTATGACATCATCGTACCACTCAATGAATCAGGCGAGTTGTGGAAGGGGTCGGCCTTTATAATACGGAGCGCCGAGCGATGCGGACATTCTGATTCTAGCGAGCGCCCCGTCCACAACTCTAATCGTGACACGGATCACGCCTGAATCAATTTAATGTTTTTTATTGCTACTATTTTATTACTATAAAATTATTTTAAATTCATATTAAAATTATTTTTAGTAAATGTTCTTTTAAAATTGAATTAAATCTTGATTAAGAATTAATTTGTATTAACTAATTTGATTTTCGCTTGTAATTCAATTAATTGATTATTTTATTAATTTAGATTTAAAGTCGGTTTTTGTAATTAGTTTTAACTCACGTTTGTTTTTCTTTTAAATAATGGCGAATGGCAACCTTCAGGACTACATGGACCCCGTAAGAAGTCGGTCTCCTTCACCAATTATCCAATCAAACCTCTCTCGAGCCGAAATATACCTAAAATCTAAAATAAAGAATAACATGTATCAAGGCTTATTGAAAAAAACTTTTTTTTTTGAGGGCGGAGTATCATCCAATCACTTCTCCCGTTCTGGACGGAGCGGAAGGGAGTGTCAAACTCTTATTGACTTTATTTTGCGGGGTAGCGGTAACCCTTTCGCACAATCCCGCTTACCCTAAGGGCGTGAAAAGGGGTAGTCAATTTTAAAGGGAATTATATTACATAAGTCAATATCAAAACATTTATTTCAAATAGGCACAAGAAAGGCACTTTTGAACGTCAAAAATGAACAAGAAATAGAATTGATTCTAGTCGCCCCTTCCAAAATTTCGTGTGGAGAAGAATGGGCAAGAAACTCCACCGTTACTCTTTTAAAATGTTTCACAATGTTTTGTATATGTCGTAGGATAATTTGATACTTCGAATCTTCGCGGAAATCCTAGGGGTTTTGCGAAAACGCGGATAATTAGACATAGGCGAAAAATTATCAAATCTTACTGGACAAAGTCAGGATTTTTGCGAAAATACTCGTTATTATAGCAATTTTGCGAAACGAAACGCTGGCTGTTATGAAATAAGAACGCTGATTGGTCGGTCAGCGCGTTCAATAAGAGATCGTCTCTGATTGGTTGACGTCTTAATCATCGGCAAACTAGGAACCAATTAGAAGTCAGCCAGCAAAATTGTAGCCAATCAGTGTCGAGCACATCAAATCTTACTATAGTAACGAGTATTTTCGCAAAAATCCTGACTTTGTCCAGTAAGATTTGATAATTTTTCGCCTATGTCTAATTTTCCGCGTTTTCGCAAAACCCCTAGGATTTCCGCGAAGATTCGAAGTATCAAATTATCCTACGACATATACATGTATTATAACATTATATGTGAAGACGATGCACCCAGAAAAAATACCCATACGGTGAAAAGAAAAACGCATGTAGCAGTGGCAACTAACTTAATTATGTCATAGGTACATGGTTCTCACATATTTACAAACATTCTACAAGTACATGTCTTGGTTAACTCGAATTGATACCTAAAACTCTTCTTTTTATTCCGATATTGCGATATAACCAAACTCCACGCGGACGAAGACGCAGGCAAAACCTAGTTATATTTATATTGAAGCTGACTCAAACAAAATACCAGCTTATATTTTATCTTTAATCTGCTGTTTCCAGTGGTTTACAAGCTCCGTTAAACTTTGAATCAGTAGTAATTTCACGCGCGACGGACTCTGATGGTAACTGTCGCACCGAAAGTTTTTGTCGCGATCTGTTTATTTTAAACGTTTAATTTACATTGAGAGTTTAAATCTGTCAGTTTCGAAAGCTTGGGTTTCTTCTGTCGTGAAAACATTTTTACAAAAGTGCAAAAAACACTGCAAAGGGAATAGTTATTTGTTATGCAAGGCTGCAAAGTTGATTTTTGGCGCGAGTACTTGTCGTATTCCCGGAAACACCAGAATCATTGAATCGTTCGAGTCCTGAATAATGCACTTGCATTTTGCACCTTGTTCGAAAGAAATAGGAGTCAATATCACGTGTACACAATCGAAAACAATTCAGGCGGTCGGCGGCGGTCGCCGGTCAGTCAAAGAACCGTCAGTCGTCTTTATATATTGGTGGTGACTACACGTGTTCTCTCTGTATGGAATTATATGGAGCTGCTATTACACACCCTTCTTGGTTTTGTTTTCAAAGGTGAATTTAATTTCAACTTTAATTATCTTATTCAAAGGAGATTGTTCTAGACCGCCCTATAACCAACAAACATTTGACGTGTACGTTAATTTTAATTATATTTTAATATGCTTTTTAAAAATAATAAATTCAAGCGGACACTGTTTAATTCTTAATAGGTTTTTAAAAGTGACCTCATTGATTTTATTACCAACTGAACTCGCCATCTTTCAAGGAATTGTCAATGTGAATGTCACAAAAGATTTGATAGTGTCGCTCTCGCTCATATTACATAAATATCGATATCGACGACGATGTCCATAATATCTAGTGATAAATAATGGATGTTCGATATTTAACACTTCCAAAACATTGAAAATGTGCAACATAAAAGTTTTTCATGCATATTTTTTTCATGGAATTAGTTCCGTGAACATTTTAATGGAACTTATGATGAATATGGCCTAGCACGATTATGATGAAAATATAATGAACAAAACAAACTCACAAAATGTACATACTAGTCGAATGAGGGATTTTCTCACAAGTGAGAAAATATTAGTTCAAAAGAGGCGTTGGTAAAAAATACGTCACTGTCTCAGGTTTTTGACATCAAATAAGCTTTCTTATTTACGGATCTTATTTTTGTTATCAGTAGCCAGTAAAACAAAGACGTATTTTTTACCCACGCCATCTATTGAACTATGTTTTTTCACTCGTCAGAAAATCTCTCGTTTAACGATTGAAATGTCATTTACGACGCAACTCTAGTGAATTGTTCTCATAACCATTTCACGACTTCAATAGCCATATTTTTACTTTTTAAGTACTTAAACTCTATTTTTAAAAGTCGCAAACTAAAACGTTACACATTGTTCGTTGGGAACAAAATATTTTATTTTAGCATTAATATAATTGAACTAGAATCATACCAACACCGGGTTTGTGTTTGAAACGGAACAAATTAATTTACATTTGACATAATTATTGATCTGTCATTTTGGTCTGCTAAATTAAAACCACAGATTAAATAGGTGGTCATTGATAATCGATATACAATGATTGATATTCAAGAGAGCATCTCTACGTCACTACGTCAGTCGGTGCCTGTGGCTGTGTTGTGTTGTTGTGAATACCTACCTATTTGGCGATTTCTTTTGGCGTTTTTGATTTTGTTTCTGTTTAACGGACTACAATTTGGATTGCTTTCAACGTGACCTGGCTTCGAATAACTGATTCTGTGATCTGCTTAAACGACACCTTAGCATTTTGACAACGGATAACGGACTTCGCTTAAAGTAAACTTCAACCAATAAATAATAACTGTACCTAAAAGGCATAATACAACTGTATTTACGGTAATATTTTACTGTATTTGAAGTTTAATGCTTTGTAGAAACCAGAAATAGCGATTTTAGAAGGAATTACTTACGTTTTCTTTTATTAAAAATAACCTCAAAATCGGTTCCTTTTCTTTAAATAAATCTTTTCTCTAAAGTGTCCGTCAACAAACTTTGTTCTTATGGGCTACTAAGGGCAGTTTACAAATAGAAAATGATTTTTTCTACGCTGTTGGCTCCAGGGCGAACAATGTATGGGCGTAGAACAATCTCCTTTAAATAGTTAATTTTGTAAAACACCATTTTTCACGTTTTTTTCAATATTAAAAAATTAAAAATACCTACGTTCAATACATATTACGTACTAGAAAAAACATTTTAAAATCAGATTTAGGCTTATATAAATAATAGCTCGCTTTTTACTTACATGGAATTATTGAATCAAATTTCGTTACTGATAAATCTATATTTATCTCTTTTAGCACAAAACACATAATTCTACTAAATTAAGCATGAAAAAAATGCACTTAGCCACTCTATATACATATCGTCTTCCGACGCTCGGGGAATACGACTGTTGCCGAACAGTGGCGAAGATTTCTATGCGCATTATCACTTTGGGAGACCTGTACTTTAATTAAAAACATATTTGTTTTTGTCAAGCAAAGGGTTAAATAACATATTATACCTATTATCTAGTAATTATTTATTTTTTTTACCTTATTTTACTACACAATTGGGTATTTGACAGGGTAGTATTTTAATAGCATATTCAAATGTGATGTCACAGATTGTTTTAATCAAATGAAACACTTATTAACATTAATTACATCCTCGCAAAATATTTAATTTCTGTACACTGATGGAAGTTTTTAAGGTGAGCGGTATTATTTCTATGTGATTTAATATTTTATTTTAGACCGTGTCATGCATTTTCAGTGGACTGGTAGTATAGAAAATTGTTAAATAGAAAGGTTCGAATTTTAAAAACTCTTTCCACGCTAGAGAGCAAAATGCAATTTTGGGCTCAGATTTCGAATGAAAAACAGACTCTTTCCGAGCCTGGGTGCATCGTCTTCACATATAATGTTATAATTCATGTATACAAAACATTGTAAAACATTTTAAAAGAGTAACGGTGGAGTTTCTTGCCCATTCTTCTCCACACGAAACTACCTTTTGGAAGGGGCGACTAGAATCAATTCTATTTCTTGTTCATTTTGACGTTCAAAAGTGCCTTACTTGTGCCTATTTGAAATAAATGATTTGACTTTGACCTGTGAGGTGAAATAGTTATTTGTTATGCAAGGCTGGAAAGTTGATTTTTGGCGCGAGTACTTCTATTGAAACCTGAGTAAGCGAAGGATTCTAGGGTTGAACCATGAGCGAAGCGAGTGGTTCAAATATAGAATCCTGAGCGTAACGAAGGTTTCAAAGGTACGAGACGCAGAAAAGCTTTGCTGCCGAGCGCAACACACAATTTTTCACCTTACTACAGCGAGGAAACTGCTAGGTGCAAGAAAACAGCATATTTATTTTTTTCGAGCGTCTCAGATACATTAACTCATGTGAAGAAAATAACAGATACTTACTAACAGACAACAGATACAGGCAATGTATCTTATGAGTTACATAGAATATCTCCAAAATTAAATACCCTGAATTTTGTTCTATATCCTACTTGTCCTCTAAGGAAAAAACTAATTTAATACAAATAACTAACTAATTTAATTTAATACATATTTATTTTTGCCAAGCAAAGGATTAAATAACATATTGTAGCAACACCTTAACGTTTGTGTGTGAACTTGCCCTTATGCGCGGCAACGGTAGACAATACCCCGCCTGCGCACTCAGACTCCCGCCAACAGTGGGTGGACGAAAGATCGCGCGACGGTACGCCACGCTCGCGAACCGCTCGTAAAGTTTTAGTTTGTTTTACCATTTACCTGTTTGTGCCGTGTATACTGTTTATTTTACCTTCATTATATACTTTTTACTGTTAACGTGCAATCGAACTCATTTAATATACCCAAAACACAACCCTGAGAAAATAACTTTCCTACAAGTGGCGCCCAATTCGCGGCCAAGTTTTCAGTGAAAAATCGTAAAATACATAACAGTGACAATAAGTGCTAAATTCTATCGTGCTATCACATACTGTGAACCTTTTCCGATAGTGCATTTCATCCAAACAGTGCAAAAAACAATCGGCAAAATTTTCGGGCGAGTCCACTCTTCCCGCCAAAAATTGTAACCGACGCGAGACGACGAGTACGCGCGGTCGAGTCGATTGCAGGCAATTTTGGCGCGGGAACGGGAATAAAATCAACGTTTCGAATCGTGCATGGAAATTATTAACGAATACGAGTTCGTTACATAATTACATAACTACCACCCATATAAACCATCACCCGTTTTGTTCGAGCGAGTAACAGCAGAGGTAGTGCCCTGTTACCATGCCGCCGAAGCCAACCAAAAAACGTACCGGAAGAGATGGTGGGTCGGAATCCGATACGGACGCAGAGCAGAATAGGACGGTGGTCGCATCATCATCATCGTCTCCGAATATCACCATGTCTGAGGAGATGCTTCAGACACTTGTGTGCAACATAACTAGAAACCAAGCGGAAGCAAATCGCATTCTCATTGAAAGCATACTGTCGAGCAAGGATGAGCCGTGCACATCATCACCACGGATACCCGATACGCGTGATGCTGCGCGATGGGCGGGCAATTTCGCGAAGTGTACGGCGCGTTTCGACGGGTCCTCGAAGAATGCAGAAGAGCTCGAGGCATTTATCGATGCTATCGAAGTTTACCGCGTCTGCACCAACATCAGCGACGAGCACGCGCTGCGGGGCCTGCCTATGCTGCTAGTAGGCGAGGCCGCCATCTGGTGGCAGGGCGTGAAGTCGTCGATATCGTCGTGGTCCGACGCGCTGCAACGACTTCGAGGGATGTACGGAGTGCCGCGACCCGGTTATAAATTATTTCGAGACATTTTCTGTACCGAACAAAATAGTGAACGGGCCGACGTATTTATAAGTAAAGTGCGCGCCTTAATTTCTAAGTTACCGTATAATGTGCCGGAAGTGATGAAGCTAGATATGGTTTATGGATTATTAAATCGTAGGATAAGGAAACGAGTGTCTCGCGAAGCGGTGACCGAGCTGGATCAACTGATTGCGAAGGCCAGGTTAGTCGAGGAGTCGTTGGCGGAGGTAAGTGATTCTACCCATTGTAATAACAATATCGCTAATGTAGATCCTCCCGTCGCCACGCATAAACGTTCGAACACAAACGTTAACCCTACCATTGCCGTAAGTGACCCGCGTAAGTCGAGTAGTAACCTAAATATTGTTAGGCCGTCTGACTCGCACGCACTAAACGTGAAAAATAATTACAATAGTGATGGGCAAAAGCGCGTTAGGCCGAAGTGTACTTATTGCAAATTTTTCGGTCCTACAGTAGACGAATGCCGTAATAAAGATAAGAAGGACGGAAAGGTCACCGACCCTTCTAATAAGCCGAGTAAAAGTACCGAGTTACGTTGTTACGGATGTGGTCAGCTGGGAGTGGTGCGTTCAAAATGTAGTAACTGCAAAGACGCGTCGTCTTCAAGCAAGTCGGATTTTTGTAGCGCTCAGGTAGCCGATAGTGACGATCCGAGGCCGCTGGTGGAAATTCAGGTCGTGAATCGCAAAGGTGTAGCTATTTTAGACACGGGAGCCACACATTCAATCGCAGGCCCGATGCTATACGACTTACTTCTTAGAGCCGGCGTTGTTTTTAAGAAAACATTACGTACTATAGGGCTTGCTGACGGATCACAACAAGTAGGTACTATACTTGAGTGTGATACTGACGTTTTATTGGAAAACCATGTTATACCTACCACATTTATAGTATTACCGGACGCGCAAACTCGAACATTGCTAGGTAGAGACTTTATCATTAAAGCAAGTATCCTGTTGGACTTACCACAGAGCAGTTGGTGTTTTAACGACGAGCCTGAACACTGGCACCCGTTTATTACCAGCTTTGACCTACCTACTAGCGTCCAGATGGAGTTGATGAAGGTGGAAGCATCGAACCTTGTGCTGAGGGATGATGAAGGCACCAAGTTAACGGCAGATCAGAGAACTGAACTGAATACATTTCTGTTGAAGAGGGCCGACCGCTTCGAAAAGGGCGGGCCACCAACGGATTACGCCACACACCGGTTGAAGATCGACCCGCATCAGGAACCCATCGCCTCACCGCCTTACCGGATGTCTCCTAGTAAGAGAGCGATGCTGGAACGAGAGTTACAGAAGTTACTGGACACTGATGTGATCGAAGAATGTGAATCTCCTTGGGCTTCCAACGTGGTTCTTGTGACGAAGAAGGATGGAGGGGTTCGGCTATGTATAGATTACAGGAAGTTGAATGCTGTAACTGAGCCTGATCGCTACCCACTTCCGCGCATGGAAGACGTCCTCCACGCAGCTAAGAACACCAGTTTTATGACAACCTGTGACCTTCGATCAGGTTACTTTCAAATTGCGGTGGAACCTGCTGACCGTGACAAGACTGCGTTCGTGAGCCCACTCGGATGTTTTAGGTTTAAAAGGATGCCATTGGGTTTGAGGAATTCAGGAGCGTCTTTCCAACGGCTTATGGATCGATTCAGGTCCGGCAAGGAACTAGCCGACGTTTGCATGCTAACGTACTTAGATGACGTCATTATCCTATCGGAGTCGTTCCCCAAGCACTTGGAAGACTTGAAAGCTGTTTTCGACCGGCTTGAGATGTACAACCTGCGAGTAAACCGCGAAAAGAGTTGCTTTGCTCGCGAGTCAGTAAAATTTCTGGGCCACGTGATCGTACCAGGTGGGGTGAAGGCAGACCCCGATAAGACAGCAGCTATCGCAAAGATGTCCCCTCCTGAGAACGCGAAACACGTGAAGACCTTTTTGCAAACGTCAAGTTGGTTCCGGCGCTTCATTCCCAATTACGCCGACGTTGCCAAACCTCTGACGGATCTCCTCAAGAAGGACAGCAAATGGACCTGGACTTCAAAGCAACAAGAAGCCTTCCACTGCATTAAGGAGAAGTTAATCACCGCTCCGATACTGCGCCAAGCTGACGAATCGATGCCCTTCACATTAAGGACCGATAGCAGCGGTTATTGTCTCGGAGCAGTACTAATGCAGGGGGAGGGCCCCGAAGAAAGACCAGTAGAATACGCTAGCCGTTTGCTGAATAGTGCTGAGAGAAACTATACCACCACGGAGAGAGAAGCGCTGGCAGTCGTATGGGCTGTTACTAAGTTCCGCGCATACATAGAAGGATCAGAGGTTGTGATAAAGAGCGACCACCAACCTCTGCGATGGCTGATGACAGTGAAATCACCAAGTGGTCGTTTAGCGAGGTGGGCCCTTACCCTACAGGAGTACAACCTCCGTATAGAATATACACCTGGCAGGTCGAACGTCATCGCTGATACTCTTTCGCGACCGCCTTGTGCAGAAGAAACGGATTGTGATATCCGCTACGCCGAGGTTGATTTCCCGTCAAGAAACCCCAAGGATGTCCGTGAGAACCAACTCAAAGATCCTGACGTGCGAAAGATCGTTGAGGACCTCGAGTCAAACGACGACCCGTTTAGGGGGAGGAGTTGGTCCGACCGTGGCTTTATTATGTCAGATGGAATCTTGTACAGATATGGACCTGACGAGTGTGAAGAAGAGACAGGATGTCTTGTTGTACCGGTACACGAGCGTGATAAAGTCATGGCGGAATACCACGACGCACCAACAGCTGGACATTGCGGAGTAGAGCGCACACTAGATCGAGTGAAGTCTAAGTATTACTGGCCAGGTATGCGGCAATACGTCGTTGCGTACCTGAAGAGGTGTGTAGAATGCCAGAGATACAAAGCCGATAATAGGAAACCGGCCGGACTACTGCAGACTCCCGCAACTAATCGCCGCTTTGAGGTTGTCGCCGTGGACCTTTTCGGACCACTGCCGGAGACCGCTGATAAGAACAAGTGGATCCTTATCATCGAAGACACATGCTCGCGATGGGTCGAGTTATTTCCTCTACAAGACGCTACCAGCTTAAACTGTTCTAAGATTCTGATCTCAGAGGTCTTCCTGAGGTACGGAGTGCCAAGACGAATCTTAAGTGACAATGGTGTGCAGTTTATAAGCGAAATAATGCAGCAGGCTTGCCATTCATTTGGCATTACTCAGTCGCTCTCGCCTGTATACCATCCTCAAGCGAACCCGGTGGAAAGGAAGAACCGTGATCTAAAACCGCAACTTGCTATTCTTGTGGGGAAAGATCACAACACCTGGGACGCTCACTTACCCGCGATACGTTTCGCGATGAACTCTGCAGTGACCAGCAGCACCGGATTTTCACCGGCTTACCTGACGTTTGGACGAGAAATGCGTGCGCCGGCCGATGTCATCGCTGATATGCGTACCATTATACAGAGTGACAACGTCATAACAAGCCTTACCCCTTACCTTCAGAGAATATCGACCGTACTATTTGAAGCTAGGGAAGTGCATGAAAAGGTACAAGCGAATCAAAAACGTTATGCCGACGAGGGTCGCAGCCCTGCACCGGATTATTCAATCGGTGATCTGGTCCTTTTAAAGACACAAGGGAGTAACGATACGACTCGCGGACAAACGCCGAAGTTTATACCGCGACGGGACGGACCTTATCGTATTAAGGAACCCGCGAGTTCCACCACGTATGTGCTGGAAAAGGTTAGTAGCGGTGAAATACTAAGGAGGTACCACGTCTCGCAGCTGACCCCATTCGTAGGCGACGTACCGCCAGCCCCGGTCAACGAAAAGCGTAGGCGCGGTAGACCTAAGCGTTATCTTGACTGACTTAGACGCGTGGGCGCATGTCTGAGTCAGAGGGGGAGGATGTAGCAACACCTTAACGTTTGTGTGTGAACTTGCCCTTATGCGCGGCAACGGTAGACAATACCCCGCCTGCGCACTCAGACTCCCGCCAACAGTGGGTGGACGAAAGATCGCGCGACGGTACGCCACGCTCGCGAACCGCTCGTAAAGTTTTAGTTTGTTTTACCATTTACCTGTTTGTGCCGTGTATACTGTTTATTTTACCTTCATTATATACTTTTTACTGTTAACGTGCAATCGAACTCATTTAATATACCCAAAACACAACCCTGAGAAAATAACTTTCCTACAATATTATATTAGTATTTATTTTGTTTTAAAAATTAAACTTAAATTACTACACAATTGGGTATGTGACAGGGTAGTATTTTTATGGCATATTCAAATGTGACGTCACAGATTTTTTAAATCAAATGGAATACTTAGTAACATTAATTCCAATTTTACAATTATTCCTTGCAAAATATTTAATTTCTGTACTGTGATGGAAGTTTTTAAGGTGAGCGGTATTATTTAATATTTTATTTTAGACCGTGTCATGCATTTTCAGTGGACTGGCAGTATAGAAAATTATTAAATAGAAAGGTTCGAATTTTAAAAACTCTTTCCACGCTAGAGAGCAAAAATCGATTTTCGGCTCAGATTTCGAATGACAAACAGACTCTTTCCGAGCCTGTGAGGTGAAAAAATAATTTTACTATCGGAAATCGGTGGCAGAAACCGGAAATACAAAACCAAAAACACAGACTTTTTAATTTTTCATATTTCAGCTTTGGTTCTTACCTAATCCACGGTCAATTCGTATCCACTACTTAACTTGCTATGTAAACAACAGTGACCTGAAGAACCAATATGTCATCAAGATACAAAGAGTAAATTAAATACGTATTATCGAAGCTAACTCAAAAACTATTGAAACGAAGTTAATAAAATTGACCACACCGGAAGACTTTTTTTTTAAGGCTGTGAAATCATCCAATTACTTCTCCCGCTCTGGGTGGAGCGGAAGGGAGTATCACAGTCTTACCGACTAAAACCCATCCATGTTCCTTCCGTAGCCCTTTATGTTCCGGGGTAGCGGTAACCCTTTCGGACAATCCCGCTTACCCGGCAGGCTTGGCCCTGAGGGGCCCCTTCATATGACATCTCTTTGAGGCGCGCGTGGAACATATACGCGCCGTCCGGCACGGGCCTGGTGCTGATCGGACGGTGAGTCACCCATTACTCACCGTCCGCAGACCCGCGCCTACGGTGGCCGGGAGTCGTCACGTGGCTCCCGACGCCCGAGGCGTCTCCCGCGGCGGCTGGGACGGGAGGACCTTTCTCTCTCCCATCCCGCCACCTCCTTCGCGAGCATGACATTTTCGCAGAAGGAGGTGACTGCCTCCCACTCCCTCTCGCCCCGGACCATGGCTTGCACCAGGGCCGGGCGCGAGAGGTCGCTGCCGCCGAACACCGGAAGACTTGACTTTTCTTCTTTTCCATTTCCTGCCTCTCACATAAAATGCAACGGAAAACCAGCCAAGAGCGTGTTGAACTAAGCATAGTGAAGGATTCCGTAGTTATTAATTAACGACTTACAAAATAAGAGGTATTTCATATTCATTCTCAAAAAAACTTTGAAATATAAAGTTATTGCTGCAATTGGAACCGAAAACATCCCATATCTCACAAACATTTGACGTATCACGTTAAACGCGAACAATGGTTTTTCTATTGTCAATGACTTAAATAAAAAAGTGATTGAGAAACATTATCATCTTTGAAATTATGGGTTACCCAACATTACCCATTCAGTGGGATTATCCAAAAGGGTTACCGATACCCCAAAACATAAATGGCTATGGAAAGAACATGGATGGGTTTTAGTCAGTAAGAGTCTGACACTCCCTTCCGCTCCACCCAGAGCGGAATGTTTTGATGATTACCCACGCTCGAAGAAAAAAAAATGTTACCAATACGCTCATATTTATAAAGCAATTGATTACAAGACTGTATGGGGAGTACCACTCCAATAAAAAATTTATTCGTAATTCCTTTACACGATTATTTACATTTAGTGAAGGTGCAAAGAATGCGCCTTCGTGACAATTTCCATCAATATAGTGCCAATGGGACAGACATGACAAAATTATAAGGGTTACGTGTTTGCCACTTGGCTACGGAACCCTAAAAAAAATGTAATAAAGATTAACAGCGGATTCCATGCTTGAATCAGCTCACATTTAATAAGAAGATGCACATTTGAAATTTAATCATGTATTTCCCATTAAAACTGTATCTACACTTGGATCGGACATACATAATCTTCTGCATATCGTTGGAAATTTTCATTGCTTAATTACTTGGCATGAGATTGGCTAAGTAATAACAGCCGCACGATCGATCCTTCATGTTAAGCTACGCTTGCCGGGGTTGGTCTGTGGATGGGTGACCATCTTTAGATATCGAGACTCCTCCGTGCCTCGGAATTAAGCACGTTAAGCCATTGGTCCCGGCAGTCATTCGTGTCAGATAGGCAGTCGCTCCATGTAAAATACTGGTATTCAGCTGCATCCGGCTGCGGCCGGTTGGAAGCCAATCCCAATATAGTTGGTAAAAGACTAGGCAGATTGATTGAGGTAATACAACCCCAATCAACTACAGAGCGTCAAGGATCTTTTAGGGCTTGGATGACATAGACAAAAGGGTGTTGTTAGCAAACTTTTGTAAAAATAATAACTGTGTTTCACGAGATACAGAGAAAGGGTTACATTGCATTTGTTTGGAACATAAAATCCAGTGCTGCAGAAAATAAATAATTCATGAATTTTTCACTCCTAGATACGTTTTCATTTAGAGAATAAATTAAAATGATAACTTTGCACAAACCACAAACACGGAAGACACGGTTTTTAATTTCGTTCACATTTAAAATATTCCATTCTATGCTTTACGCTCGCGCCGCCATTTTGAGTCGTGCGGAAGTGACGGGTGACACAGACTTAAAGTGGAAATGGAAGGTACAGTCCTGAGCATAAATATATTCTATCAACCACGGAATAGAAAAATTCGTGCTATCAACTATGGGCAGCTCTGCAATAAGGCCTGAAACTGTGTTAAGCAGACGCCCGCGCGGTACCATACAAAATTGCATCGTGGAGCCCCGCGCGGGTGTACGTTTCGGGGAAGCGAGCCCCGCACCAGCGCAACGGTGCCCACCTCCGTGCGACGGATGCTAGCGCGGGGGCACACGCAGGACTGTACATGCACACCGTTAAAATTGAACTAGCGACACTGCGTAAATAAAACGCCGTGACGGGTACCCGCGACGGGGCCCGTAGCGTTCCCTCAGAGCCTACCCGCGTAGACACGCGACGGTTGCTCGTCGCGGGCGCCCGCTTAACGCAGTTTCAGGCCCTTTTTTTTGAGGATGTTAAATCATCCAATGACTTCTCCCGCTCTGGGTGGAGCGGAAGGGAGTATCACAGTCTTACCGACTAAAACCCATCCATGTTCTTTCCTTAGCCCTTTATGTTCCGGGGTAGCAGTAACCCTTTCGGACAATCCCGCTCACCCGGCAAGCAGTTTCAGGCCTAATATCTAAAATTCTTGATTCATACATTAATATCTCTCGTAAAGATGACAGCAAATATTATGCTATAATTTCTGATAGGCACATACTAGTGACCACAAAAATACATGACTTCGAAATAATATGAAAACTAACTGACAGACAGGCAACCCCAAAATATAGGATGCTCCATCAGGTTCAAATAGACGTGTCACCTTTCTGCCTACTTAGATAAATTCAGATGTTTTTGACCTGTTACAGGGCCGATTTTGTCCAGTTTTTGAATTCGTCCGAATGCAAAGTATTGTTTTTGTTTGAGGGACGGAATTCATCGAATGACTCCTACCGCTCTGGGTCAAGCGAAAGGGAATGTCAGACTCGTACTGACTAAAACCCATCCATGTGCCTTCATTAGCCCTTTGTGTTCCGAGGTAACCCTATCATATCATATTTAACAGTTACCAATTGTTTTTCCTAAGTTTTATTTTTGTATTCTGCCACTTTACTTTTTGAATAAATGATTATTATTATTATTATTATTCGTTTATTTATATATTTTCATACATTTTTAAATATTAAAAAAAAAATATATTAAAAAAAGGCTCTTGATCCAACCGCCTAACGAGAGCCTCGAGAGATGTTGGTCGAGGCTTTTGGCCATCAGGCCGTTGGCTGTTATGACAATCGGTACAATGACAGCTGAGCTCACATTCCACATGTCAACAACCTCGTGTGCTAAGTCGAGATATTTTATTTGTTTCTCTTTCTCAGCTTTCACGAGGTTCTCGTCATGTGGAATGGTAACATCGACTATCATTGCAAGGCGCGCTAATCGATCTACCACCACTATATCAGGCTTATTGGCGACAATAGTCCTGTCAGTAATGATAGATCGATCCCAGTACAACGTGACATGGTCATTCTCAAGAACTGGGTCGGGCATATACTTGTAATAGGGTACCTCAGAGTCTACAAGGTTATATTTCAAAGCAAGTTGCTGGTGAATAATCCTGGCTACTTGGTTATGTCTGTGCAAGTACTCGCCGTTAGCTACACGAGAACAACCAGAGAAAATATGTCTGATGGACTCACCTGGACGGTGGCATGCCCGACACACGTCAACCGTCCCGTCCTTCATAATATGTCTCCGATAGTTATTCGTCAAGATAACTTCGTCCATAATTGCACAGACGAAACCTTCAGTTTCCCTAAATAGGTCACCAAAACGTAGCCAGGATACGGACGCTAAGAAATCTACACCGGGCTCATGAAGAACCCGATAGAAGCGCCCGTGAAGCTCCTTGCCTTGCCATATCTCCCTGCGGTCATCGGTAGTCAGTACTACAGGTTTGAGCCAGTTCTCTTTACCCATGGAAAGCGGGGTAAGGCCCTTGTCCACTGCCACCACATCACGGTGCATACCCACTTCGGATTTTAAAAAATAATCCCTGAGGCTGCACACCTCACGATTAATTATTATTATTATCGGGCAATCCCGCTGACCCGATGAAAAGTATATTAATATGGTTTTATTTATTGCATACGGTGTAGGAAAACATCGTGAGGAAACCGACATGCCCGAGAGATATTTCTCAACAGCATGTGATGCTAAGTCAGAGGCACATGGGCAGCATAAAAACTCTGACACCAGGTTAGTCACTTACCACACGAAGAAGAAGATTCAAAATGAAACTAAAAAGTCATATTCTTAAAATGTAGTCTTACCGCATACCTATCAATTAGTGTTAGTAACTTCTTACCTACCTAATATTTATTTATATAACTTCACCAGCAAGCACCTGAGGCAAAATGCATTACATTTCGATTTAAGCTATTATTTTGTATCTCATTGTAAGTGAACCTTTATATTGTTCTTAGGAGAATAAAATTCTTTAAACCTATTATTATAATAATCCTTATTGTTCGAACTTGATCTCTAATCTTATGTATGTTTGATCTCAGACATGTTAGTTATTACGAGTCGTGTCAAGCATTAATACAGTTATTATTGTTATGCTTTTTTTCAACACAGTGATAAAGTATTTATTCACATAACATTTACATACCTAAAAAGACTTAAAATCGTGAAAAAAAATCAGCTGTTGTCGACGAGCCTTTTTTTACGAGAATTTGGTCACGTACCAAAAATTAAAAGAACAGTTGTTTTTTTTTGCGATATCGGAGTTGGTCCCATAGTAAAAGTTGTTCAGTTTGGTGGTCTGTAGCATTTGCTTTTGTATGTATATACCCTTTCGGTTACATCCTGTATTATTAACATGTAGATAAGATCAGGTTTCCTCGAGATGTTTTCATCACCAATGCCATTAATTTCCAAGATAAACTCAGAAAAATTCAGATGCCCGGATTTAAACCTATAACCTTTTGCATGAGAGGCAAGGCCTTTACCACTTGGCCACCACGACATCTAGTATGTTCTACCAAAGATTAATTAATAGATGCGTCATGGTCATCTTTTTCATTGCTACCACTTTTAGTAAGTAAACATCCTTGTAAACAGGTACCTTTGTGGGAACACTACAATCACTATTTATTTTTAAATAATGCAGTGGAAACTGGTTTAAGTTCGGTTTTAAGTGGATCCAGGGGCAGTCAACCCCTATACCAACCAGAAAGAAAGAAAATACTTTATTTGCGGCAAACATGACGCAATAAAAAAAAACAAACAACAAAAAAAAAGTGTGGGGTAAAAAAAATATGCGTCACATTTGCGCAAAACGGCCATCGCATCGCTCAGCATAATGCTACGACCCATGCGAGACCGAGCCATTAGCGCTGATTTTCAGCGACAGCCGGCGTTGACGTGATGACGTTAAAGCGGTGCAGCATGTGTTAAAAATAAAAAATAAATATCCTAAAATTAAACTAAACAAAAATTATTTACAATATTTACATTTCGGGCAACGACTCAAGCGCTGCTTTATAGTCTATGCGCGCAACTGTCAAAAAACTATATGTCAAGTTTGACGTATCTACCCACGTTTTAGCGACACAATAATCGTATTAATAGTTAGTATTTAAGGTTAGTATTTAGGCTAGTGGTTAAATAGTATTTAACCACAAGCCCCTCTCCCGTATGAGACGCACGAGTCGATCCAAGTCTAAGATACCTTTCTTTTGTCCGTGAGTTCCGTGGATGGTTGACCATCATTTATAATTATTCCAAGGACCTCTCGTGCCCCTGAAAGCACTTTAAATCTTGGGTGCCGGCTATCATTTGTAGATCTTTGACAGTATACACGGGCCGTTGGGAGCCCGGAAGTCTGAATTATACCAAAGAGTGGCTTATTAGTCGATTCGCAGGAATTAACTCGCTGAAATGGGCCATTCGCCACTTTTATTTTTTTCTGCAGTAGACTCTATCAAAAACTCCAGAAATAGCTATAAGGCAATTGGCAATTGTCAGCATTAAGAAAGGGCCGAAGCCTGCCGGGTAAGCAGGCTTGTCCGAAAGGGTTACTCGCACCCCGGAACATAAAGGGCTACGGAAGGAACATGGATGGATTTTAGTCAATAAGAGTTTGACACTCCTTTCCGGTCCACCCACAGCAAAAAGGGTATTTTATGTTATTATTGCACAGAATTAAAAATGTGCCAATTACCTAATACATATGTATAAACATAAATTCAAGAAAAAACAGTTTCTAGGATTGCCAGCATTAATGACATAATCCGTCGTGCTCTTGTCACCGCCGGGGTGCCAGCTGTTTTAGAACCCAAAGGCTTGGCACGCGACGATGGGAAGAGACCAGATGGAATGACACTAATGCCTTGGAAGGTAGGTAGGCCGTTGGTGTGGGATGCAACGAGTGTCGACACCCTTGCGCCATCCCATCTTCCTTGCACGGCGGGTTGTGCTGGGGCAGCTGCTGCAGGTGCAGAAAACCTCAAACGGCGCAAGTATAACAACATTATTGGAAGTTAGGTATATATTCGAGCCGTTTGGGGTTGAAACACTAGGGCCATGGGGTCCGAGTACCCACTATATTTATCGAGACATCGCCAAGCGATTGGTCGACTCTTCACGTGACCAGAGGGCTGGCCTATTTTTCGGTCAAAGAATCAGCATTGCCATACAACGTGGCAATGCTGCCAGCCTTTTGGGAACTTTTCCTGTTGACAGCGATGTGGACGAATTTTTTGATGCCCTTTGATTTATTTTATTTTGTTTCCCTCCTGTTATATACTTGTAAATAGTTATTAATACATATTATGAGTATCAGTTTCTAGGAACTTGCCATAACAAGTATAAAAATGAATGTAATTTTATTTTAATGAGAAACGTCACATTATTTTCTCTGAAGGAAAAAACTATTGCACGAGTTTATATCAAATTACGTTAATTACCTATTGTTACTCATTTCTTGTTCAGAATTACTTCTGATTATGCCTTTTTCATAATAATGTAATTAATTATTAATCTTGACTAGTGCGTTCCGAGCGTGCAACGCATCTTTTATAGGTTATTAGTGCGTGCAACGCATCTTTTATAGGTCCTGCTTTTGTGAGAATTAAGGCTAATGCAGATTGGGGCGGCCCGAGCTTCGCTTTCGTACATTTTCTTTAACCAACGCACACTACAAGTGGTAATTTTTTTTTTAGTATGGCAAATTATCCCTCCCTCTGTGTATGGAGCGGAAGTGAGTGTCAGACTCTTCCTGACTAAAACCCACCCATCTTCCTTCCTTAACCCTTTTGTGTTCCAGGGTAG
Source organism: Hyppa rectilinea (assembly GCA_951799385.1). Lineage (NCBI taxonomy): Eukaryota > Metazoa > Arthropoda > Insecta > Lepidoptera > Noctuidae > Hyppa > Hyppa rectilinea. Next base: position 1,413,896 of record OX637324.1, on the reverse strand, counting down.
CGGTAACCCATTCGCACAATCCTGCTGACCCGGCAGGCTTCGGCCCTAGCGGGCACCTTCCCTTATGCTGACATCTCTTTGAAGCGCGCGTGGAACACGTCCGCGCCATCCCGGCACGGGATTGGTCCTGATCGGACAGTGAGCTATTCATTACTCACCGTCCGCGAGCCCGCGCCTACGGTGGCCGGGAATAGACACGCGGCTCCCAACGAATGTAGCGTCTCTCGCGGCGTCTAGGAGGTGAGGTCCTGTCCCTCAACCATCCTTTTGCCGCCCTGCCCGCCACCTCCTTTGCTAGCATGACTGCTTCGCAGAAGGAGGTGACTGCCTCCCACTCCCTCTCGCTCCGGACCATGGCTTGCACCAGGGCCGGACGTGAGAGGTCGCCGCCGCCACCGATCGCCTCTACGGGGATACGACGTTGCTCCGCCCACTACAGGCGGTTGCACCGCGTTTTTTTGTATGAAGTGTATGTAATATTTGTGTTGGGTGTGTGACACCCATGTGCCTCGGAAGGCACGCACGTTGGCCCTGCGCCTGATATAACTCTCCAGTCGTGTCGGTAGCCTGCCTATTGGCCTGTGAGGGTTGGTGAAGAGTGCACCTTTGTATTTTATATCTTCACTCTCGCGCCAGAGGCTGGTCTCCACAGAGATTGGTTGCCATGGCCGAAATTTGAAGTAGGATTATTTTTAGATAAGTACTCCACTTAGTTAAATTTATACATAATTATTTATTTATGAAAGAAAGAAAACGTTTCCATAACTAGAACGTTTGACGACTTAAATCAACATAAAATAATATTTATAGAATGAAAATTGCCGTACTATATTTATTAGATTTTTGTTAATTTATTTTGAGTTTGAAGCCTCGGTTCGCGGCGGAAGTTGAGTCGCTGAAAATGAGTCAAAGAATTTTGACTCATTTTAAGCGACTCAACTTCCGCTGTGACACGCTCATCTATTCTGAAAATTTGTCGCTGTAAGTCAGCTTCAGGGCGCGCAGCTCTCTATAATATAAATAAACAACTATTATGAACAACTTCTATAGAGATGTATTAATTAGTTCTGTCATACTCACCGTGTTTATTATAGTGACAATCGTGATGAGAGCAGGGCGCCAAGCCTGCATCAGCAATATGTGGTATTTGTTCTTAGTTTTTATTTGTTTCGGTAAGTGATCATTCAGTTTCATATTATTAAAATAGACAGCAGTTTTTATTTGGTCCTTAAATTAAATTCTGAAAAAAAAATATTTTGCGTAAATCCTTTTTTTTACAAATTAATCGGAGTACAATGTGTATTTTTGATTGTCATTTTCTTTTAAAAACTTGACTTGACTGCCACGCGGCAGACACAATAGAAAAACACAACCTGATACTGACCTGCACATTGCAAAAAACGTATGAAAATTTGTATTTCGCGGGCTTTTTTTTATAGTGGGAAATCATCAAATAACTGCTCCCGCTCTGTGTGGAGCGAAAGGGAGTGTCAGACTCTTACTGACTAAAACCCATCCATGTTCCTTCCGTAGCCCTTTATGTTCCGGGGTAGCGGTAACCCTTTCGAACAATCCCGCTTAGTATTTCGCGGGCTACCCTGTTGATTTCACCTTAAATATTTAATAAAAATTAAAACATTGTTACAGGCACAGTTTTCGCTAGCCATGTGTCACATTCGCAACAGCACGCAGCAATAGATGCGTTTGTACATAGGCTGAAATTTGAAAAGTGGGAGAAGGAAGAAGCACCATGCTTGGAGAAGACGTTAACACTATTGGAGAATGTGAAGAATTTCACGCTGTGGGCTACTTGGGGTAAGTTTAATAGTGAATAGTAATTATCAGACGTATACTCTTTATTATGAAATTAATTATTTTTATTCATACATATTAACAACTTATACATACTACCTATTATTAATAGTAATAATTATTGATAGTAATTATTGATTTAAATAAATAAGTAATTATTTAATGATGTAAAGATTTTTTTATACCTTAACGTATAAACAATTTAATTATTTTTTTCTGTAGGCGACTCCCACGTATTTCATAAATTCGTGGACGAAACGACAACTCTAGAAATATGGTTCTCGTTATGGTTTATTCTAAACCAAAAAAAAAAAGTATTTTGTACGCCATAAATGGCAAAACAGACAGATCTACTTGTTATTTTCAGACCTCGCACATATTATTTGATGTATACTCATGTTTTCATAATAAATATGTTCTATTAGCTGCTCCCGCGATTTCACCCGCTGCTCGGCTCCTATTGGTCGTAGCGTGATGTTACACATCCTCGATAAATGAACTATCCACCACAAAAAAAAAAATTCAATAATCGGACCAGTATTTCCAGGGATTAGCGCGTCCAAACACACAAACTCTTCAGCTTTATAATTTTAGTATAGATTCTATTCTATTATATTCTACGTATTAGGCAATTGGCACATTTTAAATTCTGCCCAGGACCTCACACTCAGCATTCGAGCAATCAGTCAATCACCTTTTTCTTGATTTGATTGCAGTTTGGAATGCCAACACAATTCCTACGGGCAATCTTTACGGATCCTGGGTCAACTTTGGCAATTATGATCAGTGTATGAAACCGCCATGGCTGGAAACCCATTCACAATTTAGAACCAAATACTGCATCGCACAGCTGATGCTCTCTGACAATCCGAAGAAGAAACCTGACTATGACCCTTATGGATCTACAGAAGAATACCTTAACGTAAGTATAAATCGGAATCGAAAAATCGGTGAAGGAAAACATCGTGAGGAAACCAGCATGTCTGAGAGATATTTCTCAACAGCATGTGAAGCTAAGTCAGAGGCCCATGGGCAGTATAAAAACTCTGACACCAGGTTAGTCACTAACCACACGAAAAGAAGAAGAAGAATTGAAATCCAACATTTTCTTAAGTGTTCCGTATGACATTACTTCCTAGAATTCGATCCTTATTAGCGACACTATCGAATGGTGTAATAATAATAATAATAAATTCTTTATTTAGGACAACATAAGATCCACTGTGTTAGTAAATTCCTTATAATTAATGTTAGTGACGTATTATTAAAAAAAACTTTTTCTCTGAGATGTGGACAACGCACAAGCGAAGGGAACGTACTTCACTCGTTCGTCACCCCCACAAAACGTCTCAGAATAGGAGAGTAGATGCTCTCCGCCACTGTCCTCAGAATAACGTTGTAATAACACAGTGTTTTTTTTTTTTGTAAATCAGGTCAGGATCGATTCCTGGCTATAAATATTGATTTTGGCTAAAAAAAAATGACGCATTTTTAGTTTTTATCAAAATCGAGCCTGCGACTTCTTTGAGAACTTTTTGCTATTCCGCATAGTTTTGGATTTGGCCATCCACGGCCACTTGAAAAATTCACCCTGTACATACTCAACGTTCAACACAGAACAACATCGTATTTTTTTTTTTTTAATCCATGGACATTTCACACAACGCCGTATAGTCCCAAGCTAAGCAACCTAATGCTTGTGTTATGCTAACGCGATGGCTGATAAACTACTTGTATACATTTTCTTTTCGTAAATACATACATATTATAGATAGAAAAACACCCAGACCCGTAACAAATACTTGCAGGTCGTACAAATATTTGTTCCGTGCGGGAATCGAACCGACGACATACTGCGCAGTCAATCGCTCAACCACTGCCCCAACCGTGTCGACAATTAACTAAAAAAAAATGAAAACATAAAACACAATTTGAAAACAGAACAATACTAACAAAGCTTATCTATAGATCAGGTTTCTACAGCAGTTACAACAATTTTTTTTCCGACAAAATAAAGTTTTAATTGATCTGCCCATCGCAAGCGCATCAGGTAGTGTTATCAGGATTTTCCATTAGGAATTTCACAGAAGCAGCCTAGAATCTGGAGATGATGGCAATTGGCAGTTTTTTTTTATTAAGGTAAAATCATCGAATGACCACTCCCGCTCTGGGTGGAGCGGGAGTGTTAGACTCTTACTAACTAAAACCCATCCTTAGAGCTTCCTTAGACCTTTACTTTCCGGGGTAGCGGTAAGCCTTTCAGACAATCCCGTTGAATGGCAATAGACCTGCTCTCTATTATATGAGACTGAAACATAAATGGTAAAATAGGGCAATATAGGTACACCTCTCCCTACCGCTTCTGGGACTACAGGAGTGATGTTATGTTAAACAGTTGTATTCACATGTTCCTCTTCACTTAGATACAGAGGCCAGCACATCAAGTTACCCCAATCTGTCAAATTTCTTTAATAGTTTTTCAACTTTATTACAAGAGCATAAGGTTCATTTTCAATTGGGAAAATTTGACAGTTTGGCATAGCTTGATGTGCTGGCATCGGTATCATTTACTTTAATAACTGCGAACCATTCGCTCTAACCTTAAGACCTTTAATAATGGCAATTATAAAAAAAAAACTATCCTGTTCTCACATAATTACTTTTGTTTATACTATTTCTATAGAAACATTAAGATTGTTAATTGATTTTAAATTAATTAACTAACAGTTCCGTCACGCAACAGATGCATAATTAATCAGCCTATAATTTTCCCACTGCTGGGAAACAGGACTCCTCTCTGTGAGAGTGAGTGGGCTTATCTACCACGCGGGCCCAGTACGGGTTGCTAGACGTCACTTTTTTAAGAACAGTGATAATTAAAAACGTGTGCTAAAACTCTTGCATTTAAAATATATTACACTAGGGCCATGGGCTTCGAATGCCCACTACGTTTTTCGAGATATCGCCAAGCGGTTGATCGACTCTTCACGTGACCAGAGGGTATTTTGGTCAAAGAATCAGCATTGCCATACAACGCGGCAATGCTGCCAGCCTTTTGGGAACTTTTCCTGTTGACAGCGATGTGGACAAATTTTTTGATGCTCTTTGATTATTATACATATTATTTCTGTACATATTATTATAAATATATTACATCATTATCTTCCTGCGGTTGTCTAGGTCAGTGCTACACGTTTTCTCCTTCCATGCACACCCATCAATCGTCTCTTTTCTTCTTCATCACTACACACTAGGGTTTCCAACATTTTTGGAATGAAGTTCTTTATCGCGTGATGCGAAAGGGGGCTAGACGAAATTAAAGCCAAAAGCTGTAACGACACTTTTTTTGGAGTTAAATATCATGTCTTTTTAATTATTATTTTTTGATTGGTTAATTTTAGATCAGATTTTTTTGGATTATTATAACTTAAAAGAAATATAATTTTATTACAATTCCTTCACTAATTCGAATTTATCGAAAGGAACTTCGTTCCATCCGGGTGTCCCACCTTTCAAGTTTTTTTGGATGTGACGCGTATTTCCCCACATCTTGTTTTTTACTGCGTCATGTTTTCCGCAAATAAACGTACCTATTTTCTTTCTTTCTTTCACAAGAAACAAAGTATAGTGAGGTCTGGTAAAGAAAATAAACAGTAGATATATTAGAGAAACAGAATAGTTTATTATGTTTTAGAGCTTCTTGCATAACTAATCAATGTACAGAGGCCAGCACATCAAGTTACCACAATCTGTCAAATTTCTTTGATAGTATTTCAACTTTATTGCAAAGACATAAGGTTCATTTTTAATTGAGAAAATTTGACAGTTAGGGATAGCTTGATGTGCTGGCGTCTGTACCTACTATCATTTTTGAAGGCTTCATGAGCCTCATTACAATTATTATAATTAAAATAAATTAGAAGCTCATTTTAATCAAATAGAATCAGCAACTCCTTCAATCATCCCGCCACTTTGAATTCATAACAGAAAAAAATCCTTACTAAAAATGCTGAAGTTGCAGGCACGGTTTTGAATAGAAAACAATTGATGTTAACTTTTTGAACATAATATTTATGGATATTAATGTATACCTGCCATTGATAAGTTGAAAACAGTATTATGTATACTTTATTTTTGCTCAACAGTATTTTGCTAACGTAATGAAAAACAGTACAATACTGTTCCTCACATAATCTATCCATCAAAATTTACATTTATCCCTTTTAGGGCGAATCACACAACCGAAGCTGAACGCGATCAAAACATAAACCTCGTTCAAGTCTTGTCAGTGTCAATATTCCACAGAAAATTATGACACTGACCGCTCCTAAAGTTAATGTGCTAATCAGCTAATCGTTCCGTTTCAAAGTCAAATCATTTATTTGAAATAGGCACAAGAAAGGCACTTTTGAACGTCAAAATTAACAAGAAATAGAATTGATTCTAGTCGCCCCTTCCAAAAGGTAGTTTCGCGTGGAGAAGAATGGGCAAGAAACTCCACCTTCCACCTCTTTTAATATTTTTACAATGTTTTGTATATGTATATGAATTACAACATTAATGTGAAGACGATGCACCCAGAATAAAAACACTACACCACAAAAGGTGAAAAGAAAAACACATACATATAGCAATGGCAGGTAAACCTAATTATGTCATAAGAACATGGTGCTCACATATTTACAAAAATCTTAAAAGATAATAATAATAAATCAATTCAGGTGTAATTCGCCTTAAAAGGGAATAATGTAAATTTTGATGGACAAACTACTAAGAGTGAATTTCACCAATGAAACTGAACGCGATCAGCGCATAAACCAGGGTTATGAGTTGTCAGTGTTATTTTTTTTCTATGGAATACTGACAGCTCTTGAACGCGTTTTAGATTTGATGATCGCGCTCAGTTTTATTAGTAAAACTCGCACTAAATTGAAAGTCTTAAGGCGGAGACTTACTTGTACCGTTTGTTTGTAATGTATCATTCGAGGCGATCTTGTTACAATACGGCGACACAGACTGACTTGTAACGTGTGTTTGTAATGTATCATTTGAACTCTTGGCTCAAGTGTGCTCCATCCATAACACCCAAAGGGATTCGCGAAAAAACCGACAGTCGCGTGGAGCACACGGCGGTCGCCGCGAATGATACATTACAAAACAACGTTACAAGTCAGTCTTTGGTTTTTGTTACACGAACGCGATACATTACACTAAAATGTTACAAGTCAATCTTCACGTTACGTTTACACTATTTTTCTCTTTCTAGTCACCAACAACATCGGGCCTGCCCGTCAACCAGCTCCTATGGGGGATGTGTGTTCCCGCAACTTGCCAACCACCTTCCGTCGTCAAGATCACCAGGTCTATGTACGACCTGACCACCTTCGGAACTCAGGCTCCCAACATCACTGTGGACCATTGTCAGGTCGCTGGGGACAAACTGCAGCATGGAGTTGGGTTTTATTTGTTCATGTAAGTACATAATAAATAATAAACTAATATACAGGTGTAACCGAAAGGGTATATTCATACAAAAGGATATGCTACAGACCACCAAACTGAACAACTTTTACTATGGGACCAACTCCGAAATCGTGAAAAAAGAATCAGCTGTTCGACGAGTCACGTGACCAAAAATGTATAGAACAGCTGATTTTTTTAATGATCTGTATGTGTATGAATCAATCAATCACTCAGCCAATTTCACCAACGAACCTGAACGCTATCAGGACGTCTAAACCGCGTTCAAGACCTGTCAGTATCAATATTCTACAGAAAATAATAACACTGACGCGATCAGCAATCACGTTCCGTTTCATTGGTTGAACTCATCCTCAATCTGTAGCAGACCATTGTCTTAAGCTGCGCCACACTAGTGATGACACTAGCTTCTATCAGCGGCTTCGCCCGCGTGAAAAAGAAAAATGTATCCTATGTGTTATTTCAGACTATAATCTATCTCTATACAAATTCAATTCATATCCGTTCAGTCGTTCTGGCGTGATGAGTAACAAAAAACCAATAATGATAAATGACTTTTTTTTGAGGTTGGGAAATCATCAAGTGTCAGACTTTTAATGACTATAACCCATCCATGTTCCTTCCTTAGTCCTTTATGTTCCGGGGTAGCGGTAACGCTTTCGGACAATCCCGCTTACCCGGCAGGTTCGGCCCTAACGGGCCCCTTTATATGCTGACATCTCTTTGAGGCGCGCGTGGAACACGTCATGATAAATGCGTGCTACTTTCTTGAAAATCTATTATCTATCCATTTTCTGTAACCTATTTTCAAACGCTCCATAGCTAAGAGACAAGTGCACGTTGTATTGATCTCTACTCTGATATCATGAGTATATCAACATTTTTATTTACAATAATTACAAACATTAAAAACAATTACAGTAATCATATTCAGACTTGTTTAGTTTTAATAATAATAGACCAGTGAGAACTGTGGGTTTAAAAGACAATAGACAATAGCGTTCTGGCCGTAGAGTTAAGTCATGGACAAGACAATGGTCTTATGTATAGTCTGTTCCAAAAATATTTCATGAACGTGTAAACAAAACTCTGTTTTGGTTAAATTCTTACGCAATCAGTTCATAAAGGGAATTAGGAACCATTCATCTGTATTATGAAGGTTTCAACTTTATATCTTACCACTTTTAGGTACCAATATTATTTCATTGTAATTGAAAAATCACCGACGAAAATATTGAGGTTATAAAATTAACATCAATTACTGTCATAAGAATAACAATACTATACAATTTGAATTTGTAGTTTTAGTGTTCAAACTACAAATTGGCTCCACAGCTACATTTTCTGATCCATTTGTTTACATTTAAATCAGATACTTTTGAAATATACCATAGGTCTGAGTCGTTCGTCTAGGGGACGCAAGCTCCTGGATTCCATTCCCCATGACAGGAAAAAGTGATACCTGTTGACTTTTTCGATCAGGAATTTTCTCATACAGTCTGGAACTTGGGTTTTTACTCGATTAATGTCTGTATAACATGAACAAAATAACTGGCGATGGAGGGTGTAAGGTAACAGCTGTGACTCAGCTGGAGTGGGTGCCGGGTGGCTCTAATGAGCTTATTAGAGCCACCCGGCAACCACTCTGCGCCGCCTCGTCTACTGCGGCTAGTATTCTTTATATGGACTTGTTTGGGTATGCACTCACTACTTCAACTCCGTGGCGTCACCGGATCGCCTCGGTCAAGGTAAGGTAAACCCACCACGCGCGAACGGCGGGTGGACCACTCGGTGACAACTCGCTGCTCGCATGCTTGCCTTGCGTTCACTCCACTGCGAGTTGCAAGGTCCACTGGTTGACCGCGCGGCGTTTATTGGTGATTACGCGGCGTCCACCCGTGGACCACTTGTCGAAAATGAGTGTACGCCGTGCAGTGGGCTGGGTGCCGGGTGGCTATAATGAGCTGTGACCTGTACTCTCCACCCCGTTCCGCATACCACTATAATATTATGGCTCACCAAGCAATAAAACGAAAAATACTTTACATTATCAGTCAATTGTAATCTTGCGCAAACTGAGGGTCCAAGGGCGGGTCCTGTTGTCTCTAATGGTCTGTTTAATGGCCCTCGGAGAAGATAAAGTGACAAACTATCACATATATTATGTAGTTATCGCTCACATTACGGTTGAATGAACAGTCAGAGGTATAATCCCCCTATAATGTTCTCACTGCTGGGACCGGCTACCTGTGAGATATTTGTCAACAGCTTGATCCGGAGCAAGAGGGAGTGGGAGGCAGTAACCTCCTTCTGCAAAGCAGTTATGCTCGCGAAGGAGGTGGTGGGATGAGAGGGACAGGTCCTCCCGTCCCAGCCGCCGCGGGAGACGCCCCGGTGTCGGGAGCCTCGTGACGACTCCCGGCCACCGTAGGTGCGGGCCTGCGGACGGCGAGTAATGGGTAGCTCACCGTCCGATCAGGACCAGGCCCGTGCCGGACGGCGCGTATATGTTCCACGTGCGACTTACCACAGGGCCACCAATACTCTACAGTATCGGGGGTACATGGTCAAAAAATATTTTGACAATGCATGTTATACAAAGGCGAGCGAACCACGGCGATAGTCACGCTGTGACGTACAATTCTATAGAGTAATTACTACTAACTTCTGACAGCGGTATCGCCCGCGTGTGGCGGAAATCCGGCGGGAACGTGCTACCAGGATATAAAGTATCCTATGTGTTACTTGTTATCCACGTTATAAACTAACTGTGTGCGTGTTTTTGCGTGATTCAGTAGCAAACATCCAAACATCTTCAGCGAAAAAAAATCTGCTGTTCCATTCATTATGCTCGCATAACTCGTCAAAATGTAGGGAACAGCTGATTTTTTTTTCGCGATTTCAGATTTGTTCCCATAGTAAAGGTTCTTCATAATGATGAGTACAGTGTCCCCTTAAAATATACCCATGAATTCTAATTCACCCTGTAGTAGGATATCGAGCAAGCTATATACCACATTATCATCGCCGCGAGATTTTAATGGCGCCTGAGTAAGGAAAGAGGACAGCAAAGTCTGTGAAATCCCACAGAATTAATTTTTGTCCTATAGCGAATTTGTTACATATAACATAAACTCACGACAGTAATCCCCGCAGGGTTAAACAGAGTTGTACGAAAAATAATTAATAATAATAATATCCTTGGACATTTCACACAACGCCATATAGTCCCAAGCTAAGCAACCTAATGCTTGTGTTATGGTAACGAGATGGCTGATAAACTACGTGTATACATATATATTTTTTGAAAATACATACATATATACATAGAAAAACACCCAGACCCCAGACCCGACCGCCAAGACCTGGACTCTGCTGTCGGACTGCCAAAGTCTTAGGTCTCGAGTTCGAGCCCATGGCACGCACCACAATTAAAACACTAATCACTCCCAATTATCACTTGCTTAAAAATCGGTGAAGGAAAACATCGTAAGGAAACCGGCATGCCTGAGAGATATTTCTCAACAGTATGTGATGCTAAGTCAGAGGCCCATGGGCAGCATTAAAACTCTGACACCAGGTTAGTCACTAACCACACGAAAAGAAGAAGAAGAAGACGAAGACCCAGACCCGGAACAAACACTTGCAGGTCGTACAAATAATCGTTCCATGCGGGAATCGAACCCTCAACATGTTGCGCAGCAGTCAATGGCTCAACCACTGCGACAACCGTGTCAATTGTAAAATAAGTAATGAAATGACACGATTTGGATTGTTATTTTCAGAGCCTTAATAGTATCGCTAATGGTAATGGCTGCAGCTTCAACTTACTATCGCCTTCATGTAGCCAGTAATGATCAACCAGCTGACAGTCTAGGTAAGATACAGTTTTTATATCATTCATTATTATTATACGCTTGCCGGGGTTGGCCGTGGATAGGTGACCATCTTTAGATATTGAGACACCTCCGTGGCTCGGAAAGCACGTTAAACCGTTGGTCCCGGTTGTCATTAGTGGATCTTAGACAGTCGTTACGGGTAGTCAGAAGCCCGAGTCTGACAGCCAGTCTTACCAAGGGGTATCGTATTACCCAGTTAATGACTGGGTTGTGAAGGTCAGATAGGCAGTCGCTCCATGTAAAATACTGCTATTCAGCGGCATCCGGTTAGACTGGAAGCCGACCCCAACAGAGTTGGAAAAAGGCTAGGCAGTTTGATATTTGTCAGTTTTTATATGTATTATTGCTTATTGAACCATTATACATATTACTATTTTATATTTTCTCTCTTTTTTAACTTGCTGCATACAGGTAGACGTCGTCACATCAGCGCGTCAAAATATGCGGTGGTTTTAAAACCAGCGCATATTCATTTTCATTTTTTGTTTGTGTAGTTATATGAAAATTTTTAATTTTTGATCTTCCTGCGCGAACCCCAATAAATAGTTTTTCTTTCTTTTCACTATTATTATAAACCTCTTCTAACACTTTGCCTCTTTTTTTTTAAGTCGGATAAAAAACGAAAATTAAAACAAACGGAGACAGCTGGTACCTTCTCTTAAGTTGATAAAAACCTTCTTTTCCAGAAACAATAATAACCAAATCATTCTGCATCAACGAGAACCGCGAAGACTTGGTGAAGGATAACAAGGAAGAGATCAGAGTAATGAACGGCATTAGGTTCCTTACAGCAGCATCAGTGATCATTGTCCATGAATTGTTCTATATGGCTATGTCTGGAGTTGTCAATTCCAGGGATTATGATAAGGTAGGTGTCTGCTGGGTCAGCGGGATTGTCCGAAAGGGTTACCGCTGTCCCGAAACACATAGGGCTAAGGAAAGAACATGGATGGATTTTAGTCAGTAAGAGTCTGACACTCCCTTCCGCTGCACCCACAGTAGGAAGGGTCTTTTGGCGAATTGACATCCTTAAAGTACCACAGGAAGATCCCTGTGGTTTTTCTGTTGTTTTCTCTGTTGGTCTGCCTGATAAGGTGGACCTATGAACTTGTTAAAGCCACAAGAATCCACTGAATGCGAAAAGCGCACAATCGGTTGAAGTAGAATGCTTGGGGGAGGCCTACGTCCAACAGTGGATGTCTTTCGACTGAAATTATGAGGTCCCTGCAAGTTTGATGGCAATTACTACTTGGGACCAATTATGGTCGGGGAATTTATTTATTTCTCAAGAAATTATTGGGACTCCGATTTACTACCTTTTCCAGGAGAAACGTTAAAGCTTAACATGCAAAAATAATTTTATCAATATTTCTACTATGTAACAGACTCCAGGACATGAGGTATGGAGTGACCGTCTCACTCCATCAAAATCAAAAGTCATTTATTCAAACTAGGCTGAAAATCAGCACTTTTTGAAGGTCAAAGTTATATAAGACAGTCCCCCAAAAACGCCCACCCTTCACCACTTCCTAGTGCTTTAGCTGGGAAGAAGTGGCGCAATAAACTCCATGCCTTAAGGACCTAGAGTCTTGGAGCTAGAGAATGTTACAGCCACGAGAATGCTTCAGACGTAGACTTCTACACATGCCCCAGTGAAGAACGCACGCGCGATTCTATCGGGTTGTTTACATTTCCTGTCTTTTAATCACAGCCTCCCACTGCTGGGACTGCTTCTCTTCGAGAGGGAGTGTGTCGCAATCAATCACGCGGGCCCAGTGCGCGTTGGTAGATAGCCGCTTTTTCCCAACTATGTTGGGGTCGGCTTCTGAATACCAGTATTTTGCATGGAGCGACTGCCTATCTGACCACCACAACCCAGTAACTGGGTAATACGATAGTTGATAGGTACCATATGTCTTCGAATTTTTGGTTCTATGACATGCCGGTTTCCTTACGATGTTTTCTTTTACCATTTTGAGAGCAATGGTGAAATTATTTACGTTAAATTTCTTAAGTTATTTATCGTTTTTCAGGCTATTGAAGGAGTAGGAGGTGTTTTTCTCCACTTCGATGTGGTCGTCGACACATTCTTCGCGATGTCTGGTCTTCTCCACATTAAGGGTCTTCTGGGCAACGCCAATAGGCAGCAGAACCTTTTCAGCGTTCTTTGGAAACGTTACGTGAGGTAAGAGTTACCTCTTTCGTGGGTATGGTGAAAGTCACATTATTTTTTTTGTACAGAATTGATACGACAGAGGGGTTTTCCTTTAAACAGCTTATACTAGGGACCATTTTCAAGCTCTGTACCAAAAATCAATTAAATAGGAGCAGTAGTTTAATTGCAAATGTTTTTTAAGTTTTTGCCCCGTTTTGCGCTCCGGCGCGCACGCGTCGGTGCCGCTGCGTTACAAGGTCAGTTTTTATTTACAAAGGGTGGTTGCGTTTTACTCTGATTTGTAAGCTATTTAGTTTGTTTGAAAAAATAAAAACCTCATTTTTGGTGCTTTTTATTTTTATACCGTACCGAGTTAATACTAAACACGTATAGTATACGTAGTGTAATTTAATGCCCCTCTGTCATATCCACTCTGTATATATCTCATGTCCACCTATTACGTTTCAAAACCTTAGTAATATAAGGTTCCGAGAGCACAAGAACCCTGAAAAAGTCCAAAAGTTTAAATTGATACGCTTTAATTTCAGATTAATGGGACCCCTCGCGTTAATAATTTTCTACTTGATATCAATATCAAAGTACACTGGTTCAGGTCCGTTCTGGATCATAAGCAACGAGATGGAATCAGAAGTGTGCCTCAAGACTTGGAGACTGAGCTTGCTGATGCTCAATAATAATCCAAAATATATTGTAAGTCAATCAATCTACCTACCCTATCCCAAGTATGTTGGGGTCGGCTTCCAGTCTAACCGAATGCAGCTGAATACCGGTATTTTACATGGAGCCACTGCCTATCTGACCTCCATAACCCAGTAACTGGGCAATACGATACCCGTTTGCGAGTCACGGAGGAGTTTCGCTATGCAAAGATGGTCACCTATCCATGGCCAATCCCGGCAAGCGTAGCTTAGCCAGATAAATCGGCCCATATCTGCTGTTGCATAGCTGTTGTTACTTAGCTACGAGCTCCTCCAAAATAAATTGTTAGAATAATATTTTTACAATAGTCCTGATTTGGCCTGCATCAAAGAGACTAACATGGCGGGATACGTGCAACACACGCTATGCAGTCAGCTCTGCTACCACCATGCTTACAAAGTAATATGATTTCAAGCATACGCATATATATGCTTATATATATCTAATAGCGTATAACAAAAATCAAAAGTAATATTCAAACAGCACTTTTAGAACGTTAAAAATTACATAAAACAGTCCAAACTGCCCACCCTTCACCATTTTCTAAGTGCCGCAACAAACTCCCCAACAGCACAGCTGTCAGTCCAGTTAGAAGAACTTGGTTCTATACAGTAAATTCATAATCTACCACCATCATCCACCTAGCCACTTCCTGTCCACGCGCGCCTCAAAGAGATGTCAGCATATGAAGGGGCCCCTCAGGGCCAAGCCTGCCGGGTAAGCGGGATTGTCCGAAAGGGTTACCGCTACCCCGGAACATAAAGGGCTACGGAAGGAACAGGGATGGGTTTTAGTCAGTAAGTAGTCTGACACTCCCTTCCGCTCCACCCAGAGCGGGAGCAGTCATTGGATGATTTCCCAGCCTTAAAAAAAAAAAAGCCATTTCCTGTCAACCATATTAGGGTAGGTTTCCTGTCTAGCTAGGCTCTGTCTAGGAAGCTACTGCCTATCCGACCTCCACAACCCAGTAACTGAGTGACACAATACCCTTTGGTAAGATAAATGGGGATGATAACTATTTTGTTTTAATTAGTCCGTAAGCTACATTATTAAAAAATATTGGACATGTATTTTTATTTTTTTACGTAATCCAAAAATTACGTTTATACATTGAATTAAAATATGGCTCGTTTTTTAAAAAAAATGGCATCTCGCAGTTCAACCTTAGGGTTGTCTACTGCTTAACCGGGCTTGCCTGTGGCTGCCACAAAAGAATTGTAGCCTCCAGCCAGGGCTTAATAAAACTAAAACTAACTTACAAACTAAGCGACTACACGCTAAGGGCACCCCCTGCGGGGTTCGGACCTCGGCTTAGGGCGTCGCTGGGGTGGGACAGCAAGGGACAGCTGGATCGGGGGTATTTAAAGTTACTAGCTCAGCGGCAACGCGGGCTGGCTCGAGCAAGGGTCGGGGGGATGGGAATGGACAGGGTCGTTGCGTCGGGCCTCGACAGCGAGGACAGAACGACGGAAATCTGTGTCTGTGTGCTAATCTAATAGTGCTGTGGCATAACGTCACAAGTACGTAGTTTTTATACTTACTTGTGACGTAGCGAGCCCAACTCCCCAACTTTAATATTGTGTTTATATGATAAAGCAACAAATTGTGTCAAATATTTTTTTATTATCTGATTGACGGA
Organism: Hyppa rectilinea; assembly: GCA_951799385.1. Classification (NCBI taxonomy): domain Eukaryota; kingdom Metazoa; phylum Arthropoda; class Insecta; order Lepidoptera; family Noctuidae; genus Hyppa; species Hyppa rectilinea. The sequence goes on along the minus strand of OX637324.1, from coordinate 1,398,190 downwards.
CTAAATATAACTTTTTGAAGTGAAACTTCTTTATCGGGGTTAGACAAAAATTTTTCTGTTACGGAAGTACGTCACATTTTTCTGTTACGGAAGTACGTCACATTTTTGAAGTGAAACTTCTTTATCGGGGTTAGACAAAAATTTTTTGTAGGTAGGTAGGTAGGTAGGTAGGTAGGTAGGTAGGTAGGTAGGTAGGTAGGTAGGTAGGTAGGTAGGTAGGTAGGTAGGTAGGTAGGTAGGTAGGTAGGTAGGTAGGTAGGTAGGTAGGTAGGTAGGTAGGTAGGTAGGTAGGTAGGTAGGTAGGTAGGTAGGTAGGTAGGTAGGTAGGTAGGTAGGTAGGTAGGTAGGTAGGTAGGTAGGTAGGTAGGTAGGTAGGTAGGTAGGTAGGTAGGTAGGTAGGTAGGTAGGTAGGTAGGTAGGTAGGTAGGTAGGTAGGTAGGTAGGTAGGTAGGTAGGTAGGGAGGCAACAACAACAACAACAATAGTTAATTATTTTTTGAAAAATTACGTCATAACGAAGTTTCACTTCTTACGAGTGTACGCTAGTACACGCACACTTTTTTTTTTTAACCTAGGCATCATCACTATTTAATTGCTGCAATACATGGGTTATGAACCTACCAAATACTGTATTTCAGTGTCACGCAGTCACCTGGTACGTCCCATGTGACTATCAGCTCGCGATCCTGGGTACCTTCCTCTTCTACCTCTATCAGAAAGATCGAAGAGTTGGATTTGCTGCCTTTGGAACAGCTGCAGTCTTTTCCCTGATCATACCGGGAGTTCTGACGTATTGGTACCAACTGCCAGCTATTCACTTCCAGGACTTGGGGTAAGTTAACCATTATCTAATAACTTTAGATAATGATGATTGTAAAAACAGCGTGGCACTGTGGCGACATCTATCCAGCCACATAGAAACTACACTGCTGGCGAGCGAAGTGTCAAAAATCTGACATGTGTCGACACTACTACGTCACACAATTCCTACATCGCGCAAGTAGAGTTTACCGCGCGATCTAACATATAAATTAACATAAAAATTTCCTTTCCAGCAAGTTACTCCGTGAGGTCCGCGACTACTGGGAAATCAGCTACACGTACACGCCGAGCTACAGTCGCGCCGGCGCATACCTCGTCGGCGTCGCTATGGGCTATTTCATGACTTTGTACAAACCTTCTGATTATAGAAAGACTGTTTCTAAGGTTAGTTCAAAATGAAGAACTAACACCAATTTCACCAATGAAACTGAACTCGATCAGCACATCTAAATGCGTTTTATAGCTGTTAGTGTCATTGCACTTTCAATAAATAATGACACTGAGAGCCTTTAAATGGAGTTTGTGTTCATGGCGTTCTGTTTAACCTTTTGAACGCCACTGTCACATATACGTGACAAGCAAGCGCATGCCCTGTACGCCAACAACACAAATATGTGACAATGCGGTACACTATCAACACGAAATAACCAATTAAATCATTATTTTGTATGTGTTTATGTAGATACCTATCTTAAAAATTTAAGCTCTCGTACGCATTTAATGATATGAAACAAATTAAAAGATACCATGGATATTGGAAGAAGAAATCAATTTGTAGCTTAGCGTGGAGGGCACGCACGTGCTTTTATGCTCTGGGGTTCAAAAGAAGGTTTCACCATTGAAATGCGATCAGGTCATCTAAAACGCGTTCAAGACCTATTCAAGTATCAATATCAAGTATCAATATTCCACAAAAAATGATGACATTCGAGTTTGTGCTGATCGCATTAATTGCCATTGGTGAAATTCGCCCTAAGTCAACAAGAATTTAAAAAAAAAAAATATTATATACATATCATTAGATACATTGAGCAGTTCAAATAAACAACTAAGCGCAGATTTAAACAATGAAACTGAACGCGATTAGTGCGTAAACTACGTTTAAGCCCTGTCAATGTCATTATTTTCTATGGAATATTGACACTGATAGCTCTTAAACGCGGTTTACACAGATGTGCTGATCGCGTTTAGCGTCATCGGTGAAATTCGGCCTAAATTAATCATATCTCATACTTCTTAATTCCAGGCCTGGTCCATCGTCGGTACAACAGTATCCCTAGCTACAATGCTGTACATCTTGTCCTTGGGACAGTTCTTCATGTACCGCGAGTACAATCCTATCGAATCTGCTGTGATCACGTCAACCAATAGGATCGCATGGGCTGTGGCTATCTGCATCATTATTGGGTTGTGTGAATATGGAACTGTGCGTAAGTGTACCAGCGTTTTTTGTTTCCAGGTTTGTAGGTACCATCGCGAACCGTGCATTCGGTTTTCAACCTTATTACCAAAGGGATACGTCCGATCAGGACCAGGCCCGTGCCGGACGGCGCGTTCGTGTTCCACGCGCGCCTCAAGGAGATACCAGCATAATTGAAGAGTCCCGTTTGGGTCGAGCCTGCCGGGTAAGCGGGATTGTCCGAAAGGGTTACCGCTGCCCCAGAACATAAAGGTCTAAGGAATGAACATGGATGGGTTTTAGTCGGTAAGAATCTGACACTCCCTTCCGCTCCATCCAGAGCGGGGGGGTCATTGATAATTTCCCACCGTCAAAAGAACTTTGTTTGTTAACGAAAGTTTTTTAATGCTGTTTCGGTCCTTTTATGTATTTTCTCCGCTCTTCCTCTTTATGGAAGCAACTACAACTTTTAGACAAAATTGATCAAATTAATCGAAGTACTCTAAGATCCATTTAAAACAGGCCTTGGATTACCGAGCGTGGCTGTAAACAACACAGTCCATTAAGTATCCATAAGTACGCGATTTGGTAACGGTTGGGGCAAATAAATAAATAAAAATGGAACTAATATAAATATAAATGAAATGTTAATGAAAGATAAAAAGTAATGTCGAGAGGTGATTCTTACAATTGTGCTTTATACAGAGTTGATATAACAGAGGGGCATTAAATTACACTACGTATAGGTACTATACGTGTTTAGTATTAACTCGGTACGGTATAAAAATAAAAAGCACCAAAAATGAGGTTTTTATTTTTTCAAACAAACTAAATAGCTTACAAATCAGAGTAAAACGCAACCACCCTTTGTAAATAAAAACTGACCTTGTAACGCAGCGGCACCGACGCGTGCGCGCCGGAGCGCAAAACGGGGCAAAAACTTAAAAAACATTTGCAATTAAACTACTGCTCCTATTTAATTGATTTTTGGTACAGAGCTTGAAAATGGTCCCTAGTATAAGCTGTTTAAAGGAAAGCCCCTCTGTCGTATCAACTCTGTATAGTCTGCTATAGTCACCACTACCCTCAAAAACGGTGAAGGAAAACATAGTGACGAAATCTTCATGTCCTAGAAACAAAAATTGGAAGACAAATGTCATGTACCAACGCGTACTGGACCCGCGTGGTGGATCTATTCATAGAAAGGAGGCCTATATTGTCCCAGCCGTGGAAACATAAGCTGACACGCGGTCCACGGCTTTTGTTTTAATAATTTTATTATAAAATAAAATAAAATAGTTTATTTTCTATAACTTTCATATACAACATTATTCTGTGGCTATGCTTGTGTTGGGTGGTTCTGCTCCTCCCTCGGATCAACATATTTTTGGGTAACTAGATAACTAAACTATTTTAAGAAATTACAAACAAGTACACAATGAATGAAAGGTTAGAGATACTGGTATGACTTCTCTTTATGTGTGTGTGCAGGCGTGTGTGGTGTGTCTGTGTGTGGTGAGCGTGTGTGCGTGTGAGAGCGAAAGTGTGGGTGCGTGTGTGTGTGTGTCTTTATGATAGTTAGAACATACTATTTCTCAAATAGCCTGTGTGAATTTGACTCCTAATTAAGAGACTTCTAGCCCTACGATGTAATATCTTATTGCGTTGTTTTCAGCGATCGTCACCGACATCTTGAGCTTCTCCTACTTCACGCCTCTAAGTCGCCTCTCCTACGGCATCTACATGATCCATCCCCTCCTCATACAACGGAATAAGTTTTCATTGCGATCACCATTCAAATTCGATGCGTATTCCGTAGTAAGTATGGATTTGATGCGCTCCTGATTGATGAAACTAATTGATAGCAAAGGTATCCTATGCTTTAAGTCAAGTATTTTGTTAGATCTGAGGTTTTCAGACAAAAACTTACCGTATTCTTAAATAAATACAATATATAACCTAAAACTAAAAAAATGTGTGAACTACAAGAATATAAAACTATTAAACTAAAATATAGCGCCGAATATTTTTTCCGCATGTCTGTCTGGTTAGTTAGGTTAGCCTCTAACTAAGATAAAAGCCAGCCCTTGGGTTACGGAAAAAATCAATCAGTCGTTTGGATATTTCGTTGAACAAACCATGAGCACTCGGACCCTACGAGTCCTACGACCCCAAGGTTTCAACCCCAAACGGCTCGAAAGTATAATTACAGTTACTGATTGGAAAAAAAATATGTTTTGTATGAGCTATATCTTTATTACCGGTAAGGTATTATATTTTCGCCATTTGCAGTTTTCCCAGTTAATTGAATAATAATGTTTGGTTTCTTCCAGATTCTTGACAGTATCGGGACCCTAACCGCAGCGATTGGACTTAGCTTCGCGATGTGGCTGCTGGTTGAAGCACCCTTAATCAAAATGAGCAACCATTTCCTGTTTAGCAAGTAAGTACAACTTTCTTTCATCCTGAACCTTCCTAGTTCATTTTTTAATATGATAAGGTGGCAGTAACCTAGCTAGCGAGAAAAGGCAAGAAAACGTGGTAAATGGCGTGCGATTTCTCTTTTAAACGCCAGTGCATAAACGCAAGCGGGAGTCCTCCACGCCGAGCCACTTCTTCGTTATCATGAATTCTTCTATATCTGTGGTGTTTTTAAATTTCAATCATGCAATTAAATAAGCAGGAGATCTTCCATTTTTAATAAACACACACTAAAGTATTGATTTGATCGTTTATTTTGTGTTATACCGCACTGCACTGCATTTGACATTGACTGCACTGGACCATGATTTGGAATTTTTGTTTTATTAATTTTCAGATCAAAACGTACACAGGCACAGCCTATCAAACAACCAGAGAAGAATGGAGTTCAGCACCAGAATGGTTGCGTTAAAACCAAAGCCGCATAGTAGATACTGTAGTTAGTTTATCTGTACAAAATTCCATATCCCAAAGCCTATGTTAGACTACATTTGTAAATAATGACATTTCTGATGGTGGACAGGCAGCTTTAGGCGCCCTTTAACAAACTGTAAAAGCAAGATCAGTGAATCGTTTGTGCTTTTAATAAATCAAAAAAACCTAGGTATTCATAAATAACTCATTCTTCATTTCCCAGATTAAAAAAAAAATATTAAGTCGTTGACTGCCACGCAGCAGACACAATAGAAAAAACTATTGTTCGCGGCTCACCGGTGACCGCGTTGGCGCTCAACGTGACAATGTTTTTTATATTTTCTGTTCTTAGAATTTGTTTGTTTTGTACTTGTAAGGTCACCTAAAGCCTCGCCCAATCATAAACGAATGTAAACTAGTTGGTACAGAAATAAACATTTTTTGTTACAATGATAATATTATAAATGTTGGGATGAAACCATACTTTTATTTACCAACTCGTGACGAAGAGGTAAAGTATAAAAATATCACACTACAGATGTCTGAGATTCCACTTGAAACAAGAGTAAAGCAACGCTGCTTAATCACAGAAATAACTGTATCATATTCTGTTGGCCTTTTTCCTTTTGTACTGTATTAATCATTAATAGCAGCGGTGGCCCAGTAGAGCAACGGTGGCCCAGTAGAGCAACGGTGGCCCAGTAGAGCAACGGTGGCCCAGTAGAGCAACGGTGGCCCAGTAGAGCAACGGTGGCCCAGTAGAGCAGCGATGGCCCAGTAGAGCAACGGTGGCCCAGTATAGCAGCGATGGCCCAGTAGAGCAACGGTGGCCCAGTAGAGCAACGGTGGCCCAGTAGAGCAACGGTGGCCCAGTAGAGCAACGGTGGCCCAGTAGAGCAACGGTGGCCCAGTAGAGCAACGGTGGCCCAGTAGAGCAACGGTGGCCCAGTAGAGCAACGGTGGCCCAGTAGAGCAACGGTGGCCCAGTAGAGCAACGGTGGCCCAGTAGAGCAACGGTGGCCCAGTAGAGCAACGGTGGCCCAGTAGAGCAACGGTGGCCCAGTAGAGCAACGGTGGCCCAGTAGAGCAACGGTGGCCCAGTAGAGCAACGGTGGCCCAGTAGAGCAACGGTGGCCCAGTAGAGCAACGGTGGCCCAGTAGAGCAACGGTGGCCCAGTAGAGCAACGGTGGCCCAGTATAGCAACGGTGGCCCAGTAGAGCAACGGTGGCCCAGTAGAGCAACGGTGGCCCAGTATAGCAACGGTGGCCCAGTAGAGCAACGGTGGCCCAGTAGAGCAACGGTGGCCCAGTAGAGCAACGGTGGCCCAGTAGAGCAACGGTGGCCCAGTAGAGCAGCGATGGTCCAGTAGAGCAACGGTGGCCCAGTATAGCAGCGATGGCCCAGTAGAGCAACGGTGGCCCAGTAGAGCAACGGTGGCCCAGTAGAGCAACGGTGGCCCAGTAGAGCAACGGTGGCCCAGTAGAGCAGCGGTGGCCCAGTAGAGCAACGGTGGCCCAGTAGAGCAACGGTGGCCCAGTATAGCAGCGATGGCCCAGTAGAGCAACGGTGGCCCAGTATAGCAACGGTGGCCCAGTAGAGCAACGGTGGCCCAGTAGAGCAACGGTGGCCCAGTAGAGCAACGGTGGCCCAGTAGAGCAACGGTGGCCCAGTAGAGCAACGGTGGCCCAGTAGAGCAACGGTGGCCCAGTAGAGCAACGGTGGCCCAGTAGAGCAACGGTGGCCCAGTAGAGCAACGGTGGCCCAGTAGAGCAACGGTGGCCCAGTATAGCAACGGTGGCCCAGTAGAGCAACGGTGGCCCAGTAGAGCAACGGTGGCCCAGTAGAGCAACGGTGGCCCAGTAGAGCAACGGACTCATCATAATGGCAACACTGGTAGCCGGTTGTCAAAAAAAATGGTCTCTAAGTTATTTAATGTAAAAAATTAATTTAATTATTATAATAAGGCTAAATTAGTGTAGTATAGTCGTAGCTAGTTATTAAGTAGTGTATCCAATGACTGAACAGTGTTTTCTTGTCGCGAGAACTTCGCACAAGGAAGATAATTAACCGGCTGTCAACTCGCCTCACCCAACGGTGACGGATTTCAAATTTATCATCAATCCCGGGTGCTTCTAGGGTTAGCTTATCAATATGTTGACCCGTAGAGCTGCATCCCTGGAAGAAAAACTGAGGGCTACGCTGAAGGAGTTGGAATCTAGCAAAACCCAGTGCAATCAGTTGCTACAGGAAAGGGAAGACAGTGAGGTGGAAGTTCAATACATTAATAACAAGAATACAGAGCTTAAACACCAGTTGGCTGAACTACATAAACAGCATATCGACATACTTGAACAGCATCAACAACTCCGTCAACTTGTGTCCAATTTCCAGCAATGTAGTGACACACATGAACTGGCCTTGAGACGGATATCTGAGTTAGAACAGGAATTAAGCAGGGCCCACAACACAATAACTCATTTGGATTCTCTTAAGGCCAGCGAAGAGTCTGCGATCACCTGCAGTCTTTATGATGAGTTGGTTGGTAGCGGGTCTAGACCACCTTGTATTGAGCCCATTGTAACAATAGACTTAACTGATGATACTATCACCAAGTGCAACAATGTTTTGTTAACAAGCCATAATAAAATTAAAAAATATATTAAAATTAAAAGAACAATTAGAAGAATTCATAAGTCATTAAAACGCCAAAAAGTTAATAACATAAATACAAAACTTAGGCAAAAAAATCTTAACTTATCTCAAGAATTAAAGAAGTGTAGCAGTGAACTAGAATTATGTAATATTATGTATGATACCGACACTCAGCACCTTCAGGACGAATTGTTTATACGGGAATATGCACTAAAGGATATCTTTAGTAAATATGAGGCTACTCAACATGACCTGAGTAAGCGCATGCAGGAGGCCAATGAGTTAGCTGACCTGGTCAAGTACAATGCAGAGAGGTATGAGTCCCTTATGAATAATCTGTCTTTTAGCTGTACTTGCTCCCAGGTTGCCGAGCTGCTTCCACCTTCTGTGGAACAGCCAGTAGGTATCAGTATGGATAACTTAAGTAATAGTTCTAATAATTTGATTAACACAACATACATTTTTTCTGACAAATTTGGTCAAGGTTTTGGTAGTATATTTAATCAGTGTTGTCAACAATATGTCATTAATAATTGTTTACCCGGTGCCAATGTTAGCCAATTAATTAATACACACATCAAAAGTGTCTAGGGATCAACATATATTTTTGCAATAACTTTTCTCTTGATTGATATTAATTTAAATTTTCTTTAAGGATTCATCAAATAAAGTGTTTTCGTTTGTCACAGTAACGATAAACCAAGTCACCTTTGCATTAATAAAGAAATTTGCCATTTTCCTAATAAAGGGATTTTTGACATTTGAACCACTAACATTAAAGTTCGAAAAAAAGACTGAAATAACAGTTTTCTTTAAAATTTTATTGGGTAACTTAAACAATTAATAATCCGTGTTTCTACCGCGAACACTAACAACACAAGAACATCGGTTTGGCATACTCAAAATGAGTTCATCCAAATCACGCTGTGGAATGGCCGCCCATGTTCGTTGCAACAACAAAAAAAGGTGTTATCAGTCGACTTTGGACACGTTACCGAAGCACTGGTACCGTGGCTGAGCGCCATGAAGGACGGTATCGCTGCACCACACGGAGACAAGACCGATACATTCAAATCTTAACTCGAAGAGCTCCAACAATAACCGCCATGATGTTAGCCGTGAGGCTTCATCACTCTTCAGGGAACTTAATTAGCGACCAAACAGTCAGAAACCGCTTGCATGAAGTGAACCTTCATTCCCGAAGACCGCTACGGGTACCACCTATAGCAATGCACAATCGTAGGATTCGATATCAATGGGCTCTTGAACACAGAAATTGGGCAGAAGAACAATGGCGTTTCGTGTGCTTTTCTGATGAGTCTCGTTTTGGTATGAGACCGGATACAAGACGTATACGACACTGGAGAACCCCTGGACGCCAACAGCGATTAAAATCCTGCCAGGAAGTCCATCCTTATAGTGGTGGAACCATCATGGTATGGGCGGGTATTTGGATCGGCGGAAGAACTGAGTTGATTTGGATCAGAGGCAACCTCAACGCTCAAATTTATGCTGAGACGATTGTATCTGACGTCATCGTTCCTCTACAAGTGCAAATCGGTCCCTTATTTCAGTTAATGCATGATAATGCACGACCGCACACCGCAAGAGTTGTAAGACAGACTCTCGCCGCAGCTAACATCAATGTCCTGCCCTGGCCTGCTCAGTCGCCAGACTTGAACCCGATTGAGCATGCATGGGATATGCTACAGAGAAGAGCTCTGCCGAATATGGAGGGTATCCAGTTGCAAGAAGACCTTTTTTTGTTGTTGCAACGAACATGGGCGGCCATTCCACAGCGTGATTTGGATGAACTCATTTTGAGTATGCCAAACCGATGTTCTTGTGTTGTTAGTGTTCGCGGTAGAAACACGGATTATTAATTGTTTAAGTTACCCAATAAAATTTTAAAGAAAACTGTTATTTCAGTCTTTTTTTCGAACTTTAATGTTAGTGGTTCAAATGTCAAAAATCCCTTTATTAGGAAAATGGCAAATTTCTTTATTAATGCAAAGGTGACTTGGTTTATCGTTACTGTGACAAACGAAAACACTTTATTTGATGAATCCTTAAAGAAAATTTAAATTAATATCAATCAAGAGAAAAGTTATTGCAAAAATATATGTTGATCCCTAGACACTTTTGATGTGTGTATATTTACTTCAGGTATCAAGGTGACCACATATATTACGTTTATATGGTTTTTTTCTACATTTTGTTTTATTTATAAATTCAGTACATGATCCCAGACCCACCAGCGCTGAAATTGTTTATGGTTATTTAAAAAAATCGGCTGTAACATATACAAGTGGCATACCTACACGCTCAAAATGTAAGTAACATGGTTTTTTCAAGAATCATGTGCTAAGTTCATGGCAACACACCAATCCATATACCACAACAACCATAAACCATATACCAAACTGTCAAATTTCTCCAAATGATTTTTAACTATAAAACGTTGAGAGTTATGTTGAAAATCGGTTGAGAAAATTAGATAGTTTGTGGTAACTTGATGTACTGGCTACTGTATGTTTAATCAATAATCTGGTAGTGGACTTTAGGTACAGAGGCCAGCACATCAAGTTACCACAATCTGTCAGATTTCTTTGATAGTATTTCAACTTTATTGCAAAGCCATAAGGTTCATTTTTAATTGAGAAAATTTGACAGTTAGGGATAGCTTGATGTGCTGGCGTCTGTACTAGAAAACAAATATGGGGCCTTTTTATTTTTTCTTGGAAAATATTCAGTATCTGCTACATTCGTTGATTTATAATCTTGTTGATGTTTTGTCTCTTTTTAGCATTGAAGCATATGAGAGAGAATCCACGACCGGTACGTGGATTCTTTCTCTCTCATATCATGAGATACACATTGCTTTTGAGTGGTTTTTTTTTTACCGGGTTAATATTTACTTCGTTTTAAAACAAATTTATTGATGTTGGACGAGGTAGACTAATTACTGTACCCTAAAGGCGTAACACACTTTCAATCGCTAACTGGTAGATTTTGAAAGAAATTGCTAATCCATTACTTCATAAGTTTGAGAAATTCCTCTGCTCATCAACGTAAATGACGCAATGAACACTTTCGAACTGTCAAAATGAAATGTATTGCGTGGACGTCTTGCTTTGGTTTAGCCAGTCTTGGCCAAAATGTATGCGTTGACAGGAATACATTTGACTGCTACAATTTGTGTTCCGATATACTGTATCAATGTGTAGCTACAGTTAAGGGCCAAATTCATAATTCGTTTTGTAGACATTGAATGTGAATATTGTAGGAAAAGAATGTTAACAATTTAATGAGTATTGTATTGTAACACCTTTTTCGTTTTTTTTGTACTTAGTTTTGAAGTAATCGTTTAGTTTAAATTTTACGGTACAATAATCTAAATCTTAGGTGAACCTAAACCTTTTAAATCGACAAAAAAATGTGTTCTCATAATTTTTGTTAAATGTACCCGCGCTCAATGCTAACACAGATTTATAATTTTAACTGGCAGCAATGTTACATAACCTCACTTTTCTTATAATTTACTATTTTCATCTTGCCGCTTATAGTTGCTACGTTTTGGCAAGAAGGGCAAATTAATATTATATATTTATATCTTTACTTATACTTATAGATAATTGCTTTATCGCACTAATAGATGTAATTATAAATTTGGATAAAATGCTTCAAACTCAATAGAAGAGTGAATATATGGCAAATTCTATATCTTAGGTATGATAATGTGTCACAACCCTATCATAAACTCTGAAAACACAACCCTAGGCAACTAAAACCATGATTTCTTTACATTTAATTATTAAATATGAAATCGTTTCTAATATACATTATTGTTTATTAGCTAGTTTTGATTTATTCAAAATGATAAAATAAAAATAAAATATAAAAAAACACATAATAAAAAATAACCATTTATTCGTAAATAAAATTGAAAAACAAAAAGAAATATAAAATAATTTACATCAGAAGTTAAAGATGTTTTAAAAAAAACTAATAAAACCACAACGTTTTATCATGTATGTACTTTACAATATCTACATAAATGTATATTTATTAAGTATACAATGGTATAATACTTTGAGAATACTGGCACTAAAATATAACAAGATGAATAGTATTCACGTTTAAACAATAATTATTATATAAAATGGAATGCAAAATAAATTGAATTACGATATAATCAAAAATATATCTAACAGACAGCATTACATTGCTGTAATACATGCTTAAATGCATAAGATTTTAATGTACTTTTTAAAATATTAACATAATTATTTTATGCAACATATTATATTTTTATATTATTATTTGCTCCTGAAAACTATTCACCGCACTATTATTTTATCGACAGTATCCACAAATAACTAACATTATTTAAAAATCACATAAAATCAACAGTTAAAACTTACAATTTAAACTAACTACGTTATTTAAATTCAAACTAATCGATATCGATAAACCAGTTGATAAAAACGAATTAAAATAACTTTCACAATGTGTTAAAAGCGATATGTTTTCAAATTTACGAAACGATTAATTGTAACGATACATTTTGATTTATCGACATCGATAAATTTTGGAATATCCCTACGTAAGCCTCTTACGCGTCACTGAAGTACCTCGGACTGATAGCGCCTTTCCTGAAACGGCAAAATAAGGAAAATATAAGAAAATAGCTAGTGATAAGTGTTAGTTTGGTAACTTATTAATAATTATAGAAATATATGTAATTTACAAGAGAATAATAAACACGTGTTTCCAGAAAGTTTACTCAGAGGTGCACGCATAGTACACACGCATTTGCCCAGTCTCTTCTTTTCGTGTGGTTAGTGACTAACCTGGTGTCAGAGTTTTAATGCTGCCCATGGACCTCTGACTTAGCTTCACATACCTACTGTTGAGAAATATCTCTCAGGCATGTTATGTTTCAACTCTCGTGTGATATGGGGCGAGTCTATTGCCATTAACCGGGCACAAACTGAGGGTCAAGGCAGCTACTGAGAAATTCCAGATAGAAAAACACAGTAACACTCAGCTCGACCTGGGAATCGGACCCAGGACCTCATACTCAAGCAGGAGCTTTAGACGAGGCAGTCTAAATAAATGAACATTTTATACAATAATATTATATTAATTTAAGTACCTAATAATGATAGAAATTATGATAATAATGAACAACATATTTATATTATGTTCGCAAATGATAGTACAGTCAGCGTTTACCTAATTTATTAGAAGGTTAAAATAACACAAAGCAGCTAGTCATATTAGATTGATGAGATTAAGATAGATAAAATTAGCAATGATAATGATTTTTAATGACAGAATAGTCTTAATGAAATGAAATAAGGTTTCCTTAAGTAGAACTTAGAGACACTTCATTTCATGCAATTTTTAATTACATATTCAGAAACTAGATGGCACCTGTTGATTGATCACTGAGAAGAAACGTCGAAACTAGCTCAGAGGTTATTATCTTAAAATATCCAAACATTGTATTACTAAGATTTAATACAAGTCTAACAATGCAGGAAGATTCGAAGAAAGAGCCTTTGCAGTTTTTAGTTGACTTGTTGCTTAACCTGATGAATTAGATTAGGTATAATAAATTCGTGATATAATTGTAAAAAAAAGGAATTGGTAGAGACTTACAGTGGTATTAAAAAGAGCTAAAAGATAATAGGGATGTGATGAATAAAGTGACGGAAGAGGGTAGTGATGTACCAATTGTTATAATTCATAAAGATACAGGCAAAATTGTGATAATCCGGTAAATGAAGCAAAATAAAGTAGAATGAAAGGAAAACTGGATTGCTAACTAAATAATCATTAATTCACTAATTGAATTATCGTTAATGAAGTTAAAATAATTTATAGGATGAGAAAGGACATAAAAGTTAAAACAAATGAAGTGTTAGTGTTAGTAATTTCCATACCATTGTGCACAAGCGCTAGTGAGGTGCTGTGCCGGCTACACGTTGGTAGTGTACCTGTAAGGTTAGTGGTTATAACAGTGATAGGTTAGTTATATACATCAGAGTTAGAAACATTGAGGTTAGTAGAGAAAAGAGGTTATTTACAAGTCTTGGAAAAATAGTTTTGAAAGATTCTAGACGAAAGTTACTCAAACTCAAATTAAAGCATTTATTTCCAATAAACCAATTACAGGCACTTTTGAATTGTCAAAGAGTCGGTCAGCCAAAAAAAAATTAAGCTAGTTGACGATTCCAAAGCAGTAAGTGCCTATGGAGAAAAACGGGCAAGAAACTCCACGGACGCTCTTGATTGATTGATTGGTGGCCCAGTAGAGCAACGGTGGCCCAGTAGAGCAACGGTGGCCCAGTAGAGCAACGGTGGCCCAGTAGAGCAACGGTGGCCCAGTAGAGCAACGGTGGCCCAGTAGAGCAACGGTGGCCCAGTAGAGCAACGGTGGCCCAGTAGAGCAACGGTGGCCCAGTAGAGCAACGGTGGCCCAGTAGAGCAACGGTGGCCCAGTAGAGCAACGGTGGCCCAGTAGAGCAGCGATGGCCCAGTAGAGCAACGGTGGCCCAGTATAGCAGCGATGGCCCAGTAGAGCAACGGTGGCCCAGTATAGCAACGGTAGCCCAGTAGAGCAACGGTGGCCCAATAGAGCAACGGTGGCCCAGTAGAGCAACGGTGGCCCAGTAGAGCAACGGTGGTCCAGTAGAGCAGCGGTGGCCCAGTAGAGCAACGGTGGCCCAGTATAGCAGCGATGGCCCAGTAGAGCAACGGTGGCCCAGTATAGCAACGGTGGCCCAGTAGAGCAACGGTGGCCCAGTAGAGCAACGGTGGCCCAGTAGAGCAACGGTGGCCCAGTAGAGCAACGGTGGCCCAGTATAGCAACGGTGGCCCAGTATAGCAACGGTGGCCCAGTAGAGCAACGGTGGCCCAGTAGAGCAACGGTGGCCCAGTAGAGCAACGGTGGCCCAGTAGAGCAACGGTGGCCCAGTAGAGCAACGGTGGCCCAGTAGAGCAACGGTGGCCCAGTAGAGCAACGGTGGCCCAGTAGAGCAACGGTGGCCCAGTAGAGCAACGGTGGCCCAGTAGAGCAACGGTGGCCCAGTAGAGCAACGGTGGCCCAGTAGAGCAACGGTGGCCCAGTAGAGCAACGGTGGCCCAGTATAGCAGCGATGGCCCAGTAGAGCCAAAACTATAATTTTACTTGGAGCGACTGCCTTTCTGACATCCTGAGGAAACCGGCATGCTTGAGAGATATTTTTCAACAGCATGTGA
This sequence comes from Hyppa rectilinea, assembly GCA_951799385.1. Classification (NCBI taxonomy): domain Eukaryota; kingdom Metazoa; phylum Arthropoda; class Insecta; order Lepidoptera; family Noctuidae; genus Hyppa; species Hyppa rectilinea. Next base: position 1,383,152 of record OX637324.1, on the reverse strand, counting down.
AGCTAATTACAAGCCCATGGGCAGCATAAAAACTCTGACACCAGGTTTGTCACTAATCACACGAAAAGAAGAAGCTTCGGACTACCCATAATTACTGTCAAAGATCTATAAATGACAGCCGGCACCAATGGCTTAACGTGCTTTCCGAGGCACGGACGGGTCTTGATAGGTAATGGATTGTCACCCATCCACAGACCGACCTGTAAAATAGCTGTGTATAAAAGATATTTTTGTAATATACCGCATGAGCAGGCTTTCTGCCTATACAAATACTCGTTACCTTTGCTAACGTACCGATTTGATTACCTCTAGCGATACAGATTTTGTTTATTTTAGAATTTGGTTGAAATACATTAGATTATTAGCGTTTTCCCGAATTTTCTATAATTGCCTATATGTTTTTTGATTTTAACCATCGTTTCCTCTTGATGTTTACTGAACTATTTTTACATAGAGCTAATATCGATTGACAGTCAACAGTGATAGCCTAGTAGAGTGATCGTCGGACTGCCAAGTCATAGGTCTCGAGTTCGAACCCAAGGCACGCATCTCTGATTTTTCAGATTCATGTGCGTATTGTAAAATTATCACTTGCTTAAAAATCGTTAAAGGAAAACATCGTGAGGCAACCCGCATGCTTGAGGGATATTTCTCAACAATATGTGAAGCTAGGTCAGAGGCCCATGGCCAGCATAAAAACTCTGACACCAAAAAAAAGAGATATCAATTAACTGAATATAATGTTGTCGGTAGCCAGTTTGATGCAGAAAACTCTCAGCAAATTCAGGTTCAAATAAAATCACCTAGAGTTTCGAAAGCTAACTTCATTTAACGTCATGGTTATAAAATGAATATGTAAACACGATTTTTGTTTTTTTTAATTAGCCTGCACCGCTCCATCACTGAGCAAAATCGGTCCAGACATCCTTTCCAAGAGCCACCTAGAACCATTTCTTGTGTTATGCGATTATGTCATCTCGCCACCTCTTCATGGGTCGGCCTCGGCGGCGTCGTCCATCCTCAAGCACCCACCTTGTTGAGACAGTGGTCCAGCTGTCACTATGCGGCTAACGTGACCCGCCCAATCACATACCATTTCAGCGTCTATGACCCGTTATGGCAGCTTCTTTAGCTACATCACATCACTTCTTTACTTACACACACACAAAACACACTAAATATTACACTGCAAACTCCAACTAGAACATGGTTGCGAAAATATCTTACGATGATCCAAAAGTAGCTAATAACATTTATAAAATTGTATAACACCATTTATAGTACATCAGTTATTTACTATTTGTGTAAGGAAACTTAGATTTTACTTATGTATACGCATTTGAGTGTGATGCCTGAGATACAGGATTATTCCTAGTTCAGGTAGAACCCTATTATTATATACCTCTAGTTTTATGGCACTATATTTGTAAACATTTGTACAAAACAATTTTCAATAAACAATTTCAAATACACAAAATCTAGGAGCGCAGCGCTCGTAAACAAGGTAAAAACAAGAAAAATTGTTTTAAAAGTTTAGAAAGCCCATACCCATTACGTATGTGGAGAGGTACCTGGCTAATTTATTACCTAGCAATATTTTTTTTAAAATACAAAGTTCATTATATGAAACCAGCCGGTTTCTTTAATACAAAAACCAAACGGCACGGGCAAACCAGCTGGCAAAACCCAGTTCACAGCAAGAAACCGTGAGATAGGCCCTTCAGATAAATCCGCAATACTCGAGGTCTTCGTTGATTGTGATCGCCCCCCCCTGCCCCCCCTTCACTAATAAGATAGATACAGAAGGCCAGTTCCTTAAAAGTGGGCACAAAATAATAAAATAAATAATAATCAGTTATTCGATCCAGCCTATCCCTTGTTGTTTTCCCCTAGTGACGCCCTAAGTCGTGGCCCGTACCCAACAGGGGTGCCCTTTGCATCTAGTCACGTAGTTTCGTAGTAGTATGCGTTTCGAGAACTACAGTTTATCTTCGGCATTACAAACGCGCGATGATGAGGTCTAATAATAGGTATGCTACAAAATTGAAGACTCTATGCGGTTCAAAACAACCTTTGACTGACAAATGACGATCTGAGACTGGAGTAGTTAACCCGAGGGAGAGGAACCTTCATACAAACGCACACGCAATGATATTTATGCAATAATACAAAACGAACAAAACTTAGCTACGACGCGAACGACGCTTTTTAAAATGTGTCTTTTTAGAAGCGTCGTTCGTTATTTGGCCTTGGTGAAGAGCGTACCATATTCACACATCAAAATAATGCCTTTTTTTATGCTGGGCAATCATTCAATGACTTCTCCCGCTCTGGGTGGAGCGGAAGGGAGTGTCAGACTCTTTCTGACTAAAACCCATCCATGTTCCTTCCATGGCCCTTTATGTTGCGGGGTAGCGGTAACCCTTTCGGACAATCCCGCTTACACGGTAGGCTTAGCCCTAAAGGGCCCCTTCATATGCTGACATCTCTTTGAGGCGCGCGTGGAACATATACGCACCGTCCGGTACGGGCGTGGTTCTGATCGGACGGTGAGCCACCCATTGCTCACCGCCCGCAGGCCCGCGCCTACGGTGTCTAAATAGGCCCAAGTCACCATTAATGCCAGACAAGTAAATCCTGACGCTAGTTTTCAACTGGACTTACCGAAGCGTAAAACTTTCTGATTTAACTGTACGAGAAGCGTGTCTATGTGTGCGTGCGTTTTCGCTCGTCGTATGGTACCGACCTTCTGGAAGACTCTATAGTATGGTATCTTCCTCCCAGCCTCATCTATGTACCTAACTAACAATTTGTTTCCAATTATGTGGATGCGAAGACTTTAAACAACGTCTGAGGAAGATTGTTTATTGGATAGTTAATATTATTCCCGGAATTGTTCCATAGTAAGGTAAATTTTTTGTTATGTTGTTTAACGTTCTTCGTCGTTCTCACGTGATTAATAATTATATTATGAATGACTAGCTTATTCACGCGACTTCGCACGCGCTTAATTCGTAGTAAAACAATTCCCCTTTCCCTGTGTTTATTTACGACTTCGCATTAGAAATCTTGAAATTATCAGTGGTTCTCTAATATATTAAGCATGTTATTATACATATTAACCTTCGTCTTGAATCACTCTATCTATTTAAAAAAACTGCATCAAAATCCGTTGTGTAGTTTTAAAGATCTATCATACATACAGACATTAGGACAGACGCGGGATGTATTGCTTTATACTATGTAGTGATGTAACCATATTTTGTTTAAAAGACTGTACGTGGAGTTTCTTGCCCGTTCTTCTCCTGGTACCTACTGATTTAGAATGGGCATCTAGCTTCATTTTTCTGACCGACCAACCCTATGACAATTCATAGTGCTATTATTGGTTTATTTGAAATAAATACTTTGAGTTTGGGATATAGAATTCTAGTTGCTATGTGATTTGTTATAAGGTACTTATTCTAATTAAAATTCGAGGCGATCTTTTAGAAGTAGGCATTCATTGACGATTGTTATTTCTTGTGGTATTATACATTAGGAGTGAATTTCACCAATTAAACTGAACGCGATCAGAATTTTTAAACCGTGTTTAAGTCATTAACTGCCACGCAACAGACACAATAGAAAAACTATTGTTCGCGGTCACCGGTGACCGCGTTGGCGCTCAACGTGTTAAAAGCTATAAGTGTCGTTTTTGCTGCGTTATTGCTGATCGCGTTCAGCTTTATTGGTGAAAGTCACCCTTATTTAGTATGTGAAGAGTTTTTAATACTCGTAAAACAAGAAACAAATGAATTAAAAACAAACCAGTCTGACCGAATGCAGCTGAATACCAGTATTTTACATGGAGCGACTGCCTATCTGACCTCCACAACCCAGTAACTGGGAAATACGATACCCCTTGGTAAGACTGTCTGCCAGATTTTCGAGCTTCTGACGACCCGTAACGACGTCAATAGCTAGTAGATACATAAAATAATACAAAATACCTCACCTGGCCTACCAATAGACATCGTAAAAGTAAAACAAACTAGTTTTATTGTATTTTCTAATCAGCAAAACTTCAGTTATTTATTACAACAGTTCTAAAGTGTTAATTTATCTTTGGCATTCTGATTACATACAGTTATAATAACCTAAGCTAACACAACGATACAAACTTTAAAACTAAAATAGCAAACGAAGCCCTTATCTTAAAAGCTAAAAGTAAAATATATTATACGTCTTAATTATTACATAATATTATGAAATATTTTTACTAAATTAATTCAGACACGTAAAATAGACGTAAAGATTTTGTCATTTCAATCCATTTGTCAGACGTTTTACTCTAGCACCCTCATCATCTGCCTAGCCTTTTCCCAACTATGTTGGGACGGCTTCCAGTCTGACCGAATGCAGCTGAATACCAGTATTTTACATGGAGCGACTGCCTATCTGACCTCCACAACCCAGTAACTGGGCAATACGATACCCCTTGCAGTCTGTAGACAGTATATTGCTAAAGGGCGGTCAATACTCTGGGTGGAATGCAATAACGCATTCAGGATGCTGCTGTGGCTGCCTCCGTTTTGCAGCGCGTCCGCCATGTTCATGGAGCCACGCACAGATGGTTTCGCGGCAATTTTACGGGAGAAAGAGGCATCTCATCTCATCATGAGACGCTGCATAGAGTGCGAGTGAGTAGTAACATTATCCTGGGTGTGATAGTGGATAAGTATGGCTTTCCGTTCTTCAAACATGAACATTTAAAAGCTAAATATTCATTAGAATATGTACAAAATTAATATGTATAAAGATCAAAGAGCATAAAAAAATTCGTCCACATCAGTGTCAACGGGAAAAGTTCCCAAAAGACTGGCAGCATTGCCGCGCTGTATGGCAATGCTGATTCTTTGACCAAAAAACAGGCCAGCCCTCTGATCACGTTAAAAGTCGAGCAACCGCTTAGCGATGTCTCGAAAAACAAAGTAGGCACTCGGATCCCATGGCCCGAGTGTTTCCATCCCAATCGGCTTGAACATATAAGTCCCGCAATAAGTGTGGTTGAACTAACGTAGTTTTAAGCACAATTTTTACTAACAAAATGAATCATGTTGTCTGAAATTAATAAATCAAATAACAAAGATTATAAAATATTTTCTCCAACATGAGAAACTCTTTAAATTCAGAAGATATTAACATAAGTATTGCTAGGAATGCGATAGAAGTTAGACCACTAGATTCTTAAATTCAGTTCGCTAGTCAGCATATACTTTGCCGGGTAAGCGGGATTGTCCGAAAGGGTTACCGCTACCCCGGAACAGAAACGGCTAAGGAAGGAACATGGATGGGTTTTAGTCAGTTAAAGTCTGACACTCCCTTTCGCTCCACCCAGAGCGGGAGAAGTAATTGGATGATTTCCCACTCTCAAATAAAAAAGTCAGCATATACTTACAACAATAGCAGATACAATACGGTCGTAAATTATTACTAAAAAGGTAAAGAATAATTAATTGACGCGTTAACACGTCTTGATTCATGTTCACAATGACTCATTTGCAACCTTAAAAGTACTGGAATCTTTTAATACATTAAAGGTTTTCATTGATTAATATACATGAGAGCAGAATGGCCCGGTGGAGACGACCGAGTCTCACAAACAGGTCCCACGTTCGAACCCAAGCAGGCACTTAACTTTGAGAAAAGTATTTCATCAATTGGGTATTTGAAAGGGTAGTCAACACCGTTACTTTTTATGAACTGTCAAAACGCGGCATTTGTACGTGATTTGTATGAAATATAACAATGTGACGTCACACATTTTTAGAATCAAATGGAATACTTATTCGCATTAAATACATTTTTGCATAATATTTAATTTATGTACAGTGATTGAAGTTTTTAAGACGAGCGCTCTTTTATCTATGTGATGTCATATTTTATTTTTGACCGATTCAAATAGTCAATTCTGCTCACAAAGTGGAGAAGAACACAACATCGTGAGGGAAACTACTGGCATCCTAGAACTTGGAAGAATTTGTTATTCACCAACCCGCACTGGACCCGCATGTTAGTTTATGACCCACTCCCTCTCATACAAAGACGAGTCCTGTGTCCCAGCAGTGGGAATATTGTAGGCTGATTATGATATTACACTTACGCAAATCACACTTTTGTGTCCACTACTACAAATGCATGTCCTGGCTTTTTCCTGGCACGTCCAGCATATCCTGCGCTGTCAGCTATACTGACTTTGTAGTATCATCATCATATTTGACACGGTTGGCGCAGTGGTTGAGCGATTGACTTCTGCGCAGCATGTCGCGGGTTCGATTCCCGCACGGAACAAATATTTGTACGACCTGCAAGTATTTGTTACGGGTCTGGGTGTTTTTCTATCTATAATATGTAGCTATGTATTTACAAAAAAAAAATGTATTTAAGTAGTTTATCAGCCATCTCGTTACCATAACACAAGCATTAGGTTGCTTAGCTTGGGACTATATGGCGTTGTGTGAAATGTCCAAGGATATTATTATTATTTTCGTATCTGCTCTGGTTGATCCGGGAATAGTTTTAGCAGAAACTCTATACTTTCTCATCGCATAGAGTGGCTCAAAGATAGTTAAACATCTTCATTGTAGCTTTGTAATAGTCATCTTCTTCTACAAACACATAATACTGATATTCAGCTGCATCCGGTTAGCCTGTATTAATCCTTACGTCTCGTTCAGTCTCATCTTACGATAACTTTCTTTGGTTATGTTAAAGGAGAACTCTTTTCCAATATTTACGAGAAAACTCGGCTCTCAAAAACCAATACTGCTATGTCGGTCCAACGGTTATTTCATCTTCCATATCAAACTTTCGATTTAAAATAAATATTGTCACATATCCGAAGTCGAATATCCGAAGATTGTTGTTAAGTAATAACAGCCGCACGGATCTATCCATCAGGTTAAGCTACGCTAGCCGGTTTGGTCCGTGGATGGGTGACCATCTTTACATATCGAGACTCCTCTGTGCCTCGGAAAGCACGTTACACCGTTGGTCCCGGCTGCCATTCGTGGATTTTGACAGTCGTAACGGGTAGTCAGAAGCCTGAAAGTCTGACAGCCAGTCTTACCAAGGGGTATCGTATTACCCAGTTACAGACTGGGTTGTGGAGGTCAGATAGTCGCTCCATGTAAAATACTGGTATTCAGCTGCATCCGGTTAGACTGGAAGCCGACCCCATCATATTTGGGAAAAAGCTAGGCAGATTGATCCGAAGTCTCGTTTTTAAAACCTCATCCATTACAGCAACATCATATATTATGAATTTCACTGCCAACATCGTTCAAGTATTTTTCTATTACGGGATTAAATCATATTACGATTTCCTTTGTTCCGTAAAATTGTGTGAAATTACACCTTTTTCTTGTTGTTTTTCACGTTAACACTTCACATTGTCTTGTTGACCTTGACATTTTCCTCAATATTAGTCACATTATCACTATTAGAAGTCACATTAGTTCTATCACCAATCATATCAATGTTCTCTTCACCACTTTCAGTCAAATTCACTTCTCTTATCTCAACATAATCATCATCACTAAATATACCATCACTAACAAGTCTTTCTCTAAGATAATTATCGTTCAAATTGGCGAAAATCGTCTGATCATTTTCTATATCTTCATTGCAGCATCTTCGAAAGAACACATTTATGACTGGTCTTCCATAAATGGTACTTAATACTGCCACTAAAACAAGTGACACTAGTACGCAGAATGTGAGAAATCTAAGCCACATGGTACCGTTTGGTGACAAAGACGTGAGTGTACTGAGCGTCATTCTTATTTAAAAACGTAATACGCTGATTGTTCTGTTATTGAGTATCGGTTTGTCAGACTTGCGACTTTTTTGTCGGAGAAAAATGTTGCGACTTTTATCATTGTTCCTTGAACAATTTTTTCAACTTACCTTCTCATGGTCTGGATATCTTTATCATTACTTTTATATCAAAACCTAAAATAGAAAGTTATTAATCATTACAAACTTTTTAAGTACTTGAAATTTTCGAACCGTTTTTTTTCTGTTTTTGGTTTAGGGTGGAAATTAACAAATGAAGCGGCAGGGAGTGTCAGACTCTTACTGGCTAAAACCTGTAGGTATATTTCTTTTTGAGCTCTTTATGTTCCGGCCTAGCGGTAACTCTTTCGGACAATCTCAATGATCCCAACAATGTTGGGGACGGCTTCCAGTCTAACCGGATGCAGCAGAATACCAGTATTAGACAGGAAGAGACTGTCTCTAAACCCCAGTCACTGAGTAGTATGATACCTATTAACAAGAGTGGTTGTCAGATTTTCGGATCTCTAACTATCCGTAACGACTGTCAAAGATCTGCTAAAGAGATCCGGAACTAACAGTTTATCGTTCTTTCCGAGCCAATGAGGGTTTCAATATGTAATATATGGTCACCCATCCACGAAGCAACCTCGTCAAGCATGACCTTCGACTCTTAAAGCTGTTATTATTTGTCCACAAGCCTCTTAAAAAATATATCCTCCTGTACACGAATATACTCAAATAAATCAACAACCTATTTTCTGCAGAGAATTCAAGGAATTCTCAACGAGGAAAATCTGCTAAAAACATTAATAGTTAAGAAGGTAATCTATTTAAGGAATATAATTGAATGATTCGCTTATTTTTTTAACAACCGGGCTGACCTTTAGCCAGTAATAGCAATGTTAAGCTAGATATTAATACCATCCATGTTCCTTTTTAGAATTTCCCAGAAATACAAGCAGGATATTATTTTCTTTTTGTTAGAAAAATACTTCTTTTATCTGGGAACAAAAATAGATGTGATTGGTTCAATTATATTCTTGATTCAACCATAAAAAAAAATATAGCGACGTGACTTGGGGAGCGACAAGCCGAAACAGACGACACGGGCCTGGACCGCTATATGCCATTAATCGCTGCGACAAATCGCACTTTGCCGCCCGACTGCCCAAACTATTGACGTCTTCAATATCGGGTTCGGAATAAATGAAGCATGGCTGTACCATTTGTATTCACTATGCGCCCGTCCGCCATATTTCAAACGTGTCTGCCTACACCCAATGCATATTAATAGCGTGATGATAAAAGTGTGAGCTGTTGTTTATACGGAAGGGGAAAGGGTATCAGGAAGATATTTTGTAGACTGTTCACAGTTCCGTGTGTTTAAATTTATCTTCTTTTGTGTTCCTGTGCCGACTTCGACTTACAAGCGTAGGTCGTGGCATCCAGACAGCCGCTTTACTTTGTGTAACGTGAGGTACAGAGGCCAGCACATAAAGTTACCACAATCTGTCAAATTTCTTTGATAGTATTTCAACTTTATTGCAAAGACATAAGGTTCATTTTTAATTTAGAAAAAAAGACAGTTAGGAATAGCTTGATGTGCTGGCGTCTGTACACAGGAGTGTCGTTTTTTTGAGGGTGGGAAATCATCCATTGATCCCTTCTGGGTGGAGCGGAAGAGAGTGTTTTACTGACTAAAACCCATCCATGTTCCTTCCTTAGCCCTTTATGTTCCGGGGTAGCGGTAACCCTTTCGTACAATCCCGCTTACCTGGAAAGGAATGTCCTAGAACAAAAAATTAAACCATTTGACATCAACGAACCCGGTTTGAGCCTGCGGTAGGTTATAGCCCACTCCTTCTAACAGAGAGGGAACCAGCTGTGGGAACATTACGCTATGCTGCGCTCACCTCAAATTAATTGGGATAAAGGGAAAAAGATGATTTAACAGTGAACGTCTACATGTCGTTTTGCACGTAGGCACCTACGTACAGAGGCCAGCACATCAAGTTACCACAATCTGTCAAATTCAATCTGTCTTTGATAGTATTTCAACGTTATTGCAAAGACATAAGGTTCATTTTTAATTGAGAAAATTTGTCAGTTAGGGATAGCTTGATTAAGCGGGATTGTCCGAAAGGGTTACCGCTACCCCGGAACATAAAGGGCTACGGAAGGAACATGGATGGGTTAGAGTCAGTAAGAGTCTGACACTCCCTTCCGCTCCACCCAGAGCGGGAGCAGTCAGTGGATGATTTCCCAGCCTTAAAAAAAAAAAAAAAAAAAAAAAAAAAAAAAAAAAAAAAAAAAAAAAAAAAAAAGGGATAGCTTGATGTGCTGGCGTCTGTACAAAGCCCACTACATCAAGCTACCCCAATATGTTAAATGTCTTTCATAGACTTTCAACTTTATGACAAAAGAATAAGGTTCATGTTTAATTGGAAATATTTTACAATTAGGGATACCTCGTTGTGTTGGCGTCAGTACCTATTTATCTAATTGGTTATGCAGGTACCTACACGTAGTCTGTGATCATATTATAATAATGAAAATTAACATTTCAATGATTATTATTTCTCAGAATCATTCATTACGAATGATTGATATAGGAAACTGTAGCGATTTATTGTCCTATTAGTAAGTTATATACGTTTTCAATCTCATTAAGAAAAAACGGTGTATTGCCTAGAATAATAAACGAAAACTTATTACAATTTCATTACTTAGGATCGTAACATTATTTATACATACTTAAATTAAATGACTATCTAACTAACTATAAATACAAAAACAAGAAGCATCGCTGTCGTCCGGAAACGTGCGCAGAAGACTTGCAGCATTGCCACTTTGAATGGCAATGCTAATTCTTTGGCCTAAGAAAAATCCAGCCCTCTGTTCTGGTATACATTTGCACCTATTTGTGTTAATATTACCCTGGCCTTATTGGTCTCAGCGGCATTGTCCGAAAGGGTTACTGCGATGCCGAAACATAAAGGGCTAAGGAAGGAACATGGATGGGTTTTAATCAGTAACAGTCTTTTTTTTTTTTTTTTTTAAGGCTGGGAAATCATCCAATGACTGCTCCCGCTCTGGGTGGAGCGGAAGGGAGTGTCAGACTCTTACTGACTAAAACCCATCCATGTTCCTTCCGTAGCCCTTTATGTTCCGGGGTAGCGGTAACCCTTTCGGACAATCCCGCTTACCCGGCAGGATCAGTAACAGTCTGACACTCCCTTCCGCTCCACCCAGAGCGGGAGGATTCATTTGATGATTTCCCACCTTCAAAAAAAAAAGGATACTATGCAACGCATACATCTTTTTGCTCCGATAAGCTCTAGTCGTAACAGGAGCCACTTATACCTGTGCCTCGGAGACAAACCGTAGCTCGAGCCTCAAAAAAACCGACCTGCTCAGCAGTACTTACTAAGTTTATGGAGACAAATCACTACATAGTATAAAACAAAGTCGCTTTCTCTGTCCCTATATCCTTAGGTATGCTTAAATCTTTAAAACTACGCAACGGATTTTGATGCGGTTTTTTTTAATAGATAGAATGATTCAAGAGGAAGGTTTATGTGTATAATTTGTCGAAATATTATGCGGGCGAAGCCGCGGGTGGAAGCTAGTACCTACTAAACCATTATAAGAATTGATTAGACATGCAGAACGTCAAGGAAAACCCACAGCCTGTTCAATGTCAGACATAACCAAACGATTATAAAAAAACAAAGGATGAGCTAGTCACCAGTGGCGAAGCTGTAATTTTTAGTAGATGGAAGCCGTAGAAAAACTTGTTCATCATCATAATCATGCCTATTCCAGTCCACTGGTGGACATAGGCTTCTCCAGCTGCACGCCATTCATCTCGATTCTCGGCAACTCTCATCCAGCTATTACCAGCCATCCAACGTAGATCATCGCTCCACCTCGGCTTTTTGGAACGAAGTTTCTTATCGAGAGTTTTGGAGTAAAATATGATCAATATTTTTTGATTCGTTAATTTTAAATCAGTTTTTTTTTTGAGGGTGGGAAATCATCAAATGATCCCTCTAGCTCTGGATGGAGCGGAAGGGAGTGTCAGACTCTTACTGACTAAAACCCATCCATGTTCCTTTCTTAACATTTCAAGGTAGCGGTAACCGTTTCGGACAATCACGCTGTCTCCACCTAGGCTGAGGGTGTCACAGCTTACTTTTGCCGATTCGCGATCTCCACTCAAGAAAAAGTTGTTCAGTACTTATAACCTTAAATAATTCTTTTAATATTCTAAAATTAACGTCAGCTGTGGTTGGAATTATATGTTCTGAACAAAAAAAAAATTTTTGTAACGCTTAAAACCTTATGATGTTTTAAACTCGTTTTAAATATCTATAATGTGATATGATGGTAACAAGAGTAGTTGTTCCGACGGAAAGTTGATAGGAATCGGATTGTATGGAAGCTTCGCCGCTGTTAGTCACATTATCATAGTAATGGGTTTTATCCACATAAACACACATAGGTAACTACTTGCATACAAGTTGGTACAACATTCCTACGACGTTAACAGCACTGCTAGGTGTTTATTCTAAAGGGTTACGTAGTAAATCCTTGGTTAGGAGAAGTCAAGGTAAGTTTACCGCGGTCAGCCCACAGATGGGTGGCAAATACGCCACATTTGAACGCCAGTACATTGATTAGCTATTAGTATTGTTGCAGATTTAGGCTAACAGTATTTTATGTCACAAAGCGACACGCAATTTACTTGTGGCAACCAAGAGTACAAACACGCTGCGAATGTGTGTGTAAGCGCAGGAGCACGTACTGTCTGAAACAACAGCGTCATCACGCTCACACTCACAGCGATTTTGTGTGTACAAACAAAACGTGGTTACCACAAATAAAACGCGTGAAGCTGCGTCAGATAAAAATACTGTACACAATGTTAGGATTCCGGAATTCCATTTCGTTACTCCGCCATATTGGGTTATTTGATTTGATGGTAAGTGTTCTAAAATATCTATGTAGAATAAATAGGCTGTGTGGAATATGCCTAGGGCCGGAGCACATTGTCGGCACGGCACGGCAAAGTATTTTTAGACGAACATAGAAATTTCAACTTTATTTCCATACTGTTAAGTTATATTCTCATTCGTCGCCTAAATATACCTTGCCATAACATGGCGCTAATGGGGGCCCAGCCTTATTTTCATATGCGGCTGAACCTGAGTCTACTAAGGAATAAAGGCGAATGGGCTCTGGCGACGCGGCGTGGCTTGTAGGCACGTCGAACAATCTATGTCTCACTGATGCAGGCATATTTTACCTGGGCACAAAGCTGCTAAGGTAAAACCGCAGACATACCACTGTCCACTTTTCATCCTTATGCCTTAAGTAATAAGATTCAAAATCGATCAACCGTCAATGTGAGCCTGAACATCAAGAGTCAATTGCATATGTACAATCACGAACCCGATGTACTCCTATGCATTTCAACGCCTCTCAAAGTCATAATCATACACAACACTTAAGCATATTTATATCTCCCATTGCCTTTAATTCTGGATCATTTGGACCGAAATCCGGCCATATCTGGACATCAGCCAACTGTAATGACTGACTACCGTATCACATTGGCTGTTGGCAACTGTTTGGTAACATTACTACCAATATGCGAGCAACTGTATGGCATATCGATACGCCCAGATTAACTGAATGCCTTACTTATTTTATCTACTGCCCTGTGCACGTTGATAATACATTATTTTTTAGCGCCCCCATTTTTCACCTACTTCTTCTTTTCGTGTGGTTAGTGACTGACCTGGTGTCAGAGTTTTTAAGCTGCTCATGGGCCTCTGACTTAGCTTCACATGCTGTTGAGAAATATCTCTGAGACTTGCTGGTTTCCTCACGATGTTTTCTTTCACCGATTTTTAAGTGAGTGATAATTATACAATACGCACATGAATCCGTAAAATCAGAGGTGTGTCTTGGGTTCGAACTCGAGACCTATGACTTGGCAGTCCGACGGTCACACCACTGCTGTCACCTACTTAAAAACCACTATCTAGATGAAATTACAAATTGTTCCCAAGGCCTCTACATAATGCCCCCATTTTGATTCCGAATCTCTTACTCTTAACCCTTTAGGTCTGCAACGCCCAAAAGGGGGCTTTATCGCTCGCTTTGGGAAAGGCTGGATGAAGCGAAAAGTATGAAAGTGACAGATCTTTTTAAACGTCAAAACTGATCCAAGATCCATAGCGCCAAATCTTCGCCACTGTCTACTATTTTAGCCGTGCGTTTTAATAACGACTCCATGTACCAGAAAACCCGGCCGATCACCTTTGCCAATACTTCATATTTGCTTACAGGATACTCTTCCCCCTCTTACTTACTATCTTCGACCAAAGGAGCATCTCCCTGAAGGGTGTAACCTTTTGTGGTCCACTTGAAAGTCCCTGAACACTCTTCGGACACAAGTGGGAAGATGTAACTCCTATTTGGTAAAGTGGGGCTACCTGGATGGTACAGCTTAAGGGATGGACATGGAGCTATGTCACAAAGTATGCTCCACCTCCTATCCTGCCCTCTGCCTCCCAAAACATGCAGCTAAACAAGATATGAAATACAGTAGTGCCAGTGGCATAAAAAATAAAAAGAAGTGTTATAGCAGCGACACAGGAGTGAAACTATAAACTGCTCAGAATCACACCTGTCCGTTAAGGCATACGAACTGATTTCAGACAATATAAATAGGTACTAACTCATTAAGTACTTTCAATCAGTCACATAGCCTATTATAGCCATTGTCTTATTACTTATCCGAGGCCCTAGATACCACCAAAGTCTAGTGCAACACAACAATTGGGTATTTTGGAAAGGGTAGTCAATAACGTTACTTTTTATGATTGGTCGTTTTCTATGGGATTTCGTATTTTATTGTTTACCGTTTCAAATAGTCAATTCTTTCTTGAATTCAGATTTAAAGGGTCATTGAAGAAATAAAACACACATCTACTGAATACCATTTTTAAACATTCCAACTGTATCATTGATCCATTTCAGGTGTTTCGTGAGCGAGGTGTAGTGGACATCCTTGGAGAAACAAATGCCTCGATGAGCTGGGTCCCCGTAGAATATGCCAGTGAGGCACCAGCGGTCTACCTGTCGTGATGCGAAGATCCCACCGTAGCTGGGGCAAAAGGCTACGTCTGGAAAGAGGAATTACTCATGATACCGGACTGCGTGACAACAAAGACCAAGTTATGTTTTTTACGCATAAATATGTATGGTTTTATGCAGGATTCGTTATACCCTCGAAGCATCTTAATGACGAGAAATCAAATATTGTCTGAGAATCAGTACTTTTCGAACGTTGAAATTACAAAAGGCAAGAAGAGAAGAGTTTTCAGTCAGTGCTTTAGCTTTAGCTGACTCCCCAGCAGCACAGCTGTCTACTAAAAACTTTCTCTTTTTCGGAATAGATTAGACTTTTAAATTGATTGATTTCTTTTGTTTTCTAAGAATACGGTTATGCTCATTATTGACGAGCTCGTGGCCAAGTACTAACAGCCGCACTGGTCGATCCATCAGGTTAAGCTACGCTTGCCGGGGTTGGCCGTGGATAGGTGACCATCTTTAGATACCGACACTCCTCCGTGCCTCGGAAAGCACGTTAAGCCGTTGGTCCCGGCTGTCATTTGTGCATCTTAGACAGTCGTAACAGGTAGTCAGAAGCCTGAAAATCTGACAGCCAGTGTTATCAAGGGGTATCCGTATTGCCCAGTATATAGGTAAGTACACGGCTGCATCTGGTTAGACTGGAAGCCGACCCCAACATACTTGGGCAAAGGCTAGGCAGATGATGATGACGGTTATGCTCATTACCTTGTATTTCTCCCCCCCCCCCCTTCCCCTTTTTTAGTGGGAAATTGTCAAATGACTTCTCCCGCTCTGGCTAGAGCGGATAGGACTATCAGACTCTTACTGACTAAAACCCATCCATGTTCCTTCCTTAGCTCTTTATGTTCCGGGGTATTTTACCCATTGAACTAAGCTAAAGCATAAACTTTTCTCGCCAACAGCGTCGCGTCTAACTGGAGTAAGTTAAATGTATTTAAAAGTTTACGTTTGCCTGAAGTTGCTAAGTCATTTATTCTTTTAACAGTACCGTTAAGGTTCTGAAACTAAAGAATTATAACAAACTTACCATTCCCGTAGGTAGCACAGAACACGTCTTCGTCTTTGTCGAAACAGTTACTACTTTTTTCTTTGTTGAAAAATATTGGCACTAGCGCTCCGTCCAGTCCCCATGCGGTGGTCTGTAACGATAATATTAAGCTCATTAAGTTTTTCAACGCCATTGTCACATATACGTGACAAGCAAGCGCATGCCCCGTACGCCAACGACACAAATATATGTCAATGGCAACAACACTATAACAAAAAATAAACGATTAAATCATTACTTTTGTATATATTAATAAAGATATTTGATATATTAATTTTAAGACATGAAACTAATTAAAAGACACCATGGATATTGGGAAATTCACGATAACAAGAAGAAATAAAGTAGCTTGGCGTGGAGGGCACGCGCGTGCGTTTATGCTCTGACACGGTACACGGTGACAGTAGTGTAAAATACAGTTATTCAGCTGCATCCGGTTAGACCTCTCTCTCTGATAGTGAACCCCAATATAGTTGGGACAAGACAGGCAGATGATGATGATTCAGGAATAAGTGGATAAACTCTTTCTTATCTTGATATTATGTCGTTTTTTTTATTTAACTGACTTTGTCATGTTTGGGGGGAAACAAAATAATAGCCTTACTATCCAAATTAGACGAAACAAAAACTTCATTTAATTACATTTTCACAAACTAATTACAAACAGAGCTACCGTCGCATAAACTAGATAAAAACTACTTTATTATATTTCCGACGCCACAAAATTTAAGCCATGGGCATTTAAACTCGAAAGCGGTGGTCAAAATAATTAATTTTATCGCACGTGGCAAGAATCTCAAATGACTATCAAATGCGATTCATACCGGTATATCAAAATGGCGGGCCGCCAAGTTTTATTGCATTTTAATGGTTTGCCGTATGTATAATGAAATGATATGGTTTATGTACTATCCTAAATATTAAGTACTAGCTTTTTCCCGCGACTTCGTCCGCGTGGAGTTCGGTTATATCGCAATATCGGGAGATATTTTTGAGACAAAAGTAGCCAATGTCTCTCCCGGAAAGCAATCTATCCCTCTGGCAAATTTTATTGAAATCCGTTTTGTAGTTTAGATGTGAAAAGGTAGCAAACAGACTGAAAAACAGACAGAGTTACTTTCGAATTTATATAATACTAGCTTCTGCCCGCGACTTCGTACGCGGACCCTGTTGCTTATGCCAGCGACAACGGGGTCGCCATTTATGTTATTTTGTATCATTTTTCCCATTTAAATCTTTTATCACACTGAGCTTTAGTTTTATTTCATTCCGACAACCACCAAAACATACAGTCCATTTGTCATCGTTTTCATTTTGGTAACCGCATTATTATATTCCCCACTTGTCTCTAGAGACCTAGAAGTCAATGCGTAGATACGGTTGGAACTAAAGCACAATTCTCTATCCGTGAACGTCTCCGACTCGCGAGACAATACATGACGTTCACGATCAGCGGTTAGTCGCACATCACGTGCCCCACTTGTCTCTAGAGACCTAGAAGTCGATGCGTAGATACGCTTGGAACTCAAGCGTAATTCTCTTTCCGTGAACGTCTCTGACTCGCGAGACAATACATGACGTTCACGATCAGCGGTCAGTCGCGCATCATATTCTTCACTGGTCTCTAGAGACCTAATGAATACGCTGAGAACGCAGGCGTGCTTCGCGACCCGAAGAGGTTTCCACGGAGCGAGTTGCAGCCTAATGTTCTCGAACAGCATCAAGTCTCTCCTGACGCTCTTCGGTAGATTCTTGGGATCCTATGATCCTCAATCTTTTAGCTCTCTTGGAACATTGGGAAAGATTTGACCTCTTTCTAGGCATGGTCATAGTTTTATTGTGAAGATATCTGATCAATAAAAATCAAAATTAAAATGACTGCTCGGACGGTAGCCTACCCGGTAACGCGGGGCGTTACCGGGTAGGCTACCGTGTCACGAAGATAAATGGAAAAGGAAATTAAACACTCAAACAACATAAGCCCGAAGGCATATTCATACGATAAAATAAAAAAATAAATAGGAGTTTTGACCAGTAGAGTCAAATTTTCAATGATATACCATCGTCATCGAAAATCAGTCCTAAACTGTTACCGCCTTCACCGCGTGCAGGTACTCCCAGCTTATGTTATTTTATAATTACACAGTAAAATTAGTGATAGCTTTGATTTCCACATCAGATGTTTCTGATCTTCGATCTTTAAAAAGTCAACAGGAAATGCCCATCAGATTGAACAACTTTTGCTTAGACGTCATTCCTATATATGTTATAGTGTAGCTAGGCTCTTGGAGTTCCACAACAGGTGTTCCAGATCTTCGATTTTTATAAGTCAACAAAGATTGCTCATCAGATTGAACAACTTGTGCTAAGACTTTATTCCTATATGTGTTATGGTGTAGCTAGGCTCTTGGAGTTCCACAACAGGTGTTCCAGATCTTCAATTTTTATATGTCAACAGAGAGTGCTCATCAAGCTGAACAACTTTCGCTAAGACGTCATTCTTATATGTGTTATGGTGTAGCTAGGCTCTTGGAGTTCCACAACAGGTGTTCCAGATCTTCGATTTTTATAAGTCAACAGGAAATGCCCATCAGACCAAACAACTTTTGCTAAGACGTCATTCCTATATATGTTACAGTGTAGCTGGGCTCTTGGAGTTCCACATCAGGTGTTCACGATCTTCAAATTTATTCTCTCAGCAGAAAATGCTAATCACGTGGAACAATTTTTGCTAAGGTATCATTTTTGTATCTCTTATAGTTTAGCTGGTCTGTTGCGGTTCTGCATCAGGTGTTCAAGTTTCCAAGATAAATTATAGCCTATATGTTGCCCAGACCTAATACCTATACAACAAAAAAAAAATCATTCCAATCCGTTCAGTAGTTCCGAAGATTAGCGTGTACAAACAAACAGACAAACAGACAAACAGACAAACAGACAAACAGACAAACAGACAAAATTTTTTTTTTGGATTCGTGCTGTATTACTGTTTCTAAACCCCCCTCAATTATTATTTTTTTAATATATTCAATGTACAGACACAGTTTTTTTACTGTTTTATTATATGTATAGAATATAGATAAGTAAGAATACGAGTAGTAGCTATGTTTAGTTTGTCTGCTTGTTTATACGTTTGAACGCTCTAATCTCTGGATTTCTGGCACTCACAGTCCAATTAGAATACTTCTTTTTTTATTTAATAGATTTAAAAGGTGTTTACCTATATGGCTATTTAGCATCACGCTACGGCCCATACGAGCCGCGAAAAAAGCGAAGCACTTAATACTGCGGGCGGGAAGTGTGGCTGTTATTTTATTATAATGTGGTGTATATGTCACCGTTAGATTGTAAAGATCGTTAGATTACAATCTATCTAGCGAGATTGTAAACTATCGATAGATTGTGAACCGTATCATCATGATTGCAATTTAACGCTTTAAAAAAACAAAATTCCATCCTGTATAGCATTACAGGATGGAATTTTGTAATGCCACCTGGAGGGAAAGTACTTTAATACTGTAGATAGAAAATGTTAATCAAAGAAAACATTCCTTTATATTTGAATAGAAAGAAAACTGCATTCTAAGATTTTCAAAAATTCGCTTGCCGCACCCGGGAATCGAACCGACTAAAATCTGTAAAAATTAGTTAACGTTAGGATCAATTATAAGGATGAAATCTCTCTAATAAACTTGATAAATTAAGTGATAGCAAAAAAATAATTAATAATAATTCAAATTAAAAAAAAACGTTTACAAAAAGTGTACATGTAGCCAACAGCAAAAAGTTTTCCATACAATTAAAGTGCCTAAAACTAAAACTAAGAAGTTATTATAGGTGGAAGTAATGGTTATTCGGAATTGCAATTTTAGGTAGCGACCAGCCCGATCTAGGTTAATTTAAACCTGTGTTTCAGGCCATCACACACAAGCGTGATGATAATGCTAACTTACCGCAGCTTCTGCAAGGCTGTTCTCCTGGTGAATGCAGGCTGACTGTATGTTGTCCTTGAACTCCACTACTTCCTTCAATACAAGGAGAGCCAGGTCGTTCGACACTCTCCCTTCATCTGACATTGTGAAGTTTGGGTGGATCACTATTGAATCAGCCTGTAATTATTAAAACAATGTGATGCGTTAAAAATTGGTTGTTGATCTGAAGTCGCTCATCATCCTAATAACTTTAAGTATTGTATTATGTTGAATAATAAAAATATATGCAAACAAAGACGTGTTAAGGCAGCTTCTTTCTTTCTTCGTGTGGTTAGTGACTAACCTGGTGTCAGAGTTTTTATGCTGCCCATGGGCCTCTGACTTAGCTGCACATGCTGTTGAGAGATACCTCTCAAGCAAGCCGGTTTCCTCACGATGTTTCCCTTCACCGTTTTTCAAGCAAGTGATAATTATACAATCCGTGCATGATACCGCAAAATCAGAGGTGCGTGCCTTGGGTTCGAAATCCACACTTGGAAATGGTCACGGGCAGGCTATATGTCGCCATAAAAGTACAGACGCCATCACATCAAGCTATCCCTAACTGTCAAATTTTCTCAATTAAAAATGAACCTTATGTCTTTGCAATAAAGTTGAAATACTCTCAAAGAAATTTGACAGATTGTGGTAACTTGATGTGCTGGCCTCTGTACATTGAAATCATAATTTCTTACCTTATGGACTTTTTCTTGGCTTCCAAACGACTGAAGGTTCCCCTTCCCCAAGAAGACCAACATGCTGTCAGGGTCTAAGGTCTTGTTGCCGACGATCATGCACCTGGCATCTTCAAAGAAACGTTACATCATTTAAATAGCTTTGCACACCTAAGTCTACTGAGCAGTCAATCAGTAAGCGTCTGACACTCCCTTTCCGCTCCACCCAGAGCAGGAGGGGTCATTTGATGACTACCCACCATCAAAAAAAAGGCAAGGTTACTTTGGCACCTACACTAAGTGGGCTCACGAGGATTTGTCAGTCAGCTCCGTCAGTATTCTATTCTATTCTACCACCTTACTGACTGGCTAATTTGTATCATGACTTCAGCCATTCTTACATGAGAGAAAGAAGAAAAACACCTGAAAGTAAACTCCAATCTGGGAAGAGGTGTTTAACCCATTAGTTGTTCGCATATTAGAAGCCGTTTGTTTATAAGAGCTCAACGATTTATACAGTGCATTTATTGTCGTTTCGAGAGAACCTATGGGGTTCATCCGACATTTGAGGGGTTAAAGATGGTGACCCATCCACGGACCAACCGCGGCAAACGTAGCCTAACCTGATCGATCGAATCGCCTGCTATTACTAAACCACGGGCTATTTTGGTAGTGTATTACCAGTAAAAATGCCCAATTTAACTAATGCAGTAATTTCAATGTATTTTATTTAAATTGAGCCATATTCACAGGTTCTATTCATTTTCTTTTTCGTCCATACCTTTAATACTGAAGAACACGGAAATGTCATTAGGAGGCAAGCAAACGCTGCAAACGGAAGGAGGTCTGTAATCAAATTAGTGCCTCGCCTCGCCTTGTCCGGGAGGCATTGGGAAAAAATATAAAAAGGCATGGCAGGGGCGAGAGAGGGTTGAAATTTAGAATTTTAACTGAGGTCTTTTTTGGGGAGTGTGTTTGATGCGTTTATTAATCAGTTATGTATGTTGGAGAGTTGAGAAAGTAAATAATATAATTAATCGGAAACGTAGAGAAACTCGGCGCGGTAGTAGGTATGGCTCGTTTTTAACTGACCTCGAAAGAGGTGTGGGTTCTATGTTCGGCTGTATGTATGTTATTTTTATGCATGTTAACTGATTTTTCCGTAAGTACCGTTCAGCGTCCGTGTTTTGTTTGATATAAAAATATATCAAATAAATATTGGGTATCCTTTCGAGGAAGTTTCATACAAATTTGATTATCTTCACTTGAATAATTTTTTACTTCGCTTCAATATTTAATGCACTCCTTTTATCTTGATGTTGTTTTAGTAGTTCAGGTCACTGTTGTTTAAGCGGGATTGTCCGAAAGGGTTACCGCTACCCCGGAACATAAAGGGCTACGGAAGGAACATGGATGGGTTTTAGTCAGTAAGAGTCTGACACTCCCTTCCGCTCCACCCAGAGCGGGAGCAGTCATTGGATGATTTCCCAGCCTTAAAAAAAAAAAAAAAGGTCACTGTTGTTTGTAGCAAGTTTAGTAGTGGATACGAATTGGTGTGGGGAATAAGGGGTAGGTAACTCAAAAAAGTACAATAATAAACAATTTTACAAAAAAAAAACAAACCAACTTCCAAACAAACACTGCAATGTGAAAAATAATTTTGATTTCGGAAATCGGTGTCTTTGGTTTGATATTTTAGTTTTTTTGAAAAGGGATTTTTAACCGTGCCTTACTAACGACACGAAAGAACCCGCTTTCGGGTCAAAAAAAGTTTTACCACATCCTGTATATCTAAGTCCCTGTAACACACGAAATAAATAATTATTTCGTGTTTTACAAAATTAAACATTCATCTATCTATACTTCTTCTTCTTTTCGTGTGGTTAGTGACTAACCTGGTGTCAGTTTTTATGCTGCCATGGGAATCTGACTTAGCTTCACATGCTGTTAAGAAATATCTCTCAGATATGCTGGTTTCCTCACGATGTTTTCCTTCACCGATTTTAAGCAAATGATAATTATAGAATACGCTCATGAATCCTTAAAATCAGAAGTGCGTGCTTTGGGTTCGAACTCGAGACCTAGGACTTGGCAGGCGGTCACACCACAAGGCTATCTCTACTCACCAGTAACAATGACCTTCTCCGTGAGCAGCACCCCGTCGCAGAAGTAGCTGAACTGGTTCGCCAGGTCGCTGTTGGTGACGAAGATAGTTGCGATCCACGGGAACACTGCCTTTGTGAACTCGTGGCAGGAGGCCTCACCGTGGCAGATAGGGTCCGGCTGCGGAAGAGGAGCATTGGTCTTTTAGAAGGTAGGAAGTAGACAAGTGTCATCAGTGATAAGGAACTAGGGTTGTATTTTACGATCAGCAATAAAAATCGATTACTCTTCTATTTTCACATGTCATCGGGAAAGAAATACATAAAAAAATAATTTAAAAAAATAAGGGCGTCTGCTTATACATATATAAAAACCGGCCAAGTGCGCGTCAGAATCGCGCACAAAGGGTTCCTTGCCATTATCTATAAGAACGGCAAAAAAACACATTTTTTGTATGGAAGCCCCCTTAAATATTTATGGAAAATAAAACGTTTTGAGGAAACTTTGGCTCCTAATGATTCAAAATTACCAACCTACATTATGCATATGCATGGTTGATTACTGCAGTTTTCTTCTTTGTGTGAAAAGAAAGTAGCTGGCACTGCAAAGTTTTATAGGTCAGGTTGGTATAGTGACTGCCCAGACAGCAGCAATTAAAAGAATCATCAAAATACCCACAAAAACATTACCATATCATAAAAAGAAGATTCGCAAAAATAAACACCATTTTTTCTGCGAAGCCCTTCCATAATTCAAAACGCGGTGAGCACTCAAAGTAAAAATTAAAAATTCAAATTTCCTCGGCGCCCATTTTGGTATGATGTTTATAGCAATCAATTATGTGTAATGGCTGATTATGACCATCTAACGGGCGATAAAAAACAGACAGAGGTAGGTTGGATTTTAAACTACGATTTCGGCGTGCTGTGATGGCACTGCTGCTGAGGCTGTGGAAGACCTCAAACGGCGAAACTGGTAATCATTTTTCGAGCCGGTTGGAGGCGAAACCCTCGCCGTGGGAAACCCGGAAGGTGCTCATGGTTTATTGACTAGTTGACACTTTCCTTGACCCAAGGGTCGGCTTTTAACTTGACACAAGCTAAGCATTGCCATACAACTCACGTGATAATACTCTCATTTTCTTGGGTACATTATCAGTAGTTTTTCTGAGTTTTTCCTGAAATTTTTCAGTAGCAGCCCAGAGTCTGAATCTGTGCCCAGTTCATCATACAAAGACTCGTCAGAACCAGTTTTGCCCAAGGCTTCATCATCACCTGCCTAGCCTTTTCCCAACTATGTTGGGGTCGGCTTCCAGTCTTACCGGGTGTAGTTGAATACCAGTATTATACATGTCGACTGGCTGTCAGACCTTCACTTCCTTGACCAGAATGACAGCCAGGACCAACGGCTTAATGTACTTTCCAAGGAACGGAGGAGTAACGGCATGTAAAAATGGTCACCCATCCACGACCAACCCCGACAAGCGTAGCTTAACCTGATAGATCGACCCGTGTGGCTGTTATAACTTAGGCACGAAGAAAAAAATATTAAACCAAACATACTAATTATACCGTTCTTTGACTTTCACCAATTAGTTAATGATATAAACTTCGCACAAAGCCATGAATTTCGCCAACGTTTTTCGCGAAAATTGCACAAAAGATGACAAGGACACGGATTGCCACTTACAACTTTGTTCAAATGTTTCCAATAGGTTCTAAGTACTTCCTACCGTTAAACTTGTGGCGTAAAGTTTATATTCTTGTAAGGAAAGTTGCTTGGGACGATATTGGTTGAATTCCTAATTACTGTCAACGGTGCTAAAGACCTGGAAAAAGCTCGGATTCAAACAATTACAGCTGCACAGGTTAAGCTACACTGGCTGCGGTCGGTTCGTGGATGGGTGACCACACATTTCAAATCGAAATCCCTCTGTGCCTTGTAAAGCACGTTATGCTTGGGTCTCAGTGTCATTCGTAGCATTTTGGCAGTGATTACGGGTAATGCGAACAATCAGTCTTACCAAGGGCTATGGTGTAACAAAGTAACTGGTAAAAATCTGATACTAACGACCCGTGAAACCGTGATTCCAAATAATAATAATAATAATTTTTTTTTTTTTTTTTTATTAGTTAAATTTATTTCAGAATTATTTCCATAACTTGTTAGTAACAATGTTCTTAGCCTACGTTAGTAATAGTATAATAACAATGAAAATAAAACAAAACAACGAAAATATTTCAGGCACTTGCTTTCGCGTGTAGGCCTATACAGTGCGCTATTAGTGCGCAGTCCCATCGGCCTGCGCACGCGGCCAGGATGGTGTTGGGGCTGCCGCGCACCCGCGCCATTAAAGACGCTCTTCGCTTGCGTATGAAAGCGTGAAAGCCGTCCACGCGCGCCGCTGTAAACATACCACTGGCGCTACAGTACCGCCGCAGCCCCATCAGCACCCTGAACGCATTATTGTATTGCACACGCAGAGCGTTGTATGTCCTATGCGTGTATTTGAT
Organism: Hyppa rectilinea; assembly: GCA_951799385.1. Taxonomy (NCBI): domain Eukaryota; kingdom Metazoa; phylum Arthropoda; class Insecta; order Lepidoptera; family Noctuidae; genus Hyppa; species Hyppa rectilinea. Next base: position 1,357,855 of record OX637324.1, on the reverse strand, counting down.
CCACAAACTGCATGTGTAGAAGGTCTGGCAGAAAGCTCTAAACCTTCACTTGTTCAGTACACCGTGCGAATCTGCGAGCCAACATATTACAACGAACAGACAACGCCCTGCGTTCCCTCTCTACATCCATATCATCTTTAAGGTCCTCGGTGACCCAGTGGCCCAGATACTTGAAGTACTTGTACTACTGATACTTGAACTACTTGAATAATGATAAGTTTCCATTTATAATAATACATTGAAAACAATATTGAAGCAATAGATAAAGCGAGACATATAGAAGAAATACTTAAAACATGGAAGCAAAAACAACTACACGGAAGACATCCTAATGATTTATACCAAACACACATTGATAAGGAAGCTTCCAACAAATGGCTAGAAGTAAGTGGGTTATTTCCAGAAACAGAAGGATTCATGCTTGCCATCCAAGACCAAATCATAAATACCAAAAATTATAGAAAATACATAATAAAAGATAAAGCAGTGAGAAGTGATTTATGCAGAAAATGCCACAGCAAACCTGAAACTATACAACACATCACAGGAGCTTGTAGCACACTCACCCAAAACGATTACACTCACAGACACAATCAACTTGTTAATATTATACACCAAAAACTCGCAACAAAACATAACCTCATGCAAGATCCATACACACCATACTACAAATACGCACCTAGGGCTGTATTAGAAAACCAAGATTACAAATTATACTATGACCGCACTATAATTACAGATCACACAATATATAACAACAGACCCGATATAACACTTGTTGATAAAGAAAACAAACACACATACATAATTGATATAGCAGTCCCAAACACCAATAACATACAGAAAACTATCACCGAAAAAATTAGGAAATACACAGAACTACAAGAAGAAATTACCAGGGTCTGGAAAATGAACAGAGTAACCATAGTCCCCATAGTGGTATCAACGACTGGCATCATCCCAAAACAACTATTTATCAGTTTAAATACAATAAATCTCTCCAAATACACATATCTTACACTACAGAAAGCAGCTATATTAAACACATGCCGAATAGTACGAAAATTCCTACAATTAGATTTAGACAATAATTTAAGTGCAGTACAAAACACATACTCATAATCTATCTTCTCAAACTTAAAATCTCACTCTGGTATACACCCGTGAGATTTTAATAAAATACCAGGACCTAGTATCCTGAGAAAATAAATTAAAAAACAAATAATAATAATAATATCCTTGGACATTTCACACAACGCCATATCGTCCCAAGTTAAGCAACCTAATGCTTGTGTTATGGTAACGAGATGGCTGATATACTACTTATATACATTTTTTTTTTGTTGTAAATACATACATATTATAGATAGAAAAACACCCAGACTCGTAACAAATACTTGCAGGTCGTACAAATATTTGTTCCGTGCGGGAATCGAACCCGCGACATAGTGCGCAGCAGTCAATCGCTCAACTACTGCGCCAACCGTGTCGTCAAAACTTGTATACACCCCTGCCTACAAATTTCCCCTTTGATAACAGCTCATCAATGTCGGCTTCCAGTCTAACCAAGTGCAGCTCAATACCTGTATTTTACATCGAGAAGCAAGAAACGTAGTTTCGTTTGAGCTCCTGACTACCCGTTACCCGTCAGTGAACTAAGAATTAGGGCCGAGACCAACGGCTTTACGTACTTTCCGAGGCACTGAAAATAAGTAACTACGATAACATGACGCGCCCCTCCACAATTTTGTGAAAATAATTACAAAACGCCACCAAGACTCACAACGCATGTTGCTGCCGGCTTGCTACTGAAGACGAATACTTACAACTACATACAAACTCTTTCGTAAGGATGTGACTACAAACATTGAAACAGTAATTTGGGGGGGGGGCGCGCCATGTTATCGTAGTTTATCTCTATCCGACGATATGACTGCTTATTTATGCGCCTTGCTAACAATACAGACAAAAACAAATTAAATAGCACCACCATAATCATCAATCCACTCACATCTTCCCAAAAGACAGTACTCTATACACAGCATAAAGGCCCCCTTAGGCAGGCACGACACGACGATTCAGGTACAATTTCCATGAAGTTTTCATATGAATGAAAACGCGAGCGCTTGTCTATGGGAGCAACAGTACCTACTTAGAACGAAATATACCATAATTTTAACGGAACTCCTTGAATCTTCTCCTTTTATTAATAGTCACACATTTACACCCCAAAGGAGGTCGTATGTCAAAGCCAGAGACTTCGCGACAACGATGTGTTTTAGAGTATACATTCAGTTAATGATGGTGATTTAATTCTGACGCCGAGATTTAAGATCGGGGAGATTATGTCAAGGATACCCCAGAGGGTGTTTATAGGTCGGTAGGTAGTAGATTTCCATACAACGTGGTAATACCGCCTGTCTCTTGGGTACATTACTGCGATGCGAAGGAATTTTTCGACGCCATGTTTTAGTTTAGTTTGGATATTATATTTTTGCACTTATTTGTGCAAATATTACCCTAGCGTAATTGGCCTTAAGCGGGATTGTCCGAAAGGGTTACCGCTAGCCCGGAACATAAAGGGCTAAGGAAGGAACATGGATGGGTTTTAGTCAGTAAGAGTCTGACACTCCCTTCCGCTCCAACCAGAGCGGCCGGAGTCATTTGAAAATTTCTAACCCAGAAAAAAAAAGCTTGATTGGTCGCAAGAGCTACTTCTGAGTAAGAGATCCTGGGTTCGATTGCCGGGTCGGCCAAAGTGACATTGAGTTTTTATATTTGGAATTTCTCAATAGCCCGGAGCCTGGATTTGTCCACGGTTGGCAATACATGGGTCTTATACATAACAGGCGAAATGTGAACACTCACATTTCGCCAGTCTTCTCCTTTTTTCATGTGGTGACTAACTTGGTGTGAGTTTTTATGCTGCCCATGGGACTCTAACTTAACTTCACATGCTGTTGAGAAATATCTGACAGACATGCTGGTTTCCTTTACCGATTTTTAGGCAAGTGATAATTATACAGTACGCACATGAATCCGTAAAATCAGAGGTGCCTTGGGATTGAACTCGAGACCTATGACTTAGCAGTCCGACGGTCACACCACTAGGCTCACTGCTAACAGTGATTTTGCCAGTTGTACTTATGTAGGTACACTTTGCCTAACCTTTTGGAGAATAGGTACAAGCGTGATGATTATATTATATACGCCGACACGGTTGGCGCAGTGGTTGAGCGAATGACTGCTGCGCAGCATGTCGCGGGCTCTATTCCCGCACGGAACAAATATTTGTCCGACCTGCAAGTATTTGTTCCGGGTCTGGGTGTTTTTCTATCTATAATATGTATGTATTTACAAAAAAAAAAATATGTAAGTAGTTTATCAGCCATCTCGTTACCATAACACAAGCATTAGGATGCTGCATGTCCAAGGATATTATTATTATATATTTATTATATTATATTATTATTATTCCTAAACATTGCGAAAGGACAAATTAGCTACTATTATCTTTCGACTCTGTCTAAACATTCTCCCAAGAACTTTCCCTCTCCTAACGAACAAGGAAACAGATCTAAGAGCTTCTTCATTCATTCACTCACTCGTTCACTCCATCGTTAATCGGGATCTAATTGCTATAGATCAAGCATGGAAGGAAAAACTTGGTATTTTTTCAAACATTACAACCATGAAAGACACAAAGCTACCAATTTGTGATCAAGGAAGTTGGATGTGGTATTTTAATTGTTGTTTTTTTCTATTATTTTTATGAATTCTACGGTTGAAAAAATTGTGTGTGACGAGTAAAATAATGTGTTGTTTATATATTTTACGACTTAATTAATATTATAAAGATTTTTATTACGGTAAAGTATTTATGTAGATGGGTACAAATCAAGTTATATTAATATGCAATTTAAGTTTGAAGCTATTAGTTCTTCAAAACACTGCCAGAACTGCCAGAACCACCACCTGGTATAGCAGTATTATTTAAATACTACTTCAGTGTGAGAATGAGATGGAGCTATACAGGACGTATAGGTCCGTCTCTTTCCCACAGTGAAGTAAAATTTAAAAATGCTGCTGTAAGAGGTGGTGGTTTAGCCCGCTGACTGGACTGCTTCGTGGGTTTTGTAGTCGCAAGCGCTACTACTGAGCACAAAGTGCTAGGTTCGCTTCCCGAGTCGGGCAGTGTTACTTATTGGGATTTTCCATCTTTAATTTTTCAGTTGCAGCCCGAAGTGTGGTCTAATAAGACAAACCCAGTCTTCTTCAAGTTTTAACCACAAAATATAATAAACGAGCAAAGAGGCCAAACCAATGTTTCATAAATAAATAAAAAATCAATCTGCCGAACCTTTTCCCAACTATGTTTGAGTTCGGCTTCCATTCAAACCAGATGCAGCTGAATACCAATATTTTACATGGAGCGACTGCCTATCTGACCTCCACAACCCAGTCAGTAACTGAGTAATACGGTAGCCCTTGGTAAGACTGGTTGACAGACTTTTGGGCTTCTGACTACCCGTAATGACTGTCCAAGTTCGAATGATAGCCAGGACCAACGACTTAACATGCTTTCCGAGGCACGGAAGAGTCTCAATATGTTAAAATGGTCACCCATCCACGGACCAACCCCGGCAAGCGTAGCTTAACCTAATAGATCGATCCGTGCAGCTGATGTTACTTAGCCACGAGCTCCTCATAAATACACAACACGATAAAAAAACATGACAAGAAGAAAAATCTTGAATACACCACATCAGAACATTCAAGCTCAGCGTGACGCAAGAACGCGCTTCGTCCTTTGTGCGGGTGATTGATGACGCGCATCGCGTGATACCGGCTATCAGACTATCAACTCCGAGTACAGACAAACAAACTATGTAGTATACAGGCCAAAATATTCATCTTTCCACTACACTGCTATCATACATTTTTTGCCAGCGACTTCGCCCGTGTGTTTGTACAAAATTATCCCATGGGTCTATTTATGTATCTTACATACATCTAGATAAACAGACAAACTCAAACACAAAGCATTAATTTCAAATAAACCAGGCACTTTTGAATTGTCAAAACTCGGTCAGTCAGAAAAAAGACGCTAGTTGCCCATTCCAAAGCAGTATGCAGTAGCAGTCCAAACCTGAGGGGTCTTTACTCTAGAGCTCTCAGAGAGGGAGAGCTCGTGTTATATAATGAGTAAGGTCCTAGACCTTCAAGGTAAAACGGAGCAGCAGAAGAAATAATTAATTCCTATACAAAACATCCGTTCAGTAGCGCGCCTACTGACTCAGTCTCCATTCGAATCACACTATGTCATCATCATCAATCACAATCACACTATGTCATCATCATCAATCACAATCACACTATGTCATCATCATCAATCACAATCACACTATGTCATCATCATCAATCACAATCACACTATGTCATCATCATCAATCACAATCACACTATGTCATCATCATCAATCACAATCACACTATGTCATCATCATCAATCACAATCACACTATGTCATCATCATCAATCACAATCACACTATGTATATTTATATAATACTAGCTGGTCCCGCGTGGTTTCACCCGCTGCTCGGCTCCTATTAGTCGTGGCGTGATGTTACATAGCCTTCCTCGAAAATGAACTATCCAACACAAAAAGAATTTTTCAATTCGGACCAGTATTCCAGAGATTAGCGCGCTGAAACAAACAAACTCTTCAGCTTTATAATATTAGTATAGATTATCAAGGTGAAAGTTTGTGAGTGTGTGTGTGTTTGTCTTGAAAGAAGGCTTTAGACTCAAACGGCTGGATTAATTTTGATGAAATTAACACATAGACTACTTTTTATCCCGAAAGAATGTTGTGTACCCATAGCAAGATATTAAAATATATTTGCTGCTCATTGAAACCCAAACGGCTCGAACAATTTCGATAGAAATTGGATGGTCTTGTTATAAAAAAGTAACAATTTATCCAAATTATATTGAAGGCTCGAATGCTGCCAGTTATTTTCTAACCAACCAGCTATGTACAGACGCCAGCACATCAAGCTATCCCTAACTGTCAAATTCTCAATTAAAAATGAACCTTATATCTCTGCAATAAAGTTAAAATACTATCAAAGTTTAACAGATTGTGGTAACTTGATGTGCTGGCCTCTGTACAACATAAGGTTTCACCTATAGTACCTACCTATGTAGAAGAATGAGCAAGAAACTCTTCCATTACTATTTTATTATAATGTAACTATGTATGTATAGATAGTCAATGAAAGAGCGTTTGAACTTGAAGTTTTAATGACGCACGTCGCGTGACGAGCATTCAACTCCGTATACGAGAGCAAACAGGCTCTACAAAGATTATATTGCGGGTAGATCTTCAGCCGTTGTATTCTGTAAAATCTAACAGCAGTGAAAACTAAGGCGAAGTGAGCTCAAAGTGGGCTATCATTCCACCTGGGATTGACACAATTAGCCCACTTGCTCACTTCGCCTTTTCACAGAATAGATCGGTAAGTTCTTGAATTATAACGGTGAGATGAACACAGTGGCTTCAACGCTCCGAGTAGCAGGAGGGATTAGAAATAATGAAAGGAAAATATCGCTCATTTGGTGCATTAATGACTAATGAGGAGCTCGTGGCTAAGTACTAACAGCCGCACAGGTCGATCTACCAGGTAAAGCTATGCTTTCCAGGGTTGGCCGTGGATGGGTGACCATCTTTACATAACGAGACTCCTCCGTGCCTCGGAAAGCACGTTAAGCCATTGGTCCTGGCTGTCATTTGTGCATCTTTGACAGTCGTTACGGGAGGCAGGTAACCCAAAAGCCTGACAGCTAGTCTTACCAAGGGATATCGTATTACCCAGTTACTGGGTTGTGGAGGTCAGATAGGCAGTCGCTTCATGTAAAACACTGGTATTCAGCTGCATCCGGTAAGACTGGAATCCGACCCCAACATAGTTGGGAAAAGTCTTGGCAGATAGTATTTTCATAATTATAACCTTTAAGAACAATTAATCGCTAATAACACTAGGCAATTTTAAATTTTCTTAAGTTTTGTCTTAAATATTATTGGCGAAATGTATGTGTACTATGTGTAATAAAGAATATTAATATGAAGGACAGTATAAACAACGAGGACAATCATTGTTAGAATAATAAAAGTAATAAAACTATTAATTACTGGCTATTTAAGTTACGTAAACCATACAATTTTGAGCAATAAAAGATAATATTTAACTGGCAATTATTACAAGAATTAATTGCCATTAAAGTAATTAATCTTTTATTTCCGTATATGGTGAAAGAGTAATGAACAAACATAATTAATTGTAACCAATTACTTCTTTAACGAGAAATTACCTGAGTTGGGAGATTAACCTCTCAAATGTCGTATGAATCACATAGGTTCATAAGAAAAATTCTCTCGAAACGAAAATAAATATAACCGTATAAATCGTTGAGCTCTTATAAGCAAACGCTTAACTTAGGCTCAACGATTTGTTCGGTTATATTTATTTTCGTTTCGAGAGAATTTTTCTTCTTGGCTTCTAATAGGCGAACATCTAATGGGTTAATCGGTGATCGTAGTGATTTTACTTCCATCTACGGTCACCCATCCACGAACCAACCTCGGCAAGTGTAGCTTAACCTGATGTATCAACCCGTGCGACTGTCTCTACTTAGCCACGAGCTCTTCTTAATTATGTTAATTGCAAAAAACACAACAAAATTCGAATTTCGCGGGCAACCTTAGCGCATTCACCTTAAGTCCCAAGTATTATACCGGGTGAGTCTATAACCATCAACTGGACACATATCCAGACTCTGGGTTCTTGCTTTGTTGTTGCATATAATATTCTAACAACAACGTTAAAAATCCTTAAAAAACTTCCGGTTTTAGATAACCTTTGGAGACCATACCATCCATACTTTACCACCCATACCCATTTAACATTCACAGAATCCTAAATACATTCCATCCCATGACACAAAGAGTAACCACAAAACATCCATCCTTATCCAATGGCCGGCGACCACACAACGAGACCACACACGGACAATACGATCGAAAATGCGCCAAAAAGCTACGAACGCACTCTTATAAAAGCCAATGGCAAATTGTTTTTCACGCGTTCAAAAAACGCGTTTTGTTTTTTCACCCGCGCACTCGTATTTTGCTACAGAATGATTGATTTGAACTGTTGTTGAACTGAACGAGGGTGACACGCAGGAGTTCTGAACAGATAGCTCAATGTTTTGTTGGAAGTGTTTGGTAGACCTGGGGGCAACTACCACCTGTCAAAACAGTCGGGTTGTAGTTTACTAACCGTACACCGATTTGTCGAAGATTAGATAGTTAGGATAGAGAAACACTTTCCAATAAGTAGCACTAAGTTGATTTGAGTTTATTTAGAGTAAGTTACAATAAAGGCGATTATTTCTTCCTGCTGTTGATAGCTACACTGTTAGATGCTCACTATAATTTAATTCGTTATTAACTGGACTAGGTATTGCCTGATGGATGTCTGAAATCATCCCACGGGTACTGTAAATTGTTCGGGATAAAGTATATCTGCTATTCCAGACTGTAGGCACGCCAAAGCCACAAAGTGTCCAACAAGTTCACCAATATCATCGTCCGTGTGTCAGCTAGCCGTGAAGTCATTGTTAACCGTTCCCTCATAAAACATTACGTGCTGCATTCATATCTGAAGGAAGCACTTTTTAATAAATACAGATGATTTCTACCATAATCGACTACGGTTTGGCGCCTGAATTTAGAAGTAACCTTACTTCAATAAACACACCTGGCCCAATGGCCCGTTTTACGAGTTGTAGGTCGTGTATTTCGAACCCCGGCAGGTATTTTACTTTGTGTGAATAATGTCATAATCACAAAACAAAACACAATGCCGGTTTCCCTTTCGTTCTGAAAGAGACACCGGCACGTTCTAGAATCAAAAATTCGAAGACATGTAACATCTACCAAACCGCACTGACCCGCGTGGTATTTAAGCCCACGGTCTCTCACACAAAGGAGGCCTGCGTCCCAGCAGTGGGAAGATTACAGGCTGATCATGCAAGCTTTTGACATCAACTCCTCTTAGTCTCTCTCATAAAACCCCCACATTCACGATAGAAATGAATGCACACAATCCTTATGCCGAGATTAAACAATAAAATAGGTACTTAGTTACTCTTTGTCAATATAGAACCTATTTCGACCTCAATTAAGATCCGCAGACTTTTTATATTTTTGCTCAAATTTGATCACTGCCTCGAAGTAAAAGAATACTTGTTTTTTTAAGGCTGGGAAATCATCCAATGACTGCTCCCGCTCTGGGTGGAGCGGAAGGGAGTGTCAGACTCTTACTGACTAAAACCCATCCATGTTCCTTCCGTGGCCCTTTATGTTCCGGGGTAGCGGTAACCCTTTCGGACAATCCCGCTTACCCGGCAGGCCATGAAGCCCACAGCCAGGCAACATATGAAGGGGCCCTCAGGGGCCCCTTCATATGTTGACATCTCTTTGAGGCGCGCGTGGAACATATACGCGCCGTCCGGCACGGGTCTGGTGCTGATCGGACGGTGATTCACCCATTACTCACCGTCCGCAGGCCTGCGCCTACGGTGGCCGGGAGTCGTCACGTGGCTCCCGACACCCGGGGCGTCTCCCGCGGCAAGTAAAAGAATACTTGGGGATATCATTTGTTTCTGGTTTGGTTATAAGCAGCTTAATTATTTATTCATACTCGGTTGTGGCTGCTCTCTCTCACAGAGTGGCTTTTTTTATTGAGGGTGGGAAATCATAAAACGACCCCACCCGCTCTGTGTGGAGCGGAAGGGAGTGTCAGCCTCTTACTGACTAAAATTCATCCCTGTTCCTTCCCTCCTCGGACAATCTCCTCGAAATCAAAAGAGGACGCCTGAGTTCTGGCAGGGAGAACATTACAGGCTGATTATGCTATTATTATTATTATTATTTATCCTTTATTTCAGGCATCGTAGGCCCATAAAATAGAATACATGTATAAAAATAATAACTACATCGATAATAACTATAAAATACTTCCCAGTTTAACTAAATTCAATATTTAAGTATGGTAATGGAAAATCACTCTATAGCTTATTCAAATATTGTAAAGAATGCACGCTCTCAATGGCAATAGATTCTTCTCTTATGGGCTTGGCTATTGGCATGGGCTCTATTTAACACACATCGCACCTCCGCCTGACTTTTGGCCGGCCTGAGTGGTGGATTACGGCCCACTGTCTCTCGCGTAAATAAGGCCTGCGTCCCAGCATGCGGCAGTGGGGACAATATAGGCTGATTATGACACCTACTGCTTTGAAGAACATGATTTTTTTTGTTATGTTTTTTTGGATCTCGCGAACTTTTAACGGCCTTAAAACTTCTATGCATAAACAGTGGTCTTTGTTGTGGAACAATTACATCATACATGAAATACCACCTCGTTTGTGGTAATATTTTTTACATACTAAGCACGAATTCATACAAGTACCTACGCTGTTTTCAAGTTTATAATTAGTATAGTTTGTTATAATCATTGTATCGTATTTTTTTTGAGGAGCTCGTGGCTAAGTAATAACAGTCGCACGGATTAAGCTACGCTTGCCGGGGTTGGTCCGTGGCTGGGTGACCATCTTTACATATGGAGACTCCTCCGTGCCTCGGAAAGCACGTTAAGCCGTTGGTCCCGACTGTCATTCGAGGATCTTTGTCAGTCGTTAAGGATAGTCAGAAGCCCGAAAGTCCGACAGCCAGTCTTACTAAGGGGTATCGTATTACTCAGTTACGGAGGAAGGCAAGGAGCTTAAGTTGTACTTTATAGAAAGAAAGAAAGAGAAGTAGATTTATTTTTCATAGAATAAAGAACCTAAATATTAAACTGATTTATACAACAGAACTGTTTAGATTTTAGTCTAATATGTAAAGCCCCCAACATAGTTGGGAAAAGGCTAGGCAGATGATGATGATGATGTTAAGACGCCAGCACATCAAGCTATCCTAAACTGTCTAATTTTCCCAATTCAAAATAAACCTTACGCTTTTGTAATAACGTTGAAAAATTTATCAAAGTAGGTAATTTGACAGATTAGGGTAACATGATGTGCTGGCCTTTGTAAACATAAATCTTCTGGAGTAAATTATCTTAATGATGGTGAAAATCGCGATTACACAGACAGACCCGAAAAGAGACTTTAATGTATATATGCAAAGATAAAAGATAAGATATGTTGATAAGTTCAGCAACTGTTTTAGCTCCATTTTAATTACAATTAAAAATAAATAAAAAAATGTATATCACTTACATCAGTCGTAGGCCGAGCTACAGTTATCTCCGTAAATGGTTCTAGTGTAGTAACTCCAGCATTATCGTAAACAATAGACGATGTTGTAGTAGGCACATAATACAATTCTTCATTGGTTGTATCTTTATACATATCCACATAATCTAGGATAGGGTAGTCAGTAGAGTTGTCCTCATTGGAATCGTAATACGAAGTATCGAATTCTTCAATTCGAAAAAGTTCATTGTCTTTTTCACTACCAAGTTTGGCGATGAGTTGATTAATTTTTTCCGTTTTGTTATTAGCCTTTTCTATCTGTCCTTGTCTAAGGTTTTCTGTAGTTGTTGGGATTCTAAGGGTTGTGGTTTCAACAATAACTGTAGTAGTATTAATTTCTTCATTTTTAGTTGTGGTTTCTTGCTCAGTATCCTTCGGCCCTTCGGTCAAATCGACATCAATTTTGGCGTTCCCTTTCTCAAAGTCTACATTGAAATCAAAACTTTTTACAAATATTTTAGTTTTATTACTGACATGTTTAAAAACGAAACTGGTATCGTTTACTTTTTTTTCGAACCAACTTGTTAAATATAATAGAATTTGGTTCAAATCTTCGACTTCCACGTTTTGTATATGCTTGAACTTAGGTATTTCTAATTTAATGTCAATATTTTCAAGTACAGCTGTGTCTTTAAAAATATCGCCCACAATTTCAGAAGCACATTCCGAATTATCACATTCACTATTAATTGTATTAAAGAACACTGCACATACAAATATTGGTATTATTATCTTCATATTTACTAAATATACGTGAACACACTACATGAGATGTTATACAAATGCATACTGTGAATTGTTTTGCTGTACGTAACGTTATTGTTATTACGTCCTCCATGAACTTAAGCTTCTTTAATTTAAGGTATATATTCGAATGTTTGTTTTGTTTCGGGAAAGATGTCTTCACCTTGAAGTTTCGTGCCTACGTTGACTTTGATGGACGATCACAATAATTAGTGAGGATTGTGAGGACTTATTGATAGGAGGAGCGGAAAGCGGGTCACCCGCGACGCGTATTGACACGCCACGCTGACCTCCCTTGTGTTATTAATCAAGTTTGACAATACTGGCTTATGTTTGCTGTTATTGCTCGTTAAATAAGATTATTGAAAAGATGATTCAACGTACAGAGGCCAGCACATCAAGCAACTCTGATCTGTCAAAAGAATTGGGAAAATTTTACAGTTTGGGTTAGCTAGTTTTTGGATGTGAATATTTATAGTAGGTATTATGAAAAAAATAGGTAGTTATATACCTCCATTACAAAATGAGTTTGTACTTTTCCAAATCTTGTGTGTGTGATGTTAATCAAAATTCTTACGATAGTTTGGTACAGGTAAGTGCTGTAAATTATTTATTGGTCGTCTTTTAAAAGATAACCCTTATACATTAAGAAGGATTTTGCCAGTTCTTCTCAATAGGTACCTACTATGTTTTGGAATGGGCAACCAGCTTTATCTTTCTGACTGACCGATCCCTTAACAATTCAAAAGTGCCTGTAATTGGTATATTTGAAATAAATGCTTTGAGTTTGAGTGGTGTGACCGTCGAACTGCACAGTCATAAAGTCTCGAGTTCGAACCCAAGCCGCGCACCTCTGATTTTACGGATTCATGAGCGTATTGTATAATTATCACTAGCTTAAAATCGGTGAAGGAAGACATCGTCAGGAAACCAGCATGTCTGAGAGATATTTCTCAACAGCATGTGAAGCTAAGTCAGAGACCCATACAAACTGACACCAGGTTAGTCACTAACCACACGAAAATAAGAATTACAAAAAGTACAAAATTAATTTATTCAAAAAATAAATCTCTTCTACAGTCGAGGCTACACTGAGGCTGTGGCCTTAAAGATCAAAGCTTTGACAAGCTGGTCACGATCACGAACTGTAAGATTTTAATTGTCCACGGCAATTACTTGGTCAACATGATTAGTGGCTCAATGTGGCCATTGATGGGTATTGGTGGTTAACTTTGTACTTACTGGGTAATAGGGCCTATATTTAATTTCCTTTGAATGATGTAAGTGCTCATTTATCGAGCCTAAGTTGAGCCCAAAAATAGCGATGATATTGAATGACAAAATTAAGGAAAATAGCGATTGTTTTGAATAAAAAAATTAAGGGGGAATTTCACCAACGAGATCAATACATAAACCACATTTAAGGGCTGTCAGTGTCATTCTTTTCTGACAATATTGACACTAATAGCTGTTGTCAGGAAAGTTGTGAGTATGAATGTGGATGGTTATACAAGTAGAGGAAGAAACGGATGGATTGTGTGAAGATGATATGGCTAGAAAGGGACTACCGAGATGACGACTAATAGAGAAATATGGAAGAGAAAGACATGTTCCGTCGACCGCAAATAAATTGGGATAAGGGCAGGAGAATGATGATCGAGACTGACGGCTCTTGAACGCGTCTTAGATGTGGTGATCGCGTTAAGTTTCATTGGTGAAATTCGCACTAAAGAGAATGATGAAACAGAAAAAATCTCTCAACACTTTGATGCTGATTGTACTTGTAGATTCATTCATACAAAGTACAGACGCCAGCACATCAAGCTATCTATATACTGTCAAATTGTCTCAATTAAAAATGAACCTTATATCTTTGCAATAAAGTTGAAATACTATCAAAGAAATTTGACAGATTGTGGTAACTTGATGTGCTGGCCTCTGTACATGATACTACGATGTTGACACAATAGCACAGGAGAAACATAATAAATCATCCGTTTGTTATTCATTACAGTTCGTCTCTGTTACTTCACATTCTTTAGCGTTATGTGTCATCCCTATTAGCGTGCAAACTGATAATAAGGCATAAAAAGTTGGTAAGTGGGATTGGTAAACGGGATTATAATAATAATAATATCCTTGGACATTTCACACAACGCCATATAGTCCCAAGCTAAGCAACCTAATACTTGCGTTATGGTAACGAGATGGCTGATAATCTACTTATATAATTTTTTTTTGTAAATACATACATATTATAGATAGAAAAACACACAGACTCGGAACATATACTTGCAGGTCGTACAAATATTTGATCCGTGCGGGAATCGAACCCGCGATATGCTGCGCAGCAGGCAATCAACCATTGCGCCAACCGTTATGTGGAAATTAATCCATATCGTTAACTTAATTTTCACAAAACACGTCCCAAATGACAATAAAAAAAAGATAAAATCATTACAAAACATTCTCTACAAAGGAGCAAACTTAATTAAAATTAAGTTTGCTTCATGAGAATATAGCTAGTTTCATAACCATACAGACAATGTTCATAGTTGAGTTATTTGATGAACGATAAGGCGTAATGGGTGACGGAACATGCGGTTATTACTAATTAAGACCTGTTAGTCTCAATTTTTATTGGTGTTATAAGTATTAACTTGCTTATTAGTGCACAAAAACTATGTAGGGTATGTTGTGTTAGCGTGTTGTTGTTGTTGTGTGTTGTTAAAATTAACAGTGTGTCACAGACAGAGAGTAATGTATGTTGTATTGGATAGCTGGTTAATATTTCGCGATCACGATTTTGGTATCATGGGCAAAGTTGTTCGATTTGATGGTCTGTACCGCACCCTTAAATATGAAAGAAAATATGTGTATTAACGGTAACATGACGCAAAAAAGAATACATACACCAAAAAAAAAATCACATCATATCCACGCAAAACGGCAATCGTTCAGAATAGTGATGTAACCCTATGCAAGACAGAAAGAGAGTCCCAGCGCTGGTTTTCAGAGAAAGCTGGCGTTGCCATGACTACACATTTTTGACACAGAACACACACATTTTAGCTGTGAGTTCAACATTATTTTATTTATTTATTTTTCGAAAGCGTGGGGTGCTTTTTACGATATTACCAATATATTTCATTAAAATATTATTTTATTATTATTACTGTATTACCCAGTTACTGGGTTGTGGAGGTCAGATAGGCAGTCGCTCCATGTAAAATATTAGTAATCAGCTGCATCCGGTTAGACTGGAAGCCGACCACAACATAGTTGGGGAAAGACTAGGCAGATGATGATGTCATTTAAATATTATGACAATTGACATCAAGCACCACACGCTGTTCTACAATATTTTTTGCTAATAATGCTATAGGTACTTAAACTAAAATTGAAAATGGTCAGTGGGTCGTCTTAGGGGCAGACTTTTCTGCGTTTTAGTTTGTGTTATTTTGTTTAATACAATCTTATTTCAATCTTACCATCATCCGTAGTTTCCAAGGTTTTCCAGTAACCATTTCAACGTCTTCCGATCCTCTAGTACTTAACTTGCTCACATCAACTGAATCCCTCATCAAACTCGCATCATGTTCGTCATCAACCAACTCGTTTTCGTTCGCTCTGGTCGTTAGTACCACTGGTTCTTCAGTAACCTCGTCAACCTTCGAATTGGGATTGTCACCTACCAAATAACCTTCTTTTGTAGTACTGTGTTCAGGTATATACTCTTCTGTGACCATTTCTGTAGTTTCTATTGCATCTTGTTCAGTTGGATTAGCTTCTTCGTCAACACATCTTTTTGATTTTATATTTGGAGATTGCACTGTGTAATATTTTTTTGTTACAGCGGGTTCTTCACTAACCGTTGTCTTTGGTTGTTCGTGCTCGATAACTATACCAGTAACTGAAGTCTTAAATATATTATCATCTTCATCAACTTCCTTGGGCGCAGTTTCATCGCCTGCTATATGCTTTGGTGTATTAATTTCCTCTTTTATCGGTTCTTCAAGAAATATATAGTCAACAAATATGGGTCTAGGAGGTAACTCAATGTAGTCTTTCAATTGTTCGATAACAATATTTCTTTTTACTTTCTTTTTGAAATCGATCTCATCTTTCATAAATTCGTCGATATCAAGACCGTCAATCGTTGATACATCTAAGTAATCTGAATCAGTAGTGCTATACGTTTCTGTAGTGAAATCTACTTCTATAACAGTTAATTCTAATTCTGATAGAGTTGGTATTCTTTTGATTGTGATATTCGCGTTTATGTAATTGTACACATCAGGCCAGTATCTTGCACTATACAGGAATGATGATATCATGAACATTATCACGAATAACATCATTAAAATTAGCGTTTTTATGATTAACTTCAACGTTGACTGTGATATCTTCATCCTGAACAGTTAAGTCTGCTTTTACTTCAAAATAACAATACTATTTCACAAGGTCTCAGTGTAATACTTATCACTCCTTTGTCTACTCTGTCACTCACTTTAAAGAAAATCCCACCAAATTGAAAAGCAATCACATAAAACACTGGATACTTCGCGCAAATACCACCGCAAGTGATTCAGGACCGATGTTCGAATCTATACTAGCTCTAATCATAACAATGTATAATAGATACAAGATGGGATTTGTATAGGATCGTTATAGGTCACATATATGGTAGGTTATGCGCAGATTGAAACAATAGCCCATATAGTTGCCTTGTAGGTCGGGAAAATACTGATGATGCTTCGACCTTAGTGTTAAGATCATCATTATGATTATTCTGTACGTCTGAGTCATTTTAAGTATGTCAGCTGTCATGACAATGGTACTTAGCTTAACAGAGAACATTAATATGTAAACTATCATTGGACAACGCAAAAGATTATGTAGGTAAATACATAAAAGTATCCAAACTTTTAAGGTTATCTTTCATTACTTCAATCGTCCGAGTTTTATGCCAATAAATTAAAAGGTAGGTGCAGTACATACATATATGTACACGCGTACATTTTCATGGTGTACTTATAAAAGATAATTTAAAGAAAATTAGCATTGCCATTCAACGTGGCAATGCTGCCAGTCTTCTGGTTACGTTGTTGTTTTTGTATTTATTTTTATATAGTCAGTTAGATAGTCGTTTGTATATTGTATTTAAGATTAGTGAAAAAGATGTATAGGTAATTGTTTTGTTTGTCTTAATTAACATTTTTTTGTCTACAATCTTTGTTCAATATTAATGTATCAATACATATGAGGAAAATGTCGTAAGGAAAATTTTTGAGTATAAATGTGGAAAGCTATAAGAGTAGAGAGAAACCATATAAACGATGATAGGTAGGTAGACTGTGTAAAAAAGATAAGGGCAAGAACATCATGATGCCACAAAACACATTGGGTTGCTACTTGCTACATTTGTGATACTTGATTGACGCCTGTTAAAGTTTCCAGAGCAGAACCAGATAATGTACTGTTGCCTTAAAAAAAATTACAGGCGTAAAAATTTTACGTACTATCCGCCCGCGCATCAAGTTATACCAAAATGTCAAATTAACCCAAATGATTTTAAACCTTAAAACGTTGATGATTAAGCTCAAAATCTATTGAGAAAAGTTGACAGTTTGTGGTAACTTGATGTGCTGGCGACTGCACATAACAACATCATGCCTGTATTCCCTGAAGAGTTCTTGGCAAAGAGAATTTGGCAATAGTTGTAAAGCCATGGGTTACAGGGGGCGAACCTATTTCTATCAACCATGCGTTTGATATCCACCAATCACATTCATTGGTCCATATAGCATAGCAACGTGAAATCTAAGCTACGTTTTTTATATGAATGGATGCATGATCTGGATGCATGCTCTGGATGCGTGCTATGGATAGTCGTGAGTGGTGTAGCTATGTGCAGAGCACAGTTCCACCATCTCTGGTGGAAAAGCACCCTAAAGCTGCCTTGCACCTAAAGCACCCTAAAGATGTGCTATGGAGCTATGCTGCGAGGATGTGAAAGCTAAGCTAAGCTAGGGAACTTTGTGACCGTTTCCACTGATGCTAAGCTATGTAGCGGGCTAGTAAGATGCTCTATGAAGATGTGCCGCCGCGAGGTAGCTTTGCGATGACAAACGCGCGCTTACTGTAGGTAATCTGCTCTGCACATAGCTACACCAGTCGCGACCATCCATAGCACGCATCCAGATCATGCATCCCTTCATATAAAAACATAGCTTGAGAGAACCCGTTTCTACCTCTGCTGTGCTATATGGACCAATGAATATGATTGGAGGATATAAAACGCATCCATAGCAACGTAGCATAGCATATCTGTGGTGGAAAGGCACCCTTAAAGCCTACTCCTGAGGCCTGAGGCCTGTGCCCTAGTAGTGGGGACATTGCTGAATAGACTCACGTCCTATTACGTGGAAGTCAAAAGTGACTTGACTTGACCTACTATAGGCGCACCTGTGAAGACTTTGGAGAAATAAGCCGTGGTGTTATGTTATGAATTAATGAAGTTATAATGATTTATAATACTTTCAAAACAGACATCGAATAAAACATCACAAAAACTATAAAAACATCTTTAATACACCTTAGAACTAAATAACAACAATATTTACAACACACGCACACACAAACAACCAACCACAACAACATAACAACAGTTTAACAACAGAAACAACAATCAACAACAATTAAAATAAGGCGGTAGGGTTAACATAATAAAAGTACATTTTATAACATTTGTAAAATTCTTGACCATGGTTTGAAAAAGCTTGGATTAGCCGTAGCACCAAACGAACTCGGGCCTTCCAATTCGTAAACAGGAATTGCTATACATAAGCCAAAAGCTTAACTTACCCTTAAAAGAAAGAAATAGCTAGGCAGAATAAAGTCGAAGAGAGTTTTGTAATGCTGTTTCATTGAACATTTTGAATTTACTGGAGATAAAAAAGTAAGGACCAATAACTTAGCCCTGGACATTAAGGCAAATCATGCTAAGCTTGAAACTAATGATATAATTATTGGATGGATGGATGGATAGATAGACAAAATAAATGCAATAAAATCAGTTACATTCGGCAAAGTTTTCGGCCTGATCTCTGTATAGCAACTCCTCAAATAGATTCTAAATTTAAATCTTGTGGTGTCCTCCCTTCTTCGTATGAATAATAGTTTCGTAAACGGGTACCTTAAACGGAACAGGTTTCTCTACAGGTACCAAAATATGCTTAATAACTTCAAAAGGTACCTCCTTAATTTTGGGAATATGCACGATCCTTTCAACAGGGTAAGGCACAGACTTTTCTACAGGAACCGTCACTTCTTTAATGATTGGGATGATGACAGCTTTCGGCACTGGTACCTGAATTGGAATTGGGTGTGGTACCGGGATGATAATGGGTTGATTGACTTTGAACTCTACGTTCTTAGGCAAAGGGACGATTATTTCTTTGTAGTGTTTGATAGGTTCTGGATTCTCCTCTTCGACGTGTTGGTGGACAGGGTAAACGTGGGACTTTAGATCATGGCCGCCGTAGTCGCCACCGCCATAGTCTCCGCCTGAGCTTCCACCACCGAAGTCGTGGGAGTCTCCACCATGTCCGCCGAAATCGTAAGAACCACCGGAGAAATCACTGGCTTGGAACTGTGGAAGAGAAAGAGAAAGTTGAGTATGTGTCACAGAGGACGGTAGGAAGAGTGTTGACAGACAAGCAGCCAGATGGGTGGGTTACCTACCAAAGACTGCGGGTATCGAATGGACTAGGAAAGCATGGCATAAAGACGGGAGCCCTACTCTCAGCAAAAGGTGGTACAAGACTACCAAGAATGACGGTAGTTTAACCGACATTACTTAATACTAATCAGCAATGGAAACTTCTCAAATACAGCTCTCTCCCTTTCAAAGAGAGGAAATGCCTGCATCCCAGCAGTGGGAACATTAGTATGATTATGTAATGGAATATATGTGATACTTAAAAAATGGCGCCCGTTTCTTATGGATAAATAAAAGACGCACCGAAAATCCACATAAATATAGTTGAATAAATATTCCAAGCCTAAGCTTTTCTATTTTACATCACCAGCGTAACAAGAAAAAATCATTACACTGAAATTCAACACAGTCTGCTTTGCTTTAATTCATAGAAAACTTAATTAACTACGTGCCTGCCTAGCTGTGTAATTGTAACAGTTTTATTTTTAATTTTACCGTGTAGTAAGTGTCCAATTCAAGCAATGCAAACCCAGCAGTTATTAAAAAAATTAATTAAATGAATGAGTTGTATGAGCAATTTTAAAGCTTGAATGTTTTTTTTTTACAATCTATAGGCTTGAACCGCGTGCTTGGTGATTTTTTGCACTTTAAATAAGGTTTACAGATGAAATCAGTAGAATTTTTTTCTGAATATTAAACGACACACGTAAATAAAGTCTTCAGCTAAAACTGTTCACATTTAAGAGCAATTTTTACCGGAATCGGTTTCTCCACAATTTAATAACAGGACAACGTGGAAAAAAATGCGAATAAAAAAGCAAGCGTTTCCGACGCAACGACATGCCCGCTATTTAGTCTGTGGTTCCATTTTCCTTTTTTTTTCACAGTCTGTGGTCCGTATTACTTTTTGCGTTGACGTTTTTATTTTCGTTCGGTAACGGTTATCCAATCGGTTCGTTACGTCCGGAAATGAAGTTATTAGAGCGGAACTTTTAGTATAGAGTGTTAGATAATCGGTGTTACAAATTGATAGTCAATTTCGTTTGGAATTTTGAGAGGTTCAGATGTTAATTATGCGTTTAAGTATTGTCCTACTTAGCATTTTTTTTTGTTCTAGTGAAAATGTTTTTGGTTATAGAAGAAAAAATAGACTGCACGCGGAATTTTTAAACATCACTTTTTTTATTGTGTGTGGCCAGAATCATGCTATTTTTCATCCGAATAGATAAGAAATCAACTCCAATATTATGTGGGGAGTTTGAAAAAGTCTTAGAAATGTATGATTATTTAACAATGTTATTTGCGGTAAAGTACGGTTTATCTTTCTATCCATAGCCAAAGACCGAATACCATAAGGAGCGTAAGACCATAAAAAGTAAAATCTACAAGATTCTATTTCCAATAAAGGTCTATCAAGATATAGCGACCAAGGTCTACACCGCCTTGAGAACATAATAAAAAAAGAAATAAGGCAAGAAAAAACATATAACATGTTTTTATGACATTTTATATATTTCTGTTAAAGAAAATATACATTACACTTTTAGTATTTGGGGTTCCTCATAGTATATGAGAAGGAGATATTATGTCGAATATTTCTTATAACTTTTATCCTTCCGCGTATGACTAGGTGACGCAATTGGCAGATCGCCCACTTGGTACCTCAATTGTCATATATTTACGACAATAAAGAGACATTAACTACGTTTCCTTGAATGCGCCCTAAGTGTCAAAGCATGCCTGTTATTACCACGAAAGAGGTAGATATTATTAGGGTTTTACTTCGCAGACGAGCTCTTTTTGGAGATTTACTAAACTAAAGACCAACCAGGCACGACCAGGAATACCAGGTTACGACACTTAAGAAGGAGACAATAATAACTAAATAATATAATATCCTTGGACATTTTACACAACGCCATATAGTCCCAAGCTAAGCAACCTAATGCTTGTGTTATAGTAACGAGATGGCTGATAAACTACTTAAATACATTGTTTTTTTTTTGTATATACATACATATTATAGATAGAAAAACACCCAGACCCGTAACAAATACTTGCAGGTCGTACAAATATTTGTTCCATGCGGGAATCGAACCCGCGACATGCTGCGCAGCGGTCAATCGCTCAACCACTGCGCCAACCGTGTCGTCAAGAACTCGAAGTGACTACACGAGTTATAACTAACAAGAACTCGAAGTGACTACACGAGAGATGATATTATTATCAATATTATTAACACTAAAATGCACCTAAGGACAAAAACAAGAAAATTTAAGACCAAGGTAAACAAAGGAGAGGAAAATACAAAATGTCTATGCGGAACCACAAACAAACTTTAAGTTCTAACACAACGTAGCTAGGAAATAAATAGGCCGCCCCAAATGTATTACCGTTGAATTTTTTAATATAAGTACGGTACGTACAAAGGGGATATTTTTTATGTACTAACATCAAAGACCGAAGTACGGGATTAATAATGCTCCCCTTATTTCCAAGAGAATGATAAAACTGAGGTTTTTGTGTGTATTATGATATTATTTGGACCCAATTTTCAAGCTTAAGGGGGATTATTTCTTCGGGTGTTAAAATTAAGCATAAGCTATTCTTGCTTGCTTGCACTGGTTTTAAGGGGTGAACACCGCGCAAGATTCTACATCGCGCAAGCAGAGTTTATCGCGCGGCTAGGATATACAGAGTGAAATTGAATTCATGGGCAAATTTAGCAGAAAATATACTAAACAAGCAAGATAATGTCTCATGTGTCTTTTAAGTTTAACAGTAGAGAACTCACGAAAAGAAAGAAAATTAGTCATGGTCGCTGTCCTGGACGGTATAAAAAAAACCTCTCGTATACCTCTTCAGGTATACAAGAGGTATTTTTATCCTTCATTACTCTAGGGAATGATGAGACCATATCAAAGAATCAACTGGCATAATATGATGACATTTTTTTTGTTTGTTTTAATTTTTCATACAAAACAATTCGACAAAGTTACGATTATTAATCTAATATAACCCTTACGTGAAATATGACAACGTCGCATTTTGTTAGCTTTAAATAACGAAGGTTTGAATGAAAATGTATTACTCGTACCCATTTATCAATGATACATAGAGACTTAAATTAGACATCCGGTTAAAGTGGAAGCCGACCCCAACATAGTTACGAAATGATAAATATAACGAAATGATAAGGCAGATAAATTGACATAGAGACTTAATTTTTTTTACCTAAATTCATTATGATTTTTGGACCACATTCTAAGACATTTTGTGTTATTTTTACATAAAGAATGTAACCCTAGAATTATAGGATATAAAATACGCGTAATATATTACTGTTTGATGTTCCCTGAATCAAAGAAAACCGTTTTCATCTCATATAATTCTTGTTTCCTTACCTGTTGATCCTGTTGCGAGGCTGCCTGCTGGTAGGGCGAGGCTGCCTGTTGGTACTGTTGCAGTAGGTTGTTGTATTGTGTCCACTGCATCTCCTCAGCCGCGGCCATGCTGGAGACCAGCAGCGCGCTCACACACTGGAATGAAAAGAAAATGAAAAGAATGAAATTATTTATTTTTATAATCTTTTGACATACCTATTAGTTTATCATAATATAAGCTATTAATTTAATTTTTAATTAAATTTACTGTTTGATATTCATAATTTATTGTTTTTAGCTGTAAAATATTAATTAATGTACTACAAAATTCAAACACAATGCAAATTGTTATATGAATAAATTAATAAAAAACAAAATAATAATTTATTTTTTGTCATTTTGAATATTTTGTTTTTGACTTATAATTCTAAATTCAATTCAAATTGGCTATTTGACGCAATCAACAATAAAATATGAAATAACATAGAAAAAGACCGCTCGTCATAAAAACTTCCACCACCCTGCAGAAATTAAATATTATGAAAGGATACAATTATAAAATTGGATTTTATGCTAATAAGTAGTCCATTTAATTTCAAAAATCTGTGACGTCACATTTTTATATTTTATACAAATCACGATCAAATTTCGCGTTTTGACAACTCATAAAATGTAACGTCAATGACTACCCTGTCAAATACCCAATTAATTTATCTATGAGTAATATTATATTATATTTTTATTTGTTAGTATTGTAACATTTACAGTGCAAGCATGGTAGTTGTGAAATGCCTTTTTAATTTTAATATAGGTTAAAGTTACTTGAAATAAATGAATGCATTAATTAATTAAAAAGCCTTTTTGTCAACAAGGAGTTAGTGCTCAGTGGTTATTATGTCGAAGAAAAAGAATCTTATAGCTGCTATCTATATTTATAAAAGTGAAAGGTCACACATTCACTGATTAATCACGAAATTTCAAAAACTACCGGACCTACGCAGATAAAATTTGGCACAGAGGTAGATTATGAGTAGCGGACGTCAGCTAATAAAGGATTTAAGTTGAACTCCCTCATAAAGGGACGAAATAGGGGTGGAAGACTGTTTTTTTAGGTGCGGTTTGTGACTAACCTAGTATCAGAGTTTTTATGCTGCCCATGGGCCTCTGACTTAGCTTCACATACTGTTAAAAAATATCTGTCAATCATGCCGGTTTCCTCACGATGTTTTCACCGATTTTAAGCAAGTGATAATTATACAATACGCACATGAATCCGTAAAATCAGAGGTGCGTGCGTGGTTCGAACTCGAGACCTATGACTTGGCAGTCCGACGGTCACACCACTAGGGTATCACTGTTTTTGAAGTCTGTATGTAAATTTTCAACATTGCCGCGGGGGGAACTAATACTTAATATTATAAAATTAAGCTGCCTAGCCTTTTCGGTTGACTTCCAGTCTAACCGGATGCAGTTAAATACCAGTACTTGACATGGAGCGACTGCCTATCTGACCTCCACAACCTAGTCACTAACTGGGTAGTACTACGATACGCCTTGGTAAGACTGGCTGTCAGACTTACGAGCTTCTGACTACCCGTAACGACTGTCAAAGATCCACAAATTACAGCCGGGACCAACGGCTTAACTAGATTATAGATACTTTCAATTAATTGATACCTGTCCCCATTATTAAGGTTACTTCTTCTTATCGAGTGGTTAGTGACTAACCTGGTGTCAGAGTTTTAATGCTGCCCATGGGCCTCTGACTTAGCTTCACATACTGTTGAGAAATATCTCTCAGACATGCTGGTTTCCTCACGATGGTTTCCTACTAAGGTTATTAAGCACGATGGTTACTAAGTAAGCAAGTGAGTGTACACATGTATGTAATTACTACCTATAAAGTAACGAGCTACAACTTACGGCCATCAACTACAGAACACATTATGAACTCATATCAGTTTCCAACAACTACCATTTGCCGAGTGTGACTCACATGACATTATTCAAATGTGCAAGTTACTCTGCTATGTTTTGTGAGTTGTTCTTATGAATTTACTAGCGACCCGTCGCTGCTTTACCCGGTTTTTGTAACATGTCAAAATGATAAAATTTCTGCATTGAAACGAAGTTCCTTATTGCGCGTTGCGAAAGGGGGCTAGACGGAAATTAAGACCAAAAGTTGTAAGAACACATTTTTTGGAGTAAAATATGATGTCTTTTGATCAATCAAAAAATATTGATCAGTTTTTTTGATTATTATAACTGAAAAGAAATAAAATTTTATTACAATTCCTTCACTAATTAGTCGAAAGGAACTTCGTTCCATCCGCGTGTCCCTTGACACCTCAAGTTTCTTTTATAATAATAACTAGCTGTGATGTCGGAAATTAGCCCAAGGGAACGATAACTACTACCGGAATAAAAGTATCCTGTGTGTTAATCCAGGTCATAAACTACCTCTGTGCCAAATTTCATCCAGATCCGTTCAGCCGTTTGAGCGTGAAGGACGGACAAACGGGAGTGATATGAAGATTCGAATGACGTTATTGCGACGCACGCTATTTCAAAAAAAAATCAGAGTGGTACGCCATTTCGAAGTAACACACACACTCACAAACTTTAGTGTGATAACATTACATCATGCTTTGTTTTCTCGAAGGGTTGGGCAAGTAATGTTTAAGTCACATGTCATTGGGGGCTTAACTACGAGTAAAGCGCGCGTCGCTTCATTACACCTACTATGTAATGGGTAAATTGATGGCCCTCCAATAATACTTATCCTTACATAAATGTTTCGCAAGATCGACGTAATTAACATTATAAATAATTTTAAAAAATGCGATCATAAGGTCTATAATCCTAAATCAATCCACACACAGCCACAAAGGACCATTCAATACAACAAGAGAGGGAATAAAGTGCAGTCGTGGACGTAAAGAGCCAATAAATAGTGAAATGTATAGCGTTTTAAAGATTATCTGAGGGTTTAAATATCAACAGTGGAGTTTGTTTGATACGGCTAGAAAGTATGGTCCAACGTGGGTCCAACACTGACTTGGAAATAAGATTGGTGGCTGTATGTGGGTAGTTTTAACAACGGACGCTGCTGTCAATCTCTTTGACATTTGCTTGCTGCACAATGGAGAATTTACCTAGATACCTGTGTATATTTTTAGGTTTGTTTGAATCAATAAAACTTTCGTGGAATAGGTACGCAGCGCAAGGTAAAACAATTTAAAAAAGTAAAAAAAAACAAGGTTCTTTGTACCAGGCAGTACAACTTAAATTCCTGTAACTACCAATCAGAATTATGTTTGTTACTGTTCTACATTCAAAAACATTCTGTAGTCATTCGAATATTTTGGACTCGGCTTTGAAAGTCATGTTCGAAAATTCAAATTGAACAATCTGCCTTCTATTTTTATTTTAGTGTTCTAAATTCTGAAATGTTTTTTATGAGGTCGAACAAAACCCTACAATTATTCAGCCATGTATATAAATTTTATAAGGTGTTAATTTTCTTAGCCGAACTCTTTGCGGAATTTTTAACCAAACCGTAAATTGCAGTATTGAGTATCGATTGCTTGATAGGATTTTATATTTAAGTCTTTTATGATTTTAATATTTTAAATTAGGTACTTATGTGTAAGTATTACGCTATATTAGCCCGGCTGATATACTGCAAAGCGAGTGAACATAACCAAAATATCTTTATCTTTGGTTACCATATATAATTTTTAGGTAGAGTAAATAGACAGAAAACTTTGATTCGGTCAAAGGTTCATAGAACTAGACTCAATTGCAAAAATGGAATGGGTTTTCAAAAATGGAATTCCGAGATCTACAGAATCATAAAATGACTTTCGGAAACGACCGAGACTCCGTTTCATTGGCTCAGAATATGATGTTCTAAAATCAAACGGATAACGTTTATGTGTGGGTGTAAAATGTACGTTATGAACAGTGTGGCGATAGATCAGGTGTATCTAGCGCTGTTCGAAGCACGCGTCTGATATACTGGGAGGCGGGAATATACGGGAGATTAACTGGGCCCGCCCGCTAGAATTATATGTTATTTTTTTTCATTAACAAGTAACAAGAGGAGCTCATGTCTAAGTAATAACGAGATGACGACTAATAGAGAAGTATGGAAGAAAAAGACATAAGTTGCGCCGACCCCAAATAAATTGGGATGAGGGCAGGAGAATGATGATGATGTCTAAGTAATAACCGCCGCACAGGTCGATCCATCAGGTTAAGCTAAGCTTGATGGGTGGCCATCTTTACATACCGAGACACATCCGTCGGAAAGCACGTTAAGCCGTTGCTTGGTCCCGGCTGTCATTTGTGATCTTTGACAGTCGTTACGGGTCGTCAGAATCCCGAAAGTCTGACAGCCAGTTTTACTGAAGGGTATCGTATTACCCAGTTATTGGGTTGTGGAGGTCAGATTGGCAGTCGCTCCGTGTAAAATACTGGTATTCAGCTGCATCCGGTTAGACTGGAAGCCGACCCCAACATAGTTGGGGAAGGAGGCTAGGCAGATTGATTTGATAATTTACTTACTGTCCTGATTTATTTTGATAAAGCTTATAACGCTTTAAGGCCAGGCAGATTGTTTTTTTTTCATTAACAAGTAACAATATACTCATACTAATTGTAAGGCACACAATTTCTAGAATACAACTACAGAAATTTAATTTAATTAATTAAGAAGATTAAATTAAGTTAAGATAAAACTTTAACTTGAAGAAAATCTTTTGGTTTGCGAGATAATTCCACGAGCCCATTTGTGAGATATTGCGTAATGTTCAATAATTATTATTTATTCTATTGTAAGATTGTGAGTAACTTCCGTGGTCTGTAAGAACGATGAATTGGTAGGTGCAAGAATTTAAAAGTGTCTAAACATTGATTTTTCATTTTGTAAAGTGGGCCTTACAGGTGACCCAATAATTCACATGACCAACAAAACATAATTAAGTATAGGTAACGCAATTTTTTGTTTTTATTAGCATTACTCCTGAGTGTCCAGAATTTGTGATTTTCCAACTCAAACTCATAGCATTTACTTCAAATAAACCAATTACAGGCACTATTGAACTGTCAAGGGGTCGGTCTGTCAGAAAGATGAAGCTCACACTAAACTTAATGTTGCCAATCTCACTCACACAAATAATCTCAAATATAGATCTCTTGACATGTATCGAAATCAGTCTAAATCAAAACTACCTACTTTACTCAACGTTTTAAAGCGCCTAGAAGCAGACTAATAGCAAAGAGAACGAATAAACTCGATTTATCCAATCCCTTATAAGTTTTCATCGTCTTGTCCCTTTTGCGCTCCCGATTTTTACGACATGCCGTCCTGCTTTCATGTGTCATCTTATAGTTGGGCATGTTCTGTTTTTGATCATCGAATGTTGGATAGGTAACATAATCTACCTCTTGTTACGTATAATAACATTGCGTTTAAAATCTTAATACTGTAATATACCGTGTGTTAGGTTAAACAAAGGACATACTTTCAGAGGGTGCTATACTCATGAAAATGAACACCTTTGACTATGGAACTATACCTGCTCACGAAAATTTGCTGTTCAGTACATTTATGTTCGCATAATTTGTCAAAATATATGGAACAGCTGATATTTTTTTTTCATATTTCAGAAATGGTCCCACGGACAAAGTTGTTGATTTCTATAAGTACTATACAATTTGACAGTAGTATAATGAATAAATAAACATTCTAAATCGATTTCCCTCCTCAAGCAAGATCCAAGAGTGTCCTAACCGCCGCGTTACCGCACACAATAGACTCCCCTATGCTCCCACCCTGAGAAGGCAGTATAAAATGTGTCCAATGGCTTGCGATGATACACGGCCCCAGCAACAAGCTCCCGCCTGTTATTTATTACAGATAAAAGCAGTTTTTAACTTTAATCTAACGATATGAGCAAATAACAAAGGCAGCTTTGTCACTGAGCCGGGGGAAGAAAAATAGCCGTGTGATATTAGATGATCATAAACTGTGTGGCAGCCATTTTGGAAAAAAAAAATGTTTTTGGTAATTTGAGGTTTTGTTAAAAAAACATCTGAATAAGGATAGTAGGGATGTGCATTTGTTTGTTTATTTTGACTCGACTTGGCACCAAATCAAGTCCTTTGAGTAGGTGCGTGTCTAAATCCATTGAAGGATACACAGGAATTAAAAAAGTAGACACGTCACTTTTTACATGGAGCATAAATATAAGTGCGGAAATGTAGGTATACTTTACAGTCGCCAGCACATCAAGCTATCCCTAACTGGCCAATTTCCCCAATTGAAAATGAACCTTGTCGTTTCGTAATAAAGTTCAAAATCTATCAAAGAAATGAAACATGCGCGATGTTGTGTTATTTAAAAACTAGGAATTATAGATTTCATATTGAAGGGATACAATTCAGGAATTGTAGAATTAGAAAAGGCTCAAAAACTTCCTGGCTAAAACAAGACACCATTCAAATATAGGATGAGGGTGGGATATCATCCAACGACCCCTCCCACTCTGGGTGGAGCGGAAGGGAGTGTCAGACTCTTACTGACTAAAACCTATCCATGTTCCTTCCTTAGCCCTTTATGTTCCGGGGTAGCGGTAACCCTTTTGGACATCCCCGCTGAACCCAATACCCTAATACCAATAAAATTGGAAATAATAATGATAGGAACCGATCCTCCATACATCATGCACAAGTCCAAAAACCAGCCTATGTTAAGGTGGAAGCCCCAGGGTGGCCCGCGAAATTCAAATTTTTGGTTCAAATTAGGATTTATGTTGATCAAAATTTGATTGGCGACCGTACTCCGTAGCAAGTAAGTATTTATAGAATTGTTAACATTAAAAATCAGCGATACAACCCTCTAAGTTCATATAACCCTACGAAATGACAAGTTATCTCATGAAATCATGACATTTGAGGACAATTCTTACAAAGAGTTGTATTGATGATCCTAATGTTTATAATTCTGTACATATTTTACTTGCTACGACCGCGATTCATATTTTAATCAGCATACAACCTGACACTGATCTGTAAATTGCAGAATACCCGCGCTGCCGAATTTATTATTTTTTTTAAACATAGCAACATTATTCTGAGATCTAGGAGCACTTTTGGCCACAAGTATTTTTTTAAATCTTTCTGTATTGTTTAATTTTTTTATGTTTGTTTTTTTTTTGTCTATTTTATATTGTAAGACCTGAATGTAATTACCATATACAAAGAAATAAATGCTATTCTATTCTATTCTTTTACTAATTACTTTCTCTGCTGTGTTCTGCTGTGCGTGTCCAGAATAAAACATTTTCCTTTCTTTTAAAAAATATGAAAATTTGAATTTCGTGCGCAACCCTGACTCCTCCTCTTTAAGAACAACCAACAGTGGCTATTTGGCACGGTCACAAATAAAATATGAAACCACATGGAAAAAGACCGTTCGTCATAAAAACTATCACCGTACAGAAATTAAATATTATGCGACGATAAAATTGTAAAATTAGATTTAATGTTAATAAGTATTCCATTTGATTTCAAAAATCTGTGACGTCACTTTTTAATATGATACAAATTCCGCATTTTGACAGTTCATAAAAAGTAACGTTATTGACTACCCAATCACGTACAAATTCCGGGTTTTGACCGTTCATAAAAAGTAACGTTATTGACTAGGTACCCTGTCAAATACCTTAAAACTAAAACTTAGCCACTATTTCACTTATTTTAGAATTACGTCACAAAATATGATTTAAAAGAACTCACATATAAAATCACTGTGCACATTTTGGTGTAAGGCAGTCCGTTGCACAAGTGTTTGTGATGTCACAATAAAGTGAGGTGCACCTTTATAGTCAGGTGACGGGCAGGCGGCTGTTATTAGTTTTGTGAAGCTTGCCGCATTTTTAGGGTTCCTTGGGCACGTGATACAAAAATGGTCCTTTGGTATTGTAATGGTTATTGTGGTTGGTTACTTGCGCTACTTAAATACGTGGCGTTATGCGTAAGTAGGACAGCATGTGGGATGGTTTTTTCTGTAGAGTATGTTATTTTTTACTGTTTACACCTTGGCCTGAACCAGAGAATGAGACGGAGCTTTATAGGACGTATAGCGCTATATCTTTCGCATAGAGAAATATTATTAAAATAATACTGTTTTAAGAAATTGTAGCCAGCCCCCTGTACCTACAGGTTTAAAATTAAACAAGTCGCCGAAAGCAGTTGATATGATCAATGAAGGAAGTAGTTTTAAGGTCTAATTTGAGTAGGTACCTACACATCTATCTTCATATTTATTTTCATAACTATTGTTACATCTCCACACAAAACTCGCAACAAAAGAATGTGAATAAAAAAAGTGATGTCACAAATACTAAAAGACAAATGGCATTACGAAAAACGGAGAATATCACCTGCCGAATTTTTACTTAAAATATTTTTTCCTGGGTCGGCATCATAGAATATAGCCCACAACTATTTCCATTAAATGGAAACAGACTAGAAGTAAAAACGAGATTCCTTTTAAAACACATATACCGAAACCTAAAGAAACAGCAAGAAAAACTCTCATTACTACCACAGACATCATTAAAACATTTTTTGTACGGAACCACACCTCCTAATGACGTGTCTATGAGAAACAAAAATCTTTTATTTTGTTCTATATATTTAACCGACTTTACTTGACACTTTTATTCAACTAAAATCTAGACATAGATAGGTCTGAATAAATTGGATAGTTATATCATCGAGTTGCTGGTATTATAGAAAACAAAATACGACGAATGTTTTACTAAATTCAATCTACATTGCTTGTTTTGTGCGTACTACAATGTCATCGTTGACTTTCTAAGCATCAATGGATCTAAAAATAAAGGTGACACTCGATATTTAGATTCAGTTCCGTTATTAGATTTTTTGGTCTATTTTCAGTTCGATTCGATATAGTAATTGAATGAGAGTATTTCGAGAGCGTGTCTATTGTAAGGTACATAACCAAATTGGTACTTTGGTACCTTCATTCACTATGAAGGTAAAGTCAACACAATTTTTACGCTACGCGGGGCTTAAAAATCAATATCCGTTTTACCGTTTTGGGCAAACAAGCGGTCCACTTGGTATCATCATAATCAGCCGTTCCCGCCTGGTTCACTGCTGGGACATCATACACGCGGGGCCAATGCGGGATGGTAGATAAATGGATGTCATGTCTTCATGTCATGCAATTTTTTTTTTGGTTCTAGGACATGCTGGTTTCCTTCACTGTTTATGACAGCAGTCAAACCCACGAACTACGACACGGTAGTCGGGGATGTTACCACGTATCCCACTTGACGGTAGGTACCCTACATTTTCTTAATTGGTAAGTAACACACAGTGGTCACATGCACCGCCTACGGACATATGCATTGCATTGCATCGCAGATGCGTTGCACTCCCAGATGCAAAGCTCAAAGATCATTTTATTTGGGCCTTTTCTAATAGGCCAAGAAAAAATAATGGTTCGTGTAGTTAGTACTACTCTAAAAGTTGTAGGATTGCTCTCAGCCAAGTTATACAACATCGACTTCGTATGACATTTTTATACATTTATTGTTTTATAAACTTGTATAACTTGGCTTAGAGTAGGTAATCCTATAACTTTCGTTCCATATTAACAATTGCTCCAAACAGCTAGTTCTAACCGTAGGCTTTTTTTTCGTCGACTTTTAGAAACGGTCCAAAAATGTATAGAGCGTGGTCACATGCACCGCCTATGGACATATGCATTGCATTGCATCGCAGACGCGTTGCACTCCCAGATGCAAAGCTCAAAGGAGATCATTTTATTTGGGCCTTTTCTAATAGGCCAAGAAAAAATAATGGTACGTGTAGTTAGTACTACTCTAAAAGTTGTAGGAATGCTCTCAGTCAGCCAAGTTCTACAACATCGACTTCGTATGTCACATTCATACATTTATTGTTTTATGAACTTGTATAACTTGGCTTAGAGTAATCCTATAACTTTCGATCAATATTAACTATTGCTCCAAACAGCTAGTTCTAACCGTAGGCTTTTTTTTCGTCGACTTTCAGAAACGGTCCAAAAATGTATAGAGCCTGAATGTTCTCCTTTCTTATATGCACAGGCATAGTAAGTACAGACGCCAGCCCATCAAGCTATCCCTAACTGTCAAATTCTCTCAATTAAAAATGAACCTTATGTCTTTGTAATAAAGTTGAAATACTATCAAAGAAATTTGACAAATTGTGGTAACTTGATGTGCTGGCCTCTGTACCTATAGATCTACTTGTTTTTTTTTTGAGGGTGGGACATAGTACAATTTACCTCTTCCGCTCTGTGGAGCGAAAGGGAGTGTCAGACTCTTACTGACTAAAAACCATCCTTGTTCCTTCCTTAGCCCTTTATGTTCCGGGGGCGCGGTAACCCTTTCAGACAATCCCGCCGAAGGTTTAAAGACCTACCTAATGGTAGTTTTTAAGGCTACAGAGCTACTTACACCGGAACCCGGCCGCTACGTACCGCCTTTTATTTTTGCTTAGTCTGCGTTATGCAAAGATGGAAGCAAGACATTATGCAAACCGACACAACTTACTATCTCGTCGATCTCAGCTGCGAATTGAAATGATTAAGGAAGAGATCCTATCGTGCGAAGACGGCTGCGTTTAGAGCCTCCGCTAGTGATGAGGCTTACGTGCGTCCGGTGAGTACCTAAGCACTTAAACGTTTAGGCTCGCTACCAGTCGGCCGATTCTGTTAACATCTCACCGTGAAAACGTAGAAGTGAGCGTGAAGTGAGCTGTCCTTCAACCTTATGCGGGGGGCACTACAGTAGTGTCAGTACACTATTGTAGTGCTATTCTTTAAAACGTAGAAGTGAGCGTGAAGTGAGCTGTCCTTCAACCTTATGCTGGGGGCACTACAGTAGTGTCAGTACACTATTGTAGTGCTATTCTTTAAAACGTAGAAGTGAGCGTGAAGTGAGCTGTCCTTCAACCTTATGCTGGGGGCACTACAGTAGTGTCAGTACACTATTGTAGTGCTATTCTTTAAAACGTAGAAGTGAGCGTGAAGTGAGCTGTCCTTCAACCTTATGCTGGGGGCACTACAGTAGTGTCAGTACACTATTGTAGTGCTATTCTTTAAAAATGTAACCGTGAAATCGTAGGTGAAGTGACGTTAACGTGGGCTGTCAATAGTGTCAACCCCTCGCATTAGGCGGAACGTCAGCTATGGGATTATCTATGGGATTTGTGTTTTTTTTTATCTAGAATTTCTCAGTAAACGCCTAGACTGGATTTGTCCTCGGTTGATGGCAATAAGCTCGCCCCCTATTACATGGGACTTAAACGAAACTGGTGGAATGTGGGTGTAATATGGGTAGGAAGTCACGAACACCAATATGTACACACCGAGTAAAAATCAAAAGCATATTTTTCGTAAATAAATGTTTAAATTTTGAGATACGACAGGTTTGGTTAAATCTATGGATTCGAAAATGCAATGTGTATGAAAACATACAATTTCATTCAATAATTAAGGAGACAACCGCTTTTGAAACTAGATAACTGTATACATGTTTTTGCTCGTGACTGTACACCTCTGCCCATCCCTACGGGGAATCAAGGCGTGATATTATGAAACCTCATTCAGAAATCGTCCCGAAAATAAACATGAAATAAACATCTAAATTATTTGTACCTTTATGGAGTAGGTATAATAAATTCGTTGAAAACGTATCTGGATAACCTACGAGATGATTAACCCATCAACCGCCGAAAACGTGAATCCTCGCGAGACACAGTGATTTTTAATGGTTTCTGTAATTACGGTAAACGAAAGGTTATGAGGGATCTCTATTGGGTCTTTCTCTATACAACGTATTCCGGTCTTCTAGTTCTAATTAGTACCTACGTGCCCTATCATTTCCTTTTTCAATAACATAATATCTTTTAAAGAATTGTGGCTTTAACCACTGAGTTTGTTTCGTTATTTGTACTCTGTTAGGAGTAGAAATCCTATTTATAGAATAAACAATTTCATTTCATATCGATACCTATATATCTAGGAATCTAAAAAAGATTTTTAAACAAATTCTCCTTTTGCTGAAAACCAAAAAGGATAGTCTGAAAACCACGTAAAATTCTTTTACTTATGGGTTTTTCGAATCCATATCCACATAAATACCGCAAAGACACACATTAATTCTGCTCATCCTCACACCTAACTAACCGTAGAGATGCTACAAATAGCCGGCGTCCAACCACCACCTCTTATAACAGTTTTATTCTAATACTAACTTTTGCCAGCGGCTTCGCCCGCGTGCATATAGGAAATTATTCCACGGGAACCTATTCCAGACTAAAATCTATTTCTGTGCCAAAAGACAATGTCCAAATTGGCCCTGTGCAATAAAGAGTATCAGATTAAACGAAAATTAATCGCCTATTTTATTATTTAAGTTGCAAATACTTCTGTATTACGGACTAGCTGTATTCCAAAATGTACTTTTAATAGAATTTAACGCGACTAATAACATTAGATCGCCATCTATGCCTAATGTCATGTCGTGTCAGAAGTGAAATAGGGATGTCCAATCAATTATAATCGATTGATTGAATTATTAATCGATCGATTGTGTTTTCTTTTCTAAAGTGTATTTTTAAAAACCTAATAAGAATACTTTATGTATGCAGTCATACTCCAATTTAAATAGGTAGTAAGAATAATACTATACAGTAATCAAAACTTTTTATTTCTATACAATCATTCAAACATCTACAGTAGAACCCGTTTAATACGATCACGCTTAATACGATTTCTCGCATAATACGCCATTTTGCATCAGTCCCTGCAACTTGAGACCTGTTTTCGTACATTCTTTAACTTTAGCTTAATACGATTCGTCATCCCGTTTAATACGCCTAACGCCAACACATGGCGGGGGACGCGTCGTTAGTTTGTCAATTGTTGGTTTAGGCGGGGCTACTACCTACGCTTACGCGCTCGTGCTCTGCATTCTTCGTATTGTGTTGTGTGCACATCATTTGTTTGTTACAAAATGACTACAATTAAGCGAAAGGCCTTGTCAATTCAAGAAAAAATTAAGATTGAAAAGAGTTGAAAATCTTGTAATTTCTATGCCTTAAAATCTTTTTGTCAAACTAAAATAAGTGATTATTTTAAATAACGTGATAGATACACGGCACTTTATAATTATAAGTACATAATTTTTAAATGTACAATTCAATACTTACCTAATATTAATACATACGTATGTAGTAGGTCCGTTTTTTATTTCCCTATATCCCGCATAATACGCTTTCCCGCTTAAGACGCGTTTTTGGTTGAGTCCCTGTGAAATCGTCTTAAACGGGTTTTACTGTAATTCATTTTTTACGACAATTATTACAAAAATAACATTTCTTTTTCGGCGTAAAATAAACCATTGTCATACATACTTGTAATGTTTATATGACAAAGGTGATGTAACAGACAGTTTGAAATAATTTAAGACCACAGTAAATCTTAATCGAAAAAATCGATTATTGGTGTGGTGTCGTACTACATCCCTAGTTTTGCTGTGAACGTCACGTCGCGTCGTCCGTTATTGTCAATTTGTCACTTTGGTGAAGTTACAGTTCCTGTGCTGTGCTTTTCCTGTGTTCTTTTCTTGTGTTCGGTGTTTTGGTGGTTAAAAATCACTCAGAGCTATGAAAAATCGTAGGTACCTACATTTAATATTCGTTGTTATGGTTAGATTATAACCTCAAAATCTGATACTTTTTTTGAAGTATATCTTTTTTGCAGCTAGTCCGCTATAAATACAAGATCTTTAAAGAATCTACTAATGATAGAGAATACAATACATAATTTTCCGATGCTCTTGGCTCCAGGGCCAACAATGTATGGACGCAGAGCAATGTCCTTTCATTCAGATACGTTCAATAGTTTTCTCGTGACAGAGTAACAAACATCCATACTTTCACGTTTATAATATTAGTTAAGAAGAAGGATTGCTTCACATTGGAAAAGAGATGGAACAACACCAGTTTAGCATGAACTCTTTCTCATACCGAAGAATAGAAAAACTACGATAATATGGCCCGCCCCTCTACAATTCAAAACGTTTGAAATTATTTGTGAAGGTCAAAGCGCCACCAAGACTCACAGCGCATGTTGCTGCCTGCCTGCTACTGACGACGAATACTTACAACTACCTACCTACAATCTCCTTCGTAAGGATGTGGCTAGAAACATTTGAAACAGTAATTTGAAGGGGCGCGTCATCTTATCGTAGTCTATATGTATATAATAAATTATTACTGCTCTTTCTAGCAGTGATAGCCTAGTGGTGTGACCGTCGGAGTGCCAAGTCATATGTCTCGAATTCGAGCCCAAGGCACCTCTGAATTTAAGGATTCATGTGTGTATTGTAAAAATTATCACTTGCTTAAAAATCGGTGAAGGAAAACATCGTGAGGAAACCAGCATGTTTGAGAGATATTTCTCAATAGCAAGTGAAGCTAAGTCAGAGGCCCATGGGCAGCATAAAAACTCTGACACCAGGTTAGTCACTAACCACAGGAAAAGAGGAAAAAGAAGACTTGCTCTTTGAAGTGGTGGTTGTCCCCCTCATGTGATAACGACACAAAACACATTGCATGTCGTCTACACATTAATAAGCACTATATTATTACGTCCTAGACTTTCACAGTCTGATGATTAGGAGATAGTCATGAGATTTAGATTTCAGGTCAACTAAATAACAGTGTAATTTGTAGCTAGTTATGTTATGAGTCATAGCTAATGTCGACGAGTCGAATGGCGCAGTGGCTGAGCGCTAAGTTGATTGCATGTAAGGTAGGTGGTTCAATTATTAGGACCAAATAATATGGGATGTCTTTTTTCGAGAATGTAGGACTATGGGATGTCTTTTTTTTTTAGGGTGGGACATCATCAAATTTCTCCTCTCGCTCTGGGTGGAGCGGAAGGGAGTGTCAGACTCTTACTGACTAAAACCCATCCATGTTCCTTCGTTAGCCCTTTTATGTTTCGGGGTAGCGGTAACCCTTCGGACAATCCTGCTTAGTGGGATGTCTGACTTGCGTTTCTGTGCATGATGTAAGAGTACCTAAAGTACGATTAGTATGGGCATCCGTTTTTTTTTATTTCAAATAAAAAAAAAAAGTGAAGTTATGGTGATGGCTTCATGGTCACATAATCCTGGAGTGCTAAGGACTTTCCTTAAATGAAGAGAATTCATAAGGATTTTCTCGAGATATAAAGTAAGGTGCATTATGTATGTGTATCAAAATATACTTCATTATTTCTAAGGTTGCTGGGGCAAGAAAGCAATTCGTACGTTAAAAATACAAAAGAACTAGATCCATTCACAATAAACTGCACAAAAAAGTAAAAACAAAACAAAACGAAACAATAGAACCGTCTGATAAAAATCTCACGACAACTTTCATAGTACTATCTCAGACCGAATCGTACAGCAATGGAAAAAAATCAACCGAATACGTGAAAGCATAGGAGTAATACGTCATAATATAGAATATAGAAAGATCCATTCTATTTTAAGTGTAATAATATCAATTCGAAAGTTATTCCGTCCCGTCAGTCCGACTGCTACCTTAATTTCTGAACGGATTTCGATGAAATTTGCCTCAGCGGTATTGTCCACAACGGTTACCGTTACCCCGGAACATAAAGGGCTAAGGAAGGAAGATGGATGGGTTGGTCAGTAAGAGTCTGACACTCCCTTCCGCTCCACCCAGAGCGGGAGAGGAATCATTTGATGACTTCCCACCCTCAAAAAGAAAAAGGATAGACCACGCCTGAGTAAGAACATAAGTTAATTTTTATCCCGGTAATACGATCCCATGATAATTGATTACCATTTCACATCTAAGCCATGGAACCAATCGTTATCAATCACAGATTAGTAGCATGAGGACATAAATACCTCCTATCACCGAAGAACATTCTATCCCGGATAATTCCGAACATTTAAGCGAGTGAAGCCGCGGGAAATATCAAGTATACAATAAGTAGACTATAATATAAAAATAAACATAAAATGCAGTATGCAAGTTAGGTAATGCTCGCCTCTTACCGGAAACTTTGGGTAGACATACAGTCGCGGAGCGCATGTAATAAGTACTATATAATGTACGTCTGCGAGGAAGTGGTGAGCGTATTTTACGGGTAATAATACCATGACATAATTTACTTACTGGAGGAGCTCTTGGCTAAGTAATAACAGCCGCACGGATCGATCCATCAGGTTAAGCTACGCTTGCCGGGGTTGGTCCGTGGATGAAGAACATGAAGTAGTGTTTATTAATGATGATTATTTTACCGTACAAAGTGCATTTGTAAGAAAAAGTGCTATTCGTGGTGGCTCATTAATTCTTGTTTCAAACAAGTTAAAATGTAAACAACGTTTAGATTTAGTTAATTTGTCTATTGAGCGCACTATTGAGTTGTCTTGTGTTGAACTTGAGCGATACGTGGTAATTTGCGTTTATCGACCCCCCTCGGGGATTTATTAGTTTCGAATCGGTAATGGAGGATTCACTCAATAGAATAAAATCGAGTAATAAAAGTATTATTTTATGTGGTGATTTTAATATTAATATTTTAGAAGTAACTCCTTTAAGTATTAGACTTCTTAATCTGTTTAGGTGTTATAATTTAGTAAACTTGTTTTTTGAACCTACTAGGATCACGGCATCTTCATCGACTTGCCTTGATAATATATTTAGTGATTATGATGCCAAAAATAAATTTGTGCTTAGTGACTTAACATCTGACCACTGTGGATTATTAGCTAGCTTCCCTATGCCATTACATAAAAAGCCGCAAAAAATAGAATGCAGGCCTTACACAACTAGTCGTTGCACCAAATTTAAAGATAATATAGCTCATCGAATTTCACCATCTATAGCAGACCTTGAGAATCCTAATGAAATCTACGGAGCCCTTTTTGATGTTGTGCAAAAAGAGTACCAATCTATCTTCAAAACCAAAACCATTGATATCAATGGCACCGCAGTTAGCTTCAACCAATGGGCTACCCCAGGCATTTATAAAAGTAGAGCGAGACTATACGAGTTATATGGTTTAAAAAATACAAGTTTGATACTCCTTTCCTAGAGTATGTCAAAAATTATTCAAAATTATTTAAAAAGGTTTGTGTTTTTGCAAAATCAAAATTTTTAAGCGAATCAATTAAAAAATCCAATAATAAAATAAAAACCACTTGGAAAATTATTAACAATGAAACGGGTAAATCAGTTAAACGATTAAATGAACTTGAGATTATGGTCGACAACAAATTCATTAATAAAGCAGCTGACGTAGCTGAGGTTTTTAATGATTTTTTTGCCAACATACCTATAACTACGACTCGCTCCGTAAATTCTTCACCGACTAAAGCGGAAAACCTTCTCCATAGTAGTGTGCCTAAATGTAGTCGCTTATTTAGCTTCGAACATGTAACGCCTCGTGAGTTAGTTAACGTTTTTAATACACTTAAGTCCAAAAACACTGGTGATTACTGGGGCATCTCCATTAAACTTTTAAGTAATATAACAGATATCGTAGCCCCCTATCTAGCTGTTACTTTTAATAAATGTGTTGATTTAGGAACCTTTCCTGACCTCATGAAAAGTAGTAAAGTCATTCCTTTATTTAAATCAGGTAATAAAAATAACGTTGGCAATTTCAGGCCTATTTCAATCTTACCTGCATTTAGCAAAATATTTGAAAAATTAATACTCAAGCAGTTGCTATGACATTTTAATTTAAATAGCCTCCTTCATGATGAACAATATGGCTTTACAAAAGGTCTTTCGACTACTGATGCAGGTGTTGCTCTGCTGAAACACATATTTAGCGCATGGGAGAACTCGCAAAATGCTATTGGAATTTTCTGTGATCTCTCCAAAGCTTTTGATTGCGTGCACCACGACACGCTTTTACGTAAACTACGTCATTACGGCGTTCAAAACGAAGCTCTTAACGTAATTAATTCATATTTACAGAATAGGTTTCAATGTGTAGATGTTAATGGTGTGAAATCTACTGAGCTACCAGTTCAGTTAGGTGTACCTCAAGGCTCAATACTAGGTCCATTCTTATTCTTAGTGTATATCAATGACTTACCATTCCATTTAAAGGGTCTCTGTGATGTTGTACTGTTTGCAGATGATACCTCTCTTATCTTTAAAGTAGACAGAGATAGACTAGTTTTTGACGATGTTAACAGTGCACTCTCAACAGTAACGGATTGGTTCACATCTAATAACCTAGTTCTCAATGCGAAGAAAACAAAATGTATAAAATTCGCCTTACCTAATGTCAGAAATCTAGGACCACAAATCATATTAGATAAAGAGGTGCTTGAAACTGTAGACACAGCAGTCTTTTTGGGAATAACAGTAGATTCTAAACTCCAATGGAGCCCACATATATCAAGTCTAGCAGGACGGCTTAGTTCAGCCGCCTATGCCGTCAGGAAAGTAAGACAATACACTGACGTTGATACAGCCCGGTTAGTGTATTTTAGCTATTTTCATAGCGTTATGTCCTATGGCCTTCTGCTGTGGGGCAAAGCCGCAGATATAAATAATATATTCGTTCTTCAAAAACGAGCTGTTCGAGCAATTTACCAGCTAGGTGCCAGAGTATCTCTGAGAGATTTTTTTAAAGAAATTGGTATTCTTACGGTAGCGTCACAATTTATTTTCGCCAACATTTTATATATTAGACAAAATATACACTTGTATACTAAAAACAGTGATATTCACAACATCAATACTAGAAATAAGGATAAACTACGTGCTCCCTTTCATCGGCTTCATAAGGTTCATAACTCATTTGTGGGGCTTGGTATAACCTTTTATAACAAGCTACCCTCTTCTTTGCTAGAATTGCCTTTTAATGCGTTTAAAACTAAAGTAAAATCTATCCTTTGTTCAAAGGCTTACTATACTACCAACGACTACTTAAACGACAAGAATAGTTGGTCGCTGTGATTAACACAAGACAATGTTTTTGTTCTTTCTCCAGAATTAGCTTCATAAAATTATTTTTATTATGTA
The DNA here is from genome assembly GCA_951799385.1 of Hyppa rectilinea. Classification (NCBI taxonomy): domain Eukaryota; kingdom Metazoa; phylum Arthropoda; class Insecta; order Lepidoptera; family Noctuidae; genus Hyppa; species Hyppa rectilinea. Next base: position 1,315,464 of record OX637324.1, on the reverse strand, counting down.
TTCTATTCATTGTGTTTTGGTTGTTTTTTTATTTTTATTTTTACTATCTATTTATTGTTGACATAATATACTCATTACAATGTTTTTTTTATTGAGTTGTATTGCAAAATGTGGTTAGCTAGAGACCTCGACAGTTGATCATATTTATTTATCCTGATCTTAGTTAGTACTCATTAACCATTAATTGATTGATTTTACTTCGATGGTCCTAGTTTATCATTTGTAACTTCGAGTTACGGCTGTATGGACATAGTCCAGCATTGCACACATGCAAGCGGGCACGCACTTTTACCTGGAGGCTATTATTATTATTTTTTTTTATTTACGCTTGAGTACAGTCAGTTTTAATGTTTTAATTGGTATATTGACGTGCGCTAGCTGACATGTGGCAAATTATTGATTTTAATGTGATGTGTTTCGTAATGTTAATTACTTCTCATACGATAAGTGTGTAGAGTCAAGTTCTTCCAACTAATCAGACAGCTGTGCTGCTGGGGAATTTGTTGCGCCACTTCTTCCCAGCTAAAGCACTAGGAAGTGGTGAAGGGTGGGCGTTTTTGGGGGACTGTCTTATGTAACTTTGACCTTCAAAAAGTGCTGATCTTCAGCCTAATTTGAATAAATGACTTTTGATTTTGATTTTGATGGGTGACCGACCATCTTTACATATCGAGACTCCTCCGTGACTCGGAGACACGTTAAGCCGTTGGTCCCGGATGTCATTCGTGGATCTTTGACAGTCGTTACGGGAAGCCCGAAAGTTTGACAGCCAGTAAAGGGGTATCGTATTACCCAGTTACTGACTGGGTTATGGACGTCAGATAGGCAGTCGCTCCGTGTAAAATACTGGTATTCAGCTGCATCCGGTTAGACTGGAAGTCGACCCATACATAGTTGGAAAAAAGGCTAGGCAGATTGATTTGATAATTTACTTACTGTTATCTATACTAATATTATAAAGAGGAAAACTTTGTTTGTTTGTTTGGTTGTAATGAATAGGCTCAAAAATTACTGGACCGATTTTAAAAATTCTTTCACCGTTGGAAAGCTTAGTTTTCTAGGAGTAACATAGGCTACTTTTTATCCCGGGAAAAATAACGGGTCCCACGGGAAAGACCACGGGAGCGAAGCCGCGGGCAAAGTGCTAGTGATTTATATTTTGATAAAGCTTATCAACGCTTTTGAAGCGCCGCCTTACCTAATCATCTGAACGGAGAGTAAAAGTGAATGGGAGTCTGTGCGCGTGCCTCAGTAATGTGATCTGTGATTATACGATTACATCGGCACTTTAACATTACCTGATGCTGCTGATGGAACAGGCAATTGGCGATTTTATCATAAACCTCTTATTGTTACAATTGAATACGTGTTCTCACAGGTTTTTTTAAATCATTAATTTACATTAAAATAAAACCCCCTATCCACTATCATGCGACTTTTATACCTGTTCAGCCCAGCCCTACTGTACTCAGTGGGATTGTCCGAAAGGGTTACCTCTACCCCGGAACATAAAGGGCTATGGAAGGAACATGGATGGGTTATAGTTAGTAAGAGTCTGACACTCCCTTCTGCTGCACCCAGAGCGAGAGGATTTTAATGATATCCCACCCTAAAAAAAAAGCCCTACCTGCTGTACTACTATGTCACTGGTCAAAAATCAGTATTGCCATACAACAATGGCAACAGTGACTGGGTTGAGGCGATCAGATAGGCAGTCGCTCCATGTAAAATACTGGTATTTAGCTGCATCCGGTTAGACTGGAAGCCGACCCCAACATAGTTGGGAAAAGGCTAGGAAGAATAATAATAAAAAATACATTACCGGTGACTGTACCTCCCAGGTACATTTAATAGGTCCTTTGTCTTAGCCCCATTATATTGAAGACAATGACTTCAGACAGTAGTGTGTATAGCCGCTCCATTTCCGTGTTCACTAGTTTATATGATGTAATGTAATTGAAGTATGTAGTTTTTTATTTATTTGTCATATTGTAAATGATGGCCCAGTGGTTAAGGCTTCGGCTCTCAAGCGCGAGATTGTGGTTCAAATCCGGGCACTACCAATGTGACGGTTTCATTCAGATGAAGGTAGTTATACCAAAATGTCAAATTGCTCCAAATGATTTTAAACCTTAAAACGTAGACTGTCAAGTTCAAAATCGATTGACAATGGTAGTCCGTTGGAGCAAGGTCTGGCGAATACGGAGGGTGATGAATGGTTTCTAATTGCAGTTCTAGTAGAGTTAAAACGGTTTCTCGTGCTGTATGAGGTCTCGCGTTATCATAGAGCAATAATGGTGAAGATCGATTCATGAGTCGGGGCTGTTTCACTGCTAGGTTTGATATCATTGTTCGGAGTTCGGCAGTAGACATCTGCCGTTATTGCTTGACCAGATCGGAGAAAGCTATAGGTAGTGGATAACATCATGCTGAGACCACCAAACAGTTACGATTACCTTTTTATTGGTAAACTTTGCTTAAGGACACTTGCGGCGTTTGACCTGGGGTCAGCCATTTAATTTTTCGCTTACGGTTATCGTGGTTCGTTCTTCAAATCAAGGTTTCCATCACGAAAGCGTTTAAACCAAAATCGCACAGTGCGTTCATTAGCAGTCCCCTCTCCAAACGCAACAGTGATATTGCGCGCTGTTTCTGCCGCGTTGGTTCCGCGTCGGAATTCGTATTCAAAAATAAGTCGAATTATCGAAGTATCCATCTTTCTTGTCTAAGTTGAACAAAAACAATAACTGAAAGTTTATAATCGAATGTTGCACATTTTAAAAAAAAAGAACTTAATAGGTACCATGTAAAAAAAGTTTCACTCAACAATCTCAAACCATGAAGGTTCTATGTCAATTTGGAGGAATAAATATGACAGTTTGACGTGACATAAATATGACAGCTTTAGCATAGAAAATATGACAAACCGCCATTTTTATTTTTGAGATAAAAGTTAACAGGTGATTAAAAATCGGCCCTTAGTTAAAGCTGTAATGACCAAAACTGTCGTCAAACTAAAATTTAAATAGTCAATTTTGTATGTATTAAAAACTTTACCGTACTCACAATAAAAGTCAAAATACAATAACTGGCTTGAAGGTTTAGGCTCGGACTTTAGTTAGAACTTGTTTTGTAATAACATGGTAAGTCTTTAAAGATCGATTTTCAGGCCTCAGTGCGGCGCGACAATTACGTGCTAAGTGCAATAAAGAAAAATCAAGATAATACAAAACTCAAATACTTTTTTATTCCTTACAAAGTATGTACATCGTAAACTAGTCGTTTAATCGTAGCGTAATAACTAATTATTTTAATATCTAAACTAGAAGTGAGCAGTCAGTCTGTCTATCTCGTACAAATCAGACATTATTTCTTCCACCTTTGTGCCGATCTTTTTGGCGATCTGTAAAAAAAAAATGAATCGATAAATTATGTTTTACTTTGATGAAATTGGAATTATACTTTTTAAAAATGTTTCAGTGACATAAAAACCCTAAGTAAACTTATGAAGTTTCAAATTGTGTTGTATAAATTGACATCCTAAGGATGTTGCCGTTTTTAAAAATAAATAGACGTCTTTTTAACTTTTTTCGTCGCAATAACCAGGGATGTTGCGGTAATTCGTATTCGCATCTGTAATTGCTGAGCTTCCCCATTTAAGTAGACCTGTGCAGCATCTACTTTTACCCATCAAATGTCGTATGAACCCCATAGGGTCATAAGAATGTTTTTCTTGAAATGACAATAAATATACCTAACCGTATAAATCGTTGAGTTCTTATAAGCAAACGGCTTCTAATAGGCAAACATTTAATGGGTTAATCAATGCAATTCCATACGGTTGGTTATGTGGGTGGAAAAGGTTGAATATAAATAAAATTATAATTAACAAAATGGAAATTATAATCATTTAAAGGAGAACTTTCAGGCTCCATACATTTTGTGTGGCTACAAAAGTTGTAGGATTGCTCAAAGCCAAGTTAGTTATACAGCTTCGATGGTTTGTTATTTTCATACATTTATTGATTTCTGAACTTGTATAACTTGGTTGAGAGCAATCGGTTTAGAGCAATCTTACAATCTATGCTTTAAATGGCTAGTTTTAAAAATGTTGCGTCCGCAACATCCCTGGTAGTAACTAAACAGGCATGCCGATAGAATGAGCTAGGTTAGAGCTGTGAACTGTCATCAACAAAGCACTATTTTATATTTTAGAAGCAGAAACTGGGAGTTGATTGGGATCCCATTAAAGCAAGCTGTACTCACGTCCAGCTTGTCCGCGTTGCGCATGCTGCAGTACAGCGCCACCAGGTCGCCGTCCAGCACGCCGCGCGCCGGCCCGCCGGGAGTTATTTGGGATCCCATTAAAGCAAGCTGTACTCACGTCCAGCTTGTCCGCGTTGGGCATGCTGCAGTACAGCGCCACCAGGTCGCCGTCCAGCACGCCGCGCGCCGGCCCGCCGGGAGTTATTTGGGATCCCATTAAAGCAAGCTGTACTCACGTCCAGCTTGTCCGCGTTGGGCATGCTGCAGTACAGCGCCACCAGGTCGCCGTCCAGCACGCCGCGCGCCGGCCCGCCGGGAGTTATTTGGGATCCCATTAAAGCAAGCTGTACTCACGTCCAGCTTGTCCGCGTTGGGCATGCTGCAGTACAGCGCCACCAGGTCGCCGTCCAGCACGCCGCGCGCCGGCCCGCCGGGAGTTATTTGGGATCCCATTAAAGCAAGCTGTACTCACGTCCAGCTTGTCCGCGTTGGGCATGCTGCAGTACAGCGCCACCAGGTCGCCGTCCAGCACGCCGCGCGCCGGCCCGCCGGGAGTTATTTGGGATCCCATTAAAGCAAGCTGTACTCACGTCCAGCTTGTCCGCGTTGGGCATGCTGCAGTACAGCGCCACCAGGTCGCCGTCCAGCACGCCGCGCGCCGGCCCGCCGGGAGTTATTTGGGATCCCATTAAAGCAAGCTGTACTCACGTCCAGCTTGTCCGCGTTGGGCATGCTGCAGTACAGCGCCACCAGGTCGCCGTCCAGCACGCCGCGCGCCGGCCCGCCGGGAGTTATTTGGGATCCCATTAAAGCAAGCTGTACTCACGTCCAGCTTGTCCGCGTTGGGCATGCTGCAGTACAGCGCCACCAGGTCGCCGTCCAGCACGCCGCGCGCCGGCCCGCCGGGAGTTATTTGGGATCCCATTAAAGCAAGCTGTACTCACGTCCAGCTTGTCCGCGTTGGGCATGCTGCAGTACAGCGCCACCAGGTCGCCGTCCAGCACGCCGCGCGCCGGCCCGCCGGGAGTTATTTGGGATCCCATTAAAGCAAGCTGTACTCACGTCCAGCTTGTCCGCGTTGGGCATGCTGCAGTACAGCGCCACCAGGTCGCCGTCCAGCACGCCGCGCGCCGGCCCGCCGGGAGTTATTTGGGATCCCATTAAAGCAAGCTGTACTCACGTCCAGCTTGTCCGCGTTGGGCATGCTGCAGTACAGCGCCACCAGGTCGCCGTCCAGCACGCCGCGCGCCGGCCCGCCGGGAGTTATTTGGGATCCCATTAAAGCAAGCTGTACTCACGTCCAGCTTGTCCGCGTTGGGCATGCTGCAGTACAGCGCCACCAGGTCGCCGTCCAGCACGCCGCGCGCCGGCCCGCCGGGAGTTATTTGGGATCCCATTAAAGCAAGCTGTACTCACGTCCAGCTTGTCCGCGTTGGGCATGCTGCAGTACAGCGCCACCAGGTCGCCGTCCAGCACGCCGCGCGCCGGCCCGCCGGGAGTTATTTGGGATCCCATTAAAGCAAGCTGTACTCACGTCCAGCTTGTCCGCGTTGGGCATGCTGCAGTACAGCGCCACCAGGTCGCCGTCCAGCACGCCGCGCGCCGGCCCGCCGGGAGTTATTTGGGATCCCATTAAAGCAAGCTGTACTCACGTCCAGCTTGTCCGCGTTGGGCATGCTGCAGTACAGCGCCACCAGGTCGCCGTCCAGCACGCCGCGCGCCGGCCCGCCGGGAGTTATTTGGGATCCCATTAAAGCAAGCTGTACTCACGTCCAGCTTGTCCGCGTTGGGCATGCTGCAGTACAGCGCCACCAGGTCGCCGTCCAGCACGCCGCGCGCCGGCCCGCCGGGAGTTATTTGGGATCCCATTAAAGCAAGCTGTACTCACGTCCAGCTTGTCCGCGTTGGGCATGCTGCAGTACAGCGCCACCAGGTCGCCGTCCAGCACGCCGCGCGCCGGCCCGCCGGGAGTTATTTGGGATCCCATTAAAGCAAGCTGTACTCACGTCCAGCTTGTCCGCGTTGGGCATGCTGCAGTACAGCGCCACCAGGTCGCCGTCCAGCACGCCGCGCGCCGGCCCGCCGGGAGTTATTTGGGATCCCATTAAAGCAAGCTGTACTCACGTCCAGCTTGTCCGCGTTGGGCATGCTGCAGTACAGCGCCACCAGGTCGCCGTCCAGCACGCCGCGCGCCGGCCCGCCGGGAGTTATTTGGGATCCCATTAAAGCAAGCTGTACTCACGTCCAGCTTGTCCGCGTTGGGCATGCTGCAGTACAGCGCCACCAGGTCGCCGTCCAGCACGCCGCGCGCCGGCCCGCCGGGAGTTATTTGGGATCCCATTAAAGCAAGCTGTACTCACGTCCAGCTTGTCCGCGTTGGGCATGCTGCAGTACAGCGCCACCAGGTCGCCGTCCAGCACGCCGCGCGCCGGCCCGCCGGGAGTTATTTGGGATCCCATTAAAGCAAGCTGTACTCACGTCCAGCTTGTCCGCGTTGGGCATGCTGCAGTACAGCGCCACCAGGTCGCCGTCCAGCACGCCGCGCGCCGGCCCGCCGGGAGTTATTTGGGATCCCATTAAAGCAAGCTGTACTCACGTCCAGCTTGTCCGCGTTGGGCATGCTGCAGTACAGCGCCACCAGGTCGCCGTCCAGCACGCCGCGCGCCGGCCCGCCGGGAGTTATTTGGGATCCCATTAAAGCAAGCTGTACTCACGTCCAGCTTGTCCGCGTTGGGCATGCTGCAGTACAGCGCCACCAGGTCGCCGTCCAGCACGCCGCGCGCCGGCCCGCCGGGAGTTATTTGGGATCCCATTAAAGCAAGCTGTACTCACGTCCAGCTTGTCCGCGTTGGGCATGCTGCAGTACAGCGCCACCAGGTCGCCGTCCAGCACGCCGCGCGCCGGCCCGCCGGGAGTTATTTGGGATCCCATTAAAGCAAGCTGTACTCACGTCCAGCTTGTCCGCGTTGGGCATGCTGCAGTACAGCGCCACCAGGTCGCCGTCCAGCACGCCGCGCGCCGGCCCGCCGGGAGTTATTTGGGATCCCATTAAAGCAAGCTGTACTCACGTCCAGCTTGTCCGCGTTGGGCATGCTGCAGTACAGCGCCACCAGGTCGCCGTCCAGCACGCCGCGCGCCGGCCCGCCGGGAGTTATTTGGGATCCCATTAAAGCAAGCTGTACTCACGTCCAGCTTGTCCGCGTTGGGCATGCTGCAGTACAGCGCCACCAGGTCGCCGTCCAGCACGCCGCGCGCCGGCCCGCCGGGAGTTATTTGGGATCCCATTAAAGCAAGCTGTACTCACGTCCAGCTTGTCCGCGTTGGGCATGCTGCAGTACAGCGCCACCAGGTCGCCGTCCAGCACGCCGCGCGCCGGCCCGCCGGGAGTTATTTGGGATCCCATTAAAGCAAGCTGTACTCACGTCCAGCTTGTCCGCGTTGGGCATGCTGCAGTACAGCGCCACCAGGTCGCCGTCCAGCACGCCGCGCGCCGGCCCGCCGGGAGTTATTTGGGATCCCATTAAAGCAAGCTGTACTCACGTCCAGCTTGTCCGCGTTGGGCATGCTGCAGTACAGCGCCACCAGGTCGCCGTCCAGCACGCCGCGCGCCGGCCCGCCGGGAGTTATTTGGGATCCCATTAAAGCAAGCTGTACTCACGTCCAGCTTGTCCGCGTTGGGCATGCTGCAGTACAGCGCCACCAGGTCGCCGTCCAGCACGCCGCGCGCCGGCCCGCCGGGAGTTATTTGGGATCCCATTAAAGCAAGCTGTACTCACGTCCAGCTTGTCCGCGTTGGGCATGCTGCAGTACAGCGCCACCAGGTCGCCGTCCAGCACGCCGCGCGCCGGCCCGCCGGGAGTTATTTGGGATCCCATTAAAGCAAGCTGTACTCACGTCCAGCTTGTCCGCGTTGGGCATGCTGCAGTACAGCGCCACCAGGTCGCCGTCCAGCACGCCGCGCGCCGGCCCGCCGCCCGCCGCGCGCCGGGCCCCGCGGTACGTCCTGAGGGGGGGAGGAGGGCGGATTATTTAAGGCTGCTCTCTCGAAAAAAGCTTTAAAAACCGTGCGAATGAAGCAGCTTTTCGTCGGCATATACAGTGAAATTACATCTGAAAAAAATAGTTGGTAATCTACATGATATGATACGTAATTTGGTTTAGCCATAATTTTTTTATCGGTAACACGTGGTAAAAAAAAATACAACAAATCACCTCCAAATCGTTGAGATGAAACCATTTTACACCTTCGTTTTATCTCAAAAGAGTATAAAAATATCTACTGCTTTGCAATACAAAAGAAAATGATTTGGTTTTGATACTTTAAAAAAATATGTATTATTTTTATTATAATAGGTTAAAAATGCGTTTAATTTGGGACAAAGCTCCTTGATGGGCGAGTCCTATTACTGGGTGGACGTACGACGCGTTGAGTGTACTCAGCAAAGAATGCGCAAACTATGCACTCAAGGCCGTTGGCATATCCACGCGCCTTAAAAACTCGAACTCAGTTCAAAACCTCTTGAAAATGTCTTGTCCCAAGTAACAAAAACAGTGTGATAAATGTACCTATCGCACCTTTAGGATGAAAACGACGTATCTCAAAAAAGTGACTTTTAGGCCCAACACATACGGCGCAGCGCAACTGCAATTAAACCCTTTGGAAATTATTGGTTCGAAACTTAAAATTTGAGATATAACGCTACGCCAAACCCGATGAAACGCAAATACGAGTTTCCTGCACGCCGGTTGCAATGCAACTGATTTGCAATACGTTTCAAAACGGTTTCAAAATGGTCGCGTCATGTGCGGTCTCTCAAAGGAGTCAATGGCATAAACTCAAATGAAACTCAAAAGAAACTAGAAGTTGCAGTTTCGTTACAATTGAGTTACGCCGTATGTGCTGGGCCTTAGCAAAACAAGTTTTGAAATTCTGACACCTCCGTATTATTTGGTGATTATTTACGTCAGTGACTATGTTTGTGCTGCAAATTATAAAAAAGTCGTTCCACTACTTACGTTTTGAGTCATTTTATGACGATAACTCAATTTTTGTTTTTTTTTTATTGTGTCGTTTTCATTCTAAAGGTGCGAATTTTATTTGGCTTTTAGTGCATCAGAACATCATTAAAGCGTTCAACTGTGACTAGTAACACAATTACTTTTTCTATTGTTAGCAAACTGAATAAGCTTGCTTAACGAACGAGGGGTTAAGGCATAATTTTTATCTCACGATTCGACACGCACTTTATTTGTGGTAACCAAGCATACAAACACGCTGTGAATGTGTGCGTGAAGAAGAATATCGTCAACATATAACACACACTTCCAACTTCCCCGGCACTCTTGCGCTTACACACACATTCTCAGCGTGTTTAGTAACTACAAACAAAACACGCGTCCCTTCATAAAATAAAAACACTGACTGAAATTATGCCGAAATGCACTTAAAATCAAGTAAATGTAAATTAATTAATTGATTAAAAACTTCTAACACAAATCACTAAACGAGTTTAACACCAAACGTTTATAAAACTTAATTCTGTCTCTAGCACCTTCAAGTGATTAACAGAAAAGAACAATGTATCAAATATGCTGAACGCTATACGCATTCAGACGAACTTTACCCTATCATCACTAAATATACATAACACAGTACTTTTTTATCGTTACAAATAATATCAACTGCAACGACACCACTGTCAAACAAACAAATTTTAAAAACACATGAGAATAGAGTTATTGACAAAATTAATTTAAAAAAAACGTATTCACAAACAATAATGTACAGACGCCAGCACATCAAGCTATCCCTAACTGTCAAATTTTCTCAATTAAAAATGAACCTTATATCTTTGCAATAAAGTTGAAATACTAACAAAGAAATTTGACAGATTGTGGTAACTTGATGTGCTGGCCTCTGTACCTACGACACGTTACACAGATTTAAAAAGTTTCAATATTGGGAAAAAAAAATGACTGATAACCAAAGAATTTAGAGTTCAGAAAAAATCAATAAAAGCTTATGAAGGTTTTTATTGAGTAAAATAAACAATTGGTAATCTTATATCTTTTCCTATAATAAAATACCATTTAACGTTTGCTACACTGAATGTACATTCTGCATTAAACAAATAATAAATCAGGAGTCTCCTAAAACAGTCATTTTTTGCTTACAAGAAAGCTCCAATCACTTAAGTGTTTATAAACTATTTTTAATTTGATAGTGTCACTGACCTGAAGGCCCTGGGGTTCAGGCCTGCTATGTGGCAGCAGTAGTTGTTCATAACATTCTGCAGCATCAGCAGTCGTCGGTACATCTTCTCCGTTATCGGCAGCACGTATCCAACACCGCCGTCTAGCGTCGCTGTACGAGAAATAATTGTATTTCATATAATAAGGTGTTAAAAAATTAACTCTTAAGAATTTCGTGCGAGCATTGTACTCATTGTTACGAACAACTTTTACTATGGGATGAACCCTGAAATAGCGAAAAATATAATATGAACTGTTCCATACATTTTATTGAGTTATGTGTGCATAAATTGCCAGAGCGATTACTCTCAAAATAAGGTTGTCGCACTGACATGAAATAAGCATATAATAATATTGTATGCTTATTTCATGAGCATATAATATTATTATATGAACTATGTAACCAATATTTTGTAACCATATTTTGTTTAAAAGAGTGTCCATGGAGTTTCTTGCCTGTTCTTCTCCATAGGTACTACTTTGGAATGGGCAACTAGCTTCATCTCTCTGACTGACCGACACCTTGACAATTCAAAAGTGCCTGTAATTGGTTTATTTGAAATAAATACTTTGAGTTTGAGTTTGAGTTTGCATTAGTGCATTTTCAGTGAACTGGCGGTATAGAAAATGATTGATTAGAAAGGTTCGAATTTTAAAACTCTTTCTCCGCTAGCGGATAAATGCACTTTAGCACTCAGATTTGGAATTGTAGAGGTGAAAAAGATGTAAACAAAATGAATATATAGTAATAACTCACTGAACATAGTAACGTGTCGTTTATGCGTGGTAGTGGGCACGTGCCTCGCGTTGATGCGGAACATGGCGTTCACTTGCTGCCCCAGGTGGTAGTCACTCTTGCGAATGAGACGTTGACCTGCGATATAAACGTAAGTTTTATGGTAAATACTTCTCAAATTAATTATTAAAAGTTATGAGGGCCTACTAATATTTGAATAATGCAGTATGCATACATTTATTCAAAAAAATTACAATAATTAGGGTTCCGCGTAGACCAAAATAGGCCCATGTTTTACTGCTGTATTTGAATTTAGAATTTATTTTCAACGTCATAAGGTTCAAAGCTGTATGACCTGGTGGTCATAAATCAACGCAGACATAAAACGATCGTTTGGTCTTTAATGCACTGATTATAAGGACTATTTTTGAATGAGATAAAAACAAACAAAGCAAGCCTATTTCTTTAAAAAATTGAACAAATTAATTTGGTGTCTTTTCTGTATTATTTTTCTCTATTTTTATTTTTCCTTGACATCCAATGTAATTGGATTGTTCGTTGTAAATTTTGTATAAATATGTATTTACCTCCGTAGCTCTCTCTAGCTTGCGGCTGGTACATGAACAGCGCCAGATTCCCTTCAGACTCGCTCACTAAGAAGCCTAGCGTTGTGTTGTCGACCATGAATTCCATGTCTAATATCTGTAACAAATAAAGATTTTTTTAAATTTATTTTTCCTGTGTTTATTTCAAGTAAGTATGTCTGACTTATTGCGAATTCGAACAGGGCAAGAATGAGGATTTTCAAACCAAAAAAAAATAAAAGCTTCAAAATTTGCCCGGCTATAAACATTTAAAAAGAACTGTTAGACAAAGACGAAATACTGTTACTATAGTGTGGCCATTAGTGCTGTGCACTCCCTGAGGTGTGCGCGCGGCGAGGCGGGGGGGACAATCTGCTGCTGCGCTCTGTCACTTCTGTCAGTGCACCGTCTACAGTCGTGGCGGCAGGTAGTGTCATCTGTGTCGGACTGTCTATGTCTTACGCACATGAGATAAATATTCAAAGATGGGTCGTGCGTTATCTCGTGATATGAGTCGCGATAGTAGGTTCGATAATGTTATCGATTCATTCATAATAAATTTGCAAGACTCTGATTCAAGTTCCGGTGGCGAAGTGGAAGATGAAGATGATGACGAAATGGAAGATGAAGTTGAAACAGAATCTATGTCAGAATAACTTTCGTCAGAATATATAGTTGTTTGTAAATATAAAAAATGTTCAATAAAACAAGTCCTGCTTTGAATTATAAGTTTAGTTCTTATTTATCACCTGCATATTTTTATTTTTAATAACATATGAGTATATTTGGGTTACATTTTAATCAACTAAGTAAGTATAATGTTACATTATAGTAGATAGCCTCCGACCATCGTCCCGCCACAAGTCTTGCCTTAAAAATGCAAACTGATATCGTAAGATCTGTCCGACATGTCTGTATCGATCTCATGTGAACTCATGCACTTTTTTCTTCGCCTCCCACCTCGCCGCGCATACCTCAGGGAGTGCACAGCACTAATGGCCACACTATACCTAGAGAGGAAACGACTATTTTAAAGGCCAGTGTTTCATTGAATTCAGAGCGAAGCGAAGGATTCTAAAGTAGAATCCTAAGCGCAGCGAGGGATTCAAAGTAAGTCACTCGTGCTTAAAAAAGTGTTTCTCCCGAGATGCACACATTATTTTTTATCAATACTCAATATCTTTATTGCTTATGTATATTTTTTTTTATCACCCTCTATGAGTAAATAAATAAATGCAATGGCAACTTAGATACAATATTCTCTGGAGTTAATATAATACTTTAACTCTGACTATTTGAGAAAGACAATAATTTTTTAGGATACCAAATAAAATCCGAATTTAGAGTAAACAATTTGCGATCGAATTAATTGCGAGACATGATGCGCAGACCCCAAAAAAATTGAGATAAGGGCCGGAAAATGGATGATGATGATGATGATGATGATGACGATGACGATGATGATGATGACGATGACGATGACGATGATGACGATGATGACGATGACGATGACGATGATGATGATAACGATGACGATGACGATGACGATGATGACGATGATGATGACGATGATGATGATGATGATGATGACGATGATGATGACGATGATGATGATGATGACGATGATGATGATGATGACGATGACGATGATGACGATGATGACGATGACGATAACGATGACGATGATGATGACGATGATGATGATGACGATGATGATGACGATGATGACGATGATGATGATGATGATGGTGATGATGGTGATGATGGTGATGATGACGATGACAATGTCGATGACGATGATGATGACGATGCGACGATGACGATGATGACGATGATGATGATGATGACGATGATGATGACGATGATGACGATGATGACGATGATGATGATGATGATGGTGATGATGGTGATGATGACGATGACAATGTCGATGACGATGACGATGATGACGATGATGACGATGATGATGATGACGATGATGATGATGTCGATGATGATGATGATGACAATGACGACGATGACGATGATGACGATGATGATGACGATGATGATGACGATGATGATGATGATGACGATGATGACGATGATGATGATGATGACAATGACGACGATGACGATGATGATGATGACGATGACGATGACGATGATGACGATGATGACGATGACGATGACGATGACGATGATGACGATGATGATGACGATGATGACGATGATGATGATAGTGATGATGATGATGACGATGATGACGATGATGACGATGATGATGATAGTGATGATGATGATGACGATGATGATGATGATGACGATGATGACGATGATGATGATGACGATGACGATGACGATGATGACGATGATGACGATGATGACGATGATGACGATGACGATGATGACGATGATGACGATGATGATGACGATGATGACGATGATGACGATGACGATGACGATGATGACGATGATGACGATGATGATGACGATGATGACGATGATGACGATGATGATGATGATGATGATGATGATGATGACGATGATGATGACGATGATGACGATGATGACGATGATGATGATGATGATGACGATGATGACGATGATGACGATGACGATGACGATGATGACGATGATGACGATGATGATGATGATGATGACGATGACGATGACGATGACAATGACGATGATGATGATGATGAATTGCGAACAAAGGTGGAATATTTTTTTTTGCTCGCCCGTAATTGCTTTACCATCCAGCCTTGAACTTATTCATACAATGTACGAACATCGTTTTCGTAAAAGTTTCAATGACCAAAAAAAATAATCATGAGATCTGTTTGGAACTTACTAATTTGACTCTGAATAGTTATAGTTGAGAGTCGTCAGAAGCCCGAAAATCTGACAGCCAGTCTTACCAAGGAGTATTGCCCAGTTACTGGGTTGTGGAGGTCAGATAGGCAGTCACTCCATGTAAAATACTGGTATTCAGCTGCATCCGGTTAGAATGGAAGCCGACTCCAATATAGTTGGGAAAAGGCAGGCAGATGATGACTCTGAATGGTTTTAATTAGTATCGTCACATACCTGAGCGCTCCTCAGATCCCTGGACACGAGCGAGAGAGTCCTGTGCTGGTGTTGGTAGCGCAACAAAGAGATAGACTTGTACACGTCCGCAACAAGCACCAGGTTCTTGACTGACAGCATCTTGTGCACGTAGATCTGCGTGTCTATGAACGCGACGCCGACTAGGTCGTTGTCTTTGAGTTGCCAGATGTAGATCTGTGGAATAGATATAAAAAATCGTAATTACTACCTCAATGGCGAAATGTGAGTCTTCTTTTTTTTTCGTGTTGTTAGTGACTAACCTGGTGTCAGAGTTTCTACACTACCCATGGGCCTCTGACTTAGCTTCACATGCTATTGAGAAATATATACCTTCACCGATTTTTAAGCAAGTGATACTTATACAACGCGCATATGAATCCGTAAAATCAGGGATGCGTGCCGACGGTTCGAATTCGAGACTTATGACTTGGCAGTCCGACGGTCACACCACTAGGCTGTCACTGCTGCAACATAGGTACACCTCTGCCAAATCCTTCGGTGATTACAAGCATGTTATAACGTTAACGTAAAGGTTTAGGTAAAAAAAAAATTTTAAAACAAAATATCATGCTTTATTCCCTCCTCGAAGGATTGGGGTAAAATATTCTCCCAGGATCTCGAGTCATTTCACGGAATTTATGTGTATTAGACCCTTCAAGCTCTCGCATTAAGTCACATTTGAGTCCGAAATGAGTTCAACTGTTAAGAAACATTTCTCGTATACAAATATACTAACTCCGTTTCAGTTCGAAACCGGTCGAACTATTCCCAGTTTGTGTTTTGTCGATTACACTGAGTGTAACCTAAAGGGTATATATATAAAAAAGGATATGCTACAGACCACCAAACTGAACAACTTTTACTATGGGAGTATGGGACAAACTCCGAAATCGCAAAAAAAAATCAGCTTTTCTATACATTTTTGGTCACGTGACTCGTTGAAATGTAGGGAACAGCTGATTTTTTTTTTCACGATTACTATACACCCTTTCGGTTTTCAGTTGCACTCTGTATATGTATGTATTTAGAGTAATACCTTCTGTCCGACAGCCGATATGAGATATCCCAGCACTTGTGTGAGCGCGGTGACAGGCCCCTTCTGCTCCTTGGCGTACAGCTCCTTGAAGCGGTTCTTGGTGAGGGGCTGGCCGGGCTCCGGGACCACGTCTATTATGTCGTAGATTATGATCTGGGAATATGAGGATATAGGTTTAAAGAACCCATAAATCAAGAAAAGGTGTTTTAAAGCAACTTTTTAAAGCAAGGATTTTTTTTTATCCTCATAATTTTAAGAGCCAGGATTTTTTTTAATCCTCTTAAAATCACAAGCAAGGATTTTTTTTTATGATCATAGTAATAATAATGAACTTACTCTTCCCCTTGAAGTGATATCTTCACTGTAATTGTAGTTTGTTCCTATCGCTATGTAACCTCTCAGTCCAGACCTGAAACAGACCAAACGCATTTTATAAACAAGGTGTAAAGATCGGGTTATTTAAATTTCGCGCCCTTCCTCTATCTTTTCTTAGAAGTCTATGAATAAAGGGTAAAAAAAGGTAAAAAATAATGTTATTGGCCCGTACCAACTTGCACGGGACCAGGAGATCCCAACTAAATGTAACATCTTGCATTTTGGAAGAAAAGTTATATAAATTAAAAAAAAAACTTATTTTGCAAATTGAAAAATGGAATAATTTTATCAAATTAATGTATTGTCATCAGTCCTCGATATTTCTACAAAGTTTGAACAAAATCTGACCGTTTAAAGTGGGTCAAAATCGCACCCAAAGGAGTCGGTTACAAACATACAAACAAACAAACATACAGGTGAAGCAAATATAAAGCGTGTAAAATGGCCTGGATTTCTAATATCAA
Organism: Hyppa rectilinea; assembly: GCA_951799385.1. Taxonomy (NCBI): domain Eukaryota; kingdom Metazoa; phylum Arthropoda; class Insecta; order Lepidoptera; family Noctuidae; genus Hyppa; species Hyppa rectilinea. The sequence goes on along the minus strand of OX637324.1, from coordinate 1,298,661 downwards.
TAAAATGAGTAATTTTGTAACATTATTTCCCACTCTTCATATCATCTGACATTCTCATCAAGGGAGCTATGTAAAAAGTAGTTCCTTAACATATTATAACCAGCCTAAAACGCTCCTGTTGGAACAGACCTCCGTGTGAGAAGTAGTGTGCGTTAATCTGCCAAGCGGGCCGTTTTTTTTTTAATTTGTGGTTATAGTACATACCGAATTCCTCACGATGTTTTGCCTTCACCATTTTGAGTAAAGTAGACACTTTACTTTGCTGTCAAAATGCCTGCCTGAGTTCCAACTCACGACGTACCATACCGAAGTCGAGGCCTATACCACTAAGCTACGACTACTCCTTACAGTGAATCTCGGGAAATTATTATTTTAAAGAAAGAACGAGGGTCAAATGAATTTATTTTCTCTCACATCTTTTTTTTTAAGTGCACTTACCTAGTCCCTTCATAAGACAGCGAGACGTTCTTCAAGCACGTGACATGTTCCCATTCGTCGAGCTCTATCCGCGTGTTGGGGATGATCTCCCATGAGACGGGCGAGAACAGAGTCACGAAGAACTTATCCTGAAGTGGGTAGGGGAATCTGGAATAAAAATATATTAAAGAGTGAGAGTGTGAGAGAGCTAAACTACGATAACGTGGCCCGCCCCTCCAAAATTTAAAACGTTTGAAAGTATTTGTAGTAAGTAATTACAAAGCGCCACCAAGACCCACACCACTGGTTGCTGCCGGCCTGCTATTGAAGACGAATACTTACTACTAAATACAAACTGTTTCGTAACGATGTGACTACAAAACTTGAAACAGTAATTTGGAGGGGCGCGTCGTGTTATCGTAGTTTATCTACTTATTCATAGAATGAGTTTGAATACATATAAATAATAATAATCGTTTATTTATAAAAACAAATATACAAATAAATAACTACATAATAAGATCAGAGCATAGTTGCTTATTTGCCTGAACTACTCGTAGATTGAACCTGAGCTAACATTCCACATTGTGAACTTAGATAGGTTTTACATGAACAATATTACTGTTACTTTTGACTGGCATAGCAAAGTAGATCTGGAAATAGGTAAGAGGAAAACGCAAGGATAACCCGCTAAATTGAAATGTTCATGCGTTTTTTGCAATTTGAAGGTCAGTGTCGGGTTGCATGTTGATTAAAATATGACTTGCGGCCGTAGCACACGTACGTATTTACAGAATTGTAATCATCAGATGATTCTGATGATTACAATGCATAATTATGAAGTTCATAATGTTACTTTTGGAATGACTATGTCACGAAATCATGACAAAAAAAGTTGTATGAATTGTAATCATCAGAATCATCTTATGATTACAATTCATACAACTTTTTTTTAGGTCGAATTGTTGTCAAATGTCATGATTTCGTGACATAGCCATTCCAAAAGTAACATTATGAACTTCGAGGGTGAGTCTGCGTGTCTGTTCTGTGGCATCGCAGCGCCCCAAAGACTGAACCAATTAAGTTTTTCTTTTTTATTTTGTTTGAAAGCTGATTTGATTGGGAGCGTTTTTAGCTGTCATCCAAGAAAAGTCTTCGAAAGTCAAATTTAACATTTTACATCCGTTATTTAGGCATTAAATCTAGATGTTGGAGAGTTATAGTGAAACGGACATAATCCTTACCTGTCTCCTTTATTGTCGCTGCTCTTCTCCTTGTCCTCCCCGTTGAACTTGTAGTAGGAGGTGGTGGCGGCCCTTGTGGAGGCCACGAGGCAGTAGGTCTTGGACTCCAGGTGGAACGTCACGAAGTGCGGCGTCACGCGCAGCGGCACCTTGCGCACCGGCCACGCCGCGTCGTACGACAGGTGCGTGGCCAGCGCGCTGATGCGCAGGGACGACTGGGGGGGGGGGACAGAACGTCACGGTTGGGTGACTATCTTTTCATAACGAGACTCCTCCGTGCCTCGGAAATCATATTAATCTGTGGGTCCCGGCTGTCATTCGTGCATTTTTGACAATCGTTACGGATCGTCAGAAGCCCTAAAATCTGAATCTCCTAAAATCTAAGCCAGTTTTACCAAGGGGTATCTTATTGCTCAGTAACTAGGTTGTGGAAGTCAGATAGGCAGTCGCTCCATGTAAAATACTGGTATTCAACTGTTTTCGATTAGACTGTAAGCCGATCCCAACATAGTTGGGAAAAGGCTAGGCAGATGATGAAATATCCTCATTAGTATTCTCCTGCTATTATCCTAGTTTATTTGGGGTCGCACAACATGTGTTTGTCATCCGTAGTTCTGTGCAAGCCGCCCACCTTGGCGTTGAAGTACAGGAAGCCCTGCGGACAGTTGGTGTTGTGGAAGGGCGCGAAGGTGGGCACGGGCGCCTCCTCGACGCACAGCGCGTGCAGGCGCAGCTCGCCGCGCGCCGACAGGAACAGGAAGTGCGGCGACACGCCGCAGATGAACACGCCGTTGTAGCCGCCCACGTTACCTGGCACACGATAAAAAATATTTCATGTAATTCGGCGAAATCCAGTATTTTTTCAACCCACAATCTCTCATGACTTCCTTTACTAACCCTTTGACCGCCAGAGCATAAACGCACGCACGTGCAGTGGCGTGCGGACTATACATGCATATAAGCATTGCATCCCTGTAGTCCCATAAATTCATACATACATGCCCCTCTAAATGATAACTAAAAATTATAATTAAAAAAAAATAACATTGTTATTTAGCTTTCGCGCCATCTATTTTTTTTTTTGGAACTAACCACGCAGGCAGCGCTCCTGTGAGTAATAGCAGAATTACGCCTTGCTTAAACCGTCTTACACTTTATAAAACGCATCTCGTGTAATACACAACAAAAGTGTGACTGTGTGCATGAAAATGTGTGCACGTGTTGGAGTTTTAGAAGCAGAGCATACGTTGTAAACCGTCCAAATTGAGAACCCGTACAAGCACCGGTTAATTGTTGATTGTAGAAGGTCGACTTTTTTTAGTCGGATTATCCGAATGACCGACGAATTCATTCTAATTGGTTCGTATTAGTTCAGAATTTTTCGTAACGTAATAAATTGCATAGTTATATAGCCATATTGTTTTTCTTGACTGTCGTGTAGATTAATTAAAAATGGTATATTATACCTGTGAGGTCTGTGCTGGCGAAGTGTGTTTATATAAATTAAAATCGGCCGCGTTTCCGACGTTATCTTTTGAGAAAAAAGTTCGTCAATTTGATTTACAAATTGTATTAGGAAGTGTTGCAGTAGTCATATAGCAAGGACATGATATTTGCTGTTTTATCAATGTATTATTTTTATCCAAAATTTGCCCTAAACTTTTATTTTTATATATATTATTCAATTTCGATTTGTAATATGAAATTCTCTTACATTTTTAACCAATACTATAAACCTAAAACATTACTAATAACTATTTACAAGTATATAACAGGAGGGAAACAAAATAAAATAAATCAAAGGGCATCAAAAAATTCGTCCACATCGCTGTCAACAGGAAAAGTTCCCAAAAGGCTGGCAGCATTGCCACGTTGTATGGCAATGCTGATTCTTTGACCGAAAAATAGGCCAGCCCTCTGGTCACGTGAAGAGTCGACCAATCGCTTGGCGATGTCTCGATAAACATAGTGGGTACTCGGACCCCATGGCCCTAGTGTTTCAACCCCAAACGGCTCGAATATATAACTTCCAATAAGGTTGTTATACTTGCGCCGTTTGAGGTTTTCTGCACCTGCAGCGGCTGCCCCAGCACAACCCGCCGTGCAAGGAAGATGGGATGGCGCAAGGGTGTCGACACACGTTGCATCCCACACCAAAGGCCTACCTACCTTCCAAGGCATTAGTGTCATTCCATCTGGTCTCTTCCCATCGTCGCGTGCCAAGCCTTTGGGTTCTAAAACAGCTGGCACCCCGGCGGTGACAAGAGCACGACGGATTATGTCATTAATGCTGGCGTGCCGTGCTAACCGGCCTGCGCTTTTACTGCAGGATAGACCATGGTGTCCGAGGCAGTCGACAACTTCACCGCATTGGCAGCGATGCGGAGCCACGCAAGGAGCGCCCAGACGCAAACATGTAGCGAGCCGGAAAGTGGTGTCACCCAGCAGAGTGCCTATGTTGGGTGACGGAAGTGCCTGAAGCCAGAGGCCCGACTCCCACTCACCCACAGCCAGTAGGCGGGCACGCTCAGCAGTGTTGGTGGACGTATTAATAAGATTATACCGTACCAACCTGCAGAGCGGCTCATCCCACTGTCTCTGGGAAGATGGGTTCACGGGCCGATCAATATCTGGGCATGCCACTTTCCAGGCGTTCTCTGCGTCGATCAAGCACGGCACTGCAGAATCAACCAGGGAGGGGGCTAAAATTTTCCCGGTCAACTTTTCAGTGCTGTGGACAGAGGACAGGAACGCCGGTAAGCTTACACTAGTAATTTTGCGGACGCCGAGGCCGCCAAAACGAATGGGCAGTGTGGCTTGCAGCCACGCTCGGTCGTCCAAGGCCACATTTAAAATAGATGATAACGTGCTGCGAATAATTTGGTCAATTTTGTCCAAGAGATGTGGTTGCTTCCATAAAGGGGAAGAACGTAGAAAATACATGAAATTTGGGCCAAAACAACAGTATCTAATTAAGGTGAATGCCGAATGTGAATTGATTTTAGAAAGTCGGTCCGAAATCTCGTTAAAGTTTTTGATTTTTTCGTCGATAAAAGGAGAAAAGCTGTCTTCCAAAATAGGGGAACCTAGGAGGTGTAGTGAACTTTTTTCTACAATTTTTATTTGTGGGGCTATTGCATTAAATTTATCTAGGGTCAATTGTCTGTCGGTAATGTCAGAAAGGTAAATTTCACATTTTGAAGGGTTGAGATCCAGGCCTATAGATTTAAATTCCTTTTTCAAAAGTTGTAAATCTTTCAAAACGGTGTCTACATCACCTCCTAGAGTCCCATCATCCAAATACCACACGTTAAATTTTGAATTTAGTTTCTGGATAACTGGGTGAATAGCTAAACTGAAAATGACTGGCCCGAGAGGGTCACCTTGTTGGCAACCTACTGAAGATTCCAAAACATTGTCCTTGTATAGTAATTTAGACGGGTGCCTGTAACATTGCCACATAAAACCATAAATTTCGGGTAATTCCTTTTTGACTTCAGCCAACAAAGTGTCCCTGTTGACAGAGTTAAAGGCATTCTTTACGTCAACCTTGAGGATTATCCCACCTTTGTTGGAGGTTAAAAAGGTGGAAAAGGCATGTACGGCAGCCTCACAGCCCCCTTTAGAGCCAAAACCTAGCTGCAGGGGCTGAAACTTAGCTGAAAGCGATTCACTGTATAGCTTACAGCATATTTTGGCTGCCGTGCGCCTGTAGGTGCAGCCAACGGCAATGGGACGAATGCCGCCGTCCTTCTTACGTAAGGCACACAGGTTGGCCCCGTATAAGACATCGACGACGGCTTCGTTCACACCGCCGGTGAGCATGAGGTTAATTAGGGCCGCAAGCTCCTTCAAAAGCGACTCACCAGCTTCCCCGGCGCCTGAGCTCAAAAGATCCTTGAGATGTTGTGGAGTCAGGCCGTCGAGGCCGCCAGCGGAACCACTTCGGAAAGAGCTTACGGCTGCAATCAATTGGGGAGCCGAAACGTTTAGGAAAGTTGAATTTAGGTCGGGAGAATCGGGGGGGTCGGGAAAGGTGAGACCATCCGCAGGCGCTGGATGTTTACTCTCTAGAGCTGTTAGCGTTTCTGGAGAGTAAGGCGCCACCACATCGCTACTGAACAGCATTCTGGCTGCTCCTCTGATGTCACCTTCACTTAATTTGGATTCCACATGTGAACATAAGCCCTTTTGTGAAATGTTATTGAATGGAGGTAATTTAGGATCGAAAATTTGGGTCGAAATGTTACAATTTTCTTTAATTTGGTTCGTTAAAGTTTTTTTAATTGCCAAATTTTTTTTCACATGCAGAATCCTATAAGGGAAGGTAAGTAATTGTTCCCAGGCACTCTGTGAGTTCTCCTGGGTCACAAGACGGAGAGATTGCGCCAAACTCAGCGCAACAGACCGTCTCGCGCCCCGGGGAACTCTCTTTACAACTGGGGTAGAATTTTTCAATTTTGTAAGCTTTAACCACAAGGGTTGATCTAAAGGTGTTGATGTTTGGGATGTGGCTGTGGGGCACAATGGTACACTATGTGATTTATGGATCTTGCCATAGTGTATCCTAAGCCCCCGTTCTCCTTTAAAAAAGCGTGCCTGGGAGCAATGTGGACATCTCACCAGCTGGACATCAAGCGATGTAGAAGGTTGACTAGCACAGTTTCCGGCGTCGCTACTGCCGGCATTTGACATGTAAATATATAAAAGCTTACAGCTACACTTACCTATTAAAAACTAAATAAACTATACACAAACACACAAAAATACACGATTAGAAGAAATGTTTCAAAATATGTCACTAAAAAAAATTGTCACTTTGACGACTGCGGCGCAGCCGCGCTCGTGGTCTGGTGCGCTGCGCAAGCTGGGCGCAGCCTTCGCAACCGTTGCCCTGGCTGCAAGCGTCGCGTCGTCATCTCACATATTATTGAAAGTTATTTTTGGCATTTGCAGGTCAGTGTCGGGTTGCATGTTGATCAAAAAGTACGTAAGTATAGTAATTCGCGGCCGTAGCAACTACGAACTTACAGAATAATAATAATTGATGATGTAATTGTAAAATAGCATTTCTATGCTGATAAGTATTCCATTTTATAATTTTATTGGGAACTTTTACTGTTGACAGCGATGTGTCATTTTGTCACATCTGCTCTCCCCAATTTCGATTTTAATTTTACATTGTATAATTTATAATTTGATGACATTGTATTTATTTTTATATTGAGTTTTGTATTTATCTCGTGTGTCTTATTTTGTGATTTTTTTATATGGGAGAACCCGAAATAAATGGATTTTATTTGATTTAATTATTTATTAACTATTTTTTGTGCATACCCTATCTGAAATCTCTGTGCACGCCACTGCGCACGTGCCCAAGCTACAAATTTATTTCTTCTTGTTATCATAAACTTCCCAATATCCATGGAGTCTTTTAGTTTGTTTCATGTCATTAAATACGTACGAAAGCTTCAATTTTTAAGGTATCTATATAAACACATACTAAAGTAATGTTAATAGACAGTTGCTCCATGTAAAATACTGGTATTCAGCTGCATCCAGAGACTGGAAGCCGACCCCAACAAAATGTTGGATAAAGCCTCGGCAGGTAGTGTACCCGCATTGTCACATATTTTTGTCGTTGGCGTACAAGGGATGCGCTTGCTTGTCACATATATGTGACAATGGTGTTCAAAAGGTAAAATAACTTACTGAAATATCGGCACTGTCGCACATTCTCCTTTAACAATGCGGTCTCGTAGCTGTCCTCGGGCGTCGACAATGGCGCCGCACTGTACCCGAATGGGAACGATACACGCGAACGACTGAAGCGGAGTTTCAAGTTGCCGCGAGGATATTTGTAAGCCTAGAAATGTAATATAATGTTATACATTGGCAGTGGAAAACAACAAAACAAAAAACTTCGTTCGTTTTCGTTAAAGATCTTTTTACATCTACTTTTAAACTCAAAGCATTTATTTCAAATAAACGAATTAACTATTTGACACGGTCAAAAATATGAATTCACATAGATAAAAATCCGCTCGTCTTAAAAACTTCCATCACAGTACAGAAATTAAATATTAAGCGAAGATATAATGTGTAATTGCATTCAATGCTAATAAGTATTCCATTTGACTCTAGAAATCTGTTCACCATCTACAACATCACATACAAAATTCATAAAAAATCCTAGATAGATGCTACTACTCTATCGCAGAGTTTATTTCTGACAAACGGAGATACGAAGAACCGACTTGCTAATTAATGAATACTTATAATTTTGTAATGAACTCATTATTAACGTGACATAATATTTTTACTAATTGATATACGTTTTAAATTGTGACATTTTACTAACTCATTGACATACCCATTTTTTTTTATTGTAATCTGATTGTATTCGAAATTATTAATTGGTTCTTATTATTTGTTTGTTGTAACCTAATTTTGTACGCCATCTCTTGGCAAAACATAGTGAACATTTTGTCTTACCATACTATCTGTAAATTAACCTATGTTTTACAAAATAAATGATTTGATTGATTGATTGATTGAAAAAAGAATCGTTATGGACTACCCATTCCAATACCCCATTACAGGCAGTGAGGTGTCATTTGAAGATTTCCCACCCTTCCTCAAAAAAAAGGTGTCAGTCAGTCAGAAAGATGAATCCATAATAGTTGCCCATTCCAAAGCAGTACTGCAGAGACTTGGTGCAACCTTTTGTTGTATCTAGCTGGGTAGTTAGAAAATAACTGGCTGCATTAGAGCTTTCAAAATGTTATAGGAATAGTTTGAAAGCGACGTCTTAGGTTTTTGTATCACTACACAGTATAAAACAAAGTCGCTTTCTCTGTCCCTATATCGCTATGTATGCTTAAATCTTTAAAACTACGCAAAGGATTTTGATGCGGTTTTTTTTAAATAGATAGAGTAATTCAAGAGGAAGGTTTATGTGTATAATTTGTCGACATATTATGCGGGCGAAGCCGCGAGCGGCAGCTAGTAAGAAATAAAATGGACTTTGAATGTAGGCGCGGTGCAGTAAAACATGTATCTATTAAGAAATTAATATCAATGTATTTTTTATAGTATTTTCACATTATGACAAATCCCTCCATTAGTCTTTTTGCGAGCACTTCACTCTAGTGGTCAAGACCGAGATCCCTCCGGTCCTCACAGGACCTATGTAGAAGAACGGCTCTTACCTGGTATATCATGAGCTGGTCTTCACACCTCATGAGCATCAGGACCCTGGTTCCTTTATGCCCTAGTCCTACCACCAGCAGTTCCCTGCACTTATCGGCATCAGTGTTCTGTCCACCACTGCTCAGTTCTTCATCTTCGACGCCACCGCTGGGAATAGGGACCGATTCAAGACTGTCGGCTAGGATCTGTTGAGAAGAAGAAGTTGGAGGACCTGACAAAGCGGGGACTTGTGGGTACGCTCTGTTCTAAAAGAATCTGAAGAAATTATAAATAAATCGATCAGAAAACATACCTGTACATGGCAATTTGTAGTGTGTGCGTGTGTGTGTGTGTTTGTTTTGTTTGTGTGTTTTTTGTGTGTGTGTGTGTGTGTGTTTGTGTGTTGTTTGTATAAGTGTTTGTGTGTGTTGAGTACTTTGATTTGATTACCTGAATGATTTAAACAAAACGAAAACGAAAGAATTTGTATGTAGTTGTAAGTTTTCATCTTCAGTAGCAGGCAGGTAACGTTGTGAGTCTTGGCGCCGCTTTGAAATTACTTTCACAAATACTTTCAAACGTTTTGAATTGTGTAGGGGCGATTTTGTTTTTGTACCTTTGTATCTTAGTTCATCTCTACTTTCGTAATGACTGTGTTTCAGCGGCGCCATCAGTTGTTCATGTTCACTTGCCTGCCTTCATAGCGAGGGATGTTAGAGAGTTCCGTAACCAAAAGTTTCGGATATCCGTTATAGAAAAATATCCGTAACCGTAACCGAATCCGAAATAAATGTTTCGGATAATATCGGATAGGGGCGGAGCCTAATTGAGACTAGCCAAAAGGTTTTACGAATATCAGAGGTAGACTCGATACAACCTCTCGTAACTAGAATATGAAGCAATAGGAAAGTTCCGCGGTTTATTTGCTATTTGTATAACCCTTTTATTTGCTATTTGTATTTTACTTTTCAAATTCCTTGAAAATCTAATATCCGTAACCGAAATTATCCGAAACTAGCGGATAATACGAAATAATTTCATATCCGTATCCGGTATAATAATCATTCCTATATCCGTATCCAATCCGTATCCGAAATTTCATATCCATACCATCCCTGCTTCATTAAGCGGGATTGTCCGAAAGGGTTACCGCTACCCCGGAACATAAAGGGCTACGGAAGGAACATGGATGGGTTTTAGTCAGTAAGAGTCTGACACTCCCTTCCGCTCCACCCAGAGCGGGAGCAGTCATTGGATGATTGCCCAGCCTTAAAAAAAAAAAAAAAAAAACCCTGCTTCATAGTACTTATGTTATCTCCCAGATGTCGCCTTTCGAGTTAATGTGATTCTTATAATCTTTGTTAAATTTTCTTATTGAACTTATCGAATAGGTTTCCCTATGTTACTGTCTTACCCTATTGCCGGCGCATGCGTCTCTGACGAGGAAGCTGAGCTTCATCTCAGGCAGAGAGTAGATCTCGAGGTTGCCATTCAGTCGCAGCACGAACAGCCAGTACGTGGGCTTCACTTCTACGAGGTATTTCTTCCACCAGCGGGAGATACGACGAGGTACGCCCGGATTCTTTGATTGTTCCGCTAACATTATCTGTGGGAGGAAAGTTCATTATCTATGGAAGTCAATTAGTAGGATTGTTTTAACTATAGAAAGAAAGAAAATTCATTCACGTGTGATATGATAAAACAAGATTTCGGCCCACGCCAACCACAAGCCACGCCACGGCACAAGCTTGTTAAATAGTCGGCAGTTACAAGTCATGACTGTTCATGACGTGCAACTGCCGACTATGTAACAAGCTTGTATTATTCTGTGCTCAAGTTAAAGTTAATACAGGGTAATGTTAAATTAGTGAGTAAAAATCCACACACGTGATAGTTATATGAAACAAAATAAAATATTTGATAATATGTTTAAGGTCAACAACCGTAGGTGGTGTAGTTATTTGAAATCAGTTCAAAATTGTATATGTTTTTTGACCGACTTCTTTTTATAAACCCTTCACGTATGTGGGTGGGGTTTTGCTTCATAATCTAGTTTTATCCTGTAGATCTGTTTTGTTTTATTGGTGTTATCTTTTCATTTTAGTTTGCACAATAATATGTGTCTAAGACATAGACCTCTTTTTCTTTTCTTTAAATACTTCTTTAAACCTTTTAAATACATACTTATTATTTTATTTATTTAGACTTTTCACATAAAATAAAGGTAAAGAGATAGATATAAAAGCATTCTCTACCAGTCAACCAAGGGTCATTACTACATACACTACTCTGTTCTTCTTTTCCACATTCACGCGTAAGTCACGAAAATAAGCAAGTTATAAGTATACTCACGCTAGCCATGGACGCAGGGGTCTGGTCTCCACCGTATAACAACTCGTCTTCGTCGTTGAGCTCGTAGATGGCGCCCGGCTTGAACCCCTCAGCTTTCACGTTCTTCTTGCTTTTCATTTTACCGCTAAATTCGCCTTTTACCTGGTACCATTAACATAGATTGTAAAAAGATTTAGCGAGGTTTTACGAAAGGGTTACCGCTGCTCCGGAACACAAAGGGGAAAGAATATGGACGGGTTTTAGTCAGTAAGAGTCGGACACTCCCTTATGCTCCACCCAGAGTGGGAGGAGTCATTTGATAATTTCCCATCCTTCAAAAAAAAATGGTGTAAAAAGATCCATCAGATAGATGTTTTCTTCGTATTCTGTACATCAAACAATTACTTTGTTTGATGTTAGTTATGACAATTACATTGAACAAAAAATAACGCAAAGAAACTTTTGTTTTCCGTGTAAAATATCGCAGTTTGTAGCAGAGCGACAAAATCAATATCAAATCATTGTTACAGCAAACATGTTGCTGTATCAGTGTCGGAGGGAAAATATTAATAAAAATGATTTTGTTGACATATTTATTTTGATTGGATGTTTGACAATTGCATGCAGCTGAGATGGGAATGTTAAGAGGGATGTGTGGTGTTACGCGAATGGATAGAATACGTAATGAGTATACAGGGTGACTGGAAAATAGTGGCGGAGCCGTTAAGGGGTGGTAGTCTAGGGTTATTCTGACAGATATCTTTAGGAGACCTACCGTCCTTACTTAATCCTTTCCAAGATATTCCTACTTAAAGAGTGTAACCCAAAAATTCGTACAAAAATTTTTCAAATAGTAATAAATTCTAAAAAAAAAGTGATTTTGGCCTACTTTTTTTTGTTTTGCAACAAAGATATTCTAAATAAGTAATATTAATTGTTAAATTTCCGCGACTGTCATTATTTTATGCAAAAACTGCTAAACAAAAACGGAAAATGTAAAGAAAATACTTTCATGGCTGATAAAACATTAATTTTCTTTAAAAAGTCACCCTTTATTATTACGTACAAAATAATTAAAAAACTTCTACGTTTCGTTCCCTTTCAAATGAGATATTAAAATCCAAAATCGGTTAAGGAACCATCAAGATAAAACTAATAATAAAAATGAAAGAAAAAACCAAACTACTGAAGAATAAAAATTTATTGAATAAAAAACTGTCTAAAGTACGATTATTAATTCCAGTCAGTAAAATGACATTTCCAGTGTTGCAGGTTTTTAGTCCCAAATAAATAGTGATGTGGTAAATCGAGGTTTTACAATTAAAAGTTAGTCGAGATTCCATTTTTTTTTAATTGATGATTTTTACTTTTCGGCGATACGTCGTAAAGTTCACCAATTCTTTTATGCGAAGGACCCTCCAACTATTGCCAAGGTACAGTACCCGGCGATAAATATTGCACATCGACCTTCGGCTAATTTCGGCTTCGTAGAGCGCTATCTCTGTCGCACGAAATACAAACAGTCCGGTATCTATTAGGAGTTGTTAAAACAATTATGATTTGCTTCTTTAGATAATTCTTTTCATTCTTTGTATAAAATACACCAACTTTTCTATCAATTCATATATCAATTTCTGAAAATTTCTATACATATAGGCTCAAGCAAAGGGGTACGTCGCCAGGAACAATAAAAATTTTAAATTAAAAGACGTAAAAAAATTATTTGAAGAAGGCCTGAAAGAAGTGACGCCTAAAAATTGGAGACAGTGCATCAACCATGCCATAAAAGCCTTAATACTTGACCACATAGATGAATAATGTGGATTCATTCATTATAAATGTAACTGATTCCGATTCCGATTCTGAATATACCGATTCAGAATCGGAATCAATAGCAACCGTAATGAATAAAAACGTATAAAATTACTTGTATTTTCCCGACTTTCTAGTGTTAATTCCTCTGAATCTCTAAACATTTTTTTCCCAGCTTTTGTAATAATGTTGTAGTGAGAAATTTTAATATGCTGGTAAGGTCCATATTTCTAAAATCGTATTATTTAATACGGTATGTATTACATATTTACAATAAAAAAACGCTTTGATACCTAATAAAATAAAGCATGACTAAATGTCTAAGTCTATCGATTGCCGAACATCACTATTGTAGCGGGTCACCCTTTTTTGTTTCAGTGACAGTTGCACTTGTCATTTTACTGACTCGAATGAATAATCTTACTATACAGTTCATTTTCGAAGTGCCCACCATTATTTCTAATACAAGCTCGTGCTCTTCTTACGACACCCGTTTTTACGACCCTTGAGTCTGTAAGCTCCCTTTGTATTTCCTGCGCTGCGTTGATTATTCTGTTGCGCAAGTCTTCAACGTTTGGTACAGGGACGTCAGTGGCATAAACCAAAGTTTTCATTCGACCCCACACGAAGAAGTCCATGGGTGTGAGGTCGGGGCTACGTGCCGGCCATGGTATTGGACCACCTCTACCTATCCATCGGTCGGGGAAGTGTTGGTCTAGCCAACTTCTCACAGCTAGCCTAAAATGCGCCGGACAGCCATCATGCATGAATATCATGTTTTGCCTCGTTTGTAGCGGCACATCTCCCATTAATTCAAAAAATACATTCCTCAGAAAATTTTCATATTCAACCTCATCGAGGTTTTGCGGTAGGAAATGTGGTCCAATCAAGCTGTTATTAATTATACCCATCCACACATTTAAATTAAACCTTCTCTGTGAACCTTTTTGTCTTTTCAGGTGTGGATTACCCATGGCTCGTTCACTCCAGTAATGAGCATTATGGTAATTCGTAATACCGTCCTTATCAAACTTGGACTCGTCAGTCCATAAAATTCTTCTGAGATAATTTCTATCTTCAACGTCCGCATTTATTAAAAATCTGCAAAACTGCATTCTTCTTAAAGGGTCCCCTTCTTCTATGGCCTGAACAGGTGTGTAATGGTAAGGATGGAGGTCATTTTCGTGAAGAGTGTACCACACCTTCCATTGAGAGCGTCCCATACGGCGAGCTATCATTCGGGTAGACAGCGTTGGGTCTCTTTGGAAATAATTTAAAATTTCCTCTTCGTCGTCCCCGACATCCAGTCGAGGCTTACCTGCGTCACCTAAAAACAAAAAAGTTTTTTTAATTAAGTGTTACTACCATGGCTATTGTTTAGGTTGGTGTGGCTCCGTGCAAAGACCCACGTCGGTTGGACCATAACATAATCACTTCTGTAATTTTAAATAAAATGTAGGAATGCGTCCGTCGACATAGTGCAATGAGCGTCAACAATGACCGCACAATAAACATTCTTACGATAAGAAGCTTTAGCAAAATCCATCGACTTCGACAAAAATAGTAAACAATAATAGCGCGCTGCACTGCAACTTGGTGACGTCACCCATAAGACGCGTAAGTGCGAGAGAGGAAGTGATATCCGTTATCTTGTATGATTTATGGCACCCATCTCTGCGAGTCTTGGCACGGACTAATTTGGACAGCGACATTTGTTTTGCAATCTTACAATTTAAAGGGCACGATAATAAGAGTGATAGGAAAGGTTGATTTTTATAGCTGGACAATTATCGAAAGCGCTAGAACAAAACATTTTTATAGCGCATGTATGGAAACTAGCGGCGGCGCAGTAATGTAGAGCGGCCTGTACAGGAAGGAACTACATTTTGTATGGCGAAATCCCTGGTTTGAACATGCTTTAATAATAATAACTTTCTCTTACCTTGGTATCTTACGACGGTTCCGCGCTCTCGCACCCGCCGGAAGGTTCGGGAGAATACGCGGGCATCAGGCAGTCGACGATTAGGGAATACTTCGCCATATTCACGACGAGCTTGTTCAGCGTTTCCTCTGGCAGCAAACGCAAGCAAGCGTAATAAAAAAGAATATCTGCGTATTCTTCGTTACTAAACGATGTTCTTCCTGCCATTATTGGTCCGATAAACCACACAGCCAAATCGAAAGGAGTCACAGAAAACAGGGCACAGTCCAAGTTGTCGGGAAGAGAATCAAATACAAAAGTCCAGGAAAAAGCCAAGTCGTTAGAAAAATCAAAACTGAGAGAAAGTAAGCACATCCGAACACAGTAAACCGTAAGAGCGGACTGAGCAAGAAGGAGGGGCAAGCTCGACTCATGCGCGTCGACCGAGTCCTTTGTTCTCGGAACAAAGGGCTCTACACGGGCTCTACGGGTTTTTTTCCATTGACCATATCTTCATAGTTCCTAAACCGATTTTGGACTTTAATATCTCATTCGAAAGGGAACGAAATGTAGAAGTTTTTTAATTATTTTGTACGTAATAATAAAGGGTGAGTTTTTAAAGAAAATTGATGTTTTATCAGCCATCAAAGTATTTTTTTTACATTTTCCGTTTTTGTTTAGCAGTTTTTGCATAAAATAATGACAGGCGCGGAAATTTAACAATTAATATTACTTATTTAGAATATCTTTGTTGCAAAACAAAAAAAAGTAGGCCAAAATCACTTTTTTTTTAGAATTTATTACTATTTGAAAATTTTTTGTACGAATTTTTGGGTTACACTCTTTAAGTAGGAATATCTTGGAAAGGATTAACTAAGGACGGTAGGTCTCCTAAAGATATCTGTCGGAATAACCCTAGACTACCACCCCTTAACGGCTCCGCCACTATTTTCCAGTCATCCTGTATAAGAGGAAGTCTGAAAGTGACACCGGTGACCGAAAAGTTGTGTGGAAATCGGTTGTCATGGTATGGGCATGTTATGCGGAGGAATGAGGAAAATGTTGTCAGGAAAGTTGTGAGTATGAATGTGGATGGCTATACAAGTAGAGGGAGACCAAAGAAACGATGGATGGATTGTGTGGAAGATGATATGGCTAGAAAGGGAGTGACTATCGAGATGACGACTAATAGAGCAGTATGGAAGAACAAGACATGTTGCGCCGACCCCAAATAAATTGAGATAAGGGCAGGAGAATGATGTTGATCTGTTTGGATTTGATAAAATGTTTGCTTGTTTATTTAATTTGTCTGTTATACTTAGATTGTATTTGATTTCTGTTATAGTATGAATGACAATGGGTGTAAATTCCTGACACAGCCGCGTGCACGTACCTGCGCGGCGGGCGCGTCGGGCGGCGCGAACAGGCCGCTGAGGTCGCGGTACACCGTGGCGCGCAGCAGGGCCGGCCGGGGCGGCGGGGCCTGCCGCGTGGGCGCCAGGCGGCCCGACGCCTGCGGGCGGGCGGGAGGGCAAACTCAAAGCATTTCTTTCAAATAAACCAAATACAGGCACTTTTGAATTGTCAAGGGGTCGGTCAGTCAGAAAGATGAAGCTAGTTGCCCATTCCAAAGCAGTAAGTACCTATGGAGAAGAACGGGCAAGAAACTGCATGGACACTCTTTTAAATCAAGATAATATGTTTACAAAAACTGGGTTACATCACTCATGTTGAAATATACACGTGAGAACGATGCAGAACTTAATAAAAGCGTCCATAATTACAAGATTTAAAAAACAATTCAAAATTAATTTAAATATTAAAACAGGCGCCCGTTCGATTAGCTTCGATCGATTCTATAGTGCTATTTTGTAAAAATCTCACCGCGAAAACATACATAGGTGGAATTAACAAGAAGTGAGCTGTTTGTAGTGTCAATCATTAGCATCAGACAGAGTGCCTAATGCGAGTTATTTTTACGTTAACGCGATCGAAACGTTTACCGCGTTTAGCTCTCTGATTGGTTAAGAGCTTAGAGCTGGCCAATCAGAGCGCCGAACGTCGTAACGTGTCGATCGCGTTAACGTAAAACAAACTCACACTAAATTACTTCACCTAAGTTATCACGATGAGTTATAATTATGAATACACCGGCAGTAAAGTGAGCGGTCGTTCTACCTAATGCTAGGGATTAACACTATTGACAACTCACTTTAACTCACCTCACCTACTACGTTATCACGATGAGATTTTTACAGAATATCACTACTGTACTGGCCCACTGTCCCAGGAGGGGTCCCGCCGTGAGGCGCGTGAAAATTTAAACCCTAAATACGTATATACTATACAATTTTACAACACCCATAATAATAATATGTATGCAGCATGCCGCGAGTTCGATTCCCGCACGGAACAAATATTTGTACGACCTGCAAGTATTTGTTCCGAGTCTGGGTGTTTTTCTATGGTATAATATTTATGTATTTACAAAAAAAATGTATACGGGTTATTTGTAAAACACCAGAAACCTCTTAAGAGGTCATTGTACTCATAATTATGAACAACTTTTACTAATAAAAAAAATCAGCTGTTCCTTACATTTTGACGAGTTATACGAACATAAATGTAAGGAACAGCTGAATTTTTTTTCGCGATTTCAGGTTTGGTCCCATTGTAAAAAGTTGTTCATAATGATGAGTACAATGACCTCTTAAGAGGTTTCTGGTGTTTTACAAATAACCCTGTATAAGTAGTTTATCAGCCATCTCGTTACCATAACACAAGCATTAGGTTGCTTAGCATGGGACGATATGGCGTTGTGTGAAATGTCCAAGGATATTATTATTATTAATAGGACTTAAAGTATGAAATTGAAGTTTTATTGTATTAGGTACTTCGAATTGACATAGAACCTTCATGGTTTCAGATTTTTGAGTGAAACTTTTTCACATGGTAAGTACCTATGAAGTTCTTCTTCCCCGCTACCTGTTTCATGTATTGTCAATACTTACCGCGCCATCCTTCCCACGGAACTCTCTGAGCGCTAACACTAGTACTCGTCCACACATCGACATCACGCACAGATACGGGTCGGCTGTAGCCGCATATTGCGCTGTCCATTCTAACTGGATTGATTGCAGGTTAACGCCATCTGTGGAAGGTAAAATGCGAATGAAATGTGGTTAGAATTTCTCTATTTATTCTAAACTAGCGACCAGCCCCATAATAGAGCACCTCTGAATAACACTTCGGCAGAGGTCCAATAAAAAACACAACAACGGGTTGCACTCCGGCAGAAGTGAAGACTTGAATATTATCGTTGTGATGCACTATTGCACTATAATTTTCACGCTGTAACACAAACACACACGAACGTTCCCGCGAGGCCCTGCGCCACCTAAACGAGACAGCAGGCGCAGGCATACATTTTCGCCGCACGGTAGAAAGAGACGGGGATACTTCCTCTCCTACACTGCGGCGGTCTACTCTCCCTCCGTCTTACGAATTTTCGATCAGATCACGAGTCCCGACGCGAATTCACATTTTTACCCATCACAAAAAAGTGCAAAACGCCGCTAAAGAAGTTTTCACTTCAAAATGAAAAATATGTGACGTTACACCAGGAGATTATGGCAGTCCTTAAAACCTACTTACTCTTAATAAGTCTTATGCCCGTGGTAGTGACTTGCACCATAAACTTATTGATGCCCAGGTTGCCTGCGAAGATCGTTGGGGAACCTGTCATGAAGTCAGAGTTGTCTACCTCGTTGATTTCTTGACCTGTTGAACAAAAATTAAGCATTAAGTCCGCCTTTGTACAGACGCCAGCAAATCAAGCTACCCCAAACTGTCAAATATTCCCAATGGAACGTGAACTTTATTCTCTTTCTAGTAAAGTTGAAAATCTATCAAAGAAATTTGGCAGCTTGGGGTAACTTGATGTGCTGGCCTTTATTGTGTGCGAAAAGTTTAAATAAATAATAAAAAAGTATCTTGTAATGTATTGGGATGGATGGAAAGCAGCACATGAAGTAATTTTTTGCTCCGTTGGTGTAATTGCTGTGTGGCGTTCCAGTGTAAGGAATCCTTATACAGAGTTGATACGACAGAGGGGCGTTCCTTTAAACAGCTTATACTAGGGACCATTTTCTAGCTCTGTACCAAAAATCAATTAAATAGGAGCAGTAGTTTAGACGCAAATGTTTTTTTAAGTTTTTGCCCCGTTTGAACACGATGTATCTTTCCTAACAGCGCTCCGGCGTGCACGCGTCGGTGCCGCTGCGTTACAAGGTCAGTTTTTATTTACAAAGGGTGGTTGCGTTTTACTCTGATTTGTAAGCTATTCAGTTTGTTTGAAAAAATAAAAACCACATTTTCGGTGCTTTTTATTTTTATACCGTACCGAGTTAATACTAAACACGTATAGTATACGTAGTGTAATTTAATGCCCCTCTGTCATATCAACTCTGTATAAATACATAATTAGGAAGTAAATATTCTAGCAGTATTTATGAGCAGCAATTTATTGATTGATTTTACTTCAATGGTCCTAGTTTATCATTTGTAATTTCGAGTTACGGCTGTATGGATGTAGTTCAGTATTGCACATGTAAGCGGGCACGCCCTTTATGCCTGGAGGCTCTTGTTTTTATTTACTCTTAAGAACAGTCAGTTGTCAATGTTTCAATTGGTATAGCGTGTGCTAGCTGACATGTGTCAAATGATTGATTTTAATGTGATGTGTTTCATAATGTTAATTACTTCTCATACGATAAATGTGTAGAAACAAGTTCTTCCAACTAAACAGACAGCTGTGCTGCTGGGGAATTTGTTGCGCCACTTCTTCTTCCCAGCTAAAGCACTAGGAACTGGTGAAGGGTGGGCGTTTTTGGGGGACTGTCTTATGTAACTTTGTCCTTCAAAAAGTGCTGATTTTCAGCCTAGTTTGAATAAATTACTTTTGATTTTGAGTGGTGGACCAGTGGTATTGCAAAGCCCAGTCCCTCTCACGTAGAGGCTTCGGGAATCTAAGCAAAGAGAACATAGCTGACTATGCAATAACGATAGAACTAACCAGTCTGCAGCACCATGCTGCCGTCTTCCTGAGTGAGTATGAGGTACGCGTGCGAGCCTTCCGCTTCCCTAGCGCCGTCGGTAGCCTCGCCCAGCACCGACCACATGTCTATACAACCTGGAGGCAATTTAAACGTCGAGTCAATTTGAAAGTAAAACTTTTTAAAGGAAACATAATATTTTAAGAATTGAAAGTAAATGTGATTTGTTTACATTTTCATTAAATATTTTTAGAACAGACTAGCTTCGTTTTATGCATTTCCGCCAACAATGTGTCGCAACTTGTGTTTACCATGAAAAAAATATTTTTACCTATTATATTTTGAAATTGAATGTCAGTGTTGAAATAGATTTTGATTTTTAGTAGTACGTGAGCGTATTAATAAATAAAACTTATTTAGTTTAATAGTTGACACAAGAGTTACATAAATTTTACAATTTCTTAAATGTGGCTTACACGTAATTTGCGTCGAATAATCTTGTTCTCTTTATCTTCTTTACATCAAGGTTTTTCGAGATTCATTTATTTAATTTTACATCTATACATACATACATTAATTGTCTGTTGTTGTTGTTGTTTACATCTATTAATAAACTGTTAGATTAAAAAAAAATACTCACCAGGTAAATTAAAAGCCGTAATAAGCTGCGGTCTAACAGTTCTCTGTAGTACAGTCAGCGCCCCATTCTTGCCTCTACCACTGCAGGCGACCAGCTCAATGACCGGGTTGTCTTGCTGCCGACTGTACTCTTCTGATAGTAGTTGAGGCTCGCCCATTGAGACGTCACCGATTGGACAGATGTTTAGGAGGGAGTCACAAACCTGGGGGATAAGGAAAAGGAAAGGATATATTTAATTGATCCTCTAAAAACCTTATTGGTCTTCTAATGACTAACGCCTTTTATCGATCCTCTAAAAACCCGTTTGGTCTTCAAATGACGATCGGCTTTATCGATCCTCTAAAAACCTTATTGGCCATCTAACAACGATCGTATATTTGATCCTCTGGAAACCTTATTGGTCTTCTAACGATGATCGCCTCTTTTCGACCCTCTAAATACATTATTGATCTTCTAATTATGATCGCTTGTTAACGATCCTCTAAAAACTTAATTGATCTTCTAATTATGAGCTTTTTTTAAACTTGTGGCCTATTTGCAAAGTCTGTCGCAGTAACTAACACACCCCAAATAGTTGGTTGGGGTGTGTTAGTTACTGCGACAGACGGGATTACGGTAGACCACGTTGGAGATGGCGAGACGACCTAGATCAATACAGTCAGACTTGGATCAGTTCCGCCAGAACTAATTCAGTCCTGTTAGAACTGGATCAGTGCCACCAGAACTAGTGAAAGCCCGCGTGGGTTCGCGAAACATGGAAGGAGTGGGAGGGCAGGCAAATAAAATACAAAAAAGGTGAAGTGTGAATTAAATAAACAAAAATCAGTTAACCTACCTCAAAAACATAGCTAGTAAGCTGCGTCGAGGTCCGGATATCCGATCCATACACTTCTAGTTCGTCCTTATCACTGATCTCTATCACATTGGTGGCTACACAGTCGCTGATTGTGTCCAAGCGTCGCTTCTTCGCCAGAGGATCCGATTGGTCCTTCTGTTGTTGTTCTCTGTTGAGTTGTTGTTCTGTTTGGGACAAATAATATAACGTTATCACACTAATATTATAAAGGCTAAAGTTTGTGAGTGAGTGTGTGTGTTTTGTTTTTGTGGAATATCATTTAAACTTGGATTGTTACCAGTCTCAGATACGGTGAGGTCCACAGTGGCTTCTAACGGTTTGTCCACTGAGAACAGCATTCTGTTCTCCCTCTCAGTCACTCTCAGTAGCAGAGAGTTGCCCAGTCGAGAGCCCAGGAACAAAAAGTCTTCTTCTATCACGCACATCTATGAGCAAATAATTAATTTTAGTTGAATTAATAGTTCACTAACTCATTAGTTCACAAAATTACCAACACACAACTCATATACTCGTAAACTCATTAACGCACGAACCCATTAACTCGCAAACCCATTATCTCGCAAACCCTTTAACGCACAAACCCATTGTCTCGTTAACCCACTAAACCACAAACCCATTGTCTCGCAAACCCATTAACGCACAAACCCATTGTCTCGCAAACTCACTAACGCACAAATCCATTATCTCGCGAACTCATTAACGCACAAGCCCATTATCTCGTTAACTCACTAACGCACAAACCAATTATCTCACAAACCCATTAACGCACAAACCCATTAACGCACAAACCCATTAAGTCGCAAACCCACAAACGCATTAATTGACAAACCCATTAACTTACACAGGTAGTAAGCACGGAGGCCGCGGCCCTGTCCAGATGGAAGCTCCGCACAGTTCTCACGGAGTCAGCTAGTAGTGTCAACACGTACAGCTGTCCTCCCCGTAAGGATAGAGCCAGCCGACCCTCCCCTAAAGGGGCTACGCATGACCCGTCCAGCGTTATGCACACGCCTTCTTGGATTCCTGTTGAATGAGATAAATATTCGAGTAGATATAACCTACCATAACATGGCGCGCCCCTGCAAATTACTGCTTCAATGTTTGTAGTCACATCTTTACGAAAGAGTTTGTATGTAGTTGTAGGTATTTGTCTTCAGTAGCAGGCCGGTAGCAACAAGCGTTGTGAGTCTTGGTGGCGCTTTGTAATTACTTTCATAAATTTTGAATTTAGGAGGGGCGGACCAAGTTATCGTAGTTTATCTCTATAAACACGTGTCACAAAAAAATGAATTAAAATTATTAAAATCTTTGTTTAACCTTTTCAGGTCCAGTCGTTGTGGTGATGCTTTGCAGAGGATTGTGTCCAGCAATGGACGTATTTCAGCTATTTAAGATATAAAAACTTTTTTACAAAAAACAAAACCGACTTCCAAAAGTCGGTGTCTTCGGTTTTGTATTTTCATTTTTTGCCACCGACTTCCGAAATCATAATTATTTGTCACTTTGTAGTGTTTGTTTTGGAAGTCGGTTTTATTTTTTGTAAAAAAGTTTTTATTTTTCACTTTTTAGTTGTGGTACCTACCTACACAACCCCCCCCCCCCCAAATCTTAATACCACTACCTGGTATGTAAATTACAGTGACAGGAACTTATTAGAACATCGTCCACATATATTAAGTAGGATTTTTTTTAGATTTTTGTTGATTTTTCAAAAACCGCTTATTCGATTTCGATAAAAATTTTATGGGACCATTTGGGAAGTATATCCTTTCCAACAAAAAAAGAATTTTTCAAATCGGTTGGCAAGCAACGGAGCTATGCGCGAACAAACATAAAAAAAAAAAATACAAACATCCGAATTGAGAACCTCCTCCTTTTTGAAGTCGGTTAAAAACAATCACAAACTTAACATTGTAGTTGAAAATCATGTTCTCCCACACATTCCAACTGCAAATATAAGTTGGTCCACTATTACTCGGAAACTTGAGAAGCGTAGTTAGCTGTGATAGTTTTGCTTTTGACTTCGTTATACTCGTACATACACTATCGTGGATTTTTCCAAATTAACCGTTTAGCTGGGGGTCACTTTGACTCTTAACAAAAATTAGCACTTAATATTTCAGAAACGGATCCCTTAATTGACTATTAGAGACGGTCAACAATAAAATAAGAAATCTCAGACCACTCGTCTTAAAAACTTCCATCACATTGAATACATACAATAGTTTTTTCACAAAAGCCCCACCAGACCCCAATGTTTGTTTATCGCATTTTTCGGTATAAATTATCGTGCTCGCTTACTCACATGACAATGGGTGAAACCGCATACGTTTTAGCCACGCCCACGAATGAGTGCGAGCCGTCGACTAGCATTTTTTTTTTGAGGGTCGAAAATCATCGTAAGGGTCATTTAATGATTTCCCCGGCTTTGGGTGGAGTGGAAAGGAGGGTCAGACTCTTACTGACTAAAACCCATCCATGTTCCTTCCTTAGCCCTTTATGTTCCGGGGTAGCGGTAACCTTTTCGACAATCCCGCTTACCCGGCAGGCTTCGGTCCCAGCGGGCCCCTTCACATGCTGGCACACGCGCGTGGGCCTCGTCCGCGCCGTCCGGCACGGGCCTGGGGCTACCCACGTCAACTAGCATAGCGTTAAGTTCCAGTAGCACCGTTAATATGTACCTTAAAATGATACTTACTGAGTGGAAAATTAGTAGTATGTGTGGCAACGCTGTTCAACGATACGCCGTACGGTGGTACAGACTGATTCAGGTATATAAGAGAGTTCACAGCCATTATCAGACAGCCGCCTGTAAACAAAACGAATATCAGTTAATATTGTGTAAGTCCAAAAAAAAATGGCAACACTGCTCTTTTAACTAATAGGAAACGACTAGCAGACATCAGACTCAGGTAAGCCTTTATGAGCCCTCATAAAAAAATATGTACATTCAAAAATGTATACCTACAGACTATTGAGAAGAGAGGCTACTTTCGTTTCTAAGATTTTAATGTAAATATTTTACCATTTTTCATTCTGATTTTTTTTTTGGTTAAAAAACTGCTGATTCTTTAACTGGCCCTTTTCTAAGAAAAATATTTCTTTTTTAAACATTGACGGTACCCAATTTATAAAAGCGTTTTGTCAGGATTAGAAATCGAATTAATTCCTGATCACTTACCAAGGGGCTTCTGCACGGGCACAGCTCTAAAACAATCAAAGGGCAGATGCGCCGTGGCCCAAATAACTGGATGCACGCGAGCGCTCATGTTAAGACTGACGCCGCACATCGCGCATGTGTCGTTACGGACCGCTGTGCGACTGAAAAAAAAATATTATTATGTGAAAGACTATTCAGTGTAATAACAGTTACTCCAACGTCTGAAAGTCCAAGGTTACGATCCAACATGGCATGCTGAACTTTTTGGTACGGCATTCTTTTTTTAAAGGTCGGGAATACATCAAATGACCTTCACTATGGGTGGAGCTGACTGACTTGCAAATTACAAAAATAAAATTATATCCATGGTGTCTTTTAATTTGTCAGAATGCACGTTAAGCCGTTGGTCCCAGCTGTCATTCGTGGATCATTGACAGTCGTTATGGGTGGTCAGAAGCCTGAAAGTCTGACAGCCGGTCTTACCCAGGGGTATCGTATTACCCAGTTACTGACTGGGTTGTGGAGGTCAGATAGGCAGTCGCTCCATGTAAAATACTGATATTCAGCTGCATCCGGTTAGTGTCTTTTAATTTGTTTCATGTCATTAAATACGAACGAGAGCTTCAATTTTTAAGACATCTATATAAAAATTAATGATTTAATTGTTCATTTCGTGTTATAGTGTGGTTGCCACTGTCACATATTTGTGTCGTTGGCGTACAGAGCATGCGCTCGCTTGTCACGTATATGTGACAATGGCGTTCAAAAGGTTAAGCTTGGCAAGAACTAATGTGTTTTTACCAACATTGAAGCAAAACTGATCATCAGGAATTTATACAACTCAGTGACCAAACATGATAAACAATTGACTTTCCTTCTCTTTATAATAGAAGGATTTTTCCATGGATCTCAATCCGTGGAAAAAATAATATACCAATAAATAACACAACTCACCCAGCGAAAGTCCTGACGGGCTCATAGAGTATCAACAAAGTAGGTTCATAGTAACCATAAAGGAACTGTATGTCTAGAATATTGTCTATTTTCTCGTCTAGATCTTTCAGCAATATGACATAAGAAGCTAGTGTGGGCGCCCGGTTGATTGGTTGTGTTGGTTGCTGTAACAAAAAAGAAAATCAAGAGTCATTTCACATAAGACAGACCTCCAAAACACCACCTTTCACCAGTTCCTAGTGCTTTAGCTGGGAAGAAGAAGTGGCGCAACAAACTCCCCAGCAGCATAGCTGTCTGTTCAGTTAAAAGAACTTGATTTTATACAAAAAATTGTATGAAACATTAAAAAACATTAAAGAATTAGTAAGTTATTTTCTGGGGTTGATCTATAGATTTTTTCCAATGATAAAATCTCTTTACCTGATGCTCAAAAAATTTTGCAGTAAGTATATTAAAATAAGTTTATTAAATATAGACTAGAATCCTTTGCCTGGCTCCGAGTATCTAAAGATAAGGAAAAAGGAATGACACCATTTTTTTATCAATTAATCTTGAATCATCATTTAATTATTTTTTTTTATTTCTGAAAGCCCTAGTCTCTGCAACTACTAGTAGGACTTGAATATATTTTTTATTGCATTTGTTAGCCCAATTCTTGAGGAAACTTATTTCAAACTCAAACTCAAAGCATTTATTTCAAATAAACCAATTACAGACACTTTTGAATTGTCAAGGGGTCGGTCAGTCAGAAAGATGAAGCTAGTTGCCCATTCCAAAGCAGTAGGTACCTATGGAGAAGAACGGGCAAGATATTTAACATGATACTATGACCTATGGCGGGCGATGCGATGCAACGCACTGGGTCAGGGAAACAAAACAAATCACACAGACGAAGTAGCAGGCTGAAGCTAGTTACTGTTTACTCACAGACTTCTTGCTATCAAGCGGCTTAGCCTCCAAGGGATCCCCATCCTCATTGGTTATATCCTTCCTAAATGGTAACACAGCCAGTTTCTTGCCGTACAGCAACATTACTGCACATCGGCACTCAGGGTCCACACGGATCCATGGAATGTGGGGGTGGGTTGTCCAGCCATTCTGTAAGTTAATCATTTGCTTGTACCATGTAAAGACTGTAGCTGCAGATGCCAGCACATCAAGCTACCCCAATCTGTCAAATTTCTTTGATAGATTTTCAACTTTACCAAAAAAGAATAAAGTACATGTTCAATTGGGCAAATTTGACAGTTTTGTAGCTTTGGTAGCTTGATGTGCTGGTGTCTGTACACAAAATAAAGTACAGGTAACAATAAAATGGGTCATCCAAGTACATGTCATGATATAGATAGATTTACCTCGGTCTTTCCCACAAGAACAATTCTGTTATGTAGCAAAGCAAGGAGTTTTTAGCATGCTTATGAGATATAGGATACACACATATAGGATTTGTATACAAAGATTGTGTATTAAGTAAACTGAAACATGCAATTTCCACAGATTGAATAATATACGCAGCTAGTACCTTTACAATGAAATCAACACAAATAAAAAAATTGAGTTATTGTCATAAAATGACTCAAAACGAAAATAGTGGAACAACTTTTATAATTTGCAGCACAAACATAGTCACTGACGTAAATAATCACCAAATAATACGGAGGAATTGGTAAGGGACAAAAAACAAATAAAAACTAGAAACAGAATTTCAAAACTAGTTTTCCTATTTCCGTAAAAGTAACTTTTTTTAATTTACGTCGTTTTCATCCTAAAGCTGCTTTTAGTGCAAATTACTACAAAGTAAAATCAAGCAATATAATAACTTGAAGTTCATAAAGTTATATCCAGTTTCAGTTTTATTCATATCTAACTTTTATGACTGTACTGCAAAGTATGAAGAATCATCATCATCATAATCATCTGCCTAGCCTTTTCCCAAGTATGTTGGGGTCGGCTTCCAGTCTAACCGGATGCAGCTGAATACCAGTATTTTACATGGAGCGACTGCCTATCTGACCTCCACAACCCAGTAACTGGGCAATAATATACTCCTTGGTAAGACTGGCTGAAGAATATCATTTAAAATCTTACCTTCATATCGTCCTCCTCAAAATAATGCATGCTCAACGTAATAAGGTTATCCGTCTGCGGATCATACTGCAGTACAGACAGCTTGGCTTCCCTGAACGATACCAGCAGCAGGTCTCTCCCAGCACTGGGGCAGCGAACAGAGGCCAGTGACATTATGTTACCCCATAGTGTGTAGGACGCTAGACATTCTAGCTTCATCTTTGGAGGGATAGGCTGGCCAGCTGAAATAATTTTGATATGTAATTTTTTATTTCGGAAGTTTATTTATACAGTGTGTTAGGTTAAATGAGGGATATACTTTCAGGGTTTACTATACTCATGAAAATTAACAACTATGACTATGGAACTATACCTGAAATCACGAACAAAAATTCAGCTGTTCATGTATGGTAGAATGTAAATGGGCCATAATATTGATAATAACATCATACTACTTTTGTAAACCTACATTTAGCAAATAAAGTATTATTATTATTATTATTATTATTATGTTCATGTTCATTTATGTTTGCATAATTAATCAAAAGGTTTTTTTTTTCAGATTACAGAGTTGAGTATTCCAACTATCTTCTATGAAACTATAGTAACTCCTAATCTCTGCTTGGTTTTAAAATTGACACAGCAGACCCTAATGTTTAATTTAAACTACATTCTTAAGTTCATAATTCACATTTTGACTGGCCAGACTTATAGGGCCACTGGGCCCTAAAATTTAGACACCGGAATAAAGGTTAGTCTACATTTTTTCAGTGATCTTTTAAAACCAACCATATTCAAACCCTCCAGGACTTGATAAGGATTGTCCTGGATTTATTAAATAACATTTAGAACTTAAGTATTGTGTTTTCAAGAAAGGAAAAGCTTTAGTATTATGTCAGACATAAATCAAGGGATTGTTGGATTGCGCTACATGTTTGCGTCTGGGCGCTCCTTGCGTGGCTCCGCATCGCTGCCAATGCGGTGAAGTTGTCGACTGCCTCGGACACCATGGTCTATCCTGCAGTAAAAGCGCAGGCCGGTTAGCACGGCACGCCAGCATTAATGACATAATCCGTCGTGCTCTTGTCACCGCCGGGGTGCCAGCTGTTTTAGAACCCAAAGGCTTGGCACGCGACGATGGGAAGAGACCAGATGGAATGACACTAATGCCTTGGAAGGTAGGTAGGCCTTTGGTGTGGGATGCAACGTGTGTCGACACCCTTGCGCCATCCCATCTTCCTTGCACGGCGGGTTGTGCTGGGGCAGCCGCTGCAGGTGCAGAAAACCTCAAACGGCGCAAGTATAACAACCTTATTGGAAGTTATATATTCGAGCCGTTTGGGGTTGAAACACTAGGGCCATGGGGTCCGAGTACCCACTATGTTTATCGAGACATCGCCAAGCGATTGGTCGACTCTTCACGTGACCAGAGGGCTGGCCTATTTTTCGGTCAAAGAATCAGCATTGCCATACAACGTGGCAATGCTGCCAGCCTTTTGGGAACTTTTCCTGTTGACAGCGATGTGGACGAATTTTTTGATGCCCTTTGATTTATTTTATTTTGTTTCCCTCCTGTTATATACTTGTAAATAGTTATTAGTAATGTTTTAGGTTTATAGTATTGGTTAAAAATGTAAGGGATTGTTGAAGTAAATCGATCAATAAATAGCACTGAAATAAAGGACCTATTATTGGTTTACAAAATTGAAAGAGACAACAAATTGCAACATTCTGAAAAGATTGTTGATAAAACTTACCGGCGTTAACCTCCTTGGTTTGGCCTTCAGGTAACATCCTGAAAACCTTGAGGATATTGGCTCCAGCGGTAATAAGACACGTATCTTCATTGTTGAAGAAACAGCAGCTCACGGCATGCTCAATTCCCGTAGCAGGATGCGTTTGCCGGCAGATGGAAAACATTTTTTCGGATCGCGTTGGTTTCTAGGTTATGTTTCGAAAATCACTTAAAACTTGAAACTATAGATACGTAAGCACCTTTAGTCAATATTTTCACATATTTAATGGAGCTATTAATACATTTTAATGAAAACTGATCGCGTTTTATAATTGTTTGTTTGTGATGCCGTAGCGTCGCTTGACACTTCAACAAAATAGTGAGCGTTCGGAAATCTGAACCGAGTTATTAAGACGTAAGACGTGAGACGAAGCTTGAAATGGCCAAAGTTAAAATTTTTAAAATAATATTTACGTTTTCTATGTGCACGAATTAATAAATATTAGCTGTTATTACTAATTATCAAAAAAGCAATTTAAAAAATTAAATATTTATTCTTAGATAGCCTTAGTAGATAGCCGATGACTATACGGATGCGTGAAGTCTATAATAGTGTATCATCTATGAAGTCTACTTCTAGTCTTAGATCCATTTGTTTTGAAGTTTCGAACGTGGAAATCAACCCACAGATAAAAGATATATTTTTCCAAAAACAGAAGGCAAGCTTCACTCCACTCCACTTTCTCTAACAAACTTTTTACACAGACTTATACTTAGAATGTTTTAATTCGTATTGATATTTTTAAAAACCAAGTCAGAGGATAGCGGGCGGCTGCATCAATGCCTAGGGTGAAAACTATAGGGATCACAGAGTACATTATTACTATATAGAAAATAGGGATGTCAGTATCAGATTGTATGTTAAGATTGATCAAAATAAGATTCGCGACCGTAACAATTACTTACGTATTTACAGAATCATAACCATTAAAATCATCAATACAGCGCATCCTCCTTGGGGCACCTAGCTATCAACTAAAAGACTAAGCGAGCAACGAGAAGCGAACCGGCCCGTACCTAGGTGTATGTACTTAACAAGCCTAAGTCTCTCAGTGAGTTCTGCCCGCTAAGCGAGTAGGTATGTACTGTCTTTCTTTGATAACTTTTGTCGCTTCGCTTCTTCGTTAGCAGTGGGCCAGGTGTCTGATCCAGCGACTGGGTAGGTACTCTTGCATATGGCACCAGGTAGGTCGAGGACCGAGGTAGACTTTCACCTTGCACTACATATGATTTTGCATAAAAAAACGAAATCGAATCAGTAAATATCTTTATTCAGACCATTATTTACCTACAAAAAAGGTGAGCAAATTATTTCTAAGATTTATAAACTAAAATCATAATAATTTTAACAGAATCAGTAGTTCAAAAGTTTGTACCACAAGTTAAAAATATAGGGATATAAGTAAAATTAAAATCAAATATAACTTTATTTAATTCTCTATTTACTAGTAATCATATAAATTAAGGAACTATAAAACTGACACTATTTGGGATTAATGCCCAAGTTTGAAAAAAACATTTTATAACTCATAAGTCTGCGCTTTTGCTAATAGGGGTCGGCAGAGATTTAGGCGGAATAATAATCATTGTTAAACGAATCATGTGAGTGACATGTAGATAACATAACTATATTAGCCATAAATTCATAACATCAACCACATGTCTACTATAATGAGCCTTATTTCATATAAATAAGAGTGATATTTGTCCAAATGAATATTTCACTCGACTTCATGGGATAGCTTTCGAGTTACCTAAAGCAGAAAATTAAATGATTCCAGTGCCCTGAGTCTCTGCTTTACCCAGTAAAAAATTATCATTAGTAAATAAGGCGCATTCATCCCGAGAGCAACATTTTTACCTTTATAGCAAGCTGTAAAACGTTTTAACAGACTAGCTGTAAAAGGATTCTCTCCCTATTTTTAAGCCCAATGTCTGAAGCACACTTCATGCGCTTACAGTCGAACTTTTAGCTGCCAATATCTATAAATGCCCACCCGTTTTCACTAACATTAGGTAACACCTGCCGATCTATTCTGTCGAATCTCACTATCTTTAAGGGTACACTACCGACAGCCGAGTGTCCAAGGATATTATATTATTACTTCTTCTACGTTTTCAAGGTTATATTTTTACAGAATAGCACTACTGATGAAATGATAACTCACTGTTAGCTCACTTCACCTTAGGTGAGATTTTTATAGAATAGACTGACAGATGTTAGTGAAAACGTCGCTCACCTGGATACGGCTGGAAAATTCATTTTGAAGTTTCAGTAATGTCTTATACTGTCTGTGCAACTAAGGAGTATGGTTGCTTGTATCGACAGAAAGACTTAAGATCGTCTTAAAATTGTCTTGTGAGAATTCGGGAGAGAGTTGCCTACTATATATGTATAAAAGCACTAAAACTACGTATAATAGGTAAAATTAAAAATAAGTGGAAAACGAGGCAAACTAAAATATATAATTAAGTAAATAAATATATACAGACACTAACGTAACAGCATCTCTGCATATTTGGAACCATACACCGAATACAAAACCGATAACAAATGACCAAAAATTGACAACAGAGTAGTGATAATTTCATGAGAACATGTCTATACATTACAATTAAATAACAGAGAACAGTGCATTACATACTAGGTTTATATTTATACTTTACAAGACATTGAAGGCATCTTAATTATTAATTGAATTATTATTTCATGCGGCTATTGAATAAAATACTATTGTTTACAGACATTGAACATTGTGGAATCGTTATGTAAAAACACAAATTAGTCCATTTACTTATAAAAGCATAGTTAAACACTGTAGTATAGTTCATTATGTTCAAATCATTCACAGTCCATTTGTCAATCATCCCAAACCTTATATGCAAAAACTATAAAATCATCCAGATAAATCAGTCTTCAACCTTTGATTTGCCACATAAAATATGGTAGATCAACCCACTCTTAAGAACGCTGGATGAGATTTACGCCAAAATATTTACGAAATAGGTGACATGGAACTATCTCGGTGTAATGCGGAATATCTTGCAACAGTAACCGCACTATCTATATTTGGACATAAGCGTCTCATAATGCGTCTTAAGAAAATGGGGTCTTCTGTACCAATTTTGTGGCCATACTTTGTTCCCTCAATTCCCACTCCATTCAGTCGATCTACACATATCAGCAAGCAACTCATCAAATTCAAGAACAGAGTTCTCATACAAAACAAGGTCTTTTGACAAATCCTCACTGGCCAGTTCCATATCTCTCATCGATTCGGGACTTCTCGACTTTGATCGGACAAGATCTTCGGCCAATTTCAAATGCGGCGCGTTAAAGAAGTCCTTGTAAAACTCTGCGAGTTCTCTTATAGGATGGTGGTCGGCGAAAGGAAACTGAAGTAGTTTTAATGGCGGTTCATTCTCATTTCTGAACCCTGTGAATTTTTTCGGAGGCATCTCCAAAGAGGTCGGGCTTTTGGACAATGTCGTGATGTCCATCTCTTGAGTACTTTTGAGCTCTATAGGACTTGTTTTTAGTGGAGTTTTAGGCCGTTTCCTACATTGGGGGATAGGGATCTTGGTAAAGAAGTCGTCAAATGCTTGCTTGATGACGTTTTCGTCGACAAAAGCAGCTAATCGTAAGGGTCTGTTCAAGTCAACAGGACCAAAAGGTTTAGGTTCCTTTTTCTGTTCCTTCTTTTTTTTCGACTCAAATATCACGTGTTTTGGACTCAGTTCGAAATGGTCACTCTTTAGTAATAGTAATTTATTCTTCTCTGTTCTATTTGGGGAAATAGAGAAGTTAGTTCTATATGAAACTGAGAAGCATATAGCTCCTAAAGGAGTCTTTAGCATGCCAGCTTGAATTTTCTTGACGGATTCGCCCAAGGTTTTCATTTTAGGTTCACCACTATAGACTCGATAAAATATGGTGAAAGATTCCGTCCTCTGCTTCCTTGAAAGATGATATGCGGGTGTTATTCTCGTTACTGTTATAAGAGACTTCAATAAGATCCCCATTCGGAAGTATACTGTGTTCATTGCTTTTAACGAAGTATCGAACTGTGTCTCGTCTAGTTCTAAGGTCCATAATTCGAGTACCATTTCGTCTCCATCCTCAGTTTGTACGGAAATTTCGACGTGTAGTTGAGATCTGATGGTTTCAAGGACTCTTTCAGATGGAAGAGCATTTTTGGTCGCTTGGTTGACTTCAGGAGTGTCAGGTATTTGAAGGTTGAACCAATCAGTATCAGACGATTGTGGTTTACTATTTGGTTCTATTTTAACCCCTTTCCTGGATTCTACTATAACTTGGACGCCTTTATATGCTAAAAATTTTGTGAACTTTGTGAATTCGTTTTTGTCGCTTATATTTGAGAACGCGGCGTCCGGCGCCATTTTTGTAGGAGTTTATTCTTCGTCGGCGATGCAGTTTTCTACGAGATTCCTCAAGTTCGGATTCTCCATAGCGGCTGCAATCCTTTCTTTGTCGTTGATTTGTTTGTTGACTGTAACAAAAGACATGGAGCAATTAAGAATCAAAACGAATCAATAGCAAATGATAAGATGTCACAACATTATAAAGGGTCTTATCTATGACGCCAGCGTTGACCGCTGGCTATCGTACAAAAAGGCGAATTACTCGCGCTAATTATTAGTTCTCCTCTAGAGATTAAGTACTAAAATTATGTAATTTATTTTCATCGACAAAAAAGTTTATAACAAACACCTCAATCTTTCTAGCAGACATAAATATGACCTATAATGTACCCACTGCTGGAATACAGACCTCCTCTCTGTGAGAGGAAATGGCCCATTATCCAACACTGAAGCGTCTAAATTCTTGACATAATTAAACTGCAAGCCGTAAGTCCTAAAGCCGCGCTAACGTGCCTATCACTGTTTATAAATACAACGAGTAGGTATGAAAGACGTCTAGACCGGTTTAAACACAGATGCTTATCAAACCAGTTCTAGATCTTGGACAAAACTGATCCTTTAAACGTAAACAAAGTTCTTGCGAACAGTATTTGGTCACAGATAGATATGCTAGTCACCCTACGTAATTACAGATGACTTGTGGAAATTGACACGAGTGTAAAACTAATTATTATAAAAATAAATGTACTGAGACAAAAAATTGGAAGGTCACAAATGATTAGCTATTACTGATAGTTTTGTTTTCCATTTTTGTGATAAACATCTAAAAATGGCTTACATTCTAAGTTTCTGCGTAACAAATAATTAGACCAAGAAACAAGAAATTGTTAGTACCACCTATGGACATTTGCATTACCAGAGCTAAAGCGGGTGAGCCTAATCAAAGACAATACCGGAAAGACCGACAAGCAGGAAAATGGCAACGCTCTTTGGCAGCGGAACT
The DNA here is from genome assembly GCA_951799385.1 of Hyppa rectilinea. NCBI lineage: Eukaryota > Metazoa > Arthropoda > Insecta > Lepidoptera > Noctuidae > Hyppa > Hyppa rectilinea. The sequence goes on along the minus strand of OX637324.1, from coordinate 1,263,833 downwards.
AGATATGGTAAGTAACCTTGCGACGTAAGTAGAAAAGTTGTATATAGCATTGAACAGATATTACTCCAAGATGTTTTATAAATAGAAAAGGCAATAGGTTAAACACATGTTCAGTAGTAGACAACTGCGCTGTTAGTATTTAGAAATTATCTAGGCTTATCAGACCCAAGTAACAAGAGCATATAGAAATTCTCGAATTATGCAAATAAACAAGTTCTTATCTTGATAGCTGGTTATCAGGGGTACAGAATAAACACAATCAATATTATTATCGTTTTAATCATTTGTTTGGATCGATGTATGCATTGTAGCCAGTTGAACAAAACCAGGTTGACCAGTTACCGACTAATTTGTTTTCTTATAAAGTAGAACAATCAAGAAAAGAGCAGTGGCACTGGCTACAAAATTATCTTAAGCCAACCTTCATTGTTCTTTTAAATTAATAAAGTAGGTAACGTTTATCTATACTAATATTACGAAGAGGAAATATTTGTGTGTGTTTGTAACGAATAAACTTAATGAAACTCGGCACAAAGATAGATTATAGTCTGGAATAGCATAGCTACTTTTTATCCCGGAAAAATAGAGCCAAAAGCTAGTAGGAAATACATGTCTTCTGTTAATAGACTGGCAGGGTCGGATTAAGTGTGTTTCTGAAACTTGGGTAGTTATAGACTTCCCCGCAAATCCATTTAGAATTCAAGTTAGGAAAATAAGCGTGTTATTTAACCGATACCCTGTTGGGCGCCATATTAATTCGAAAAATAAATGCAAGTACATTCAAACGATCACATAACGTATTAAATGTTTCTAAAAGAACCATGTTTTGCTAGATAGTCGAGATAATACAGCGCCGCAATATAAATATTTGCGCAGTGGCAGCGATTTCAATAACAAAGTGTTACGAAAACAAATGCTGGCCTTTTGTTTTTTGTATCGATATTTTTTCAGAAGTATTACTTAATATTCATCTCCCTGCAAGATAAGTCGGTAACTCCAGTTATTTTCAGACGAAGCTGGACTATGACAAGAAAAACTGGAGAACAAGCTGTTGGGCCGCAAATTGAGAAAGGTCAAGTCCAACAGAAGACTTCGATGAATCAAAAGAAATAAATGATAATAATGCAAGAACCGTTACAAAAAGCAGTCGTCTTTAATTCTTGCAATTGGATTTATGCTCAATCTAGCTGCTGCTAGCGGCTTCACCCGCGTGATTGTCGGGAATTATCCCAAGGGAACCTACTACTGGGATTAAAAGTGATCTTATGTGTTAATCCAGGTCATAAGCTACCTCTGTGCCAAGTTTCATCCAGATCCGTTCAGCCGTTTGAGCGTGAAGGACGGACAAACATACAAACTCACACTCACAAACTTTCGCCTTTATAATATTGGTCTGATAGCTAAAAACATGGCTAGCGTCGACAATGGAGTGCTACTGCAGTAGTAGTGACGTTGATCTTGAACTGGCCCAGAGAAGCACGAAGTTTCAATTAATAAAGAGACCAGTTAATACTGGTTCGGTAGATACTGACGTATGACCCACTGTAGGTACCTACGCTTATGTATGGAAGTGAATATTGGGTTCCACCACTGTAATTATATTATTCAACATCTAGTACAGACGCGACCACATCAAGTTAACCCTAACTGTCAAATTTTCTCAAATGAAAATGAACCTTATACTTTTGTAATAAAGTTTAAAAACTATCAAAGTTTGACAGATTGAGGTAATTTGACGTGCTTTTTTTTTGAGGGAGGGAAATCATCAAATGACTCCTCTCGCTCTGGGTGGAGCGGAAGGGAGTGTACTCTTACTGACTAAAACCCATCCATGTTCCTTCCTTAGCCCTTTGTGTTCCGGGGTAGCGGTAACCCTCTTACCAATTTGATGTGAAGGCCTATGTACAAAATCCAGAACAAAGTAGTTTAATTTTTCTTTTAGAACGCAATGTTTTCCATTTTGCTGCCCGTGCAGACTAAACTAATAATATGACGAAATAATATTGTATTGAGTCCACATGGCAGTGTTTACTAGTAATTTCCATTAACCATGCATGGATTGAATTATCGAGCGGCAAACTTAACGAGCGTGGAACGCCTACAAGCTAGAATCTAGATTCTAGATGGATCAATGACCTGAAAAAAGGTTACAAATTCGAAATTTGAATTCTCTTGGTCCCGCAGTGTATGAGTAAATCAAAAACTTCCGACAAAGACAAAGTCGCAACAGGCCCAAAGCGACATAAATGTCCGGTCAATTCCGTACGGATGGTAATATTACCCGGGAATGACTGTCGAAAAGTCTTGTGTTGTGATTTTTACACGCTGCTTGAGAGAGGTCTATGACCAGTATTGTCCAGCAGTGGACTCAATAGGTTGAGTTTATTGATTAATTAGCGACTCCCAAATTAACGACTTCTCCGCACGAAAACACGAAAATACGAGGTTTTATGTAAATTTGAAACTTTTTGAGTAATCCAGCAACACATACCTATCATGTAAGTATGCATGTAGGGAATCCAATCCCGCAAACGCGGGATCCCGCAAACGCGGGATCCCGCAAATGCGGGATTCCGCACCTTTTTTGCGGGTTCAGAAATGCGGGATTACACCCGCGGGATCCCGCAGGTTTGCGGGATTGAAATAAATATATAAGACACCTCAGCACAGCTTATTAACAAGTGATTTAACAACTTTCCCATAGAACTCGTGACTTTTATATAGAATTTGTATAGAAAAATATTTTGATTCAGTTTTTAACTTACAACTAAATAAGTTTTGAATTTCTATTTTGTGTCGCATGAACCCTGTATCGGAACGGAACGTAATCAATGTCAGTTCAGTTCAATCAAATACTCTATGACTAGGGATTTCCCTACGGTGCACTAGAAGAAGAATTAGAGCGCAGTCTCCGTACTGAATGGGTACCCGAGTCTAGACCTGCTGTGCGTGCGCACCCACTCGAGATAATTCAGTTGATCTGATATTGAAACGTGTGATGACACTTTTTGAATGTGGAGGGAATAGAGGGAAGTACTTGGAAACTGTTTATACTTATTTTAAGTCAATTCCGCCTACAAGTGTGGAAGCCGAGCGTGCTTTTTCCGCCGCTGGCTATTTATGCAACAAGATACGATCTAATCTAAAAGATGAAACGTTAGATACCTTATTGTTTCTTCGAAAGCATTTTCAGAAAAAATAACCTAACTTTTAACCCGGCGTTTACTTAATTCACCTCTTTATGTCTCTAAAACAAATGAATATGTTTTATTTTCAATACAAATTTAAATATGAAACGTTAAATATTGTATTATATCGTTTCTTAAAAGAAGTTGATTATACTTCGGCTTCGTTCTCGATATAAATTTTACAATGCAGCTCTTCTGACGCCAGTCGGCAACCATCGCATATTTTAGAGCTGAAAGCAAAAACTAAACGCCCAACTCTATATGTTCCCTCTATACTCTATGTACGTCATCTGTCATTCTTTACGTTTGCGCGGCAACCAGTACGTTGTGATTCCCAAAGAATATTATTTCAAGTGTTTAGAACTAGTTTAAGTATGTTTAAAGTTAACATTAAGTAGCATACTGAAACAAAATCAAAGAAAAGAATAGAATCTTCAAAAAATCTGAAGAAAAAACTAAAGATTCATCGGAGTCGTCCATTTTCTTTTTCTTCACCAGGAAATACAATTGTTTTATACGTTTTATATAGAAAAACGTGTTTGTCATGGCTTCAAAACGATAGTTATCGTATATCGCGGGTAATGTACGAGATGCATTGACGCGAAAAAACTATTCGGGGCGATTACGAGATAACCGCACGAATTATTTCATTTGCCTAATGGTGTAGTCCGAGAGGCTACACTTAGGTATATTATGGTACCCAAGTGCGATACATTATCGGGGTCAATTTCTATCTTCTTGCAGAGCGAAAAACTGATGAAAAACAAGAAGCACTATAATTATGAATGTTTCGAAGTACCGGCCTATTAGACGAATACCGATTATCACGAGGACACCATGACTGTAATTTAAACTAACACTCTACTTGCCTGACCCCGCATCTGAGCTAGATACTGATTCACTCAACCTATTAATATTCTATTCCCGTAAGTGCTGCAAGCACTAGGGGATATGATTCACTAAAAACCAGAATATGGACAAGTGTTAAACAACGACTTACCCCTATACCTATTTGTATACCAATTTGGAACAACATATTTCCAAGGAAAAAATATCTATGGAAAATGTACCAACCTGTTATCTACTAAAAGCTACTACGCTTCTTCCAAAATCCAATTATTATTGCTTCACTGAATGAAACAATCATTTATCAGGGTTAGTGTGTCATCTTAGGGGTTAATCAGACCCAGTTAAGAATGGTACTTACTGGTTTAGGGGAGACATCAATGTGAATCTACTACAGCAGTTTTGATAGACTCAAACGGAATCCTCCAGCTCAGTGACACTGGAAAGTTATTTTCCATGTCTTCGACAAAACATTCTTCAGATATTGTCTAATAAGTAGAATGGAATGATTACTGTTATGGTAACCATCCATTTAAAAACGATAAAAGTCTTTTAGGCTGTTCAAAAAACAGGTCAATCTATAAAAATGCCAACTATTTACCACAACCCATCAGGGAAACTCGTGTGGTCCACCTCTTACAACCACTAGAGGAAAAAATCTGAGGTGAGGATACGAGACACCACAGTGCTCATATCAAGCAAGGAAATATCAACCAGCACAACAATACATACAGTACCAGCCACAGCACGCTGTGAGAAACCTCAAGGACCTCCACTACGGGACAAGACTTGTGCTTGACACTAGAGGTTAGTCATGCTGGAAGATTAAATAATTAGTTACCTTGTTGGCAAAAGAACTGTGACAATGTTTGAATATTGAATCATGTCAATGGATACTCAGTACTTTTTACTGACACCTTATTAGTCTCAATCATAACAATTGTTAAAAAATGATGGTATGACCTGATTATGTAATATAGTCATTACAATCATTTACTGATATATAATGGTGCAATTCCACCTTGCACGTCATGGAACGAGAAATTTGTACAGTGTTTTTATTAAAAAGCCATAAAGTAGCAAAACATTTATTCAAAAACTACCATTTAAAAAATGGAACTGCAGTAACTTGGAGAATTTATGGATTTAATAAAATGGCCTTAATCATTGATAAATATCCAGCCCACAGGAAGTTTTTATAGTTTCAATATGAAAACTATTTGAATTTAATGCAGTTCCATTTCTCTAACATTATGAGTGGTATTTACTTACATGATTATTTAAGATCACAAATCAGTACAATACCATAAGGACCTCTTGGATATTGATTCAGATTACAAAACATGTTTAAAAAATTCTAATGAAAACATTGCTATTTTTTAAATATCCGTCTTGGAGTTATTATAAATTAAGAAAAAAGTATAAATAGACCATCAGAGTCCTTCCAATTCTTAGTGCTTATTTGTTTTTGATACAAAAACAATGACAATAACATTACTCATTGGCAAAAAATTATCTATTGAAAATCCATTGAAAATTATCTGTGAAAACAGTTGTAGTATAAGAAAGCTTGTTCAGGTTGGACATAGACATTGATTGCAGCATGCTTGCCAAGTATGTGCAAATGGTTTTATAGAAAATACTATTAGAACATCATAAATATCATGGCTTAGTTATGATTTAATGTTTGTAAATACAGTTTTGTAAACACATGCCAATAATAATTCTTAAACTAGACGTGAGTTTTAAACTTAAGTGGTGAACTGTAGGTGCACCTACCATGGGTGTTACCTAAGCCTTTGGCGAAATAAGATATGTTGTTAATTAAAAGGAAAGACAATTATGATAAAAAGCATTCATTCACCCAGATATTAAACCTACAGTGCTAGGCTGCTGATATCAATAGTTTGTTTTTTCAAAAATGTAGCATACTCTAAATATTATTTCTAAATATTTATTGATGAGTCAAGAATTGGGGGGGGGGACCGTTTATAATGGTATTCAGGACAGTTCATGGGTTCTGGAAAGAGATTGAAAATTTATGTCACATAATTATATATGAGTACATAAACATGCCATAACTTAGGCTTCAAAATGTTATTTAAAAATAAATACACATAATTTTTATAAGGCAATATGGGCTGGAGACCGCTACTCCACTTCAGTGCGCGTATTCTGTGTATGGCCATCATTTACATACAATTAATAATAAAATTGCCATATTACATTATTTTATTAACTGAATGAAGGGCAATAAATACCCAAATTTTAATAACTTAACCAGAAGCATTTGGCAAGGGTGTGAAGATAGACAAACTTTTATATTTGCTTCTTACAACAAGGATAAACAAGGAGATGAAAAATCACAAGTTAATCCTGATACAGATTAGGAACTGACTATCTATACATTCCACTGCATTGTTATTCTGTTTAGCCAACTGGTTATTGATCGGTTTGCCTCAAGAATTAATGAAAAATGTGAATTATACATTTACTAGAACATGGACCCCAGATGCATCAAATAAAAATTGATGCTTTGGCTGTTTTTTCAGACAAACTACTTTTTAATCCTTCTTTTTTTTCGACATTTAGTACAATGTTAAGATGCTTACAAAAAGTTAAGAAAAATAAAGTTACAGGCATTATGATAATACCACACTAGCAGTCATAAGCCTAAGAGAATCATCTCCTACATATCCAATTCTCCACCTTACTCTAACCTTTCATATGCCAGAATTACAGAAGCAATTAAAAAGCATCTCTCGCGTGGACCCGCGTTTCTGGCAGTCAATAGGTTAACAGTTGGGATATTATCAAGAAGGCATGGCAAAAATGAGCTATCCCTCATCAGTAATAGATATATTAAGTTCAATATCAAATACCTATCTTGAAACACAATCATAAATAATATCAACTATAAAAATGGTGGGCTGTTTGTCACAAACATAGTACAGATCCAATTATACCAACTATACTATCATGTATTTTTTTTTTTTTTTAACCATGCAATCAGGCAACTTGTATCGGTTCTTAAACTCACACAAGTCAAGTCTTGCTGTACCTAATAATGAGCTCAAAATAGTGTGAGTGATGACAAAGAGGCTTCCTAAAGGTTTCAGTAAATCCAACTGGAGCCAAGATGTTAGACTTCTTCAGACTATCATAATCATCTGCATAACCTTTTCCCAACTATGTTGGGGTTAGCTTCGGACTATAAAATTATTTAGTTTTAAAAAATGATGAAAAGTCCAATTAATTAGTAAGGTCATTAGCAATAACTACAGACTTATGAGACCAATCTCATGTAAATACCTTGCATCACAGTAAATCAGGCAGGTCTGCACATTTTTATTACTGAGGCTATTAAAACGACTGTTTCGGTTGTTGTCAACCGAATCTCTTTTTACCCTTTTTTGGTAAGTAAGTCCAAAAAATTTCCCAGCTGGTACATGAAATGATTGCATTAAATATGCTCAGATCATTGCGGGAAATAATCTACTGATAGTAGATGGATAAAAAGGGTTGTATCGTTTTCCAGCATAGATATTATTATTTTTACTAGACAAGTAGACATGTCTAATCATCAACTGCTAATACTAAAATAGTGTCAAAGGCAAGCTGGACAAATAGTTCTTAAACTTTAATTGTGAATTAGCGCATGCTGTGCATAATGCTGAACTAAACACTTGGTTATTATAAATGATACCAATAATTTTAGTTTTATGTCATAATAAGTATTAAAACTAAGATGGAAAGAAACTCGAATATAGAAGCAAAGATTTTATTTTTTGTTTCTCTATTATTGAAATTTGATAAAAACTTACAATTTAAAAGTAGAACTAACTCCAATTTTAAGTCGAATGAGACTGTGCATATAATAATGCCATTTTACTTATGTCATCACAAAAATTACAGATTTTAATTTTGTATTGAAAAAATAACTAATCATAAATTAATCTTTCGAATCTCAATTTTCCTAAAAACTTTTAACATCTGCATTGTAAAATTTATATCGAGAACGAAGCCGAAGTATAATAAGAGATCAAACGAACTTACCTGTTGTGAAGTTCGATCATTATTATACGAAGGGCTTCGTTCGAAGATATAGGGACCCTCCCTACCCTACCCAGAAAAATTGAGATTCTCACATACTCTAAAATAATGACAGATGACGTACATAGAGGGAACATATAGAGTTGGGCGTTTAGTTTTTGCTTTCAGCTCTAAAATATGCGATGGTTGCCGACTGGCGTCAGAAGAGCTGCATTGTAAAATTTATATCTTCGAACGAAGCCCTTCGTATAATAATGATCGAACTTCACAACAGGTAAGTTCGTTTGATCACTTATTATATATGCTTCTTAAACATCATTATATTCAATTTATAATATGAGTAATAACTTTGCTTCATATTGATAATAATAATAAAAAAATACTTGTCTTTATTTCTTTCATTTAACTACACAAAACAAAAATAATAGTAAATAAAAGCAATCCCGCAAATCCCGCGGGATCCGCGGGATTGATGACATTGATCCCGCATGCTTGCGGGATCGCGATTTTGATGCGGGATTGGATTCCCTATATGCATGTATGTATAGCAATGCACAAAAGTATGCCCATGTAGGCACGGCCGCTTTTTATTTTCAACGCTTGACTGAGCGCCGAGTGCCGAAAATTTGGTGCGCGATAAAAAAAAACGAACCGTTAAAAAAGCTCCCGTGCGTACGTAAGCTAACAGACTAATAATAATTGTTGATCAGATAAAACACCATTATTATAAAGGAGATAGGTATTAGTATAAGTTGACTTGCATAAATAGTTACTAACTGATAACAAAGTTCAATAAAGTCATGTGAATGTAAGTATTATTAAATACAAGAGACATAATATTTACGCTAGCTAAGCAATCACTAGCTAAGTTGTTATTCAAATAGTATTGAATTGTGAAATTATGCAGATAAGTATGCTAAATTAGGTCCATTCACTGAGTTTGTATTTGAGACATTTAACTCTTATTTTAAAAGTCGAATGTCCTTTTTTTTTTAGCCAGTTGCATATTTCACCAAAAAGGTTTATAGCAAGCATGCTGTGCATAAAGAATGCACAACTGGTTGTTGTACTAATGCTTGGAGTAGTTTAATAAACCATATATTTCTGAAGAATACCAAGTTCTACTGATATTTGGAATACAAAATGCATTGTTAACATAACTCGAATGACAAATAACTCGTCAGTTGTGTATGTTTGGACTTTTTGGATCATGAACAAACTAGCAGACTAATGGGAAAATTCCAATATTATGTTTACACATAAGTGGTAAGTATAGGTATTACACACTGATAGTTATGTAGTCAAATCATAATTTTTACAAGATTTTGTTCAGTTTTTGCCAGCTTCTTCCTCTCAAGTCGCTGACAAAGGTAAAATACTTCTAAATATTAATAAGATTTGGTTCAGTAGGTTGGGTCAGAAGAATTGTAGCTTCCATTGCGTTAATTAATTAATCTTTAAATTTAGCTAATTTTGGAATTTTGTGGTCCAAGAATCCCTTTAGCTTGCCAAGCTGAAAGTTGCTTGTTCTTTCAACAACAAAGCATTTTTTTTAGATATAGAGAAAGCAGAGGATTGCTGGTGCTGCAGCCAGGGTTGGGCATCAATCAACTATAGGATAGCTATTGTATTCAATTGTAATGGTAGTCAATTGTTAAATAAAATGAAACAATGTTTTATTTTCTTTGTGTCTTAAATGTTGATAAAATAGTGATGCTGTTGAACAATTACATGAGTCAGGTATTTGAATTGTCTGGCAATTAATCGGCTAACTTAATAAATGAAATAAAATAATATTGGGAAAGTTCTTCTGTAAATCTATTAATTTGTTGAATATTTTTTTTTATATTTATCAATCTTATTTAATAAACATTATTTATTTAGAAAGGAGTTCCTTTCTAAATCAATATTGCTTAGTCTGTGCTGTGACCTACTGAATATTATTTATATTGATAATTCAGTAGGTTGGGACAACATTCTAAATGCAAATGCATTTTTATTTAAAAAACAAAAAACTACATGCTATAAAATTTCATTACACAGTAATTATGAAAATATGTGCTAGATTTCTTTATTTTAATGTATTTTAGACAATAATGTAAAAATGTGGTTTGATTATTACAAAACCAGGCAACAAAGTAAAAGAGATTTGATGAGTAGGTAGGAAAATTATTTATGAATAAGTTTAGCTCAAGAACACTCTTAATGTAGTCACAGTCAGCAGATGAACAAATAAGAAACAAACAAGGTCAAACAAAAAGAATACAAATAAGTAGTATTTCCTCAAAATATTCACCATAATACAGACTGTATTAAGTGTAGGTCTTATAGTACTAAGAAGTAAGAAACCCAGATAACTTCATCTGAAGGCTATTGTTATTCACTATCTGAGGAAACTTTTTAAAATGCTGGTTTGACAACAATAGAAACATATGTGTTGTTTTCGTGACGTAAAAATGAATTAATTTTGAATGTAAATATTGGGTAATTATTTAAAGAATGGGTCTAATACTTTATTAGTTTGGTATAGATGGCAAATCGCTCGTGATTCTCCTTATTGTGAGGTTTGTAAGAGGAAAGATATGTGGTGTGGATCTACTTACTTTCATCTTCGGTGGTATGTGCGCCTTTCTTGATATAAATATCCAATTTAACTGGATGGTGTATCGATCTTTGTATTTTGATCCGTATGCACAACCCAATAAGCGTCGCCAGCGAGCAATGGGGCACTGTAGGATTATACTCCACTCGTAACACGGGAATATTGTCAGCTGTAGGCTCCTTCACAAAAATTCCTTCCTCGTAAATCACCTTCAAATCCTCGAGCGTACTCGGCTTTTCCGGATCCCGTATCGTCCGCAAAAAGTCTAGAACACCACAACACACGTTAAAGCCACAAACAACCAACCCAACAAGTCCAAAACAACACGAAAACTGATCAAAACAAACCGTAAATCGTCTCTTTCAGGTCGTTCTCATCTCTATACCCTAACTCCTGAAGTGTCGCACTTTTGTCCATATAAGCTGGCTTCGCGAGCTCCACTGGTGGTTTTTGTGAATTATTCAAAGACAGTTTTGAGAAGAACGATATCATATCGTTAGTGGTATTCAATTCAGTTCCACTGATTTCTAGTCACAAGTCGGACATATTTGTTTTGTTGGAGCTTGTTATTTTCCCGTAGTTTGTCTATGGAGTTACAGCTGCGTTCGTTTAATCACAATTAAAAAATCGTGAAATTACATTATCACGTGTGGCACGATTCGACGAATAAAGTTTTTCTGTGAAGGCTTTGAAAGTCTCACAGTAATACTTAAAAGTGTTTTTATTTGGTTTAAAATATTGTTCTTAATAATAGGGTTATTTATTTATTTATTTATTGATCATGGAAGACTTACAGCTAAGTAAACAGAATAAAAACAATATGTGAGACTGAAAGCCAATTATAAGTCTTCACTTCTAAAAACAGTTTGAAAAAGTGTGTGTGAACAACAAAATACAATACAGCTACCAAGAAGAAACAGGATAATAATCAAGCTGAACTTAATTTACATTTTAAGCACAATACAAGAATTAAAACCCGATTTTACAAAACCTAATAAAAAAAGCTAAGACTCATGCACTTTTTTGCCGAGTACACACTTGTGATGAAAGGGTCAAAATCATGCGGTCTGCACATGATATTAAAATTATTACTCGCACACACTATGAATGAGTTTTGCCTATAATTCGTAGCGGCAAATGGAACACGCAGCGTTGTGTTCCATCGCTTCGACCTTCCAGGAACGTTAAAATAAAATTTGGATAGAATATCGGAATTATTACTAGAGTGATTGTAAATTTTGAATAATGAAATGCAGTCAGAGATTGCTCGCCGATTAATAACGGGTAATATATGATACTTCTTACAGAGATTAAGGTAATCTTCAGACCTACCGGCACCTTCTGATGGTAACACAAATAAGTATTTGATGAATCTTTTTTGGATGCTCTCTATGCGATCAATGTACCGTACTTGTGGTAGCACGGATTCCAGATTTCAGATGCGTACTCCAAGTGACTTTTAACAAAAGTACAATAGAGGATTTTTAAAGTTTTAACTTGACTGAAGCACTTGGAGAGCCGCATTATGAAATCTAGTACTTTTGATGCTTTAGCGACTATGGCATCGACTATGGCATTCAAACGTAAGCTTAGAATCGTGATAGACCCCCAGATCTCGGATGCAATTCGTTCTAGGAAGTACTTGATCACCCAAAATATAAGTTGAATTAATAACTGAACGCTTTCGAGAATAAGTTAGAACCGAACATTTAGCAGGGTTAAGATCCAGCTTACTCCTGCGACAGTAGGCCTCCAGACGACATAGATCATCCTGAAGTGTGACCACGTCCGTCTGTGATGATATTTTTGGATAGATTTTCATATCATCAGTTGAAGTCGTTTATATAGATAATGAAAAGTAATGGGCCGAGCAATGAACCCTGGGGGACTCCACTGGGGATAGGATAGCCACCCAACCAGACATATAATTGCTTAACACTGCTGCTTGGGACCTGTTCTCTACATAAGAAGAAAACCATCTGAGTAAGTCACCTCGTATTCATATAACTTACCATTTACCATATAACTTCGACAGCAAGATCTCATGGTCAATCCGATCGAAAGCCTTACTGAAATCAGTATAAACGACATCAACCTGTTTACCGTTATCCATGGCTTCAGTTATAAAGTCATTTAAGGTGAATGCTCCAACCAGCTCATAAAGGTGTAAAAATGACTTTTTACAAGGTCAAAGTCATTCCGGAACCTTTATAAGCTCGGAGGGTTGTATTAATGATTTTGATGATTATAATTCTGTAACTACATACGTCTTACAGCCGCGAATCAAATGTTCATCAACATACAACCTATCACTGGCCTGCAAATTGCAAAAAACTTAAGAAAATTTGAATTTCGCGGGCTACCCTGGAACATCAACCTTAACCGAATTAAATTGATGACGGTAGACCTTCCTTTCAAAAAACCATGTTGAAAAGTACTAAATGATTTTTTTAGAGCACTATACACCTGATTATAGACGATCCTTTCAAGGACCTTTGCTACAATACAGAGGTTGGATATCGGCCTATATTTTCAATTTCGGTTTTGATCCCTTTTTTATGAATAGGTGTAATGAAAGCCGATTTCCAAAGTCCAGGTACAACACCAGTGACCAAAGATTTCCGAAAGAGAATAGACATAGGCTGGGCAATCGAAGTCGAGCACCGGACAAGAAATTTGGCTGAAATATTATCCGGGACAGCCGCTTTAGAAGTATCCAACTTACTAAGCAAGCTAGAAACTTCATCAGTGTTCACTATAATGCTACATATATCAGATAGGCTGGAAGATTCAGTAAAAATAGGGGGTGTAGGAATTCCATGACTAGGGTTGGTATCTAACTATCTAGAAATGTAGAATAAAAGTACGTAGAAAACACTTTGCATATTCTTTCTCCGGTACGGTTATGGTTAACACGTCTCACCATGGACTGGGATACAAATATTTTAAACAAAACCAGTTGTAATTATTCATCACTAGCTGACCCGACAGACGTTGTCCTGTCTTAACTATGATACCTACCTACCCTACCTTACCTACCTACCTACCCTTCCTACCCCACCCACCTACCTACCCACCCTACCTACCTACCTACCATACCTACAAACATTGTTCCAACAGTGACAGCTTGTAATGCTATATGAACTTTATACAATAGCAATAAAGCTCGTTTTAGTTAGAAAACGTTTGTATGGGAAAAAGAAAAGGGCTGATTTTAGGGTTTTTCCGGCAATTATTCGAATTTTTCTTGCCGTAAAAACCATCTTTGAACTTCAACGAACATTTTAAAGAATTGGTCCAGGCGTTGTTGAGTTATGCGCTTAGCAACACATTTTGCGATTCATTTTTATATTATAAGATGTATTTGTCTTTTATCGATGATTGATTTAAAAAAAAGCGGAATAAGATTTGTAATGCGCGTAGAAAAAAGTACAACATATACCATACTAAAATTTGTCGCATGGCGCTTTGGTGCTTTTATCAGAACACTTATTTTATTCGCCACGGTTGTCTAGATCATGAACGCATTTCTTTTATGTGACAAGGTAAACTCATCTTCAGAGCTGCTACGGGAAAATAAACAATTCTCATAAAACTAGACAGGATGGCGTTATTCTTATTCATGACCAAAGACTACAATATGTATAGGGACATTCATGACATTGGTCACGTAGGAATACCTCGTAGTGGTAAATAATAATTTGGCTGTCCACTGATAGGTAAAGTAATTGGGAAACATTGCATTTTTTCCCCCAAAATATTGTGTGCGTTTCGACCGCGCGACCATGGCGTCATATTAAAAAAAAAACAATGCCAAGATTTTGTCAAAATTTGTCAAAGTTGATTCCCAAAACCATAAATTTGTCAAAGTTATGGTTAAAAAGTTATAAGGGTTTGAACCATGAAGGTATAGATAAAAATGGAGACCACACTCAGACAGAACAACAGCTTGAGTCAAATACCTACATATCTCTATCTCACTCTCTGTGGGCCGACCTCTCTTTTTGGTGAGGACGATAGTATTGCTATCTTCTTATTTGAATCTCCTAGTAAATTCTTAGGAATAGTCATCACAATAACAAAATCATAAGTTAAACGCTGTCTGGTATTATATAAAGTAATAAATAGTTAAAACGCGATTAGTTAATTGTGTTTTTTTTTTTTTATCGGTCCCTTAGGCAAAGTTGGATTGGCTCATAACGGAGTTAGAATCCCATTTCCTTAGGATTCGATAAAGTGGCAACATTGACCCTATGTCAAAATAAATAAGAGGCAATATGGCGGTTGTTTACTTTGCGGTTCACAGCTTTAAATGAGATTATTCACGGTATAATTGATATAATTCAAGAAATGGTGCAAAATTGTATAGTGCGTGGTTGCGGAAGTAAGTGGTGTCCAGGAGGTGATATAAGATTTCACCCGTAAGTGATTTATGGCATTGAATCATTGCAAACATATTTCTTTGTTTTTTTCACTTTATTTCTACCTAAAATGTTTTATCAGTGTTTTCAACATATTATTTAATGATAATTACGACCGAATCAAATAGTTTTACATTGAATTTAATTGACTATGTGCAATTTTAATGTTCTGTTTACGTTTTTTTTTGTTTTATGTCATGTTGAAGTAGTGTAACCATATTGAGGATATATCTGGGAATTTCCGTGGAACATGAACTAATTAAAAAAAAAAGTCTTAAGTATTATATATGTCTCTTAAGGATTGTGGACTATGTGATTTTTTTAAATATAAAATCTTTGTTTCTCACTATTCAAAAAATTTAATATCCATCAAATGCTTTTTTTTCAGATTTCCTATAAATAGTACTCATAGAAAATCGTGGTTATCCATTGTACCATTGAAAAACAAGTTTTATGAAAGTGCACGGATTTGCAATTTACATTTTCAAGAATCAGATTATTATAAAAAAACAAGGCGCTTAAAAGAAACAGCAGTTCCTAATATAATAGATCAAGAAACAGTCCCACCAGCCATGGTAAACATTTAACATAGTTTATATATCTGTATTACAATATATTACGTATTTAGAAATATAGTTCAAATGTATGGCAAAAGGCAAAATTTTATAAAATATATTATAATTTTCAGATAATAAGTTCAATGCATGAAGACTATATGGTGAAAATAGATCCTCTGGCTGTACCAAGCACTAGTTCTGACATTTCTGATAGAAATTTTCCACTTATGGAAATAGCAGTGAAACGTGCTGGCGGCAATATTGAGGAACCAACTGATAAAAAACAATGTCGGAAAGTTCTGGAAAATATAAGCAATCTTAACGAGTTACCTGTAAGTTTCCCTTTCCCATACAAAATATTAAATACTCATTTACATAACATCATATTATGTATAGATTCCATCACGGAATCAATTTACTGTAATGATTTGCATGACACTAAGATAGTTAAGCAAATAGCTAATTCGTTTTTTAACATGCGTATACGTGCTCACTTAAAGAGACATACAGAAAATATACTCAGTGATTTACGTGGTAAGAGACAGAAATTACATAGAGCAATGATATTCAGTCATGTATAATTGAGAAGTTATAAATAAGGTTAAATAAATGATTTAATTCGGAATATGTTTTTTTTTTTGAGGCTTCACACTGTTCCTATTACAGTTCCGCATAATATATATAAATAATATTCATTTGCCCACATGGTAAAAAATTCTGAACACTGACTAACCCAGAATACTCGAAAAAAGCTGCTGTCCATTATGTTTAAGTAATCTAAAAAAATAATTAAACTGAGTTTTTTTTTTTTCGCGATTTGTGTATTGTTCCCATAGAAAGAGTTGATAGTAATTTATAAGTACATCCCTAATAAATTCCTTTTAGTTTTTACGCAAAACTAAAAAGTATTTTTCAGCTTCTCCCGAACCCCCACTTATCACAGTCATTCATATCGCATTACCCGCGGTAACTAAACCTATGTCATGCATTCTAATTGCGTATGACGCTATCAATAACAATCTGAATCCATAACGATACTTACATTTTTATGCAGACAAAATTTATAATAACTGTCACAATGATAACTATTTTTCTCTGGTAGAGTGTTGTGCAATTACACCTCTGGTCATGCTCTATTTTCGTGCAAAATTCTGTATAATACGTCTACCCAGAACTTTTTGTATGATTAATGACAAACAGCCAAATTTACACACTCAGAAACATCACAAGTTTCACACTTTATCAAACAACTTTTTTCGTAATTTCATAAACATGCATCATATCATGTTGCATACAATCTTTAGAAGCTAGAATCTAAGTAGTAAACAGTGATGTAGAGAAATTTATAAATATGTTAATCACTAAATGGAAAGTTACTACAAGCGTGTCCCAGGAAAACTAAAATAAAGGTTACCCTACTGAGAAAGAGAGGGGCTGCCCACAAAGAGCGAGATAGCGATACATAGGTATAGCTTCAAGTAGGTATTCGGAGTGTGGTCTCCATTTTTATCTATACCTTCATGGTTTGAACGTGGCCGCGCCATCGAAACGCGGAGAACCGCGCGGCCACGGAGATCTCTAAAACTGAACGTTGCAGAGACCTGAAATTCAGGTAAATAATAGATTGAATTTGTAAAAAAATTGTAAAAATATAGAAAAAATTCCCAGGTCAATATTTTAGGTGCTATAAGACTAAAACTCCATGGCCCCGCCATTGAAACGGTGAAGAACACGTTATCGCCGATATCTCGCTGAAAAAGCTTCGCAGAGGTCTGAAGTTTTTTGTAAAACCTAGATCTGAATTTGTCAAATAGTGTAAAAATGCACAAAAAAGTCCTAGGTAAATATTTCAGGAGCTGTAGTACGGTATCGCGTAGAATACACACACACACATAACCACACACACACACACACCACACATATATGTACACATGAATGCAATAAAGAATTTTGAGTTTGAGTTTGAGAAATATGTCGTGATTATCTACCGAAGAAAGTAAGAGTAAAGCGAGTTTTTTATTGTAAACAACACCTATTAATATGTAAAACTATATAAAACCAGGCAAAATGATTTTTTTTTTCGGTTTTTATAACTTTTGATACGTCTTGAATATTTCAATAGGGTGACCATGGCTTTTTGTTTACAGAAAACTTTCCACCTATCGTTTTAGAAATCACTAACTGTTCCTCGCAGTTTCACCCGCTTAATGCAAAATTCGAATGAATACTATGCAGTAGTTTTTGTGTTTATCCCGGACAAATAAACAGACAGACCAAATTCTAAAAACTATATTTTTGACGATTTTATTATATACTAGCTGTCCCCAGCGGTTTTACCCGCGTAGTTCCCGTTCCTGTGGGATTATTGGGATAAAAACTTTCCTTCTTGTCCTTTCTCAGGCTATGGACTATTTCTGTACCAAATTTCATTTAAATCGGTTTAGTAGTTTTGCCGTGAACGCGAGACAGACAGACACGAGTTACTTTCGCATTTATAGATAATATTAGTATGGATTTAATCATCAGAAATAAAAGCATGAGTTATTTCTGATATAATACTGCTAATGGGGTATTTATAGGGTGTTATTTCTGGCAGATTTTAGTCTTAGACAAAACTTATGTGTTTGAGTACACAATAATTCATCAAATAATCTTACAGAAATTACGAATGTTGTGTAAAGTTATTTGTTATGGTTCTCGTACTTTTATTCAAAACCACAGTATTGTCAGCATCAAGCAATGATTTAAGTGATTTTAAAAGAAATCTATAATATCTAAATCCATACTAATATTATCTATAAATCCGAAAGTAACTCTGTCTGTCTGTCTCGCGTTCACGGCAAAACTACTGAACCGATTTAAATGAAATTTGGTACAGAAATAGTCCATAGCCTGAGAAAGGACAAGAAGGAAAGTTTTTATCCCAAAAATCCCACAGGAACGGGCACTACGCGGGTAAAACCGCTGGGGACAGCAGTATATAATAAAATCGTCAAAAATATAGTTTTTAGAATTTGGTCTGTCTGTTTATTTGTCCGGGATAAACACAAAAACTACTGCATAGTATTCATTCGAATTTTGCATTAAGCGGGTGAAACTGCGAGGAACAGTTAGTGATTTCTAAAACGATAGGTGGAAAGTTTTCTGTAAACAAAAAGCCATGGTCATGGTCACCCTATTGAAATATTCAAGACGTATAAAAGTTATAAAAACCGAAAAAAAAAAACATTTTGCCTGGTTTTATATAGTTTTACATATTAATAGGTGTTGTTTACAATAAAAAACTCGCTTTACTCTTACTTTCTTCGGTAGATAATCACGACATATTTCTCAAACTCAAAATTCTTTATTGCATTCATGTGTACATATATGTGTGGTGTGTGTGTGTGGTTATGTGTGTGTGTGTATTCTACGCGATACCGTACTACAGCTCCTGAAATATTTACCTAAGATTTTTTTGTGCATTTTTACACTATTTGACAAATTCAAATCTAGGTTTTACAAAAAACCTCAGACCTCTGCGATGCTTTTTCAGCGAGATATCGGCGATAACGTGTTTTTCACCGTTTCAATGGCGCGGCCATGGAGTTTTAGTCTTATAGCTCCTAAAATATTAACCTAGGACTTTTTTGTGCATTTTTACACTATTTGACAAATTCAGATCTAGGTTTTACAAAAAACTTCAGACCTCTGCGAAGCTTTTTCAGCGAGATATCGGCGATAACGTGTTCTTCACCGTTTCAATGGCGCGGCCATGGAGTTTTAGTCTTATAGCTCCTAAAATATTGACCTGGGAATTTTTTCTATATTTAAAAAAAAAAATTACAAATTTTATCTGTTATTTACCTGAATTTCAGGTCTCTGCAACGTTTAGTTTTAGAGATCTCCGTGGCCGCGCGGTTTTCCGCGTTTCGATGGCGCGGCCACGTTCAAACCCTTATAATTTTTTAACCATAACTTTGACAAATTTATGGTTTTGGGAATCAACTTTGACAAAATCTTAGCATGGTTTTTTTTTTAATATGACGCCATGGTCGCGCGGTCGAAACGCACACAAAATATTAGGATGTATTGTTTTTCCTCCGCAGCTGCATCGTGTAGGTATACACCCACATAAAACTCACGTCTTATTCTCATAGGTGGGTAGAAAGTACAGAATGTCACGTCGATTAGTTTTGTAGTAAATGAATGTACAGACGCCAGCACATCAAGCTATCCCTGTCAAATTTTCTCAATTTAAAAGTGAACCTTATATCTTTGCAATAAAGTTGAAATACTATCAAAGAAATTTGACAGAATGTGGTAACTTGATGTGCTGGCCTCTGTACACTGCCATACTCAGCCACCCTGCATATTTTTGTAGAGCCTATAACTTTTGTATGGTCGCGTCTTCACCAAAAATAACAGCTTCAAAATTACATGAAAAAGGTAGGTTTAGTTATGAAGTGGACTTGCACAGTGGCTCAATTTAGGAGTCCGGGAGTGTTCCTATACCTTTCGTACAGTTGGAGTCAAGGTAGCCTGCTTAGTGTAATTTACAAGGTCAAACAACGATAAAAACGCAAAAATACTTATAACATAAGTTTATTAGAACTTCTTGAAGGATTTTTTGGAGCCTTTGCCCTTCGTGACTTTGAGTACGTTGAAACGGATAGTCTTGGAGAGCGGCCGGCACTCGCCGATGGTTACAATGTCTCCTAGTTCCACGTCCCTGGAAATATAAAGATGGAATGTTTTAGAGAATGTTTTTTTGCAAGTAGGTTTGGTTGTGTGGGTGGGAGGAAATCAGAGTTTGGGTTAATCACGTCTTTCGTCAATAGGTTGTTCGGAAGACCGTCGTGTGAGTATCATCATTTAAAACCTAGAAATACAGGAGTTTTTTATGCACTGCAACTTTATAAATCAACATTTTTTCTACAGATCCAATCTTAAAAAAGCTTTTGTGAATCTAGTGCGACATTTTTTCTCCTGGCCTGATTTATGTGCTTCTAATTTCTTGAGACAAAGTAATGTTTTCTTGCAAAAGAAATCTTAATTATTTATGTCTAATGCAAGTGTTGCCATGTCTGGATCTTACAGCTCCATATTTACAGGCTTGTACATATCGGAGCAAGAAAAGTGACCCAATGAAGACAAAATTTCGTATTATAGAAAGCAAAAGTTTACCTAGCTAGCTCTTTACGATAAATAAAAACTTTTTAAGAAATCCTCACCTAAAGCACGGCGATAAGTGTACAGACATATTCCTGTGACGCTTCTCGAATCTGTTGTATTTAGGCAGGTAGTGCAGATAATCGCGGCGGATGACGATGGTCTTCTGCATCTTCATCTTCTGGACTACTCCGGTGAGGATACGACCACGGATCGACACGTTGCCTGTGAAGGGACACTTCTTGTCGATGTATGTGCCTTCGATCGCCTGTATTGGAAAATTGAGTGTAAGTATTTTTGTGGTGGAGGTTGGAAAAGTTAATGTTGTGTTGTGTAGCAGTTAAGATTCCTTCGCCCGGTTGTATGGTTTGGTGATTCGTTCTTGCTGTTGATGATTTGTTTTGGAAAGGGATGTAGCAGTGAAGCTGTGGCCGAAGTCAACCAATTTTAAGTACAAAACTTTGGCAACCCTTCAAAACAAAGCTCACAATGGAGAGACCATTTTGCAAAGTTTGTGAAGTAGTAGAGGCCCCATGTAAAAACAAAGATAAAATTAGCATAGGTTCTTGTGACAGCTCAGGTATTTCTGAAAATATTCACGTTATATCGCTACTATAAAATCAACTTAATTGCAGTAGTTATATGGTACATTTTACATAAATTTAGCTTCACTGCTACATCTTTTACCAAAACAGGTTGCAATTGTGATCTAGGACTTTCTAATATGGAAGATCACTTGTTCAACTGTAATCAGATCTTGGGTTAGAACACATTCTTCGTCACTTGGTTGTCAGAAGACCGTCGTGTGGGTATCATCATGTTAGCAGTGTTCACAAGTGTGTTAGAAACTTCATCATATTGCAAGCAATAATATTATAATTTTGGATAAATCATGATGTTATGTTAGGTAGGTATCATCAATTGTACTGTTTATTAAGCCAAAGTAGTTCAACTTTATTCTACCAAATATTTACTTCTGCAAGCAACCAATATGACCGAAACAGCAACTAGGCATTCTCGTTTGGAATCATTAAACTTCGTGAAATGCTGCCATTTGGTTGCTCAAGTCAACTTACTTTGGTATGGTTGTACTTTTCTTTAAGAATGATTTAGACCTTATGTTGCAGATACTTTTAATATGAGCCTCTCAAATAAAGGCAAAAGTTCATGTTAGACTAAGACTAAGTTCTGCCCTAACCCCATCCACATTAAATGATAAATAAGTTATATAATATCTTATTTTATGAAGAAATTGTTACAGAAAATATACTTTTAGACCATCACTATATAAATTGCACTTAATATTAAAAATATTTGTTATTAGTAATGATCTTAAATCTAAATATTAACATTGTTACATTCAGAGCAGCATGCATACCGTTATACCATACCATACCTTCCTGCTGATAGCACCTAGCTTGATATATTAACAAAATGCTGACCATAACCTGATGATATTGGAGCAGATAGTTTTGATACTTCGTGTGTAGGGTATAGGGTTCATTTTGTATTGCAAGTTGGTATCTTATATAAATTGGTGAATTATTGTTTTAATTTGGCAATCAAAATTGAACACTTTTGTTATGTGTGTAGAGTTCATATTTAAAGGTAATTTAATTTCTTACTCAATGAAGCCCCTTATGGGTTCCCTAAAAATGATATCTGAAATCATGTAAAAATAAATGATATCTGCTGAATAAATGATTTAAACTTTTACACCAAGGTTGTAAGAGACTGTCTCTAAAGCATAATGTGACTTTAACATCATTAATTGTAAACAATTCAAATTGCAATGTAACTTGAAACCCATCTCTATGGGTGGCACATTAAGTAGTTTATAATTAAGTATCAAAAAGATCTGTTCCAACATAATATGTTGAGTTCACTGGATGACTCCAGTCATGCACATGTTAAAGCAAGCTCCTCCTCCGACCAACATGGAATAGTTTCAGCACAATGGACTATTTGAATTTTGAAATACCAATTCCTAGGTCACACAGAAATTTAGTATTTTGTCTTTCAGACAGGACCCGTTTATTCAATCAAATTGTTGCCTGTACATTATTGAGAATGTATTTTCACTCTCAAAGATGTTCAAAGTATAAACTATTATCTTTGCAAGGCATAGTAATTAATTAATTATTTATAATAATATAGAATTAAAAAAAAGAACAACAAATGTGGTTTTGGGAATCGAATGTGTAAATACAGTCCATTGCACATAAAACAAACAACGTAGTAGCCACCACCGTTGCAAGCCTGGATCCCATCGACCATAACTAAAAGTACCACACCTCACGAGGAGTCTTGAAACCAAGACCGACATTCTTAGAATGTCTCATGTCTTTCCTCTTCATCACCCCCTTCCTGTTGAGGAAGACCGTCGCCTGCTTCTGAAACGCTTTCTCTGTCTACGGAAAAATAAACACGTTAGTTTCCACACATCATGCGTTACCTCGCGAGGAGTTTTGAAACCGAGTCCCACATCTTTGTGGTACCTCAGTGGTTTCCTGCTACGCTTCACACCAATACCCTTTTTACGGTTCAAGAAAACCGTTGGTTGCTTTTGGAATGAACGTTCCGTCTGTAATTTTATCAATGCATTAGTTTTGTTATTGATAAAAAACTAAAATTTTCTAACTATGGAAAGTGAGAAGGCAAAAGAAGTAGGAAGAGGATAGAAAAGAAAACTAATTTTAAAAGCAAAACTAAAACAAACTACAGCTGAAAAATAAATGCACACTTTAAAAATTAAAATGAAAGCTTTCTTCATCTTAAAGTTTCAACAACCCGATTTTATTAAATTTTTGATGTATTGGGTTTGTCATTTTTGTGTTCAGTTTTGGGAATTAATATTATGCAGAGCCATCTTCAGATATGGTATGAGTATGTTCTAAAAATAGCCACAGTGCAGCTGTTTGTTTTAATATCAATTATATTATTTAGTTATAATACACAACTCTTCATGAACTACCGGGTATTATTGAGTTACAAAAATAGGTCAGTGGGTAGCCTTAGGGGCGGATCAAAGATCACTTGTTTGACCATAATCAGTGTTTGGGTTAGAACACGTTCTTCGTCACTTGGGTGTCAGAAGACCGTCGTGTGGGTATCATCATTTTATAGTCTTTGCAAGTGTCCTCAATCATTCCACGAAATTTTATATAAAATAATTTAGTTTAAAATGCCTATTTTTAATATTTTTTATTTGGGTCTTTAGAAATTAATTTTGTTGTGGGATAATGGTAAGTAAGATAGATGTGTTGCGTTCTTGGACAAGTTCAGTCGAGGTAAAGCCGGTTAGCGCTGAAGTTCAGATGTAAACATAACCTATCAACTCAAGTACCTGATCCATCATTCAGTTTTACTAAATGTCTCTTGGAAAATTAGATATAGGGTGTATTACAATGCTTGCGAGTTCTTAGCATGGTATAGACCGAACCAAACTGAAAGCATTTTTGCAACGGAACTAACCTATCGATCACATTTCCATGCAATTCCATGATGAATTTGTTGAGTTTTAACATACTGATTTTACAGATACTGAACTTATTCATTTAAAAGCACCATTGAGTTATAAAAACTGGGTTTATGATACAATTTAGAACACATTTTGATAGATTTTTTATCGGGATAGCCGATTCCCACGTGCACCAACTTCGGATCCATATTTTCACAGTAGCACTTGTTTTACACTTGAAACTTATTAATCAGATGAAGCTTTAAGAATTTGTTGTCACTTTTGGAACAATTTAATAATGATTTAGCCAAAATTTTAATTATTTTAGCCAGAAAACCAACACGTACCTGATCCGCCATCTTGCTTGACAACGAAAAGAAGGTGGTGTTGCAAAATAATAGCAACTGCAAACTCCTACGAAATAAAGAAGAATGTTGCCAAATAATTTCGACGTTAAATTTTTTTTAATCGTGTTACAGTGCGCGACCTAATGAATGATATTATGATATTAGTTTAACATTACAGTAGCGAATGGGAGCACTCGTGTTACAATTTGTAACATCGATGTGAGCCACTTGCCACTTAGTAGAACCGTGACGCGGCGCAAGCTCAATGACCTAAACGACGCGACGTGAACGCATTCAATTCAATTTTATTTTTTGCGTTCAAGTTTATAGAATAGCCTAGGACGCTAGGACCACGAGAGGCCCTATTAGCTATTGAAAATTTAGGGAAATCAATAGAATATGTGTTCACTGTTCAGTTGCCCTCATTTGTCAGCACATTAATTTATATGACTGTTCAGTTTTATTGATTAGTCAATGTCACTGATTGGTAAGTTTTGTGGATTAGTTAAGGAACCCCTTTTACCAAAACTACGTAGTAGAAATAGAAAGGGTCCAGCGCAAGTACCTCCGTGCTATGTACTTCAGATGTTATAGGACTAAAACTTATCTGTCATACTCCCAACTTCTTGATAAGTACAAGCTTATCAGCTTGGAGAACCGTCGCAAATACCTGGAGGCCAACGTGCTTTATGATATTGTTCACAATCATTTTGATGCCATTGAACTAACGAGTAAGCTGTGTTATTCTGTCCCCAGAACGGTTCAGGTACGTCAGGTTCGTGCACGTACTCTGTAAACTCTGTTTGCGGTAAATTCTTGTCGTACGAACTCTGGCTTACGTTGCCCTATTCATAGAATGTTGGAATCTTATAATTTGCATTTTCATTAATATTGATATATTTGCATGTTCGAAAAGTATATTTAAATCTAATATTATAAAAAAAATATCTTAATTGTTATCGTATTATTATTATTAACTAGCTGTTCCCCGTGGTTTCACCCCCGCTGCGCGGCTCCTATTGGTCGTAGCGTGATGTTATATCCTTCCGCCTATAGCCTTCCGCGATAAATGGACTATTCAACACAAAAAGAATCTTGCAATTCGAACCAGTAGTTCCTGAGATTAGCGCGTTCAAACAAACAAACAAACAAACTCTTCAGCTTTAAAATATTATATTAGAATAGATTTATTGTATAATTTAAGTAAATGAATCATGAAATTGTTTCTGTTCTGTTTTGATTTTATAGCTATAGCTAGCCTTAAAGTAACTTATAAATTCAAAATATTTGTTAATTTTAGTAATGCTCGTCTAGTGGGGACCACTGATCCTGTACTATGTCCTATCTGCGGATAATGCAGTGGACTGCAACATTACCACCTAAAGTTATGTTAACATTATGTATTATATATGTTGTAGTTGTTTATTATCCCTTAATAAATAAAATAAAATAAAAATTAGTTAGTAACTCAACAGATTTCAGTGTTTGCCAATTTCATTAATGTTTGGTACATACCTACACTCTAGGATAATATAATGTACTGTATAGTCATTGGGGTACTATTGTAAAGTAATGCTCAAAATCAAATCTTATCGTAAATTGCCAGAGAATTCTCCCGGTGAGAAATAACTACCCTTAAGGAGTGTTCCCTTTAGGGTAGTATTCAGCTTTTTTATTATGGTAGCGTAAAAAAATATATTATTGTATAAATTATTATTTCTCAGACCTCAATCCCTGCAGGGTTGAGGCTTAGTAGGTTGAGGTCATCAAAACGAATAATATTTTTTTTAAAGTAAGAAGTAGTAGATTTTATTTTTTTATAAATAATCTCTTTATAATTGCAACACAGTTCGTTTAACTGAACTGGTAACATTTGTAAACGGAACTGTCAGAACGCGAGTTGTTATGAAAATATTCGCTAAAATATTTTTCGCATTTGCGCTAGTTGATACCGTTTAAACTCTTGAATTTTGTTTTATTGCATTTTTTACTTTACATTTGTAACATTTCGCTTTCAAAGTTCATTCAGATGTTCACAAAGTGACTAGTATCCGCGAGTGATGTATCGGGTTTTTCCTTTTTGTTTTGTCCAGAAAAATAAAATTTCTGGTTGATTTGCGATGGAGGAAGTGAGGCAGCTGGTGCAAGAAGAAGGCCGGGAGGCGCGAAACCTCGTTGCATTCCATGTGGCTGTCGACACACCAAGTAAATGGATTTTATTTTTCAACTCTAAATCTCTCGCCCGTGGGCGGTAGGAACTTCTACTTATTTGTTTCGGAAAGCGACTGTGGAGGAGTGCCCACAGTTATTAAAGCGCGGTTTAAAGCGTAAACATTCTTTGGAATGTCGTCATTGTGTTTATGATGAATATTAGGCTGAATGAGAGCAGACCTTTGTGTGATTTTGATTTGTTTGAGATGTTTGCTTTACATTTATGTTAAGACATTTATTTTAAAGAATAAATTGCTTGTTCACAGACCTTGAATTATATGTTAACTTGGGTCAGTTGAGAGTTATATGCGGAACATCCGTTTAGTTTTGATGATCCTTTATCATTTATTGTTTCATTTCAAGTGACTATTCTCTGAGAGTTCTAGAATATACATCAATAACATAACGCTTTTTTCCTCTCTTGTTTACCATACAAGTCAGACAACATGGGTTGATAACGTAAGCCCCTCCGAATGCATTCAACTTATCTTTATTATTCTCCCAACTATTCCATTGGTGCAGTGGTGTAATATCCATAAAACAAATTACATTAACCATCATACTAATATTATAAAGGCGAACGTTTATGAGTGTGTTTATTTGTTACTTCTTCAAGCGAATACTATTGAACAGATCTGGATGAAATTTGGCTCAGAGATAGATTATGTATCATGTTAGTATGTTCTGCGGTATAATTTCCATTGTCAATGTGGGGTGAAGCTTTTGCATAAACTCGTTCCTCTTTCCATTGGGTAGGCATAAAGTACAGAATGCCGCCAGCTTTCTCCTCACATATATGCCTTTTGCTTTGTTCAAATTCAAACATCTGGTAGTACATGCACACCACTTACGTGTTCTGCACATGAACTTAACTATTGTTAACCATTTTATATTCCAATAATGCATGTAATTTTATCACTCATCTACATAATCCACACTATCCACACTAATAATATTATAAATGCGAAAGTAACTCTGTCTGTCTGTCTGTCTGTTACCTTTTCACGCCTAAACTACCCTACCGATTTTGCTGAAATTTGGTATGTAGATAGTTTGCATTCATGAGAAGGACATAGGCATATTATTTTTTGGAAATTCAACCCCTAAAAGGGTTACAAGGGATGGCAAAGTTTGTATGAGAAAAATATTTTTATTGCACATTTTTGCATAGGTACTGCACAATTTTGTGTCTGTCGGGTCAGCTAGTGAAAAATAAAACACAAATAATCTAAAATACCTGTTACATTTACTAAGTTTGTGCCCATATTTTCCTGACATGCAATCTTTTGAAAGTTACAGTATTTTACAATTCCAAACTAGAAATTGAGATCCTATTATGAATTATTCTGACATTCATAAATAATCTTAGAAAGTTTCATTTGAATAGTTTTATTATTTATAAAAAAACAGAGAGTTTATTTCTGTAAACTGGCTTTCAAAAACATTTAAATGCATCAATAATAAAATGTTCTCTGAATCAGAGAAGTTTGTGGAATTTTGACGGTTATGGGTTGTCAGCAGCCTGAAAATTTGACAGCCAGCATATCACCCAGTTACTAACTGGGTTGTGGAGGTCAGATAGGCAGTACCTCCGTGTAAAATACTGGTATTCAGTTGCATCTGGTTAGACTGGAAGCCGACCCCAACATGGGTGGGAAAAGGCTAGGCAGATGTTAACTTAACCCAAGCGTTAGTATGTGATTGTGTGTGGTCTCATAATAATAAAATCTACATTATAATGTCATCTATAATTTTAAAAAAGCAGCCTACAATTATGGCATTATGGATTTACATTTGCATACTTATTCTTGGAATAATGTTGACTAATGTGACCAGTTTAGACAGCTGTGTCTTTTATTTGTTATCTACTCTCTTGATTAGTCATCAGTCTCTAAATAGAGTAACTACTAATTCCATACTCCTTCATTTTATTATAGTATTTTGATTTGAGTAACATGTACTTGTTTTGAAGTATTGCAAAATACAGGATAGATAAAAAAGAAAGGAGAGATTTAGTCCTTAACACTTTTCTGTGTTCTGCTTTTTATAATTGTCCTCTGAGAAGAATATTTAAAAAATAAACTCCTCTTTTTCTGGTTAGTTTGGTGATAATGTTAGCACATAATCATATTATCATCAAAAGCGATTTTTTTTTCATTATCTTCATGTTCACCATTCTTATTGGTGATCCTACAGTGGCCTATCATTACTTCTCATCTTAGAATCTTAATTGTTTCAATAAGAATTGATGGTCTTTGATGAAATCAAATAATTGCATTAGGTCAAGTGCCTATAAATACTTACCTATTTCTATAGCTTCAATTGCACAATAATATACTAAAGTAATAATATTGTAGTTGGTAAAGAGGCCAGCACATCAATCTACCCCTATCAGTCAAATTTCTTTGATAGGTTTTCAACTTTATTTCAAGAGGATAAGGCTAATTTTAAATTGGAAATATTTGACAGTATGGGATAGCTTGATGTGTTTTCTGTGAATTTAATGATGTTTAAACACCGGTAACATTTGACGCTGAATGTATGTTACGTAACGTTATAGCATCATGAATTAACGATAGGTAAATGTTGCGCAACATGATACAGAAGGAAGGATCAGCTTGTCTCGGTAAACGGGATTGTCCGAAAGGGTTACCGCTACCCCGGAACATAAAGGGCTAAAGAAGGAACATGGAAGGGTTTTAGTAAGTAAGAGTCTGACACTCTCTTCCGCTCCACCCAGAGCGGGAGAAGTCATTGGATGATTTCCTACCCTCATAAAAAAAAGCTTGTGTTGCAGTGTTGCAATACATTGTGTTTGGCAACGTTGCAATACAAGGCGACAGACGCTACACATGCATGTTGCGCTCAAGCTGGCAACGTCACGCCATAGCCAGCCGGTCTATTCTGTAAAAATCTAACCATGAAAAGTCATGTGAAGTGAGCTGTCATACCACCTGAGGCTAGGGATGAACGCTACTGACTGAGCTCACTTCGTGTTCACTTCACCGTTGTTTTCACGGCGAGATTTTTAGAGAATACATAGCTACAGGTCGCTCAACAAAAAAATTATGTCACGAGTTGAGCGAAGGGACACACAAAGGGACTAAAGAATGCCTGTGATACAAGTCGACAAAATGGTACGGTCCTCCGGTCATTCCTCGACATTGTTTGTGAACGAAAGGGTTGTCGGATCACGAACATGTGACTATCCCCCACAGCAGTGGCGTAACTATAGGGTGGCAGGACTGGCAAAATGCCACGGGCCCCCGTACTGACGGGGCCCCCAGCCCGAGAGGCTGCGAGCTCAAAAGTGACCTAGCATTTTTAACAAAATTTGGGGCCCTATGCAATGGATTTGCCAAAGGCCTCAAATGGTTTAGTTACGCCACTGCCCTACAGTACCTACAAGTTGATATGCAATTTTAAGGGACTTTATTATAAGCCTATATTTAGGTGTACAACAATATTTATAGCTATTTTAAGCTGGTCTTCGTCAATGAGAACTTGTCCTTAGAAGTTTTGTTTAAGTACTTAAATAGCGAGTAATGTAAAGAGAGTACGGAGGTCTTTACTCTGTAATTGAAAATTAACCTTATGCTGTTGTAATAAAGTTCTTCGTAGCGTGTCGATGGCAAAAATAATATGTATCTTTTAGGCAGATAGGCAGTCGCTTCATGTAAAAAACTGGTATTCAGCTGCATCCGGTTAGACTGAAAGCCGACCCCAACATAGTTGGGAAAAGGCTAAGCAGTTGATGATGATCTTTTTGTTATTATAAAGTTGAAAAACTATCAAAGATATTTGACAGATTGGGGTAACTTGATGTGCTGACAACTGTGCAAAGTCAGATTACGTACTTGATGCTGCAGGCAACATCTTTTCAGCTCGAGGGAACTCTTAACGGCTAATGGTATCATCATCATTCTCCTGCCCTTATCCCGATTTAATTGGGGTCGGAGCAACATGTCTTTTTTTCCATACTTCTCTATTAGTCGTCATCTCGGTAGTCACTAGATTTCTAGCTATATGTATCATCTTTTACACAATCCATCCATCGTTTCTTTGGTCTGCCTCTACTTGTATAGCCATCCACATTCATACTCACAACTTTCCTGACGACATTTTCGTCATTCCTCCGCATAACATGCCCATACCATGACAACCGATTTCCACACAACTTTTCAGTCACCGGTGTCACTTTCAGACTTCGTCTTATAAACTCATTCCGTATTCTATCCATTCGCGTAACACCACACATCCCTCTTAGCATTCTCATCTCAGCTTCATGCAATTGTCTTTCATTAATTCCTTTTGTTGCCCAACACTCTGATCCCTACAGGACGGCAGGTCTAACCATGCTTTTATAAATGGTATCATCTTGTTATTTAATAATATAATATACATACCTACACGTTGAGATTCAATATGTTAGAACAAAGAGTTTTTTTTATTTTTGTGGAAAAAATACTCCTAATGTTCAAGTTCTCGCCAATCACAAGTTAAGAGAGCTCTATCCATTTGGTTGGTCCTACGGGTATCGTACAGACGCCAGCACATCAAGCTATCCTAACTGTCAAATTTTCCCGATCGAAAATGAACCTTATTCCTTTGTAATAAAGTTGAAAAACTATCAAAGAAATTTGACAGATTGCGGTAACTTGATTTGCTGGCCTCTGTACGTAACGCATCGGGGCCCATCGAGACGCATCGCCAGCCAATGGCACTATGTTTTATGGGTGCTTACTTACCGTTTGAAATAAAGAAAAGTGAATGATTTATATACTTTGTATACGGAGTAAATCAGAACTAACCATTTCGTATCGATCTGCCTAGCCTTTTGCCAACTGTATTGGGGTCGGCTTCCAGTCTAACCGGATGCAGCTGAATGCCAGTATTTTACATGGAGAGGCTGCCTTTCTGACCTCCACAACCCAGTAGCTGGGTAATCAATACCCGGTTAGACTAACTAACTTTTTTATATGTAGGTTAAATAATTAAAACTCGCCCCAAAATTGATTCCTGTGGTACTCCTAGATTTGTTTCAAAGCCTTGACGTAATAGCTATGCTTTAGCATTACTTATCAGTTATGTCCTAATTATCATCAACCTATAGCCATATGCTTCCAGTTGAACCAAGTGCACCAGAAATCGCAATTTTTACACTAAACATAAATTATTGATCACTATTTGCACCCCATACCTGCTCATAAGACTATCCGGAGTACCCAGTAACTGAGTTGAGAAGGACAGATAAGCAGTGGATTCATGTAAAGTACTAGTATTCAACTATTTATCTGCATTCGGTAAGACTAGAAGTCGACCCCGGAGGAGGCTAGGCAGACGGTGATCCGTAGAGACTTCTATCTACATATAGTCTCGTCTACGGACACCAGAATTTTCAGGTTTCCTGAAGTTATGTAAAGTAGTAGTATTTACGTTACAATCCATTGATTTTAAAAGAAAACATCATAATAATATAACTCATGGAAAACTGCAGTATGTTGTGAAGGACGAAACACTCCCATTGCCATGTTTATTTACTCCTTAAAACATATGTCGGCGTCGCATTATAAACAACACGCGGTGGCGCCGTAGCACCGTAGCGCGCTGCGTCATTCTCCCGCCTCCTTGCTACGGGGCGGAGTTAGTATGCGCTACGTCGTAGCACTGCGTATAAAAGGGGCCGCACGGCGGTAAAACGGCATTCTGACTACAGGCGTCGCCCGGTGCACAGGTTGTATTGCTCTTAATTATTGTTACTCTGCCTCTCTGTACATTCTTGCTATTTTGTGTGAACTAAGCTGTTACTGTATTACTGAGGTGTCGTGGCTATTATTATAAGGTGTTGAATTAATTATTCCCTGAAAACTGATTAAGTGAGTAGCTGTAAAATTCATTGATCAAATAATTCTATTTCTTACTGTTAACCTAACGTCTTCTATCTATTTTACAATATGTCTGATCCTGTGCCGTCATCAGAAGTGGGATCAGACCCACTCCCACCTATATCTGGGACTGCCGGCAATTTAATGCTGGAACAAATGTCGTTCTTTTTTTTCGGCTAGTATGGAATCTATTTAAAAAAAAAAAATAGCAGATAATATGACACCTCGCCACATGACACCCAGTATGCAATTTCCTTTCATATCCGAGTGTAGCCTTATGAAAGAAAGTAACTGTGATCTTATTACTGGTGGAAAATTTCATTAACAAGTTTAAGTTGGTTCTAATAACGTTAATTGCTCCCTCCAAATAAAATGTCCAACCATGGTACAAAACTGTCTTCTCGATGTTACATATCGATTATCGTGTATTACCTGATGAATGTCTCAATGATAACATATTATTAGGTCGCGATATTTTGAGGCAAGGAATATCCGTTGTGGTTAGTAACGATGCCTTAACTTTTTCAAAAAAAAAAAAAAAACAATTTCATGTCCTAGCTCTAAATTAGAAATGCCTGTTGACATTAATTTGATTGACACAGATCTTTGATATCATCTATAAGGAGGGGAAAAATATGGCACATGCAGATTTCCTTTCACGTAATCATGCTGACCCATCTTTTACTCATAAGACAGCTAAAATAGTAAATTTATCTGAACTGGAGAGAAGTTGGTTATCTGAGGAACAACAACGTGATTCTGAAATATCAGACATTATTTCTAAATTCCGTTCAAATGACTTGCCATCTGAAATGTCACACACATGCGATATTAAACAGGGCGTACTTTATAGTAAAATCGAACGTAATAAAACCACTAAATGGTTACCAATATTGCCACACTCTTTAACCTAGTCAATGATTAATCACGTACACAGCTAAATTAAACACCTTGGTTATGAAAAAAACACTAGATAAATTATACGATCTATTTGTAGATTCATGCGTCGTTTGTAAAACTTCCAAAGGTCCGTCTACATCCAAACCCTAAATTGGCCGTTCCATGGCATACAATTCATTTAGATTTAACTGGCAAACTCAGCGGAAAAAGCGAGCGTAAGGAGTATTGTTCCGTGATTATTGACGGTTTTACAAAATTCGTCTTGTTAGAACATACCTTAACCCTAAATGCATCAGATGCTATTAAATCACTTAAAAATGCAGTGAACTTGTTTGGCGCTCCTAAAAGAATAGTTGCAGATCGTGGTAGGTCATACGACAATACTGAATTTAAGAATTTTGCAAAGATAATCGTATTGATTTACATTTAATAGCCACTGGTTCCAGTAGGGCCAATGGCCAGGTCAAGCGTGTCATGAGGACCTTGAAAAGTATGCTGACACAGATACCGATAGCTTATGGCAACATCATGTAGGCGATATCCAATTGGCTCTCAATAGTACTCGTTGTAGAGTTACAGGGTTCACGCCCTTGGAATTAATGTTTGGTATTAAGAGTAGTTCATTAGGGATATCAAAAGTATCTACCCATCATCCTGATGAAGACAGGTTAAACCTCGAAACCATTCGATCCGATGCTTCTGCTAGTATAAAAAGGCTGGCTCAATATGACATAAGTCGATTTAACAGGGGTAATGCTATAGTAAAACCTTTTTCAGTAGGTGACTTTGTCTTTGGTTGTTTGTCTTTGTTAAATGCGAGGAAAGACACCAAACGAAATTAGACCGTAAATACAAAGGCCCCTTTAAAATAACCGCTATTTTGGAAAATGATAGGTACGAATTAAAACACATTAATGGAAACAATAGTCTACAAATACTCTCACGAAAACTTGCGAGAAGTACCATGTGGTCAGTCATTCTTTTCGGAAAATTATGATGAGGATGACGTGTCGGCGAATAATAACACAGAGGTTCATGAGACTAGGCACCAGATTAGCAATGATGATATTCAGTCTGATAATAGTGAAACTATCTCTGTCAATAGTGATACCATGTCTGCTAAAAGTGACACTATATCTACCAGTTCAAAAAAAAAAAGAAAAAAAAAAAAAGAGATCCGGTCCAGTCTAACTGAAGGGATACAAAAAAAAAAAGATCCGGTCCAGTCTAACTGAAGGGATACAAAAAAAAAGATCCGGTCCAGTTTAACTGAAGGGATACAAAAAAAAAAAAAAAAAGGATCCGGTCCAGTTTAACTGAAGGGATAACACCTGAAGGGCAGTTGCCGGACCAGGGAGTAAATCCGGTCCAGTTTAACTGAAGGGATATATCTGAAGGGCAGTAGCCGGACCAGGGACATTAAAAAAAAAAAAAAAAATGAAAAGAAAAAAAAAAAAAAAAAAAAAATAGAAAAAAAGGAGCTCATCTTGTAGGGTCAAAAGTTGACCGGACCAAGAAACAAGCCTTGAAGGGTCATGTATGACCAAGCAGTAATAATTCTGAAGGGTCGATAGACCGGACCAGATTATTACTCTGAAGGGATTACTTTGAAGGGTCTAAGAAGACCGGGCAAAAAAAAAAAAAAAAAAATATAGCAGGATGACCAAACGGTGCCTAATCAGTTTTCTGTTCTAGATATGACATTATAAGCTAAGCGTACGAGGACGTCCGCACGTCAGCATGGCCGTGTCGGCGTCGCATTATAAACAACACGCGGTGGCGCCGTAGCACCGTAGCGCGCTGCGTCATTCTCCCGCCTCCTTGCTACGGGGCGGAGTTAGTATGCGCTACGTCGTAGCACTGCGTATAAAAGGGGCCGCACGGCGGTAAAACGGCATTCTGACTACAGGCGTCGCCCGGTGCACAGGTTGTATTGCTCTTAATTATTGTTACTCTGCCTCTCTGTACATTCTTGCTATTTTGTGTGAACTAAGCTGTTACTGTATTACTGAGGTGTCGTGGCTATTATTATAAGGTGTTGAATTAATTATTCCCTGAAAACTGATTAAGTGAGTAGCTGTAAAATTCATTGATCAAATAATTCTATTTCTTACTGTTAACCTAACGTCTTCTATCTATTTTACAATATGTCTGATCCTGTGCCGTCACATACATTATAGGTATTTTGTGTCTGTTTCAGCATTTGAAGTAAATTAGAGGACAAGGGTTGTAATAACAATAGATCAAAAGCTACTTACTACTATCAATTAATATTTGGTTCGACACAATGTTTTATTATGGGATTTGATTATTTTTGACTAAACCGTGTGCCCGGTAGGATTTCCTATCGTCAAAACGTGTCCATGGAGTTTCTTACCCGTTCTTCTCCATAGGTACCTACTACTTTGGAATGGGCAACTAGCTTCATCTTTCTGACTGACCGACCCCTTGACAATTCAAAAGTGCCTGTAATTGGTTTATTTGAAATAAATGCTTTGAGTTTCGAGTTTGGGTTTGAGTATAAACTCATTCCACATTTAACCCCTTTAGGAAATTAATTTTAAAAAATCCTTCCTTAGGGAACCCTCGTTGGTAAGCGGCATTGTCCGAAAAGGTTACCGCTACCCCGGAACATAGGGCTAAGGAAGGAACATGGATGGGTTTAGTCAGTAAGAGTCTGACACTCCCTTCCGCTCCACACAGAGGAGTCATTTGCTGATTTTCCACCCTCAAAGAAAAAGGGTACCCTCGTTTATTGAGGAAATCTTGTGCAAAATTTCAAGCCCTAGATCCGGTTTAAACTGTGCGTTGTTTGTCAGTTAATGTAATAACTGAGTAATAAGATGATATTTTTGTCTATGTGAAACTCTAGATATACCGTTTATAATAATAATCCTTTATTTATAGTTATCCATATTTTTGCTAGTACATCTTATTTGACACTAGCTTCCGCCCGCGGCTTCGCCCGCAAAATATGTCGACAAATTATACACATAAACCTTCCTCTTGAATAACTCTACCTATTACAAAAAACCGCATCAAAATCCGTTGCGTAATTTTAAAGATTTAAGCATACAAACAAACAGACAAAAATAGCGACTTTGTTTTATACTATGTAGTGAAAAAGCAAGTTTATACTCGATTTTTCCCTACTAAGAATCTAGAACCATCTTGTGGTTGTCTAGAGTCGCGATCATCAAATATCCGGTTTTGGGGACCTGCACCAACTACGGATATAGAGTCTGATATTGCAATTTGCTCGTTGGCTGTTTGTGTAATTGAATTGTCAGCTCCAGTGCGGAGTTGCGGCTTCCGGCCTATAGAAAGGTATATTTCAAAGTCAAAGCATTTTTTTCAAATAGGCACAAGAAAGGTACTTTTCAACGTCAAAATGAACAAGAAATAGAATTGTTTCTAGTCGCCCTTTCCAAAAGGTAATTTCGTATGGAGAAGTTAGTTATTCTTAAATTTTTTTTTACAATGTTTTGTATACATGAATTATAAGATTCGTCTGTTAAGTTCTAGAACCAGATACCAATCTCAAGCCTGAGTGAAAGCCTGCCGGGTAAGCGGGATTGTGCGAAAGGGTTACCGCTGTCCCGGAACATCTTTAATGTTCCTTCCTTAGCCCTTTGGCTAAGGAAGGAACATAGATGGGTTTTTTAGTCAGTAAGAGTCTGACACTCCCTTCCGCTCCACCCAGAGGAGGAGTAATTTCAAGATTTCCCACCCTCAAAAAA
The DNA here is from genome assembly GCA_951799385.1 of Hyppa rectilinea. Lineage (NCBI taxonomy): Eukaryota > Metazoa > Arthropoda > Insecta > Lepidoptera > Noctuidae > Hyppa > Hyppa rectilinea. The sequence goes on along the minus strand of OX637324.1, from coordinate 1,226,472 downwards.
AAGCCTGAGTATTTGCAAAAGAAAATACGTATGGTGTGTTGGCGGCCTAGCTTAATAGGCGAATTACAAGTAGTAAATGTAGCAATATAGATGACCGAGGATCAAGATTGGGATACATAAAGATTTCGGGCGTAAATCATTTAAATACAAAAATCATTTTGCAAAGGACCGAAGGTATCTAATTATAACAAGGTATCAGTATGTTACTGACCATCTGCATTATGTGCCTAGCTTATACCTGGCACAAAATATTACCTTAGCATCGAGAATTTACCAATATTACAGTTATTACGGGTCGTTAAAAGTCTGACAACCAGTCTTACCATGGGGTATCGTATTACCCAGTTACTGGGTTGTGGAGGTCAGATAGGCAGTCGCTCCATGTAAAATACTGGTATTAAGCTGAATACGGTTAGTCTGGAAGACGCCCCAACATAGTTGTGAAAAACTTAAAAACAGTACAAAGTGAAAAATTACATTAATTTCTCAGTGGGTGTTTTTGGTTTTGTATTGTCTTTTGCTACCAACTTCTTAGTAAATTAAACTTTATATGGGACCACCGTTCAAGCTTTCTCTAACAAATGAAAGAAGAACTTTAAAAATCGGTCCAATTGAAGAAGATATCGATGAACACACAAAAATAAAAGATACAGACGAACTAACGTCCTTATTGGAAGTCTGTGAAAAAGGATAGGCAGATTGATTGATCTAGAATATCAAAAATTCCAACAGTCATCCATCAGTACTACCAAGAATCATTAAAATTACCTTCAAGTATTAACTTCAATCAATATTTCGGGAAAAACCGAAGGGGACATCTCCCCTTTCAAATATGAATAACAATTACGCTCACAGGGGTTGTGTTTCCCGCGCTTGTGTCGGCTTCTGTAGTACCTATACGTATATATTAATTGAGTGTTTTATGAACAAGACATGAAGAGCAAAATCAAAAGTCATTTATTGAAACTAGGCTGAAAATCAGCACTTTTTGAAGGTCAAAGTTACATAAGACAGTTCCCTAAAAACGCCCAGCCTTCACCACTTCCTAGTGCTTTAGCTGGGAAGAAGAAGTGGCGCAACAAACTCCCCAGCAGCACAGCTGTCTGTTTAGTTAGGTTGTTAGGTAAGAACTCTACACATTTATCGTATGAGAAGTAATTAACATTATGGAACACATCACATTAAAATCAATCATTTGCCACATGTCAGCTAGCACACGCCTATATACCAATTAAAACATTGAAAACTGACTGTACTCAAACGTAAATAAATAAAGAAGAGGGTAGCTTGTTATAAAAGGTTATACCAAGCACAAAGCCGGTCGAAATGGCGGTGCTTTTGGGGGAGGCCTTTGACTAGCTGTGGACGTCTTTCGACTGAAATGATGATGATGAAATAAGGCTTTCATGGACTGCTGTGATTACGCTTTTCAGGTGGCTAGTAAATGCCAGATATCTTTATTCTAATTATTTCCTAATTTATGTTTTAGGTAATTTGTTTGTTCGTTTTATTATTTGTGGTCTTCAGCTTGAAGTTTATTATGGAACAAAATATTTGGTTCTTGGTCGGTATTTTATTCAGATATTTTTTTTAAGTATAAGATTTTTTGATCACTTGATCATGACACTTTAAAAATTGTTGGTTAAGGTAATCGATTTTATGAAAAACGGAATTTCTTAAGAAAATATGAAAATAATTAAAACTTATAACATTTTGGTCTTGATGCGCGAGAGTTTTTGGTCCTTCTCCTTTCAAGTTGTATTTGGTGGCTTTTGTGGAAGAGTCTTCACATGTATGATCAACAAATCTAGGAGTCTGTTCACTAAAAAGAAGTTGAACCTGTTTTTCAAAGCGAGCTTTCAAAATAAGAACGCTTTGAATACAACACAAAGCAAAATGTTTGCGAATATTCACAAAGTAAAGGTGGATAGTTGACGTAAACACTACAGCACCAATCTAGGTCATACAGTAGTACCTACCTAGTGCGGCAATCGAGCCACCTCGCCATCCGGGTTTTGATATCCTTTACCGAGAATTCATGATCGATATTGCAGGGCTATATACAGGTAAACTGGGAGATGTGTAGCTACTAGCTGGCTGGTTTTATCCCTGTCATTTTTGACCTATTTAATGAATGAGTAATATTTTACTTCTCTATAAAATAAACGATGTGAAGATGATTGAAAAGCAATGTTGAACCACTCCATAAGGCCCGGCGCACATTGGCGGCACGGCACGGCAAGTTATTTTTAGGTGAACGTTAGAAGATCATTTTATTTGGGCTTTTTTTGAAAGGCACATGCGTATTTTCTGTACCTTTCTTATTGTCTGTTTTTATGTGTGTACATAAATGGTTAAATAAATAAAGGCCAACGAAAACAATGTATGAAGGCTGAATGTTCCCCTTTAAACTTTATTTCCATACTCTTAAGTTATATTTTAATTCGTCGCCTAAAAATGCCTTGCAATGCCGTGGCGCCAATAGGAGCCGGGCCTAAACATTGAAATTTCAACTTTATTTCCATACTTTTAAGTTATATTTTAATTCGTCGCCTAAAAATGCCTTGCCATGCCATGGCTTTATGTGTGGCCTTTATGACTGGCCCTCTAAACATCAAAATCTAAAATGATTTACTCAAATTAGGCTGAGAAGTAACACTCTTTCTTCGATCAATAAAACTTTTGATCGAAGCACTCTTTGAACGTGAAAATTTGAATCTTCAACCGTCTGACCTTTTCGTTAAAGGGTCGAATTGAAATAGCTTTTTGCTTTTAGCCGCTAGTGTATTCAATCTTGGATGACCCCAGCAAGCAGTGGCGTAACTATACCATTTTTTACCACTGATAATAAACCACCCACACCACCACCACCACCTACTAATATTATTACTACTTTCTGACTCATTCATGAACCTCGAGTCGAAGTCCTCCCATCCAGAACATATACCAATTACCAAGCTATTTTGTACCCTATTTAACGTATACCCCGTTCACGCCTTCACAGATCGCATCTCCCGCAAGCCGCCGCGGCCCGGAGCCCCGCCGCCCCGTCGCGCTGCGCCCCGCGGCCCCACGCGACTCAGATCAGCTTCGGCCGGCAGGGACAAGCGGTCAGAACTGCGCGCGAGATACTGGGCCTTGCTGTTCGGAGACCTGCAGCGAGCTGTGAGTATAGCTATGTCAGCAGCATCTTTCCACCTTGCTAGATTCTGGACCTTTCTGTTCGCTGAACCGCAGCGACCTGTGATAGCCTACTGGTGTGTACATCTGACTGCCTAGTCATTGGTCTCGAGTTCGAACCCAAGGCTCACCTTCGATCTTATGAATTCATGTATGTATTGTATAATTATCACTTGCTTAAAAGTCGGTGAAGGAAAACATCGTGAGGAAACCGGCATGCCTGAGAGATATTTCTCAACAGCATGTGAAGCCAAGTCAGAGGCCCATGGGCAGCATAAATACTCTGACACCAGGTTAGTCACTAACCACAGGAAAATAAGAGAAGAAGCGAGCTGTGAGTACAGCTATGTCATCCTCATCATCTTCCTACCCTACTTATTCTTGTAAGCGTATCGATTGATTTCTATACTGAGTTGGCCCGGAACTTAGCTCCGAGTTTGGCGCTATAAGCAGCGTCCATAAATTTCTGTATGTGCAGCCATCAAGACTAGGTGCTATCCTCCTCCTTTAGCCCATATATCACGTCTCGATGATATCCTCCTACCCTAACCTATCCCGATCTCTTTGAGGTCGGCGCAGTACGTCTTCATCTTCCATGCTTCTCGTATGACCGTTTTCAGCTGTTGTGTAAACACCGTATTTTCGCTATCTTTCATATATTCTATAATCTATTCATTGTTATAAATGTACATGATTCTTCGTATATTTGTTTAAAGAAAAAGAAGTAAGAAAATATCAGCGGAACGGCTTTTGCGCGGCGTATAATTCATTTTAACGTGTCCCTGGACAAGGCCCCGAATCGTATTTTGATCAACTCATTCCTAGGTAACCTGAGACTGACCTGTAAATTGCAATAAACATATGAAAATTACAATTTTGCGGGCAACCTGACGCTTCACCTTAATAGAAATAAATGGTTTGAACTTGAGTAAACTAAAATTGGAAAGGAAAATTCACGCTACTACAGCGCTCGTCTATTTCGCCCACACTTGCAACAGACAGCTGTATCGATCGAATTATGTTCTAAATATACCTATCTAGGTACTAAATGACCTCTGTAATGCTGTGTCTAATACATATCTATTCGCTATTGAACTTCGACTGCGACTACAACAGTAAATATTTAATGTTTTGCGTGGTCTACCTCGCCACGACATCGTTTTGAAAGTTTAAAGCCTTATACAACAACATTTTGTTTTGTTATAGTGGTTTTACAAACATGTTTGTTTGTCAACTTAGTGCTCCACTCCAAATCGGGTAGGCTGCATAAAAGCATAATCAGCTTATAACGATCCCACTGCTGGGACGAAGGCCTCTTCTCGGTGGGAAGGGAGTGCACGCTACGTGTATCAAATTTAATAAACTCAAACTCAAAGCATTTATTTCAAATAAACCAATTGCAGGCACTTTTGAATTGTCAAGGGGTCGGTCAGTCAGAAAGATGAAGCTAGTTGCCCATTCCAAAGCAGTAGGTACCTATGGAGAAGAACAGGCAAGAAACTCCATGGACACTCTTTTAAATCAAAATATGTTTACAAAAACTGGGTTACATCATTCATGTTGAAATATACACGTGAGAACGATGCAGAACTTAATAAAAGCGTCCATAATAACAAGATTTAAAAAAATAATTTAAATAATCAAACAGCCGTGGCAGCTCCAGTGACCAGTCCCTACTGACGGCGCCCGTTCATGAACATGACGCATGGATTAGCACCATTCAGCTCAACCATTTTGATGGGAGCTAAATGATCCAAATATTTATGCATCTCAGCTTTAAAATTTTCGACCACTTAGTATAAGGGATTCCTGTATTATTGCTCTTTTTTCACTAACATAGGCGACGTCTAAATTAATGCCTAAATAAAAGCTCGCTGTTGGATTCTTAACTTTCGGTGGTACGCCGAGCGTTGCAAGTCCAACTGTGGGCTTTTGTTTAGGCATTACATATTGCAAATATTATATCTAACTTGTTAGTCAAAATGGCTAATCTTCCATTAAAGCCAGTTTCCAAAAACGAAACCATACAGACTCCATATCCCATATCAAAGTTACCTCCACCTAAACTCAGTGATTCAAACGATATCTCTCGAAAGCTCTCGAATGCGTGCAACACAGAATATGTACTGGCGGGCTAACCTGAGCTTCATTTTAGGAATAACATCCCTTTGTGAGACAAAATCAATAATCCCCGGGGGCAGAACCACAAACTAGAGAGATAACAGAAGGATAGCTGCATGCAACGAACGAAAGGAGTGCACGCACACAGAGACGCGTATGTTATACGTCACTTAGTCACGGGTGCGAGCTGTAGGTACTTGGTAGCCTATTTACAGGGTGAAGAACTGTAGATACACCCATCATATCGCCGTTACCTACGTCTTTTGTTCACCAAACTTTTCTCCTCACAAAAAATATTGCTAGAATACAACTGTTATTTTTGTGTGAAAGATAGCTTTTTATTGCAGCACGCAATATAACGCATGCAAATCATTGCGCAGTGGTACAGGAGTTGTGACATACTAAAGTTAAGTTATTACTTTCTCCAACTAGTTTTCGTGGAAAAAAAAAGATATTGGATCTTTTGACCTTCGATATGTCCGTAACCAGAAGGTGCCCAGGTAAAATACCAATAGTATAGATAAGATCTTTCGCTGATCTCGATAAACGTCTTTTTATTGCACTCGTTATGTGTGCGTGCGTTTTCACTCGTTGTATGGAGAAGACCTTCTGTTGGTCTATCTAGTTTGTGCCAGTACTGTCGAGCTTCACGGTTCAATTTGTGAATTCAATATGATGGGGTTGCATCGCATGTATGGATACAATTAATTCAATTAGCTACCTCGACTCTTTGAAGTACTATTTATAGATATGTATATCAGGGGTTGCGAGAAATTTTATGAAATGTACTGCGTTTTTGTCTTTGTTGTTTAAGGGATGTAATTTAAATGTCGATGGAATAAATGCTTTGTTGGTAGTTGCCGAAGTTAGTCGAGTCGAGTTTTACGAAGTGCTATTGATTACTACTGCTACTCGACGATATAAAATACGGTCAAACCCTTTTTGGTATACTGATGAATGCAGCGGTAGCGATCAACTTTGTATTGAAAATAAGTTTTAGCCAATATCGCTTAAGAATTATAAGAGCCCTGTTTTGAAATCGAATTTATATATACGTATTTTTAAAAAGAGTTTGGGCTCCAACGCTCTTCTCCCGATCACTTCCACCTACCTTGTATCTTTAAAATGTATAATTACAATAAATGCTTATTGTGAACTTATATGTCCACAGATCGGCGAAATCTACAACACAGTGGAGGCTCACGAGAATCTGAACGAGTGCCAAGAAGTAATTCTAGTTCTAGAGAACTACACACGTGACTTCAAGGCTCTTGGCGAATGGTTCCGACTGAAATGGGAATACGACAACACTCCACCACCTCAAAGACCACAGAGTTTGGCATGGGAGATCAGAAAGACTGACTTTGTACGCCCAGAATCTCGAAAAGGGTATTCGGTCAAGAGTTCTCCGTCAGTCTCGGGTAAAAACAGCCCTTTGCTATCGGGATATAACACCCCAAGTGGAAAAAATAGCCCCAATCTAACTGGCAAAGCAAGTCCCGGCAGCGGAAAAGTCAGTCCAAGAGTTACAGGACATAATAGTCCTAAAGCTAACATTGAGTTTTTCAGCAACAAAATCGCTTCGAAAATCACTGCTAAGCCTGAACCGAAATCTGCTAAAGAACTGTCCCGACTCTCTGATATAAAGGAGAAGGATGTTAAAGATACAGCCGAAGAGAATATGATAACGCCACCAATTGATGATAAAGAAGCAAAACCAGTGAACGATATGATACCACCAGCTGTTGAAAAAGATAAACCAATCAAAGCTCCTGTTGTCGAAATAGGTAAAGCAAAGGAATGCCCCAACACAAGCCCAAAAATGGTTATTGTAAAATCACCAAAACGCACAGTATTACAAGATGGTGCTAAGACAATACCCAATGGGGACATTTCTAGCCAAGCTAAAGCAACAATCGCCAAATTGGATGCTATGGAAAACGAATTCTTAGACAAACACCTGACTGAAAATGCAGCTAAGAACGAGAATCTACTAAATCTTGACAAGGAAATCAAAGCTGCAGTAAAAGATGCAGATGTAAATGATTATGCGGTAAAAATTGCAGAACAAATCAAAGCTATTGCTGAGAAAATTAAAACAGTCAATGAAAATATCACTGTCGATAAAAAACAAAGCATACCAACAGAGTCTCCTGATAAATCAGACGACAACTTTGGTGACGTATCTAATGAGAGCTCAAGCAAGTCGAGCGATGAAAAACCTACACTAACTGAAGAAAATGTAGAGTTTGTTGCTACCAAAAACGTTAAAGAAGCGGTTTTTTCACCAAAAATCAATAAGAATGAGATCAAACAACAAGAAGTGGTTCCCAAAAATCAAGAACTTACGCAGGAGATAAAAAATGACCTATCATTAAACGGTGTCAAAGAATCTGAAGTCACTAAAGTCGATGACACCACAGACAAAGAAACTTCATTTAGTGAAGTAAAAGAAGCAAAGAAAGATCACGATTCAAAGAAGATTGATCTCAAAACTGCAGCTGAAAAGCCGAACTTAAGACCTGCTTATTCCCAGGCAGCGGCTAAGCCAAAACCTGTGACTACAACCAAAACTGAGGTAAAAACTCCAACCAGGTTGATAGCTCGAAGCAAAACTGTTGTTGAAATGCGTCCTAACTCTGCTTCTAAAGCCCAAAGGGCGTTCCCGAAACGAAATCAAACAAGTAAATGCAGCTATCCTTTCAACCTTACAACAGGCAGAACTAGTCTTTTCGATGCCCCTGCCAATAAAGCTGTGTCCAAGAAGCCTCCTAATCCCAATCGTGCCCAAATGGGTTCAGGCGATAATAAGAATACACTTAAAGTTGATCTGAAGAAACGTCCTCCCAGACCAGTTACTCTGAAAATCAACGAAAAAGGAGATAAAACAGACAAAATAAATCCGCCATTTGATAAAAAAGATGGCGAGGAATACAGCAGCACTGATACTATTGTCACTCAAATTGATATGTCTCGGATCGAATCCAGTGAGAGTTTAAAGACTTTAGTGCCAGAAGAGGGAGATTTCGCTAACTCGGTTGAAGTGCTGAACGTAGATAATGCTAAAATCGATGACGATGGCTGGCTAACTGTGAAGTCTCGGCGACTAAGCCGCGAATCGAAGAAGCAATCTAAATCACACTGGGCTAACAGATTCCACCAACCTTCAGCCACTACCAGCCTACCAACACTAAACATGATTGAATCTCCTAAACAAGAAGTCAAAGAAATAGTCTCAGCCTCTAAATTAGATCGCGCTAAGTCCGAACAGCCGCAGAACACACCAGAAAAACCGAAGACTGTGAAACCAAAACCTCAAATAAAAGAGCTAAAGAAAGACTTGTCGATAATAAGACAGAAATCAGATGTGACGGGTTTGAAAACCCGTACGTCTAAAAGTAAGGCTTTGAAACGGGAGAAGAACAAAAATACTCCTAAAGACGATGGCTCAGAGTTGACAAAAAACCGCCTTCATTCATCCTTGGAAAGTCTAACTACAGGATTAGCTAGATCTCAAGAAAAGACCGAAGAAACTTTCGACTTCGACAAGTGGAAGTCGGAATTCATGACAACTTTCAAATTTTTAGAAGACGACGATCAAATGAATGATCATAATGAAATACTCAAATCAGCTGATCCGTCAGAAATGTCAGAGATAGCGGAGATGACGTCACAAATTGAGGAGAACGAGAGGAAGATCAGTTGGGCGTTGGACTTCCAATCGGAAGTCGATCAAAGGAAGTTGTGTGAGGAAGAGGATTTATTGAACAGGCAGATCATGGAGCTGCAACAAGTTTCCGATATTGATTTGGATACGGAGACAGATGATACTGAGGTAAGCCTTAGCATAATGGATAACGTAAATAGATCAAGTAAGGCGATTAACACACGGCACCGGTCGACCGCGCGGTAGGAGCAGTTTGCGGTAGAAACGAGCACAGCTCGAGCGCGCGGTCGGGCGGTATATTAGGCATAGCTTCATCTTTCTGACTGACCGACCCCTTGACAATTCAAAAGTGTCTGTAATTGGTTTATTTGAAATAAATACTTTGAGTTTGGGTTTGCATCAGCGGATTTCTTAGAGAACAATGCGACATGAGATCCGCTTCGCCGCCTACCGCGGCAGAGCGCGGTGCCGTTTGTAAATCGCCTAATAATTAGTGTAATAGACTAGAAGTTATTCAAAAAATAACAAGTATTGCCGATGTTAGTTTAATGCAATTAAGATGTCATGTCTGTTTATTTACTTATAAACACCCGTATGGAAGTGAATTACCTACTAAACCTACCATTTTCGTAAAAAAAAAATGGTTTTAATATAATTAATCATATCCTATCGTGCAAAAAAAATGACCTTACCAAAGTTTATAGAATCTTTTTGAATTTCAAATAAATACATTTCAAGACTAAAAGTTTAAGAAAAGTATAGAATAGAATGCTTCACAGAAGGGAATCATGTAATTGAACTAGTAATACTTAAAATATTATCTTACATATATTATAATCATTAAGATAATCATTAAAGTTTATTAGTAAGGAGGTAAGTATTTTAAAATACTTACCTCCTTACTAATAAACTTTTTATAGCGTCTGTTAAATTTCTGACGATTGAAAGAGAGAAATCGGTGTGTAACTATTCACCTGTTAGTTATTATATTCACGTTTACAAGTAATATTTGAAACGTCGTGGTTTATAACTTTCCTGATTTAATGCTACACATAATCATTTTGTGCCTGTTCACAATGTGTTAGGTTAAACGAGGGACATACTTTCGGGGGTACTATACTTATGAAAATGAACAATTTTGACCATGGGACCAACTCTGCAATGTGAAAAAAATATATCAGCTGTTAATGTCAGCTGTACGTTTTGACGAATTATGCGAACATAAATGTACTGAACACCTGATTTTTTTTCACATTGCAGAGTTGATCCTATTCATGAGTGCTATACCCCCTTGAAAGTATGTCCCTCGTTTAACCTAACACACTGTATTAAGTGGTAGATGTAAATTGGCATATTGTTCCTGATGTGTCAATATCCCTGTCCCTGAACAGACTGACGCAGAAATTCTCTGCGAGGACACATCAGCAGGCGCTTCGTGCCCATCAACGGAGAACCTATCTCTAGCTGCAAGTCTTGAAGACCAGTACGAGACTGCTTTGGCGGGCATGTCCTGGGCAGAACGAGTAGATACCCTGGGTGCTTTGGAAGCGTTGGTGGCTAGGGATCCAGGTAATAGTCTAATTCCAATTTATAAATCATCTCATCTGCCTATTCTTTTTCAAATTTAGGGTTGGCTGTCTGGATGCAGCGATGAACCAGTATTTTACATGGAGTGACTTTCAGCCATTCAGCGAATTGAGCAATATGCTGATAGATCAGACAGACAGTCAGTCGAGGTTTTCTTTTATATACATATAAGACTTTCATTAATTCTGTTTAGTGTACTTATTTAGGACTTGTTATAGAATAAAGAGCAGTCTTTCAAAATTCTAAACGATCTGTCCGTCATCAGGTCGCGCCCAACAGTTGCACGCCAAACTGTCCCAAGGCATCAAACGTCGCGGCAGCTTACAAGACGCGTTACGACGCCTTCAGCTGAAACAAGTGCGCGCCGAGCGACAGCGGATCGAGTACCAGACCGAACGCGCCAGGAAGATACATCAGCTGCTGGCGAGAGTTGAAGAAGTTAAGGTAGGGAATGAATAATGGCGCGGCATACGCAGGCAGAGTGGCAGGCGCTAACTTGGTGAACTCGACGATGATGATGAAGCCGAAGAAAAAGGCTTCGTCGTCTTCGTCATCGACCTCGTCTTCTTCTTCGGCTACATCATCGTTTTCGTCATCGTCTACGTCATCGTCTTCCTCTTGGTCGTCGTCTTCGTCTTCGCCATCGACCTCGTCTTCGTCGTAGTCTTCAAAGTCAAAGTCAAAGTCAAATCATTTATTTCAAATAGGCATAAGTAAGGCACTTTTGAACGTCAAAATGAACAAGAAATAGAATTGATTCTAGTCGCCCCTTCCAAAAGGTAGTTTCGCGTGGAGAAGAATGGGTAAGAAACTCCACCGTTACTCTTTTAAAATGTTTTACAATGTTTTGTATACATGAATTATAACATTATATGTGAAGACGATGCACCCAGAATAAAAACACTACACCACAAAAGGTGAAAAGAAAAACACATATAGTAAACTTAAGTATGTCGTTGTTATCGTATGGTGCTCACATATTTACAAACATTCTAAAAGTTAATAATAATAAATCAATCAATGTGTGAGAAGTTATTTCAACATGTTAAAATAGATTTTACAAATAATAAATTATTGCCTAATTTACTTAGCAACCAGTTTGATTTTGTCTAGACACTAGATTGCCCTGTGGAGCAGGACCAGCATGTTTCCAAGCATCCTTATCCTTTAAATAATCCTCTGATTTGTAATATGCTTGTTTACAAAGTGTATTTTTAATATGAGTTTTAAATTTTCTTTCATTTAATTGCAGAATGTCATAAGGTATTTTGTTGTAACATTTAACACAGAACCCCATAAAAGATGTATGTACTTTTGATAACCTAAAAAAGGGTTGATCTATTTTATCTTTATTTCTAGTATTAAAGTTATGCCTATCACTTATTTTTTTAAAAAGATGTCGATTTTTTCTTACATACATAATGTTTTCATAAATGAATTGGCAAGGTACCGTCATAATATTAATACTTTTAAATAGTTCCCTAAGCGATTCGCGGCGACGTAGATTAAATATAAATTTAAATAACTGATAGCTCGCTTTTGCAAAATAAAAATGGATTCAATGTCAGCAGCCCGACCCCACAGTAAAATGCCATACGACATAATGCTGTGGAAGACTTCGACGTCTTTGTCTTCGTCGTCGTCATCGTCATCGTCATCGTGACAAAAACAAGCGACGACGAATGCATGCGACGGCATGTGACTTATTGAATTATTAGGGTAATTCATTTATATGATTATTATTATAACATGTTCACTGTTCACAAACAAGACACAATAGTTAAACAATCAACATGAACCATATATGGTTCATTGGACAGTGAATGGGTTAATATAATATCCTTGGACATTTCACACAACGCCATATAGTCCCAAGCTAAGCACCCTAATGCTTGTTATTTCTTTATTATTTATATCGCAGGTTGCTAAGAATGAGTTGATTGAAGAAAAACGACTCAGAATGGAGAGGCGGCTTCAGAAGGCAGCTGAAAACAGAGACCAACACCTTAAGGTATGGAAGTAAAGGAAAGTTATCTAATTATTCTTATCGTAATCTCATATTTTCTTTGTTCCCTTCGGTGTTTACAATTATTGTTTGCTTAAGCGTGGATGCGCAAAGGTAGCCCGCGAAATTCATATTTTCTTGCGTTGTTTGCAATTTTGATTAAGATCTAACACAGACCAGATGGCCGATCACGACCTTTTGACAATGGGATGAAACGAAATTATTAATATTATCTGTGGTTTTTAATGCGGTGAAAGCCGGCCACTTGAGATTAACCAAATGTATACTTATCAAATCTTTTTCATCTTCTATTAATCGATTATTATTATAATTTCCACAGGACATAGTCCGTAAAGCGCACGACGAAGAAGAAAAACTCCGTGAGATCGCGTTCATCAAGCAGTTGGAAGCCGAGAACCGTCGGCATGAGTTCTTGGAGCAATGTCGCTCGCACACAACGCGGCTGAGGCAGATGAGACGGGATCGCCTGTCTAAACTGGTCAGTATCATGTTTATTTAGGTGTATGTAGGTAACGTAGACAACTTGGGAGGTGTTAAAAGAACACATTTGTAACTACGTAGGTGCGCGATAACTCTGAAAAAGGTAACAGTTGAAATGGTTTACAATGTTAGGACCTTGCTGCAACTTCAGGACGTAGAATCGTGATGCGTAATGACATATGCGCACGATTCGGTGGTGGAAGGCGAACTGAGCTCGAGTGCGCCGCACTCGCGGGTGTGTTGTTATGGTCCCGCGTGCTCACCAAACTGGGCTAGGGCAAAACTCAATGCCAAAGTGACTATTTTTGTTTATTACGCCTTCACTCTTAAATGGCGAATGGATTTGGGTGAAGGCACATTTGTGTAGATGATGACCTGGTTTGGGAAATATTATACTTTTTATTTTTACTTTTACACTTTTTATCTCGATAAAACACAGTATTTTGATAAACTTACGTTTTGCATAGGAAAATAGGTCTGTGATTACTTTGAACTGTAGTTAACTCCTCAAATAACTAATTTTTGTACATCTGCTTCTAGGAACAAAAAGCAGCTCGTGAGGCAGCCGTGGGCGCCCGCAGACAAGCTCTAGAGGCAGCTAGGAAGTTACACGTGGAAACTCTACTCGAGAAGAGAAAGGAGAGAGACGCCAGAGTCGAGGAGTTGAAGGAGTTGAAGAAACAAGAGAGAGATGATGCTGCAAGGGAAAAGGTGAGTTAAAAATGAGCAAGTGAAACTCTACAGACGTGATGGGTCCGTGAAGTTTTGCCAGTCAATTAAACCCCAACCCCCCACAGTTAGAATTTGGCGTGCTACCCTGTAGGTTTCACTTTAAGTTATAATGTTAAAATAATAACGATCACTTGTTGTAAGTACGTTACTCACACTCATATGGACCATTTTCAAGCTTGGCATTTTGTGGCATTCATAACCATACCCATAAATTCTTCACCTTACAGTCCCATTATAAAAACTGACCAGCCCAAATAAAAATATGCTCTATCTCCACAGGCGGAAGGTGTAAAGTCCCGGTTGTCAGCGCTCGCCGCGGCCGCCGAGCTGGAGGCCGACGCGCTGCGCTCGCGCATCCGCGACAAGCAGGACGCCAGCCAGCTGCGCCTGGAGTCGCACCTGCAGGCCATCCGGGAGAAGGCCACGGGGCCCCGCCCAGCGGTCAGTGCACGTTACTATTGTTGCGGCATCTATAACGCCACACGCGCTGCGCTCGCGCATCCGCGACAAGCAGGACGCCAGCCAGCTGGCGTTCTTTAGTCTTGTGGTTGCCAGAGCTACCGTTGAGCATGAGCTCTTGGGTTCGATTGCCGGGTCGGGGAAAATTTACTTGGTTTTTTTTTCCATTTGGGATTCCTCAGTAGCAGCCCGGACGTTGGATTTGTGCCTGCTTGAAGGCAATAGGCTCTCTCCCTGTTACATCAAAAAAAAAACTTGCGTCACAAGCTTAGCTAATAATACTAATTTTCTACAGACAATCTCCGAAAGCCAAGACCAGACAGCTAAAGAAGAGAAAGAGATACAAGATGAAGCGGAACGACTTGAACAAGAGAGAAAAGAGAGAGAGAAACAGAAAGCTGTGAAGAAGAAGGCGAGGAAAGTTAAACAGAAGCTGTTAAGCACGTGAGTATTACGTGGTTGTGTTGATTATGGTGAAAAAGATGGTGAGTGAGAGAGCAGGAAAGTGTGTTTGTGTGTAAAACTTTAAAATTCGTCACACCGCATCACGAAACCGTAGACAATTACGAGCGGCCATTGTTGTATACATCTTTGGAAAATTTTGAAACTTTGGAATATAGATTGGTTTCGATACTCGTAAGATTTCCTTCAAAGAACCAAAATCATAATCAACTTCTTCAAATAATTTTCTCTTTTTTCTTATCGTTTTCCATTTCAGCTCCCAAATATTTACTGTATGTACGCAATCTGAAATTATCAGTTTTACATTTTATTTACAGAGCCAACGAAACAATAGTGATGGACGAAACCAGTTACGTAATAGACGCCCTTTCGCCAGTTGCAGCTAAAACTTGCAAAGTGATCCACAACATATCACACATGATGACGCCATTCCTAGAACATCCTATAGGCATGGGCGCATGGGATGTCGCACACAAAACCTTCGAAATCAGCGTACTGAACGACGACCCGGACAAGAAGAATTACAGAAAGAAAAATAAAATCATCATCAATGGCGGTTTGGAAAAACCACCGAGTGAGGGAAAAGTGGCCAAAAAAACAGAAACTAATAATAATAATAATGAGAAAAATGGAGTAGCAGAAAATAATTCTGCAGTAAATAATAAAAAGAAGAAGAAGAAGAATGGAGATAAAGATAAACCGAAGTTGAGTAAGACTAATTCGGTTTGTTCGTCGCTCAGTGATATGAGTTTTGGTTCGGGCAAGCATGAGAAGGTCCGGAGTGTGATAGATATACAGGCGTTTGAGAAACAGTTGAATGAATTGCATCGAATGGTTGAGAAAACGGTAAGTGGTGTTTACAATCTTCATTAATGTCAAAAAAAAAGGTAGTTCGTAGTTTAGCGTCTCACAGGAACCAGTCTATTTGTGTTTTAATCTTATGTTTGTTCCAGTTTCATGTGTTTATTATTTTTTCTGTTTTTAAACTTTTGTAATGAACCAAGCTTATTTTTCATAAGAAAGCGGTGTCGTCAAATAGAGTGCCGGATTAAGCAAGCGAGTGGCCCGTTGCAATTCTATCGCGAGGCCCTTGATCTGGTATGGGTTCTTATGTTCGGACTACGTACTAGTATCCGACAACATTTTCAAAATCGGATGTTTTAAAGTAAGCTGACAATGTGTAGTGTAGCATCTAAAACAAAAAATGCTTTTCTACAACAGTCGGCAACGCACTTAGTAACTAAACTTAATGAATGTGACATCAAGTTAACTCATTACACCTCGTGTTACTTTGTGTCACTCAAAAAAATTACGTTCAGACGGAGATGGGCGGGTTTGGTTACGCGGGGCTCACTTTCGCGCGGGGCTCGTAGCAATTGCTAGTCTTGGTATATTTAATCCGTTTAATCCAGCACTGGTCAAATAGCGGCTGCCAAATGATGAAAGTTGAGAATACTCATGAATTGGTGGCACGTATTTTTATATTACATTTGATGTCACATATAGGAGTTTTAGCTGCAGCCCACAACTTTAATTCCGTAGAATGGCGGATGATAACTTTACGGACTACATATTATAAAAGCATGGTTAGACCGGACAAAAGGAATGAATGAAAGGTAATCGCATACAGCTGAGATGAGAATGCTAAGAGGGATGTGTGGTGTAACGCGAATGGATAGAATAAGTTATGAGTATATAACAGGAAGTCTAAAAGTGACACCGGTGACTGAAAAGATGTGTGGAAATCGGTTGTCATGGTGTGTAATGCGGAGGAATGAGGAAAATGTTGTCAGGAAAGTTTTGAGTATCAGTGTGGATGGTTAAACAGGTAGAGGAAGACCAAAGAAACGATGGATAAGTGTGACTACCGAGATGACGACTACTAAAGAAGTATGGACTTGATGGGAGAATGATGATGGTGAGCGGATGCCTTCGTCACTATAACTATCTTTATGCCGAATTTCATTGGTAAGAGCTATGTGTTGATAGATCAGTTAATCAGAATGCTTTCTTTTTAAATTTAGACAAAAAAATATCAAAAGAAAATATAAAATGTTCAATAATAAGAATAATATAAATAAAAAGAGGTTTTATACCTTCTTATTGGTTTTATTATAACAGTTATCATTATGACGGCAGTGCTTTCTTAGAAAAATTGAGCTCGATTGGATATGTCTATGAACATCATATCGGGTACTAATTTAGAAAAGCTTTTAATCCACTGAAATCCAAACAAAATGAAAAAAAAGAAGGAGAAATGTGTTTATGACACATAAACACATTTCTCCTTCTTTTTTTTCATTTTGTTTTTATTTAACGTATCTATGTAGTGCGCAACCCAACAGCGAGCCAAGCTCGGCGGTTTGGGAAGAGTACTCGCTCCCGGGTTCGGACTACGACACAAAACTGCGGTAAGATTAAAAGGTTACAATATTTGACTAACTCGACGAATACTACAATGTACGCCTTTTAGGGCCAATTTTTCAATCGCCTGATAACTTTTTTCTAAAGAATAAAAATGGCGGTTTCACATAACCTGTCAAACTGTCGAATTTATTCCTCCAATAAAATTTATCTGACGATTGAAAAATTAGCCCTTAGGTACTCATTTATAAACTTAGCTAGAGTGGCTTCCTAACATCAGTCTATACATTTCACACAGGTTTGGGGAAAAAAATTAACTCTAGCATTTGCGATACTCAAGTTTACTTTAAGCAAATCATCGAAACACAATCAGCATAGTGTGGGACGCTCCCTAGCTAGATGTACCTATAACCTTAAGATGCTTTCTGGGACAGATTGGATGCGGAAGACAGAAGACAGGGTTTTGTGACGCAGTCTGGGAGAAGCCTATGTCCAGCAGTGGACTGCGATAGGCTGAGTTGATTGATTGAGACAAAAACATCCTCTGAAAGTCTGAACCTTCTTCGAGAAGTTTTTCATCTCATTTTGATTAATCACGAATGTCCATTAAAGCATAATATTCTCTTGAACATAATAATAATAAATAATAATATTCTTGGACATTTCACACAACGCCATATAGTCCCAAGCTAAGCAACCTAACACTTAGCTTGGGGCTAATATGTGCTGCAAGTATAGTGTATTTCTTTTACAGTGTCTAATTTGGTAAACAAACACGGGACGAAAATTCTGATTTTTCGTATCAATCAAACACTTTGAGTTAAGCATAAACGTCTTGAACTTTGAATAATACACATAAGGCATGAATTATTTTAAGAAAATGCTTCAGAGACACATACATTACAGTACTCCCAAATTAATAATGCACATGCAAATCTTCGCTAATTGTCGTATTCCCGGAAACACCCGAATCATTGAATCGTTCGAGTCCTTAACAATGCACTTGCATTTTGCACCTTGTTCGAAAGAAATAGGAGTCAATATCATGTGTACACAATCGAAAACAATTCGGGCGGTCGGCGGCGGTCGGCGATCAGTCAAAGGTCCGTCAGTCGTCTTGTTATATTGGTGGTGACTGCACGTGTTCTCTTTGTCTGGAATTATATAGAGCTGCTATTACACACCCTTCTTGGTTTTGTTTTCAAAGGTGAATTTAATTTCAACTTTAATTATCTTATTTAAATAGATAATTTTGTAAAATATTTAAACATACTAGCATTTTTCACATTTTTTCAATATTAAAAATTAAAAATACGTACGTAAAATACATATTAAGTACTAGACAAAACATATTAAAAATCAGATTTAGGCTTATATGAATTATAGCTCGCTATTTACTTACATGGAATTATTGAATCAAATTTCGTTACTGGTAAATCAATATTTATCTCTTTTAGGACAAAACACATAATCTCACTAAATTATGCATGAAGAAAATGCACTTAACCACTCTATATACATATCGTCTTCCGACGATCGGGGAATACGACCGTTGCCGAACAGTGGCGAAGATTTCTATGCGCATTATCACTTTGGGAGACCTGTACCTAGAAATCTTAATATTAGTCGCGACATTTGTTTACCAAATGAGACAACTAAAGAAAAATACACTATAGACTCTTTATCTCAGTTCCTACACATTTCCTGCCCAAAGTGGCTAACTTTACACTCATGCAATTGTACTTTTGCATAAGAGGCACTAAACTCTGAGGAGCAGCGGTGGCCCAGCATAGGATTGTAGAGCGTGGGTTCGAACCCAGGCAGGCGTTTTACAATAATTTCATCTTCACTGTTCTAAAAACTGAAGGTATATATCTTGAAGAACACTAGAAACAAAAAAAAAACGAAGATATGTGACATCTTGCAACCTGGACTGGGCCCCCGTGGTAGATAACAGCCCACTCTAATCTCTCTTGAAGAGAGGAGGCCATTGTCCGAGCAGTGGAAACATTATAGTCTCATTATGCTTATTTGAAGCACGCCACAATAAAACCAAATAATCCACTTAATATTTTCACCGATTTAAAGCAAGTGATAATCATAAAATACGCACATGAATCCGTAAAATCAGAGGTGTGGGGAACACGTGAGTAAACCAGCATATCTGAGAGATATGTCTCGACAGCTTGTGAAGCTATGTCAGAGGCCCATGGGCAGCATAAAAAAAACTCTGACACCGAGTTTGTTACTAACCACACAAAAAGAGTCTTGTAATATTTTGTCCTTGTTACAGGCTCCTTACGAGAAGTCGTCCATACACAAAATCCACATGATCAAAGTTATAGGAGAGCTGCTGGCCATCGCTTGTGACCGCGACGACTTGGCATCGCAGTTCACTACCAAGTAAGTATACAAAGAGGTGCCGAACTAAGACTTGCAATCAAAACTCAAACTCAAACTCAAAGTATTTATTTCAAATAAACCAATTACAGGCACTTTTGAATTGTCAAGGTGTCGGTCAGTCAGAGAGATGAAGCTAGTTGCCCATTCCAAAGCAGTAGGTACCTATGGAGAAGAACGGGCAAGAAACTCCATGGACACTCTTTTAAACAAAATATGGTTACAAAATATTGGTTACATAGATCATATTATTATTATTATACATGTGAGAACGATGCAGAACGGTGAAAGCATCTGATATAAAATAATGTAAAAAAAAAAAAGTTCAAAAGTTAAATTAAAACAAGCCATGGCCGCTAAGAGATGACCAGTCTCTACCGACAGCGCCCGTTCACGAACATGACGCATGGATTAGCACCATTCAGCTCAACCATTTTGAAGGGAGCTAAATGATCCAACACACACGCCACCATCAGCGAGACATTAAAGTGAGCATGACATACTCTCAGCCGCCAAAGCACATTCAAGTCAATGAAAGACGTACCCAGTAAATGGTCACTTTATATTAGGTACATAGTACTCACATATGTGCTAAGCAATTATACAATATAAAGAAATTGAATTTATACAATGCAAATATAGTTTTTATTGTTGTTGATCTTCCGCAGCTCCAACAGTTTTTTTAAGAAGTCTAATGAATTAGGTGATACGCCCTTGTGGAGCAGGAATAGCATTGACCCAAGCGTTTTTATCAGCGATGTAATCTCCCAATGTATAATATGCTTGGCTGCATAGTGTGCGTTTTATACAGGATTTAAATTTTGTTTCATTAAGTTCAAGAATGTTGGGAGGTATTTTATTGTAACATTTTAAACAGTACCCCATGAAAGATGAATCTACTTTAGCCAGCCTGAAACCTGGTTGAACTAATTGGTCCCTATTTCTAGTGAAATAATTGTGTCTTTCACCTCTTTTACTAAAAAGATGTAGATTTTTCCTTGCATACATGATGTTTTCATACATATATTGACAAGGTACAGTCATGATGTTAATAAGCTTAAACCGTTCCCTTAGAGAATCGCGCCTACGTAGATTATAAATGGCTCTGATAGCTCTTTTCTGCAGAATAAAAATAGACTCGATGTCTGCAGCACGTCCCCAAAGTAAAATACCGTAAGACATAATACTATGAAAATAGCTAAAATAGACCAGTCTCGCGGTATCTACATCAGTATATTGACGGATCTTTCTGACAGCATATGCTGCAGAGCTTAGCCGTCCTGCAAGAGATGTTAAATGAGGACCCCATTGTAGCCTTGAGTCGAGCGTGATCCCTAGGAAAACAGTTTTATCGACAAATTCTAGTTTCTCTTGATTCAATACTATCTCACAATCACTACTTTTTACATTCGGTAAAGAAAATCTAATGCACTTAGTTTTTTTTCCATTTAATACTAAATTATTTACAGTGAACCAATTCTGGACCTGCAGTAGGGCGTTATTTACGTCGTCAAAATTTTTAGCACGTCTATCTATCTTAAAAATTAAAGAAGTGTCGTCAGCAAATAACACCATTTGCGGTTGTTTTTTTAATAAATGGAGAAGATCATTATATATACTAAAAAGAGGAAAGGACCCAATATTGAACCTTGTGGCACACCCATTTTTACTTTTAAACCGAGTGAATTGACACCTTTTATTTGAACTTGCTGTTGTCTGTCATTTAAATAAGATTTTACTAAACTAAGCGCAAGTTTTCCAAGCCCGTAATGCTCTAGCTTCAACAGCAAGGTTTCGTGATCAACGCAATCAAATGCCTTGGAGAGGTCACAAAAGATTCCTATGGCATCTTGAGCCTCTTCCCACGCATTGAAAATGTGTTTTAATAAGGTCACACCGGCGTCAGTTGTACAACGTCCTTTGGTGAAACCATACTGTTGATCGTTAAGGATTTTATTTTATTTCAAATAATTATGTTATCGAAAATGTTTAGTTGTAATTCCGCAATAATTAGATCCATCCAGTATGCAGAATGAAGCACCGCGCGCTAAAATATGCACTAAATATACTTGTTAATATTTTTTTATAATATAAAAACATGAAAAAAATGGTTTGACTAAAGTAAAAAATGATTTTTTTTATGAATGCGGGACATGGTTGTTACTATTGGATACTTAACCGAAATCCATCATATCAATCTGCCTTTTCCCAACTGCCTTGAGGTCGGCTTCTAGTCTAACCAGATGCAGCTGAATACTAGTATTTTACATGGAGCAACTGCCTATCTGACCTCCACAACCCAGTCAGTAACTGGGTAATATGATACCCCTTGGCAAGACTGGCTGTCAGACTTTCGGGCTTCTCACTACCCATAACGACTGTCAAAGATCCACGAATGACAGCTGAGACGCGGCTTACGTGCTTTCCGAGTCACGGAGGTGTCTCGATATGTTAAGATAGTCACCCATCCACTGACCAACATCGGCAAACGTAGCTTAACCTGATGGATCGATCCGTGCAGCTGTTATTACTTAGCTACGAGCTCTTCCTCATCATGTAACACTCAAAAATGTCTCTTATTTAAACCAAATTAATGATTGAGGTGTGACCAGATATATGAACACGGCTTGCCATAGTTTCCCATGGGAAAACGGCCTGAATTTATGAATCTATGTATTACAATGATTTTCGTTCGCCAGGGCCCTCTACACGTCGGTGATGATTCTCTCCCGCACAATATCTGCGTGCACAATGAGTGCGTCATACTTCATGAGCACCTGCGCATGCGTCTATGTCGTCAAACTGCTTAGTATACAGTTGGTAAGTCCTTAAACTGATTTATTTGTTTACTAGTTTATGCCCGCGGCTTCGCTCGCGTGGAGGTTGGAAGTTATCCCAAGGGAAGATATTGGAATAAAAAGTATCATATTCTGTAACTGTAAAGCAGGTTATGGTCTATCCGTGTGTCAAATTGCATCAACATTCCTTCGCACGTATTTATAATCTGTATTTCATTATAATTTCATTTTTATTAAAACAAAATATAGACAAAGTGAAGACTACAATACGATCATAAATTAAACTGCGTATATCTAAGGCTGTCCCCAGACTGCATACGAAAATTCAATTCAATATATCCAATAATTTAGTCATTATAGCTAATTAAAGATTGGAAAAACTCATAGCCGGCCCGTCACTATTATTTAGTTAGTTTGAAAAAAATCACTTTTTAATTTCAGTGTTAGGATTTACTTGATAGTTCTAAAATAATCCTATTCATCAGTATTGTCAGTGTTTTCATTTATGGTCGTATTGTTTTCTCCACATTGTATAATAATATTTAAAAAAATATATTTCAATATCCTTACAATTACACTCTACTTGCCATTTACCTAATGCGATATAATTATAAAGTAATTAATTGTCTAAAATATCTGGTTCTTATATTTTACGGACTGCGAAAATTTGATTTGAGTCGTAAAAACGTACGTTAAATCTACCTACCTCATGCAGTCGTGATGATACAAAGACGTTTGGGCTACTAACTTAACAAGAGTGTAATACAGCGCCATCTAGCGATCGAATCCAATACTGCGCTACGGGTGGTGTTGTATTGCTTCAACACTAGATGGCGTAACAAGTATCAGTTAACGGAAAAACCGTCTGCACCTGAAAAATCTTTTGGTCTCACGTTCTATATTACGTAGTTTCTTAGTGCATGAATCTAAGCAACATTGGTTTGTTTTAGTTAGGGAAGAGGACTAATGATTAATTTGGTTAACATGACTTTGTCTTTCGATGATAAGTGCAACAAGGTGGACTAAACTGCAATAGGATTTTCAGTACACCGAGTAAACTTAAACTAACCGTATGCAATTAAATTAATTTGCTTGTATATTGTTTCCAAAAACCGGCCAATTGCGAGTTGGACTCGCAAACGAAGGGTTCTGTACCACAGCACAATATTTAACAATTCACATTAAAAAAAAACGTCTGTTACAATACACGTTTCTTGTGTCGGGGTCCTTTAATTTTTAACTTTATTTGTTTTTTATTATTTTTTGTCATAAAGGCAAAAAAAAGAATGAAGTAAAACAAATGAAGGGGATTCCCTTTCATTTGTTTTATTTTTTTATTTGTTGTTATAGCGGCAATAGACATTCATTTAGCATTTGTGAAGTTTTCACCGGTCTAGGTACCTATTACAATACGCGCCACGAAAGATGAGACTTAACTAGCGACAGTAGGTAATGGGGCACTTGCGCAGATCCGTTTGTACCCACAATTTGTCAACCTATTTAGAGATTTTTCGATGACATTTAGATTAAAATTCCTTACAATATTACAATATTGAATACAAAATAATAAAGTTTAAGATAAAAAATGTGGTGTGTGAAATCATTCGTGGAGCGTATTTTACAGTTCATGATATACAACCAGCTGACAGACAGATGAAAAGGTAGGTAGGTACCCCTTCAAATCTAATCACAAAGTTCCAAAAAAGTTTTATCCCAAAACGTTTACTACTAAACTTGATCAAGACGGGTACGTAGATTGAAACACATCAAAATTAACTAGGCAGAAAACGTTACCCTTTCGCTTACACGGTGACATCACAAGGGTTGGTATTTTATGTGTATGTCCGAACTTTTGTTTAATCTCCGAAAGTGCTTGGCTGATGTCGGTTTATTGGTAGTTTTTTTTTTATAGAAAATTGGTATGAATTTGTATTATTTTGGATCTTCCCCTTTCTTGTAGTTTTATGGTCTGTTTTATTTGTGAAGTGTTGAAGTTTTGCTTTTGTTGTTATTGAACCGACATGACTCGAAGAATGGCTAAATGGAAGTAGGCAGGGCATTTTGTAACCTTAAAATCTTAACCCAAAGTAAATAACAAACAGCAAAGAATATTATTATTTAAATGTAACTTACGAAATTCAACAATACTCTTTCGAATTCACTCAGATGATTGCACGATAAGATGTCAATAAATAAGTGACATTTTGCAATATGACTATGATTTTGAATTGGCGTGCCTTTGGTTAAAGTTCCGTATTATATTGAAGTAAAGTAAAGAAATATCCCAACTACACCTATTCAATCTCAAAGCATTTATTTCAAATAAATCAATTACAGGCACTTTAGAATTGTCAAAGGGTCGGTCAGTCAGAAAGATGAAGCTCGTTGCCCATTCCAAAGCAGTAGTTACCAACTCCATGGACACTCTTTTAAATCAGAATATGGTTACTGCTCGTCATAGGCCCTCTTTTTTAAGCGGGATTGTCCGAAAGGGTTACCGCTACCCCGGAACATAAAGGGCTAAGGAAGGAACATGGATGGGTTTTAGTCAGTAAAAGTCTGACACTCCCTTTCGCTCCACCCAGAGCGAGAGAAGACATTGGATGATTGCCCAACCCAAAAAAAATGCCCTGTTTATTCCTACCAAACCACACGTTTCTTTGCCAGTCTCAACCGAATTCGTCTACAGTAGCAAACAAAAGACGTTATTATCGTGCAGAAGTAAGCCATTATAACAACTCCCGACTAACCTAAAAACAGTCAAACTCACGACTTCCTACCACTACCTACCCGTTAGTCCTACCACGCTATAACTCAGCCCGCCCCTTTAAGGAGAGGTCGTGACGTTTCTATACGTGTCTATGTTATATACGTACATATATTATGTGTATATTGTAGGTAGGTATGTATTAGGCGCCGCTAGACGCCGCGCCATGAGACGTATTATGAACGTAGTTTTAAGGGGTGTCACGTGGGAGAAAATTGTTTTTGATAAATATTTTAATCTGTGGCTAAGTACAGAGGCCAGCACATCAAGTTACCAGAATCTGTCAAATTTCTTTGATAGTATTTCAACTTTATTGCAAAGACATATGGTTCATTTTTAATTGAGAAAATTTGATAGTTAGGGATAGCTTGATGTGCTGGCGTCTGTACAACAGCCGCACAGGTCTATCCACCAGGTTCAGCTACGCTTGCCGGGGTTGGTCGTGGACGGGTGACCATCTTTACATACCGAGACTCCTCCGTGCCTCGGAAAGCACGTTAAGCCGTTGGTCCCGGCTGTCATTTGTGCATCTTTGACAATCGTTACGGGTCGTCGCGAAGCCCGAAAATCAGTCTTACCAAGGGCTTACGATGGGCTTGCATTTTCACAACTTTTCAGTTAACTTACTGCTGCAAATGCTTACCGAAATATCTAATCCTTATTTTTCTACGAACAAATCACGACTACTTCTTCTTAGCCTTGCATTCTTATTTTTATTGACTTTCCATTGTTCGGTCTAGGTTACAATAAAGCTGATTTTTTTTATCAATAATTTCTTCCTTTTTTCTCGCAATCACACATTCACGCAGCATTCATTACATACTTACTTCTGCAACTGCTTGATAAAATATCTTATCCCCATTACAATAAATAAACGTCCTCCCGTTGCGCCAGCCCTGTGTTCTACCGCCAGTAGCCGTTGAGTGGGTGGGCGCCCTAAAAGCGCCGCTAATGCATCCCACGCGACCGTTCACGTTGTCCTTTACAACTTGCTAGCTAGTAGCTACTTGCGCTAGTAGGTGTCATTGTGTTGAGGCAGATACAAACTGTGACTGTAGAAATTTGAAAGATAATAAGTAATGTTAATAGTGTGAAAGTTCATAATTTTCTTGGCTTTTGATGACTAGTATCTCAGCTTATGATAGTGTGTGAAGCAATGATGCGATTGATACTTTCCTCTATCTAAAGTAGAGAAAAGTGACTACTGCGAGAACTGTCATGTAAATTATTTATTCACACTTGCATTGTAAGTTGTAACATGTCTCGCATTATCTTATCACTGATGATAATTTATTAGGTAAATAATGACAAAATTTCACACACAATATTGTATATTTTTTTGAAATTATCGCCGCTGTTTCGGGTGCGTTCACACTGCCTGGACTCGACTCAATACTTGCTCCAGTAGCTGGTTTCATGTCTGCAGACAAATCACATTTTTACCTGTTAATGTTAGTTTTATTTTAAAATCATTTAGGTAGACGCTTCACACCAATAATTATAATCAACGGTCATAACATAATTTTAAACCCTTGAGAAGTGCACTCAAGTTTGTCTATACAACATCAAGGAACCACAGACAATGACACACACATAACAATCTCCGCAAAACTATAAAGATTTTTATCTCAATTCGCTACCGTGTACAGAAATAAAAATCCCGGAATATTCTTACCGTAAGCTTTTACAGTTTGTTATAAAATAAAATAAAAAATAAAACGCCGACCTCTAATTAGGCAGTTACCGACTCTTTGATACAAATTCTGTAGTCGTTATATAAATAAAAAGGTTTTTTTTTTTCGCCTTTTATCTCCGTTTATCTTTAGGGACGGGTCTAAGATATTGAGGGAACATGGACGTATAAATTTGAGGTTTTAGATGATTGTGATTTTTTTTTGTATTCAGAGTTATTTTGGTATTCAAAAGCGTTGTCAATCAATCACTGTTTTTGAACAGAAATTCGACTTATCGTGTTTAGCAATTGGTGAGTGTAATGAAAATTGCCAAATCCTTTCTTCGACTCCTAAAATTTATCGTTTAACTTACGAAGTGATAATTGTTAAAATGCTAAAGGGATTTAAATGAGGTCTCAAAAACTGCCATCCCTTGATGGGGTTTATAAAGCTATCATCTTCCTAGCCTTTTCCCAACTATGTTAGGGTCAGCTTCCAGGCTACCCGATGCAGCTGAATACCAGTATTTTACATGTAGCGACTGCTTATCTGGCTTTCACCAGTAACTGGGTAATACGATACCCCTTGGTAAGAATGGCTGTCAGATTTTCGGGCTTCTGACGACCCGTAACAACTGTCAAAGATGCACAAATGACAGCCGGGATCAACGGTTTTACGTGCTTTCCGAGGCACGGAGAAGTCGGTATGTAAAGATGGTCACCCGTCCACGGCCAACCCCGGCCAGCGTAGCTTAACCTGGTGGATCGACCTGTGCGGCTGTTAGTACGTAGCCACGAATTCCTCTCGAACTTAAGTTAATTATAATTAGTAACAATAATTTGGAATGGAGAATGGATTTTGACATTGAGCGTGATGAAATAGCTAAGTGTCTTACTTGTGAGATATTTTCTAACAGAATGACACTAGTGCCCTTACTTTCAAATTACTTAAACACTAATTATTACCACGCATTGTTTCGCAAAAAGCTTATTAACGGATTAATTTTTAATGTCCATCCTTATGACTTCCCACCGCATTTATAATCTGGCGCTATAAAAAATGTTATTAAAAACTCGCCAAAAAGTATAATCATTGTTGCATTTTTGTAATAAAAATAAAATTGGGAATTTTAATCTTATGCAGTTCCGTAACAGAATTGCTCGGCAGATAAAACGCGGCGCGGTCTACTGCGGCATGTTCTGCTAAATAAAATAAATAAGATACGAGTATTCTGTGTTTATTATCACACGTTTTCTTTTGTCGCCAGGCTGTGTCATTATTTTTAGTAGGCATTACGATTCAGCGCTGTGTTTGTAGTGTGTTGCAAGAAGCGACTCAAGACCGATTACCATCATGCTAGTAGATATAAACTACGATAGCATGGTCCGCCCCTCCAAAATTCAAAACGTTTGAAAGTATTTGTGAAAGTAATTACAAAGCAAGTAAGTTTCTCAATAGCATTTTAAGCTAAGTCAAAGGCCCATGGGCAGCCTAGAAACTCTGACACCAGGTTAGTCACTAACCACACGAAGTAGAAGAAGAAGAAGTACAAAGCGCCACCAAGACTCACAACGCATGTTGCGGCCCGCTACTGAAGGCGAATACTTACAACTACATACACACTCTCGTTAGGATGTGACTAAAAACTTAGAAACAGTAATTTGGAGGTGCGCGCCATGTTATCGTAGTTTATCCCTACTGTCAGTCTCTTTAGGCAAACGCGAAATAATCTGAAAATCGAAAATCTTCAGAATTAAATTATAATTTGATGTATAGTCGTAGACCACACTAAAAATCTATGGATACCAAAATTCCTTGCACTCTTACGACAAAATAAAGTCTGGCTTAACAACTGTCCGTACAATCAGATTTACTAAATCTTCAACATTTACATAACTTACTGGACCCGAAAATATTTATTTTATTAGTCGCAATTAAAACCAGCTTATTGAATCGTACACTCGCGGCAATGTTAATTGGCCGTTATCGCTCACGCCATCTTGGACTTTTTTCGAAATTCGAAGATTTTCTTTTTTTTTTCTCGTAAACCTAGTTGTTTATTAGGGTCGATTGACATTGTGTTGATAATATCTTTGCGATTTTTTTTGTATCTTTCGTTATTTACGATATCTAAGGGGCACGTTCGTAAGTCCGGGATCGTAAGGCGCCTGTTGGGTTTATCTTATCGGTTAGAGGATGTATCCGGAACCCGAGTTGCGGTGGGCTCTTATTTTTTTATTTTGAAAGCCAACTTTGTTTTCCACTGTTGGGGTTAGACCCTGCCCTTTTTCCCCCGTACCTCTCATCTTTGTCTTATTCTGGTCAAATCTGTCCTGCAAACTACTTACTGTCTTCAAATATTAGATAGCAGATATTTTATGGTCATATTCATTTTTTTTAAGTTAGAATTAAGGATTTACATAATATGACAATACTCAGCATGTTTTTACCCGAAGATTGACGCGATTCTTAGAAAAAGGAGTCTGGAGGAGAAAACGAATCGGTTACAATACAAATACAATACTATATTGTGTGCAAAGCTAGTACTGGAGCAAGTACACTCGCTCATTCAAACGCCTCACAGTAATGCCACTGTGTAACTCAGTGCAGGCGGTCAACGCGGCGTGATGTATGTAGGCAGAGCAATCTTACTACAGTTATGTGGTACGCTTAGCCACTGAATTTCAGGAATGCTTTACCGCTGTACTGTCTACATTGGTGGTAGTGAACCTACGTGTTCCACGCGCGCCTCAAAGAGATGTAAGCATATGAAGCCGCCTGCCGGGTAAGCGGGATTGTCCGAAAGGGTTACCGCTACCCCGGAACATAAAGGGCTAAGGAAG
This sequence comes from Hyppa rectilinea, assembly GCA_951799385.1. Taxonomy (NCBI): domain Eukaryota; kingdom Metazoa; phylum Arthropoda; class Insecta; order Lepidoptera; family Noctuidae; genus Hyppa; species Hyppa rectilinea. The sequence goes on along the minus strand of OX637324.1, from coordinate 1,196,913 downwards.
GAACATGGATGAGTTTTAGTCAGTAAGAGTCTGACACTCCTTTCCGCTCCACACAGAGCGGGAGGAGTTTTTTGATTATTTCCCACCTTAAAAAAAAAGGGGTAGTGAACCTCTACACATCTATTTTGCCATTTTTTCGCATTAAATATTGAATGTGGCCATGACGTGACAACCAACAATCTTGTATTAGTGAGTACTGAAAAAAATACAATAATACCTTTTTTATTTTACAGTAATATTAACGATTAACAGTTTTAATTATCACTTGCTTAAAAATCGGTGAAGGAAAACATCGTGAGGAAACCAGCATGTCTGAGAGATATTTCTCAACAGCATGTGAAGCTAAGTCAGAGGCCCATGGGCAGCTTAAAAACTCTGACACCAGGTTAGTCACTAACCACACGAAAAAGAAGAAAGAAGAAGAGAGTTTTAGTTTATTTTTATGAAAAAACTAAATAATTTGTGCCACTTGTGCTGTTGCAAACTAGAGGACTAAGGTACACACGCTAGCACAGCAAGCTATCCCAAATTGTCAAATTTTCCCATTTGAAAACCAACACTATGTTTTTTGTAATAAAGTTTAAAAACTATCAAAGAAATGTGACTGATTGGGGTAACTCGATGTGCTGGCCTCTGTACTTAATTTCTTGTAATGTTGTCGTGCCCAAAATATGTTGTGACGTGCCATTGGTTCGCCATCCCTGGTCTACATGATGAAATTGTAAAAATTTAGAAAAAATTACAGTTTTTTTCTGGATTTGTGCCCAGTCGATGGCAATTGGCTCGTCCCTTATTACATGGGACTTAAACATGACTGGCCGAATGTTGGTGTACCTACTACAGGTACAGAGGCCAGCACATAAAGTTACCACAATCTGTCAAATTTCTTTGATAGTATTTCAACTTTATTGCAAAGACATAAGGTTTATTTTTAATTGAGAAAAATTGACAGTTAGGGATAGCTTGATGTGCTGGCGTCTGTACATCTCTGCCTGTCCCCTCAGAGAAATGAGTTATGGTTTTTTTTTCTAGATTTTCCACATAGTCATGGCATCAATCTAGAAAAGAAACCAGCCGTTCGTTTCTGTAATAACGAGAAAACATAATTTTCTTACGTTTTGAAATCTACGAGTAACTTTTATAGATATTTAAATACCCTATGTTTTTAGGACAATCTAGGATTACAAGCTAAAAATGAATAAACAACAAAAGTTCATACAATCAAAAGCCTTGTTTCTAGTTGATGTTACGGGCGACTAGAATCAATTCTATTTCTTGTTCATTTTTGACGTTCAAAAGTGCCTTTCTTGTGCCTATTTGAAATAAATGTTTTGACTTTGACTTTGTTATTTTCATTACCAAAAATATAACTGTTGCACTACGATAGTCATAAAAAATTTAAAAATTCTTTGTCATATTTGTTTACATGTTCGGAAACTAACTTGCGAACACAGATTAGTAGTATTCTTTTCTAATTCTTTACATTTCCCTCAACAGGAACAAGACATCATGGTCCTGGCGAGACAGGCGAGCGACTGTCTGTCAATAGCACTCGACTCCGTGCTCTGTTCCACTCGCTACTACGAAGAACGTCAGGATATGAGCACTGAGGAGGTGGAACTACTCACCGCTCTTCGGGCTAGAGCACACACGCTCATCAGGTGAGAGGGAGATAGATGATAGTGCAACTCTCATTAAGTAACGTGATAGAGGGAGATAGATAGTGACTTATGAAGTACGTCCTTAAAACGTACAGTTTTTTTTACGGTCTGTATGTGTCGTGATTGCTTAGAATGGTTAGCTTTATTTCAGAATTAGTGTATCCGGAATGTCGACGTAATCTTAAAGAAAAAGAAAAAAAATTACGTTTATTTGCGGCAAATATGACGCAGTATACAAAAAAACTAGCAACAATGAAACAAGATGTAACAGAATGATAAAGAAAGTCATCTTTGTTATAAAAAAATCATAGACTACAACCCTTTTGAAAGTCACCACATAAAACCTTTAAAACCCAAATATCCAAAGGATTTTTGAAACCTGTCAGTGAACCCACTGACAGGTTTCAAAAATTCTTTTTACTATTTCATTTCGCTATGCAAACAAACTAAAAAAAAAACATTTTCCCTGCATTTCCCATCACAAAAGTAAACACTCGAACTAGTTTATTTCTTCGCATCAAAAATAATAAAAACCGTACCCACTCCGAGCAGTGCCCTCTGCCAAATTACAGGGGAGGCGGGAACGCATTAGACAAATTAGATTATGCACTAGTAAATGGATAGAGCGATCTTGAACTAAGTATGCCATAATGGTAGAGGTGTTTTTAGCTATGGTGGGCTTAGGAGATTCATCATCTGCCTAGCCTTTTCCCAACTATGTTGGGGTCGGCTTCCAGTCTAACTGGATGCAGCTGTATACCAGTATTTTAGATGGAGCGACTGCCTATCTGACCTCCACAACTAAGTAACTGGGCAATACCCTTGGTAAGACTGGCCGTGGGGTTAGGAGATTTTGGGTGTGTATTTTGAGGTCGCCCGCGTCATGTTGAAAATATCTTCATACACACTTCCATACTCTATTTCCTTTACGCGAGGAGTTCTAAAGTTCTATCTTAGCTGACGTCTCTTTCTCATAATCTACTTCGGTGCCAAATTTCATTTTCCTCAGACCATTCGTTTTAGAGATTTCTTAATTTATCAGTGAGTAAATTTATGAGTGATAAATTATAAAAAGATAATTATTTTATGGTAATTCAACATAACTTAGCATAAGGTAGTAAACTTTTGGCCAACCCTTCGGAGATACGAGGCGTGATGTTATTTTATTCTGTGTGTTCACATCACACAAATACTTTTTATAATACTAGAATCATTAAATCCGCCACCAATACAAAAGTAATCCCATCAACAAAAGTTTTAACTTATATTTTCTTTTATGCGTTTGGTTAGTGACTATCCTGGTGACAGTGTTTTTATGCTGCCCATGGGCCTCTGACTTAGCTTCACACGCTGGGAAATATCTCTCAAGTTTGCCGGTTTCCTGACGATGTTTTCCTTCACCGTGAAGAAAAACTTCGCAAGTGATAATTATACAATACACACAATTAATTCATTAATTTACGTGGACCTCAAACATAACTGGCGAAATGGACCTACTACAGGTAGACCCTTTCTGGATTACAGGCGTGATGTTATGTTCTTAATTTAAAAAAAATATGAATGTCTAGGTTACTTTGACAAGATGACGGAAATCAAGCAGTTACCACTTTTGTAAAAAGCACCACCTGTCAACAAACATTTGCCCACACATTTGTTCACATATTGCCACCAGACATTCTGTCCCTGTCCGGAGTAATTCACCAGAAGCTTTAATAAGTTAAAAGGCCGACACGTCACAATACGAACAATGAGCCTGCACTGACGTACTCTCTGTAATGTTGGCGTCAACGAGGGAAGTCGGGGTGCGTTTGTTGTTTATTTTAATTAAATGCGATGGTTTTTGAATTGGTTCATCTTTCACAACTAGCGTGAGGTACACTAGCTGTCAGGGATTTGTGCCGCCTATTTGGCGCAGTCGTGAGGCACACACTACTGTTTAAGGCGCTTCCCCGAGTAAATCGCAACGGTAGCTGTTTTTTGTGCAGTTTTTCGAAGCCAACTTCTTTATCCATCATCCAATCATTTATTCAAACTAGCCTGATAATCAAAGAAGGTCAAAGTTACTTAAGACAGTCCCCCAAAAACGCCCACCCCTTACCACTTGCTAGTGCTTTAGCTGGGAAGAAGAAATGGCGCCATAAACTCCCCAGCACAGCTGTTTGTTCAGTTGGAAGAACTTGATTCTACACATTTATCGTATGAGAAACCGTCGAAAGAAAGAATATTATTTATTTGGTACACTACAAAATACAAGGAACATGTTTGTATCATTTTTACAAAACCTGTCAAACCGCAATTTGTCTTTCTAGTTTAAAAGTTATCAGAAGCTATAGTTGCCCGAAATGTAAATCTTTGTAAAAAAAATTGCTTAGTCTAAATTCTAGGGTATTTATTTTTTTACACATGCACCGGTTTAACGCCTTCACAACTTCCTCTTTCTCGCATGAGGTCGAAGCATTATGCTGAGCGATAGCCGTTTTGCGCTGATGTGACGCATATTTCCCTACAACTTGTTTTTTTTTTTGTTGCCGCAAATAAACGTATTTTCTTGCTTTCTTTCAAGTTTGAAATATCGGTGCTAAGACGAGAAAGATCGCTTTAAAAGAATATAATTTACTGACATCGATTGCGAGAAGTTCCACCAAAAACCACTCCATTCATCCATACTTTAATTAAACACTACCGTCATATAATACACTTGACCTGTCTACAACAGAACAGCGCAGTGCCTTCCAACAATAGCGCATGGCACTCCATTGTGTCCATATGTGCCACGAATTCACTTGCTTTCTCCGTATTAAGTATGGCGCCACAGAGTAGGGATGTGGAAGATAGTTCACAGATAGCGTTGTTAGTCCCTCGGTAGGTTTTTATACATACTTCTTAAGCATTTTTTTTAAGGATGGGAAACCATCAAATGACTCTTCCCGGTGTGGGTGGAGCGGAAGGGGAGTGTCAGACTCCTACTGACCAAATCCCATCCATGTTCCTTACTTAGCCCTTTGTGTTTCGGGACAGCGATAATCCTTTCGGACAATCCCGCTGATCAATACTTCTTAGGTATGGTTATGATATTTATACAAAAAATGTTTTGTAGTTGTAGAAATTGTTTTCCTTGATTTTATTTTTTGTATCTCACATTTTCTGTGTCGAAGTTACAGAGTCATTTCGTTCTTGCGTGTCAAAAATTGTATGCGTGTGCGTTCATGCTTTTGCCCGTGATTTTGCTGTAATGTAATGCTTTATCTCTCTTCTATACAATATCAATTTCGTAATTAATATTGTTATGTTTATTTTCTAATAAGTACATCATATTACTGTTTTACTATTAAACTTTAATGCAAAACAACTCCAGGCGGGACAAACCGCCTGGAGTTGTTTTGTTTCGGCAAACTATAAAAAAAAAGTGTGATTGAATTTTGGTGGTTGAACACATTTGGTTTTTTTTATCGACAGTAGGTTCAGTATGTATATTATATCTGTATGCTATAATCAGTTTAAATATCACACGATACTCAAAGGAAGGCCTCAGCTGGCTTTCGCAAACGACCACAGATCATATCAGATCTCCAACATAATTAAATTAAACAAAAATTACCGCCACGTGCGCTCTGTCACGACACCCTACTCTGTGGCGGTAGGGTGCGACATCGATACTCGGTGGATTACAGACGATTATCGATTCAATCGGATACCGACACTGTTAGGGTTGCAAGATGCAATAAATTAGCGGTTTTTGTTGCCATATGTGAGGATTGATAACGTTTATTTGGTGTATTGTTATTTTGTTCTGTGTTCTTTGGGATTAATTGTCGTTTTTAGTTACATACAGCAGGTTAATCATCACTTCTCCTAGCATGGTGTGAATGATTAAAATGAAAATGAAAATTAAAATGAATGAAAAATAGCTCTAACCATCATATCTGCCTAGCTTTTTCCCAAATATGTTGGGGTCGGCTTCCAGTCTTAACCGGATGCAGCTGAATACCAGTATTTTACATAGAGAGACTGCCTATCTGACTTCCACGACCCAGTAACTGGGCAATACGATACCCCTTGGTAGACTGGCTGTCAGATTTTCGAGCTTCTGACGACCCGTGACGGCCGTGACGACTGTCAAAGATGCTCAAATGACAGCCAACGGCTTAACGTGCTTTCCGAGGCACGTAGGAGTCTCGTTATGTAATGATGGTCACCCATCCACGGCCAACCCCGGCAAGGGTAGCTTAACCTGATGGATCAACCTTTGCGGCTGTTAGTACTTAGCCACGAGCTTGTCTACAATAAAAATAGCTCTATCCATCACGCGTTATTCGGTAACAATAATGCTTATGATGTATCATATTTTTCTTTTGGTTTGACTTACACTACACGGTGATTTTTAATTCACTATTAACCTTTCAGTATATCAGAGTGCTTATGATTGTAAAAAACTTTCACTATGGGACCAACTACGAAATGACAAAAAATTATACAGCTGCTTCATACATTTTTATCAAGTAAAAATTGCGTTTTTGTATGAAAAGCCGATTTTTTTTCGATATTTCAGAGTTGGTCTCTTAGTAAAAGTTGCACATAATTATGGGTACTTTCACACCCTGAAAGGATAACAGTGAATTAAAAATCACCATTTATATTACCTAATATTAACGAGGCCAGAAGACCGATGGGGTCCACTGGTTAAAAACATTCTTCAAAGCAACTCAAACCCTCAACACCATATTCGATACCTACACTTACCTACAACATTGCCAACCCTATAAAAGGGTTTCCCCGTTCAATGAAGGAGCTACTCGTTACAAGTATCGAGAACCGCTGTAAGTGAACAGAATCGAATTAAACTCTTCAGAGTACTCGATAACGTTGTTATGTTCTTCATTGGAATGCTGAGATTTTGATTTGACGCTGATGGTGCCTTTTTGATTTTTAATGGACCTGTTTTTAGGGTGGAATAGGGATGATGTCTAAATAAAAAAAAAGAAACGGTAAAAAAATATTAGACAAGTATTTTTCGCTCTATCATATTAATAAAAAATCACTGAGATAGAACGCATTAAAGTTTGGGAGTGTGGGCTCGCTACGTCACAAGTAAGTATAAAAATTTCATACTACGTCATGCCACATTTTAGCTCAATATATTGACGTAAATTTTGGATAACGTAAAAAAAATACGTGTCCAATATTTTTTAATAATCCAGCTTATGGAGTAAAAATAAAAATTTGGTCATCATTCTTATTGGAGTGCGAGTGGGATATTGATTCGTGTTGCAATGAGGATTTTGAGAGTTGAAAATATGTCAATAATTATAACCTCCACCCACTCTTTTGTCAGACTATATATTTTTGAGAGAATGAGAAAATCATTCACGAAAGAACTCAGCTACGAATTATAAACAGCTTAACAAAACTTGAAAAACTAATAAATAGTGCCGAAGCTATAGACGTAGCCTGAAAAATTTCGTTAGTCAGATGCCATAGTGGAAATTTTCTTTACGACTGCCCTAATGGTGTAACTCAAACTCAAAGCTTTTATCTATACATATAATAAAACAGTAAAAAAACTGTGTCTGTACATTGAATTTATTAAAAAAATAATAATTGAGGGGGGTTTAGAAACAGTAATAGAGCACGAATCCAAAAAAAAAAAATTGTCTGTTTGTCTGTTTGTCTGTTTGTCTGTTTGTCTGTATGTCTGTTTGTCTGTTTGTCTGTTTGTCTGTTTGTTTGTACACGCTAATCTTCGGAACTACTGGACGGATTGGAATGTTTTTTTTTTGTTGTATAGGTATTAAGTCTGGGCAACATATAGGCTATAATTTATCTTGGAAACTTGAACACCTGATGCAGAACCGCAACAGACCAGCTAAACTATAAGAGATACAAAAATGATACCTTAGCAAAAATTGTTCCACGTGATGAGCATTTTTTGCTGAGAGAATAAATTTGAAGATCTGGAACACCTGATGTGGAACTCCAAGAGCCCGGCTACACTATAACATATATAGGAATGACGTCTTAGAGAAAGTTGTGCGGTCTGATGGGTATTTCCTGTTGACTTATAAAAATCGAAGATCTGGAACACCTGTTGTGGAACTCCAAGAGCCTAGCTACACCATAACACATATACGAATGACGTCTTAGCAAAAGTTGTGCGGTCTGATGGGTATTTCCTGTTGACTTATAAAAATCGAAGATCTGGAACACCTGTTGTGGAACTCCAAGAGCCTAGCTACACCATAACACATATAGGAATGACGTCTTTGCAAAAGTTGTTCGGTCTGATGGGCATTTCCTGTTGACTTATAAAAATCGAAGATCTGGAACACCTGTTGTGGAACTCCAAGAGCCTAGCTACACCATAACATATATAGGAATGACGTCTTAGAGAAAGTTGTGCGGTCTGATGGGTATTTCCTGTTGACTTATAAAAATCGAAGATCTGGAACACCTGTTGTGGAACTCCAAGAGCCTAGCTACACCATAACACATATACGAATGACGTCTTTGCAAAAGTTGTTTGGTCTGATGGGCATTTCCTGTTGACTTATAAAAATCGAAGATCTGGAACACCTGTTGTGGAACTCCAAGAGCCTAGCTACACCATAACACATATAGGAATGACGTCTTTGCAAAAGTTGTTCGGTCTGATGGGCATTTCCTGTTGACTTATAAAAATCGAAGATCTGGAACACCTGTTGTGGAACTCCAAGAGCCTAGCTACACCATAACATATATAGGAATGACGTCTTAGAGAAAGTTGTGCGGTCTGATGGGTATTTCCTGTTGACTTATAAAAATCGAAGATCTGGAACACCTGTTGTGGAACTCCAAGAGCCTAGCTACACCATAACACATATACGAATGACGTCTTTGCAAAAGTTGTTTGGTCTGATGGGCATTTCCTGTTGACTTATAAAAATCGAAGATCTGGAACACCTGTTGTGGAACTCCAAGAGCCTAGCTACACCATAACACATATAGGAATGACGTCTTAGCAAAAGTTGTTCGGTCTGATGGGCTTTTCCTGTTGACTTATAATAATCGAAGATCTGGAACACCTGTTGTGGAACTCCAAGAGCCTAGCTACACCATAACACATATAGGAATGACGTCTTTGCAAAAGTTGTGCGGTCTGATGGGTATTTCCTGTTGACTTATAAAAATCGAAGATCTGGAACACCTGTTGTGGAACTCCAAGAGCCTAGCTACACCATAACACATATAGGAATGACGTCTTTGCAAAAGTTGTTCGGTCTGATGGGCATTTCCTGTTGACTTATAAAAATCGAAGATCTGGAACACCTGTTGTGGAACTCCAAGAGCCTAGCTACACCATAACACATATAGGAATGACGTCTTTGCAAAAGTTGTTCGGTCTGATGGGCATTTCCTGTTGACTTATAAAAATCGAAGATCTGGAACACCTGTTGTGGAACTCCAAGAGCCTAGCTATACCATAACACATATAGGAATGACGTCTTAGCAAAAGTTGTTCGGTCTGATGGGCTTTTCCTGTTGACTTATAAAAATCGAAGATCTGGAACACCTGTTGTGGAACTCCAAGAGCCTAGCTACACCATAACACATATAGGAATGACGTCTTACCAAAAGTTGTTCGGTCTGATGGGCATTTCCTTTTGACTTATAAAAATCAAAGATGTGGAACACCTGTTGTGGAAATCAAAGCTATCACTAATTTTACTGTGTAATTAAAAAATAACATAAACTGGGAGTACCTGCACGCGGTGAAGGCGGTAACAGTTTAGGACCGATTTTCGATGACGATGGTATATCATTGAAAATTTGACTCTACTGGCCAAAAGTCCTATTTATTTTTTTATTTTATCGTATGAATATGCCTTCGGGCTTTTGTTGTTTGAGTGTTTAATTTCCTTTTCCATTTATCTTCTCATTTTAATTTAGATTTTTATTGATCAGGTATCTTCACAATAAAACTATGACCATGCCTAAAAAGAGGTCAAATCTTTCTCAATGAGCTAAAAGATTGAGGATCATAAGATCCCAAGAATTACCAAAGAGCGTCAGGAGAGACTTGATGCTGTTTGAGAACATTAGGATGCAAGTCGCTCCGTGGAAACCTCTTCGGGTCGCGAAGCACGCCTGCGTTCTCAGCGTATTCATTATGTCTCAAGAGACCAGTGAAGAATATGATGCGCGACTGACTGATCGTGAACGTCATGAATTGTCTCGCGAGTCAGAGACGTTCACGGAAAGAGAATTACGCTTGAGTTCCAAGCGTATCTACGCATCGACTTCTAGGTCTCTAGAGACAAGTGGGGCACGTGATGTGCGACTGACCGCTGATAGTGAACGTCATGTATTGTCTCGCGAGTCGGAGACGTTCACGGATAGAGAATTGTGCTTGAATTCCAACCGTATCTACGCATTGACTTCTAGGTCTCTAGAGACAAGTGGGGAATATAATAATGCGGTTACCAAAATGAAAACGATGACAAATGGACTGTATGTTTTGGTGGTTGTTGGAATGATATAAAACTAAAGCTCAGTGTGATAAAAGATTTAAATGTGAAAAATGATAAAAAATAACATAAATGGCGACCCCGTTGTCGCTGGCATAAGCAACAGGGTCCGCGTACGAAGTCGCGGGCAGAAGCTAGTTTCAAATAAACCAATTACAGGCACTTTTGAATTGTCATAGGGTCAGTATCGGTATCTAATCAAATGGATTTAAAGAATCCCACCCTATTTATTGGGCATCCAGATTAGTATAGTCCAAATCACTTAAAGATTGTATAATTCAAAAGTACTGTTACTATTTTCAGTCCCACTGAATACCTATTAATAACATTTTGACCCAGTTCTCTCAAATTGAACATTCAATTAACTAACATAACGCCTAAATTCAAAAGCCAAGGCTAAACCACTCATTATAATTACTTCTCAAATTAATTTGACGACAGTTTGCAAAGAGAACACTCTCCAATCTGGCTATCTGCCAATAAGCTGCTTTGTAATTAGACAGCATGTCGCCTACGACCAATCGCTGAGCTCCGCCCACCAATTGGTATTAAAAAGTCGCCTTGTTAAGTAAATGAACACAGCCCCGTACCCCGTGGTGTTAGGTTGTGGGGGCTGTGATAGCGGATTCTTGAGTGGAGCGGGAAACTATTTGAATAGTTTATCTACACTTAGGGCTGAATTTTCAATAGTCACATAACTTTTATCTGAAGAATAAATATTGCAAATTGACAGCTTAGTATGGAAAAATGACAAACTGTCTATTCTTCAGATATGACTATTGAAAAATCAGCCCTTAATGTTTTACTCGTATTCTTGCAAATAAATAATATTCTATTCTATATGGCTTCCCCGATATAGAATAGAATATAATCATCTTAAATGTTTTTTCTTATCTTTGTTGGAGATGGTACCTAAAATTTGTTCGCAAGTTTGTATGTAGGGAATATCTTTGGAATTACTGATCCGATTCGGAAATTTATTCAGTAATGGAAAGCTAAATTATGCCTGAGTATCATTTTAAAGAAAAATCCACGCGGAAAGTCGGAAAACTCGTTGGCGAAGTGCTAGTAAATAATAATATTAAATATCCCAGATATATTTGCAACTCGCTCGCAGTGAAACCACGCCATATGTCCTATAATTTCACAGGGACATTTTTAATTTATTAAAATGGAGCCCGATGATTATTTGATATTTCGAAGTCAATATTTATTTTTTATTAGCGTCCGTTCTGTTTGCATCTGGACGTCGAGTGTTTGTCCTGGCTGATTGTTTTCGTGGAATATATATATGAGGTGCTTATGTACTCCTGGTATGGATGAAGAATTTATTTGATTAGATTTGTAACCTTTCATAGACTACCAAAATAGGCTTATTACTCAAATTGTGTTTTGCTGTCTTGTTTTTTTGACATTAAATTGACAAGGATCGATGGGTAGGTAGGTATTTCTATGTATAAACTGGTTCAAGTAATCTGCCTAGCCTTTTCACAACTATGTTGGCGTCAGCTTCCAGATTAACTGGATGCAGATAAATATCAGTATTTTATATGGAGTGACTTCCTATCTGATTTTCACAACCCAGTTACTGGGTAACACGAGTCACGACCCCCTTAATAAACTGGTTGTCAGACTTTTTTTGGGTTTCTGACTATCCAACTACTCGATCAGGTGAGGGAGAAGAAAAGAGGTGTACCAAAGATCGATGATTGTGACAATGATTGTGATGATGATTGTGACAATGATTGTGATGATGATTGTGACAATGATTGTGATGATGATTGTGACAATGATTGTGACAATGATTGTGATGATGATTGACGATGGTGTACCAAAGCATTGATGGTGTAAAAGATGATATGGCAAGGAAGGAAGTAAACGGTGCTTGCTACTGATAGAGATGGCTGTTGAAGACGTCATGCTACCTTTGCGCATCCACCTCAAGTTACACAAGTCTTTTGTTGCAATATAGTGGGTGTTTTAGATGTCCGTGGCATCACAGCAGGCCAATTACAATACCAAGGCTGCGGTATTATTATTTTTTAAATATCATAGCATTATGCTGATATAGTAGCCTTTTTGGCCTTGCACAGGACTTTTTTCTATATAAAATATTTTTTTTTCTCCTTATTTTATATTGTTTAATATTTCATAGTTTTTATTTTCTGTACGTGTCCCATATATATTTTTGTGTCAAATCTCTCGTAAAAGAAAGTCCTATAGAACATCTGCGAATGGCCGTCCATCCAACCAACTGTCACATCCTACAACTCAATACTGAGAACAATATTTATTCAATAACGCGAAGGGGTCCCCTGCACCCCCTTCTTAATGTTGGGGTCGCATTCAATTTGTGTGTTGTCAATGATGCGCGCTCGATTTAATGGCAGGTGACGTTTATAGTTTGTGTTTATGCCCCCTGGCTTGTAATGGATGGGTAGTTGGTAGTAAGCGCATTGGGACTATAATCATGGGTTTTGGTACCTACTTATGTTTTGATTTGGTTTTGTTTTTAGTTTTTTTTAGGTCTTGTTTTCGTGTCGATGGTACTCTTTCTCGATGTGTGGGAAAGCCTTCTTGCGGTTTAAAATGGATTGAAATTAAAAAGAAAGAAAAATATTTTATTTCGGAAACGCACAGCAAATACAAACAGATAAAAGTAATGACAAATAGGTAAGTAAAACAAAACAGGATGTATAAAAAAAGGCCTGTGCGAGGCCAAAAAGGCTTCTATCTCAGCATTATGCGATATTAAAAAAAATACCACAGCGCTGGTATTCTTCATAATTACGTTTTCTTGTTAAATTTGTGTTCTCTTCTTCTGTTTCGTGTGGTTAGTGACTAGCCTGGTTTCAGTTTTTAAGCCGCCTGTTGAAAAATATCCCTGACATACTGGTTTCCTCACGATGTTTTCCTTCACCTTAGTTATACAATACGCACATGAATCTGTAAAATCAGAGCAGACGTGCGTGCCTTGGGCTCGAACTCGAGACCCATGACTTGGCAGTCCGACGGCCACACCACTTGGCTATCACTGTTCTCTTTATATATTTCTTTCTCTTCTTTCGTTTGTTTTTTCCTTCTGTCTTTTGTTTATAATTTTTCTTGCACTTATTTCCTGTCCATTATCTTGCTCTATCGCTGCGCTATCACCGCCAACTCTCCCCACAGTAGCGCTTCATACAACCGTTACATCTGTACCGCTCGGCGCTTGTTCAACATTATTATCTGTGCCCATTGTCCGTATGTCACATACTGTCTATTAAACTGTAATTCTGAGAGGGCAGAGGGCTGTTTAACATGTACCGTGTTTTAAAACACGTTTTGTAATTTTTTGATTGATTGGTCGTCTGTTTTGAATAATATTTTATTACAGTAGGTACAATATAAAAATTGACTCCGAAACGTTTATCAAAATTCTACTTTATCATCACAGCCTATAGCAGTCCACTGTTGGACATGTGCGTCTCCAGTTGCACGTCATTTAGCTCGATTCTTGATTCGAAAAATACTACTTACCTATTAAAAGTGTTTAGTTTTGTATTTTTAGTAAAAAGAGGGCAAGAGGAAGTGACTCTTCTGATATTATTTTACTCCGCACTCCAGAGGTTTGTGGACCGATATGAAAATTTTCTTTTCTAAAATGTTTGTAATAATCCGAATTAGACTTTTTTTGGCAATAAATATTTTAAATGTTGCCCGGAATGTCAGAAAATGTAGGCTAAACCGAACTTTACTATGAACTTAAAACCATGGGACAGAAAAACGGGTCAACAGTAAATAAAAAAGCCTGACCCTGCTCCCGACACCAAAGGACCACTATTTTTATATATAATTTTTTAATAAATATTTTTTTACTTTAAAATATTTAAAAAGATCGCTGGAGGTTTCACCTTGGATCCAAACTAGGCCTGTAACCTTGGGTACCAATGCTAAGAACTATCGATCATATAAAAAAAAGAGTTTCACTTTAGTCCCACAAATGTATACTGGGTAATCCGTCACAAAAGACACCTCTATTATCAACAACCATTGCGGTTGCCCACAAAATAATTACCGCGTCATATCTCACATAACTTAATGCAATTATACAAATTCACATAATTTTCTGACACGTGCCCGACCGATAACTAAAATTATTTGTTATTACCGCTTTTAATCCACCTTTTTAAAGCAATACCAACCTTATGTTAACAACAAATAAGAGTCTTGTGAAAGGTAAATGTTAAAATTGTCTAAATACATATGTAACCACATTAAATTCGCCATAACATTGAAAAATAATCCTTATGTCATTCACAATAAGGTTGTCGTTAAGTGCAAATATAAAATTGTTCAAAATGCATCGGCACGTGTTTCAGTGACAATGTTTGCTCTAGGGATTGGACCGGGAATCGAACCTGTGACCCAGGAGGATAGACACGCGACTGATGTAGTGTGTGACTGTTGTGCTAGTATGTCTTTATTTGTAAAGATGGAGGGAACAGTTTTTGTAAATATCTGGGACTGACAGAAAAAGTTTTGCAACGGTTTTGTCATGATTTATACGCGTGACGAGATAAATGTAACGACTTTCAGACGGCAATTATTCCAATTAATCCATTTAAACCAAAATTCTAAAGAGAAAAAAGCTCCTTGTGTAAGAGCTCTTAAAAAAAACCAGTATTGCAGTAGGTAATAAAAACTCAATGTAGAGTATGGGTGTTGGTGTATTTGAACTTTGTCATTGTGTAACTCGCACTACGACTTTTCCCATCGTTGCTATGTTTTATAACTTTAAAATATTTGAAAGAACTTACTTAAACATACGCCTGTAATCCTCGATAGGTAAGGCAGATATGTACAGAGGCCAGCACATCAAGTTACCACAATCTGTCAAATTTCTTTGTTAGTATTTCAACTTTATTGCAAAAAATCAAAATCAAAAGTCATTTATTCAAATTAGGCTGAAGATCAGCACTTTTTGAAGGTCAAAGTTACATAAGACAGTCCCCCAAAAACGCCCACCCTTCACCACTTCCTACTGCTTTAGCTGGGAAGAAGAAGTGGCGCAACAAACTCCCCAGCAGCACAGCTGTCTGTTTAGTTGGAAGAACTTGACTCTACACACATTTATCGCATGAGAAGTAATTAACATTACGAAACACATCACATTAAAATCAATCATTTGCCACATGTCAGCTAGCACACGTCAATATACCAATTAAAACATTAAAACTGACTGTACTCAAGCGTAAATTTAAAAAGAAAAAAAAGCCTCCAGGTAAAAGTGCGTGCCCGCTTACATGTGCAATGTTGTACTATGTCCATACATAAGACATAAGGTTCATTTTTAATTGACAAAATTTGACAGTTAGGGATAGCTTGATGTGCTGGCGTCTGTACCTATAGTACATCCACATTTTACCAGTTATATTTGAGTCCCATGTAATAGGGGGCGAGCCTATTGCCACCGGGCACTAGACAGGTTGCTACTGAGAAATGCCAAATGGAAAAACCTAACAACACATTGCCCGACCCGGGAATCGAACCCAGGATATCATGCTCAGCAGTACCGCTTTCGAACACTACACCTACGCGGCAGTCTAAAAAAAATAGTTACCTATTTAGGTCTTTGAAAGAAAATACGTTTATTTGCAAATATGACTCTAAGAAAAAACAAAAACAAGTTCGGGGAAAGTATACTTCACATCCACAAAAAACGGCATTATTTCTTACACATCCGTTTGTCTTCTTTGTATGCCATGACTTCCCTGTTTTGCACCATTATTAGCCGAAGGATCTAGACGATGTGGCACACAGTATGGGATTCTCATACGCAGCATGTCAGCATGTCTGCGAGATATTTCTCAACAGCATGTGAAGCTAAGTCAGCGGCCCATGGGCAGCATAAAATCTCTGACACCAGGTTAGTCACCATACGAAAAGAAGAAGAGTGATATGCTACCGTAAAACTTTTGTAGATCATGGGAAGTGTTTGAATCAGCATCAACCTCTTTCGGTTAGTGAGATTTTCCGAAAGGGTCATCGTTGCCCCGGAACACAAAGGGCTAAGGAAGGAACATGAATGGGTTTCAGTCAGTAAGAGTCTGATACTCCCTTGCGCTCCACCCAGAGCGGCAGGCGTCATTGGATCTTCTTCTTTTCGTGTAGTTAGTCACTAACCTAGTGTACATTTTTTTATGCTGCCCTTGGGCCTCTGACTTAGCTTCATATGCTGTTGAGAAATATCTCTCGGACATGCTGGTTTCCTGACGATGTTTTGCTTCAACGATTTTTAAGCAAGTGATAATTTATACAATAGGTACCCACATGAATCCGTAAATTTAGAGGTGCGTGCCTTGGGTTCGAAGTTCGAACTCGAGACCTAAGACTTAGCAGTCCGACGGTCACACCACTAGGCTATCACTGCTGTCAGTCATTTGATAATTCACATTCTTAAAAAAAAAAAAACATATCTCGCCTGTACTCTACAGAAAGTCTAACATTTGTCGTATTTTTCCAACATATTTTTAACACCCTCGTATAAAAACACCGACCACTTTCGCTTGATTAAGCTTTCGATCCTAATAAAATAAATGTCCTCGCAGCGCCATATGCGCAAGCGTCGCCCGTGAAATTAAATCAAAACATCAGATGAAAGAAGTGCGTTCATTATTGTCGGTACATTGCGCTGCGCCCTTTAATTGGACTTGATGCTCATGGAGCTGGTCTTTATACTAATTTCAGGGCAGAAAATGCTAAAAATCTATGGTTTCTATAAAAATATCTTTATGTTTTTATATGCAAATAAAATTTTTATTTGAAAATATTATTCTATCATAATAACTAAGTAACGAATCTATAAATTTTAAACTAAAATTAATTAAACTAGGTACTAAATTAAATGACAATGATTTGTTATTCACACGGTCAGACGTCAACGTCGACATTAATGACATTCAGCGTTGACAATGTGTTAGTCCTTCTCAATTCTAATTCACAAGCATAAACTTTAACTGTTCCGCAATTCGGTAGTCTCTATCAATTCTTCCACTTTCCTCTATATATTGCCTTCTGCGGCTAGTCATTAAAAAAAAACAATAAAATCATTGATATTAGAACTTTATACGTAGTATTTATTTTTGACGACACGGTTGGCGCAGTGGTTAAGCGATTGACTGCTGCGCACTATGTCGCGGGTTCGATTCCCGCACGGAACAAATATTTGTACGACCTGCAAGTATTTGTTACGAGTCTGGGTGTTTTTCTATCTGTAATATTATAGAATTAAAACCTATCGAAATATAAAAACATATTAAAAATAAAAATATTAAAACATGTATGTATTTACAAAAAAAAAAATGTATATATGTAGTCTATCAGCCATCTCGTTACCATAACACATGCATTAGGTTGCTTAGCTTGGGACGATATGGCGTTGTGTGAAATGTCCAAGGATATTATTATATTATATTATATTATATTATTTAAGGCTATAAAACGACAGCTTATGTATTATCAGGAATCAGGTCATAAGCAATCAAATCAAATCAAATCATTTATTCGCATAGAATGTGGGTATTTAACAAAAAGTTGGTAAAAAAAGTATATATTGGCCCGTGCACATTCTGCCTGGGTATTGGCATGCAAAATTTAACAAATTAAGTCATCAGTAATCATGACAGTAAAATGCATAATTAGCCTATAATGTTTCCACTGCTGGGACCTCCTCTCTGAGTGAGTGGGCATAGTCCACCACCCGGTGCGGGTTGGTAGATGTCACATGTCTTGGGAATTTTTGGTTCTAGGATATGCCGGTTCCTTATGATGTTTTCTTTCACCTTTTTGAGAACAGTGATGATGAAATTATTTACACAACTTAAAGCGCCTAACTGGTTTCTACAACTCGGTAAGTCGGGGTCGTAATACTGGGCCACCATTGCTCTCTAGAAGTCCTACAGATTCAAAGACTAAAATGTTCCTACTGAAATGGTCTCTTTCGTTTGGTTACCGACTAACCTGGTTCAGAGTTTTTATGCTGCCCATGGGCCTCTGACTCAGCTTCACATGCTGGTTTCCTCACGATGTTTATCCTTCATCGATTTTTAAGCAAGTGATAATTTATACAATACGCACATGAATCCGTAAAATCAGAGGTGCGTGTCTGGGGTTGGAACTCGAGACCTATGAATTGGCAGTCCGACGGTTACACCACTAAGCTATCACAGAAATAGTAATCACATTCTAAATGTCATATGCGTAGGCGTCGCCCGTGAAATTAAATCAAAACATCGGATGAAAGAAGTGCGCTCATTATTGTCGGTACATTGCGCCGCGCCCTTTAATTGGACTTGATGCTCATGGAAGCAGGTTCTTTGTGATAGTAGTAATGTGTTCAACATGTCCATTTGTCATAATACGATCAGCCTGTTACTATTTTATTTTTGATCCGGGGTGGAAAATTCTCTTGGATGTCCTCCGCTCTTGGGGCGGAGGGGTCTGTCAGACTCTTGCTGACTAAAAACCAGCGCACGACGTCATCCACATCTTAACTATCGAAATATTTACACACGAATGAAACTTAAAATATTAAATTTATAGAAAATTCTTGAATGAAGAGAAACAAAGAAAAAAAAACATTTCTTTTGCTATGACTTTCATAGCAACGTCGTCTATTACGTTCATTTATAGGGTTCCTTACCCAAAGGGTAAAACGGGACCCTGTTATGCTGTACGTTTGTTCGTCCGTCCGTCTGTCACAAGGCAGTATCTCATTAACTGCGATAGTAAGACAGTTGACATTTTCATACATGATATATTTCTATTGCCGCTATACAGATACAGAATAAAATAAATATTTAAAGGGGCTCCTATACAACAAACGTGATTTTTTTTGCCGTTTTTATAGATAAATTACGAAACCCTTCGTGCATGAGTGTGACTCTCAATTACCCGGTTTTTTATGTTCAGTCTCCTATGTGGACCTAAAGTCCACTAGGCAGAATAAACTAAACATTACACAAAAATTACAACACTAAACTCATAATCGTAAAGCGTGCCACAAATGCGGTTTCTATGTATACTCAAGGGAGTGCGTTGAAACTCATGCCGTTGTTGCTCCCAAGTGAGGAGTGTGTGACAGCGACACTGTCCAAAGGGTCGTGTCACACGGTCTTGTAGAAAAAAAATGCGAAATAATAAAAATAGAAAGGTTATTAACTGATGGGACTTTCTGTACAAAATAGTACTGTATATTTTGAGGCTTTGTTTTGAGGGTGGGAAATTATCCAATGGCTTCTCCTGCTCTGGGTGGGGCGGAAGGGTGTATCAGACTTTTACTGACTAAAACCCATCCATGTGCCGTGGTAGCGGTAACCCTTTCGGATAATCCCGCTTACATATTTTGAGGCTAGAGTGTTTTGATTTTTCTGTGAGGTTTTTTAGACAAATATGAGCCAAGATTGGTAGATTGGTTTCAGCATTGCTATTCTTAAACTCTTAAACTTTCTTTGACGCAAAGGATGTAAGGGTGAAATTGAATTTATGGGCATTTTAAAGGGTCATTTTACTGATCATTATGAAAAACTTTCACTATGAGATTAAATCTGAAATCGCGAAAAAAAATGCATGTTTATTCAATATTTCTTTTGTTAGCCAGTAGAAGTTGGTTATTATAATAGATATTGGCATTCCATCATAGAACCTCTTTCTTTTGGTAGTTGCTGTTGTCATTTGATTTGTCCAATGTTTATAAGGAACCAACCCGAGTTACTGCTTCCTCTGCCACTTGTATAGATAATATTTTTTGTAATTGTGAATACTTACATAAAGATATCTTAAATAAGTTGCCATCTGACCACAGTGGACAAACTATAACATTTTGTTCCTATATGCCCTTACAACAAATTCAAATAAGATTTAGGCCAATTACATGTACAAATTTAAACAAATTCAAAAAGTCTTTGGCCAGTAATTTATGTGTTCAGAATTTTAATAATATATCTGACCCAAGTAAGTTCTACACCGAGTTCTTTTTACTATTAAATAAGCAATTTAATGACTCTTTTCCACTAAGAACTAAAAGTATTTTCACAAAGTTTTTATTTAGCGATTGGGCGACTCCAGGTATTCGCAAAAGCAGGGCAAAACTTTTTGAACTTTATGGCCTCAAGCAACATATGAATCATACAAACTTTCATCAGTATGTTGCAAAATATTCTATAACTTTTAAAAGTGTGTGCAAAATAGCTAAAGCTCTTTATATTAGCAATAAAATAAAATCAGCTGATGATAAAATAAAAACTACCTGGCAAATAATAAATAATGAAACAGGTAGGAAAAGGCAGCGTAATACTGAGTATAATTTAGAGACTGCACATGGCCGCATCAACTCAGATATAGAAATAGCTCAGGAATTTGAAAACTTTTTTGCTAATATTCCACTCAAAACTACTGCATCATTAAATTCCTCAGCCGCGCTTTCTGCTGCCTTACTTAGAAAACATGTAAAGGCATGCCCTTTGGAATTTACATTTCAGCATACAAACCCCCAGGCTGTTATAAAAGCTTTTAAAGATCTTAAAATCAAATCAACAGAAGATCTCTGGGGAATGTCTGTAAAAGTCTGTAGTGCTATTATCGACACCATTGCGCCCTATTTAGCGTTCATATTTAATACCAGTGTGGACCAAGGAGTCTTTCCGGATCTTATGAGACACAGTAAAGTAGTGCCATTGTTCAAATCCGGTGATAGTAAAGAACCCAACAATTATAGGCCCGTTTCAATTCTGCCAGTTCTCAGTAAAGTGTTTGAAAAGTTGATGCTCAATCAAATGTTACGTCACTTTAATAAAAATTCCATCTTGCATGACCAACAGTTCGGTTTCACCAAAGGGCGTTGTACTACTGACGCTGGTGTCACCCTAATAAAGAACATTTTTAGCGCCTGGGAAGAAGCACAAGATGCCATTGGAATCTTTTGCGATCTCTCTAAGGCGTTCGATTGCGTAGAACATGAGACGCTTCTGCTGAAACTAGAGCACTATGGGATTAGAAATACAGCCCTTGATTTACTTAGATCATACCTGAAAGATAGAAAGGTTAAAGTTCAAGTAAATGGTGTGAACTCGCTGGGGTCGGAAATGACAATGGGCGTTCCTCAAGGTTTGATATTGGGTCAATTCCTCTTTTTAGTTTACATTAACGATTTACCCCAATTACTTCAAAATCAACCGAAGATGGTGTTATTTGCAGATGACACATCATTAATCTTTAAAATTGATAGACGCTCTCAAAATCTTGACGACGTGAATAACTCTATTCTTCAGGTCCAAAATTGGTTTACGGTAAATAATTTGGTACTAAATGAAAAAAAAAACCAAATGCATTAGATTTACATTACCTAATGTTAAAAGTAGCGATTGTGACATCATATTGAACGGAGAGAAGCTGGAATGTATTAAGCAGACGGTTTTCCTGGGAATCACGCTAGACGACAAGTTGCAATGGGGTCCCCACATAACAACTCTTGCGGGACGGCTTAGTTCGGTCGCTTATGCTGTTAGAAAGATAAGGCAGATGACAGACGTAGAAACCGCGCGTTTGGTCTATTTTAGTTACTTCCACAGCATTATGTCGTATGGCATTTTACTGTGGGGTCGGGCTGCTGACATTGAATCCATTTTTATTTTGCAAAAGCGAGCGATCAGAGCCATTTACAATCTTCGTCGTCGCGAATCGCTTAGGGAACTATTTAAAAGGATTAATATTATGACGGTTCCTTTCCAATTCATTTATGAAAATATTATGTATGTAAGAAAAAATAGACATCTTTTTAATAAAATAAGTGATAGGCATAACTTTAATACTAGAAATAAAGATTAAATAGTTCAACCATTTTTCAGATTGTCCAAAGTACATACATCTTTTATGGGGTTCTGTGTTAAATGTTACAACAAAATACCTTGTGACATACTGCAATTAAATGAAAGAAAATTTAAAACTCATATTAAAAGTACACTTTGTAAACAAGCTTATTACAAATTAGAGGATTATATCAAAGATAAGGATGCTTGGAAACATGCTGGTCCTGCTCCACAGGACAATCTAGTGTCTAGACAAAATCAAACTGGTTGCTAAGTAAATTAGGTAATAATTTATAATTTGTACGATATTATTTTATTATATTGGAATAACATCTCACACATTGATTAATTTATTATTGTTAACTTTTAGAATGTTTGTAAATATGTGAGCACCATGTACTTATGACATAATCAAGTTTACTTGCCACTGCTACATGTTTTGTGATGTATTGTTTTTATTCTGGGTGCATCGTCTTCACATATAATGTTATAATACATGACGTATACAAAACATTGTGAAACATTTTAAAAGAGTAACGGTGGAGTTTCTTGCCCATTCTTCTCCACACGAAACTACTTTTTGGAAGGGGCGACTAGAATCAGTTCTATTTCTTGTTCATTTTGACGTTCAAAAGTGCCATTCTTGTGCCTATTTGAAATACATGTTTTGACTTTGACTTTGACATAGTGTAGGAGGCATCAGTTCTTCTTTTAATGTAACTCTATTGTACAAAGGCCAGCACATCAAGTTACACCAATCTGTCAAATTTCTTTGATAATTTTTCAACTTTATTACATTAGCATAAGGTTCATTTTAAATCACTCACTATCACTTGCTTTAAAATCGGTGAAGGAAAACATCATGAGGAAACCAGCATGTGAAGCTAAGTCAGAGACCCATGGGCAGCATAAAAACTCTGACACCAGGTTGGTCACTAACCACACGAAAATAAGTTTTTCTATTGGGAAAATTGGACAGTTAGGGATAGCTGGATGTGCTGGTGTCTTTACATTTCTTTAATCCTTGTGTATTTACGTATGTTTTTCTAAGCGTACAAATACATTTTATATTTATTTATTATCAGACAAACCCGTGCCGTTGTTGCTCCCCCAAGTGTAGTCTGTCTGACAGTGACCCCTCGCAAGGGTCGTCACACCGTCCTTTTTTACTAAATATGCGAATTCTAAAAATAGAAAGGTTGTTAACAGATGGGGTGTGGTTTGGGACTTTCTGTTCTATTTTGTGGTGAGCTAAAAGAAACCGCACGTGCGGCCCGAGTTTGGTCGAAATCTGTGGAGATATCAGGTTTCCTTTTCTATTCATAGATTTTGGTCTTTAGTGAATATCAATCCTAATTGTTTATCTGTCGAGACATCATTGGTATCTTTGTATGTATTATGATTATGACAGACCAAGCCCCACTTGCTGGAGTGCCCTATGTGACCGTTCACCTGCATCTCGGATGACCTAAAGAAGGCCACTGATGCTGCGATCAATGTGGCAACCTCTGGTCTCGTTCAATATGATAACGTATATTATACAATGTACAATTGTTTGTTTCCCAAATAAAATAAAATAACATCGAGAAGGAGTACTATAGACACGAAAAGAAGAAGAAGGAGAAGTTTTTCTTACAATTCTGTAAAATGCTTTCACATCCAGGTCTAGATCTTCGGTACAAATAAATGAAGACACATAAAGGCAACGGAGCATAGGCCTGCTTCGTTGGCAAAGCTCGTCAAACTTCTTATCTTTTTTTGAGGTGGTAAATCATCCAATGACTTCTCCCGCTCTGGGTGGAGCGAAAGGGAGTGTCAGACTCTTACTGACTAAAACCATCCTTGTTCCTTCCTTAGCCCTTTATATTCCGGGGTAGCGGTAACCCTTTCGGACAATCCTGCTTACCCGGCAAAACTTCTTATCTTGAATATATCCTAATTTTAATTTCAAAGAGCGCAAACTCCCTCTATTTGCTATTGGCTGCCCACATCCTTTCAAAAATCATTCGCAGTGACAGTGACTCCTAAGTCCCCAATGACGTCTGTCAGTCACATGACACTGACACCGTGGGCGTCACATGTTCGTCCTCAACAAGTGATACGCCAAAATTGTATAAATAGAAAGTTTATTAACATCTGGCCGGTTGCGTGAATTAAATTCTACATTCGTTTTTTTTTTATAACTGACATCCCTATACCCTAAGGATCCGCTTGAAGAATTTAGTTTCGTATTTGCTGTTATTTACTTTTAAATGTGAAAATGATCTTTATGATATTGTTTACCATCACGTCTTCCATCTAACCGGATGCAGGTAACCAGTAATTTACATGGAATGACTGCCTGTCTGACCTCCAAGACCCAGTTACTGGGTAAGACGATATCTCTTGGTAAAACTGATTGTTAAAATTTTTGGGCTGACTACCCGTAAGGACTGTTAAAGTTGTTTGAATGACAGCCGGGACCAACGGCTTAACGTGCTTTCTGAGCCACGGAGGAGTCTCGGTATGTAAAGATGGTCACCACTCTACAAACCAACCTCAGCTACTCATGAATCGACCCGTGCGGCTGTTACTAAATTGCCACGAGCTCCTAAATCTCTCCTCATTCTACTAAATCTCTCAAATCTAACAAAGCGTAATCAACCAAAACACGCTAATAATACAATCGGCCAACATCTCAATTGACGCCCCGCGGCGTCGCCTGCTGTTCTGTTGTACTTACGCCTACCGAACGCCTTTGATAGATCGCCCCGTGTGGCCATGTTGGGGCAGCGAATGTTCTGATCAATGGAGTTTTATTGTTGTATTATTTAAATATTTTGGTGAGTGGAGGAAAAAAGTTGACGTGGAAACAGATCTTTTTGATTTGCTGTTTTGTTTTATTCTAGTATTTTCGTCACACTACTTGTTCAGTACTACAAAAGTATTGTTTTATCTGCGGTAGGTACCGTATTCAACGCATTTTGTAATTCTCTAAATCCCTCGGTATTTTAAAGTTTATTCCATTTAATCTTTTAGTATTGTGATTGTTATTTTGGCTAATCATTTGCTGTTCGCGATTCAAAACTTCACATGACAGAACAGAATAGAATAGATTCCCCTTTGGCGATTTACACACGGCACCGCGCTCCGCCGCGGTAGGCGGTGACGCGGATCTCATGTCGCATTGGTGTCTAAGAAATCCGTTGATGAAACACACGTACACCGCCCGACCGCGCGGTCGAGCGGTGCTCGTTTCTACCGCAAACTGCTCCTACCGCGCGGTCGAGCGGTGCCGTGTGTTAATCGCCTATACCTATTGTCCATTTGGCTTACAAATGTAGAAATTTTACGCAGTCTTGTCGTCAATCTCTTAAAGACAACCTTCCACCACACGTTTTGACAAATATTGTCTTGTTTTTATGTTTATTCAATAACGATTTATTTCACAAAGTTCTTTTTACCCGTCCATCTTGCGTCTCTCCAGCAGCTGAAATTCTAATCAACCCTCCAGAATTCTTGGCTTAGTTTTATCGACCGCATTAAGTGCCGTGCGAATCGCCAGGTGTACTTCTCGCCCCTTGTCTCACCCACGTGAGATATGTCACACTTGCGGGAGTAAATTGGGGGTAAAATATACACTGCTGTTTTGATTTTAAGATTATTTCTTTGGGGGTTGCAGCGGTCAGTGATTTTCAATTGTTATTTTGATTTTAGTTGATTAGTTTTGTTTTGATTTGGATCTGTCGGTCGTAAAGTTGGGAGTGGAGTTAATCAATTTATAATCTTTTGTATTTGATTTTGTAGAGGTCATTTAATCTGTATAAATTGAAAAAAGATTATAGGGTTCGTATTTGAATTAAATTACTTACTTAATTAAAATTTTGTCGTTTAAAAATATTAAATAGCGTTTCATACTAGGTACTAACTAGCTCATTTTAACGCAAGAGAACGTGAATAAACGAAAGTTTTACGAAACATTTCTTTTGTCTTTTATATTACTTATGTAACTTTTGATTGCATTAAAAACTTCTTTAGGTTTGCAATACATTTATGATTTTTTTTCTGGTCCATCGAATTAACTATTTTTTCAATTTCGGTACTAACTATAATAATCAAAACACGCCTCTAGTTTCAAAACGAAGCTTCTGTAATCAAATCAAAGTAATTCGAGAACGTTGTTTTTTTAACCGAATAATTGAATCGGACGGGACAATCCAATACATCGAAACAAGCGATTATCGCTCCGCCATCGCTAAGTAGTTGCGACAGCCGCGAATAGGGTATACTTGTGACTAGGGCGTGTGAATGAGATGGAGACACTACTTCCAGCATGTGTGAGGGAGATGGGAGATGTGCTTGAAGTGCATTCGCGTAACAGCGACAGATTGGCGCGCACATGTCGAGTTGCGATGTTCTTTTTGCAAAGTGTGTTTTAGTGACGGGTTCCGTGTCGATAGTTAGATTGATTGTTGTCGAAATGATTAATTTGATGGATGTTAAAGGTTTTGAAAGTGTTAAGTATGGATGAATAATTTAATGATTAAGGTTTGGTTCAGTCTTCAACAATTTAAAAGTTAGTGCAAACATCATTTTTGATAATAACCCGAAGTAACCGAATCTTCTTTGAAAAGACAGGTTTCAATAAATTTCTAAAATCTTATTTTTTTAAACTAAAAAAAAATTAATAAAATTTTAAAAATCAAATGCTGTAACATCAATGATTATCCACGATTCCAAATATATTCGTTTTGAAATATGAATGTTATCATTTACAGTGTTTATCGACATCTTATTAACTCATCACATCCTTACGCAAGCTTTCAAGAGACACATGAAAGGGGAGCGGCGGGTCGTACGGCAACGCTTGTTTGTGCGATTTAATTTCATTTATCAACGCATTACTTACCGGGAGGGAATTACTTATCCGGATTACCCTGATACCCCGCTCTCCCCTCGACACTTTTCCTATGTAAATAAGCAACGAGGTCTGAATTTTTGAGTAGTACACGATAAGGCGGTACATGGACTTCTTTTTACGTCACCTACTGAGGAACCGTATGAGTTTTTTCTTTGTTATTTTTTTTTCTACTTTGTGTAGAGACTGAATGTAATGAGGATTTATGTATTGGAGCCAAGAGCTTTGTGGTTTATGGCTCTAGACAATCTTTAGTTTTACCTAGATTTAAATGAGTATGTAATAGGTATATGTAGGTCAAAAGCTAGGTAAATAAGTTTGCCAAAGTTGTACCTAACGGTACAGGGAAACATAAGGAAATTACATGTTTTAAGATGTCCGTTTACTGGGCCTTGCTGGGTGCAAGGTTTTCATCGGATAAAGTCAGTGATAATAGTTGATCAAATACCAATTATGTCAATATACTTATCTGTATATATATAATTGCATATTTGACACAGTCAAAAATAAAATATGAACAACATAGAAAAAAGATCGCTCGTCGTGAAAACTTCCATCAGCGTGCAGAAATGAAATATTATGTGAGGATATAATTGTAAAATTGGATTTAATTTTAATAAGTAAAAGTTGTGTGGAAATCGGTGGTCATGTCATGCCGAGGAATGAGAAAAATGTTGTCAGGAAAGTTGTGAGTATGAATGTATGATGTATATATGTGTATGATGGCCATACAAGTAGACCGAAGAAACGATGGATGGATTGTGTGAAAGATGATATGGCTAGAAAAAGAGTGACTACCGAGATGACGAGTATTGGAGAAGTATGGAAGAAAAAGATATGTTGCGCCGACCCCAAATGAATTGGGATTTTAAGGGCAGGAGAATGATGATGATGAAGTATTTCATTTGATTCCCAAAAAATGTGACGTCACATTTTAATATTTCATACAATCACGTAAATCACGTAAAAATGCCGCGTTTTGACAATTCATAAAGAGTTACGTTATTCAATAACCTGTCAAATACCCAATTAGACGTGTACCTTTTACAAACAAAAGAAAATCACAAAACAAAACACGAGAGGTGTTGTGGGATCCTCTCAAGCAATGTTTTGTTTTGTTACGTAACGTAAAAGTGTGGTGACGGTCAAAAAAGTATTCTTTAAATAGCAAAATGTTGAACTTCGTTCCTAATTCTCAAAAGACAGACAGACATACATCATCTGCCTAGCCTTTTCCCAACTATGTTGGGGTCGGCTTCCAATCTAACCGGATGCAGCTGAACACCAGTATTTTACATGGAGCGACTGCCTATCTGACCCCCATAACCCAGTAACTGGGCAATACGATATCCCTTGGTAAGACTGGCTGTCAGATTTTCGGGCATCTGACGACCCGTAACGACTGTCAAAGATGCACAAAAGACAGCCGGGCCCAACGGCTTAACTTGCTTTCCGAGACATGGAGGAGTCTCGGTATATAAAGACGGTCACCCATCCACGGCCAACCCTGGCAAGCGTACCTTAACCTAATAGATCGACCTGTGCGGCTGTTAGTACTTAGCCACGAGCTCCTCACAGACATAGACATACATCACGTAGAATTTGAACTCTTGCCAAATTGGAATGCCGAACCGTATCCAAAAATTCGTTAAAAGCATATCATTGGATCAAAACATTCACTCATTAGTTGTTAATTGACAATAATAATTAGGAATAGTCTTAATACCAGGTGAATGGTGAATAAATTGTTTTTGGAGTGTGGGAGAATGAATTTGATGGGTTTAGTGACCACTTCGACTTATTTAATGGACGTAGCTCGTTTAGCGTGTTTGGCATTTCATTGCTTGTTTTCTATGGGATGATGAGGAGTTTAATGTCTTTAGTGGTTAGGAAAACTTCTGATTGCATCATTCGGAGTGTAGAGATGTGGATTACATTCTTTTTGAGAGTTTGATGATAGCTGGCCATTACAAATGGCGGAGTCTTAGCCCAAGAGTGGGACGGAAAGACCTAGTAATAAAGTAATAATATAGCTACAAGTAGTGGGTTACCCTGGTATTCAGTTGCGGACGAAAGTGATCTCCTTCCTACGGAATACTGCGCTAAATATCGATCAGCACGTGATGACTGGATACCATTAAAGAAGCATTCCAGAAGAAATCATTAAAACGGCTTAGTTTTCGATTCGCACGAATTTACTCGCCCCATTCGTGCGAATCGAGACTTTTAAATAATATTATTTTTTTCGGAAGGCGACTCGCGCGAAGTTAATTTATTTGTTGTTTTTTATGAATGCAATTTTTGGTGATACAATAAAGTCTTCTAAATATTTTTTACGACAACACCAGAAAATGTGTGCGTATTAGGCAATTTTCACATTTTGATACTTACTACTAGTTTTAGTTAGTGCGAGTCTTCTCCAGAAAACTTTATAATGTAAATCATTTCGGGCGATCAAATTTGTGCGGATCGACTAGTACCTAAGCCATTAACAATATTATGGGCCAATTAAGTCTCGAAACAAAAAATATTTTATTCATTAAAACTTTGTTACATTTATTTTAAAACTATATTCAAATCCAAAAGAACAGTATTTTGTTTCTAATAATGACAGTTGTCATGCTCTTTTGAGGGGTAAATAAAATGCCAATGATAATTACACTGTCGAGTACTTTAAGCCGCTCTCGACCCTATTTGTTCAATTGCGCGGAGTGTAGTGTCAGGTGGCTCTATGCTGCATTATGATAAAGCAGATTATTAACATCGCATTATGTTATTTTTTCAAGGAGTTTATATTTACTATAAACATTTTTTCCCTCAGAAGGACATATAGTTACCTTATTGGTGATATTCCACCAAACACATGAAATAGTTTATTACTTTTAGTTACACCATATTGTATTCATTCAACCACATAAATGTACGTAAAAAGTAAAAATACAAATCGGGATCGGAACTGACACTCCTTCATACAGGTTATACGGTAACCTAGTTCTGATATCCTAAAGATCAGAACTGCAGCCACTATTGTAACATTCTGTAATTTTACCATATATAAATAATATACCCATCTTACTGCAATACCTAAATATGATCAATAAAGATTTTTATTACTATAATATTCTTCAGAAAGCTCAGGTTCGTAATACTCGCAACCGGCGCCGGCGTACGAGTATGACCAATGTATGAACATAAATAATAATAATATCCTTGGACATTTCACACAACGCCATATAGTCCCAAGCTAAGCAACCTAATGCTTGTGTTATGGTAACGAAACGGCTTATAAACTACTTATATTTTTTTTTTGGAAATAAATACATATTATAGATAGACAAACACCCTGTATAAATGAAATAAAAGGAGTATGTCAGGATCGCAGCACGTAGTGTTCTGTCTCAGATGTGCCCTAACAGGCGTTGACTGGAGAGTCCCGGAGGGCTCTTTTAAGAGGTAACTGGGTTCAACGTGCTGATGGTAATCAGCAGGGTGGTTTTAGTGAGGTAATAATCCCACAGTCCCTGGTCTTTTCTCCGAAAGTCCAGGCGCCTTTAGAAGTTTTTCCCCGACAGCAAAAAAAGGGGGTGTTCTGTAGTTTCAGTCTGCCACGATGGGAAGACACAAAGACAAAGAAACAAGAAGAAAGTAACAGAAAATGCATACAAAGCTGATGCCTATTTCTAAAGAAATCTCTTCCAGCATACCGCGTGCGGCGGTTTTTTACTTAGCCACGAGACCCTATAAGAGACAGCTTATACACGTGCGTATTACCCTCTAGATAAGATACACGTCGAATTGACAGCCACTTACATCCTTTTGACGCTTGTATACAGAGTGTTAGGTTAAACGCGGGACACACTTTCAGGTTGTATAGTACTAATGGAAATCAACAACTTTGTCCATGGGACCCACACTGAAAAATTAAAAAAAAAATATCAGCTGTTCCATAATACATTTACACGAATTGACTATTTGAAATGGTCACAAATAAAATATGAAATCACATAGATAAAAAACCGCTCGTCTTAAAAACTTCCATCACCGTACAGAAATTAAATATTATGCGAAGATATAACTGTAACATTGCATTTAATGCTAATAAGTATTCTATTTGAATATAAAAATCTGTGACGTCTCATTGTTATATTTCATACATATCACGTACAAATTCCGCGTTTTGACAGTTCATAAAAAGTAACGTTATTGACTACCCTTTCAAATACCGAATGTACTGAAAAGTTGCTTTATTTTCGTGATTTCAGGTATTGTTCCATAGTCAAAGTTGTTCATTTTCATGAGTATAGCAACCCCTGCAAGTATGTACCTCGTTTAACCTAACACACTGTATATCAACTGATCCGTTTTTTACATCAGTGTAAGTGATCGTTTGCCTGTAATCAAATGTAATGTAGTGTGCAACAACTTACAGCCGATTAATGTCGAACTGATTATCGCACTAATTAGTACTACACGTATCTTCAACTAATTGGCATACTGCATTTAAATACTGACATTCTTATCTACGTTTTCGTTTAGTACTAGAATCTTGTCTAGCCATAAAAATTAGTTTAAGTATGTTAATGATGATTGCATTTTCTTCTTCCATTAGATTTATTATTTGTTTGAATTTATTATTATTGTATTTGCATGCAGCCCTTGGTTGTTCAGTTTAAATAACCCCTAGGCTTGCGAATAAATTCGTTCAATCCGATTGGAGCTCATCTCGAAAAGAATATAAACCGTTCCGCCTTTGTGTGGCATTGTTTCTTGCATTGTCTTAATCGTTTATACTCGGTTTATTCTTTGAACAAAGCTGCCTGTTGTCTCCAGTTTTCCGTTATATAAGATTTTGTAAAAACGCACCTTTATTTTAATGAATAATCATATCCTAATCTGGAGGAGCTCGTGGCTAAGTAATAACAGCCGTGCAGATTGTTCCATACTTTGTGCCTCGGAAAGCACGTTAAGCCGTTGGTTCCGGATTTCATTTTTGCATCTTTGACAGTCTTTACGTGTCGTCAAAAGCCCGAAAATCTGACAGTCAGTCTTACCAAGGGGTATGGTATTACCCAGTTACTGGGTTGTGGAGCTGAGATAGGCAGTCACTCCATGTAAAATATAGCTACATCCGGTTAGACTGGAAGCCGACGCCAACATAGGAAAAGCCTAGGCAGATTGATGATGATGATCCTAATCTGGTTCTATGTTTCCACCTTTGATTCATTTGGAGTAGTAGAGTAGGAGTTATAAGTCTACTTTACGTAATTTTCTGTTTTTAAAATATTGTCCCACATTTGTAATGTGTTACCGTAAAAACTTTGCATGCAAACGAGCTCCTGACTGAACCGATAGGCCGTAAATTGCACCCTAACTGTATAACACACTATCAATAAAATTGCGATTGATTTTGATCGATATCCCTAATACATTGCTTCCTATGTTCCCAAAAATTATTAGCCCAGCAAGGTAAAAACGCAATGTATGCTGTTGAACTGTCTAAATGTTTCGCCTATAGCAGTCTTCAGATGAACTTAACCAAAGTGGCGTCACAGCACTTCAAAAAGAGAGATGTGCTAAATCCGTCCAATGCTGACTTAATATTTTTATTAGCAC
The DNA here is from genome assembly GCA_951799385.1 of Hyppa rectilinea. NCBI lineage: Eukaryota > Metazoa > Arthropoda > Insecta > Lepidoptera > Noctuidae > Hyppa > Hyppa rectilinea. The sequence continues at coordinate 1,164,395 of OX637324.1, read as the reverse complement.
ACAGACCCTTTCGACTATTAATATCCATTCAAGCCCCACATTTCATTTCTATTCACGCGCAACTAAACCAACATTTGTTGGGGGGCGCGCGAATTTGTTTAAACTAAATTTACATATTTATTTGCGTTTATTAAAGTGAAATAAAATTGATGTCTCAATGTGCCCCTTTGTACGTCAAATGAAACCCATATGGATTTATGGAACGCTGGTTTATGTTGGCAACACCTGCTAGTGTTGTTATTTAAAATATGGAGTTATTTTAATTGAGAGTGAGGATTAATTTTTAGTGGCTTTTAAATTCGATGGAGCAAGAAGTTTTACTTAATTATTTTGAAATTAGAATCAATATAATTAGGGAGGAATTGGATTAAGCATTCAAAGTCTATCAAACATTAAAATAGTTCTGATTTGCTCTTAAAATTAAGATAAGAAAGTCTTTGAAATGTTAGGTAGCTAAAGTCGTAAAAATAAAAGTTAATAATTTATTCCAATATTATAAACCTAAAACATTATTAATAACTATGTACAAGTATATAACAGGAGGGAAACAAAATAAAATAAATCAAAGGGCATCAAAAAATTCGTCCACATCGCTGTCAACAGGAAAAGTTCCCAAAAGGCTGGCAGCATTGCCACGTTGTATGGCAATGCTGATTCTTTGACCGAAAAATAGGCCAGCCCTCTGGTCACGTGAAGAGAAAATAAATGAATGAGCTTATAATCTGTAAAAAGTTATGTCAGTGCAGTTTATACGTAATTATTATGCATTTTAATATTCTAAACTCTTTCGGATAATCGTTTTTTGGACTAAATGTTGTGACATGTGGTATGAAAGCAAGTGCATTAGATTTTCTTTACCAAATGTAAAAAGTAGTGATTGTGAGATAGTATTGAATCAAGAGAAACTAGAATTTGTCGATAAAACTGTTTTCCTGGGGATCACGCTCGACTCAAGGCTTCAATGGGGTCCTCATTTAACATCTCTTGCTGGACGGCTAAGCTCTGCAGCATATGCTGTCAGAAAGATCCGTCAGTATACTGATGTAGATACCGCGAGGCTAGTCTATTTTAGTTATTTTCATAGTATTATGTCTTACGGTATTTTACTTTGGGGACGAGCTGCAGACATCGAGTCTATTTTTATTCTGCAGAAAAGAGCTATCAGAGCCATTTATAATCTTCGTAGGCGCGATTCTCTAAGGGAACGGTTTAAGGTTATTAACATCATGACTGTACCTTGTCAATATATCTATGAAAATATCATGTACGCAAGGAAAAATCTACATCTTTTTTGTAAAAGAGGTGAGAGACACAATTATTTTACTAGAAATAGGGACCAATTAGTTCAACCAGGTTTCAGGCTGGCTAAAGTAGATTCATCTTTCATGGGGTACTGTTTAAAATATTACAATAAAATACCTCCCCACATTCTTGAACTTAATGAAACAAAATTTAAATGTTGTATAAAACGCACACTATGCAGCCAAGCATATTATAAATTGGGAGATTACATTGCTGATAAAAATGCTTGGGTCAATGCTAGTCCAGCTCCACAAGGGCACATCAACTAATTGATTAGATTACTAAAAACTGTTGGAGCTGCGGAAGATCAACAACATTAAAACAAAACATCTTTGCATTGTATAAATTCAATCTCTTAATATTGTATAATTGCTTAGCACATATGTGAGTACTATGTATCTACTCTATAGCGACCATTTACCGGGTACGTCTTTCATTGACTTGAATGTGCCCTGGCGGCTGAGAATATGCCATGCTCACATTAATGTCTCGCTGATGGTGGCGTGTGTGTTGGATCATTTAGCTCCCTTCAAAATGGTTGAGCTGAATGGTGCTAATATATGCGTCATGTTCGTGAACGGGCGCTGTCAGTAGGGACTGGTCATCTCTTAGCGGCTAAGGCTTGTTTTAATTTAATTATTGAATAGTTTTTACATATTTTATATCTGATGCTTTTAACGTTATGCATCGTTCTCACATGTATAATACTAATATGAACTATGTTACCAATATTTTGTAACCATATTTTGTTTAAAAGAGTGTCCATGGAGTTTCTTGCCCGTTCTTCTCCATAGGTACCTACTGCTTTGGAATGGGCAACTAGCTTCATCTCTCTGACTGACCGACACCTTGACAATTCAAAAGTGCCTGTAATTGGTTTATTTGAAATAAATACTTTGAGTTTGAGTTTGAGTTACTTAGAAGAAAGCGTCGACTAAAAATATTCTACCAAGATTAAAGCCCCCAGAAAATCAGCAATTTATCTCGCGAAAAAGAATTATTACAAAATGTACTTAGAAAATTATCTTTCGTACAATATATTATAACTATAATTCACACATCAAAACCAATCAGAATCAAAACAATCATAAATCTAACCGACCACTCGAGGTGAAATAAAATAATTTTCATACAAAACACCTCACTATAAAATCCACAAACATATTGAAGCGGCTAACTGAAGCTTCCTTTCATTACCGACTTCCTTCAATTAAAATAAATCCACACACAAAATTAACATACCTCACACACTTAAAATGCCACAGCGATTTTAATGCCTGTCCAAAAAGACTTGACCTCCCCTGCCCCTCCCCTTCAAACAAAAATCACCAACAAATGAAGATGTTTGTCAAATCATACGGGTCTTATTAGAATGGACGTTTTAAGTCACGAAGAATATCAAAGGCGACATAGTGTCCTTAATGGGTATACGTATTTCACCTTGTAAAAGGCGCCGAAATGCGCCGGAGTCGTTTATCTAACTGAAATTAAGAACGAAAACATTTTAAACGAGCCATACATTTTTCTTAGGTGAGTGCTTTCTTTTGGTGTTGCCAGCTGTGGTGTTTAATTTGCGGGTTTATTTTGTGGTTGAAATTGTGGGGAAAGAATGGGTATTTGATTTGTTTTAAATATACTGTATTCATAAAAAGTATCTGATGTCCGTTGGAGAATGAGTAAAAATGACGTCCACTAGGATATTTTTTTAATTTACTCAAAATGTTGAGTATGAATCAGGTTCAAAGCAACTGAAATAAGAATATTTTTTTATTTAGATTACCAGGTCTCTTAACAGCTAAAACAAGTTTCGTATTTTGAAAATAACACTTTCAATAACCCTATAAAAATAATGCAGTCATTGATTTCCAAAATATTTAATACGTGAATTATGCCTCAAACTAATAAATCCGCCACCACCTGGCAACACTGATCCGGATAGATGCGCAGGCGCCTCTCGTATGCTCGCCTTCCATTAGCGCGTTTGAATTTAGAACGCGCCGCGATTGGCCGGCGGAGGCAATGAATCATGGCGCCGGCGCTGAGACGAAACACAGGATGCTTGTTAGATTTTAGATGAAACTTTAGTTAAATATTTTGTTAATTATTTTTTTGATCATTTCGTGGATTTGTATTCCGATATAGCTTAGTTATTGAAAGCTGATTAAGAGTAAAGTTTACTTTTTCGGTTAAGTAAGTATTTCGCTGCTTCCAAAAGCGCATATTTTCGCTATTTTCTTGATATTGTTGTTATTAATATAAGTCTTTCTAGTTTCCGTGTCTAAAAAGTTAATTTATACTTCTCTACTGTTGTGCATATTATAAGCAGCAAGGTAGAAAAAGAAACAGTAAGACAACTGTCCAATTCATTATTGTAATTTTTCGCGAATAATTCAAACATCCGGCAATATTCTAAAGATCATCTTAAAATTCACTATGTATTTATTACAAAGTCTCCAAAGTTTCAAAAGTGACTACTATATATAAGCTTCCGATTCAATTGCACTAAGTAGCACGCACCCACCCTGTATACGCCGTATGAAAATAACATGAAACTTCACGCCTGTACGGAACAGTGACACGTCATTATATCATACTCGTTGAAATGTAACATCCATCATTCATAGAATACGATGCTATTTGTTTCATACATCACGTGTTGGAGCCAAAACTGGATGTAACTAGGTTGACATAAATGTTGGATGATATTAATGTATTAGAATATAAGTTTTTAATTCGTATTTTTAATCTGTACTAAGCCTATTTTTTGCGGACTTCCAAAAAGAAGGAGTCCTATGTTTTTTTTTTTGTAAGTTTGTTCACCGATACATACGTCAAATGTGGTCGACTAGAAAAAAAACCCTTCAGTTGGTAGCGGAAGCTTGCGCCACACCGCGCAAGCTTCCGCTACCAACTGAAGGTTTTTTCCCGCATTAGGTAATAACTTTACTTGTGTAGTTATTGTATTACCTTCAATAATACATATTTAATCCACATTGATGAAGTATTGGTGGAGTTCGTGGCTAAGTAATAACAGCTGCTCGGATCGATCCATCAGGTTAAGCTACGCTTGCCGGGGTTGGTCCGTGGATGGGTGATCTTTACATACCGATAATCCTCCGTGCCTGGGAAAGCTCGTTAAGCCGTTGGTCCCGGCTGTCATTCGAGGATTTTTGAGTCGTTATGGTTAGTCAGACGCCCGAAAGTCTGACAGCCAGTCATACCAAGGGGTATCGTATTATCCAGTTACTGACTGGGTCATATAGGCAGTATGTAAAATACTGGTATTCAGCCGCATCCGGATGAACTGGAAGCCGACCATAACATAGTTGGGAAAAGCCTAGGCAGATTGATTGATGAATTATTGAGAGTTGTAGTTGTTGACTAATACGTACTTAATTACTTTAGCCGCGAATCACACACGTCCTGACAATGACCTGCAAATTGCTAAAAACCTAAGAAATTTTTAATTTCGGAGGTTTTCTTCATTCCCGGACCAATAAAATATCGGTATGAAACCTGTATCAGTATAATATTTATCAGCTTTTATAATGTAAAAAATATCGTCTAGTGAACAGACCCAATTTGCGACTCTATATCGTAAATTAAAACGGACGCGACCAACAACACACGTTTACCTTTATTTTTCTCAATCCAGTTTACTGACATCTTTAGTCATTTAGGTACCATAACAGCTTTGTGACCTTTAAAGTCTCACAAATATTTAAGATTACATTATCTCAACCCGTCTCTACAAGGAGGTCTGGCATTATCAAAAATTTTACAAGCCGACCAACATACATATACACTCACGTCTACCTTTATTACAACGGCTCAAAGTCTAAAAATGAATAAACGGTAAAAAAGACTTGGTATAAAACATATCGTTGCGCGTGAGTGACCAATCACAAGGCGAAGCTCGGATTCCAAATTTGAAATTCTTGACGTACCAGCGGCGCCATCTTTTTTCGGTATTTTTTTAATTGATTTTCTGGAACGGAAAAAATGTTCGTTAGTTAGCTGTATTGATTGGTTTTATACGCCTTGTATAATTTTAAATGGATTTAAATAATATGTAGGTACGTTAATGAGCGTAACATTAATAAGTGAATCGCTTCTCATTAAAATAGCAATAACCAAACCTGAAATACCCAGAATACTGTCCTGTTGGCTCGTCTAAAAATATGAAAAGCTCTTTAGGTCTGAATGCTAAGCCTGATTTAGATGTGTTCGTAGATGAATGGAAGAAGATCTTGTCAGTATGCTTGGAGTATTGTGAGATAAGCGTAATACGTATGACTGTTGAATTACTGTATACATAGTTATTACATTTATGTCATGTGATTAAAATATTGATTGCCACGCAGCAGACACTATGGCAAATCTATGGGCGTATAACGTTTTACTTATGAAATTGGCCGTGGCTGGTTTATGTTATAATAGTAAATAAATAAATAAAATTAAATATGGTCTAGTTGTCGCAAGCAAGAGCTGCTGCTGAGCATTCGAAGTCGAAGTCAAAGTCAAAAACTTATTTGTACACAGTCAAAGTCAAAGTCATAAACTTATTTGTAACATAGGTATAAAAATGGGTGTTATAAAATAGGTACACAGATCTCTATGTTTTGCCGATGACGGCGTACAAATATCAAATAGAAACAATTACAATTGCATAACAATTACAAAAGCTTCCATTTCGGTCCATTCATTCCATTTCCGGTCGTGGATTCCATTTCCGGGTCTTCTCACTCTCGGAATTTCTCCGTAATAGTTTGAATGTATAACCGGTTGATGGCAATAGGCTCGTTCCCTATTACATGGAACGCGAAATGTGAGCGTTCTATACGTTCACCTCTGCCCAACCATTCGGAGAAAGAAAGCGTGATGTTATGACAATTTCCAATGCCAATTCAATAACCCCCAATACAAACAAAAACCTGTTTATAACATTAGTATAGAAAGACACGTGAAAAAAAAACTTGAGAGGTGTCAAGGGACACCCGGATGGAACGAAGTACCTTTCCATTAATTAGTGAAGGAATTGTAATAAAATTTGATTTCTTTTAAGTTATAATAATCAAAAAAATCTGATCTAAAATTAACCTATCAAAAAATATTAATTAAAGAGACATCATATTTTACTCCAAAAAAAGTGTCGTTACAACTTTTGGTCTTAATTCCGTCTAGCATAAATATTCCAGGCAAACGTTTTCCAGTACCTGCTCAATTTGAAAGAAAACTATAAGAAAGATTATTGTTCTAAGCATCTTTTCTGGAAAATCTTGTTATAAAGCAGTGCATCTCAATTATCCGGTCAGCGAGCTCTCAATCCTAAGAAAATTTAATCTGAACCCGCTGAAAAACGCGAATTCAAATCAAACTTATCGGTTACCCTAGCGTGATTCGATTTGGACTGACTTTCCCAAAGTTTTGTCATTCGTCAGCGATTCTAGTAAATTGAAACATAAGTCTATTGATTTTGTATTCTTTCGTTTTTTCCAAAGTTATTATTTAGAGTGCCATGTTTGTCTACCTAATATAGAGAATTGTAAAGGGCTTTTCAACAAGAACTATGTTTTCTAAAATAAAATAAAACAAAAAATTTAGTTGAAGATGATTCAAATTTTTATTATAGTAACGAAGCGAAAAGTTTGGCAATTATGAATCAAAATTATATTTGGCAAATGTCCACCACGACTACGCTGATAGATGTCAATTCTTTCATCAAAGTTTTTAATCACTTTTTGACAAAATGGCGGGTCTATTTCGTTAATCACATCACGGATTTTGAGTTTGAAAGCTGCAATCGATTCGACTGGTTCCGTATAGACACTGTCCTCAACATAACCCCACAAAAAAATCCAGTGGTGTTAAATCACACGATCTGTTCTTTCCTTATCATCATTAAAATCTACAATTATTCTCTAGACTTTTCATACAGTACTCACTTTTCCTCTCTCATCCTACTAACATTAGAAACGTGAAAGTTTGTGAGTAGTACAAACGCCAGCACATCAAGCTATCCCTAACTGTCAAATTTTCTCAATTAAAAATGAACCTTATGTCTTTGCAAAAAAGTTGAAAAACTATCAAAGAGATTTGACGGATTGTGGTAACTTGATGTGCTGGCCTCTGTACATTCCTTCAATGTTTGTCACGCAAAAACTACCGAACGTATCTGGATACAATTTGGCAAAGAGTTAGATTCTCGTCTGAAATAGCACATATGATACTTTTTAATCCGGTGTTTTTTTTCCCGCGAGATAATTTCCGACATCGATGCGGGCGAACCCGCTGTCAGCAGCTAGTTAATGATGGATGTAACTTATACTTTATCCGTGTTTTTTCCTTTCTTCGTCAACATACTTTAAAATGTGTCCCTCAAAACCGATAACGAACCGTGAAGCAAGTTTGAGCACCGCAGCGAGTCGTGTTTACAAGCAATGCAAATATTGACGCAACTTATAATTGGATGTACAGCGAACGAAGATGCTTGCAGAGCGAGATTTTTTAATTTTTCGCTCCTCTCCCCTTTTAGTTGGGGTATCCAGGCGTGGGATGATTGGTTATATCCAATATTGGAACAGAATACCAAGTATTTTTTTAAATCTCCTTTAAAAAAAAAAATTGTGTGGTTTTATGAAACCACGGTAAAAGTGAAACTTTTTTTCACATTAAAGACATTTGACACTATAGGCGCCGCCATATTGGCCTTGGTTGCTCTGACGAGCGCCTTTCACTTTATCCCTTCTCCGCGGCCGACCGTCACGCGACATGCAACACACAGACGAAAAAGTTTAAGACGATGTAATAAAAGTTTCACTTTAAAATGTTGTCTATACAATACAAATACCTCTCTTCAGTGCTAGAAGTCTTAGGCCCGTATAATAGAAGCTCACTCAAGACCCAAGCATTACTTAAAACTAGTTTTAACCAATCAAATGACAGCTAACTTCACCTTAGTTTTCACGGTGAGATTTCTACAGTATATATCGGCTGAAGTTATAGTTATATCTCTTGTTTACATTATTAATTATACCTACAAACATCGTACCTTCCTACATACGCATGTAAAACATAAGCCATATTTCAAATCCTAACACAACACTCGTGTACCGCCCTAGGCTGCGCTTGACCATCAAAACATTATCTCCAAAGCCTTTATTATTGTTGAAACACAAAACATGCGCTGTTTGTGTTCAATAAGGATTTACTCCTACCTGTCTCTTGTTGAAGTTTTGTGTCAGCATTATATATATTGACGAAGGTGTAAAATTATTAGAGCATGATGTGTACTGAGCTTGCTGTTTGTTCGTTGGAAAGTTATATGTTAATAGGTGTTTTATAATAACTACTTATGAAGATTGCCGTCTTGTATGGATCAGAGTATTGGGTCACAAAAGGAATGAATGAAAGACAATTGCATGCAGCTGAGATGAGAATGCTAAAAGGGATGTGTGGTGCTACGCGAATGGATCGAATACGGAATGAGTAGGTATATGTATAAGAGGAAGTCTGAAAGTGACACCGGTGACTGAAAAGTTGTGTGGGAATCGGTTGTCATGGGCACGTTATGCGGAGGAATGAGAAAAATGTTGTCAGGAAAGTTGTGAGTATGAATGTGGATGGCTATACAAGTAGAGGAAGCCCTACGAAACGAAGGATGGATTGTGTGAAAGATGATATGGCTAGAAAGGAGTGACTACCGAGATGGCAAGCATAAAGGCGCTCATGGCTAAGTAATAACAGCTGCACGGATCCATCCCATCAGGTTAAGCTACGCTTGCCGGGGTTGGTTCGTGGATGGGTGACCATCTTTACATATCGAGACTCCTCCGTGTCTCGGAAAGCACGTTAAGCAGTTGGTCCCGGCTGTCATTCGTGGATCTTTGACAGTCATTACGGGTAGTCAGAAGCAAGAAAGTCTGACAGCCAGCCTTGCCAAGAGGTATCGTATTACCCAGTTACTGACTGGGTTGCGGAGGTCAGATAGGCAATCGCTCCATGTAAAATAGTGGTATTCAGCTGAATCTGGTTAGACTGGAAGCCGACCCCAACATAGTTGTAAAAAGGCTAGGCAGATAAAATCATCTAGCAAGCATTGTCCCAATTTTTAACCTAACCTCCTTGTTCCAGCTACCTATGCCTGACCGGGTGCATAACTCGCGCCGAGAAAGCCGGCACCGCTCGCGAGAGCATTCAGACCTTGCTGACGGTCTGCGCCGACCTCTGCCAACCTTGCGAGATTGATACTGTAAGTATACCTTTACCGAAGGATGATGCAGACACAACTTGCGACACCCATTGCAAGTGCGGTACTTCTTTACAGACCATGCCCCACTTGCTGGAGTGTCCTATGTGCCCTTCCACCAGCACCTCCGATGACCTAACGAAAGCCACTGATGCCGCGATCAATATGGCAAACCTACTAGGCTCAATCAATATACCGTGTGTTAGGTTAAACGAGTGACATACTTTCAGGAGTTACTATACTCATGAAAATGAACAACTTTGTCAATGGGACCAACCCTCGAAAAAAAAACAGCTGTTCCATACATTTTGACGAATTATGCGAAAATATATGTACTGAACAGCTGATTTTTTCTCCATGACTTCAGGTGTAGTTCCATAGCCAAAGTTGTTCATTTTCATTAGTATAGCACCCTCTGAAAGTATGTCCCTCGTTTAACCTAACACACTGTAGAAACATCGAACAGAATTTTCCAAAATTTACCGGAGTCATCATGATCCATTTAGTATAACCGGTCCTATAGTCGAACGTATAAGATGTAAATAAAGGCTTTAGCCGTTAATACATTAAAGGAACAGATAAAATTTCGTTTTACACAAAAGCCTTGAATGATACCAATGCCAACGTAGATGAAGCTATAGGTACACAATACAATCTAAGCTAATTCATACAATCTAAGCTCTAACGTAAAATGTTATAGTGTCCAGGGTTATATTGATTGAATCATTGGATAAAAAAACTCGATTAAAAAAAAAAAACAAAAAAAATGGGCTTTACACTAACAATTCCACCTCCTCCAGGGCTCGGAACGCTTATGCGCGATCCAATCTCTCCGCTGTGCCCTCGGCACCGGCATCGTCGGCTCCCGCGCAGAGTTCTGCATGCTGTTCGCTCAAGGCGCCGGACTGGAGCACAGTGGAGGCTTCGTGCGCGCTGCCCGCACCGCGCATCTGTTGCGGGCGCTGGCTGAGCTGGACCATATGATTGTTCAGGTTAGTTGGTCTACTGTACTGGGTGTAACCTAAAAGGGTGTATATGGTGACTGGTAATTAGTGACCGATATTTAAACACGTGATTGTACTCATGATTACAATCAACTTTCCCAAAGAAACTTTTTTTGTATACTTAATAGTTTTAATTTTATCACAATAACAATACAACTGGCGCCCGCAAAGTTCAATGAACTTCGCGCCGATCAGCTGTTTGCAGCTATCGAGTATACAAAAAAAGTTTCTACTAGTTTCACTAATTACCAGTCACCTTATATACATACAAAAGGATATGCTACAGACCACCAAACTGAACAACTGTTACTATGGGACCAACTCCGAAACCGTGTTTTTTTTTGCGATTTCGGTGTTGGTACCATACCCTTTCGGTTACATCCTGTATAATGACGATGCGGTTACGTAAACCTCCCTTTTCCCTAAAATAGGACCCATTGAAACGATTTGTAATGATTTTCTAATAGCAGTTCCAGACAGGCTTTAAATGTTAGCTGGGTGTTACTTAAGGAACTGGAGTTACTTGTCACTACTTCAAGAAAGGTAATAAAAATATTGTATTTTTTGAAGTACCACCTACCTAGGAGCTCGTCTTAATGAATATGGAGATGCTCATGTAATAAGGGTTGTTGATGGGGACCCATCATCTGCAGCATCCGTGTAACAAACATAAGCTTAATCAGCCTATAATGTTCCCACTGCTGGGACACAGCTCTTCTCTCTTCGGGAGGAAGTGGGCGGTAATCTACCACAGGGGCCCAGTGCTGGTTGGTACTTAGGTGCATGGATTCGAACTCACGATTCGCGACTCCTAAGTCGAGGGGGTGGGCTTACCACTGGGCCACCACAGCTCTCCACCAAACACAAATCTATCAAAACTACCCGTAGTCCATTCCCTGTAAAGCTTGTTAAAGGTACAAGGTGGACATGAAACGATTTAGCAATTAATTGTCTATAAAGTAGGGACAAGATAATAGGTCACTTTTGACATTTCATCAAAATTCAACAACGTAACCTTGTAACGGCGGGCATAAAATAAGAACTGCCCAATTGCTTAACTTTTTTCAATTACGTTTACATATTTATTGTAATAATGACCGATACGAGTAATTTTACGATTTGCTTTCACTAATAAACCATTCTAAACATAATAAACAATTTCTGATCTAAAGAACTGAACGTCGTTACAATGTTGCGTCAGTCAACCCTTTTTCTTTTTAAACACTAGGGATGTTACTCTAAAAATCGAAAGCTGATAGGATTGTAAGTTGAATCGAATGCAATGATTACTTGTGAAGAAAAATCACCATAAATTTATAACCACGTTGTGATTATAGTAAAACCTAATTATACATATTTATTATTCTTTTAACTAACTATAAAAATACAAAAAAATAACTAAATAGAAAGGTCATTGATGTTGGGTGCAATTTAGGTGGATGTTGCTGGCAACACCAATGCCTGTCGATGACGCATGTCATGTCGCCATAACATGATGATGACGCAGTCTTTTGTTGTTGTGCGAAGTGACTGTGCGTTTTTGGTGTGCTCTCTGTTATTTTCTTCTGATCCGGCTTTTTCATTGAACTGATCTTACTGACTACGTTTACCTGGCTATAAATTGGACTCCGATTGCTTAACGATTATTAAACAAGAAAAACATTACAGTCTTACTATGTCGAAACGGGGGAAAACTCTAAACAGTCAATCTCGCGAACTAGTGCTGAAATTGTACAATTATTTTGGACGTGAATCAGTTAACGATGGGCCTCTTTTACCATTGAAACCACCGAGAGAACGCGTTGCCGAAGCATTGGGAATAGGGAAGAAGACAGTAACTCAAATTCTGAAAGAGAAATACGGACCATCAGGCTCAGAAGATAATACTTTACGTACACCGAAAAAACTAAAGAGGGACAAGAAAATTGTTGACGTTGATAATTTTGATGCTACTGCAATTCGCAACCACATTTATGGATATTACTCGAGAAAAGAATATCCTACACGGGAAAAGCTATTGAGTTCGTTAAAAGGCGCAGGTTTATTTTTTGGAGGCAAATCGTCTCTATCAAAGGTTTTGAAATCGATTGGCTTTAGATTTAAAAAATCCGACAAGCGGAAAATCCTGCTAGAACGCTACGATATTATTTTGAAGAGAATAACATTCTTACGTGAGGTAAATAAAATTACGGATTGGGACAATGTCGTGTTTATTGACGAAACATGGTTGAATGCGAACCATACGGTTGCGCGGACATGGACCGATGATACAGCGGCCTCCACCTCAAAAGTTCCATCGGGAAAAGGAGCCCGACTTATTATATGTCACGCGGGATCAGCTTCTCAAGGTTTTATTCCAGACTGCCTCCTCGCATTCGCCTCTAAAACTACAACAGATTACCATGAGGAAATGAACTTTGATGTTTTTAAAGAGTGGTTTGAGAAGCTGCTAGTCAGCTTAGAAAACCCATCGAAAATTATAATGGACAATGCTCCGTATCATTCTGTACAAGTTGATAAACCACTAACTCAAGCAAATAAAAAGCAAGAAATTGTCTCGTGGCTGGTAAGAAATGGTGTGGAGGCAAGTCCAACTTTATTAAAAGTTGAGTTGTTAAATCTGGTAAAAGCAACTAAGACGTCCAAGCTCCGCTATGTAATCGATGAACTAGCCCTAGAGCATGGACACGAAGTTATTCGATTGCCTCCCTACCATTGCCAGTATAACGCCATCGAGCTTATTTGGGCACAAATAAAGGGTCATGCAGCGCGGAACAATACTGAACCACCCTTCAGTACTGCTAAAATGATGACTCTGCTACAAACTGCATGTGCAGAAGTCACTACAGAAGACTGGCGAAAAGTCGTGGAGAAGACAAAGAAAATAATTTTACAAGATTTTGAACGAGATGTGAGAATAGACAATATTATTGAAAATGAATTAATAATATCTCTGAGTGCTGACAGCAGTGATGAAGATAGCAGTTCCGATAGTTCAAGTGAATAAAAGCAATTTTTTTGTTAAATTACGTAGGTACTTGTCTTATTTTGCTCCTTTAATTTATGAAAGAAAAAATAATAATGGGACAGGGATTCGCATGATCATTTTTAAAATTCACATATGTTTCAAGTCTGTATCGATTCATTCATTTAATCGATGTTTTTAAGCAGGTCACCTCACTATGAATATAAAACTGACATCTGTCAAAAGTGACCTATTATCTTGTCCCTACTCTAGGTAGTAAAAACCTAGCAAATAGGTAGCAATTTTTTGTTCACAAGCCTGAAGCGAACCGATACAGGCATCCAGTCATTCAGACGCACACCTTTACAGTATGTTAGGTTAAACAAAGGACATACTTTCAGGTCGTATAGTACTCATGGAAATCAACAACTTTGTCCATGGGACAAACTCTGAAAAAAAATTTTGCTGTTCCATAAATTTTGGCGAATTATACGAACATACAGGGTGGCGCAATAGAACGTGCATTTTAAAAATAATTATTAAAAAATAAATACAAAAGGTATAGTTAAAATAAAACTAAGCAATTACTAAGTGATAACTGAAGTTTATTTTTTAAAAATAACATCATCTAAATGATGACCCTCTCTACGTTGGCACTCCTCTAACCGCAAACGGAAATTACCGAAAACTTTCTTAAGTAGTGCTGGTGTGATTGCTGCCATTTCACCACGAATATTCTCCTTGAGCTGACTGATGTTTCTCGGAGTATTGGTGTAGACTTTGTTTTTGAGGTATCCCCACAAAAAAAAGTCAGGAGGCGTCAAATCTGGACTGCGCGGAGGCCATGGGATATCACCTCTTTTCGAAATCAGTTTGCCAGGGAACATCTGCTTCACAACCGCCATGGAGTCATTTGATGTGTGACTGGTAGCTCCGTCTTGTTGGAACCAAGTCCTAGAGTTCATTATTCTTGAATTTTGAAGTTCTAGGGCCAAAAAACCTTCCAACATCGCAACATAGCGTTCGGTATTAACAGTGATGTTTTGCCCCCGTGCGTTTTCAAAAAAATAAGGACCAATTATTCCTTTGGCAGAGATTGCGGCCCAAACTGTCACTTTAGGGCTATGTAACGGTTTTTGATGTTTGAGTCTGGGATTTTCACTATTCCAATAACGACAATTTTGGCGGTTTACGAACCCATTCATATGAAAATGTGCCTCATCAGAGAAAAGGATGTTTTCAAAATTTGAAAACCGATTGAGCATTTCATTAGCAAATGTGAGCCGTGCTATGAAGTCAGAGTCTTTCAATTCTTGAGTTAATTGCAGCTTGTATGGATGCAGTTTAAGATCCAAGTTTAAAATTCGTTGCAAACTTCGTCGCGATATGTTTAGGACAGACGATCTCTTGCGAGTAGACATTTGTGGATCTTCTCGTACCGACTGCTTAACACTCTCAATATTGTCTTCGGTCCTAGATGTGCGTGGACGACCTTTTGCGTGTGGTTTAAACGTCGATCCAGTCTCTTCAAAACGCTTTATCCAGATTTTAATTAAATTAGCACTCGGAGCCTCCCTAATTTGCCGTACACCATACTCAGAACAAAATAGTCGCCTGACAACTACGTACGAACGAGAGTTTTCGTAAAATGCGCGCACGCAAAAAGCGCGACGCTTCCCGTCGAAGTGACTCATAGTGACTAAAACTTCATGAACTGCGCTACCCAACGATATCGGTCTCCCCCCGCCCACGCCCCTTCTACCCCGCAAAAAAAGATGATGCAATATGCACGTTCTATTGCGCCACCCTGTACATGTACTAAACAGCAGATGTTTTTCATGGTTTCAGTATAGCAGATAGTAGTTCCATATTCAAGGACGTTCATTTTCATGTGTATAGTACTCCCTGGAAGTATGTCCCTCGTTTAATCTAACACACTGTATAAGCTGTTCTCTTTTCAACGACAGGTAAAAAAGTCATCGATGCTATTATAAAAATGTAACTTTTCAATGTCAACAAATCACGAAGCCATCCATTACCAAATCACCTTTCACAAGCCACGTTCGCCACAGAACAAACTAATAGTACGTACAAAAAAGGCGGTCCAACAAATGAGTGGAGGTTATAAAATATTCGGAACGCGTCGGTTAGAAAGCATATTTGTTCGGTCCTTAATTAACTGGAGTATCATTGCGCTGTTTGTTGAGCACACAGGGTAAACGATGAGTGCGGTGTGCGGTAGCCGCCGGAGCTACGATGGTTTGGATGTGGATGGACGGGGGATTGATGGTTCTGCATGTATTACTTTTTTTGGGTTTGGCAATCATCAAATGACTCCTTCTCGACATGAACGTATGAAACGACTTTTTTTTAGCGTGGATAATCATCAAAAGACTCCTCCCGCTCTGGGTGGAGCGGAAGCGAGTGTCAGACTCTAACCCATCCATGTTCCTTCCGTAGCTCTGTATGTTCCGGGGTAGCGGTAACCCTTTCGGACAAGCCAGCTTTCTGAATGGATTACTAAGGTCATTTATGGATTCGATGACGAAGATTGTCAACTGATAGTAGGGGATGTTGTCACTAGTCTTCAACTTTATAGAAAATTAGCTGCTACCCGTGGCTCCGTCCATGACAATGATAAAAATATTCATACAAACTTCCACCCTCTATTTCACCTCTTTACGAGGGGGGGTTCCTAAAATTATTTCTTAGCTGACGTCTTCTACTTCTGTGGCAAATTTCATCCGCCTAGGACCAGGAGTAGTTTTTAAAATTTCGAGATTAATGAGTGAGTGAATGTTGAAATGAGTGTCTTTCGCTTTTATATAATTAAGATAAATATTTAAGGTTTGCGTGCGCAGATCATGTTCTGACTCTTGAGGAGTTGGGGCAAGTCTCAAACTTAAAAAAATTACTAGAGAATTTTTGTGAATTGAAATACTCCCAAATACTTTACGTCTGGGTAGACCTTAGACCACATTTTTTTTTAATGTTTCTTCCAGAAGACCAAAATTTTCTTATACAAATTCGGCACTACTTTATTCTCAAAGTTCCCATTTTTTTCCAATACATGTCAGCTGATTATTTTTCGCGATTTCAGATTTGTTCCCAAAGTAAAAGTTTTCATTATGATTAGTTCATTGACCCCTTAAATTGTTGCCCATGAATTCAATTTCACCCTTATTGCGTTTTTAATCACCGATCTTTCATTACTTGATAAAAAGGAAGTGATGTTTTATTACTCTTAAAGTCCAAATTTTAAACCACCGAATGTTCCATCTACTATTTATCCGACCATACAGTTATTTTCTTAGAACTTTCTTTCAAAACGCCACATCCATCCTGTCCAATTGTACACCTCGACCACTGCTAGGTACATAAAGTACTCGTGGCATCGTTTCACGTTACTCGTCTACTCAATACTCTCGCTACTGGAGTCTTCGCAAACGCATGCACTTTGATTAGGAACCGCGTCTTTTGTTTGTACTGATATTCAACTGCCGATGGTTGTGAGTAATCTGTCTTTGTGTTTGTTGTGTCGTAATTTTTTTTTTCCGGAGATTATGAATGAGGCTTGCACTGGTCATGTTGATTTTTGAACGGTTCGTGGATTTTTGAACTTTGTAAATGCTTCGGAGAGCTCGCAAAACTAAAAAGGGAAATAAGACTTCTGACAGCTCTTTGACGGATGCAGGTGTCTAAATCGGTCAGCGGGATTGTCGGTAAAGTTTACCGCTGCTCAATCGGCTAAGGACACAACGGGCTAAGGTAGGAACATGGATAGGTTTTAGTCAGAAAGAGTCTGATTCCCTTCCGCTCTACCTAGAGTGGGAGGAGCGATTCGATAATTTCCCATCCTTAAAAAAAAAGGAGTCTCAATCGCTATACTGTTGGTTAGGATGCCTTGGTTATTTAATATTAAATTCAGTGGCTCTCATTTAAGATTTGAAATTAAATGAAATTCTTTATATTGTGGGATAGGAGGATATCGGAATCACACAGCTTTCTCATTTTAGATTTGAAATAAAACTAAGTTCTTTATCCTGTGGGGTAGGAGGATATCGGAATCACACAGCTTTTACACGTCACATTAAATATATATATTTTTAAATAAGCTTGATGAAGGCAGCGTTTCCTATGTGACAACAATGAGCAGAGAGGCTGAAACAAACTCAGAGGTCACTTTTCTCCCAACTAACCTCATATCAATGAATCATCTTGTGAACTGGGCACTCGACACAAAAGTAACTCGATAATGCTCACATATTTAACTCAAAGTACCAAGTCACGTGTCGGTATTGTGTCTGTCCTGCTTCAATAAATATTGACTCTCATTTCGTGTGACAGATGAAATGGAGGACTAATTACTGCTGTTATAGAAGAAATTGTTTCCAAGGTAGGGAGAATACGCAATGGAACGGACGCTGTGTGAAACGGATACTACGACATAGTATTTTTGAGAATATGTCACAACAAATACGACCAGCACAATTAATATAACATAAAACTTAATCAGCCTATAATGTTCCCACTGCTGGGACACAGGCCTCCTGTCTAAGAGTGGGTCATAATCCACCAGCCCAGTGCAGGTCGGTGGATGTCACATGTTCTCGAATTTTTGGTTCTAGAACATGCCGGTTGCCGCATGTTTTCCTTCACTGTTTTGAGAGCAGTGGTGATGAAATTAAATACACAAAGTAAAGCGCCTGCTTGGGTTCGAACTCACGACCGACAACTCGTAAGTCGAGGCCGATACCACTGGGCCAACAATTAATATTTAACGTTCGAAAATGTTAAGATATTTATAGTGTCCTTTTCACACCGCGTCCATTTTATTGCGTATTCCCCCTTGTGTTCAATAGTGCGGATTTTTCCGCGATAATTTTAAAAGACAGTCTTGGTCATCATTAGGACAAAGATATTTTCATGAGAAGAAGAAACAAAATACGTTTATTTGCGGCAAACATGACGTAGAGAATGAACACTAGTACCTACTAATGAAAAAGTT
Source organism: Hyppa rectilinea (assembly GCA_951799385.1). Classification (NCBI taxonomy): domain Eukaryota; kingdom Metazoa; phylum Arthropoda; class Insecta; order Lepidoptera; family Noctuidae; genus Hyppa; species Hyppa rectilinea. Next base: position 1,145,868 of record OX637324.1, on the reverse strand, counting down.
GAGGAAAATATGCGCCATATCCACGCAAAACGACATCGCCCAGTATAATGCTGCGACCCTATGCGACAGCCCCCGCGGTGGTTTTCAGGGATACTCGGCAAAGAGCTCGCTGGGAATAAAATAAAATAAATACATTTTTGTAATCCGTTGATTAGAGCAAAGGATGTCAAATGGTTGATAATCTATACTAATATCATAAAGCTGAAGAGTTTGTTTGTTTGAACGCGCTAATCTCTGGAACTACTGGTCCGAATTGAAAAAATATGTTTGTGTTGGATAGTCCATTTATCGAGGAAGCTATAGACTAGGTAACATCACGCTACGACCAAAAGGAGCCGAGCATCGGGCGAAACCGCGGGAGCAGCTAGTTATAAATAAGTGTCCCAACTAATTATTATCAACCATTTGATATCCTCTGCTGCACTTTAATGTTTCGATAAAATAACTCATAAGTAATTTATTATATACGAACGAAACCATAACCCGTTCCAATTCTCCATAGAATATCAAATATTGCTAACCCTATAACGCTTGCAAATAATCGCAACTGCCACTAAGTCGCGTGTCAGTATTGTGAATGTACCGCTTCGATAAATATTGATGGTCACGCGTTGTGACACGACGTGACAAGCGGTGACGGGACACACGACACTGGCCATTTAGTTAATTATCGATATAGGAGGAGCATGGTAATCGATATAGTCCGAATAATCGATCTTCTTTTTCTTTTCGTATACAAATAATCGGTATAGGTACTAGAGTGGTAGTGGGCAGGGCATATTTCTTGCAGAACAGATGCCCGATGGGGCCGAAAGGTTCTGGAGTGGCGACCGCGAACCGGAAGACGTAGCGTTGGAAGGCCTTCCTCAAGATGGACCGATAACTTAAGCCGCGGGAAACTGTTGCATGCGGAAAGCACAAAACCGGACGAAGTGGCGGTGTGGAAAGCCTATCTCCAACAGGGGAAATAAAATTCTTTATTCTATGGGATAGGAGGATCTCGGAATCACACAGCTTTTACACATCACATTAAAACATATATTGACTATGTGACAATTCTGACTAGAAAGGCAGAAACAAACTCAGAGGTCACATTTCTCCTGACTGACCTCATATCACGCAGTGGACGTCTTTCGGCTAAAATTATGATGATGTATTGATACCTCTCATCACGACTAATGACGAACGACAGTAAAATTACAATTAGATTGCACAGAAAACTTAACAATCGTTCATATAAACACCAATATACAGTGTGTTAGGTTAAATGAGGGACATACTTCAGGATGTACAGCTAAAAATATATTTAAAAAAATCAGCTGTTCCATACATTTTTGTACAGCATAAATGTACTGAACAGCTGATTATTTTTTTCATATTTCAGAGTTGGTGCCATCGTCAAAGTTGTTCATTTTCATGAGTTATTTAATACCCCCTGAAAGTATGTCCCTCGTTTAACCTAACACACTGTATACTTCATTCCACGCCACTCCGTGCTGAATCCCTCAGATCCCTCGACAATAGTTTAAACAAATTGTTTACCTTGCATTATTATACCGATTGTTTACCCAGTGCAGTCTCTATTGTCAATAGTCAGAGCTCCTTGTCTCATGTTTGAAGCTATCTTTCTTCGAGGGAATGTTATGAGAATCCGTTCGCTGTTGTTTGTTTTTAATTAGTTATAGTTACAATGAAATTATTACGATGTTTGGAGTGAATGCTGTACAGAAACATAGAAGCGCAACGGAGCAATAGGAGTAGAGCATGTAAGGATGGTAGAGATAAACTACGATAACATGGCCCGCCCCACCAAAATTCAAAACGTTTGAAAGCATTTCTGAAGTACCTAATTATAAAGCGCCACCAAAATACACCTAATCACAACGCATGTTGCTGCCGGCCTGCTACTGAAGACGAATACTTACAACTACATAAAAACTCTTTTGTAAAGATGTGACTACAAACATTAAAACAGTAATTTGGAGAGGCGTGACATGGTTTCGTAGTGTATCTGTTGTAGGTGGTGTTCTGTCGTTCCTGCCTAACAAGTGAAGAAAGCATTAGGTAATCTATGCAGAAGCATGTGTTAAATATGGTATTGCTGTTCTGGTTTCCCTTATGCAAGCGCAACATCTAGGTGTATGTTTGAAACCGATAGCAAAGCGTTGAAATAAAAGGCTAGGTAAAAAACTATTTAATGAAATAGCTTCTGCCCCCGACCCAACGCCTCGCATCCCATCGCCCGCGCTATTACTTCACTTTAGCTTAGCGTTCTCTGTCTTTTTTTCGTTTTGCTCGGCTTATAGGAGGTAAGGGTCGTTGCGTGATGTAAATTAGCCTATAGCTTTCCTAGAGGATTAGTCTGTAAAAGTAGCAGTGATAGCCTAGTGGTTTGACCGTCGGAAGCCAAGTTGCCAAGCTGTGCCATTTCACAGGTCTCGAGCTCGAACCCAAGGCACCTCTGATTTTACGGATTCACGCGCGTATTGTATAATTACTTGCTTAAAAAAAGGAAACCAGCATGTCTGAGAGATCTTTCTCAACAGTATGTGAAGCTAAGTCAGAGGGTAGCATTAAAACTCTGACACCAGGTTATAGAAGTCTGTAAAATGCAAGAAGATTTTTTCAAATCCGACAAATAGTTCCATAGATATTTGCGCGTTCAAAATACAAACTCTTCAACACGGCCCTCTCGTGAACTAACATACTTCCGAAGGAGGGTTGCACGTTACGGCGGTCAGACTGCAGTATAAATGTGCCATTGCCAATCTAGTAACAAAAAAAAACGACGGGCATTTGTTTTGTTTGCCACTCTATAAACAACCACAATTTTCGCCAACTCAACGCTACCCCTTCAGGGAAAACGATGATACTTTAGTTTACACAACTGATACCCTTAAAATAAACATTTACTTCTACCCTCATTTATGTAGAATGTACGCTCGTTACGACGCCACGTGTCGCACTGTGTACTCAATCACTTGAAAGTGTGCCAATCGTGGGTGTGTGCGAATTAGTGCGGGATTTAATTACCTACTACTCGCGCTTCGATTGATCTGGTAGCTAATCTGATAGATCTTAGTCTTGATTGTCTTTTTCGTCAATAACAACGTAGTTATTAAGTCAATTACAAAAAAAAAAATGACATGTTACTTGTGCATGTATGGAACAGCTCATACTTTTTTCGCGATTTCAGGGTTCATCCCATAGTAAAAGTTGTTCGTAACGATGAGTAAAATGCTCCCACGAAATTTTTAGAGTTAATTTTTAACACCTTATACATAATAAGCATACGATAATTTATCAATCCTATCAGGCACACATGAGAAACTTTTTTTAAAGACTGCTTTGGCCAACTAGTCTTAGAAATTCTGAAAATTCAGGCGCAATCACCAGTATGGATCTATAAATAATTGACAACGATTATTATTACTTACAAAAACCTTCTTTACAGAACCTAAACACCTAAAACAAAAACTGCAAATACATTTTGTTCATACTCCTACGCAACCCCCTAACAATAGACGCGAAACCCGAGCCCCCCTAAAAGCGTACCGCACTAATGTTTATATAGCCATCCACTGCTGGTCGTGCGTCTCTAATGGCCGGTCCCTCGAGGTGTAGCTGCGTAATCGATACCGCGGCCGACTGTTAATGGATTAGATGCCGCACCTATACCAACACGTGATTTTTTGAAATTGCGATATTTCGGTTCGTTTTTGACGCGTTTTTGGGAGTCTTAGCATTTTTCGTCAGTAATTGAATATGTTTTCTAGAAGCTCCTGTCCAGAAAGGTACTAAAAACTAACGTGTTACTAACTCAAATCAGTAATAATAATTTGTCTTTATTTCAGACAATAAGTCCATACATTTTACAGTGTTAATAGTGTTAAGGTGTGATTCCACCAAAATTGTGCTCAGAACATTTGTTCATTTTGTGCTGACCTCCAACAGTGCACGTTCTGGAGATCCGTTTCCAATGACAAAACACGTATTTTTTGTAAGCGTAAAGTACTGCACGTTTGTAAATGTTTACATGAGTGGGTCCACCGAAAGAAACATTTGTGCCGTACACTGTGCATTACTGTGCAGTAGTTACAGTGCCGCACTCTGGTGGAAAAGCGGCTTTAGGAGTGCATACAAAAATAAAAATAATAAGGTGTTAGTAATTCCAAAATGTCCAAGGATATTATTATTATTCTTTTATTTATTCCATTTCTTATCTTATATATTTTTAAATATTTTTATAAAATGCAAAAATAAAAAAAAGCATTTAAAAATATAAAAAATAGTGGTCCGCCGATGTCGGGAGCAGAGTCCAAGGCACCGGTGGTTAGGGCTGCAGAGACAAGAACCTCCTCACAATGCGAGCCGTATCGAGGAGTACTGCCTTCTGAATCTGGCTCTTGATCCAACCGCCTAACGAGAGCCTCGAAAGATGTTGGTCGAGGCTTTTGGCTATCAGGCCATTGGCTGTTACGACAATCGGTACAATGACAGCCGAGCTCACATTCCACATGTCAACAACCTCGTGTGCTAAGTCGAGATATTTTATTTGTTTCTCTTTCTCAGCTTTCACAAGGTTCTCGTCATGCGGAATAGTAACATCGACTATCATTGCAAGCCGCGCTAATCGATCTATCACTACTATATCAGGCTTATTGGCGACAATAGTCCTGTCAGTAATGATAGACCGATCCCAGTACAACGTGACATGGTCATTCTCAAGAACTGGGTCGGGCACATACTTGTAATACGGTACCTCAGAGTCTACAAGTTTATATTTCAAAGCAAGTTGCTGGTGAATAATCCTGGCCACTTGGTTATGCCTGTGCAAATACTCGCCGTTAGCTAAACGAGAACAACCAGAGATAATATGTCTGATGGACTCACCTGGACGATGGCATGCCCGACACACGTCAAGCGTCCCGTCCTTCATAATATGTCTCCGATAGTTATTCGTCAAGATAACTTCGTCCATAATTGCACAGACGAAACCTTCAGTTTCCCCAAAAAGGTCACCAAAACGTAACCAGGACACGGACGCTAAGAAGTCTACACCGGGCTCATGAAGAACCCGATAGAAGCGCCCGTGAAGCTCCTTGCCTTGCCATATCTCCTTGCGGTCATCGGTAGTCAGTACTGCAGGTTTGCGCCAGTTCTCTTTACCCATGGAAAGCGGGGTGAGGCCTATGTCCACTGCCACCACATCACGGTGCATACCCACATCGGCTTTTAAAAAATAATCCCTGAGACTGCAAATCTCGCGATTGTGGAGGGTCTTTGCATTTAAAAAGCCTCGACCCCCGCACTTCCGCGGGATATACAGTCTCATCACCGATGATCGTGGGTGATGCATCCGGTGTGCGGTCAGCAGTGTACGGACCCTCCTATCCAAGGCGTCAAGTTCGGTCTGAGTCCATTTGAGTATGCCGAAAGAGTACATCAAAACCGGCATGACCCAACCGTTAAAGGCGCGCACCTTGTTTCCGCCTGAAAGAAGACTAATCAAAACTTTATTCAGGCGACCAAAGAAGCGCTCCTTCAACGATTGCTTCATGTCAGTAACATTGATACCCAACGCTTCCGACATACCCAAATACTTATAGCTTTCGGATGAGGAGAGGGATCTAAGGTGTATGGAATCCGAGAGTTGGATTCCCTCGGATTCCACAATCTCCCCTCGCTTTACATGCATGACCGCACATTTATCCGCACCAAATTCCATCCTGATGGCGCTACTAAAAGTTTCAGTTACCTTCAGTAACTCCATCAGTCGCAATTTGTTGGGGGCAAAGAGTTTTAAATCATCCATGTAGAAGAGGTGAGATATGACCTGACCGCCTCTCTTCAACCGATAACCTAGACCTGAATCCTCCAGCAGAGTGCTAAGAGGATTCAGAGCTAAGCAGAACCAAAGTGGACTCAAACTGTCGCCCTGAAATATTCCCCGTTTAATCCATATAGGCTCATCATTCCCCTGGATCTGCGGACACCCTGGATAATGAAGAACCGTCCTCCATTGCCCCATACACGTCTCAAGGAAAATGCGTAGAGTTGCATCTATTTTGTACAACTCCAGCACTCTCTTCAGCCATGTATGTGGCACCGAGTCATAGGCTTTCTTATAATCTATCCAGCATGTCGACAAATCCTTATGGGATCGACGAACCTGTTGGTTGATGGCCATGTCAATGAGGAGTAGCTCCTTAGTACCACGGGACCCATTCCTACACCCATTTTGAGAGGCAGACATAATCGAATGACTTTCTATGTGCGTATTAATTTTCACTCTCAAAATGGATGTAAGTAGTTTATAGACCGTCGATAAACATGTGATCGGTCTATAATTCTTAGGTTCCGTGGGACTGCCAGACTTATGGAGGAGGTGGGTAACGCCTGTTGTTAAAAACTGAGGTAGCGACCCAGACTCTAAAGATGACTGGAACTGAGATGCCAGGCAAGTGTGAGAACTAACTAGCCATTTCAACCAGAAGTTGTGCAGCCCGTCCGGTCCCGGTGATTTCCAGTTCGGTAACGGACGGACTGCTCTGGCTACGTCTAACGGTGTTATTAAGACGGCTTCCATTTCTGGTATAGTTTCACACACTCGCTCGACATCCCGAGTCCAGTCAGCTTCAGCGTGACAGACGGGCACCGACCAGATGCTGCGCCAGAATGCACTCGTGGTAGCATCATCCGGGTGGCATACGTCTGTCAAATTTTGTTCAGGTCGCTCCCAAGCTCTATATACCCACCTCTCGTCACTCTGGAACATGCGATTTTGCTTGTATCGATCCACCCGCCTCTTATACCGCCGAATACGGCCCGCCCATGCACAAACTTTCTGCTTCAGGAAGTCGATGCGCTCTGTAACTCGGGACATGTATTCTAGAGGACTGATTCCAGTCCCCGAGAATGCCCGCCTTACAAAGCGCATCACTCGTGGTCGAGTATTACCCTCCCTGAAGCAGTATAATTTGCCAATGAGTACCCTGGCTCCATCGATACGACGCTCGATTCTGTACTGCCAGGCTGGTACGACTGGTTTTGGTCGACTAGCTTCGTCACTGTTTGGAAACTTAACGTTAGCTAATCGACACGCCGCAACAGCCGCGCAATACAGGATCGAGTGTGTATCAACAAGATCCTCGCTGCTTTTGAAAAAATTCTCAAGCTGCGAGTCCAAGGCACACACCAGCGCCTTATTTTGTTTATGCATAGGTAGGCGTGGTAATCGAGGTCTAAGTCCGGTCGGAATGGATCTATACTCGCGGAATGCATCCTCCAGAGCGTTCCTCAATCTGTCGTTGCACTGGCTACTTACTGTGGCAACCCTATCATCCTCCTCTTCAACACCATGATTGGACCGCGGTAGAACTACATCAGTGGTTGACGCTGGTACCGCGGTTTGTGTCGGAGTTGGGACGATAATATGGTTGCTCAATACCTCTGAGCGCAGCCTATCAAGTGCGGCATCGTCCAACCTATGATTTCGTTGGATGACACGCACCTGATCCGACAGTCGCTGGGCCGATACGTTGACGGTTGGTTCCAGTACCTGAAACAGAGACAGCATCCTAACACGGTACGCAGTGAGGTTAGTTCCCCCCTCTGTAGCCCCGTAGTATGCGCGCATGACGTTCTCATTTATACACTGAGTCCATTTCATGCGCTGCACACAACCACCGGCAGCGGGGACCCGACTCAGGGCCGGTTGGCCCCTAAGTCCCAAGCTCTTCGGTGGCCGGCCTCTCCCCGGCCGACGTACAGGTGTTGGCGACGTCGGCGGGGAAAAATACTCGTCACTCGAGCTCGACGCAACTGCCGCGGTCGGTGTCACATCGCTCACGGTGGGGCTGGGTACCGACGGCGACGAGGCGGAGCTGAGCGAAGAGTCCGGAGGTGGTAGGCGTGCGCGTCTCTTAGCTGCAGCACGAGTCAACATTTTTATATTTCATCGTTCCTTGAAAGTTGAAACACTTGACAGATGTCAATCCGGGAATTTTTTATAGGTATTTGTAATTCTATTATATTGTGGTCCATTTTGCTGAATTATTAAAATTCAATATTGTTATAAAGTGTTTTGATTATTTTGAGATAATAAATTAAGAAAACTGCGTCTAAAATAATAAAATTAGGAAATCGATTTAAAACGTGACTGTAGATATTGGTGTTGCCAGCTTATTATTATTATTATTATAATTTGTTAGTAACACAAAACAAGTAACAAGAAAAGTAATGAGTACTTTGAATGTCACAGCACTAATATTTCAAAGACGACCAGTTACTAACTCCATAATGAAGCGTAGGTGTGTGCTTCATTAAAAAAAACCATAAGTTGGGTACATCATCAAGATAAAAAGAGTGGATGAAATACGTACTATCGAAGCTAACTCAAAAACTATTCAAGCGAAGTTAATAAAATTTATATGAGACCTAATGTGAAGTAGGTCCTACCAAAGAAAAAGTATTAATCAAAATCAATTCATAATTCGCGGAGTAATTGAGTTACAAACATACAAAAAAAAACATACGTCGAATAAAAATCCTTATTTTCTTTGAAGTCGGTTAAAAAGTAACAAAAAGTTTAGACGTCCGATCTAAGAGGTGAACCTACGGCTCGCCATTAAGCACAACCTATCAGAAAACGTTACCCACTAAGCTAGCATGCCATATACTAACTTGGTTGAAATTATGAATTACTTTGAGTTGCAGATGTAGTAAGTGTGTGTGTCTTTAGTATAGAAACAACTTATAGAAAAAGGTCGTAAGTCAAACCGAAGCGTCAATCTATTTATTTTTTAGAATGCCTATGGATTTTTGGTCGCCACTCTATTTAAATAACAACTTAATACCTAATTAGTAATAATAAAAAGTGTTATCCTAACTAAATCTATTAACAAACTACAACACGGCGTCGAAAAATTCTGGTAAATCTGTAATGTACTCAAGAAACTGGCGAAGATCTCTTAAATCTAGTTTCTTCTTCCACACCATCCAATGTTGGAGAAAGGCCTGTTCGATTTCTACGGTCATGGGCCTTTTCCATCCACCTTGGCCAGTGACCAATAAATATGTGTATCACTGAGACAAACAAAGTATCTAAAAAAGTAAATAAGAATGCAATGTCCTCATTCCTACTAACACAAAACACTAGTGATTTATTAATTAACTCCCTATTTTCAATCCACTCATCCTCCCCTCGTCCCAGCGGACTCAAAACTTTGATGTCCGCAAACGACGCGCCCTGGGACCGCTGTTTGTAATGCTACGGTACGAGATAAACATCATTATTAGTTTATTACGCACATGGCTTTGGTTTGAGAAGATTATTTGCGGTTTTTGTATTATTGAAAAGATAATATTTAGAAGTTGTTGTCGTCTGCCTTAATTTTTCTGCTTTTCTCTATATTTTTCCGAGCATATTGTTTTTTTTTTTTTTTGGGGTCGGCTTCCAGTCTAACCTGAATGCAGCTGAATACCATATTGGTACATGGAGCGACTGCCTATCTGACCTCCACAACCCAATACGATACCACTTGGTAAGACTGGCTGTCAGATTTTCGGGCTTCTGACGAACTACTATCCTATCCTCTCTGCCGTTACTAAATATCCCGGAGATACATCAAACAATAGAAAAAGTAATGTGCCTCTTTAGTCCCAGTTGAAGGCTTATAAAACAAGGTTTATCTTTAAACCCAGATTTGAACTATAGAACCATTTCTTAATTTCGAACTGTAGTTCGACTATGTTAAAGTTCAAACTGTCGTCAAACCAGAGTTTAAATTTTCAATTCTGTATTAAGAACGTTCGAAGTTTTAGGCGTAGACTTATTTATAATAGAACTCGTTTTTTAATAAGACGGGATATGTTTAAAATGGTCATCCATCCTTCAATTAACCGTAGTTAGAGCAGCTTTACTTACCAGATCGTTCAATCCAAACAGCTGTGGTTATGTAGCCACGAGACCCTCAAAAACTTTGATATAAGCGAACGATGTGCCCTGGGACTTGTGTTTGTAGTGCTACGGTATAAAATAAACACCATTATTAGTTTATAATGCACATGGGTTCGGTTTTGAGGATTATTTGTGGTTCTTGTTAGTAGAAAGATAATAAGTTATTGTGGGATTAAAATAAGTATAGTGTTTGTTGGTTTTTTTTTGCATTTTTTGATGAACTGGTCTTCATTAGCATTATATGTAATATGTGTCATTAAGAATTCTCTAAGTCCAATCCATGTTCGTCCAATCGTGTGATGAAAGCTCAGGCTGCATATCGAACTATTTGATTAAGTTGCTTTATGGTAGTCACATTCTTTTGTTTTTTTTAAATGTTTTTTAATTTTTAATCAATAAGCTCGCGCTTGACCGCTATCTTACCTGATGGTAAGCGATGATGTGGTCGACGCTGAACCGCGCTTTTTTTAAATAATCCCTGATGTGCTAACTATAGCCCGAACGCTTAAGGCTGCGTATCCATGAATATTGTGCGAGGTAGCAGGACGGTACTGCGAGAAAAAATTGACCAATAGCATCACTTCATTTTGAGAACTTGAGTATAGTTGTTATTGGTCAGTTTTACGCACATTCGCCGCTACACATCCTCCCACATCTCTAGTGGAAAGGCACCCTAACTGAGACCGTTCTTGAGGCTAGCTGCGTGGTGCTGGAGGGCTCACAGTTGTCACAAATCGAAGAATCCATGAGCTCATTCGATACCAATGTTGGCATCATACACGAGAGTTGGCACTAAGTTTCAGATAATTAGGTTCAGGAGAAAACTTTCTTGAGTTTGTTAAGAATAAAGAAAATCCTACCCCTGAAGACTAAAACATAATCTAACTTTCTTAAGTGCTTCGGCCATTACAATATACAATACCAACTTAAGCAAAACACACTGGCAGGTTCAACATAAAAGTTAGCGGCAACTTGAAATTGAGAACCGTTTCAGTATTCAGTCTATGTCTGGCAAATTCACCTCAATCACGTCCAACCTTCACCAAGATTCACTTACAACTTGCCAACCAATCTCGGCCTGACCACTCTTTTATTATGTTCCCTCAAACTTCCTTCTAGCGTGTCCTGAGCACATCTGCCAAGACTAGTAACTCAATCAGTGCTCGCGTGACCTCTGCACTCACCGCACGGATTCAACGCTCGCTGGTTTGAGGGTCATACCTCGTTTGACTTGGGTGTTTTAGTCACGGTTCGAGGGTTTGTTTTGATAGTGGGTGGTGTACTGATGTTTAGGGACATAAACTTGGATTGGAAGTTTTAAATCATGCTAAAAGCGTTGATGTTCTGCAGCATTTAGATTTTATTTGGGAAAACGTCTCAATGGCTTGGATGATTCGTTCAAATGTTAAATGAGATATAGGTATTTAATAAGTCAAATATGTTAGCATGTATGCGCTGTGTGGTGATCTTCTAAAACCCTGGTAGATATCGTCTGTCCATCATCAGTGTTACAGATCTGGATCTACACACATCAAAAGTGTCTAGGGATCAACATATATTTTTGCAATAACTTTTCTCTTGATTGATATTAATTTAAATTTTCTTTAAGGATTCATCAAATAAAGTGTTTTCGTTTGTCACAGTAACGATAAACCAAGTCACCTTTGCATTAATAAAGAAATTTGCCATTTTCCTAATAAAGGGATTTTTGACATTTGAACCACTAACATTAAAGTTCGAAAAAAAGACTGAAATAACAGTTTTCTTTAAAATTTTATTGGGTAACTTAAACAATTAATAATCCGTGTTTCTACCGCGAACACTAACAACACAAGAACATCGGTTTGGCATACTCAAAATGAGTTCATCCAAATCACGCTGTGGAATGGCCGCCCATGTTCGTTGCAACAACAAAAAAAGGTCTTCTTGCAACTGGATACCCTCCATATTCGGCAGAGCTCTTCTCTGTAGCATATCCCATGCATGCTCAATCGGGTTCAAGTCTGGCGACTGAGCAGGCCAGGGCAGGACATTGATGTTAGCTGCGGCGAGAGTCTGTCTTACAACTCTTGCGGTGTGCGGTCGTGCATTATCATGCATTAACTGAAATAAGGGACCGATTTGCACTTGTAGAGGAACGATGACGTCAGATACAATCGTCTCAGCATAAATTTGAGCGTTGAGGTTGCCTCTGATCCAAATCAACTCAGTTCTTCCGCCGATCCAAATACCCGCCCATACCATGATGGTTCCACCACTATAAGGATGGACTTCCTGGCAGGATTTTAATCGCTGTTGGCGTCCAGGGGTTCTCCAGTGTCGTATACGTCTTGTATCCGGTCTCATACCAAAACGAGACTCATCAGAAAAGCACACGAAACGCCATTGTTCTTCTGCCCAATTTCTGTGTTCAAGAGCCCATTGATATCGAATCCTACGATTGTGCATTGCTATAGGTGGTACCCGTAGCGGTCTTCGGGAATGAAGGTTCACTTCATGCAAGCGGTTTCTGACTGTTTGGTCGGTCCCTTATTTCAGTTAATGCATGATAATGCACGACCGCACACCGCAAGAGTTGTAAGACAGACTCTCGCCGCAGCTAACATCAATGTCCTGCCCTGGCCTGCTCAGTCGCCAGACTTGAACCCGATTGAGCATGCATGGGATATGCTACAGAGAAGAGCTCTGCCGAATATGGAGGGTATCCAGTTGCAAGAAGACCTTTTTTTGTTGTTGCAACGAACATGGGCGGCCATTCCACAGCGTGATTTGGATGAACTCATTTTGAGTATGCCAAACCGATATTCTTGTGTTGTTAGTATTCGCGGTAGAAACACGGATTATTAATTGTTTAAGTTACCCAATAAAATTTTAAAGAAAACTGTTATTTCAGTCTTTTTTTCGAACTTTAATGTTAGTGGTTCAAATGTCAAAAATCCCTTTATTAGGAAAATGGCAAATTTCTTTATTAATGCAAAGGTGACTTGGTTTATCGTTACTGTGACAAACGAAAACACTTTATTTGATGAATCCTTAAAGAAAATTTAAATTAATATCAATCAAGAGAAAAGTTATTGCAAAAATATATGTTGATCCCTAGACACTTTTGATGTGTGTATATAGGGTGACTCGTAATTAGTGACCGATATTTAAACACGTGACTCATGATTACAATCAACTTTCCCAAAAGAAACTTTTTTGTATACTCAATAGCTGCTAACAGCTGATCGGCGCGAAGTTCATTGAACTTTGCGCGCGCCAGTTGTATTGTTATTGTGATAAAATATCGGTCACTTATTACCAGTCAGTCACCTTATTATATCTCACAGCTGAATAAAGGCCTGTTTTTTGATGATTGTGTAATTGTAAACGACTCTATGTATACGTATGTAATACCATCTGATTATTGTCCTTCTGAAGGCCAAAAGTCTCTTCTCATATAGAGAAGGCAAGGGTCACCACGCTTGCTCAAGACGGGTTGACGATATCAGTCTCACTCAGTCACTTTCGTTACAATATTGTCATCAATGTCTTTGTCAACAGGACGCCTTCGGCGAAGGTGGTTGGCCACTGGAATTCCGAGCTGCTGTTGCCAGACTCCTGACACAGCATGCACCCAATGATAAGGAAGCACCGAGGACCACTATTTTGCGTAAGTAGCTTGCACAGAATAAATGTTAATGAGTCGCTGGAACATAAAACCTTCAAAGTAAAAAAAGAAGAATGAAAGAAAAAATGTTTATTCTGTAGAAACAAAACGCACATTCCTTAAAAATAAACTAAGGCACTAAATGCACCCGTGCAAAGCAGCTAAAAAACCTCGTATTCAGAGCCATTAAAACCATTGACAATCATTATTTCTGCCACGGACAATGGATGGACCACAGACAAAACACTGACAACTTATTGCTTTTCAACATGAACATGACAACAGATACTACGACTAACAAATCTAAAGAGTTCTTTCGTTAAGAATGGTACTTAACGAAAGAACTCTTTAGATTTTTTTACTGTCTGCTTTCATTAAACTTGTGAATGTTTCGGCACGTCTTTTTAGGTGTATGTGCTGCGAGTACCCCATAGCACAGCATTATGTTGAGTAGAAACCTTCTGGTCACAATCATGACGTGAAGCTGCAGACTATTCCTGTTTTGTGCTCATGATTGCTCATCTATTTTGTTTCAAGTTTTTAATTTTTAATTTACTCTAGTTTATACTCATTTTTGGATGCACATGTTTCTGTGGCAAAAGCCCACGTTTTCTTTCTTTATAAAAGTGGATCAATTCAAGTATAAAATGATACAGCAAATATACTGATCAATTCTGTTTTGTCACATGCAAAAAAATCACTTTCTTAAATTATTATATCATTAATATAAATATATAAATAAATAGAACAAATCATGACGTCGTTAATAAAACTATCTAAGTTAGTTGCAGTTATTGTGCTAAGGCATTTCACGAAAAGACGATGAACATTGGTATTGATATAGGATAGTGAAAGGGCAATTATTTGGAGACGATAAAATACATGTCTTCTAGAAATACGTTGCTTGGATGATAAAGTTTTGTGTTTGTCTTTAGGTCTGAGCAACCAGCGCCTGGACCAGTCTCTGTCAGAGAATATGGTGTTGGATCTGATCGTTCTGGTTGGATTCGTAGTCGCCAACAATCCACAGCTACAGGTGAGTGAACAACCAGATTCAGATTACTGATATCTTTTGTAACATTTCGTTTTGTCATAATTTTCAGTAACAGGGAAGTCATCAATAGAATTATTTAGTTTAATTTATCACTTTGTAAGGATATTAACAGTAAAGTTCACGTAAGCTAAAGGACAAAACGCGCTGACTTTTGTATTACCAATATTAAATTATAATTACGAATGGAAAACGAGAGGGTATGAAGTAAAAGGCTTAAGTGACTATCGTAAAAAGTGGAGTCACGTGATTTCCACCACATTGAAAAAGCAATCAGTTTTTGTACTTATGTAAAAACATTATCCTGTCTTGGTTGTCGCGCTGTCGGGTAAAATGGCGGTTTAATCTTTTATCAGTTTTCTATTAATACTAATATGTAGACTTGACCTCTAGCATTAAGATATTCTAACGTCTTAGTGAGTCCGTCCGTTTTATTTCCCCGTTCCCATGCGGGTGACACCTGCGCTTGACACGTGTTTCCACCCCATCGGGTAACCTATTAACTATTAGCATGTTGACATGGTCAACTTAATCGATTTCTTGGTCATCCTTTATTGTTTTGTGTTGTTGGCTATATTATCAATTATTAAAATGTTTGAATTGGATGGGAATGGAAAGGTGGGAATTATTGAATGTAGGAAACGGAGTTCCGGCTATAAACATACATTTTACTAGACTCCATTGGAAATGTAAGCCATTTATTCGATTGATCTTATTTTCATTTAAATCACACAAATTGTTTTCTCAATCTAACCAAAGCATTCGACACTATTACTCTCATAAACTTTCTTTCCAAACACATTATTAACGCACTTAGCTCCTTTTAAATTATTCCACCGGCTCATTACAGCACTTTTACCGCGGTTTACCGAGTTTTACCGCTCCTAAGTTCTCACGGACACAGGTGTCCGAGTAACAGCGGACACACTTTCTCAAGGAAGTGTACTAGGCCCATTACTAAAATTTATGCGAGGGTATTTTTTTCCTTGGGCATAATTGATTTTATGGGTGATGGTGAAGAAGGAAGTTGTTGCTGTACTTTGTCATACGTTAAGATCAGTATTGAAATATAGTTTAATGCATTTTGGGTTCAAAAATAGCCTATTGTTACGCAATTAAAGCTACTAGAATTTTAGTATCAAGAAAATATGTATTTTTATGTGCATACTTGTTGATAACATGATTTTAATTATAACTCATATCCAAATACGTATATTAAAGGAAACCGTGACTTACTAACTGATCTATCATTGTATAGTTGTGCCCACGAAACGGATTGGGCTAAAATTTAACATACAGACATATCCGCTATTACTAGTTGACAGAAGTTACATTTATTGCATTTTATTTACATCCCAAAAAAAACGAAACTGTTCGAATATCAAATTTACGTGAATCGGCAAAACTATGTTAGATAATAACCTATCCATACAAAGTTTAAAATAATAAAACCAGCTCGCTCAATAAGACACGCCCATAAATTAAAAAGTATAAAAGACTCAGGTGTTAGTTCGGGTCTCATTTGTTCTGCCAAGTGCCCTTCGTCCATTACCGTACAATTTATATCGGTGTCGCCATTACAGTGAATTGTTGATGTTACATTGTCCATTATTGACTTGATGGCTTTTTGTCTTTTGGAGGGTCCTCGCTGGCTCATTTGAAGTGATGTGTTTTGTCTTTTATCAAGTTTGAATTAAGTTATATTCTGTTTTGTTACTGTGTCAAGATGGTGCAACTCTATAATCAATTACCCAAAAATGAAATCGAAATCCTTTCCAACTTTTAAAATCCTATTACAGCAATGTTTTAATTTTTAAGTTTTTAGTAACTGTTTTTTTATAACTTAAGTTTTGTTTTATCACCCGCCGAGACCGTCTCTTAACTATTATTTTTGAGTGAAATGAAGTATCTTAAACCGTAAACCTTTAGATACCATCGTACTAGTCGTCGTCTACTCTCTACGTCCATCAACAAGGATGCGGACCCGTCCGAAACTAGTTGATCCGTCAAAACAAATGTCATTTTTTCGGACACATCGCGATTAGAGACAGCTCTCTCTCTCTCGTGTTGTCATTCATTCTTAGTTCGCGCATCAAACGGCCGTTCGGCCGAAACTACGGATTTCGTTGTTTGAAATTATTTAGTTTCTTGTACAGACTCTTGACATACATCCCTAACTGTCAAACTCTCCCCATTGAAAATGAACCTTATGCTTTTGTAATAAAGTTGAAAAACTATGAAAGCAAATTAACAAATGTGGGTAGTTTGATGTACTGGCTGTACCTAAAGGTGTTTTTGCCATTAACTTTCAATTGATCTTACTGATAGTATGCATAGACGGTTTGGTTTACTAAGAGAGAGGTAAAGACATTAGTCCACTTAATACTTCATCAGCACCAGAACTTAGTTACTCACGCTCCTCAATATAAACCCATTTATCTTTCGTAGGAAACAATCTGTAACGGCTGGGGCGTGATCAAGACCCTCTGCACTCTGCCAGCTAACTGGCTGGTGTCGAAGTCCCACAGCCACTGCCTGCTACCAACGTTGGTTGCGTTAGCCGAGCTACCAACCGCTGCCGCCGCTATCGCTACAGAACTTAGCATGACTGTAAGTACCTAATACTGTATTGGTATTTTCTAGTGATGTGTGCTTAGCTTTGTCTTCTTAAGGTGGATGCTCAAGTAGCCCGCGAATTTTCTTACGGTTTTGCAATTTGCAGGTCACTTTCAGGTTGTATGTTGAAATAATATCATTTAACTAATCGATACAATTTGAATAGCGGGCTACCCTGTAGCTTTTACCTTAAGGTCTTCTTTCTTAGGTACGACGCCCAAATTGAAATTATTTTGTTAATTGAAAATTGCTTAGTATAAATGTTTACAAATAGTGTCTTTAACTAGATGTAAAAACTATAAAATAAACCATATAGTAATTGGTGTCTACCTGAACTAGGAATTAACCTGTATCTCAGGCATCACACTCACATGCTTATTATGTAAATTGCCTTAAACAAATAGTAAATAACTGATGTACTATAAATGTTTTATACAATTTTATAAATGTCTATAGGTACCTACTTTTGGATCATCGTAAGAAATTTTTGCAACCATTTTCTATTGAATCCATCCATTCCATTTTCTATTTTTATTGAGTCTGCGTTAGTAGCACAGCCGGACGGCGAAATGAATATAAGTAGCAATTACTTCCAATCAGCTTTGTTTTCCAACAAATACTGCCGAATCGAATCTGCCTTTCGGTTAGTGACGACTCACTCGTTATAGTTATAACTAGCTTTTGCCAGCGGATTCGCCCACGTGTATGTAGGAAAACACGCAAGTATCCCATACACGCAGGAACCGCACATTTTTCGGGATTAAAAGGATAGCTTATATGCTATTCCAGACTATAATCTATCTTTGTGCTAAGTTGCATCCAGATCCGTTAAGAAGTTTTTGAGTTTATTCGTTACAAACATACATAAGTACAAATCTTTCCTCTTTATAATATTGGTATAGATTGTGCTGTGTTGTTTTAACATTGCATTAAGTACGTCATGTTTCATTTTTAGAATGTTACCATAGCCAGTAAACACTGTAGAGTTGTAGATCAACATGGACTGATAACTTTTACTTTTTATACCGATCGTTGTTGATCTAGAAATCTCAGACTTTGTATCTGGGGGACGAAGATAAAGTATAAAATTCAAAAGTTATTTATTCAAACTAGGCTAAAATCTGAAATTTTTTAAGGTCAAGGTTTAACATAAGACAGTCGCCCAAAAACGCCCACCCTTCACCACTTCCTAGTGCTTTAGCTGGGAAGAAGAAGTGGCGCAACAAACTCCCCAGCAGCATAGCTGTCTGTTTAGTTGGAAGAACTTGACACTACACATTTATCGTATGAGAAGTAATTAACATTACGAAACTCATCATA
The DNA here is from genome assembly GCA_951799385.1 of Hyppa rectilinea. Taxonomy (NCBI): domain Eukaryota; kingdom Metazoa; phylum Arthropoda; class Insecta; order Lepidoptera; family Noctuidae; genus Hyppa; species Hyppa rectilinea. Next base: position 1,127,271 of record OX637324.1, on the reverse strand, counting down.
TTGAAATCCATTCTTTTGCAACGTCTGTCACCCTAGTGACATCTACCTATCTGAAATGGAAAAACTTTGTAACAAACTCACAGAGTCATAAATAATTTGCTAGACTACAATGTAGCAAGCACTCACTCGTAGTAATAGCAAACAAGAACCCAATTTGTTCAACTGAATATTTGATGGAATTACACTGGTTCGGCAACTTGGTAGCAGCTGCACTTCCCAGTTTATCAACTGAAATAACTTGTAGTGTACACGATGATACAGAAGTTTCACAAAGGGGAGGCAACTTTGAATCAATCTGTCTAACCTTTTCCCAAGTACACTGGGGTCGGCTTCCAGTCTAACCGGATGTAGCTGAATACCAGTATTTTACATGGAGCGAGCCTATCTGACCTCCACAACCCAGTCACTAAACTGGGTAATATGAAACCCCTTGATAAGACTGGCTGTCAGACTTTCAGGCTTCTGATTACCCGTACCGAATGACAGCCGGGACCAACGGCTTCACGTGCTTTCCGAGGCACGGAGGAGTCTCGATATTTGAAAATGGTCACCCATTAACCTGATGGATCGATCCGTGTGGGGAAAGTAACTTTAAATAATGTTTTTAAAATAAAAGTAATCTCTCGTTGCTCCTGCTACTACTCGTACTTACTTGCTATTCGGGAGTCGCTATGTGTAAAGAAAGAAGGAAATAGTTATTTGTTATGCAAGGCTGGAAAGTTGATTTTTGGCGCGAGTACTTCTATTGAAACCTGAGTAAGCGAAGGATTCTAGGGTTGAACCATGAGCGAAGCGAGTGGTTCAAATATAGAATCCTGAGCGTAACGAAGGTTTCAAAGGTACGAGACGCAGAAAAGCTTTGCTGCCGAGCGCAACACACAATTTTTCACCTCACTACAGCGAGGAAACTGTTAGGTGCAAGAAAACAGGTGTTGTTGAGTTTTATTTTGTTCGAGCGTCTCAGATACATTGACTCATGTGAAGAAAATAACAGATACTTGGCAATGTATCTTATGAGTTACATAGAATATCTCCAAAATTAAATACCCTGTATTTTGTTCTATATCCTACTTGTCCTCTAAGGAGAATGAAAGAAAAAAACTAATTTAATACAAATAACTAACTAATTTAATTTCATACATATTTATTTTTGCCAAGCAAAGGATTAAATAACATATTATATTAGTATTTATTTTATTTAAATAATTAAACTTAAATTACTACACAATTGGGTATTTGACAGGGTAGTATTTTTATGGCATATTCAAATGTGACGTCACAGATTTTTTTAATCAAATGGAATACTTATTAACATTAATTCCAATTTTACAATTATATCCTCGCAAAATATTTAATTTCTGTACTGTGATGGAAGTTTTTAAGGTGAGCGGTATTATTTAATATTTTATTTTAGACCGTGTCATGCATTTTCAGTGGACTGGCACTATAGAAAATTATTAAATGGAAAGATTCGAATTTTAAAAACTCTTTCCACGCTAGAGTGCAAAAATTGATTTTCGGCTCAGATTTCGAATGACAAACAGACTCTTTCCGAGCCGGTGAAAATACTTTTATTTGCGTTAAAACGACGCAAAAAGAAGTAGACTCCAGAACATCACGTTACCCCAATCTGTGAAATTTCGTTGATAGTTTTTAATTTTATTGCAAAGGCATAAGGTTCATTTTCAATTGGGGAAATTTGACAGTTTGGGATAGCTTGATGTGCTGGCGTCTGTACAAAAAATAGAAAAGGTTGAGGGAAACATGCGTCACTACTCACATCCACGCAAAATCGCTCGGCATTATGCTGCATGGAATAGACCTTCTGCATCTATCTATTTACTCTGTATAGTCGAAGCAGGTGTCAAAAGTTTTACGACTCGTCTCTGATATACCGTTTTATGTTAATATTTCAATGATTATGGCCATCGCTCTGTCGTTAACTTGTTCCGCCATCAACGGTTGCTTTGACGGCATCGTCAACTTTATTATTTCACTGTCGAACTTTAATTTACAGAACTTTAAATGTTCTTTATTTTTTCAGTAATCAATATTTTCAATTAATTGAATATTGTCTCTGGAACATAAAATTATTAATGTGTGATTATGATAATCGAATCGATTGTAGAATCGATTAGTAACATTGGAATCTTCTAACAGTCTACCATGCGACGATTATTTTGCTTTAAAATGAAAAACTAATTGTTTTACTGATATTGAAATTATGATGCGTATGAGAATTGAAATAAACATTGAAAATGTGAGAGAAGAGACTTTTCAATCGCAAATAAAAACTATTAATATAGCAAATATATAATAGTAGTAATTTGAACACATGTTCGAGAGTTCTTAGATTAACAATAAATGCTTAACCCTTTGACCGCCATTGTCACATATACGTCACAAGAAAGCGCATGCCCTGTATGCCAACGACACAAATATATCACAATTGTAACAACACGAAATAAACAATTAAATCATTACTTTTGTGAGTTTATATAGATAGATATCTTAAAAATTTAAGCTCTCGTACGTATTTAATGACATGAAACAAATTAAAAGACACCATGGATATCGGGAAATTCATAAGAACAAGAAAAAGAAATTTGTAGCTTAGCGAGGAGGGCACGCGCGTGCGTTTATGGTCTGGCGTTCATAAGGTTAACACTCAAGTCGGAATACGCTCATATTTTAAATGTCTTATAGATTTTCACAATGTTCTGCAAATGCGATTAACCAACTTGTATATATACGGATGTACCTACTATAAAGCTACCATTTACTGGGTACGTCTTTCATTATCTTGAGTGAGCCCTGATGGCTGAGAGCATGTCATACTCGCTCTAATGTCTCGCTGATGGTGGCGAGTGTATTGGATCAATTAGCTCCCTTCGAAATGGTTGAGCTCAATGGTGCTAATCTATCCATCATATTCGTGAACGGGCGCCGTCAGTAGGGACTGGTCATCTCTTTGTTTTTGGCTGCAACGGCTTATTTGAATTAATTGAATTTTTTACTCTTTTAATTATGGACGCTTTTTACGTTCTGCATCGTTGTCTCGTGTATTTAAAACAAAATGAATGATGTTACCAATATTTTGTAACCACATTTTGAATTAAATGAGTGCCCGTGTAGTTTCTTGTCCGTGCATTTCCATGGGTATCTTCTACGCTATGATATATTATTAAAAAAATATTAACCATTTTGACTTCCAAAACCCGATCACTACTGATACATATCATACTACTGTTATATACATGGTTAGACTTAGGTCGTTTAAAACCTCTTAAGGGGTCATTGTACTCATTATAATGAGCAACTTTTACTATGGGATCAAACCTGAAATCGCGAAAAAAAAAATCAGCTGTTCAGTACATTTATGTTCACCTAACTCGTCAAAATTCGACTTCAATTTAACTATGTATAAAATATGAAATCCATCAATAAGGGATGATCTCGACGACACGGTTGGCGCGAGCGATTGGCTGCTGCGCAGTATGTTGCGGGTTCGATTCCCGCACGGAACAAATATTTGTACGACCTGCAAGTATTTGTTACGGGTCTGGGTGTTTTTCTATCTATAATATGTACGTATTTACGAAAAAAAATGTATATAAGTAGTTTATCAGCCATCTCGTTACCATAACACAAGCATTAGGTTGCCTAGCTTGGGACTATATGGCGTTGTGTGAAATGTCCATGGATATTATTATATATTATTTTTATATTATTACTTAAAACAAATGATTTCAATGAATCCATTTCTCCAACAGATGCTAGACGAATACATGAGAAGCCCAGACGCACAGAAAGTAAAACTGGTGCAAGTGATCAAACAAGGACGCGCGAAGAAAGGTAAGAATAAATAAAGACAAGTAGACTGAAAACGAGATTGATTTAAATGTATAAGTAGGAAGGAGCACAAGAAGAAAAGGACACATTGACATGACAACAAGTAAAGACAACAATTTCAAAGATTCAACGCGAATTTGCCGACGCTATTGGTCAGCTATTCGCATGACTACACGTCTAGGTACACATATTCATATAAGTTGACCTCTTATTGTAAGCAAAACCTATACAATACTACGTCAACTTATACGGGAGATGTAAAGCTTGATAAGTCGTGATTATCATTGATAATTCCAGTTCTAAAATGGATAAGGGTGCAACTAGATCGCAGGTCGAAGTGTCGACTAGTCGACATTGATCGCCCCAAAACAGAATTAAACCATGACGACAGAATTCTGATAAAATCGATCGATACTCGTAACAAACGAGCTTTTATCAGGCCATCTATAGGTACTAGTTGAACTTTGAACCGACCGTCTATCAGAACAAAAGTTTAAGCTAGCAAGTTTTCATCAATACCACACAATAATCGACGTCGAATAAAAACAGTTGACGGTGACACCATACTGGTTTCTATTTGAATGGTGCAAAAGTTGCACCTTTATCCAACACGGATCGTGTAGAATGCGACACGGATTTAAATGAACGTAGCGAAATAAAGAACTAACATGAAATGTTCAGAATTTGTCAAGTATATGTCAGTTTCTTTGACGACCAGCGCCATCAACGTTCATTTTAAAGCCATGTCGGACTGTTCTGAGGTCTCCACCCAAAAGAACGGATCATACTAGACCAATAAGCGTATGCGCACATGTAAAAATAAATCTTTGTATGAATTCAGCCAAATTGTCGGCCGACTCAATTTAGATTGGCATCGACACCCTAAAAACAATATGAAATGCAGGCTAACAGGTCATTCTATTACCGAAGTCATACATCACCTGCCCAGCCTTGTCCGTAAACGTTAGGATCAGCTTCTAATCTTAGTCATTTCTGATAATGGTCTTGGGGGTGGAGACTTTATAAGGAGGCCTAAGTAGTGTTAAATTTTTGACGTGATGGTCCTCTCATATCTAACTCATCGATCATATAGGTTGATGCAACGGTCTTGCTAATCAATGGAGATTTGATTTGAATTGATGTTGATTACGATTTTAATTATTTTGTTAAGATTTTCTTTACGTATTTGATTCTGTATGTTTGAGTGTATCTAATCGATCGATGGTAGTTGTCGATCACTTCCATAAGAGGTGTTTAAATTTAAAATTGAGTTCGGGATTTTCCTAAAAAATCTATGGAATCTAACCCAATTTACTACTTCACGAAACCAAAGTGGTTAGCGATTCCCTCGAAGTCTTTAGATTTAAATTGTTTCAATTTTAATTTGGTTTGTTGTTTAAATATGGAATGTTTGAAAGTTTCAATTTGATGTTTGTCATATTTTTCTATATTATTACATCGTCTTCATAAATATCGTCATTCGCTACTCATCCGTTCAGGGTAAATATGCTCCCTATTGTGCCATTCATGTGTGTGCCAATTCTTGCTCATTCATCTTCTTCAGTTGACTTCTTTCGTCTCAATTTCCATTCGTGTCATTATTTTAAGTCTAAATTAAAATACATCATAAAAACAAACTAGTCAAATACGTTGTAACTTAATTCACAGTATTTTAGAGTAATAACTCAATTGATTAGCATCACCAGCATCGTAGCTTGCACAGCCGTTGACGGTACAACCCATCTTTATATTTAAAAAAATTGTTAGTCACAGCTTTTACTGAAACAATATAGAAGCTACGAATACTAATATGTGAAGAAACGTTACTCTCATACAATTAACGCTTTGATTTTGAACCTCCTCTAAACAATTGACAGCTATACCAATCAAACACTTACTCTTTTTATGTCAATACACGCACACGATTGGTCGCCATGAATAGCTTTTAGACACCCCGTCAGGACTTTGTGATTTGTCCGGACATTTTGGAAAAATTTAATTTTGGAAATTTTAACTATTACTGAAAAATCAATTTTAAAAGGTAGTCAAGGCCATAAGATGACGCGCTGGAGAGTCGAGTGCACTTTAATATGGCGATGCGCGTGTATAGCCAAAGTATTAAAATCTCACCGCGAAGACTTTGATGAAGTGAGCAATCAGTGTTGTTAATCCCCAGCAATTCTTAGCATCAGGTGGAATGACAGCTCACTTTAAGTTCACTTCGCCTAAGTTAATGGTGACATTTTTGAGAACAGTCCGTTCGGTAGACATTTGCGTTTTCGATCTTGAATTATTTATATTGTCTTCACATATCCATATTTTAGTATAGAAGATTCTCTAGTGTTTGAGTAAACGCTGTAGAAGACCATTATTACGTAGTAGTTGATATAATATACTGTACACTTTTTGATGTGAGTCTATTTATATATTTTTCTATGGTTGTAGACTAGAACTAGACAGAAAGAAAATGTATTACAACAAACTTTGTTACGCATTGGATTTTATAAACTGTGGTTTTAAAACGTGGACGTTATCTATAAAAATAACTTTTCTTCATTTTAAATGCATTTAGTTTTTTAATTCATTATGGTTAGTGATGTTGCTTAATTATGCAAAAATATTGTGTTTTCATTTATTGTTAATTTTACGTTTTATGCTAGTCAATGTCTGGCTTAGCGCCAGTGTCTTTTTATGCTTTATCATAAATATGAAAATAATTCATACTTGACTGAGCTCTCTTCTTAGTTGATCTTATTTGTTGATTTACAATAACGTTACGACATATACATTGTTAATTATTATTGTTTAATTACTTTCTTTTCATTGTTATTCTACTATTTTTCAACAAAGTTTATTCTGGATAGAGCTGAACTTATTTTGCAAGGTCTCCTCCCAGCGCTAGATTAAAATTATTTACTTTTCTTATAATTTCTGTGTAAAAGAGTTTCTATACGGCCACGATTTAAAACCTCATCTTTTACTAAACAAAATTATTTTCTGTAAAATTTCTTCATAGGAATGAGTTAAAAAAGAAATGTGTGTGCTAATAGAGTGCCTTGTGGGACACTCTTCGGGAATGTTTGAAACAAGGTATAAGGTATTTTAACGACTCGAATATTATATACGATTCGAACACTGTGATAAAGTAATGGACGGAATTTATTCCTTCGAAAAAAAAAGTTTTGTTAATGAGAGCGATGGAGAGTTGCTATCAAATGCTTATGTCAGTTCGACATCTAACGTTTTTGTATTTTTCCGATTTTTATTTTTGTGATAAATTTCTTCTTTTAACAGCCCGTTTGCATGTTTTATTATAGTTAAATATAAACTTAACATTGAACATTGTAAGGAATTCGTGAACTGTTAAACTTATAACTTCTTTGATGTATTAAATGTAATATTTCGCTCGTCTCTTGTGGAAGCAGTATTTCAATATCGGTGTAAAGCGCCATAATGCTACCGCCTTTTTAAGGTTTTAATTGATCAGAACCGATCACATAATTATGTCCATAAAATGTCAAATAAAAAAAAAACCGGGGCAAATGTATCATTATGGTACTATTAGTATTAAGTCAATTTATCAATGTTTTTCTGTATGAGTATTAGTGTATGTGTGTCTATCTGTTTATAACGCGAGAGACGGGTTTCAAGTTCACGTATTCAGATTTAAATGCAAGCGGGTGTGAAACTGTGATTTTATATATACAGGGTGTTTGGTAGATCGATGCAAAGCCGCAGAGCGAAGCTAGTATAGACCATTTAGAACCATTTGAACCGAACTTATGTTAGGCGAAGTGCGACTATTTTTTTTTTAGCAAAATTTAATGATTTTTGGTGAAAAATCCGAAGTTTTGTAATTCTTTGCTAATAATCGGTCATTTTGAAGGCAAAATCATTTATTTGTTATTTTATTTTATTAAAGTAATGTGTAAACAATCTAATAAAACATGATTAAGGCATCTGTGTAATGAGACAATTTTTTTACAGATATTTGAAGTCAATGATTTATTTTAAGATTAGAGAAAACTGATTTTTGATGGCATTAAAAAAAATCACTGATGGTGCTTTTTTTGTTCAAACATTTTTTTAAATATGCCTGGTTATTGTTCTTTCTTTTGAGGTATCAACTACGCGGATAGCTCGCAAATTATTGAAATTAAGACCTACAAACCAAATTGAGGGAGAGAATTAAAATTTATAGGCGAAATAATTAAAACAAAATTTTAATTAAAGTTATTTATTTTTCGTGTTCAAAATGTCCGCCGCGGTTTCTAACACAAGCACGGGCCCGTCTTCTCACTTCTGTTGTCGTTATTTTCAACTTCATCTCCACTTTCATCGTCGCAAACGCTGAATTAATTCTCTCAATTAATTCTTCTTTTGTGTTTATTTCCACATTTGTGTATACTAGTTCCTTGGCCCGACCCCACACGTAAAAGTCAAGCGGAGTCAGGTCGGGTGAAGTGCTCGTTCGAAAGATTGAGGGAACTCTTCTAACAATGGCCAACGCGTGACGCGTGAAATGAGATGGCAATAAACTTGTTCTGTTCAGGTAGCGCGGTACATTTCACAGCAAAAACGACTTTATTGTTAAAACAATAGCGTCGTGTTCCTTTAGTCAGGGTCAGTAACTACCTGTGTTTTGAAGGGACGCTAACTAGTCGAATTTCAACTACGCTTGTGACTAGACGTTATTTCCTCATTCGTGGCAATTCACCGTGTTCAGTTTTCATTTTTGCTTTAAGTTGGACGTTTAGTGTGCAACAAAGCCATTTTTGTATTTGAGAAGTGACTATGGCTACTTTCTCGAACGAAGAATATGCTGACATCGTTTTTATGTATGGCAGAGCAGACGGCAATGGATCTTTAGCACGGCGGATGTACCAAGAACGCTATCCTAATCGCAGAATACCGAATGTGAGAGTGTTTTATAACACATTTCGCCGGCTTGTTGAAGATGGGATACACCGTGTGGAACCTGGAGTCAATCCAGGGAGACACAATACTGACATCGAGGAAGATATCTTGGCGGCGTTTCGAGCTGATCCAAATACTAGCACCAGAAAAGTAGCTCGAAATTTAAACATTTCTCATTGGAAGGTGTGGAATACAATGCACCAAAATAACAAGTACCCGTTTCATGGCACGGGTGTTCAAGGCCTCGAAGAACGAGATCCTCAGAAAAGGATTCAGTTTTGTCGTTTTCTTCTCAATGCAGACATTGAAGATGCATGGTTCCTGAAGTCAATCTTGTGGACAGATGAAAGTAAATTTTCAAGGGAAGGCATTACTAATTTCCATAATCTTCATCAATGGGCTGAGAAACATAATAATCCACATTGGAAAAAGCAAAAATCATTCCAAAGGAAATTCTCGGTCAACGTGTGGGCCGGAGTTATTGGCAGAACATTGATTGGGCCCCATTTCTTACCAGATAACTTGAATGGAAATAATTATTTAGAATTCCTGCAAAATGATCTTCCAGAGCTTCTAGAGGAATCCGGGGCCCCGATATTCGTTAGAGACCGAGAAGTCATTTTTCAACAAGATGGTTGTCCAGCGCATTGGACATTAAATGTACGGGAGCACTTGAATAATTGCTTCCCCAATAGCTGGATCGGCAGAGATGGGCCCATCCCTTGGCCCGCCCGTTCACCCGACCTGACTCCGCTTGACTTTTACGTGTGGGGTCGGGCCAAGGAACTAGTATACACAAATGTGGAAATAAACACAAAAGAAGAATTAATTGAGAGAATTAATTCAGCGTTTGCGACGATGAAAGTGGAGATGAAGTTGAAAATAACGACAACAGAAGTGAGAAGACGGGCCCGTGCTTGTGTTAGAAACCGCGGCGGACATTTTGAACACGAAAAATAAATAACTTTAATTAAAATTTTGTTTTAATTATTTCGCCTATAAATTTTAATTCTCTCCCTCAATTTGGTTTGTAGGTCTTAATTTCAATAATTTGCGAGCTATCCGCGTAGTTGATACCTCAAAAGAAAGAACAATAACCAGGCATATTTAAAAAAATGTTTGAACAAAAAAAGCACCATCAGTGATTTTTTTTAATGCCATCAAAAATCAGTTTTCTCTAATCTTAAAATAAATCATTGACTTCAAATATCTGTAAAAAAATTGTCTCATTACACAGATGCCTTAATCATGTTTTATTAGATTGTTTACACATTACTTTAATAAAATAAAATAACAAATAAATGATTTTGCCTTCAAAATGACCGATTATTAGCAAAGAATTACAAAACTTCGGATTTTTCACCAAAAATCATTAAATTTTGCTAAAAAAAAAATAGTCGCACTTCGCCTAACATAAGTTCGGTTCAAATGGTTCTAAATGGTCTATACTAGCTTCGCTCTGCGGCTTTGCATCGATCTACCAAACACCCTGTATATTTTAAATTTAATTATATCACTTGCAAATGTAATATATGATTTTTTGTACGTTTAGTTAGCTACACGTGTTTAGTCTAATGTACTTTATCTGTGATTCCTTTTGTTTAGCGTAACTTTCGTGTAACTCAATGTGTACGTGGAAATAAATATTTGTGTAACAATGTATTCTTGTTTTCTTTACGAAATGTGACTAACTCAAAAAATACCTCAGAAAAATTTAGATAGGACCACCGCGCAAGCTACCTCTACCAAATGAATAATGAAAATTCAAAATCTGTCAACAATTAACGATAATATCGATGAATATACATACAATTAGTATTCCTATGACAAATAGAACCTCCCTTTTTCAAGTCGGTTAAAAACGATACCGCTGAACCTACATCAATACCAATAACCTATAATAATAAATAATCCAAAAATAAATTCCTTTTGAAACAGACACGCTATGAAACTTATTTTTAACATCAATTTGTGAATGAGCTGCATTTGTTTCGATCGTAAATTTTTATATTCTGTTCAAACCCTGAAAGCTTTTTATATTTATCCTGAAGATGTATGTACAGAGAAAAATGCTTCATGTCACTCTTATGTCATTACCATAAGGTTTAAACTGCTATGATTGACGCGTGTTTGTAAGATATAGATAATATACGCATGTGTGATGAATGTGAACGACAAGTGATTGACTTATGGAGACAAAGTGCTGTATCCTTTTTTGGGTGGTCGGGAGTTGTAATGGGATGTTGTTTGGGAGTTTCCGTGTTTTGTATTGGTAACTTAAACATCCTGAAATTATGGATGATTTAGTGGATGATAATTACTGTCAATCAATGTTAATTGATTCATGGATCATCGTTGAACTCATTGGTAATCTCATGATAATGAAAATGGTGCTGAAGCTTCGCTGTTTTTAGAAAATACTTCTTTAAGGGAACTATATTTTCTATCACCAAAATTTATATTTGTCATCAAGTTGTATCACCTAATAAATAGATCTATCGCCACGAAATATTTTCGTTCTCAGATAAACAAAAATTGTTCCCAGGTATGAATTATCAAATTAATGTTAATATATGTGTAAAATAAGAGATCGATAACCAATAAAATTATATTGCATTACATGAATATAAACTTCGTTCTTATAATAACAGTTTTGTTACTTAAATAATAGCTCTGTGCTCAGAATGGTAGATCTGTCACCAAATATGGCGTCTCCGAAGCCCTATGCTTCTGTGTTGTGAATATCCGAAAAATATCCAAAACCGCCTTGCCCTACCCCGACTCGGACAGGTTAGGTTAGAAGGGGATGGCGGGGTCTTTCAGACCCCGCCATCCCGTGGTTATGTTTTTTTAAACCATTGAGCCCCGCGAAGCGGGGCTCAGACTACGCTTTTTGAGCAACTTTTGAGTGTTTTGAGGTTAAGTTAGGAAAAGTCATTTTTCTCGGAAATGGTGAGATTTATTGGTGATCTCTTTAAATTAGTTTGCTTAAATACTTATTAGGACACACCTATTATAATACATACAAAAACATTTATTTGGTACTAGACCTTATATCTCAGGATTTTAGGTGATTTATTGTGGAACTGATTTTGCATTGTTTGGTGACTACATTTTGGTGACAGATCTACTATTCTGAGGACAAACCCTATTATTTGAGAAACACAAAACTAATTAAATTGGTGATAGCTTAAATGACACCCCTTCTTTAACCTTTTGACCGCCAGAGCATAATTTGAAACATAAATGCACGCGGCGCCCTCCACGCCAGGCGACAAATTTATTTCTTCTTGCTATCATGAATTTCCCAATATCATGGTGTCTTTTTATTTGTTTCATGACATTAAATACGCACGAGAGCTTCAATTTTTAAGATATCTATAATTATAATCACTCACAAAAGTAATGATTGAATTGTTTATTTCGTGCCATAGTGTTGTTGCCATTGTCCCATATTTGTGTCGTTGGCGTACAAGGCATGCGCTTGTTTGTCACTTATATGTGACAACGACGTTCAAAAGGTTAAAACATATTTAGAGTCTTAAGACCAAATTAAAACCTCTTCCTTTGAAAACCTTCGTTCCTCCTTCCTAAGATTTTTATTCTCTTTGACTTGCCAGCAGCCTGGCCTGGTAGTCTGGTAGGTAATATGTCAACGCATAAGATTTTATCATAAGAAAACCATTAGACTACAATTAAATATTTAATTTCGTCATATTCTATTCCACAATCACTTCATTCTTCAGCTCCAATGGTTTCTTCACTTTTCTCTTTATCAAATCTACATTAAATAAAGAACGTCACTCCCCATTACAATATTATGCATACATGAGTAACCAACAATAAGGATATAGGAATCTAAATTGTTAGAAAAATGATGCATGATCAATTGAATGGAAAAATACTTCCGACTGTGGAAGGGCTGGGGTTTTTGTTCAGTGATTGTAGCCAATTTTAAGTATGATTATGCTAGTATTTTGGGGGGTTGAGTAGAATTTTGTACAGGAAACTTTTGGATCATCAAGCTCAAAGCATCACTTCACTAAGGACAATTCAAAAGTCATCATTATCCTGCCCTTATCCCAATTTATTTGGGGTCGGCGCAACATGTCTTCTTCTTCCATACTTCTCTATTAGTCGTCATCTCGATAGTCACTCCCTTTCTAGCCATATCATCTTTCACACAATCCATCCATCGACAATATGGACAATTCAAAAGTGGAAAGTAAAAAAAAAATAGTCAGGGGCTCGGTCAGTGGTACCTATGAAGAAGAACCATCCATCATGTCGTAAGTCTAACCGGATGCAGCTGAATACCAGCATTTTACATGGAGCGACTGCCTATCTGACCTAGGCAACACCAGTAACTGTGTAATACGATACCCCTCGGTAAGAATGGCTGTCAGATTTTCGGGCTTCTGACGACTGACAAAGTTGCACAAATGACAGGACTATATTAAGGCTATAATAAACCCTAAAACCTTTCTAAAATAATAACTTCTGAATCCAAGGAAAAAGACATTTCAACTATATATATATCTAAACACAATTTTACCACTACACATTCTCCATAGCGGAGCAAGGCCACTTTTCACGCATCGCAGTGAGAGATACCAAAATACATGGAGATGCTCCGAGATATATTTATATTGTTAATGGAACTCTTATTATTGTTTGTTTTCATTGGAAATGTGTTGCTGTTTATAGTGGGGAAGATGGATGTGAATGTGAAAACTGTCAGTAGGTCTTCTAGCTACTCGCATAATATGTAAAGGGTGTCTCAGAAAGGACTTAAATAAAAAAAAAGTTTCTTTTTAACCTTTTGAACTCCTTTGTTACGTGACAAGCAAGTGCATGCCCTGTACGCCAAGGACACAAATATGTGACAATGGCAACAACACGAGAACACGAAATAAACAATTAAATCATTACTTTGGTGAGTGTTTATATAGATATCTTTAAAAATTTAAGCTCTCGTACGTATTTTAATAAACAATTTATCTACAGGCACTTATGCATTGTCAAGGGGTCGGTCAGTCAGAAAGATGAAGCTAGTTGCCAAAACGTTGTAAGGACCTTTGGAGAAGAACGGGCAAGAAACTATGGTAGCGAAATCACATTATACAGATGCGAGCACATTAAGCTATCCCAAACTGTCAAATTTTCCCAATTGAAAATGAACTTTACGCTTCACTACATAGTATAAAGCAAAGTCGCTTCCCGCGTCCTAATGTCTGTATGTATGCTTAAATCGTTAAAAATACGCAACGGATTTTGATGCGGTTTATTTAATAGATAGTGATTCAAGAGGAAGGTTTATGTGTATAATTTGTCGACATATTATGCGGGCGAAGCCGCGGGCGGAAGCTAGTTTGTAATAAAATTGAAAAAGTTTCAAAGAAATTTGACAGATTGTGGTATCTTGATGTGGTTCTTGGGAACTCCGCCGCACAAATCGCAACTTTTCCTACAACAAAAGCCTCTCCACCCCTCCTGTAGTCGTCCATTAGCGGTTCGATTGACGTTCGTATCGGCTCAGAATAAACCAGTAGTAGAACGACTCACGAGGCAGGCGCACGACTTTGAGAGGTGAAAACTGTTCATGAGGGAACTAGTCACGAGGCGCTATTACGAGTACGCTGAAGTAGTTGGAGGGTGGGTAGAAATACCTGTAATGATTATAAGGGATTTTAACTTTTAAGTTTTAGTAAAACAAAAATACCTTACTAAGGAAATGAGATCCAAGAACAATTGAGATTACAAAGCTTGAGCGTTATTTTTATGAAGGCATGTGGAAATAAATAGTTTGAAAATAAATTAAATGACATGTTTTTTAACGAGGGGTTTCGGTGCATTATCAGTCTAAAGACAACAACACTATTATTGATAGAAATTACTTAAATTCGCTCAAGAAATCAATTACAAGGAGCGTGGAGGTACTTCTATAGTCTAAAAGACAAGGTTGTCACCAATATTGGTAGCCACTGCCCAAGGTGCGCTCATTTTGAGTAACAACTTGTAGAGGCATAAGCACAGGTACCTCGAGCCTTTTTCCCATGGGAAGAGGTAGGTACAATCAGAAGAAAATCACTTGCTTAGATCCTGCCGCTCTCAGAATGTATTACAATCTTATAATGGTTGTTATACGGTTTGGAAGTGTGCACGTTTGATGGCATGGCTCGACCTTTATTACATGGGACTGTAACTGGCAAAATGTAGGTGTACTATTGATACACTTCTACCCAACTCTTGAAGGAAACAAGGCGTGATGTTATATTGGTTGATAAAGAGGTAGACTGATGTACCTGCATATAATCTTATTTTAAATTGCGCGCCTCTGCTGCTTGGTACTTATATATTTAAAGTTTATGTACAGCGTGTTAGGTAAAACGAGGGACATACTTTTAGGTTGTATAGTACTCATGAAAATCAACAACTTTGCCCATGGGACCAGCTCTGAAATATGAAAAAAAATATATCAGCTGCTCCATACATTTTGACGAATTATGCGAACATAAATGTACTAAACAGCTGTTTTTTTTGGTGATTTCAAATATAGTTCCATAGTCAAAGTTGTTCATTCTTCTTCTTCGTGTGGTTAGTGACTAACCTGAGTTTTAATGCTGCCCATGGGCCTCTGACTTAGCATCACATGCTGTTGAGAAATATCTCTCAGGCATGCCGGTTTCCTCACGATGTTTTCCTTCACCGATTTTAAGCAAGTGATAATGCAATACACACATGAATCCGAAAAATCAGAGGTGCGTGCCTTGGGTTCGAACTCGAGACCTATGACTTGGCAGTCCGATAGTCACACCACTAGGCTATCACTGCTTTTTTCATTTTTTTGTTCATTTTCATGAGTATACCCCTGAAAGTATGTCCCTCGTTTAACCTAACACAATTTAGAACTAGGTAATTGTGGAGGGACTTAAAGAATCTGCCTAGCTACTAACCAAGGTGTGCGCTATCTTGGACCACCTGGTTTCGAGAATAAATCCTACAATTTAAATATTTTGTACCAATTACAACTTTAACACCATACACAATGTAATACGTCGCCACCATAAAGATTAGTATAATTTACATGAACATAAAGGTCTCCGTACCTCCTATAACTTATCGATACGTTATCAGTACATTTTGTTCGGCGCTATCGCGGAAACTATATAAAACTAACGAACCGTGTTTGTTTAAAGATTATTTCGTGTTTGTTGTTAGTGAGTGGCGCTGGAGTATTGATGGAAAATTCATGAGTTTTTTTTTCTCTATGGACAAAATATTATGAAAGGTCATTGCTTTTGTTGCATTTTCATAGGTTTACTTACAATAACCTAACCTAATTAAAACTATTAACAAACTGAAATTCATCTCTACGCCCTCGCTACGCTTAGTTTTTTTTAAACTGATCTTAATGTGGTTTTTATCAATAGAGAGTGATTCAAGAGGAAGGTTTATGCGTGTAGTTTAACTAGCTTTTGCCCGCGTGATCGTATCTACTTTGCACCCGAGCGACGCCGCGGCGAGTCGCTAGTTAAGGAACACTTTGTACAGAGGCCAGCTCATCAAGCTACCCCAATCTGTGAAATTTCTATGATAGATTTTCAACTTTATTATAAAAGAATAAGGTTCATGTTCAATTGGGAATATTTGACAGTTTGGAGTAGCTTGATGTGCTGACGTCTGTGCGATGACCTGGGTTCGATTCCCAGGTCGGAAAAAGTGGTATTGGGGTTTTTCCATTATTGATTTCTCAGTAGCAGCCTGCGGTCAGGGTTTCTGCTCGGTTCATGGCTATAGGCTCGCCCCTATTACATAGGACTTAAACGTAACTGGCGAAATCTGAGTGTGTTATTATGTATTAGTCAGGATTGTCCGAAAGGGTTACCGCCACCCCGGAACATAAAGGGCTAAGGAAGGAACATGGATGGGTTTTCGTCAGTAAGAGTCTGACACTCCCTTCCGCTCCACCCAGAGCGGGAGAAGTCATTGGATGATTTCCCAGCCTTAAAAATAAAAAAAAGGTCCCTTCCCATTTTGTGCCAGCAATCAGAATTAACTTTAAATATATATCTGACTTCTTGATCTATCCTTCAGCTTTTTAGACGACGACAGAAGTTTTATTTATATTTCTTAATCAAAACTAAAACACTGCTTCCATCTCT
The DNA here is from genome assembly GCA_951799385.1 of Hyppa rectilinea. Taxonomy (NCBI): domain Eukaryota; kingdom Metazoa; phylum Arthropoda; class Insecta; order Lepidoptera; family Noctuidae; genus Hyppa; species Hyppa rectilinea. The sequence goes on along the minus strand of OX637324.1, from coordinate 1,110,337 downwards.
GCGTGGCGCGAGAGCTTTTAGCGGCGCGTGCGCAAGCCGGGAGTGATTCCGGCAGTTATAGCGTTTGATGTGCCGCTTTGATTTTATATTGGTAAGATGATACATACGTTATAGTGCATGCCAGTGAGGGAATGCGTTTTAAGGACTTTTCTTGACGGTAAAACAAAAACACACCTGCACTGATGAGTCGTAACGAAAAAACGCAGTAAAACTCCTCACTTTTATTTAGAAAATTCAAGATCAATCCCTTGCTTATACAGGTGACTTGAAATTTGAGGTATTCCTTCCAGAACGCGATAGTGTCACCCATTTACAACAATTCGGCATCTCATAAAACCTAAACTAAAATGAATGGAATTCGTCGAAGTTTCCCCGATTTCGCGAATCCTAGTGATATTTAGATATCACTTCAGTTATACACAACACGACAAGTTCTATTGCCTTATTAAAGAATTAAGACTAGCGTGTCTAGTAATTTGTAGTTTTTGGGTTTTTTTCGTCTCCGGGCACAAGTAGGAAGATGTAACTGCAACCTGGTAAAGTGGGTCTACCTCAACGGTACGGCAGCAGGGTGCGTTTATGTGGAGCTATATCGCAAACTATGCATGACCTCCTATCCTGCCCTCTATGTCCCAAAACATGTAGCCTAAGTGATATCTGTGCTGCCACCGACGACGCTGTGGAAGTGGTGAAGTTTTGGGCTGACAAAATTTTAATTTAAAATACAGTCGTGCAAGCGACACGAAGAAGAAGAAGAAGTAATTTGATTTTTGGCAACACTGAATTGATATCTTCGCTCTTTAAATTAATAATAATAAATAAATCATTTACACTTATTTGCATAAAATATACATACCATGGTACAATTATAATAGCACAAACTTTTTTACAGATTTAGTTGTCATAAGTTTATAACCGTGACTCATAAGACTTTTTTGTCTGAAATCTTTGCTTATACCTTTAATTTTCTCTAACTACCCTCGTTAATATTGTCATCAAACAATACCTGTTAAGTTTCTGTATTCTTATAGCCATAATCGTTAATCAGTGTTTTGTTAAATTCAGTAAAATGCAAGTGCAAGTGTGTAAATTTATATTTAATGTAATTTTAGTATTAGACGAAATAATGTAAAATTATGTAATGAAATGCATGTTATCGGGAATTGGGTTGAAATGTGTGTGTTTGTGAGCGAGGAAGACGGACTTGCCGTGATACAGTTTTCACTAGTACGGAGGTCGGTGCAAATCAAGCTCAAACAACCGCATAACGTTCACAGGTATTTATAATATAATCAGCTGGACGATTCTGTAAAAAACTCAAGAAGTCAGCGTGTCGTTGCACCTAATGGGATGGGACTATTGACAGCCGATCGATTCTGTAAAAATCTTACCTTGAAAACTTTGGTGAATTAAGTGAGTGTGAAATGAACTGTCGTTCCATCTAATGCTATGGATTCACACTTCATCACTTCACGGTGATATTATTACAGTATAGTACTACATATACGTCATTATATTGTGATTCGCCACAGATCACAGGATTGTTGGGATTTGTTTGTACAGTTTTTTCTTTTGTATGTCAATAAACTTTTATTTATTTTATTATTATTATAATGAATCTTTAGGGACAAGTGACGGGGAGTACAAATAGCTCCAAGAAACCGTTTGGTATTTTGTTATAAATACACACGCACATTGATAGGAAACTTTTATTGTATTTGGCAAGTCTTGGTAAATCATTAAGTATATCTTCTCGCGTCTTCTTCTTTTCGTATGGTTAGTGACTTACCTGGTGTCAGAGTTTTTATGCTGCCCATGGGCCTCTTACTTAGCTTCACGTGTTGTTGAGAAATATCCTTCAGACATGCTGGTTTTCTCACGATGTTTTACTTCACAGATGTTAAGCAACTAAATAATTATGCAATACGCACATGAATCCGTAAAATAAAAGGTGCGTGGCTTGGGTTCAAACTCGAGACCTATGACTTGGCAGTCCGATGGTCACACCACTAGGCTACCCTAAGTACTAGTTTATATGATTTTACATTTGTATACTCAGCCCCGACTAAGAGTTGTCGGGCAGTACCCCGCCAGACGCAACAGCTGTCTGTTTGGAGGATCCTCCCTTTTCAACGGAGGGACTTGCCACCCTGTTCCTCCATTTCCACCAAACTTGACGTAAACTCATTCTTAACTAAGAACATCCATATTTCATATTTGATGACCTAGTTAGAGTTAACTTAAGTAATTCCCCATACAAGCATACAATTTTTCCTATAATCACTCATACGTTCAAAAGATTAAGAGATTACACACCCCACGATGTTCCCAATGATTTTATTACTGTATCATCTAATTACCTATATATAATGTAGATTCTTATCGGTCGCACATATGGCGTGCCAGATCTATGGCAGTGATAACACGACCAGAACCAAAGACCTTTGTTTGCTCAGAGATGGTGGGTGACAGGGCTCAAGTTAAATTGGTGATGTAGTGACCAGCTTAAAAGACCTATGCGTTATGGAATGAGGTTGGAAGATAGGGATCATGTTATTATGGATAGAGTCATTATGATCTAAGCTAAATAGGGTACGTTGACAATGATATTGGGTTTTAACTCAAAAATCAATGCTCGCGCGTTCTTTATACTTACAAAAAAGGTGTTTGCCGTACCAAAGACAAAATGAAGTGATATTAAGCCCTTAGGCAAAATTATGTCCTTTACTTAGCATTAACTACTGCCAGCAGCCTCGCCTGCTTGGATGTCGGAAATGACCCCAAGGAGACGTACAACCGGGATAACAACATGCTGTGTTAATCCAGGTCATAAACTACTTCTGTGTCAAATTTCATCCAGATCTGTTCGCCGTTTGAGCGTGAAGGACAAACAAACTCACACACAAACTTTCGCCTTTATAATATTAGTTTGATTATTGATTTAAATCCGAACAAAACTTCGGTCGACAACAAGACTGAGCCGGGTTAAAATGGTAAGTCAAGATTGACGCCTACAGACAGGATTGGTCCACACTAGCTCAAGATAGAGAGAACTGGAGGCCTTTGCCCAGCAGTGGGACAATATAGGCTAAAAATAATAATCAGCTTTTCCAACCATCACGCTATTCCCCCACGAGGTGAGCAGTCCACAAACCAGTGATGAGTCAGTCATTATATTCAATTTGAACCCCACAGCAAGTCAAATAGATTACTGCACGATTATGCGTGCTCCGATCGAACACTACCCCTCTCTAATTAACTAAATGTATGTGCAATGGAAGGTACAGGACGATGTTTTAGAATTTTTTTTGTGTCAGGTAACTGGAAAGTTTTGAGTTTGAATGTGGATAGCTATACAAATAGAGAGAGATCAAAGAAACGATGGATGGATTGTGTGAAAGATGATAATATGGCTAGAAAGGGAGTGACTACCGAGATGACGACTAATAGAGTATGGAAGAAAAATACATGTTGCGCCGACCCCAAATAAATTGGGTTAAGAGCAGGAGAAAGATGAAGATATTTAAAGATATACAAAATACACAGATAAATAATGACCATCGTCAGATAAAGTGTATTAGGTAACTCACGAAGTTTTTTTCAAGTTGCATAATCTACTTACTTTATGAAAAGTTTCAATTTATTGACAAACAATTTTGACATTATGTAGTAACTTTGACATTATTCTTGTATTTTATCGACATTTAAGATTTTTGCCTTATTTTCAATTCTGATATTACAACATAAAAATAATTTGTAACTTGTAAAATTTCTAAATTAAAATCTTTGTAAGTGCACTTTATATTTTTCTCGATGTTAATTTTATTCATTGTTATGGAAATATTTGTACGCCGACACTTCTGGCTAAACATGATTGGACTCGAAACGATGTAATATCTTGCATGCTCTTGTATGTATACAATGTTTCGATATCATCCATAAAATCTTATCTTATCTAATCTAATGCACAGCTTGTGCTTGAAATTTTTGCACAACTTACATACTTAACCTCACGCCTTGTTTCCCTGAAGGGTTAAACAGAGGTGTTCCCATAGTAGGTACACCCACATTTCGCCAGTTACCTATGTTTAAGTCCCATGTAATAATGGGCGAGCCTAATGTCATCACGCGGGCATAAATCCAAACTCCGGACGGTAATAATATGTTTGGAAACATGTCTATTAGCCGTTATCTCAGTATTTAATCCCTTTTCTAGTTATATCATATTTCACATGCCATCCATCGTTTCTCTAGGCTACTTTAGCATTAAGCGGGATTGTCCGAAAGGTTTACCGCTACCCCGGAACATTAAAGGTCTAAGGAAGGAACATGGGTGGGTTTTAGTCAGTAATAGTCTGACACTCCCTTCCGCTCCACCCAGAGTGTGAAGAGCCTTTAGCTTAGTGTTGTTAGCTGATTATTTTGCGTCATTGGTAGGTATTTATGGCACCATTACGTATTTTCTTCTTTTTTTTTTCTAGCCCATTATCTAGTCACACTTAGTAGTAGTCGTCACCATATACATATTCCCAAATACTCAGCAATCCCCACTACACGTCATCCGCATCCCTACTTGCTCTCGCTACATCTCAAACGCCCTATTTAGAGACTGTCAAATCCACGCATACAGGTGCGGCAGAACAAACACACATCGGCAAACAGTGAACGATCGTCAGTGTCGCAAACACGTATGTACACTAGTCGCTTAGGTATGTCATGTCTCCATGAAGACAGTACAGGAGTTTAATTCTGTAACTTTGAGTAAGTCAAAGTCAAATCATTTATTTCAAATGGGCACAATTAAGGCACTTTTGAACGTCAAAATGAACAAAAAATAGAATTGATTCTAGTCGCCCCTTCCAAAAGGTAGTTTCGTGTGGAGAAGAATGGGCAAGAAACTTCATCGTACCTCTACCTAAGCAACACGACATTGATACTCAATCGTCACACTACAGACATTATGTTGAGGCTCTTCTGAGCTTAAGCACTAGGAAGTGGTGAAGGGTGGGCGTTTTTGGGATCTAACTTGGTAAGGGCGGTAAGGGCGGTAAATTGAATAAACGAACGTAGATATAATAACATTGACCTTCAAAAAGTGCTGATTTTCAGCCTAGTTTGAATAAATGACTTTTGATTTTGACTGTTGCCATAATTTTCAATGGCCTTTCAGTGGTTTTTCGATACATTTAGTAGCAGGAAATATTCACAGTATAGGGAAAGGGGAATTATTTTACTACAAATTTAACGCGTGCGAAGCCGCGCGCAAAAGCTAGTAGGTACAATATAAGAAGCAATGACACAGAAGATCCTTATATGTGTGCTCCTTCACTTATAAGAGACCACAGCATGCACATATTACTAGGTGTAAAGAAAGTTAAAACAAAAAGAAACACGGAACAAGTATTTTTTTTTTATTATAAGTAAGACATTCATGCTTTTATATAAGTCACACAAACGCAACACAATTGCTAGAATTTATGAATTGCCGTTGCTGTTAATCTCAGTTTACTAAATTTTGCAATTATGTAAGTAACTAGAAAATCAAATTAACGTTGGCACTTCGGTATGGAACACGACAAAACACCACCGTGAAAATTAATCTTTCCAAATTGAGAACAAAAATTCTGGATTTAAAAATCCGCAACCACAAATGCTTGAACCCTAAATGACCGCAATGCTGTGGATGACAGATGTTAGTAGAACAAACATCATCAGTAAACAGTAACGCTATACGTCGCAGAGTATCATGTGTTCGGATAAATACAACACCATGTAGCGTACTGGCCAGAGGTAATGTGTGCGACATACGGACTTGTAGGATGGGTAACTTGTTTGTCTGTAGTGCTATTCTGTTATAATAATACCGTCAAAACTTAGTTAGGTGAAGTGAGTTTAAAGTGAGCTGTCAATAGTGTCAATTCGTAGCATTAGATGACTTCACGCTCACATTAACAAATATAGCACGGTGATAATTTTACAGAATCGACCGACTGGTATAATCACTACATAGTATAAAACAAAGTCGTTTTCTCTGTCCCTATATCCCTATGTATGCTTAAATCTTTAAAACTACGCAACGGATTTTGACGCGGTTTTTTTAAATAGATAGAGTGATTCAAGAGGATGTTTTATAATGTATAATAACATGCAATTTCCGTCATCCTGCGGGCGAAGCCGCGGGCAGAAGCTAGTTATCTATAAAGTTGATTTTATTTATTTATTTAAACTTTTCGCGCACAATAAAGGTTAGGCATTCTCTACCAGTCAACCAAGGGTGGTGAAGAGATTAGATGGCAGGTGCTTTAAAGAGTAGGAACATACAAAACATTGAGACTTTTGAATAAAATGGGTACATAAATAGGTTGAAACCTTACAATAACTGTTTATACTATAATAGATAACATACATATTTACTATAATAAATAACTATAACTTTATGGTTTTTAACTAGAACTATGTGACAATTTTATTACCTACCTGCGCTCGTGTCCCGTCCTGTGTGGTGAATTACGGCCCACTCCTTCTCACCGCGAGAAGACCTGTGTCCCAGAAGTGGGATCATTGTAAACTGATAATGCTTTATCACTACATAGTATAAAACAAAGTCGCTATTTTTGTCTGTTTGTTTGTCTGTATGCTTAAATCTTTAAAACTACGCAACGGATTTTGATGCGGTTTTTTTTAATAGATAGAGTGATTCAAGAGGAAGGTTTATATGTATAATTTGTCGACATATTTTGCGGGCGAAGCCGCAGGCGGAAGCTAGTGCTTAATAAAACTAATATAAAGTAGTAGTAATCGCCAGCTGTGTGTATTAATTCTCATAATTACACAAGACCTACAATCTTTTGTACGTTTTTTGAGCGAGAAAATAGTTGATAGCCTTCCTCGTCGGGATGAGTGCCTAGTTAGAAAACTGGAATTTGCTAGCATAAGAAACCATAAAGTAGAACTACAATAGGTGCAGCAAAATGATTAAAGCTATTAAAGTCTTCTTTACTGCTGTCAGCCGTTAAACAGGCTGCAACACACATGCCTGTTGTTTTGAATTTTTAACCACTGTAGAACAGTACGTAACACGCGATGGGTTTTTACTCTAAGTTATTATATGAAATGTAAAATTAAATTACGAACAATTTTTTCATCTTTAGGAAACCAGCGTATCTTAGAGATATTTCTCAACAGCATGTGAAGCTAAGTCAGAGGCCCATGGGCAGCATAAAGACTCTGACACCACACGAAAAGAAGACGACGAACAAGATTAATTTTCAGTTCTCTGTTCTCGTTTGAATATTTCTTCAACCACACATCACACAACACCACTCGCCATCCTTCTCCCCCGTATAGCACGCCGCCCACCTGGCCTCCCCCGGCCTCCCCTGGACAATCACAATTATATGAAGATTAACTTCTGCTGTCACGTCACTGCGTACATTATGACGAGGTGTGGCGTGATTACTGCTTGTTAGTTAGTCACTTTTTGATAGCATCGGGCAATTGGAAAACCATGGAATAAAAGTTTAGAAAAATACTTCTCGGTATTTTTGATATAACACAGTATTTTATGGGTACTAATCGTCCAAGTCTTGTTATTTATTAAAACGGGCAGTTAGCGGAGTTAATCAATGCATTTGTCGTGCTGAAGTTTTAGGCTAAATACGTACATACAGCAACTCAATTCCAATAAAGTCTAGCTTCAAGTCTCGGTAACGAAGAAACATGCGAGTATCCCGCCCAAAAATTATAGAACAATGTAACTGACTTGTATTATATTCATTAGATATACATATAAAAAAGAAGTGACTAATAAAAGTCAGTTTAATATTTTTTATGTAGTGCGTGATAAAAACGTTCTTTAATTTTTTTTGCTCAATTATTAGACCTTTGTTACCAAGCCCAATATATTGAACTTGTCAACACAATTCATATGACCCTAAACTCGAGGGAAGATATAATAGAAGCCACTAGTGGTAGTTCGGTGGTATCCGCCCGGACTTACGGTTTGTAGGTCGTAGATTCGAATTCCGACAGGCTCTTTATTTTATGTAAATTATTTCATCACCACTGCTCTCAAAACGGTGAAGGAAAACATCGTGAAGGAACCGGCATATCCTAGAACAAATATTCGAAGACGTATTATGACATCTACCAACCTGCAGTGGACTCGCGTGGTGGATTAGGGCTCATTTTCTCTCATCGACCGGAGGCCTGTGTCCCAGCGATGGGAAAATTATGTGGGCATAATTACAGTCTCCGATCCGATTAACCGAGTATGATTTAGACTTGGTCAACATGCATGTTATTACCTAATAATTTAGTCTACCTATGTCTAGAATAACACTTGAAATAAAATACAAGAGAAAGAAAATGTTACTCACATAATAATTAATCCCGAAAAATTCACACAATTCAAGAGTGCGTTACGCCGGGTCCCTCGCAGTAGGTACTCTCGGAGGGAGAGGGCGGTAAAAGCATATTTATGTTAGTTCCTGATTGACGATGATGGCTTCCCCTTGGTTAGAGCTGGTGCGGGGAGGGTACGGCGAACGGTGTCTAGAATTTTTCTCGATATATCGAAATTCAAGATTTATTTCATCCCATCTTCCTAGTACGGCGGGCTGTGCTGGAGCAGCCGCTGCTGGGTCAGAAAACCTCAAACGGCGCCAAGAATCATTTGTTTTTTGTATAACATAGGTACAGAGGCCAGCACATCAAGTTACCACAATCTGTCAAATTTCTTTGATAGTATTTCAACTTTATTGCAAAGACATAAGGTTCATTTTTAATTGAGAAAATTTGACAGTCAGGGATAGCTTGATGTGCTGGCGTCTGTACATTTTAAGTTCTTATTTTGGTAATACATTGAGGGCGTTAATGCTTTGCCTCTAGGGCTTACAAAAATAGTAATGCATAAAAAATAATATGCTTGCTATTTTATGCTGAGAGATTTTTATACTGAACGAAATTAAGTTTTTATATTAAATTTACATAAATATAAAAGAGTTAGCAAGTGGTCTTAAATGGATTACCATTCTGTAAAAATGTCACCATAGATGAAGTGAGCTGTCGTTCCCTCTAAAATTAGGGGATGTCACTATTGATAGCTCACTTTAAAGTCACTTTTATAATTATATTTTTGAAAGGATAGAGTTTTGGATTTCGTGCTTAATTCCAGTCAATACACTGCTTTTAAAACTGTAATCACAAAAACCTAATTATATTGTTACATAATATTTTAGAGTCAAATACAACGCAGACGTCTAACTTGCCGATTTATAAAGAACTGCTAATACAAATTCTTTCAACAAAATAATCTTTCCGACATAACAATTCGTCGTATACGAGCCGCACTTGGCTCACTTAACGCACTCTACACTCTGCAGATTTTCTACAGGGGACATTATGGCAACATTTTACATCTGCAATGTATGAGAATGAGTGTACGAGAGAATGAATATAGCCGTACACAAGTAAGATAATATGTATGACATGTATGTGTATGTATGAGACACTTATTTGGAGAAATACTAGATGATTTTTTGGTAAGTGATAATTGGAGAACGGTAAAAAAGGGAGTTCTCTTTATTTCAGACAAATATGGTCATAAAAGGTTAAAACTGAAATTGGCCGGCAACGCTTCATCCAACTTCTGTTTCTAAGTCTAATAATTAATTTCAATGAGTCCACTTTTTATTGAAACTTTTGATGCTGAAAAATTAACAATTTGCGGGGCACTAAATGTCCCCAGCAGAAATGACATAATAAAACTTCTAGGTCTTCATTCAGTGTCCTTCAACCGATTAGAGAGAAATAAGAGTTAGTTAATTTTTCACAGTGAACAACAGTACTAGATTACAATATTCACGGTATTTCAAGGTATTTTATTATAAACTCTGCCAACAAGCAATAAAGGGTTGAATCGTAACCAGGCAATTAGCTAATGGCTATCTAATCCGCCAGTGAAGGGTTAACGTTGACAAAACAACGAGTAAATTATTTAGATTGGTCTTTTATACCCCACGGCCATACTTTAGCAATGCCAGTTAACTTCCATGATTTGTATTATCAAAGGAAACTTTATATTTACCTAATTATTTGCTTGTTGTAAAGCAGAATTTCGTAACGAAGCCTGGACTCTTAATTTTCTATATAAGTCAAAGCAAACGGAGACTTGCTAAAGATCAACGCCGTTAACGATAAACCTTATTATGTAAATATGTATTTTATATGTATAACTATTTATCCCATAAAGTGTATCTCATACACTCTCTCTTTGTGTGTGTGTGTGTTATACTTACATATTTTCTTGGTCAGATTTTTTTTGTGTCAAAGAACAACCCCTTGAGTACTCCCTCATAGGGTTGGTTGTTCGGGTAAGCGGGATTATCCGAAAGGGTTACCGCTACCCCGGTACATAAAGTGCTATTTTTTTTCGAGATTTCAGGTGTGTTCGCGTAGTGATAGTTGTTCATAATGATGAGAACAATGAACCCTTAAAATATTGCTCATGAATTGAATTGCACCATGTAAAAGGGTTCCGTATTTTTCTTTTTGAGATACAGTAAAAAAAACACAAAAACGAATGTCGTTTACAATATATTTACATGTAAACGCATTTTAATGAAAAATTGTACCTTCCTATAGAGATCATTACCCTGCCATGTCACCATTGATCATCGATCGACCTCATAATACTAATGCGTGACAAATACATAATAACAGGAGGTCGTAGATCAAACAATATGACCATATGACCCCGTACTGTCGATAATGAGGGGACATCATTAATCTTACGTCACGGTATTATACATAATGATTGATTGGGCGTCACAAAAGCTTGTGGCTAAGCCGCACAGGTCGATCTATCAGGTTAAGCTACGCTTGCCGGGGTTGGCCGTGGATGGGTGATCATCTTTACATACCGAGGCTCCTCCGTGCCTCGGAAAGTACGTTAAGCCGTTGGTCCCGGCTGTCATTTGTGCATCTTTGACAGTCGTTACGGGTCGTCAGAAGCCCAAAAATTTGACGGCCAGTCTTACCAAGGGGATATCGTATTACCCAGGTACTGGGTTGTGGCGGTCAGATAGGCAGTCACTCTTTGTAAATACTGGTATTCAGCTGCATCCGGTTAGACTGGAAGCTGACCCCAACATAGTTGGGACAAGGCTAGGCAGATGATGGGTGTCACAGTTGTTGTGACAATGAATGATAGGTTTTGGTTTCCACGGCTTTTTTCTACATTCGCTTCTTAGGAAGTTGTTACCTATTGGTGTTTTCTGGTAGGTATGTGTAGTAGTACAGGAATGACAGAGACAAGGCTGAATAGTCATATCTCATATGTTTGTAATGACACCGGTATCCAAGCCAGGTCGACTGACCGTAGGAACCGTCGCATGCGATGAGCCCTGCGGGGGCCTGTCGTGCCCCGCCCGATTTTTCAGTAGGCTCGAAGGTACGGGGGCGGCATGTGTGGCCTTCTTTTGCTGCTTTTGCTTTGTTTATCAAATGTTGACCACTGAATAAAACCACAGCGGCTGTAGATACACGCAGCCCTGCACTCTGCATTACTTGCGACGACACGGTTGGCGCAGTGGTTGAGCGATTGACTGCTGCGCAGCATGTCGAGTGTTTTTTTATGTATAATAAGTATGTATTTACAAAAAAAAACGTATATAATGTAGTTTATCAGCCATCTCGTTACCATAACACAAGCATTAGGTTGCTTAGCTTGGGACTATATGGCGCTGTGTGTTGTGTGGTCCAAGGATATTATTATTATTACTTGCCATGTTGGTATAGCGGTTAATAGGCCGTACCGGGCCGACACACGAAGTGGGAATGCTCGGCACGGGCCGCAAAATGCATCGACAGGCGTACCAACCTTTGGCACTAGCGGTCAGTTGGGCCGTGGGACCGCGGCTTTACGCTGCTTGCTTGCGGCAGAAATGGGTGTGGTAAGTCCCTTGACGAGGCCATTCAGAGAGAATGGGTAGGTTATACCTTCTACTGCTACGTTACAATAAAAATATAGACGTTTCAATCTGACATTCCAAAATAAGAAGACACTCATTTTCTTCTAAATGAAAAATATGCCAAATATAAATTATTTTAGATTTTTGTATTTCAGCTTTTTTTTAGTCTCATCCAATCACTTACCACGCGGGTACCCAGCTCGTCACAATACTAATCGGCGCGTCTACACGCGTCACTGCCCACCCCCGCACAGCGAAGCGTGATAGTGTCAATATAAATACCACCCTGTGTTAATATCGAATAGTGGATGCTGGCTGTTTTGACTTTCATTTGTTTTTTTATGCGTGCATTTTGGTATTGGTAGGTTTTAGATTAAAAGTTTTTTTAAATCGAAGATAGGAAGTGTCGATCAGTTTGTTGCAGATATGTTACATGATGTGTAGATTTTCAATGACAGAAAATCCGTTTATGATCAGCGATCCTGACAGCAAGAACAATTTAAATTTAGAGTACAGAGGCCAGCACATCAAGTTACCACAATCTGTCAAATTTCTTTGATAGTATTTCAACTTTATTGCAAAGACATTAAGGTTCATTTTTAATTGTGAAAATTTGACAGTTAGGGATAGCTTGATGTGCTGGCGTCTGTACATTTTCAACGTTGATTTTCTCAGTCCAGTGCAGTGGTCCAACTGCTTTATCCAACTAGTTGGACCATGGGTCTTTACTAGGGACAGTTGTCCAACTTTAAAAATAGTTGGACCACAGCAACTTTTAAGGGTTCCGTGATTCATAAAAAAAAAACTTGTGACTCTAAAAACTCAACTGCATCTTTATGTGTGTATGGTACCTACTGGTTTACCGTTATATTGAACCTCTTTGCAGTAAACACAATTAAAGTCGGGTGACTAATGTTTAACAGGTTCACTGTTCACAGACCACATAGGTACGGTCTTTAGAGAGACTTCCATACCAGTCCACAGACCGTATGTGGTCTGTTCGCCGGTACAATTCCAGTGTGGACGTAAGAAGAAAGTCTGCTCAAATAGAGGTATTACCATTACAAGGTTTACAAAGTCAAAATCCGCCTGCATAATGATAATTTACGTAAAATGATAATTTACGTAACGTACGGTTCTGTGTAAAGATACCTCGTAGAAGTCATGTCACTCCTTTCATAAATGAAAATAATATCTTGAAAATGGAAGCTAGGAGAAAGCTACATCTGGCTGGTTTACTTTTTGGAGTAGTCAATACACAAAAGCCACACTATTTGTTTGAGAAGTTGAGTTGGAGGCAGAGCAAATACGAACCGCGTTTTTTTACAAATCCTCTTTGTACATTACAGCATAGGACCGCAGCATTCAGGGGTAGTTTTAGGTATGCCGCCACACACTGTTGGAATAATATTCCTCCACCAGTAAGAGGCCTGAGAACAAAAAGGCATTTTTTAAATATGTTAAAGAAATATTTCATGCAGATACAACAAACCACATGTATGTATAATAATAAGTAATAATAGCTGCTCTTTTATGAAATTACCTCGCGGGTCACGGCCTACGGGCAATAGATAATAATATGGCTTCCAACAGTGTGTGACCTGTTTCTGATTCATCCTGTTTTGGGGTCCAGTCACTCTTACAAGAGGATTTGTAGTATTCTGTGGGTATTCGGGTGTGCCCTAAGACGACACACTGAGAGACTTGGCTACTGCATTGTTTGGGAACTACGCCGCTAAACCTTCCGCCTTCGTACATTTAAAGATCCATTTTTGTTTTTCCTTTCGGCCACTAAAATGATAATAACGTTAGTAGATGCAATAGAGAATCACTGTCAGGCTGTACCAAGTAGCAAATTTTGTAAGTTTGGGCAGAAAAGCATGGCATTCGTCAGCCAGCGCCATGCCCCAGTGCATGGCGTATGCAAATGGCCGCCATCGCGATTGCCATGGTGCATGACATATAGGTACTTACCAACTGTGGTTAGATAGTATGATGCATTTTAAATTGACTTATTCACAATTACCATAATATATATAAAAACAAATTGATGTGTTAGATAATAGGCATTTTATTAAAGTAGGTACACAAGATAACTATCAATATATAATATAATATTATAATTAATTATTTGTTTATAGATACTACGTGCAGATGGAATCACATTTGTTTCTGTGGAAATCAAGAATAATATGACACTTACCCGAATAATTCAGTCACACAGGGGGACGTCATTACGTCATTCGAGGGGTAGTTGCTGAAAATCAGCGCTGTTGACGATAGGTTCGTCTGAGGTCACAGCATTTTGCTGAGCAACGACCTGTTCTTGCGCAGATGCGACGCACGGCTTCATTGTGTTAGTTTAGTTTGTAAGAATAAATATTAGTTATCACTCTGCAATCGGCAGTTTAGTTTCTCGTGCCTTTTTTATGTTTGTATTTTAAAAATAACTTTTTAGTTTTGTTATTCTAGTTTTTGTTGATAAAATGATAAGTTCATTATGTTTGTAAACAGACACTAATTGTCAGTGCAGTGGTCCATCCATTGTCTATGGCCGAGATACAGATTGTCAATCGTGGCTCTGAATACGAGGTTTTTTAGCCGGTTTGTACGGGTATATTTAGTTACTAAGCAATTTTGTTTTTAGAAAAGTGCGTTTTGTTTGTCTGTGCAGAATAAACGTTTTTTCTTTCTTTCTTTCTTTCTTCTTAAAAAAAAAAACAAATGAAGTATTAACTAAAATCAGCAATTTCTATTCTACGACAAAATATTTGTGAAGATGTTTGGGTGTTTAATACTCAATCACGCCAGAACGGATGTACGGATCTGGATGAAATTAAGCACACATAGAGAGCACACACAGGATACTTTTATCCTGGTAGTACAGAGGCCAGCACATCAAGTTACCACAATCTGACAAATTTCTTTGATAGTATTTCAACTTTATTGCAAAGACATAAGGTTCATTTTAATTGAGAAAATTTGACAGTTAGGGATAGCTTGATGTGCTGGCGTCTGTACGTTCCTGTGGGATAATTTCTGTTAACCACGCAGGCGAAGCCGCTGGCAGAAGCTAGTTTCAAGATAACTTGAACTCAACCTAACAAAACGTGTCATTCCAATTCTCCAATATTCACGACAAAAAAACACAAAAACCGTTCAAGTCCCATTGTCTCCTCGCCAGCAATCTCGTCGATTGCTAGCGGGACATTGAGGCGCAGTGGCGCGTGGGTATTGTATGGATAGCAACGACAATAGCCGATGATTGCTGCGATATTTTTTATGATTCGTATGAATATTGGGTCTTGATTTGTCAAGGAAGTTGGGATTAGAGATTGATGACACCGTTAATAGGTGAAATTAAGAATCTGAGAGCCTCGTTGGGCTAGAAGTCGCAAGCATAACTGCTGAGTGTGAGGACTTGGATTTATTTATTTAAACTTTTCGCACACAATAAAGGTACAGACGCCAGCACATCAAGCTATCCCTAACTGTCAAATTTTCTCAATTAAAAATGAACGTTATGTCTTTGCAATAAAGTTGAAATACTATCAAAGAAATTTGACAGATTGTGGTAACTTGACGTGCTGGCCTCTGAACAAAGGCGGACTTAATACCTTAGACCAGTCAACCAAGGGTGGTGAAGAAATTAGATGGTAGGTGCTTTATAGAGTGGGAACATACAAATATAGTTATGTAACTAATTAATATTAGATTCTCAGGTTGGGCAGTGTTATTGGGTTTTTCTATTTGGAAATTCTCAGTATTAGGAGTCTGGATTTGTGGCCGGTTGATAGGAATAAGCTCGCCCCCTAGGATAAAACAACTGATTAGTTACTTTTTTATTATTTAATTTGTTTGAATTTTTTATTTTCAATTTTCAATTTATTTTAACCTTTCAACATTTATATGATTAATGGGCACTAGCCCTACCCGTATATTAAATTAATGTCACCATTATAGCGCCACGTTGTATGTAGACTAGGTCAGCAGCGGGGCTGAAACTCACTGAAGTATCAACCACACTGACTAGAGACAGTAACTGATCTGCTAAAAAACTAATCATAAGAACACAAATGTAACCAATTTTTTTGCCAAACACCTAATTAACAACAACCCCTCGCATTAGATGGCATGATACTCCTAATTACCACGGAGCGACAGTTGCAAGCCAATGGCGCGTGCGTGCTATCACACCACCATATGGTGTGGGGGTCAGCAGTAGCGTAGGGTACCGGTGGTGCTGCTTTTTACAATGAGATGATAATGATGGGTGATTGTTTTTAGAAATTACGTGATCAGGATCACTTACACATTGAAATTAACATCCTTCTTTCATTTTGATCTAAAAGAATGAATTGCGTGGATGGAGATGGAATGGATAACTGGTTTATCTTTCTGACTGACCGACCTCGTTAAAATTCAAAAGTGCCTGCAATTGGTTTATCAAAGGTGAAAGTTTGTGAGTGTGTGAGTTTGTATGTTTGTCCGTCCGTATCTCTCCAACGGCTGAACGGATTTAGATAAAAATAGGGTTTTTAGCAAACACGCAGGTGAAGCCGCTGGCAGCAGCTAGTTTTAAATAAATGTTTTGAGTTTGAGTTTCAGTGAACTTATGACATAATTAAGTTTACCTGCCATGTGTTTTTCTTTTCACCTTTTGTGGTGTAGTGTTTTTATTTTGGGTGCATCGTCTTCGCATATAATGTTATAATTCATGTATACAAAACATTGTAAAACATTTTAAAAGAGTAACGGTGGAGTTTCTTGCCCATTCTTCTCCACACGAAAATACCTTTTGGAAGGAGCGACTAGAATCAATTCTATTTGTTATTCATTTTGACGTTCAAAAGTGCGTTACTTGTGCCTATTTGAAATAAATGATTTGACTTTGGCTTAGAATAATTGGCAAAATGTGGGTATAGGTGTAAAGCAGGTACGCTTTAGGTTCACATCTGCCTATGACTTCTAGGAATGCAGGCGTGATGTTATCTAGGAATGGCTTTACTTAAGTGTTAGACAGCTAGACTGCAGTAGGTATTTGTATTTGTATGAATGAACTGATAAACACAGTTGAAATAATTAATTGATCTTGATTTTAGTAATCCAGTCGTTCCCTGTCCTCGTACGTGATGCATATTGGATGCGGGAAGCGCGGCACCGGTTTAAGTGGCGGTGCTTGGTGGAGGCTTAAGTCCGGCAGAGGACTTCTTTCGGCTGGAATGATGAATTTATGATGATTATCCCAGATTGCTGATGATACTAAAAAAAAAATTGAAAACCAACCTTAGTTCGCCTTTTTTTTTGGATTTAAATAATCAAACTACCGCTCTCGCTCTGGGTGGAGCGGAGGGGAGTGACAGACTCTTACTGACTAAAACTGATCCATTTTCCTTCCACCGGGGTAGCGGTAACCCTTTCGGACAATCCTACTGACCTTCCCAATTTCTAGTTGCTTTTTGTCTTCAGAATGTTCAATTTACAGTTATTTTATATGTACTTCGAAAACAACCAAAAAAATACTTCGCAGGTATTCTTTGCCTCTCTTTTACCTCAACGACGGTAGATACTCTATAATCATTCCCGTACCCACTTATTTATACCAACGATATCCTCAACACCCAGACAAACACGAACAAGATATTTTGGGGGCATTTTCCTCAACTTATCCACAGCTTGTAGCGATGTATAGCGCTGTATAGCATCGATGCAGCGCTTTTAATCCTCTTAATGGAAGCGGGGTTGAAAAAGGAACAGGAAATGCAGAGGAGTCGATATTCTAGCGATATTTTGATCGACTATCGGGTGCTTTAGGTTGTTTTATTGGTGAGCGGGATTGTCCGGAAGGGTTACTGCTACTCCGGATCATAAAGGGCTAAGGAAGGAACATGGATGGGTTTTAGTCAGTAAGAGTCTGACACTCCCTTCTGCTCCACCCAGGGTGGGAGAAGTCATTGGATGATTTCCGAGCCTTAAAAAAAAAAAGGCCTCTGACTTAGCTTCACATGCTGTTGAGAAATATCTCTCAGACATGCTGGTTTCCTCACGATGTTTTCCTTCACCGATTTTTAAGCAAGTGATAATTATACAATACGCACATGAATCCGTAAAATCAGAGGTGCGTGTCTTGGGTTGTTTTATTAGGTACTGGTGTTTCATATGACTGACGGCACCAGGAATCTTAAAAGATCAGGTGGGCGATCGTAAGACTTTGCTTAAAAAAAGGGAAAAGGAATTAGAATAAATAAAATAGAATAGATTAGTTATTTCTCAGTAGCAGCCTCAGTCAGTGTGGTTTTAGTGCCCGGTAGATGGCACTATGCTCGCCCACTATCACATGGGACTGAAACATAACTGGCGAAATGTAGGTGAACCTACTAGGGGTACAGTCACGAGCAAAAATATGTATACAATTAGCAAATTTCAAAAGCGGTTTTCTCCTTAATTATTGAATGAAATTGTATGTTCATAGACTTATTGCATTTTTAAATCCATAGGTTTACCGAACATATCGTATCTCTAAGTTGAAATAGTTATTTTACGAGAAAATCGCTCGTGAATATTTCTTTGGTGTATATCTACATATTGGTGCTCGTGACTGTGCAACTCTGCCTAACCCTTCGGGGAAACAAGGTGTGATGTTATGATTATTATGTTCAAAGGTTTGAGCTGGAATTCATGGCAAGAATGATTCGAGTAGGTAGGTAACACTCCTCTAGCAGTCAGTCCCGCTCCCAAACTTGCTAATTGTAATTACCTGTTCTTTCAAGAGCTGCTGCCAATGTTGCCATGCTTAAGTTTGAACTGATAACAAAGATAAATACTTATTAAGGCTGATTGGTTAAATAGGCACAGACAGCACATGAAGCTACCCCAAACTGTCAAATTTTCCCAACTGAACTTGAACCTTATTTTTTTTGTAATAAAGTTGAAAATCTACCAAACAAATTTGTCAGAATGGGGTAGCTTGATGTGCTGGCTTCTGTACTTAATCATATTCATAATCATTATCGGTGCAACGTGCAAAATCGTTCAAAAAAATGTCAATTACATAAAAGATAGCATCAAACCTGAGATATCTTTTCATAACGAGACTCCTCCGTGCCGCGGAAAGCACGTTAAGCCGTTGTCATTTGTTCCGGCTGTCATTTGTGCATCTTTGACAGTTGTTACGGGTCGTCAGACGCCCGAAAATTTGACAGCCAGTCTTACCAAGGGGTATCGTATTGCCCAGTTACTGGGTTGTGGAGGTCAGGTAGGCAGTCGCTCCATGTAAAATGAATGATGATAGCATCAAACCTGAGCAAGATCTTATCCCGAAAATCATCCATATCAGCGTAAACTTTCTCCTCAAGTCGTTTCCAGCGCCTCCCCTGTTCTCTTCAAGTGGTGTGCCCCGTGTTTATGTTTCGGTAGCTCGCCGGGTGCCGCGTGACGTTGGCGACACTTACTGTTCTTACCACTTTTATATTTTTATGTTACCGCTATGGAATTCTTATTCAGAGATTATTTAGTGCGCAACTCCTTTTTAATGATATTTCTCGCCGATTGGTCGACACTTCGCGTGACCAGAGGGCTGGATTGTTCTTTGGCCAAAGAATTAGCATTGCCATTCAACGTGGCAATGCTGCCAGTCTTCTGAGCACGTTTCCTGATGACAGCGATGCGGATGAGTACTTCGACGCCTAAGTGTCCTTTTTGTCTTTTTTTGGATTTATTTGTATATATAGTTAGTTAGATAGTCTTTTAATTTAAGTATGTATAAGTTTTTATTGTATTAGATTGTAGAAATTTAAAGATCATTACATAAATAAATAATGTATTGGAGTCACTATATTTATTCAGAGATCATTTTTGGGATAGTGAGAGTAAGTAATAAGGTTTGATTGGTTAGTATAGGTATCAATAATTGCCTTTCAAAACCCAGGTCGGTCAGTGTTATTTATTGGGTCTATTTTATTAGGAATTTCTTTAGAGAACGAAGTCTAAATTTGTGCCTGGTTTGTGGCAATAGTCTATATTTATTATATTTTTAATTATATCAGGCGACGTAGGCCATAGATAATGCCGACGCTAGCTAGCTAGAAAAATTATATTCTTTTCGTGTGGTTAGTGACTAACCTGGTGTCAGAGTTTTTATGCTGCCCATGGGCCTCTTACTTAGCTTCACATACTGTTGCGAAATATCTCTCAGACATGCTGGTTTGTTCACGATGTTTTCCTTCACCGATTTTTAAGCAAGTGATAATTATATGTACAATACGCACATGAATCAAAGCCTTTAAAAGACTGACTAGAAAGAATAATGAGCCAGAGAATCACACATTTCAGCCTAGAATTAAATGAATTGTTCCTTCTTCATTTAAAATAATGTTTGTATCGTCTAAACTCATTCCAAAAACAATCAAATTGGAGAGCAGTTCAAATGCTAATACATAGCTTCAGTGGCGCCCTCTGCTTGCGGATATGAACGGCAATTTGAATGCTATTACTTCCGGCGTCAGTGTTTGACCTCTTCACTTAATATTGGAGGCTGAGTTTAAAGATATTGGATTCTAAACCTCATCTGAATGTGTTTGCTATGTGCTTAAAGTTTTGATATTGGGGATTTAATTGGGTTCTTGAGGCACTGCCTCCTATATTTTCAAATGTGGTTCATTCTGACCGGTAATCGTCAAATGCTGAAAATGAGAAGTGATGAATTAGGTATTTCTAGTTACTGGCATAAAGTATTGGTCATTGCAGTTGGTTGTTGCGCAAAAAAGAGGCACTCTATGATACCTGTAGATATCAGTTGAAAGAGTTTGCTTAGAAGAATATGAGATAATAATTAAACAGTAAAAAACCGGCCAAGTTCGAGTCGGACTCGCGCGCGAAGGGTTCCGTACCATTATCTATAAAAACGGCATGAAATCGCGTTTGTTGTATGGGAGCCCCCCTTAAATATATGTTTCATTTAAATATAATTATTTATTTTTAACGCGAATATTACAATTAAATATATTGTGAATATTTCAAGCGTCTACTTGTTACCGCTATTAATATCGAGCAAAAAATCACGTAGATATATGTTTTATGGGAGCCCCCTTAAATATTTATAATACATCATCTATGAAAATTTCAACTGTCTAATTATCACTGTTACAGATACAGTCTAGTGACAGACGGACTGCGGAGGTTTAGTAATAGGGTCCCGTTTAATCCTTTGGGTTCGGAACCCAAAAAATCATCAGCATTAGCATAATCAGCCTATAATGATCCCACAGCTGGGACACAGGGCCTCTTCTTGTAAGAGGGAGTGGGCCGTCATCACGTCTTTAAATTTTTGATTCTAAGATACGCCAGTTACCTCACGATGTTTTCCTTTACCGTTTTGAGAGCTGTGGTGCTGAAATATTTGCTACTAGCTTTTGTCAGCGGCTTCGCCCGCGTGTATGTAGGAAATTATCCCACGGGAACGTAGCTATCTAGCTTATATGCTATTCCAGACTATAATCTATCTTTGTGCCAAGTTTCATTCAGATCCGTCTAGTAGTTTTTGATTCTATTCGTTACAAACATACATACAAATCTTTCCTCTTTATAATATCACTACATAGTATAAAGCAAAGTCGCTCCCCGCGTCTGTATGTATGCTTAGATCTTTAAAACTACACAACGAATTTTGATGCAGTTTTTTAAATAAATAGAGTGTTTCAAGAGGAAGGTTTATATGTATGATTTGTCGACATATTATGCGGGCGGAAGCTAGTTAACTATAGATACAAAGCGCCTGTCTGGATTCTAACCTAAGACCTTGAACTAGTAAGTCGAGGCCTTAACCAGTAGGCCACTACTTTTCTCCCAAAACCAGTATTTACAATCATAAAATATTATATGGTGCGTTTTATAGACTGGTTCATATTAGGCATGTTCAATACACTTGACGCACAGACGTCACGTCACTATCAGCCGCTAGGCGGCTCTCACATCAAAGAGACGTCTGCCAGATAAGCACTTCTCGAGGACTACACAAATACATTCAAGTATTTTTAGCTACCGAGCGAATGGTGTGGTTGTACACGGTGGCATTTTTATTGCTGTTGTGGTTGAAGATAATATAATTTATGTTTTTTTGTGGGTGTTCTTCTTTTCGTGTGGTTAGAGAGTTTTTTTGTTATGCTGCCCATGGGCCTCTGACTTAGCTTCACATACTGTTGAGAAATATCTCCCAGACATGCTGGTTTCCTTACGATGTTTTCCATCACCGATTTTTAAGCAAGTGATAATTATACAATACGCACCTGAATCCGTAAAATCAGTGGTACGTGCCTTGGGTTCGAACTCGAGACCTGTGACTTGGCAGTCCGACGGTCACATCACTAGGCTATCACTGCTAGGGGAGGCCCGGGCAAGACGAATATGTTAAGGGGTAGTGAAAATAAAACCACAGTCTAATAATCAATAGAACTCTTTGTACTTTTAATTTGTACTAGGTATGTTTAATCATGCCAAGATCTGCCTGTGACGAAGTTTAAAAAGGTACTTAATAAGTTATTGATTGATAAATGTTATTATACAATTGAAGAATTTTTAAATGACGAACTGATATAATTTTGAATTTGTATTTTTAAATCTTGGATACCTAATGATTTTGATTTAAATTTAATTTGATTCTAATTTAATTTTGACTTTTTTTGATTTAATTTTAACTTAATTTGGGTTTAATTTGATTTGACTGATTTATTTTATTTACTTACCATTGATGACTGTTTAATTTATGACCCTATTTTTGCTTATCCATATTTGTATGTCTTGATGGCACAACATAGCGCACTACCTTTATTATATTTAAGATCCTCAAATGTTTACCTATGTTTCACAAATAAAATATTTTGATTTGATTTGAATCATCTTTGGAAAATAATTATTAAAATTAAAAAAAAATTAAACAATTTCTATAATTATTATGAGCATTAACTAAAAGTATCAGTTATCCGTTATGCCCGGTAAAACAGGCCTCGGGCAAAACGGATACGTGCCAAGGGCAACAAAGGATATATTATGTAGAATTAGTTTAGATCAGTCTTCGCATTCATCACGGAAGTAGCTGCCAACTCCTAACATAAGAAATGCAGTGTTCATGCGCCCAACTTTTGCTCTGATTCCACTGAATCCAATCTTCCGCTGGTGGTTCAGTGGTAGTCCAGCGCACACTAAACAGTAAAAATCTGGTTTCGGATTTTTGTTTTGTTGTTTGGATATTTTAGTTTTAGCTTTGCTGGGGCCTGCTAACTCAGAAATATTGGACTTTTTAATATTGGCCTTCTCAAATTTTAATGCTGGCTGAGCTTTGACTGGAGTAGCCGTCAACACCTCTAATTTCTGCCTCTTGTGTTTGCGGCCTGTTTTAGGAGCAGCCATAGTTTGAAATGGCGTAAGACTCACTGCTAGCGGTGGATGTTTTCTCCTAGTGAATTAGCTGATATTTCTTCCAGCGAATTGGAAACAGGCAAAGGTGTTAAAGGTGTTGTGGCCTTTCAGTCTCTACTTGCCTCTGCGGTAACAGATGCAATTTCAAGTATTATTTGACGACACGGTTGGCGCAGTGGTTAAGCGATTGACTGCTGCGCAGCATGTCGTGGGTTCGATTCCCGCACGGAACAATTATTTGTACGACCTGCAAGTATTTGCTACGAATCTCTAGGTGTTTTCTATCTATAATATGTTAAAAAATGTATATAAGTAGTTTATCAGCCATCTCGTTACCATAACACAGGCATTAGGTTGCTTAGCTTGAGACTATATGGCGTTGTGTAAAATGTCCAAGGATATTATTATTATTATTCAGTAGAACCGGGTCAGTCGTCAAAGTTGCTGCTGGAGAATTATTTAAAACGCAGTCGGTTATCGTAGACGATATTCCATTGTAAAAATCTATGGCTATTGTCGACGGTACCTACATCACAGGATCTTCAGTCATAGTAGGCGGTGTGTCACAAAATACTATAACTCCTGAAAGTATGTCTCTCGTTTAATCTAACACATTGCATACAAATTACACAAAGTTTGTCATCAGTTACAAACTAGATAGGTACCCATCCAATGCATTATTTCTCCTAAAGTTATAGATCCGCATTTATATAATGACTTAGGGGCAATTTCACCAATAAAACTTAATGAGATCAGCACATCTAATCCGCGTTAAGACCTGTCAGTGTCTAGGTTTATTCAACAAAAAAATAAAAACACTGACGGGGACGGGACGGAGACTGGGTTACCTAAACCCCGTCTCCGTCCCTGATCGCGTTAAGTTTCATTAGTGAAATTCGCCCTTAGTAGTCCTCATGTAAGATTAACAGGAAGAGTAAACGAGAAAGATCTTCTCTCCTTTTCCTATGGTTAGTGACTAACCTGGTATCAGAGTTTTTGTGCCGCCGATGGGCCTCTGACTTAGCTTCACATGCTGTTAAGAAATATCTCTCAAACATGCTGGTGAGGAACGAGAAAGATAATCCCGAAGACAGCAGCTGCTAAAGAGACGCACCTTTGCCATAAACATAGGAGATACGAGGCCAATCTTTCAACACAACTCAAGATTGACTACAGTTTAGAAATTACAACTTAGACAAAAAAACAAATAGGTCCCTGAAACACTCAACCAATAATAATACAACAATAACTCAAAATCTCGAAGAAAACATGGATTCGAAACAAACAAATCAAAACCCAATTAAATTCCAAATGTATTCTCTGAGAGGTTACTATTTATTTCGAGCAATATTTCGATGTTCGAAGCTAAATGCGAGCCGATGAATGATCTACTTCGAAAATTACGCGCGTCGATACATTTATCATTTATAAACCACTAGTTTTTAAAAGCGACTTTACTCGCTTCCATTGTTCTGTAAAATTTGACAATCACTTCGGGTACTCTGCTTGTAATAATATAATACAATCACGATTCGAAAGACACGTGGCGCCATCTATTAACACAAGAACGTCATTGTTGTTTTCCTCGGGAACTGTACTTTTTTTAAAATAAAAGGTACCATATGTCTATTTCTGGACACCTGACAACGTATATGCACAATTTTGGGATGATTGGTTCAGCGGTTTAGAAGTGAAAAGGTAACAAACAAACAAATAAACTTACTTTCGCATTTATAATATTAGTTAGGACTAGCGACCTGCCCCTGCTCCGCACGGCTATTACGAGGTGACAAAGCATTGAGATTTCTTCAATATATGCAAGCTATTTATTGTCATATTAAACTACTCAAAACTAAATAGGGCCCACCATGTTTTTTTGTTGCAACTTAAAATTTAACCTAAATAATCAGTTTTTATGAATATACAAGTTTTAAGAGTGCATTCAGGAACAGTGTAAACATAAACAATAGAAACATTTGTTTATTTTGTTTAATATAAACACAAAATAACAGTTTTTAGGAAAAATTACACAAAATAAAGGAAAAACATAATCTTGTAAAACACAACTTTTCTGGAAAAAAATATGATGCTTGTTATTTTTTAATAACGAGTGGGTCCTCCTGTACTCCCTATGCACTCTCTGAGCCTATCTGGGACACTTTCAATCAAGTGCGTCACGTTTATATCCGGTATTTGTTCCCAACAGACTTTGAGGGCGTTAATGAGCTCCTGCTGGCTGTTCACATCACTGTATTGTTCTTTCAGGCGTCTTTTCAGCTGATCCCATAAATGTTCGATGGGGTTGAGGTCGGGACTCAAGGCTGGCCATGGCAAAACTGTGATATTGGCTTCAGAGAGTGCTCTTTGTGTAGTGCGGGCTGTGTGTGCGCGAGCATTGTCATGCATAAAGACAAAGTTATTGCCCACTCTTTGTGAAAATGGGATGACATATGACCTGACTACTCGCTCGATGTAACTGGCGGCGGTTACGGTACCTTCATTCAGAATTACCAGCTCGGTTTTGCCGCTTAAGCTAATTCCGCCCCATAGCATAACACTGGGACCCCGAAATCGGTCTGTTCCATGGACGCATGGTTCAGAAAAACGGTCTCCTTCTCTTCTCCACACGCGTATCTGTCTGTCGTCACTGTAAAACTTCACTTTGCACTCGTCCGTAAAAAGCACATTCGTCCAGTTATCCATGATCCATTCCAAATGTTCCCGGACGTACCTTAAGCGTGCTGCACGATGAGCTCTCGTCAGTTTCAGTCGAATAGCACGTACTCTGGAGCGTTGTCCATCTTCGTGAAGCCGATTCCGAATGTGATCGCTAACTCTCGTCCCTGAGGATTGGCGTAGTTGAGTTTGTAAGGTCCGAGCGGTTACAGTACGCTCCCGACGTGCGGATAACCTTAGGTATCGGTCTTCCTGGGCAATTGAAGCACTAACTCTTCCTGTGCCAGGTCTCCTAGCTACACTCCCGGTCTCCTGATACTGTTCTCAAACGTTTCGGATGGCTCGTCGCGATACACCGAGGTGTATAGCCATAGATCTCTGAGACTGTCCCCCTTGAGGCAAAGATACTGCTCTTGCAGCGGTCTCCATGACCATATGTCGGCGAGAGCCAGGCATAGTGATCACAACTAACACAGGAACCAAACAAAATGTTTAAAAACGTGAGTGTTCTACAACAGCGTTTAGTGTAGACTGAAAACTTAAGTGACTGAGAAATTATGCATTCGATGATTTTTTCGAGTACTTCACTTTTTTAGCTACCCTTTTGAAACCAATATGAATTTTGTCGGAATAAACATTCATAAGGGCTCCTAAGCATGTCAGCTTGACGGTTCAATGCATAACTTTGTCAACAACTACTAAGATAACTTTATTTAGACAAAAAAGGTGACTGGTTCGAGGTGGGCCCTATTTTGTTTTGAGTAGTTTATTATACATTGAGCCTTCCGGCATAAATTCTCTTAAAGATAGTGAAAACGGGATTAAAATCCGTTGCAGAGTTTAGAAAAACAACGCGATCACACAGACAGACACGAAAACTATAATTCATAGTATATATAGAATAAACATTTTTGGACTTTTTCCTTGCGCACGCGTCGTGTGACTGGCCAATGGGAGCGCGCGGTGGAGTTTCAAAGCGGGGTGGGCGTGGTCTAAGGTATGCTGATCGGGTTCAAGATTGCATGATGCACCGTCATGCTTTCTGAGAAGCTGTTGTCAAAATATTGAGGGTTCCGTGTTTGGACTCAACTGGGATTTTGGAATTATTTCGAGACAACTGAAATAGGTAGGTAACAGCGGAGTTTCTTGCCCGTTCTTATCCACACGAAACTACCTTTTGGAAGGGGCGACCAGAATCAATTGTATTTCTTGTTCATTTTGACGTTCAAAAGTGCCTTACTTGTGCTTATTTGAAATAAATGATTTGACTTTGACTTTTTGACTTTGGTAGTTAAATTGCCTTACTACAGGTTTTGAAGCTTAAGATAGCGTATCAATTGTTACAGATGTTTCAGCTCCCACATTACCTATAACCCTATCATACCTACTATGTACGGATTCCCAAAAATATTGACTTGCCAAGGAAATGAGGTATAAGATACATATATTTACATTTATTATTATTTATTTTTAGCCCATTTTGTCCCACTGCAGGGCAAAAGCCTCCCTTTCGTCTCCCCATCTTATCCTGGGCCTGCTTTGATGTTGACGGACGTTTTCTGGGACCCACATAGTGGTAGATTTGGTCCATGATTCTTTTGAAATACGGCAAACGTAAGCTATAATTTACTATGTAGGTATGAGAAATTTTCGTGTGTGAGTTAAACAGTAAGTTAACATTATAGTATTATACGGGTAAGACTTGCATTTACTGTATTTTACTCTTCACTAGAATTACAAACGGAACCCATATTCAGTGCAAAAATATACTCAACAACTGAATGATCTAAATGCAAATGTATTTCTTTCGAGTAGAGTCTAAAATCGAAAAAAGAATTGAAAGCGTCTTATGAGTAATATTCACAAACGATAAGTTGTGTTATTATGTATTCTTGTTTTCTGAATTCAAAATTGGTTTCCATTTATAAATTGGCCATTTTAGCTCATTATAATAGAAGGTGACGTGTCCAAAAATAGCTTTTTGTTTAGTAATTTATTTGGGATACAAAGGAGACTGTCAAAGATTTTAGAAGCATGAGTGATAAGTTATTTTGAGTTTAAACCTTTAAAGAGGTTCGTTACGAATTAATGTAGGGTTGATAAAGTGAACAGTCTACATTCAGCATACAAAGATGTGTCTAAACGATTCGGCTGTCCATTTTTCACACATGAGTGTGATGTCGCAGAAAGTCGATATATTATTTGACATTACCTAAATGTCATGCCATATTGTACGGTGCGTGCAGCTCTATTAACTGTCACCTTGAGATACCATATAGGTACGCGTGCCCTAATAGTTATTATGATAGAGAGGGGCCTAAATAATAACCTTAATTGAAAGTAAATAGGTACAAGCAATCAGTGAAATAAAATTATTGAACCAAAGATATTCTGTCAATGAAATATGGAGAAAAAGAGACAGAACCAATGCATTGCGTGACAACAAAAACCTGCTAAATTGCCACGGAACTAGATGTAAAATAGGTCTTACTATATGCCAAACATGCTACTTTAAAACTACTGATAATTTTAATCTTTTAACATCAATATCAGTGTGTACATCTTTACTAAAACACGAACCTTTAACGCCACGTTCTTACAGCATGAACGATCTGACCTTTGCATAAAAACCTTTGTACCAACCTTATCGAGCCCTTAACAATGCCAACTCACGATAAAAAAACGGTAATTACTACATTAACTTGTTTCACACAAAAAAGAAAGTAAGGAAACGTTTAAAAACTTTATCATCTGTCAAATCTGACGTTTCGGCGGCCATTGTGAGGCATTACTGGCCAATGGCGGCGCCCGCTTTGAATTTAGAATGTTTTCTTTTTCGAATTCAACTGTCCATTGTTTTCGGTTTGTATCTTTTTAACGATCTGTGTTTGTAACTTGACTTAGTGTTGCTATGTGTAAGAATAATATTGTTATACTTATACTATCCATGTTATTTACGCCAATACTAAGGCGTAAAAGAGAATGAGGGAGGCAAGGACTTCTTACAAAGGCATTTTGAGTGTCATCTGCAGTTTAATGGAAACTAAATACTTACTCCCTTCTCACTAAAACACAGTAATGCGCCTTGGCGGCAAAAATAACCATAGAGCTTTTGCTTGATCCAACCAGAGACAAGACACCGCTACTATTATACCTACTAACAAACTTTTTATAGAGACCTTATCGAAGACCATAATATTTCGAATAACCCCCTTAAAGTCGGTCCCTTTACGAGGGCTGCTTAACATCAAAGAATGAACACATTTTACCATTAAGCCAATTTCATCAAAATCACCACTATTACACCAAAAATCGGTCAATATTTTAACTAAAATAAAATAAAATGGGAAAAAACCTCTTTTTACATTTGATGTTACAAAATTAGCCATCGGTACGAGAATAGGTCTAATTTAGAGTTGGAAAGTATTGTGGGGGCTAAAAGCTTTTTGTGCCATCTCACCCTTCAGAGGAAATGCGGGGCAATTTTAAATCGTGGGTACAGTCAGATACAGTTTTTGAATTGCCTGGTGGTATTGCTCACGGTTTTGTGATCTTGTATTGCTGTTTGTATAGTGCTGAAGTAGGTATTAAAAACTAGTGTTTTTTTTTTACCTAAATTCATTTGTATTTACTTAAATATTCCTTATCGATCGGCTTCCAGTCTAACCGGATGCAGCTGAATACCAATATTTTACATGGAGCGACTGCCTATCTGACCTCCACAACCCAGTACCTAACTAGTAATACGATGGTAAGACATGTTGTCAGGCTTTAGGGCTTCTCATGACCCGTAACCACTGTCAAAATCTCAAAAAATACTGGCTATACGGAAGGTATTAATAGCTCTATTTCTTCCCCAATGTGAACAATTTTTAAATTATTTACTAATATAAGAAGTGGTGATTGGCACTCTTCTGTTCAAATTGTGTTCTGATAAAATGTTTGAATTTCGAACGACAATGAAAAAACAGTTACACCGTTGATCTGGCTGGTAGACAATTAGGATTCTTTTATCCGGGGTAGACCCTACGTAGATCTTTAAAAACATAGTAGAAAGACTTTTTTTTTGTTAAATATGAAATACAACCAATAAGAAAATATTTGTTGAGTTACACCAAAAACTGCCCAAAATATGAGACAACTCTCAAAAACCGACTTCAAAAAACTTAAACCAACATTTTCTCCCGACTGTACCTACATCCTCACCCTTGAAGCGGCCGACAATATTTTGACAGGCGATTTTTGGGGTACCGCGCGTCAAGTTAAAAGCTTTTTTTTGAGAAACAGCGGCAAAAACATACACACTACAATTTTGCATAAGACGAGCTGCATGATTTTTTATACTGATAAAGGAAATTGGCCCTTGACTGTTTAAATGGCCCTTAAATTAGGGCTCTTTGCGTGACAAGGAATATTTTCTTGAATTTGTATCATCATATCCGTTTGCGCATGTGAAATGGGTCGTTTGTTACTTGTAAGAATAAAATCTATTGAGTTCATTGACGGACATCTAAAAAGCAGTTATAGCCTAAAAGTGTGACCGTCGGACTGCCAAGTCATAGGTCTCCAGTTCGAACCCAAGGCAAGCCCTCTGACTTTTTGGATTCATGTGCGTGTTGTTTAAATTATAATTTACTTAAAATTTGGTGAAGGAAAACATCGTGAGGAAACCGGAGAGATATTTCTCAACAGCATGTGAAGCTAAGTCAGAGGCCCATGGGCAGCATAAAAACTCTGACACCAGGTTAGTCACTAATCACACGAAGAAGTCACTACATGTCACGGACTTGAAAATTATAAAACTCAATGCAATTATATCAAATAAATCAGTCAAATAGATGAAGCTAGTTGCCCACTCCAAAGCAGTAGGTGCCAATGGAGAAGAACGGACAAGAATCTTTATGCAGGTCTCGCAGCGATTTTGTAATTAGGTACTGTACCACTTCTGGATAAAGAGTATGTTTTAGACGGATCAGATTTCAGACTAAGCTAAAGTTTAGCATGATGTCTTTTTTTGCATTGAAAGCCAACAATAGCTGAAAAAGTAGATCAGTAGATTGAAAATTTACGCAAGTCTTGGTTTATGGGTTCCTTACACCTCCAAGCTATTACGGCCAGGTAACGAAAGTAGACGCTAACATTTCATTGTTTCATAATAGATTGTTAAAATTTCAGTTACACTTTTTATTAACTACGGCAGCAAGGTGTAGGTGTAGCTATATAAGGTGATAAAAAATGTGCAAAAAAAATAGGAGCTGTTCCGTACATTGTATTGAGTTACGTGTGCATAAATGTATGGAACAGCTCATATTTTTTTTTCGCGGTTTCTGGGTTGGTCCCATAGGAAAAGTTGTTCGTAATGATGAGTACAATGCTCCCTCGTAATTCTAGGAGTACATTTTTTAACACCTTATATATCGCAAAACTATGCTTGACCTCGTATCCTGCCGTCTGTGTCCCAAAACATGAAGCTTAAGTGATATCTGGGCCTGGGCTGCCACGACGACGCTGGGGAAGTGGCCAAGTTTTCTGCCAACAACATTTGAAATGCTCGGGCCAGCGACACGAAGAGGCAGACTAACTGAAGTGACGACCTCTCTCACCAGTCCGAAGTAGTTCAAACCTTTAACCTTTGGCCAATTGCCTCTCAATGGGAATCAAACTCCGAGAAAGAAACTCCGATATTATCCTATGGGAACGTCGATTCAACATAGATTACAGGAAAAAAGCTTATTTAATCGAGCTGGTTCACACAAGAGAGTCGGGAAACATTTAAAACTTTATCATCTGTCAAATCTGACGTTTCGGCAGCCATTGTGAGGCGTTAGTGGCCAACAGCGGCGCCCGCTTTGAATTTAGAATGTTTTCTTTTTACGCGTCCACTGTCTATTGTTTTCGGTCAGTGTCTTTTTAATATTCTATTTTTAATTGGCCAGTTATTTTAGCATGCTATGAGTATAATATTATTTATACGGCAGTTTTGGTAGCGTGTAATGTCTGTGTGTCATATTTTGTAGTTAGTGTATTGACTGATTTCACAAGGTCAGGGCTGTTTTTAATATTATAAAAATTAATTAATTTAATTTTTAAATTAAAGTCAGTCATTCTCCATAATTTGGGATTACCATGGCTTAAGCTTTGGTTTCCTAAGCAAGCGGTGTAGGGTCACACAATTACGGCTGACACCTGTCATTTTTGACACCTTAATGTCAAATACGAAAATGAAAAGGTATGTCAAAATGTCAGTTTTTTCCGCCGTTATACACTCACAGGCACTATTAACCGCCCACCCATATCTTTCGTCACCCGTGGCTTATCTACTGTTTTGTTTTTTATTAAGTGGGTGCTTTAGCAACACACTAAACACTTCTACTCTTATTTCGATCCCTAAAACTTGTATCATCGTAGCGTTTTTGGAATTTAGTCGTTGTTTGACATTGTTGCAGTTGCGTTAACGTGCTTACATTTTCTGATTTTTTCTGCCAGAGTGTGTAAATATGTATGGTTCGATTTAAGTTTGTAGTGTTCAATTGTTCTTTGTGACTCTAAAAAATGCCACTCGATGCAACTGGTGCTGCTAGGGCAGTGGCTTTAGCTGACGCTGGGTACAGCCAATGTCGCATCGCCCGGCCACTTGGTGTCACGCGAACTACGGTACGGGCTGCTATCAGGCGCTTTCGGGAGACTGGTTCGTACACGAGGAGGCCAGATCAAGGGCGGCATCGACGCACTTCAGCTCGGGATGACCGCTTTGTTGTCAGTAATGTGGTCAGAAATCGCTTTTGCACTGCTACTGAAGCTCGTACACGTCATTTTTAGGTGAGAAATGTCGTGTGAGTGAACGCACCATAAGAAGAAGACTGGCAGAAGGAAATCCAATGGTTTTTCGTCCAGCTCGCGCTCCACAACTACTCCCACAGCATCGTAGAGCTAGACTTGCCTTTGTGCGAGAATATGCTAACTGGACAGCCGAGGGATGGAGAGAAGAAGACCCTAGGAGAGCTCAGTCAAGACGGCTGCGGTAGAGGAGTGGCCCAATATCCCCCAGTCAGATATCAAAGACATAATGGATGGATTGCCAAACCGGCTCCAAGAAGTCATTAGAGCCCGAGGCAGTAATACCCATTATTAAAATTTTAATTCTAAAAATACGGAAACTTTTTTTTCAAAATTAAAACTCATTTAAGTTTCATTCATAATTTTCGCTAATCCGTTTTTTTGAATATTTTTTTTAATAAACGCAGTTTTTCAATACTGTTATGTTTTTTGATATCTCTAATGATTCCTTTTGACATAATTTTCATCAAATGTGGTCTTAATTTGACGATCACTGTAAATTGAAAGAAATTCAAGGTGGGCAGTTAATTGTGCCTGTGAGTGTATTATGACAGAACTGCTTTTCTAGGGTACCAAAACTTTACGAATGTTCATCTACTCATCACTGTCCATTTGTACAAAATATGCTTTTAAAATAGGCAAAATAATTACAATATTCATAAAGAGACTCCTTCTCTGTATAGGGTAGGTATATGATAAGGTTGTGGTACAGAGATTCACACTGAACAACATAGTCCATAGCACCAACATCGTTACGTACGCATGTAGAGTCAGTACTGAAGTATTTTATGGGGCAAATTCCCGCCCTCAAAAAAAAGCCCAAAGAAGAAATAGGCAGGCTAGAATTGGACAGAAAACAATTAATATTGCCCTTTCGGCATTAAAATTATTTTTGTTGTTGTATGGTTTTAAGGTGTACTTTATTTTTACTTTAATGCCATCATCATTGGCCCAGCCTTTTCTCAACTATGTTGGGGTCGGCTTCCAGTCTAACCGGATGCAGCTGAATACCAGTATTTTACATGGAGCGATTGCCTATCTGACCTCCAAAACCCAGTAGCTGGGCAATACGATACCTCTTGGTAAGACTGGCTGTCAGATTTTCGACTTTAATAACATATTAAAATATTAAATAAAAAAGAAAGAAAAATACGTTTATTGGCATTAACGTATTTTTCTTTCTTTCTTTATTTTATACTAGCTTCCGCCCGCGGCTTCGCCCGCAAATTTGTCGACAAATTATACACATAAACCTTCCTCTTGAATCACTCTATCTATTAGAAAACGCATCAAAATCCGTTTCGTAGTTTTAAAGATTTAAGCATACATAGGGATATAGGGACAGAGAAAGCGACTTTGTTTTATACTATATAGTGATTACATTAAGATCTTTACCCGCCTTCGTTCTACGATAGGTTGTTGACAAGCTCGCCCCTTGTTGTTTTCAATTCCGAATCACCGTGGAAATTGAACGAACAATATGAACTGATCCAGAACTCGGTGCAGATCATCAGAGTTCGTGAGAACTCAATTATAAATCATATTGTGATACTACCCTTAATTTGAGAAGTTGTTACGACGGGGAGTGTGCTCTACTTGGTGAAAAATCTTGTTGGATTCAATCATTCTTACTTACATGCGTACTCTAGTTTCTGGGATATTGTTTCTATTTAGAATCAAATTATGTTTTTATAAATCGCCAGTTATTAACTTGATTGTTTCAATGATAAGTGGATAAGTAATAACAGCCTCATGGATCGATCCATCAGGTTAAGCTACGCTTGCCGGGGTTGGTCTGCGGATGGGTGATATTTACATTCTGAGACTCCTCCGTGCCTCGGAAAGCACTTTAAGCCGTTGGTCCCAGCTGTCATTCGTGGATCTTTGACAGTCGTTACGGGTGGTCAGAAGCCTGAAAGTCTGACAGCCAATCAATGGGTATCGTACTACCTAGTTACTGACTGGGTTGTGGAGGTCAGGTAGGCAGTCGATCCATGTAAAATACTGCTATTCAGCTGCATCCGGTTAGACTGGAAGCCGACCCCAACATAGTTGGGAAAAGGCTAGGTAGAACGCAAAAAAAATTTGAATGATAATTAGGTATAAGCTAGTTTATAATATACTTTACGCAGGGTATTTTTGGTGTGTACATATTATGCTTTGGTTATTTTTGTATTAGAAACAAGAGAAAACATATTTTCGTTTCATATTACCTCAATATTAAATACCCTGACCAACTATTAGGTACATCAACGGATTAAAACAGAGCATATTTCTTTCCTCACTCCCCATATCGTATCGTCACCGTGTCGCATCGCGGACGTGGGAACTACCGCCGGAACGAATCGGACACGTGTCGCGACCGTCACGTTGAAATATATACCTACTAATGAACTTTATTGACTCGTGCTAAATTATAGAGAACGTAAATATATAAAAAAAAAACAGTGTGTTAGGTTAAACGAGGGACATACGTCCAGGTTGTATAGTACTCATAAAAATCAACAACTTTGTCCATTGGACCAACTCTGAAATGTGAAAAAAAAAATCAGCTGTTCCATACATTTTGATGAATTATGCTAACATAAATGTACTGAACAGCTGTTTTTTTTTTCGTGATTCGAGGTATTGTTCCATAGTCAAAGTTGTTCATTTTCTTGAGTATAGTAACCCCTGAAAGTATGTCCCTCGTTTAACCTAACACACTGTATAGTCGAAAATTCAGATTTTTTTTTTGAAGCTTGGAAAAAAGGGACACAATGACATCATGTCAGGATACTTTCGACTTGGTCTCCTTGACCCCATTTACCATAGAGTAGTCAACACGTTGGTTTCACACACTCATCACAGAACAATGAGCGGTCGTTTTTGTTGCACTGCAGTGTACACGTGAATACTTTTAACTTGAATAGGTAATTATAATGTACATACAGTGTAAGGATGTTACTGGCTATATTTCTGTGGCTTTTTTTTTTCTTAGGCTAGGAAGTCATCCAATGTCTGCTCCCGCTCTGGGTGGAGCGGAAGGGAGTGTCAGACTCTTACTGACTGAAACCCATCCATGTTTTTTCCTTAGCCCTTTATGTTCCGGGGTAGCGGTACCACTTTCGGACAATCCCGCTTAATATTTCGGTGGCTAGGGTCAAATAAATGGGCCGTGTGAAAAAAAAAACTAACACCATTAACCACGGGTGTTAGCAGTTTCTGTCCATCATCATCTGCCTAGCCTTTTTCCATCTATGTTGGGGTCGGCTCCCAGTCTAACCGGATGCAGCTGAATACCTACCAGTTTACATGAAGTGAACAGTCACTAACTGGGTAGTACGCTACCTCTTGGAAAAACTGGTTTCTGGTTACTGGAACACCGGTCAAAGATCTTCAAATGACAACCGGGACCAATGGCTTAACGTGCTTCCGAGACACGGCGGGGTCTTGTTATGTAAGGTTGGCCACCCATCCACGGACCAACCACGGCAAGCGTAGCTTGGCCTGATCAATCGACCCGTGCGACCGTTTTGACTTTGTCACAAGCCCTTCAATGGCAATTTCTAACCATTCACTCAAATTTTCTTCATGATATTGTTCTTTAGTTTTCTTGTGCTTAATGGTCGTCAACCACGAGAAGGCATTCTACCCTCTCCATCGCTGCCAGATTGACGCTCGGGTATAGTAGATGTATTCAAGGAGTTGAACGATGACGATACGGTCCCATCCAGTGTTGACAAGCGGTCAGCGGGATTGTCCGAAATGATTACTGCTTCCCCGGAATACGAAAGTCTAAGGAAGGAACATGGATGGGTTTTAGTCAATAAAAGTCTTTTTTTTTGAGGGTGGGAAATCCTCAAATTACTCCTCTCGCTCTGAGTAGAGCCGGTGTCAGACTCTTACTGACAAAAACTACTTCGTTCCTTAGCCCTTTACGTTCCGGGGTTGCGGTAAGCTTTTCGGACAATCCCGCTTGCCCGGCAGACTTTGGACCTAACAGGCCCCTTCCTTGATACAGTCAGTAAAAGTCTGACACTCCCTTCCGCTTCCCCCAGAGCAGGTGTCATTTGATGATTTCCCACCGTCAAAAAAAAAAGTGTTGACAAGCAAAAATACCATTAATGTATGTATTGCCAGCGTTTTCATTATGGTCTCCATAAACACAGTAGGTATAGAGGCCAGCACATCAAGTTACCATAATCTGTCAAATTTCTTTGATAGTATTTCAACTCTATAGCAAAGACATAAGGTTCATTTTAAATTGAGAAAATTTGACAGTTAGGGATAGCTTGATGTGCTGGCGTCTGTACAATACTTTCATGACGTCACCCCAAACTAAGAAGGATGTAATGACAAGTCATGCTGTACTCAGAGCAGAGTACACACAGGTTAAACTAACTTTGTAGGGAACCCCACCTTCACGAATGTGACTACAATGGCGGACATTTTAATGGGATGCTTCTGAAAGTTTGGGTTAAATAAAGGACCTTGCAAAGTTCAAATTGAATTATGTCTGTTTGTTTTATGATTAATGTGGCTGATGACAATCTCTATTACTTTGGAAAATTTGCATTTATACAGACATAACGCGTTCTACAAATTTATCGAATAATCGAATCCAGCTTTTGAGTTAGTTATTTTAGGCCAAAGTTCTATAACGAATAAACATGTAGAATGTGCCAAATGTTTGAGAGCTCATTTTTATTGCCAAATTAACCACAGGGTTTTACTCTCTTTAATGCAACTAAAAAAAAGGAAAGATGTGTTTACAAATCGTTATGAAAAAGAAGCAATATTTCAAATGTACTGATAGAGGATACTAAAAAAGAACCGCGCATAGATATGAACGAAACGATTACACATCCAATCAATACATTGACCCACTAACGAAACAATTCATCACCAGAGTGTACCGGTAACATTGCACGCCAGTGTTCGGAAGGGGCGCACCTCCAATTTCCCTAAAAGCATCGCGGGCGCCGGGCGAAGCGCTGCTGTAATAAATTGAATAATAACTATGTTGTGTGATGTATTGTTGTGTTCCGCTACACTATTACTAGTATGACGTATTTTTTTTGTCCCGACTTGTAATGGTTTTTTCTTTCTTTCCAATTGTACCTATCTACTATCTATGTTGCTACAAAATAGTCGCGGAAAGAAATCATTTTTCAACCTTATGCCGTTAGTAATAAGATTGAAAAGTGGTTCACAACCAGTATCCCTGATGGTTTATATTCTGTACGACTACAGATTTATCTAGTGCATCCAGAATTCACTAGTTATGTTCTCATGATGTACCGCATTGGTCTGTCCCAATGTTTGATCTCTTTAATAGGCCAAAATGCTTACTTAAGGATTTCTGTCAACTCATTAACACCACCGCGAATCATATTTTTATCTTTTTCTCAACTATGTCAGAGTCGGCTCCTAGTCTAACCGGATGCAGCTGAATACCAGTATTTTATGGAGTGGATGCCTATTTGACCTCCACAACCCAGTAACTGGGTACTACGACAACCCGTGTAAGACCGGCTGTCAAATTTTCGGGCTTCTGGCGACCCGTAACGACTGTTAAAGATGCACAAATGACAGCCGGGACCAAGGCCTTAACGTGCTTTCCGAGGCACGGCATAATTTGATCAACATAAAACATATTGCAAAAAACGTAAGAAAAATTACATTTCGCGGGCCACCCTAGCGCTTTCACCTTAATTAAGGGACAAATCGCTTTGTTCCAAACTAACTATAAAGTTTTTCTCTAATCCTCTGTTGAAAATGGTAATCCTTAAATTGAAAACTGCAAGACGGTAACCAAACATGATTAATGTAAATACCCAAAGAAAACAGGATTGTAATATTAGTATGTATTGGTAGGGTGTAGGTCTGAGTATGGGGTGTCTACAATGTGGATGCGTATAAACTTCTCGGTGCATTTATAATCTTGTGTGTGTTCACTGCATGGCCACCCCCGCGGGGGCACGGACTTGGGTGAACGGGTTTTTATTTGTCGTGTAGATCGACTAATTTTACAAAAAATATTACTGGTGCCCACTGTCTAGCAAGCTTAATATCTTATACTCTTTGTTTGACTAAGTGAGATTTTTTCTGATGAAGCTGAACGCGATCAGCAAATCTAAACCGCGTTCAAAGCTTTCGTGCATAACGCTTTTTATTACGTGACACCGCACCCAATTCTGTAAAATAACCAACTTGTCAATAGTGTGTCGATAGTATGTAAATAGTGTCTTATTAGACTAATCATTGACATTTGGTATTCTACAATTTGTTTATAGTCATTTTTACCTAACCTACGTGTGTCTATAGAGTGTCAATATCGTGTTGCTTAACGCAAAGTTACAGAATTGACTATTTCAAACGGTCAAAAATATAATATGAAATCACATAGAAAAAAGACCGCTCATCTTAAAAAGTTCCATCACCGTACAGAAATTAAATATTTTGCGAAGATATACGTAATTGTAAAATTGCATTTAATGCTAATAAGTATTCCATTTGATTCTAAAAACTTGTGACGTCACATTGTTATATAATTATTTATATAATAATTGCGCGTTTTGACAGTTCATAAAAAGTAACGTTATTGACTACCCTTCAAATACCCAATTGGGCCCTTACTCCAACCACAAGCCGCGTTAAAGAACGTCGTTTGAGCGGGATTGTCCGAAAGGGTTACCGCTACCCCGGAACATAAAGGCTACAGAAGGAACATGGATGAGTTTTAGTCAGTAAGAGTCTGACACTCCCTTCCGCTCTACCCAAAGCGGGAGAAGGCATTGGATGATTTCCCACCCTAAAAAAATAATAATGTCGTTTCAATTTTTTTTTCTTAACTAAAATTTACAGAATTGTTTCCTTTACTCCAACCACAACCCGCGTTAAAGAATCTTCTTACAATTTTTTTTCCAAAATCTATCTTTTAACTGTACATTGCTACTCAAAATAATATTAAGTTCTACTTCGACTCCGGCCCTGCCTGCTAATGTTAGTTCACAATCAATTTCCTTAATGCACGCTGCACTGTATTGCACTTTTTCTGCGCCATCGCGCCGCGGACCACAGATCGCGGCGCAGACGCAGCTTTGTGAGCGGGAGCTGAATGGTGGAATGTATTAGTGGCTGGGCGGATGGTGTGTTGGAAGAGGGATGCAGCAATGGGAATATAAAATTAGAAAACAATATCCAGCATCTGCTTAAAATCCATGTATTCCAACAAAGTGGAGGAGCTCGTAGCTAAGTAATTACAGCCGGGTCGACCCATCAGGTTAAGCTACGCTTGCCGGGGTTGGTCCGTGGATGGGTGACCATCTTTTTACTGAGACTCCTCCGTTAAGCAGTTCCTCCCGGCTTTCACCGGCTTCGACCGCGTGGATGTCGGCAATTGTTACATTATTGTAGTTTTAGTAAGGATCTCAATTTTTTTTTTGAAAATTTAGTTCAACCATGTCACCTGGAGATAGTGTAGCTTCCTAACAGAGAAAAAAAAATCAAAGTAGTTTCGGAGCCTATTCAATGCAAGCAAACAATCAAATCTTTCCTCTTTATAATAAGTATTAGTAATAAACAACAAAAACCTGCTAGTCTATTCAATAAACAGAAAATTA
The DNA here is from genome assembly GCA_951799385.1 of Hyppa rectilinea. Lineage (NCBI taxonomy): Eukaryota > Metazoa > Arthropoda > Insecta > Lepidoptera > Noctuidae > Hyppa > Hyppa rectilinea. Next base: position 1,069,833 of record OX637324.1, on the reverse strand, counting down.
ATCAAATTAGATTCTTGCTTCGCTCTCACATAACGCTACAATAATTTTCCTAGTCCCACCGCACGTATCATAATAAATCGGCTCAAAGCGCTGACAGATCGGCGGTTAATCCGCGGGCAGGGGGTTCGATCCCCGGCGTGGTCATAACTAATATACATATTTATAATATCCCTCATAATAGTAATACATATTTATCAATTTCTTTAAGTAGCATTACAAACTATTAGTGGTATTAAGTAATAAATGGTTAAGGGCTGATTTTTCAATCGTCAGATAAATTTTATCGCAGGAACAAATGTGACAGTTTGACAGCTTTTGCAAAATGTCAAACCGCCATTTTTGTTCTTCAAGTAAAAGATATCCGGTGATTGAAAAATCAGCTTTAAGTTGAATAAATATGGAATTCGTTGCGTTTAAGTTCTGATATGTGTTCAACGTGCTTTAAAATATTTTTGTGCTTATAAGTAGTAGAATAGAGTCATTTCTATAACAATTCCTTCGTATTTTTAGGTGACAGAGCTGGGAAAAGGCTGGGCAGATTTATAGATAATTCTACCTTGTTCCAGCACAAAATAATCAAGGAAGAATTTTCCCAACTGTGTCACCATATTTCTAGACTTACAAGAGAAATAGGTGACCTATGGTGACCTCTTATCTCCTCTCCTCTTAAAAGGTGATCTTATCGTTGAAATCCATAAGTTTGATATTACCGTCGATAATTATAATATCCTACGATTTAAAAATTGTGACTGCTGTTCATTTCCAGGCATATAATACTAGGTAACTTTGTCCGTACGTGACGAGAGAAATAATTGATAGTACCTTTTCAGATTCATAGGTTGAGTTTGATATGTCTCATGTGCCAGCGGCAGGAGAATTATTACTTCTGCTAAGTAAAATCCTAAATACAATATTTTTCTTTCTTTCTTCTAAAAAGATCCTATTAAATCTCGACAGTGTGGATCATCGCCCATTTTCCCTAAAAGATTACCCCCCAAAACATCCCTTTTAAACAAAGATTTGATCCGGAACATCGATCATCGCCGTCCCGGAACCGGAAGTATTCCCGGATAGATTTATCATCCAGAAAAAATACGCTTGTCAAGTATAACCGCCATTTTGGTAATGGCGGAAACTCCCGCCAATTTTAATTCAATATGGCGCCGGCGGGAAGAGGAAATGTTTATGTTATTTATGGATTATTTGCTAAAATGTTATGATTTTTATAACATTTTGACAAAGCAAATTTTCTCAATAGAAACCTTGACCTTTGGTGTCGATTCAGCAACCTGATATTGCTCAGTTCTTCTAATATCTTCACAACAAAACTTGAAATAATTAAGTTTTTAGTAGTTAAATGCCAATCTTGGTACTTTCAAAAGCGATTTGTTTTTAAACCTAATAGCTACTTTCTCTAATTTCACGGCAATATAAAATATTTCGACTGTAGAATCTTGGTAGTTGACATAGGTACGTATTTTCATTAGAAACGATGCTTTGTTAGTAGGCTGGCGGGATACAGAGTATGAATTGTTATATTAATAATAGAGTTTAAAATTACCATCGGCGAATTAATTTAATCATTATAGGTTTTTTATTGTGCATGCTTTTCAGTTCCTCCAGTCTGTTTGACTAATACCAAAGTTCCTTCAACACTCTCGCCACTATTCAAAAAGTATCCAAATAGAAACCACGTCCCTACCGCTCCGTGACGTCAACAATAGCCCACATTATAGCGCACGCGCCGACCGCCGGCCGCGCCGCGTCCTGCCGCGCCGCGCCGCATCGTGCCGCGTGGCGCACGTCCACTCATTACGGTGTTTTGTGTTGATTAGATTAATGTCCCGACGGACTTTTAGGGTAGATAGGAAAGGCAGGAATTTAAAGTATTTGATGGTGGAGGAAAAAACACTGTAGATGAAATATATAATGTTAAAGTCCATGATAGGGTTTGAATACTGGGTGATTAATCTTGGATTTTAATTGTTATATGAGTAAGCATGATTTGTTTTGTTACCTTGGGTAGGTGGTGATCGGTGCTAGGGTGTATGGTCAGCAATTTGAACGAAGAAGACATTTAGACATACATAGATGCATAGGTACTACACTCACAATAGTCATATTTTCGATCGGTATATAACAGCCGTACTTATAGTATTGGGTATAATGTAGTTATTGTGCTGGTCAAGCATATTGCAAACAAACTTTAAAATTAAGATCAGTAGTCGTAGCTTGTATCGGCAGTCTGAATATTTCATTTACCAAGGGGTATCGTATTACCCAGTTCAGTAACTTCCTACTGACATGTTTCCGTAATGTCGCAGTTTATTGGTATTGTAAATACACTACAAATCAATCTGCCTAGCCTTTTCCCAACTCTGTCGGGGTCGGCATCCAGTCTAACCAGATGCAGCTGAATACCAGTATTTTAGATGGAGCGACTGCCTATCTGACCTCCAAAACCACTGGGTTCTGGAGGTCAGATAGACAGTCGGAAGTTACTGAACTGGGTAATACAATACCCCTTGGTAAATGAAATATTCAAACTGCCGATACAAGCTACGACTACTGATCTTAATTTTAAAGTTTGTTTGCAATATGCTTGACCAGCACAATAACTACATTATACCTACCCAATACCTACTATAAGTACGGCTGTTATATACAGTGTGTTAGGTTAAACGAGGGACATAGTTTCAGGGGTACTCATGAAAATGAGCAACTTTGACTATGGAACTATACCTGAAATCATGAGAAAAAAATCAGCTATTCAGTACATTTATGTTCGTATAATTCGTCAAATTGTAGGAACAGCTGATATGTTTTTTTTATATTTCAGAGTTGGTCCACTGGACAAAGATGTTGAATTCCATGAGTATATACTATACAACCTGAAAGTATGTCCCTCGTTTAACCTAACATGCTGTATATTGTAATCTCAATATGTATAATATGAATGTCGTAAACTATCTAAATATTTGTTGATCACCTACCTTGACAGTGACCGTTATACTGCATTGAAACTGAGAATTGTTAGAATATCACTTGATTATGAGTCAGTATATTCACTAGGTAGAGTTTTCAAATATATGATCGAAGTTGGTATTTGATTCTAGTTGTCAAACTCTGATGTGGAAATAAACAGTGCAATGATAGGTCGCCTATTTCGTCATACCTATTGAAATAAGTTGAGTATCAAGGAAAGTAGTCCGGTTTGTTATATTGCTGGATAGAAATTTGGCAGTTTCTTAGATTTCTTTTCATCATCATGAAGATATCAGCATCAGTTCTGATATCTTAACATCTTCCATATCGATATCCCACCACTAATTTCATTCAAAACTCGTAACCCTCGCGTTCGAACCCTCAAGCTGCTCACGGAAGTGTCGGGGTGTGTTTCAAAAGTTATTTTATTTCATTTCTGATGACAATATGTAACCGCACGCTTTCGGTAATGTTTCCGTCATGGATGAACTATTGGCTAATTGTATGGATGTTGTTTTTGTTGAATTTTTTTTTGAAGGAAGCTATTATTTGTGTGTTGGATTATGTTTGTATGAGAAGGGTTAATTTTAGGTATTGTGTTTCTGGGGTTATGCTAATTGTAGACGAGTTTGGATGTTCTATTCAAGCTTGATGAGAATAGATTAAATCTGATTATTTAAAATACCCCTCGAAAGTAGATGTCTGTCAGTTACATTTTACGCCTAAACCACTGAACTGATCGTTATTTAAACATTCGGCAGATAAGCAGCATCAATGCTACCTGATCATGCTGTCTGTCAAATGTATGGGTGTGTGTGGGTTGGGACCTGATGTAGGATATAGGCTAATTTTCATTCTGGTCCGCAGATGAAGTCACGGGCAAAAGCTAGTCATAAATAAAACATGAGTTTTCTTCGAAAGATGATTACCTGATAACATGGGCTTGCGTGATATAGCAAGCAGGTGCTCTATTCAATGCCCTAAAATAATTCCTACCTTCGATAATTATTAGAAATACAAAAAGCAATCAGCACCCAGATTTTAGTGATAAACGAAACTAAAACCTGAACAATGAAACGGAAGCGACCTAAGATTCACCCCTGCGGCACACCCCACCATTACTGTACATTTTAATCAAAAAACCTATGGGTGTGAAGCCCAAATAAACAGGGGAATACTTTCCCATAACGATAATGAAAACAACGGGAAAATATAACAAAAAACATGATTTTTTGTATGTATTTAACGCGTGTGAGGTAATCAAAAGCTGATCAGGAAATAGTTTTGGTAAACAATTACTGTGATTGTCGCGGTGATTTTTATGATGACTTTAGATAATTATTTTAGGGGTGAGTCGACGGTTTGTTGTGCTTTGTAATATACTTTTTGTGTGAGTTTCAAACACCGTCTTGCAGTTTCCCAAGTACGCTTTGGTAACATTGTATCTTTCTTCTGAATGTGGTAGAGAATACGTGATTTTTAAGTGGATTTTTTTCATGTAACTTCTATTGATCAAACCGTTTTGCTTTGTTAGACATTTTATCTTATTCACGTGTAGCATGATTGTTTTTATTTTATTTTTTCTACGAAGACTCAACATATGTCTTCTATTACAAAGCGACTTTTCTTTTCTATATTTTTCTACAATCTGCCATTTGTCTTTTGTTTCTCCCATTTCTTTAGAAGTGATATTTAAAAGTAATGACTATTAAAAGAAAAAGCGTGTTAATATTTCGGCGACTCTAGATTAATAACTCATAAAAGTTGGTCTTCTTCTTCTTTTCGTGTGTCCTGCCCATGGGCCTCTGACTTAGCTTCACATGCTGTTGACAAATATTTCTCAGACATGCTGGTTTCCTCATTATGTTTTTCTTCACCGATTTTAAGCAAGTGATAATTATACAATACGCCCATGAATCGGTTTAATCAGAGGTGCGTGCCATGGTTTCGAACTCGAGACCTATGATTTGGCAGTCCGACGGTCACAACACTAGGCTATCACTGCTATAGTTGGTAAAAAGTTTGAATGACAAGAAGTCAATACGTTCACAATTAACTCTCATAAACATTTCAAACATTCAATAAAAACTTTCAAAATAATTTGAATAATGAAACCGAATGAATCGTAATATAATGACGGGTGATCACAATGAGCGCAATGAGCCGAGCTGAGCAAGCGATCGTGCATATGGCTAGAACGCACTGCTTTATTGTAGGGTGATGAGTCTTGATACTTGAACATAAAACAACGGCATCCTTATAATATCCATGCAATATCTAAGGATAGCGTTGTTTATGTACACATTCAGGAATGGTCTAGTTAATTTATGATTTAGTTTTACAATATTTAGTTTTATCTTTGGAAGGTATCCTTTTACTTTAGTCTTTAGGTAGATGATTTCCTGCATCAAAGATTTTTATTGCTTTTTTTTTTCTTTTTAGCCCCTCGATGGCATATAAATACAATGCATCTAAGTTTGGCTTAAAATTCAGATTTTTTATTAGAATTCTGTTACTTATTATTAACAAAAAAAAAATAGTTTGAAACTGATGTTTTTCATGTACTGAAAAAAAAAACAATACTACTACTCCACCTAAAAAGAAAAACCTTCAATTATTTGAATATTGAACAAGGCTTTTGGTTCCATTTTAACATGTTCCATCGATGGATCAAAACACCTCCCTCGCAGTACACACACTCCGCTTCAATAAAGGGGTACATTTGACTGACAACTAAATGAATATTTTTTAACACATTTAAATATTAATTATATTATAATCCATTCAAAACATTACGCCATAATTCGTGTAATATGCACTATTGTGCAAAATGTTGTGCATTTTAAGATCTATTCAATTATTTTATAAAAAGGTGATAGGGTGAGAACAAGTGTTCTTTGTAGTAAATCTATTGTACCTTATAATGCATATTTTTAATATTTAAAATCTTTTTCTGGTTGTATTATAAAAAAAATCTCATTAATAAGGACCAGAGTGGGAGAATCAATAGAAATCAACGTGGACGTGAATATTATATGCAATTCAATTTAGCATAGACTGATACCAAACCGCGTGACGACGCCGGCCACCGTAGGCGTGGGCCTGCGGACGGTGAGTAATGAGTACCTCACCGTCCGATCAGGACCAGGCCCGTGCCGGAGCATTGGGTTCCACGCGCGCCTCAAAAAGTTGTCAGCATGAAGGCAAGGGTCCGTTAGGGCCGAAGTCTGCCGGGACAGCGGGATTGTCCGAAAGGGATACCGCTACCCCGAAACATAAAGGACTAAGAAAGAAACATGAATTGGTTTTAGTCAGTAAGAGGCTGACACTCCCTTCCGCTCCACCCAGAGCGGTAGAGGGGTCATTTGATGATTTCCCACCCTCAAAAAAAAGATTGGTACAAACAACGAAAGAGATTACTATCTAGGCATCACAAACACTTTAATCAATGTTGTGCGTGAATTCAGTTATTAAGGCTTCCCCGTCGTTCTTTTCTTCTTGGTTGTAGTGGTAGCTAGCTTCAAAAGCGCTTGCGCTCAAACTAACAATGAATAATGAACTAATAACGTAATTATTAAAACGCACACTTTCAGTTAACGACGGTAGAAAAGAACAAACAAAACTCATAGATGGCGTTATGAGTCATACATTTTGTTTCTAAATATAAGAATTGGAAATGGAATGTTCGGATATACCCTGGCTATGCTAATAAGTCTCATCTCTTAATGGAATAGCCCAGAGTCCTGCTGATCCTATTAGCAAAAACAGACAATGCTGATTCATCACTACAATGACTGGCCCACATTCATAACTAGATCAGTAATCGTTAATATCAATTTATTGTTGAAATGTAACGTTTTTTAGCAATCTGCGCGCACATGTGATGACAGTGCAGTTTTCAACAAGGAGGGTTGGTGTTCGTAATATAGTGTGGAGCTTTATTGGTATTGAATTTAGTGTTGACTGCGATGGGAATTGTGATTATGTGGTTTATAGGAGTGACAGCGAAATAGAAGCATCGAGAGAAATAGATGAATATAGATAATTAATTTGAGATTGTGACGAAAATGTAGACGAAAATCTTCTTCTTCTTTTCGTGTAGTTAGTGACTAACCTGGTGTCAGAGTTTTATACTGCCCATGGGCCTCTGACTTAGCTTCACATGCTGTTGTGAAATATCTCTCAGACATGCTGATTTCCTCACGATGTGTTCCTACACCAATTTTTAAGCAAGCAATTTTGATTATTATACAATACGCACATGAATCCGTAAAATCAGAGGTGCGTGCCTTGGGTTTCAACTCGAGATCTATGACTTAGCAGTCCGACGGTCACACCACTAGGCTATCACTGCTGTCATCAAACACGAAGATGAAGTTTTACAAATAACTTTTTTTTTAAAAGCACCGTTTAAAACATAAGATTTACAAGATGATTTCTTGAGCAAGCTTTGTGATTTGGTTCAAAGTCATGGTCCTCTTTTATTTGTACGCAAGCTATGAAGACTCCACACTTCACGTGACCAGAGGGCTGGCTCGTTCTTTTACCAAAGAATAAGTACTGCGATTCAACGTGGCAATGCTGCCAGTCTAATGGGCACGCTTTCGGATGACAGCGACACGAACAAGTACGCGACGCGAAGTGTCCTTTTGTTTTTGTATTTATTTGTAGGTAGATTAAATAGTTTAATTAATTATAATTTAAAATGTGTATAGATTAATATAGAGCTGAGAGAAGAAGACACAGCTTAAACAAAAGTATATTTCTTCAAATGTAACATCATAGCTGACCTATATTTTTGTAATTGCTCATCTTGTCACATTATCTGTACTCCACTTGATGACACCAAACATTTGAATTTTAATAAACAGTAGTACCTAATTCCGTCCTTAGGAACTCGTGGCTAAGTAACAACAGCCGCACGGGCCGATCGATCAGGTTAAGCTACGCTTGCCCGGGTTGGGTCATAGATGGGTGACCATCTTTACATACCGGGACTCCTCAGTGCCTCGGAAAGTACGTTAAGCCGATGGTCGCGGCTGTCATTTGTGCATCTTTGACAGATCCCGAAAATCTGACAGCCAGTCTTACCAAGGGGTATCGTATTGCCCAGTTACTAGGTGGTGGAGGTCAGATAGGCAGTCGCTCCATGTAAAATACTGGTATTCAGCTGCATCCAGTTAGACTGGAAGCCGACCCCAACATAGTTGGGAAAAGGCTAGGCAGATTGATTGATAGTAATTCCGTCCTTATTTCAACTCTCCTCGTACCACACAAAGTGACTAACATCATTCACAATAAACAACCAATGAACATAAATATCAACAACAGGATCTAGAATCCATCTTCTATTTTGAGAGAACACTTAAATACTTAAAAATCCAAAGTTACCGGTTTCAAAAAATCAAGTTGCGATATTTTTTTCGACAGTTCTTTTGTCTTAAGTATGTCGGCAAGTTCGCAGACGGTGAAAAAATTGTCGCGCGTGTCTTTAAGATTTTATTAGTGTTGGTTTAAAGTGTTCTTAAGGGACCATCTTGGGTATTTTGACCATGTGGCGTCTGAGGTTTGGCGACTTCATTAATTTTCGATGGAAACGTGGATGACTGAGGATTTTGAAGTGACGAAATTGATGGAATTTTGTTGATCATTAGTTAGGTACATGTTACTTCTTCACCGTAACGAACAAGCTACTAGTATACCTTCAACTGTGACTAATGAGACACTTTTCTATTGTCTGGAATCTCCGGGACACTTAATAATGGCTGAGAGGGAGTCAGTGCTACTTGTCAACTTTAAGCCTAACAAACAGGCGGGCTTTCACGATCTTTCTATCTAACTACTATAAGATTAGGCTGCTCAACTGATTTTCATCCACACTAAGTACCTACCTAACGTCGTCTCAGTAGGTAGTCACTTGTTTTAGCGTCATTATCTTTCACACAATCCATCCATCGTTTTTTGTTTTTCGTTTACGATTATTTTCCCTCAATTTGTTTGTTTTTTTTTTACTGCGTCATGCTTGCCGCAAATAAAAGTATTTACTTTCTTTCTTTTTACACGCTTTATATTAGTTTCACTTGTATGTATGTTTGTAACCGACTCCTTTAGACGCGATTTTCATCCACTTTAAACGGCCAGATTTCGTTCAAACTTTGTAGCTTTATCGAGGACCGTTGACAATACATTAATTTGAACTAAAAAGTAGGAAATAAAAAATAGTTTAAAAAAACTAAAAAACAAAAAAACCGAACTAACAAATAGAAAATAAATTATGCTTTTTAAAAAGGGGAGGAGGGGTGCATGGTGGTGGTGAATATTATCTTAAAAAGCACGCTTTTTAAAAAGTAAAATTTATTTTCTATTTTTTAGTTCGGTTTTCTATAAAAAAGCGTGTTTTTTAGTTTTTTTAAACTATTTTTTATTTCTTCGTTATATATAACAACCACCAGTCGGTCTATTCTGTAAAAATCTCACCGTGAGGCGAAGACGAAGTGAGCTGTCAATCTATCTAATCAATCTAGCCGGCCTAGCCTTTTCCCAATTATGTGGGGGTCAGCTTCCAGTCTAACCTGAATGCAGCTGAATACCAACATGGAGCGATTGCCTATCTGACCACCTAACTCCTATCCTACCTATCCACAACCCAGTCAGTAACACGGTAATACGATACCTCTTGGTAAGACTGGCTGACAGACTTTCGGGATTCTGACGACCCGTAACGACTGCCAAAGATCCATGAATGACAGCTGGGACCAACGGCTTAACGTGCTTGCCGAGGCACGGAGGTGTCTCGATATGTAAAGATGGTCACCCATCCACGGGGCAACCCCGGCAAGCGTAGCTTAACCTGATGGATCAATCTATCTAATCGACACTGTCAATTACTCACTTCACCTTAGGTTTCACAGTGAGATTTTCACAGAATAGCACTATGGGTACTCAAGTGAAATACACATAGATATTCACACACGCGCACACACAAACATGGTGATCTTTTCAGAACTCTAATATAAAGAACTTTCTTTTAGCTTAACTTACCTATTGCTAAACAGTAGAATGAAAACGTTGTTGTATTCTAGAAAATACAAAGCTTTGTCCTCCACAACCTTATCATAATGGAAAGCCATACATCGAATGATAACGCCGTTTTATAGATGAGTGTACAAATACAGCGAACAAGTTTATCAGGCCACGTAATTGTGGGCGAGTTATCTAAATAAAGCAAATATTGGAGAAGCCACTACATTAACGATAGCTACCTAGTGCCATATGGCTGGTATGTTTGTATATTTTTGTATGTCGGGACAGAAGTTACCGGTTATCATCAGAATATTAGATAGGACTGCCGAGTCATAGGTCTGGAGTTCGAGCCCAAGGCACGCACCTCGAATTTTACGGATTAATGTGCGTATTGTATAATTAGCACTTGCTTGGAATCGGTGAAGGAAAACACCGCGAGGAAACCATCATGTCTGAGAGATATTTCTCAACAGCATGTGAAGCTAAGTCAGAGGCCTATGGGCAGCTTAAAACTCTGACACCAGGTTAGTCACTAACCACACGAAAAGAAGATTTCACTTCAGATCTATAAAATTAAGTTTCGATGTTTGGGACATTCCAACTTGAAGTACCAAAGTGAATGGCAGGAGGAAGGAGTAAGTTGTATTTGTTAGCGTACACAATAATCGATACATTTAACTTAATAAATTTGTGGTTTGCATTGTAAAGCTGCACAGAATAAACTCAAACTCAAAGTATTTATCTCAAATTAACCAATAAGGTAGAGGCACTTTCAAATTGTCAAGGGGTTGGTCAGTCAGAGAGATGAAGCTAGTTGCCCATTCCAAAGCAGTAGGTACCTATGGAGAAGAACGGGCAAGAAACTCCGTTGACACTCTTTTAAACAAAATATGGTTACAAAACGAATGTCTTACGAAAAAAAGGTATCACCAATCTACCACTGATTACGCGTCGTAACGCTTCACTGTAAAGCAGACAAATTTCAGAATATTGTAACAGGATTATTCAAACCAGAACCTACATTTTCTCATGTCATGTCCTCTGTATCTCATGAGCTCATTCACAAAGGCACATGTGGTCCAGAACAAGGATTCCATACATTCGTCAAGTGTTTCAGGATGGGTGACGTTTGAATTAATAGCTAGCTACTGTAGTTACTGATTGTGGTTGTACAGAGGCCATATCAAGCTACCCCGTTCGTTCAAATATGTTTGATAGATTTTCAACTTTATTACAAAAGTATAAGGTTTATGTTTAACTGGGAATATTTATCAGTTTAGGTTATCTTGACGTGCTGGGGAAGGCAAGAAAGTGAAAAAGTATTTATGTATTCATAAAAATAATATACATATTTAACGACCAATAAGAAATATAGTATACTAGCTTCTGCCCAAGGTTTCACCCGCGTGGAAGACGGAAATTGCATGTTATTACACATATAAACCTCCCTCTTGAATCACTCTATCTATTTAAAAAAAAACTGTATCCAAATCCGTTGTGTAGTTGTTAAAGATTTATGCATACATACATTCAGACATTAGGACGCGGGAAGCGACTTTGCTTTATACTATGTAGCGAATTACAGACCTAAATAAGAACACGTATTTAAGAATTGAATAATGACATTAATATACTTTAAACGATGGCTTAGCATAATCAGCCTATAATGTTAGTACCATGCTAGAACACAGGCCTTCTCTCTTTGAAAGGAGCCTGTAATAGTTGAATGTGTTTAAGACAGTGCGGTAAAGATGTATTTGACGATGGACAGCAGTACCTGTACGATAAACGAGATAATAACGTGGTTAAAAGAATAGCTCATAAGCACAGTGAGTCAATCTAATAGCTCATTTAAATATGGCAATGCCCCGTTGACGGTTCACTTAGTAAGAGCGAATTTTAACCAAAAAATATTATGAGCCCAATGCCCTGTAGAATAAGTCCGTGTACAAGATTTAACTTAACGAAAATTAAAATATTGTAAAGTCAGGAATCAAACCCAATACATACGAAATCACATAAACTCCACATATCTCGGAAACATGCATCTAAACAACATACGTATACAACACATATTTTTAAAGAATGACCAAGCTATTATGCACTTTTACTACACCCTATCACTCTAAAGATACAGTTCAAATTCGTTCGGTGAGTGGGTGTTTAAGTTTGTTTTCATATATCAGGCTGATAAGACGGGCCGCACATTACACGATCATTGATAACGCTAGGCGCACACTTAGTCGGCCGTTTTGTAAACATACTTTTATCTTTACGTTTCGATAGTACTTATCCGATGGAGCGGAGTGAGGTTATGATTTGTACTTTGAATGCAGAAATGATCTGAAATGTAAGGTAAACTGTTCGGTTCAGTTCAAGGCTGGTTGTGGAATAACTGGGTTTCACCAAGTGACGTTTTGTGTGCAACCACTTGAGTCAGAAATTGTCTGAATTACGATATTTTGTGAGACAGGGGATTTTGCGATTGTGGGATATTGGTCAACTTTAAGGCAACCTTAATACCTACTTAATGCTATATGCGGTATTGTCCGAAAGGGTTACCGCTACTCCGGTACATAAAGGGCTGAGGTAAGGAAGGAACATGGATCGGTTTGAGTCAGTAAGAGTCTGACACTCGCGCTCCTGTCCACCCAAAGAGGAAGGAGTCATTTGATGAATTCCCACCCTCAAAAAATGCATTACCTACCTAAGTACTAAAGTAGAGTAATGGGCCAACTTGAATAAAACTGTAGGCAAATTAAGTATGTAGGGTATTTCCTTGTCTCACAGCGGAATAAAGATGGCCGCGGTAATGATTACTCGCAAACAAAAAGGATGATGCCTGGGTAAAAAAAAAATATATTTAGTCTATTAGTCAGACAATTAAAAAAATATTAGGCACTTTTTTGTTTCATCATAAATGTTAACAAAAAAATATCTACTTGAATTAAATGTATAAATTGGGTGGCGGCGCGCTACGTCATAAGTCAGTATGAAATCTACATACCCGTGACGACATATCACATTTTAACTCAATGTATCGACGTAATCTTTAGCTTGCGTGAAAAAAGAAAAAAATCGTGTCCAATATTTTTTATAGAGCACTGTTGGCCTAGTGGTATCGGCTCGACTTTCGAGTTGTAGGTCGTGAGTTCGAACCCAAGCAGGCGCTTTACTTTGCGTATTTAATGTCATCACCACTGCTCTCAAAACGGTGAAGGAAAACATCGTATCGTAAGTGTTCTAGAAGAATTCAAAGACATGTGACATCCGCTATACCCGCATTTGGCCCGCGGGGTTGATTATGGCCCCTCTCTTAGAGAGAAGACCTGTGTCCCAGCAATGGGAACATTAGGTATAGGCTGATTATGAAAAATTTTTTGTGATGATCATCCCTATTAATGATGAATTATTCGTTTATTACTCATCAATGCGGTTTCTATAAGGAATAAAAAGATAACTCCCACGTCCCTGATCTATGTTAAATAACAGAACGGAGATACAAATATTAACTTCCTGATGTCTTTGTAATCTGAGTCTTATTCTTATGGTCATAATATTAAGATTTCGTACTGTGTCAAAGTTCGCGTGGGAACATAAATAATTTTCTCATTTTTCTTTTACTGTAGTGTTGTTCTCAATGACAGGTCATCATTTCTAAAATGGCGGCCAAGTTCAAGTTTCATACGGATCACAGCAGTTGTTTGTTTTGTCTTGGAATTTAATTTGAAATATTCATTTTGGGTGTGTAACGAAACAATTTGAATAAATTAAATTGAGAAAAATTGAGAATTTAATGCCATCATCATTATTCACCCTGTAATTAAAGGAACTACAACACAAAGCCTCAACTCGAGACATAACAATAAAACTACCGCGGTGTGGGACAGACGGACGGACGACATTCCACCGTGGCGACGCACTTATCTGCCAAATAAATTTAACAGTCTCTTACCGGCCGATATCTATGTACAATAAAACTAAAGTTTTGTCTGTATGTCTTAAATTCAGAGTTACATAAATGGTTGATGGCAGGAGGTAGGTAATTGACTATTTGAAACGGTCAAAAATTAAATATGACGAATTAAATCACAGAAAAAATACCGCTCGTCTTAAAAACTTCACTTTATTGCTAATAAGTATTCCAGTTGATTCTAAATATCTGTGACGTCACACTGTTATATTTCATACTAGCTTTTGCCAGCGGCTTCGCCCGCGTATAAGTAGGAAATTATCCGACGGGAACCGTTCATTTTTCCGGGATAAAAAGTATTTAAGTACCTAAGCTTATATGCTATTCCAGACTATAATCTATCTTTGTGCAAAGGAAACCCTAACCTTACTTAGAAAGGTCTAAGTAAGGTTAGGTTTTCCTTTGTATATTTATTTTAATTTGACTAAGATTTAAAACAATTTCTTAGCAGTATTTTATTTGAAGGGGCCCGTTAGGACCGAAGCTTACCGGGTAAGCGGGCTTGTCCGAAAGGGTTACCCCTACCCCAGAACATAAAGGGTTAAGGAAGGAACATGGATGGGTTTTAGTCAGTAAGAGTCTGATAGTCCCTTCCGCTCCAAACCAGCGGGAGGAGTCATTTGATGATTTCCAGGCCTCAAAAAAAGCAGTATTTAGCTATATTATCTACCCGTACACATAGGTATTAACAACTGCGTAAGCAATGTTTGTACGTCTTGCAAGGCAGCATACAGTGACACCTTTTTTTTTTTTTTTTGCGTCATGAACGTAAAGCATTATGCCTATGTGTACCTACTGTAGAGCCTAAGTGAAACCTTGTGGAACTTAGAGCCTGGTCGGTTAGAATATAACTGGCAGCATTCGACCTTTCAAAATGATAGAATATTTTGATAGGTTTTGATAAAAAGAAATGAATAAGAGTCTGTCAGAAGCCGTGCGGCTGGACGCATGTATTCTTGTCTCAAATTCTAAATAAAATAGCTGCTGTCTCGCGTGTTTCTATTCGTACGATAGAAATCCCTACAACACAACATACAACACGAGATCTACCTCTGAGAGCTCTAAGTGAAGGCCCATCTGGTCTTCACAGTAGGTAACAAATAAATTAATTTGAATTTAAAATTAATTTTCCACCAAAGACAACTGGGTATTTGAAAGGGTAGTCAATAACGTTACTTTTTATGAACTGTCAAAACGCGGAATTTGGATGTAGGTAATTTCTATGAAATAAATATTAGGTATGGGGAAAGATTTGTTTGTAACGAATAAACACAAAAACGACTTAACGGATCTGGATGAACCTTGGCACAAAGATAGATTATAGTCTGGAATAGCATATAAGCTTAGGTACTTAAATACTTTTTATCCCGGAAAAATTAACGGTTCCCGTCGGATAATTTCCTACTTATACGCGGGCGAAGCCGCTGGCAAAAGCTAGTATGAATGAAATATAAAAGTGTGACGTCACAGATATTTAGAATCAACTGGAATACTTATTAGCAATAAATGCAATTTTACAATTATATCCTCGCATAATAATTAATTTCTGCACGGTGAAGTTTTTAAGACGAGCGGTATTTTTTCTGTGATTTAATTAGTTTGAATAAATGACTTTTGATTTTGAAATTCGTAGTTGGGTAATCAGGCAGTGTTATTGTATTTAATCATTTATCCTTATAAATGATTAAATAAAATAACACTGCCTGATTAAACTGCTTTTGATTTTGAAATTCGTAGTTGGGTAATCAGGCAGTGTTATTTTATTTAATCATTTATAAGGATAAATGATTAAATACAATAACACTGCCTGATTACCCAACTACGAATTTCAAAATCAAAAGTCATTTATTCAAACTAGGCTGAAAATCAGCACTTTTTAAAGGTCAAAGTTACATAAGACAGTCCCCCAAAAACGCCCACCCTTCACCACTTCCTAGTGCTTTAGCTGGGAAGAAGAAGTGGCGCAACAAACTCCCCAGCAGCACAGCTGTCTGTTTAGTTGGAAGAACTTGATTCTACACATTTAGGTATCGTATGAGAAGTAATTCTGCACATTTTAGCATGTAGACACAATACTATATTAGAAGTATTATGTTTTAAAAATCAGAGCTTTCTCCTTTACCGCAAACAATAAAACTCACACTACCCTCTCAAAATTCCATGCAGCTTTCAAACTGAAAGACGAAACTAACCCAAAAACTTAGCTACTGTAATCTCAAGAAAATCCTTCACATTCACCCATTACTGTCCAAATAAATAAAGCTTAGTAACATACACCATTTCCACTGCCGCTTTAGTATAGACCATCTTTTTAACGCTTTAATAAAATCCTCAGTGTACATCATAAAAACATTTCAATGTTGGTAGCAACGTAGCAACCATTATGATTTTCCGCTTCATGGAGTTTGAACGCACATACGAATTCCACACACGAATTAACAATAAAAAAAATGAAGCAAAGGCGATTATCACTTACAGGCACAATGACGGGTCGGGTGCGTAATCCTCTTTAGATACGCACTGGGCTGATAAAAAGCTGCTGCTTGGAGAGATATTGTCTTTAAGGAAGATGAAAGAGGAAAAAAACATTCACGGTTTAAAAAAATACAATTTCTCTTATAGGGAAAACATAAATATGTTCCAACTGTATTATGAGCCATTAAACGTAGCTTTAAGTAAAATATTGCTACACATACTAGGTATGTTTTTTTTTGAGTTTGGTAAATCATCGTATGACCTCTCTGGCTCTGAGTAGAGCGGAAGGAGTGTTAGACTCTTACAGACAAACCCATCCATGTTCCTTTCTTAGCCTTTTATGTCCGGGGTAGCGGTAACCCTTTCGGACAATCCTGCTTACAATACTAAACATCAACAATAACACTAAGTTTTGGCATATTAAACAAAATAAATTAGAAGAACGATGCGGGTAGGGTACAATGCAATGCAACGGCGCAAGTGGTAACGTACCTACTAAGGTATACACAGTGCTGCCGACCACCACTTCTTAAGTCATTGACTGCCACGCAGCAGACACAATAGAAAAACTATTGTTTGTCGGACACACGGTGACCGCGTTGGCGTTTAACGTGTTAAGACAGTATTTTTACAATATTACTTCGCAGTGGGAAAGAGATGTTCTCCGAATATACATCTTAAAAAAACGCCGCGTCGAAATGTCCCAGTGCGTATAAAAGCGGCTACCGTGCTAAAGAGCTTACGCTCCACCGCGCGCGCCGCGACAGCGGACAGACTACGTTGATCTGAAGCGCGACATGATGATACTCTATGACGGTCCACTGTCATATAACACAACACTGAGTTTTGTATGAAAAACTCACTGAAAGACGCGTTTTTGTGTGAAAAAATTCTCTTAGTGTACAAATACGTCTTTTGCAGGTCGTTGTGTCGTGTCTACAAAAGATGACAAAGTGCTGAACATTAGATCGTCATTTCATAGCAGTGTTTTGTTTGGAAATCAAACTAGCTTTTTTTTTTGCGGGTTGGAAATCATCAAATAACTGCTTCCGCTCTGGGTGGAGCGGAAGGGAGTGTCAGACTCTTACTGACTAAAACCCATCCATGTTCCTTCCTTAGACCTTTATGTTTTGGGGTAGCGGTAACCCTTTCAGACAATCCCACTAACCCGGCAGGCTTGGCCCTGACGGGCCCCTTCACATGCTGACATCTCTATGAGGCACACGTGGAACACGTATGCGCCGTCCGGCACGGGCCTGAAACTAGCTTATTTGAGGTAATGTTTTCACAATATTGTGATGGGCATGAAGAGATACCCACTTTTCATGAAATGTGTGTGTATTATAGATAAATAGAGGCAAATGTGTCAATGTCTGAAACAATAGATAATAATAATAATATCCTTGGATATTTCACATAATGTCCAAACAGAATTAATTTTGAATTGTTATTTTTTTTAATCTTTTAATTATGGACGCTTTTTTACGTTCTGCATCGTTCTCACATGTATATTTCAACATGAATGATGTAACCCAGATTTGTAACCATATTTTGATTTAAAAGAGTGTCCATGGAGTTTCTTGCCCGTTCTTCTCCATAGTTACCTACTGCTTTGGAATGGGCAACTAGCTTCATCTTTCTGACTGACCGACCCCTTGACAATTCAAAAGTGCCTGTAATTGGTTTATTTTAAGTAAATGCTTTGAGTTTTAATTTGAGTTTGAGACACCAGCGTATCAAGTTATACCAAATACTTTCAAAATTCTCCGAATGATTTTAAACCTTACAACGTTGATTGTTAAGTTCAAAATCGGTTGAGAATACTTGACAGTTTGTGGTTACTTGATGTGCTGGCGACTTTACTTACTGGAAGATCTATCTTTGCTTATTTAGCAAACAGAAGCTGTATAAAGTTATTCTTTTTAAAATTATTTCACACTTGTAAAGGAATAATTTTCAATCCTTCCATACATTTTGCAGCGTTGTAGAAATGATGGGGTTCGTCATATACCTAATGCTTATTAAACATAAGCGTAAGTATCACGGGATATCTATTTCATTATGTGTATTAGATTTCTCTCACAAACAACCCGTAGATAAGAACAAACAAATTGACACAAATAAGTATTGTACAACCAAAAAAACTCATATTTTTTTCAAAATCTTAACACACCGCCGCCAACAAACACCGATTACAACAACAAAATGAGCAACAAATGTACAACAATAAACAATATTTTTTGTAAGCAACGCATCTCTGTAAGGGCGGCATCAGATTTGCGGCTAATCGCATCAGCAGTGAGCGTAAAATCCGCATCTTTGTACGCGGCCTAATGCGCGACGCGTACCGACTTCCAATTTAATACCTTCGGGGATACTCGGTGGAGCCGAAAGATCACGGAGATTCACGAAGATTGACGAACTAGTCTGAAGTCACTGGTATTTCAGGGGTTGAAAGATTGATCATAAAATCATGACATAGGTACCTACTCTTGATTTCTCTACTCTACGAAGAATAGGACATAGATCTTCTGTTTTTGATTCTTCACGATGAATTGAGTAAGCGAAATATGTGGAACTTATTTTTAAGGTCTTACTGTACAAACGCCAGCACATCAAGCAATCCCTAACTGTCAAATTTTCTCAATTAAAAATGAACCTTATGTCTTTGCAATAAAGTTGAAATACTATCAAATACATTTGACAGATTGTGGTAACTTGATGTGCTATACATAATCAGCCTATATGTTCCCACTGCTGGGACACAGGCCTTCTCTCTGTGAGAGGCAGTGGGCCGTAATCCACCACTTGGACCCAGTGCGGATTGGTAGATGTGACATGTCTTCGATTTTTCGATTCTAGGATAGTTATGCTTTCCCCACAATATTTTCCTTCACCCAAACTCAAAGTATTTATTTCAAATAAACCAATTACAGGCACTTTTTAATGTCAAGGTGTCGGTCAGTCAGAGAGATGAAGCTAGTTGCCCATTCCAAAGCAGTAGGTACCTATGGAGAAGAACGGGCAAGAAACTCCATGGACACTCTATTAAACAAAATATGGTTACAAAATATTGGTTACATAGTTTATATTAATATTATACATGTGAGAACGATGCAGAACGTTGAAAGCATACGATATAAAATCTGTAAAAATTATTCAAAAATTAAATTGAAACAAAATGAAATATCTAAGCCGTTTTAAACAATATTAAATAACTGCCACATTGCAAATCCCGCCTCCGCTTGATGATGAATATACCTTTAAAAATGATTCACCCATACACAATGACATTCACCCCTACAGCGCATTCGAAAAGCGCAAATCACAAACAGCCTTTCAATAAAACCTACAAATTACATCGATTTCAGAAAAAAGTTTTACAAAAAGAGTATTTAGATGACGTAATAATGCGTCACCGACAAAGCTGAACGCGAGATACCTTTGTCATCGAAAGCAAAAAAAAATTAAAACCTCTTTTGTCAAAATATGGGCGCGTTTAACACATCGTTGGCGCCATTAGAATCCTGAGTGAGATGTTACAGATTATAATTTAGATAGAAATTGTATCGTTTTTGTATACAATAGGTATTCACCTTTTGTTAAAAGCTGTGTCATTTCATCTCATTTTTGGACGAGAGATTTTGTTCTGCCATATTTTTGGGGCCATTTTATGCCATTTTATGTTTTGCAATGTACCTAAATCATCAAATGACTCCTCCCTCTCTGGGTGGAGCGGAAGAGATCAGGCTCTTACTGACTAAAACCCATCCATGTTCCTTCCTTAGCTCTTTATGTTCCAGGGCAGCGGTCCCTTTCGGACAATCCCGCTGACTTATTTTCACCCTAAGGTTGACTCGAGGCAAATTTCTCAGACATAAGTCCGCCTTTGTACGGTATTAATAAAAAAACAATTTGGTCTAAATTCCTGAAAAAACTCTACTTGGTGTTGCCAGTGTCAAAATCTCATGTACCTATAGCCAGATCCGAGGCAACTATGTATAGGTTATCCTACAGAAATTTGCTACCATGTAGGAATCGAACCCGTGACAATCGCCTACCCACCGCGCCCTAAATTCCTCACAACTTTACTAATAAAGCAGTTAATTTTGGTAACATGACCACCATAGTCTGTCTTGTTGTCTCCGGGACCCGTATGAACACTTTGGTTAGTGCTGTTAACTATATCGTTTAAAATAGACCGAACATTGCCTCTGTAGTTAGCGTATCAAGTTGGACAAGATTGGTCAAAGCGAGAGCCACGTGTAGAGTGGAGGTCCCGTAGCTGTTTGAAATTGGAAAATCATTTCAAGATACGGTATTTGTCGGTATTCCAACGTATAGAATACTAGCTTCTGTCAGCGGCGTCGCCTGCGTGAATGTCGAAAATTATGTCCCGGGAACGTACCACCAGGAGCACCCTATTCCAGTCTATATTCTATCTCTATTTCAAATTTCATCCAAATGCGGTCAGCCGTTCCAGCGTGATTCAACAAACATCCATCTAAACTTTCACATTGATAATATTAGTTAAAGACAGCATCGGCCTAAGTGAGGACGTTTTTTTTGCAGCTTTAATGACCAAGGCCCTGGACCATGCTTACTTTCCCAGAAAGAAACGATTCATAAGGCGCTAGTAATTAAACAATATAAAATATCCACCAGTCCGTTCAGGGTTTTCCTATTTGACTACGGAACTCCAAATTGTATCATCTCAACATCTCTCTCAAAAACCAGTGCGTGAAATGGTACTAATTAACTTAGTTCCTACTACAGTCAATTAACATCATACACACACAACTGTATGCTCTATAATTAGTAACCTATGTATTAGAAAGTATGTATATAGTTAATTAGATAGTCTTTTAATTTAAGTATGTATAAGCTGTTAATTGTTATATATTGTTTGTATATTATTCTAATAAAATAAAAAATTGTACTGATGTTATTAAATTACGATTATCTTATTGATATGTGTGAGTTAGGTTTGCGTGTGTTGTTTGGTAAACAACTCGTCAAAAAAGCTTTGATGGTAGGGAACCCATGGTGCATATGTGCGACTCGCACTTGGCCGGATTTTGTATTTTTGTACGGAATCCTAAATAGAAAATACGCATACCTACAGACTGGAATAAAATAAATCAACCTCTAAAAAATCGCAGCATCCAAACAAAGATGTCATCCACCAATTAGTATTATCATCACATTGGAATGTGGAGCATTTACGAGCAAAAAACTAAGGGCGACCGCACACGAGCGGCGCCTGCGTCGACACGATGTCAACGTAATAGTGTAGGGAGACGTTAGAAAGGACGGGGGATTTGAATAGCGAAGAGTTATTTTTGCTACCCACTCCTGCGCAAAATCCCGCCTCCACTCTTTTAATATTAATCCATCACGCTTGCCGATTCGGTTCGTCAAACTCAAACTCAAAGCATTTATTTCAAATAAACCATTTACTGGTAGGTAACCTACTTTCGAATTGCCAAGGAGTCAGTCAGTCAGAACGACGAATGGAGACGAGACATGGAGAGATCTTGGTTTGTAAAGATCACCCATCCATGGACCAACAAGCGAGCGTGGCTTAACATGATCGAACGACCTGTGCAGCTGTTATTACTAAGCCACGAGCTCCTCAACAAAACATGGTTTGTTTCAGCTGCTTATCAACCCGTGCACATAAAAGTAGACTAGCTAAGGGTAATATTTACTTCTATATCGTCAAATAAACAAAAGCCAATCTAGGACATGCGAACGGCCTCAGTATACAAATGGCTTAAGATGGTCAGGACGCAAGAGCAGTGCGTTAATTTAAGGTGGTGACGCCGGGTAACCGTTGTCCGAAGGGTTAGCGGGTATGTCCGAAAGGGTTACCTCGACCCCGGAACATAAAGGGCTAAGGAAAGAGTCTGGCACTTCCTTCCGCTCGACCTAGAGCGGGAGGATTCATTTGATGATTTCCCACCTTCAAAAAAAAGGGAGGAAGCGTCAGGGTAGCCCCTGAAATTTAGTCATACGTGTTTTGTAATTTGCAGGCCAGTGTCAAAATTATGATTCTGTAGCAATGTAGAAAAATCTCTCTAAGAACTCTC
The DNA here is from genome assembly GCA_951799385.1 of Hyppa rectilinea. Taxonomy (NCBI): domain Eukaryota; kingdom Metazoa; phylum Arthropoda; class Insecta; order Lepidoptera; family Noctuidae; genus Hyppa; species Hyppa rectilinea. Next base: position 1,047,285 of record OX637324.1, on the reverse strand, counting down.
ATCTCAAATACCTAACTCCAGACAATAAAATGAATTAGCTGCAATCAATAAGAAGTCTACGTCACTTCCGGCCGGTCAGCCGCTTCCGGACCGTTTCCGTTTCCTCCCCGTATCCGGTTCCGGTGGAAAAGTATCGAGAATGGGGAATATTAATTCTCTTTGTGTAAAGATGTTACTTAATGTGTTTGTATTGTGAGCTAATCTCGGGAATTGCGAGATCGATTTTCGTGATTGCAATTTGGGATTTTAGGGTGAAGTGGAGTTACCAAGGGGTATCGTGTTACCCAATACCCTACAGTTAAGTTCGGTTAGTTGCTCCACGTAAAGTACTGGTATCTAGCTACATTCGGTTCGGACTAGACGCCGACCCCTACCTAGTTGGAAAATAGTTGAAATGAAGATGCGATTAGAGTTAGTAAGATTTTGGTTTTGGAATTTTGGAATTAATATCGTCGGGTTAGTCGTGAATACCTATTCTTATTTAAACTATAGTTTGTTACTTTAACCATTATTTATGTAGGCTTTTATATTTAGAAACGCTATTACGTTTTAAGTTCAAAAAACCGGTGCAAAATTGAATTAACTAATTTGGGCAAGCACGCTCGATTAAAGACCGATTTTTCAATAACCTGATACCTTTTATCTGAAGAATAAAAATGGCGGTTTGACATACTTTTTATGTTATAGCTTTTCTATGTTAAGACTTATCTGACTATTGAAAAATCAGACTTTAGACATACCTACCTACCTATAATAAATGTGGGTATGTAGAGACAAAATATGTTAAATAAACTTAAAAAAATAGTAGTTTCATTTTATGTTGGAATTATTTTTTATTGCACAATCATAAGTAAGTATCTCAACTGATACATAGCTTATAAAAAAATATCGTATCTATTACACATACTTACAAAACCCAAGAATAGAAAAAGGAAATGCCAGAAATAACTTTTTTAAAAATCCATTCAGCCTAACATCTGCTTCAAGATAAGGTTATCTGTGGCGCAATTTTATCTGTGCTTAACGACTTTTGGCGCGAACTTTCGGCGCCATTTTTTTTTACGTCACCTCACACATCGCTGATGAAGTAATTAGGAGAAAATTGATGATTCTTTGTTGAAATAGGTGTCAGGTTTTTGCTGGAGGAGTGTCGAAGCCATTTGAGCTGTTTGCGACCCTCGTTAGCAAATCATCGCAGCCACTTTTGTTAAATCTTCTTTTCGGGTGGTTAGTGACTAACCTGGTGTCAGAGTTTTAATGCCGCCCACGGGCCTCTGACTTAGCATCACATACTGTTGAGAAATATCTCTCAGGCATGCCGTTTCCTCACATTGTTTTCGTTCACCGTATTTTAAGCAAGAGATAATTATACAATATGCGCATGAATCTGAAAAGTCAGAGGTGCGTGTCTTGGGTTCGAACTCGAGACCTATATAAGACTTGGCAGTCCGACGGTCATACCACTAGGCTATCGCTGCTTATCGCTTTTGTTAAATAATGACATTTAAGACCAAAACAAATTATTTCGTAATAATAAATTCAACCTTGACTGCCTTGTTGGTCTAGTGGTCGCAAGCCCTATTGCTAAGTATGAGGTCCTTGGTTCGATTCCCGGGTTGTGCAAAGTGTTTTTACGTTTTTACATCTGGAATTTCTCAGTAGCAGTTTGAAGTCAGGATTTGAGCCTGGCAATAGGCTCGCCCCTTATGACATGGGTCTTAAACTAAGAGGCGAAATGTGGGTGTCCATAGGTGCGCCACTGTCTAACCTATCCCTTAGGAATTACAAGCGTGATGGTATGTGGTTATGCATAGATTCAAACTGCTACTAGCATTAGGTATACGACTTTTATTACTATTATTAGCATTTTGACGACATGGTTGGTGCAGTGGTTGAGCGATTGACTGCTGCGCACTATGTCGCGGGTTCGATTCCCGCACGGAACAAATATTTGTACGACCTGCAAGTATTTGTTACGAGTCTGGGTGTTTTTCTATCTATAATATGTATGTATTTACAAAAAAAAAATGTATATAAGCATCTCGTTAGGTACCATAACACAAGCATTAGGTTGCTTAGCTTGGGACGATAATTATGGCGTTGTGTGAAATGTCCAAGGATATTATTATTATTCTGCTATTTTAAATTCTTAAACTAGGTAAGTTAATGACAGTATTGGCACTGATTTTACAAAGTTAAAAAAATATATACCTACCTACACGGTGATTTTCAATTCACTGAAGTACCTATCAGTACCTAAACGAAAAATCACCGTAGATATATATTTTTTAAAGGGCGTGAAAGAACCTATGATTATGAGCAACTTCCACTATGAGACCAACTCCGAAATATCGAAAAAAAAAACAGGTTTTCCATACAAAAATTCAATTTTTACTCGAGGAAAACGTATGAAACTGATGTATTTTTTTTTATTATTTCGTAGTGGGTCCTATATTGAAAGTTGTTTATAATCATGACAACTCTGAATGAATTAAAAATCACTGTGTAGGTATACCTAAGTTCTGTTTTGTTCTAAAATAAAATAGCTTTGCATAGGTACATAGCAGTCCATAATAATGAACCAGTTCCGTAGGTAATTGACCCATTAATCGACAGTGTACCTAGCCGAAATCACAGCATATATAGGTAGAAATATGTGAAGGAAACGTTTATTATGCGCAGCAGTTAGCAGTGGTGGCTCAGAGCATCTTAGATGCATAAATTATTGCTTGATAACGATGATGGAAGACTTCGTGAGGTCAAAGTCAAAGTCAAATCATTTATTTCAAATAGGCGCAAGAAAGGCACTTTTGAACGTTAAAATGAACAAGAAATAGAATTGATTCTAGTCGCCCCTTCCAAAAGGTAGTTTCAGGAGATTCAGGAACCCACAATGTGGCCGCATGGTGGACTATGGCCATCTTCGGACAATCCCTTCAGCGGGATTGTCCGAAAGAGTTACCGCTACCCCGGAACATAAAGGGCTAAGGAAGGAATATGGATGGGTTTTAGTCAGTAAGAGTCTGACACTCCCTTCCGCTCCACTCAGTGTGGGTAAATCAAATGACCAGCAATAATCAATAGACCCCTTCATTTGATTATTTCCCACCCTCAAAAAAAGGCCCTCTCCCTCTCACAAAGAGGAGGCCTGAGTCCTGAATAATCAACGTGTTTGACTGATTATGATAATGTGGGCTAAATCATGGCGCCAGTTAAATACAGTAGGAAACCGGCAGATCACCTACTTATTTAAGTTTAAAACTATAAAATTTACCTAAGTGTTAAGGTATCTGATAAACAACTGTTTACAAAGTGGTTGGTAATCTATGAATATAACACATTTTGTTAAAGTCATTAATTATTGTCGTAGTTAAAATAGAACTCGTAGCTAAGTGCGTGCGTTAAAGTGCCCTAAATATAAAATAGTCTAAACTAAAAATAAAAACTTTGTCGAGCTAAAACTAAAAATATATCTGTTTATAAATAAAAGTCAAAAATAATAATACATTTTAGTGGGTATTTAGAGAAAAGTTAGGAATAAAAATACACGATAAAAAAATGAATAAATACTTAGGTAGGTATGCTATTATAGAATGTACGGAGGCCAGCTCATCAAGTTACCCCAATCTGTCAAATTGCTTTGATAGTTTTTCAACTTTATTACAAAAGTATAAGGTGCATTTTCAATCGGCGAAAATTGACAGTTAGGGATAGCTTGATGTGCTGACGTCTGTACCTAGGTCGTGCTAAATTAGTAAACAGGTGTCAATATGTTTGGGTAGGTTTAATATTTACATGAGTTATTTGCAATCGATGAAGAATTTACAGTATAACTTATAATACCTAAAAGGTATTATTTTAACCGGTGAAAACCGTTCTCTGTAAAATTTAAAATTTTACAATAAATAAAAATATGCTTCTGGTTACATTTTTTATATTTTTATCGTTGCTGACTAAAGATGTAATAAAATGAACGAATTTTAATAATAAGTAGATAATTTAGGCAGGCTTTCATTTGGACGTCACGTTATGAAAAAGGTTCAGTTCCAGACAAAAGGAAAATATCCACAAGGACGAAAAATATTTTTTTTGTTTGTTTTTATTACCCTCTGAACATTAATTTGGCACTGACAGGTTGTAGAAATATTGATGGCACAAGCGGGTTTAAAAAAAACTAAAATCAACTTTTATTAAGAAGGGTGACTAGAATGACTCATTTGTAACCTATTTCAACAATTCGCACTGCCGAACAGCTGGTACCCACCCTTGCCTCATCCCCGACACAAGCTTGAAATACGATCGATAAGACGCACCTCCCATTATACAGTATTACTACGACTCACAATCTACGCCTCTGCATATTCTACAGAACAACGTAAGCGTAACGACGCTTATCTAAAATTCACCGAACCAACCAAACCGAAACACAAATAATACCTTTTACACACGGACCGAACCAAATAAAAATTGGCTCGCGATTAATCAAAAACAAAACACGAAACTCCAAAGATTAACATGGCAAGGATAAAAAAGTAAAAAAAAAAAATATAACCAAGTCCACGGATCAAAATCATAAATCATGCTCATTATATCCGAACCGGATTATTTTTTACTGAATAAAATGTTCAAAAAAGCATCAAAAGGCTGTAGGGAGCGCCATTTTGTAAGGGCACTGTCGATTTGGGCGGGAAAATGGGAAGCTACTAACCAATCAGCGCGGCCAATGTCAATAGGCGTTCTACGATTCCACCAATGGGGGGCGAGGACGGACTGATCATGCGCTTTCGAGTCGATCCATAGAATTATAGATATAATACGGCAGTGTGGGCTTGGCCGGCGCGGTGACACGACGTGCGTGATAAACGAACAATTTTTTTTTGTAGAAATAAATATGTCGAAGTGCCTAACCGTAATTAGTGGAATTTTTATTTAAGTCTAAACAACATTTTTGGTATATTCCGTTTGTGATAGAACTACATATATATTATAGTGTTAAAAAAAACTTTTTTTCCTTGTGTAACATAGACTTTTAAATAAAAAAATACTTACATTTATATTCATAAAGTGTGATGTCATTGCAATAAATAAACAACTAGATCCAGTTTTTAAACCACACAACTCATAAGACAAAAAATAAAAGTAAAAATTAAAAAAATATCGGGTGTGAGCGGTTTTATAAAGGACTTTCTGTCAAAAGTATTGAAGGTGATCACCGGTGAAGACATAACTGCGTCAGTGATGGTGATGGCCAGCGGGGGCGGTGGTGGACTGGTGCAGTCCCCACCCGACATGTTGCATCACCACAATATCATGGACACCTCATCACACGTCGAAATGATGCCGAGTGAGTACTTGTTTTTCATTTATTGTTGTTTATAGGCGATTAAACTTTTTCGAACCGTAGGTAAGTAGACACTGCAAATCTGACAGCCAGTCTTACCAAGGAGTATCGTATTGCCCAGTTAGGTACTGAGTTGTAGAGGCCAGATAGGCAGTCGCTCTATGTGAAATATTGGTATTCAGCTGCATCTGGTTAGACTGGAAGCCGACCCCAACATAGTTGGGAAGAGGCTAGGCAGAAGATGAAGTAGACATAGAATCAGCATTGCCATACCACGTGACAATGCTGCCAGGCTTTTAGGCATATTACCCGGTGACAGCGATGCGGAGGAATTTTATGATGCCCTATGATTTTTTACATACATTATTATTATTATATTTCGTCTCTTAGTTTATATGTCTAATTTAAAACAAATTGAACTAATATTTAAGGGCCGATTTTCCAATCACCGGAATTTCATTTTCATTTTCAATTTTCATCATTTTATCTGAAGAACAAAAATTTCAGTTTGATATATTTTTTATGCAAAAGCTGTCAAATTGTCATACCTATTTATTCCTCTGATAAAACTTAGGATGATGGAAAAATCAGCCGACTAGATCACTAATTACAAGCCTCCATAGAAAAGCACTTTGTTACAAGTTGCCGACAAAAATAAAAGTAAGAGTTAAGTGGATAGACAGAGGTTTTGGCCTAACGTTAGACCTAAGAAGGTTACTAGCGAGATAAATAATATACCCTGGCCGTTATTGAAAAAACTTAAAATAACAGTTTTCAGTGAAAATCCAAAGGATTGTGTAAAACATGGTGTGAGTAGAAACTCGTTGGAATTCCTGTTTATTCTTAGTACCTAGACCGGGGACAATATTACCATTTTCGAAACATTAGGTATACTGTTGCTTTTTGTGTTAAATATTATTATTTTACAGCCTTGGCTTATTATCTACCGAAGAAAATATGTAAAGGTGGCCTAGATTGAATAAAACATGGTCAAAATTTACTTTGAATGAAACGATGGCTACTGCTACAAATGACCCCCTTTAAGGGTTAATTGTACCAAAACTGCATATGGTAATAAAACGCGAATAAAGTTATTAATCACATTATCTCAGTCATTTATTTAAAGTCTTATGGGTTTATAATCAGTCTATGAGATTAAAATATTTTGTATTTTTTTTTGCAAAATAAGGCTACCCACTGACCAAAACGTGTCGCAAGAATATCAAAATATGAATCGAGAAGTAAAATTTGCCCAGCCTTTGCCCAATTATGTTGGGGTTGGCTTCCAGTCAAACCGCAGGCAGCTGAACATCCGGATTCAAAAAGTAGGTACTGGAGATTAATTAAATTAATAAAAAATAAAAATGGAAGGATTTGGCAGAGGCCTTTGCTCAGCAGTGGGACAGTGTAGGCTAAGTAAAAATAAAATTACACTACGTAACTACTTGATGGAAGTTCTTGGATAAAAACAAAAACAGATGTCCGTCTGTGCATGTAAATCTAGTCATATTATTATTATAGTTTATAACATTATACCTAGCTCGTATTTTTTGTATTAAACTAAATTATATCTTTAAAAACTTTATTCCGTAAAACTTTGTTTTGAATATTAATTTATTATCTTTTTTTCTAAAAAGCGCTCGTTAAAATATAAATTTATTGGTCTACATCCTAAATAGAAAACAAAAATACTATAAGAGAAAATAAACTGGTTCTAATATTTCCAAACGAGATTATAACAAAACCACAATCAAAACTGCAAATTCATTTTATTCAACAATGCAAGTAGCCGAAAACACTTACAAAAGAAGTAAGTTAATTCAATGCTTGTAAAAAGACATTATTTTAGATCAAGAAAACTAAAATTAAAAAAATATCTAGTACCTAAAACTAAAATTAAAAAAATATCGACACTAAATATAAAACTCCACAAACAACCAAGCAGGCTAGCCTGTAGATATTTAAAAAATCCCACCACATTGTTAGCACAGTAAGTGATAATATAATTATTAGTCACCGTATGTGGCAAAGCGACTTCACCCGGTCCCATACCGGTTCGGTTCCGATCAGGCTATAAGAGAAAGGTGACAATTATTCACAATTATCAACGTCGTGTGGGACTTTGTTTCCAGTTTGGTTTGTTCCGAACACTTGATTTCTGGTACAGCATTTTACTAATCTATCGATATTTGATCGAGTATTTTTTGTTTGAGCACTGCCTCGTTACCCTAAAATACTCATCTTATTTTTACCGCTTATTAACTAGCTTCGTTCGTACCTTAAATTAATCTGCCTAGCCTTTTTCCAACTATGTTGGGGTCGGTTTTCAGTCTAACCGGAACACCAGTGTTTTATACGGAGCGACTGCCTATAAGACCTCCACAACCGAATAACTACTTAGGTAATACGATATCCCTTGGTAAGACTGGCTGTCCGATTTTCGTGCTTCTGACGACCCGTAACGACTGTCAAAGATGCACAAATGACAGCCGGGACCAACGGCTCACGGATGAGTCTCTATATGTAAATATGGTCACCCATCCACGAACCAACCCCGGCAAGCTTAGCTTAACCTGATTGATCGACCCGTGCGACTGTTATTACTTAGCCACGAGCTCCTCCGTTCAACACAAAGGCATCGGTAAAGTCTAAGTCTAAGATCTCAATATGTACCTACTGTCTCATTAAACGTACGTTAAAGTATACTGTGACGAACACTCGGTTAACTCTGTATAGGACCGGACATTTCTCTACCAAGTTACCTACGCGCTGTATATTCTGCACGCCCTAAAAAAGCTTCAGCGGAAACCAATAACGTTAAAAATGCAATGAATTCCATAAAACAAAGCAGTCGCCGAAATTGAGGCCAATTAGTAGCCTAAAAGATAAGATTTCCGTTTATTTGTGAAAACAAATAGGTATAAATTTACCGGTAGATACCTACTGTGTAGGTAAACGGCGATGATTGAAAACCCTTTTTTGTCTCGAAGACTAATAAAAGCAGCTTTAAGTTTCACTTACTTTACCCGAAGTTACTTAATCCCTGATTTAGTCGGAGCTCAGATATTTTTTTTATTGACTAAGGTACCCAAAACAAACATCCACTAATATTTTTTGCTGAACATGCTCAAATTTTGATGTTAGCGTCAAGTAAATCAATATTTTACAATTCCAAGGCTTTTTGTTTTGCAAGATTTTGCACCGTATGATTATACTTTACACAGACTTCAAGGTTAGACCTCAATATTGAGAGCAATAAGTTTTGCAAGCTTTCAATCAAGTTAAGAAAAAGAACATAGGTCGATATTTTTTTTGAGACCATGGAATAATTATGTATGATTTTATAATTTGAGGTTAAGGCGCGTTGGACTTGGTTTTTTGTTAAAAAAAAAAGTGATATTAAGATTTATTTTTTGCGAAAACAATTAATTTATTCCATGTTGAATAAAATATTAAATACGGTGAATGATTAAAATTTAAGAAACAAGGCCAGTAAAAAGTTTAAGACTATTGACATAAAAAAATATAGATAAGAATTTTAACAACTCTCATTCTATTTTGTTATTTTAGTCGTAAACTATAACAATACTAGTTTTACCTCATTTTTAAACAAGCAATAAAATAAAACAAAACGAATATACCTACCTAATAAAAAATAAAACATTTCTCACAATATTTTAATTAAACTAAACTAAAAGACGCAAAACATAGGGCACTAAAATAATAATTTTATTTTACTTAGCGTGCCGAAAATTTTAGTGTAGGTACACAGTTAATCAAATAATGGGGATTCCATCCAATCTGACGGCAGAAGGGGGAAGATTTATAAATCGCGGGGTCTTTGGGACCGAGGCATTATTTTTCGCAGAGCAAGCGTTACTGCCCATTAGAGGGTTACGCATTTATAATTTATGCGAAACGCGAAAGAAAGAATTTATTGAATACTAGTCTAGCGTGCGGGGTTGGTTACATCTTGGTCGATTTTTTAAATGATTTAGTTGATCAATTGCTCATACTCTTTTAAGTTCAAGATATAATCAAGAAAGATGTATCCACAAGAACAATTATTCCGACCAACTTTACTGGAGTTTGGGGAAATTTTGTATTATCAACTTGTAAGTAGATGCTTAATTAATAAGCATGCATACTTGATGCTTAAGTATTTTCAGGCTAGGCAGAAAGTAAAATTAAATATTAATAAAAAGTTACACTGAATATAGCCTTTTTTTAGTTATACATAATTTTCAAACAGATTTTTTAACGCCAAAGAATTATTTAAATTCAGAACGAATGGGAACTTCCATGGCTACCAACGTATTTTTGCCCTTGAAACTAGAATATTTTAATATTTTAACTAGTAATTCATTATGTGACTATATCAACTTACCTATGTATTTATACAAACAGAATAAAAGAGACTACCTATTATAGATGACACAAAAATACTTGGAATTTTATAGCAGCCGCGTTTCTTTGAAGTGTTAATAATTAATTAGTAGCAAACTATTGGCGTGTTTTAGTGAATTTTATTAAATGTCATACAAAGATGAAAAAAAAAAATGTCAAGCCAAATTATTGCAATTAGCGTAATTAAAGTTTAAAATGTGTTTTATTATACAAAATATCGTTGTTAATAAAATTGATGGGTTCAATTTTAACTTTCAACGTTAACTAATGGTGTAATTAAATTTTGTTAAATTTAATTTTGTTTTTTCTTTGCGTGGCAAGACCCTATTAGGATAGGATAAATGTAAACTTTTTCTTCGTGTCATTTCTTTATAAAAAAAATATTTTAGTGTTCTAAATTGTACTAAAATTAAGTAAATATTTAAAAAATACAACGATAATTGGTTTTTTTACTGTTTATGTATTTAAAAAAAACAGATTACATGCATTTGCAAGGAAACATCTTGACGGAACCAGCATGCCCTAGAGCCAAAAATTCGAAGACACCAACCCGGACTGTGCCTTTTTGGTAGATTATGGCCCACTCCCTCTTACAGAGATGTATCGTGTGTCCTGACAGTGGGAACATTACAAGCTGATTATGATACCAAAAGATGTCACTCTTGCGTTTAGGTTGTTGTAGATAATTTTGCCACAAATTATGTTCGAACATGCATCTTCGGATTATTACCGAGACTCCTCCGTGCCTCGGAAACCACGTTAAGCCGTTGGTCCCGACTGTCATTTGTGCATCTTTGACAGTCGTTACGGGTCGTCAGAAGCCCGAAAATCTGATAGCCAGTCTACCAAGGGGTATCGTATTGCCCAGTTACTAGGTTGTGGAAGTCAGATAGTCAGTCGCTCCATGTTAAATACTGGTATTCAGGTGCATTCGGTTAGACTGGAAGCGACCCCAACATAGTTGGGAAAAGGCTAGGCAGATATATATATATATATTACACAGTCTTTAGCAAAATATTAAGCACAAATGCAACTCAAGCTGTACACAGTTAGTTAGCAGGTTAGCTCGAAGGCTGAAGCTATAAAACCTTCACTGTGTGTTAAATAGTAAACAAATTGAAGAAAGTAGCCGTTTGTTTTAACAAGACTATACAACTACCCAGGTGGTAGATACTGTAGAGCCTAAGTGAAACCTTATGTTGAACATGGCTAGTAAAAATCTGACAGCATTCGATTCTTGAAATATTTATAGAATAGTTTGATAGGTATATAGAAGTAAATGAATTCTGTCATTAGCCGCGGTGCTTGACAGATGTATTCGTTTAGTAATATATAATTAATTATTCGTGGTCTATGTGTTTGTATTTTATAGCATAGCAAATATCTACAACACACAAGATATAAGCTTGTAACTACCACTGAGCCTCCTCAGTGAAGGTCTTCATAATCATAGTACCTTATTCTGCACATGGGTGTCAATTCAGATGGATAGACTGGACTAAACTTGGAATAATTTGAAAAATGTCATTCAAGGACTGTTGCCGTCTTATTAAACTTATTATTAAACTTAAAATAGATATTATTAAACTTAAAATTAGAACGCGTTTTGTACGCGTTCTAATTTTAAGTTTTATGCCGCGCCCAAATCTTTAAGCCAGTATTAATTGTACTTGGACTTTTTTTTTCTTAGCACGATAAAGTTCTTAATACAAAATTGAGAATTTAAACTTTGGTTTGACGTTAGTTTTTGTAATTAGAACTGTTAATTTCGACATTCTAAAATGGTTCGGTGTTTTAAACCTTATTTTTACTAAGACCGTTGAAGTTAAAAATAAATAACATTAAGTAAGTAGAATATTAGAATATAAAATTATTACAGACACAAAAAAAAATAGTTTCGTGAGCAGATAAAGTTCTAAATCAATGAGTTTGACAGCGCTAATGTCGTATCTTTCTTACCTCCTGTGATGTCAAAGATTATTTTTCATTGCAATGTCTCCATTTTCGAAAGCAAACAGACTGGCCCAATTTACGGACTTAACAATTTCGGATGCCGCATAATTTCCATATAGCTAGTTGATTCGCGCGAATTTACTGTGCGTAAAGTCACTCATAGTCAAGAATAAGCCGTTGTACAGGGTGTGGTCCAACGACCGAGAGGTCGACCACACCCTATGCATTACAGTGTGGAACCACTCCTAATACATGCATAGTTATTTAACAAAGTTGTACAAACGTGCGACATAGGTCAAACAAAAGAAGAAAAATCTGTTTCCGTGGCATCACTTTTGATAAGTCTATTCTAGGGAACTTAATCGAAGAATATAGGACCTATGCTAAGCCCGAATTTTAATAATCTAGGCTGATTTCAGTTCAGCATTTTGCTCTATGAAATGATAAAGCCTTTGTATTATAGCCTTTTGAACGCCATATGCTAAACGCACGCGCGTGCCCTCCACGCCAAGCTACAAATTTATTTCTTCTTGTTATCATGAATTTCCCAATATCCATGGTGTCTTTAATTGTTTATTTCATGTTATAGTGTAGTTCCCATCGTCACATATTTGTGTCGTTGGCGTATGTACAGGGCATGCGCTTGCTTGTCACGTATATTGTGACAATGGTGTTCAAAGGTTAATTAGACTTACATTTAGTTTGTTTTATTGTTACCGTTACACTGCATTGTATTTTATACTGATTTAAATATACCAAAAACTTTCAAGGGCGTTATTATGCTGGTGTGAAGTACTCCTTAGAAAGTTGCAGTAGAGTTTATTTGTTTAACCAGCTTCTAAGTTTCTATTTGTTTTGTTTAATATAAGGAACAAGGCTTCTACTTATACATGTGCATAACGATAATATTCTAGGATAAGATGACGTAGACAAGACAAGTGACGATCGCTTTTAGTCTTTAGAATTTCCACTGCGATTTTCAATAGTAGGTACAGACGCCAGCACATCAAGCTATCCCTAACTGTAAAATTTTCTCAGTTAAAAATGAACCTTATGTCGTTGCAATAAAGTTGAAATACTATCAAAGAAATTTGACAGATTGTGGTAACTTGATGTGCTGGCCTCTGTACCTATTGACATAAGTTTTTGGTAGCTTATGTCAGTCCCACACATTTTTGACTTTCCCACCAACGGTATCGCCGATAGAATGTCACTTTATCTAAGCACTCGATTTTTTTTTCTTTATTTGCGTTGTAATTAAAAAATAACTCACGGATTCGCACATCTCGAAGCGCACATTATCAGAATTGTGACTATTTAGTAGATTGTCTAATCCAGGCATTTACAAATTGTCATGAGATTTAACATTTAAAATTTATTTTTAGACTTGAGTGTAGGTACTCAAGTCTAAAAACATCACACAGATTTAACTATGGGTGATGTTAATCAAACATTTATGTAGGTACGAATAAAACCTCATAATTTAAGTAAAACTATAGATACCTATAGGGGTATCGTATTGTCCAGTTACTGACTGGGTTGTGGAGTCACTCCATTTAAATACTGGTATTCAGCTGCATCCGGTTAGACTGGAAGCCGACCCCAACATAGTTGGGAAAAAACTAGACAGGCAGATAATTTTCATTTTAGAAAATTATAGGTTTGGTTAAAACGGACAATTGGTTCCGTTTTCCTAACTAGGCGTAATCCCAACCCAAAACTCAAAAAAAGTTACACTCCAAAATTATCGTTTTAAACTCCCAAATTCGGTGGCACAAAAGTACCGTCAAATGGTACTTTTTTATGAGCTTCGAACCTAAAAGGCATCGCCTACGATAGACCACCAGTACGTTTTATGGGGGTGCGAAGCCGGTAGCCTCGCACCTACGGGATGTTTATATTCTAACCCGTTTTCCGATGGTGTCGACTAAGGGAACAAAAAATGTGATATAGACTCGTCAGTTGACTGATCTTTTACGAATGAAATGTATAACAATACAAAATTATTTTTTACTGAATAAAATTATATAAAAGCAAAATAAAAAACGTTAATAGGTATGTAATATTATTGAAGAGCTCTATTACAAGCAACATAAAGACTACATTTTCAAAATACTTTAAAAGCATTTATTTAAAAATGATTAAGAGAATTTTTGTGTTTTTGATTTCACCTCGAAGACATTTAAAACTAAAAATAGATTGAAATGAACAAATACCGCATTCTGAATTTAAATGTAATAATTAAATTAATTCACTATTGTGTGTATAATATTAAATTCTGTAGCTAAAATGTCAAGTATAAAATGAGCATGTCGTATTTATTTAGATAACAGAAACCATCAAAATTCTAAACTCGTTAGTAATGTCACTAACTTTGATGTTTTTAATTAATTATGAATACATTTATTGGTATTCATACATTCTAGCTACTGGTACCTATCCGTGGGCTAAGTATGAACACGAGGATCGATTTTCAATCGAACGTGCTTGTTCTGCACATCATATTTAGGTACTCAGTTTTAAAACTTTATTCATTTCTAGAGTTGATACTTATTGGGCTTGTTGCAAAATTTTGAATGAATGAATGAGTGATAACTTTATTTGCTAGAAGATATTATAGGTATTCATTAAGTGTTTCAAGATTAAGGAACATTTAGGACTTTTTAAATTTGGAATATATCGTCATGCAAAAATGTTACAGGATGGTTGTATTTTCAATTGAAAAATCATTCAAATTTGCGTTACGTTGACATGGCAATCTCACTTATAAAATCCAATTTTTACATTTATTAATTTTACACTTCAATCAATATTAACAATAGTTTCTTAGAATTTATATCCAAAATCAATAAACGCAGACGGTTCCACATATAATTTACTTAACATTCCCAATCTAATAGCCTTAGCAGCAACAGTCTAGGCCATGAATAAAATATAAATAATAATCCAACAAGTTTCAATAATCATTTGTATTCTAATATTGTAATTGGCCATGTTAAACAAACAACGACATATAAACACATGCGATATCTAATGGTAGCTGCAGATGATTTAAATTCTGATGCTATCATGACCTAAGATAAAGCCTTTTATGCTTTAACATTTAAGATCAACAATCATGAATATTGCTTATACATATTAGTGGTAAACTAGCTGTGACTGATATGAATATGAATGCGTCTGTAACGCCGATTATTCACTTTAAAATATTTTAACCCTGACCTACAAAAAGCCTCCTCCCATATAAAATTAATCAATGATTGATCAATGATCGCAAAGCACTCTTTTTTTTAAGGCTGGGAAATCATCCAATGACTGCTCCCGCTCTGGGTGGAGCGGAAGGGAGTGTCAGACTCTTACTGACTAAAACCCATCCATGTTCCTTCCGTAGCCCTTTATGTTCCGGGGTAACCCTTTCGGACAATCCCGCTTACCCGGCAGGCTTGGCCCCTTCATGTATGCTGACATCTCTTTGAGGCGCGCGTGGAACATATACGCGCCGTCCGGCACAGGCCTGGTGCTGATCGGACGGTGAGTCACCCGTTACTCACCGTCCGCAGGCCCGCGCTTACGGTGGCCGGGAGTCGTCACGTGGCTATCGCAAAGCATTTCAGAGTATGTTAGAAGATTAGTAACTGTCAAATTTCAGCAGGTCTATACTGTACAAATCTCACCGTGGAAACGTAGTGAAAGTGAGTTTGAAATGAGCTGTCGTTCCACCTGATGCTAGGAATTAACACAATTGATATTCAAATTCAAATTCAAAACATTCATTTCAAATAAACCAGTTACAGGCACTTTTGAATTGTCAAGGAGTCGGTCAGTCATAAAGATGAATCTAGTTGCCCATTCCAAAGCTCACTTCAAACGCACTTTATCTCAGTTTTCACGGTGAGATTTGTACAGAATAGATAGATAGACTTCATTAACGATTATGCCCTTCATACTGATGTCTTCATAGTAATTCACCTACGCTAATATTCAACACAAAACACCAGTGTTGGTATACCTACTGCAGTGTTATTCACCTTTTATCTTTACCACAAGACTGTGCGATCAGCTTTCGACTTTCCACACCACACTTATAAATTAACTAGCTGCTGCTAGAGGGTTCGCCTGCGTAGATGTCGGAAATTATCCCAAGGGTACTTACTACCAATATATTATTATGTGTTAATCCAGGTCATAAACTACAATTGTGCCAAGTTTGATCCAGATCCGATCAGCCGTTTGAGCGTGAAGGACGGACAAACATACAAACTCACTCACAAACTTTCGCCTTTATAATATTAGTGTGATATATTCAATCATAACATCCAATTCAAAATTTTTGTATACTAAAAAATATATTTGAATTTTACAACTTCTGACCTCTACGTGTCGGCACAATGGACAGTCGCACGCGCGTGTCGGCGTCTATGATCACCGCATTACACATTTACAGTCACTTTTATACGCGACTGTATAGTGTTAATATTGGGGCTTAGCTTTAGTGGAGGGATGCCGAAAGGATGCGTTCTTGGCCCCGCGGTGTTTGGTGGAATGCCGCAAGGTACAGTTTTGAGACCTTTGTTGATAAGTGCGAAAATGGTTGTGCGTTGGCCGAAAATGGAAATGAAGTGAGTTTAAAAGTGAGCTGTCAATGGTGTCAATTCGTAGCATTGTGTGTATTCACAGCTCATCTCACGCTCACTTCACTGCAGGTAGTAGAGCCTTGATAAGTGATAATCGCTTTAAAGCATTTCGTATTTTTACATCGACTCATCATAATTGCCGTTAGCTTGTCGGTAGCTTCTTCTTCTTCATTTCGTGTGGTAAGTGACTAACCTGGTGTCAGAGTTTTTATACTGCCCATGGGCCTCTAAAGGAAGAAGATCGTTATCAATGATTAATAGGTCCTACTGTGGCCCTAATACCTATTGATCTGTAATTTTAAAATTATGTTATTTATCTATATATTTTGTTGTTTCCTTTTTTCATGTTTTATTTTAAAGGTTGTGTGTCTTTTTAGTCTGTGCTGAATTATGTTTTTTTTCTTTCTTTATCTATCTATTGCATCCTTACTAAAATAGTTTTGTTTGATAGTGGAATTCACAGGGTGGTTATCCTAGGTCCTATAAACATTTCATAAAGAAACAAGAAAGAAAAATGATAACTCTGCAAAAGCAAAACGCACATAAATAAAACATAAAATATACCCATACAAAGTAGCCGAAAGCCTCGTATTCAAACAATAAAAAAAAATTGTCCATTGCCTAATGACAGGGACCGAAGACCTTAATGATGAAGCAGCTTATCATTCATCACTTCTTGTTCTGCTTACCCCCGAACAACCACACCGTAAAACTACACACTTAGAGGGTGTACCACAACATATGTTATGTAACACGGTTCGTTATCTAAAACAAATAACCAGTAGTTAAAGTTTAACTCATGCAAATAACTGTTATCTGCAGTAATATAGTTAACATGTGTAGGATGTTTGTTTGTTTAGTAGGAAAACACTTGCCAATGAAATTATAGGTACGCTAGGCTGAAAATGTAAAATTATTATAATATATTAAAGTTGTAGTTTGTATATTAGCCTACTCCAAATAATTTATTTAACCATTAATATACAGTCTATTATAATAATCTAACACTTAAACACATTAACAACTTATATCATTAATTAAATGGCTAAATAATTAAATCGGTGAAGGAAAACATCGTGAAGAAATCGGCATGTCGGAGAGATATTATTTCTCAACAGCATGTGAAGCTAAGTCAGAGGCCCATGGGCAGCATAAAAACTATGACACCAGGTTAGTCACTAACCACACGAAGAAAAAGAAAAGTTACTATCTAACTATACAAATAAATACAAAAACAAAAATGACACTTAGTCTTAATCTTAAAATGATAGAAATTTGTTTTTTAATATATTTTCAGGATGGGGACCTTTTTTTTTTTTTTTTTAAGGCTGGGAAATCATCCAATGACTGCTCCCGCTCTGGGGGGAGCGGAAGGGAGTGTCAGACTCTTACTGACTAAAACCCATCCATGTTCCTTCCGTAGCCCTTTATGTTCCGGGGTAGCGGTAACCCTTTCGGACAATCCCGCTCCTCAATTTGTATTTAAATATTGTCCAATGCGGCAACGCTGCCAGACTCTTGGTCACGTTTCCCACTGACATGACAGCTATGAGGATGAATTGTTTGATGTTTTAGGTCGTATATATTGTATCTAAGTACAAAATATCCGCTTAATCACAGTAATTAGTCGCCCTACTGACAAAACCCTTTGTCGGATCATCACCATTGTCACCATTGCTTAGATTTCATGAAACAAAAAAAAATGTTTAATTTAAAATTTTGTATTTATTTATTTGATGATTTCAGAATAATCCTATGAATTAGCACTGCCAGTGTTCATCGTCGTATTGACATCCCCACGGAGTAAATTATGTAGGCTTCTAGAAATAATCTCAACCATTAGACAGATTGGCAAACTGCAGCTGTTCCTACTTATTAAGGATAAAAACCCCTTATTTTATCTAGAGAACCTCTCTTTAAGTTCAGGTCTTTGAAAGGCAAGTCGTCACAAATACCAACAACTCCATGCAAATCACTCTAGCAATTCTCAATGTTAAACAAATAGCTATTTATGATGCGTAAAAATGTAAATCTAATAGTTACTGCATACATATCTAGTAGAACCTCAATGCTTATCTTATCGTCCACATATATATGCGTGCTTATCCATCTAAGGGTAGGTAGATTGAAAGCATTACCATTACATACAGCTTGACGGTTACATATGTATGGAGCTAGAATTATTCTCGATTCTGGTTTGTTATCTGATAGATTAGGATCCGCAGTTGGTTTAAAAAGGACTTTTTGGAATTGTGGAAATAAATAGTTCTAAAGTTGCGAAGGTTAATGCTTGGCGGGATGCAATGCTTAAGTTGATATATAATTTGGATTGGTTGTATGCCGTCTTGTTTGGATCAGAGTGTTGGGGCACAAAAGGAATGAATGAAAGACAATTGCATGCAGCTGAGATGAGAATGCTAAGAGGGATGTGTGGTGTAACGCGAATGGATAAAACACGGGAATGACTATAGAAGAAATCTGAAAGTGACACCGGTGACTGAAAAGTTGTGTGGAAATCGGCTGTCATGGTATGTTATGCGGAGAAATGAGGAAAATGTTGTCAGGAAAGTTGTGAGTATGAATGTGGATGGCTATTCAAGTAGAAGAAGACTAAAGAAATGATGCTGTGGATGGATTGTGTGAAAGATGATATGGCTAGAAAGGAAGTGACTACCGAGATGACGACTAATAGAGAAGTATGGAAGAGAAAGACATGTTGCGCCGACCCCAAATAAATTGGGATAAGGGCAGGAGAATGATGATGATTGGTTATTTGATATGGTTATTTTATATTGGTTGGTTGATATGAGAAGGAGCTCTTACTAGGAGACTGTCGGTCCTAGGAGGTTATTGGTCATCATCCTGTGAAGATATATTGGTGGTTGTATACGTAGGTATACCTCTGCTTAACCCCTCGTGGACAACAGACGGGATGTTATCCATTCATAGGAGAGCTTGAAATTACACTCATACTCACGCCTTATTCCTATAAGGGTAGGCAGAAACTACAGTGCATCACCTGCTACGATCCTTACATACTCCTTTTCCTTTGTTTACGGCCATAGATCTTTGCGTACACGCAGGCCGGCTGCGAGAGCTGGAAATTATCAGCTAACATCATCCATGTTTTTAGAAGTATCTTTATTCTTGATTATCATCTGTCCTACAGTTAGATACATGCGCTAGAACCTCATTACCATCATCAACAATTTTAATTAAATTAAAAACTGTCATTAATTTAAATTCAACCACCCCTCCTGTAGCACTGGCGTTTAACAATTTTAATCACCGTACGATTTCCGGTGATTTTGATCAAAAGATACCGCTTAGCGCCTCCAAAATGACCACATTCAAATAACCACATTTCGGAAGTCGAAAAATGTTGAGATAATGATCAAAAGTACCCAATCGACGCCGAACGGTTAATGTATTAGCTTCAAGTGGTCTTAAATTAACTTTTTTTTTAGTTGCTCTGATTTGAATTTTTGTTTGCTCTGTATATGTGGCAGAGAGCGGGTTGGGTTTTTTAAATGTCTTCGGAAAGTTTGACTTTGTCTTAGTTATGAATATCCTCTTTGGTTCCGTTTTCCTTAAGTACCTAATTTAAGTTTTAAGAGTTGCTTTGTTATACCTGTTACTACTCCGGTCTTTTAATCTATGTTATTTGTTTATTGTTCTAATTTCTGTCACTATTGGTAGCCATATTATTGATTGTTAATTATTTAGGCTTGTTATTAATAAGAAATACGTATACAGTAGGTTTAACGAGGGACATAGTTTCAGGTTGTATAGTACTCATGAAAATCAACAACCTTGTCCAAGGGACCAAGTCTGAAATATGAAAAAAAAAACTCAGCTGTTCCATACATCTTGACGAATTATGCGAACTTAAATGTACTGAACAGCTATTTTTTTTCCTGATTTCAGGTATAGTTCCTTAGTCAAAGTTGTTCATTTTCATGAGTGTTACTAAAGTAAGTGAAAGTATGTCCCTCGTTTAGCCTAACACAATGTGTAAGAGGAAGTGACACAGGTGATGAAGCATAAGGTCTTTTTCTTCCAAGCATCCCTATCAGTCTCACCGTCATCTCAGTGATCATCTTCACTGCTATATCATCTTTTGCTGACCTTTTCGTAGGTATATTTGTTACATTTAGCACTTTTTTGGTCAGAGACTCCAGCAGTTGCTAGTTCTCTAATCATTTCAACTCTTTCTTATGCTTCAATCACATCATATCTACTAATTACGAGAATATCACAACTCGTGCATGCAATATGCCTGCCAAGACTTCCAACTTGACATTGCATTCTGTGTAAAAACGTGGAACTAAATAATTTATTGTATTTCCTTCAGTGAGTCCATTGTTTGTATAGCTACATTGAAATAAGATTGTTTCCCATGAACTTCAACTTACTGGCTTAACAAGGAGTAGATATCAAGGATTAATGATGTCGATTGCAATTTTTTTTTCAATGAGATTAACGTTGTTTTATGTACATTGTGTTGATAGTATGTTTATTCCGATTGATGAAAATTTCTACCAAACTCAGCGGCATTTTTTATTGGCAACATAGTGATTCGACGCCATTTTAACAGCCGCCGCCCCATTCGGTGTTACTATATAAAAAAGCCGCTGCGTTTGGTAGAAATGATCATCAATAGGAATTAATTACACCAACCAATTACACTGTACAGCAAGAACTTGCAAAAGTGCTATTCAAAGGCGCATATAGAAATTAAAAAAAAACTCAATCACAAAAAACCATAACCAACAAGTCAAGAGGCGCTACTTTGAACTTCAGAATTTCGGAAGTCACACAGGGAATCAGATAAGTGTTAGCGTTATACACACCGCGAGAACTATCGGCCAGTCATTGAGCGAGCGCTTGGGATAGCGGCGCGTTTGATCTCACACGATCTTATCGGGAGAGTTCAAGTGTTGGACTAGTCACTGGCATCGTACGTATTTTCGGAGTTGGTTTTAAGTCTTAAGCAAATTTTGTGAATGGTGTTAGTAAATTGATTGCTTCTATTCAAGTAACATGAGATTGGGTCCGGTTTGAATTTGGAGATAATATTGTGATTCATATTTATGTAAATGTATGAGAAGATCAATATGATTTGGATATTTACATTGTCTTGCGTATGACCCTTGTCTCACCTAGGGGCTTAGATTAAGTGATATTCTTTCAACGATAATGATGAAGAAAAAGGAAAAACTGTATGGGAAAGACATAAGCTACCGAAAAGCTTATAATCAATACTGTTAATTGATATACAAAGCGCTGTGAAAGCAATTGTCACTTGTCTATGTCCTCTGATTAACACAGACAATGATAAAGACAGATAAAAACAATAAGAAACGCTTGTAAAACTGTAGAAGAAGGCTTTTAAAAATCTTTTTTTTTCAACTTTAAACTTTAACCGTGTTCTTCTTATATTTCTCTATGAGTATATATTCCGCAAATTATCACCTTGAAATACACACATGAAATACTGTACAACTCCCGCTACAACCGAATCAAACCAGTTCTTCATCAACCCACAAAAATAATAACCTCCGACTTAACCCTTCCCAACAGAAAATAATTACAACGAACCGATACGATACGATACGATTCAAAAAAAGGCGATGTTTCTTATCGAGTGTCCCCATAAAAGTAACTCTGGTTTAAAAAAAGAAACAAAAAAAGGTTTTATTCCGAGCCGCGTTATCTAAGGCTGGCGCCGGTGGCACGAAATTTGGACTTTTTTTCCAAAGACTCTTTTCGTAATTGACAGAATTTACGCAGGAGATAAGAGGACTTCGGGTTGGTAACATGGACCTTGGAATGTGTGGTCAGACCCTATGGTGGACGTAATAGGTATCTAGGTACTATTTTGTGTTTAGCTGGAGTAAATAAAGAAAGGTATTGTATATTTTAGGTTTAAAATTCAAAACTAAGTGCCTTTAGAGTGGGTTGCAACATGTGTCAACACTAGCGCCATCTAGTTTTCCTAGCATGACAGGCTGTGCTTTTTTGTTTGGAGGGTGGGAAATCATCCAATGATTTCTCCCGCTCTGTGTGGAGCGGAAGGGAGTGTCAGACTTTTACTGACTAAAACCCATCCATGTTCCTTCCTTATGTTCTGTGGTAGCCGTAACCCTTTCGGACAATCCCGCTTAGCAGCTGTTCAGAAATCTTCAAATGGTGCAACTATATCAACCTTATTGGGAGCTATATGTTTGAGCCTCTGTTTTGGGGTTGAAACACTAGTGCTTATCGAGTATTTCGGGACTTCGCCCAGCGGTTGGTCGTCTCTATACGTGACCAGAGGGCTGGCCAACTTTAAGGTCAAAGAATCTGACTGTTTATTTTAGTTATGTGTTTATTATAATAAAGATGCACAAGGTATACAGTTTTGGGAATAAAATTTGAAATGTCTGGGGAGTTTGTAATGCTTCTGCGGATGAGTTGTTGCGCCACTTCTTCTTCCCAGCTAAAGCACTAGTGGTGACGGGCGGCCGTTTTGGGGGACTGTTTTATTTACTGCTGACGTTGAAAAAGTTTCGATTCTCAGCCTAGATGACTTTGATTTTCACTTTTAACTTTTAAAAATTATAGGAGTTTTAAAAAAATGAATTTTATGTATTAAATAAATTCAATAGAACATTTAATCTAATCAATTATGATAAAAAAAATATATTAATTAGGTAGTGTAAAAACCCATCCATCAATGCAGTAGTAGTGTCGATAAAATACAGGGAAAATAATAAGGACAATTGGAACTGTGAAAAATATTTACTTTAACATACATACTAAGTATAAAGTTTTTAATAATAATTGTGGTTATGTAACAGCCAAACCAGTAGTTGATCAGGGTTAAGCAAAGCTCTCCAAGGTCGATCTATGGATATCGAGAACGGGGCCGAGGCTAACTCGCAGAAGTCATTTATTCAAACTAGGCTGAAAATCAGCACTTTTTGAAGGTCAAAGTTACGTTAAGACAGTCCCCCTAAAACGCCCACCCCTCACCACTTCCTAGTGCTTTAGCTGGGAAGAAGAAGTGGCGCAACAAACTCGCCAGCAGCACAGCTGTCTGTGTTGTTGGAAGAAAAGGCACCTAAGACAATTTTGAATGATGAGGAGTCACCAGCCGGCGGTTATCGCTGTACACCATGCAAATGTATCCAAGGACAGTTCCAGGTTGGTGCAGGACTATGGCAGAACATAGAAACAAAACAATGTGGATGCTGGCATTATTATTATAATTTACTAGCTGATCCCGCGGTTTCGCCAGCTGCTCGGCTCCTATTGGTCGTAGCGTGATGTTACCTAGCCTATAGCCTCCTCGAAAATGGACTATCCAACAAAAAATAATTTTTCAATTCGGACCAGTAGTTCCAGAGATTAGCGCGTTCAAACAAAAAAACTTTATAATATTAGTATAGATAAGACACCATTTGAAGTACCTATAAGCAATACATCTGATGTACTAAGAATAGTACAGAGACCAATACATCAAGCTACCCCAATCTGTCTAATTTATTTGATAGAAATTCAACTTTACCACAAAAGCATAAGGCTCATTTTCAATTGGGTAAATTTGACAGTTTTGATAGCTTAATGAGTTGGCGTCTGTACCTAAATCATCTGCTGAACACATCACGTTCTATATAATTAATTTGTTTTAATTGTCTTTTATTACTGACACAGATGATAAACTACTGGTTTGTTTTCAGTTTGTTATGCAAAATTGAGATGCTAAAAATACTTAAATCATAGATTTTTGTACATTACAATAATAATTGCTTTAATTAAATAAACTTTTATATAATCCTTTACTAATTCATACACTTAACCACATAACATGTTATAGTAGTGAAACTTCTTAAACAAACAAGTGTGAGAGATAGAGTTATCTTTCTTCTCTCTCTTGTAACGAAATGTGCCTAATCGTGACGCGTCCTTGAAATTATTTATTTAGTGTGTGAGATAGAGAGAGAGTTATTATATCTTTCTTCTCTATCGTGTAACGAAATTAACCTAATCATGACGCTTCCTTGAAATTTCACTCTCAATTATTGAATAACTGTCTAAAAAGTTTCTCTTCAAAAATTATAATCGTTTAACATAGATAATCCACTCAGTTACTCAGGTACACAATGATCAACATAAATTGACCACAATCGCCGCAAAATATCACAATATTTTTGAAAACTAATCTAAATGTCAATCTCAATTTGACAACACCCGCCCGTTTGACAGCTGTCATATTAAGTTGACAACTGTGTTGCCGCTTTTTTTAAGGTTAAGGTTCCGTATAATTATGGAGATTCCATTTTTTTGTTCGTTAACTGAGACGTCGCAAAGTATTTGTTGGTAAAAGTTAATTAATGATTTATGTTTTTTGGTAAATTGCCTCCTGGTATACAGAATTTTGGGGATATTTTGCCAAGACATAGACATGTGTTACGGTGTTTAACAGAAGGTATATCAAAGTGATGTCACTTTTCATGTCTATTTGTGCGTTGGTCTTCTAAACTACGCAACGGATTTTGATGTGGTTTTCAACATTATATGCAGAATTTATACCGGAAGGTTTATGTGTATAATTCATGTCTTATGAGTATATAACTAAGATATTATAAAAAAATCGCCACGTTTTCTCTGGATGAAAAAACCATGGCAAATAGAGGCGGGTCGTCAAAGCCCCTATTCCTATTTTGTTTAATGAAATCGGATCAAATAAAACTTGAATAAAATAATAATTATTCCGCAAATAAATCCGTAACCCCATCACATTGTGTGGTCTAGCAAAATAATAACTTGTATTCCTTCAGAGGGGACTAAAACAGCTCTCCTTGATGGCCGGCACCAGTCTACTTCACTTTATGTCTAGATAAAATACTTGCCTTTTTAGAGTTTGCAGCTAATTTTATGACTTCAAAATGTATTACACGCTTTTATACCTTGATTTAACCAGTTTAAAGAGTCTGGTGCAAGCGTTTACAAGTTATCTTCGCCTGAACCAAACATTATTTATAAAGAACTGGATATTGCCCGCGGCTTGGCTCGTGTTTATTTAGAATTTGACAATCAATTCGGGTTGTACTGTAACTGTTGCTTTTTTTTAGCTATAATTAGAGACATATCAAAATCACGCTTTGTTTCCCCGAAGGGTCAGGCAGAGAAGTATTTACAGTACACTTACATTCCTGCAGTTATGTTTAGGTCATGTAATCAGACTCCGGGCTGCTTCTGAGAAATTTCATATAGAAAACCAAAAAAACACTTTGTCCAAACTGGAAACCGAACCCAAAACTTTCCAAAAACGTTTTAGGTAATTACTAGTTAGGTTGCAACTCGTCTTCTTTTCGTGTGGTAAGTGACTAACCTGGTGTCAGAGTTTTTATGCTACCCATGGGCCTCTGACTTAGCTTCACATACTGTTGAGGAATATCTCTCAGACATGCTGGTAGTTTCCGGACGATGTTTTCCTTCACCGATTTTAAGCAAGTGATAATTATACAATACGCACATGAATCCGTAAAATTAGAGCTGCGTGACTCGTAATGTCATTTGACACCGATCTTAAGACAGCAATATAATTTTTAAAAGTATACAGGAAGTAAATCCAATCAAAAAGAATTTCACTTCCAATTTTGATTTGCAGAATTCTAACCCAAAACTCTCACTTGGCTAGTTTTTTTTTTCTATTTGACAAGGTGACAAAGGTTTTTTTTTTTGCTAAATTCCTTTCGTCTGTCTGGATGACATGTCGGCAAAATATTTGCTGTTATCTTTGGTAACGGGTACTGTTGGCGCCTTTTGGCAACGTCGTGACGTTTGTGTTAAAGTTTCTACTGTTTTTTTGAGTTTTCATTGTTATGAGATTACGGTTTTTTTCTTTTGTGAAGTAAATTATTGTGTTGATTATGATTTAAAGACACGATCAATTTATTAAGGTGGTGTTTTTCTATCTATAATATGTATGTATTTACAAAAAAAAAATGTATATAAGTAGTTTATCAGCCATCTCGTTACCATAACACAAGCATTAGGTTGCTTAGCTTGGGACAATATGGCGTTGTGTGAAAAGTCCAAGGATATTATTATTATTAAGTTAAAGTTGTTGTATTCCAATTTCAGCCGGTTGATTCTGTATAAAACTCAACGTGAGAACTTAGGTGACGTGACCGTGCACTGTCGTTCCACCTTATGCTAGGGGCAGACACTATTGACAGCTCACTCTTAACTCACTTCATCTACATTTTCACGGTGAGATGTTTACAGAATAGCACTACAGGTAGGTACTTTAATTGAAAAGCAGTGAAAGTGTTGTGAAATCTTTTTTTTTATTTTTCTTAAAGCCCAAAATATGTAAATGATTAATAATTAATACAGCTTGTTTGCCCAAATTCGTAGTAAAAATCTACTGTAATGAAATTTAGCGACACAAACATTGGAGGGTTTGTAAATGAACAAGAAAACTGACCCTTTCTGAGTCAAAGATCTATACATATAATAAAACAGTAAAAAAACTGTGTCTGTACATTGAATATATTAAAAAAAAAATAATTGAGGGGGGTTTAGAAACAGTAATAGAGCACGAATCCAAAAAAAAAAATTTGTCTGTTTGTCTGTTTGTCTGTTTGTCTGTTTGTCTGTATGTCTGTTTGTCTGTTTGTCTGTTTGTCTGTTTGTTTGTACACGCTAATCTTCGGAACTACTGGACGGATTGGAATGTTTTTTTTTTTGTTGTATAGGTATTAAGTCTGGGCAACATATAGGCTATAATTTATCTTGGAAACTTGAACACCTGATGCAGAACCGCAACAGACCAGCCAAACTATAAGAGATACAAAAATGATACCTTAGCAAAAATTGTTCCACGTGATTAGCATTTTCTGCTGAGAGAATAAATTTCAAGATCTGGAACACCTGATGTGGAACTCCAAGAGCCCAGCTACACTGTAACATATATAGGAATGACGTCTTAGCAAAAGTTGTTCGGTCTGATGGGCATTTCCTTTTGACTTATAAAAATCGAAGATCTGGAACACCTGTTGTGGAACTCCAAGAGCCTAGCTACACCATAACACATATAAGAATGACGTCTTAGCAAAAGTTGTTCAGCCTGATGAGCACTCTCTGTTGACGTATAAAAATTGAAGATCTGGAACACCTGTTGTGGAACTCCAAGAGCCTAGCTACACCATAACACATATAGGAATAACGTCTTAGCACAAGTTGTTCAATATGATGAGCACTCTCTGTTGACTTATAAAAATCGAAGATCTGGAACACCTGTTGTGGAACTCCAAGAGCCTAGCTACACTATAACATATATAGGAATGACGTCTTAGCAAAAGTTGTTCGGTTTGATGGGCATTTCCTGTTGACTTATAAAAATCGAAGATTAGGAACACCTGTTGTGGAACTCCAAGAGCCTAGCTACACCATAACACATATAAGAATGACGTCTTAGCAAAAGTTGTTCAACCTGATGAGCACTCTCTGTTGACGTATAAAAATTGAAGATCTGGAACACCTGTTGTGGAAGTCCAAGAGCCTAGCTACACCATAACACATATAGGAATAAGGTTCTTAGCACAAGTGGTTCAATCTGATGAGCACTCTCTGTTGACTTATAAAAATTGAAGATCTGGAACACCTGTTGTGGAACTCCAAGAGCCTAGCTACACCATAACACATATTATAGGAATAACGTCTTAGCACAAGTTGTTAAATCTGATGAGCAC
Organism: Hyppa rectilinea; assembly: GCA_951799385.1. Classification (NCBI taxonomy): domain Eukaryota; kingdom Metazoa; phylum Arthropoda; class Insecta; order Lepidoptera; family Noctuidae; genus Hyppa; species Hyppa rectilinea. The sequence continues at coordinate 1,019,203 of OX637324.1, read as the reverse complement.
TCTGTGTTGACTTATAAAAATCGAAGATCTGGAACACCTATTGTGGAACTCCAAGAGCCTAGCTACACTATAACATATATAGGAATGACGTCTTAGCAAAAGTTGTTCGGTCTGATGGGCATTTCCTGTTGACTTATAAAAATCGAAGATCTGGAACACCTGTTGTGGAACTCCAAGAGCCTAGCTACAACATAACACATATAGGAATGACGTCTTTGACGTCTTTGTTGTTCAATATGATAGGCATTTCCTGTTGACTTATAAAAATCGAAGATCAGATCAGATCTGATGTGGAAACCAAAGCTATCACTAATTTTACTGTTTAACTATAAAATAACATAAACTGGGAGTACCTGCACGCGGTGAAGGCGGTAACAGTTTAGGACTGATTTTCGATGACGATGGTATATCATTGAAAATTTGACTCTACTGGCCAAAACTCCTATTTATTTTTTTATTTTATCGTATGAATATGCCTTCGGGCTTATGTTGTTTGAGTGTTTAATTTCCTTTTCCATTTATCTTCGTGACACGGTAGCCTACCCGGTAACGCAGGGGAGCAGTCATTTTAATTTAGATTTTTATTGATCAGGTATCTTCACAATGAAACTATGACCATGCCTAGAAAGAGGTCAAATCTTTCCCAATGTTCCAAGAGAACTAAAAGATTGAGGATCATAAGATCCCAAGAATCTACCGAAGAGCGTCAGGAGAGACTTGATGCTGTTCGAGAACATTAAGCTGCTACTCGCTCCGTGGAAACCTCTTCGGGTCGCGAAGCACGCCTGCGTTCTCAGCGAATTCATTAGGTCTCTAGAGACCAGTGAAGAATATGATGCGCGACTGACCGCTGATCGTGAACGTCATGTATTGTCTCGCGAGTCAGAGACGTTCTCGGAAAGAGAATTACACTTGAGTTCCAAGCGTATCTACGCATCGACTTCTAGGTCTCTAGAGACAAGTGGGGCACGTGATGTGCGACTGACCGCTGATCGTGAACGTCATGTATTGTCTCGCGAGTTGGAGGCGTTCACGGATAGAGAATTGTGCTTGAGTTCCAACCGTATCTACGCATTGACTTCTAGGTCTCTTAGAGACAAGTGGGGAATATAATAATGCGGTTGCCAAAATGAAAACGATGACAAATGGACTGTATGTTTTGGTGGTTGTTGGAATGAAATAAAACTAAAGCTCAGTGTGATAAAAGATTTAAATGGGAAAAATGATAAAAAATAACATAAATGGCGACCCCGTTGTCGCTGGCATAAGCAACAGGGTCCGCGTACGAAGTCGCGGGCAGAAGCTAGTAAAATAATATAGGAACTTTACACGCGCACGCAGAGATTTCTGTATTAAGGCCATTGCATTCCCAGCTGTATCGAATTAGCAACACAGTTCAAATTCAATAATATCCAAATTAACACAATAGTCAAAAACTAATGCTATTGTCACCAGTAATTCGACACTATTTTACTACAACAGTTCTTTTGAAATCCTAATCTGAACTTTAAACCTCAGGGATAAAACTTAAATTGTAACCACAAAAAAGTGAAAAAAAAAGTACAAGGCGCCACGGTTTTGTCGCCAACGTAATGTCGCGACGATGATATCCGGTGAAGAGTAAAAAAAAACAAAAACAAAAGTTTTTTTTTTCTTCACATTCGGTAGGGCACTGACCAAGGCTCTAAATAAAATACACCCCGTACGGGACCCTCAATGATTTATTGTGGACTGCCGTGAAAGATTTTTTTTTTATTCGGAAGTTCCGATTTTTGGGCGTTTTGTTGGCGCCTGCGTCTTGAAGTTTTTCTAGTTTGCACGTGCTAAGTGGGAAGAATTCGATTTTTAAATAATTTGAGCGACTGTCTTTTTTTTATCGAATCCTAATTTACTGTGGTGGCCATCATTCCAGTCATTCTGCTCTGAATCCAATCCAAAATGATATACCTACTTTGTAAATTCCTATCACTTGTTCGGAGGTTTGGGAGGTCATTCAACGCTACGTCTTCCGGTACGCCACCCCAAAACCTTTTGGCCCCATATGTTCTGCGAACTATGTGGTTCGAGAAATATTTATGGTAGACCGATGACCTGGTAAACATCAGGAATCCGCTGCGAGAAGTATAGAACTGGTTGAAGTGGCGGTGCTTAAAGAAGGCCTATGGCCTGGACTGCACACCAAAGCGATGATGTGTGGAGAAGTCCGGAGACTAGAAGAGATGTTTCTCAGCTCGGATACCGAAATTTGGTTGACTATTCATTCTATAACGTCGCAAAAACATGAATTTCGATTAACCCATTAGATGTTCGCCTATTAGAACCCGTTTGCTTATAAGATTGTACGGTTATGTTTATTGTCGTTTCGAGAGAATTTTTCTTATGAACCTGTGGGGATCATACGACATTTGAGGGGTTAAAGTGACATAACATGAACGGACAGGTGGAGGAGTACCCATATTCCACCAGTTATAAGTCCCATGTAATAGACGGCGAGCGTATTGCCAACAGATCGCCAATCCAGACTCCGAGATGCTACTGAAAAGTTCCTACTGGAAAAACCCAAAAAAGACTTTGCCCGACCTAGGAATCAAACCCAGGACCTCGTGGCCAGAAGTAGCGCTTGCTAACACTAGACCAGCAATTGAATACTTATTTCTTATATTATCACATTTTAATTAGCATACCTAGGTTAGCATATAGGGATACTATATATGATTATTGAAAATCCATAGACTTCCATTAATTGAGACCATTTTATGAATCTACAAAAAAAAAACATACCTAGAAGTGTTTTGCTTTCTCAACAAAATTTTATGCGACCAAATTCCAATACAAAAACATTGATATAGAAATCAAATCTATTTGCCTGCCATGTCAACTTTGATATCACAGCCAAGTACCCACGCCTCGAGAAAGCGTGAAGGAATTTGTTTTAAACAAATACTCAAATAAAATATCATATTAATGGCTTTAGGCATATTTGCGAGTGACATCGGGTGGTGTCATAGACAACATTTTAAGGTTTCACGATTATTTTTGTAACCGCATTAATTAGTAATCAGGTGTTTGTTTAATACTAATTGGGCTCGTTGCTAGGTTTGATAATGGTGGTTATGTCTCATGCTTGATTATGATCCATTAACCAATGTAAATATGGCAGCTAGGAGCTGAATTCATAAGGGAGCCGTCAAAATGGCCGTCATTTCTTAATCAGTTAATCAGTCATCATCTGCCTAGCCTTTTCTCAACTATGTTGGGGTCGGCTTCCACTCTAACCGGATGCAGCTGAATACCAGTATTTTACATGGAGCGGATGCCTATCTGACCTCCACAACCCAGTAACTGGGCACTACGATACCCGTTGGTAAGACTGGCTGTCAGATTTTCGGGCTTCTGACGACCCGTAACGACTGTCAAAGATGAACAAATGACAGCCGGGACCAACGGCTTAACATGCTTTCCGAGGCACAGAGGACTCTCGGTATGTAAAGATGGTGAAACAAAGCAAAGAAACGACGGATGGTTTGTGTGAAAGATGATATAGCTAGAAAGGAAGTGATTACCGAGATGACGACTAATAGAGAAGTATGGAAGAAAAAGACATGTTGCGTACACCACAAATACCTACATTTGGATGTAGGTTAGGGCAGGAGAATGATGATGATGTAAGAAAGCAATACAAGTAAATAACTTTTGAAATATTAAATTGAACAAAAACTTTATTAAAACTGTTTGAGCACCAAATAATTTAAGTGAGCTCTGGTTTTGGGGTATAGGAAACGGTTGTATTAGAGGGTTAAATAAATTGGTAAATGTAAATTGCAAAACCTGTAAGAGTCACTTAAATATAACCTATTTTTCATCAACATTAGTACCTACTAATATCACTATTAGGTACTCAGCCTTTTTAGGCAAAAACGTAACAAATCTTTGCAGTCGGATAAAAACGATCACATGAAAATGTATTAAGTAAAAAAATCTTTTATTTATTTCGAATTTCGTGGTTTTCAAAACATGTTGTGTCTAATTGCAACTTAGTTCACCAAGTCACGATATTTTGGGTTTTATGGGTATGTAAGTATGTACGATGATAATAAATCCATCCCAAATGTAAATCGGGTCAGATTTTGGTATATTTTTTGTGCGTCTGCGTCCATTGTCATAAACCCCTTTACAGTAGCTCGGGAGCTGTCAAAAGTTTTTCTTTTATGGTTCGGTTGGTAACACACTGAGTGCGACTGGTTTGTTATTACACTTATTTTTGTTTCGTTTTAGTATGCGTTATAAACGTAACTAGACACTATTGAGGAGACATTTGTTTTTATCTTAGGTATTACTATTATAAATGCGAAAGTTTTGATGGATGTTTTTTACTCAATCACGCCAAAATGGCAGAACGCATTTGAATTAAATTTGGCACACAGACACTTGGATTAATACATACCTTTTGTCTCAGTAGTATGTTCCTGTGTGATAATTTCCAACATGAAGCCGCAGGCACAAGCTAGTTAATTATGAATGGTAATTTTATTATTCTTTGGTCTAGTTTTAAGTTGTATAGGTAAGTATAATGCATTAATACGTACAGTAATGAAGCTGATTTGTTCAAGATGTGATGGATGTGCTTTATCGTAAATAATAATAATATCCTTGGACATTTCACACAACGCCATGTAGTCCTAAGCTAAGCAACCTAATGCTTGTGTCATGGTAACGAGATGGCTGATAATCTACCCCTGGAGACTTCTAAATTAATCTAAAAGACAATAATTGACTTTGAATAAATAATGGAAAAAAATGAGAATCTTCAAACACAGATAAAAACATTAAAACACTAGCTTGCGAGATGTGAAAATGTGACGATGCGGCAAATTCTGAACTGTTTATGACTAACCTACGTAATTTTGAACACAAAATTCCTACCATATAATCCAACCTCCAGTAGTTTACCACTCCGTTTACACTCAGTGTACCTCCATCCCTACTAAATACCCTAGTCAGCTCGTAATCCGACGTCTGACGTTATTAAAAACTTTTTGCTCTGATGACGTCTGTAACAAGTGCAGTAGATGACTGGAGCAGGCGCCTCTTGTCGTACTAAATCAGAATTAAATACAAGGAGAATGCCTTAAGTTATAATTGTGGACTGTGGTTACTGATAACTTATTCCGATTTTTGTGAAGTTTTCCGATTTGTTAAAGACTTTTTTTTTGAGGGTGGGAAATTATCAAATCCTCCTCCTCCTACTCTGGGTGGAGTGGAAGGCAGTGTTAGACTTTTACTGACTTAACCCTTTCGGACAATCCCGTTTATTTGTTAAAGACTTACTGAGTCAATCTGCTTGCCTATGCCCAACTATGTTGGGGTCTCCCAGCCTAACTGAAAGCAGCTGTATACTCGTATCTGAAGTCCACATCTCCGTTACTGGGTAAGTATCCCTTGGTAATTCTGGTTTTCAGACTTTTTGGGTTGCAGTCTGCAGAAATCTGTCAAAATACAGCCGGCACCAACGGCTTAACTATGGTTACTGATTACCCCATATTTTGTCCAATTTACAGACTTATTACCTAACTACTGCGTCTGAGATGGAATGGGGATAAAGAAAATAGATTTTGTAAGGTCGAGATTTAGATGTTATGTATCATGAAATGCTCCACTGAAAAGGAGAGAGGATAACCTTGTAAATTATTAGAAAAAACAAACGGTTTCCTAGTTTTTTTTGTCTATTAGCAAAAAATTTACAATACGGATACTCAACAAGCCTTCCTATGGGAACAGCTTACTCATACTGACCGCTAGTTCTAAATGTCACGCAAGCCACAATAAAACGTACGAAGATTCATCCCAAAAGAATGTCCGATAAGAATTAATCTCAAATCATTTGGTACTAATAAAGACACGATTTTGACTTTTTTAAATTTCAAGATGGCGTCGCGATATGTGAATATAGACGTCAAGCGAACACACTGATATTATCTGTGGTCTTAATTATGTGGCTACGAAATACGTGGGGACAATTGTTGGGGAGTTGGAAGTGTGTCTGAATTGGTGTGGTTTATAGACCTTTGATTTGAAGAAAAATTATAAAGAAATTAAAGAATTCGTTTACAAAATTAGAAACCCAAGTAATAATTAACAACTGTGTTGCAAGCCTGCAACTATTGATGATTGATTTTTTGTGGAAGTCTTGGCAAACTTTGGCCCGCCCTTCAATTAAAAGTTATAATAATGTGCTATACAAATAATGTTGCCTTACATAAATAATGTTGAAATTATCTTGAAGCGACTGGTCCCCTAAACCATGATTAATTTCCTAGATTTGTTGAATTTAGTTAACAGCCTCCTTAGAACAGAGCACCTTAACTGCTTGAATAGTTATGACGATCAATTAAACTTCTTTTGCTATGAGCGATCATACGCACGCACCGGTTACGAACATAAGCTGACCATTAAAAAAAAGACCTATGAGACATATCAGCATAAAGGGTTTTATATCATAATCGCTACCGCTTATAACTTCCGCCTACCCACATCTCATCCGCTGTTCTCATAGCCCCAACCGCAACAGTAGCATTCTCTCACAGCACTGCATACAGCTTACGCACTGTAATGACATTTCAATTGGTTCCCACGATCAGACTAATTAAATTACACGGCTTCTCTTGCTCCTGTGTGAGTAGTCAATCAGAGAATGATTGACAGTTACATCTGATTTACACTTGTTCATACTTAATTAGTAGTGATTTGATATTTGCATGTGATTGTATAACTTATCTGGTCTAAAGCGAAGTACTTATTTAAGTAAGCGCGACAGTTGAGAATGAAGGTTTTGGGAAGATAGAAGATAGAATACTCTAAGTCAAAGTCAAAGTCAAAACATTTATTTCAAATAGGCACAAGAATGGCACTTTTGAACGTCAAAATGAACAAGAAATAGAACTGATTCTAGTCGCCCCTTCCAAAAAGTAGTTTCGTGTGGAGAAAAGTAGTTTCCTCTCAAATATGTTTAGAGGTCAGAACATCAGGCTACCCCAATCTGTCAAATTTCTTCGATAGATTTTCAACTTTATTACAATACCTTAAGGTTCATGTTCAATTTCGAATATTTGACAGTTTGGGATAGCTTGATGTGCTGGCGTCTTTACATCTTAAACATTATAGATATAAATTTAGAACATTATACAAGGGATTGGATCAAAGAGTGAATTTTTTTTTTTAAACGTGTGTTTTGAGGTGATACTAGCTTCTGCCAGTGGCTTCGCCGGCGCGTGGATGTCGGGAATTTTCCCACGTGAATGTACAGACGCCAGCACATCAAGCTATCCCTAACTGTCAAATTTTCTCAATTCAAAATGAACCTTATGTCTTTGCAATAAAGTTGAAATACTATCAAAGAAATTTGACAGATAGTGGTAACTTGATGTGCTGGCCTCTGTACTACCAGGACAAGTATCCTATGTGGTAATCCTCGTTATAATCTATCTCAGTGCCAGACATCCCGATCTGGTCACAAAAACAAAAATAAGTTGGAAAAATATGCGTCACAAAACGGCCATCGCATCACTCAGCATAGTACTGTGACCCTATGCAAGAAAACCCCAGCGCTGACGTGACGTCATGACGTCAACGCTCGTAATTCAAGCTCATTTCCTAATTCCACCTCTAAATAACTTTCTTTCATTCCCGCAATACACTTATCATTTCAACAAGCCTACCATCTTTCTCTCCGGATACCAATACCAACAGTCAATCCATTAGATTTTTTATAGGACGCGTTTTTTACCGCGCTCGGTAAACAGTGTTACTGCGGCGGTCTTTGGCGGTAAAACGCGGTAAAAAGCGGTAAAAAAAAGCTTATACGAACGGAATAAATATTGGGTACTTGAGTCACGGTAACTGGGTAAGCAGAAACGCTGGTTTCGGTATTATAAGAAGAGGTCGTTTTGAAGTTTGGTGTATGAAAATTTGGAAAGAAGATTTGAATAGAACTCATGAATGATAACAGTCTATCCTTTTAGCTACAATGAGAAAATCCTATTGCTGAAACAAAGCCAAATTATTGATCCAAACCTGTAGAACCATCCCCATACAACATAAACTCAAACTCAAAGCATTTATCATTACATAGTATAAAACAAGGTCGCTATTTTTGTCTGTTTGTTTGTCTGTATGCTTAAATCTTTAAAACTACGCAACGGATTTGGATGCGGTTTTAATAGATAGAGTGATTCAAGAGGAAGGTTTATATGTATAATTTGTCGACATATTTTGCGGGTGAAGCCGCGGGCGGAAGCTAGTTTCAAATAAACCAATTACAGGCACTTTTAAATTATCAAGACCTCGGTCAGTCAGATAAATGAAGCTAGTTGCCCATATAGGCGTAGTGAGTACCTATGGAGAAGAACGGGCAAGAAATTCCACGGACACTCTTTTAAAACAAAATATATTACAAAATATTCGTGTTGAAATTATACACGTGAGAATGATGCAGAACGTTATAAGCGTCATTAATTAAAATATAAAAAAGGCCTCATATCAGGTAGTGTATATTAAAGTTTTCAAGCTTTGTGACTGCAATAAAAAACAAAGACCTATTTCTTACCGCGAACCACGCTAACTCTCGTTTTGTTGAAGAATTCAAACTGCTAAGGGTAGATTTTCCTTCTTAGCTGTTGAATCCCCACTATTAGTGTAAAAGCCGTGGTCCAATCAAAACTGAAAGAGCATAAAAGAAATGCACAAATAGCTCTTAACACGTTGGTATCTTCAGTGCAGTCATGTCCATTTAAAACCTTATCTTGAATGCCAAAGCACACCTCTAACCGGACTTCAAACACCGTTCCCAACCCTACGTGCACCTAGTTGCAACTTCAAAAAATAAACAATAATATACTGGCAACAAACTGTAAAATTAACATCGCAGCGAAACCTAACCAAAGGGAATAAAAACATTGAAATCCCGACTCTAATGACTGGTCAAACAATTTATCTTTACCTCAAAACTGCCTTAAGGGCCAGAATCCTTTCACGAATCGAGCGTAGTATAAAGATTTCGGATGTATAATTTGAGTAAGTCGCATAGTAAAATGACCCGTACGAAACATCCTGTTGATTCAACAAGTATTTGTAAAGGACGGAGGTTAAAATTAGCAAGTCCTACTGCGGTAAAATTTAAAGACTTCTTTTACTAATGTGTTGGTCAAATATCTGGTTCTAATATAGTTGGCCCAAAGGGCCATTGTCGTGGTACGGGGGGTTAATGTCGGCAGTTAACGAGTTAGGACTATTAGGGAGCTTGTGGCGCCTTCATGCCGGCTTGACATTACTTAAGAGAGTGATTAAATATTTAGATGTATGTGGCGGGAATGTGCATCTTTGACAGTCGTTACGGGTCGTCAGAAGCCCGAAAATCTGACCAGTCTTACCAAGGGGTATCGTATTACCCAGTGCTATTTTGTGCTCGTATGTAGCTTTTTTTTTAGGATAATCATCAAATGCCTGGAGCGGGAGTGTCAGACTCTTACTGACTAAAACCCATCCATGTTCCTTACTTAGCCCTTTATGTTCCGGGGTAGCGGTAACCCTTTCGGACAATCCCGCTGAATGCTCTCGTATAACTTATATGTTGATCTACATATTTTGCTTTATTTTTCTGTTTATCTACTCTAGTTAATTATTTTCCATAATTCATATATTTATTTGCATTCCATAATGTGTGAAGATCTCACAATAGGCTTAAAGCAAAGATAAAATTACTGACCCTGTAGGGCACAGCAAAAAGTAGAAAATTAAGTTTGAAATGAAATAAAATTATCAATTTTGAAACATCCTTTAAATTAATTAACTTCACTATAATAATTACATTGACATAGAGATCAATTATCTTTTTGATATGCTAGTGATTCTGTGACAAATAAACCCATTTTTCTTTCTTGGTACTGGTACTGATGTTTGTGTTTAGAAGGTATAGGTTTATGACGCTGATCAACTTAGTATTAATTATTCTTTTAGGGAGGCTCTTGATATTTGAGGTGCCTCGATCCCCTAGGTTCCGGTTTCAGTCAAGTACTGGTCGTCATTCGTAGGTAGGTGCCGAAACGTGGTTTTAATTAGAACTTTGGTACTAATTGAAACCGCATGTATTTTCATAGTTTTTTTCAAGTATGGTAAGTGACGGTTGTGTTTCTTTCTATAAAGTACCTGTGTAGGCTTAACCTTCCTTTAGAAAAAAGACCCGTTGAATCTAGGCAGACCTGTATCCTAGACATATATCTGAAGTCATGGAGTCCGCTTTATGTACGGTCGCCACCAAATCAAGTCACCACAAACTGTCAAATTATTCCAATCGATTTTGAACTTTACCAACAACGTCTAAGGTTTTAAATTCATTGGGAGAAATTTGACCGTTTGGTATAACTTGATGCTCTGACGACCATACATAACTATTACATTTTTATTCTGTGGATTTTGCATTCAAATCATTATCTGTCTAGCTTTTTCCCAACTATGTTGGGGTTGGCTTCCAGTCTGACCAAATACAGGTGAATACCAGTATTTTACATGAAGCGACTGCCTACCTGACCTCCACAACCCAGTAACAATACGATACCCTTGGTAAGACTGACTGTCAGACTTTCGGACTTCTGACTGTATACATGCAATCGCAAGAAAAAGTCGCGTGGAAGAGTAGAGGTTCCAGGTTCCTCTCGTATACGCGACTCTTCGCATACTCAACATTATATTTTATTTTTCTCAACACCAGGCTGGCAACACCTCCTCCTAGAGATCTCCCTCTCGCTCCCGTCCTCCATATCCCAGAAAGACTGACAAACACCAACGAGAGACTTCACTGCATAAAGGATTCGATTTTCTTTCAGTCTACAGTTTTTCCTACTTAGATAACTGGATTCTATTGTTCCTTAGACCTTCATCCGATATACCATCCCAACACAGAAGTCGGGTACCTCAGCAATTATTTTAGTACAGTATCCCTCCGTCCTGCCTTCTCCTTACGGCCGTGTCGTGAAGATATCGCGCTGCGTGTTCGCGGCCTCTTTGATTTGCCGCCGCTTTGCTGAGCCGCCTCCGATTCTGTTATTGGCTGTAGGGCTGGCATGTTGGTGGTATGTTTATTGTGGGAATGGATTTGTTTGTTGGGTTTCAAGATGTATTGTTACAACGGTAAGCTCGTGGCTAAGTAATAACAGCCGCACGGATCATTCCTTCTGGTTAAGCTACGCTTGCCAGGGTTGGTCTGTGGATGGGTGACCATCTTTAGATATTGAGACTCCTCCGTGTCTCGGAAAGCACGCCAAGCCGTTGGTCCCGGCTGTCATTTGTGTATCTTTGACAGTCGTTCCGGGTCGTCAGAAGCCCGAAAATCTTACAGCCAGTCTTACTAAGGGGTATCGTATTGCCCAGTTACTGGGTTGTGGAGGTCAGATAGGCGGTCGCTCCATGTAAAATACTGGTATTCAGCTGCATCTGGTTAGACTGGAAGCCGATCCCAACATAGTTGGGACAAGGCTAGGCAGAAGATTAATTTTCCACAGTTAATGTTCTATTTATTACTAAAAAATCTTCGCCTTTGGTCCCGGCTGTCATTCGTGGATCTTTGTCAGTCGTTTCGGGTTATTCTTTTTTTTAAACAATTAATTGTCTATTTTAAACTACCCGACATCAATTCTTTTTTTAAATCTGTTTGGTCATCAAATAATTTAAAAACAAAAAATAAATTTGAATTTAATTCTGCCCCGCGCCACCCCTACCGCACGCGACGCCGACCATATTATTGACACTATAAATTCTAACGCACGCGTTTTTAAAACCAGCCTCCCACGCACACATACACAATACAAGATCAGGTGTGATCACACACACATACACACATATAGGCATCAAGAATCGTATCAAAAGTATTGATTCTGTATTTTCTCTCATTACCGGCAACTGCGCAAAACTGATTCCAAATTCAATTGTTTAAAAAAAAAATCTTTTGATTGTCTTTTGTTTTCCTGAAGGTTATTTCAAAATGGTGGGTATTCGAATGTCATAACTATTTGAAAAACTTTTCTTAAATTACTGTTATATTATAGTTACTTTTAGGAAAAAACCTCACTTTTAAATATATCTAATCTGTATAGCTACCTGAATTTAATCAGTGAAAAATGTCTATAAAAAAAAAGATTCTTCAATCATAAGTTTGTAGTCTAGTGAGAATGTATCAGGTAACACAAATTTTTAAAAATGGTACTTCATTGTTTTAAGAATTTATAAATTCGTCACTTTTTTTCCGGTCCTCACGCACACATAGACAATTATTTATTGATAGAGTATCGACAACGCATGCACACATAGGTAGATCTAAATGACGTCTGTAAAGTGACGTAATGACATCCGGATGTGATCAATGGTGATCAAATCATTGATTTATTTGTGGATGTTTGATTAGTAGTTGTTAAGCTACCTGAGAAAGAGTTGATCCAGGAGGTATATTAGTGTAGTTCCAAGGTACCAGCTTTCCTATTTTTGCAACTAAGTAATTATGGGGATTGTCAAATGTAATTTTGACGTTCGAAATGTACTGATTTTCAGCTTAATTCGATTGTCACCAAACGGTTGGTCGACTCTTCACGTGACCAGAGGGCTGGCCTATTTTTCGGTCAAAGAATCAGCATTGCCATACAACGCGGCATTGCTACCAGCCTTTTGGGAACTTTCCTGTCGACAGCGACGAATTTTTTGATGCCCTTTGACTTATTTTTTTCCCTCACGTTTTATATACTTGTACATAGTTATTATTTATATTTAAAGTAGTTTTAGGTATGTAAATATTATGTGAATAAAATCTAAAAGTCGATTTTAATGAATGATGTTAGATTTGAGAAAGAAAGAAGAAAGAAAAGTTATTGTTCTGCACTTTGGTCTTAAGTAGCAATTCGACAACTCTGCCACTGACAAAACGCTTAAGCAGACAAGTGGACAGTCGGCAAATAATTTATTTTACGCCATTACGACACGTAAAGGTGGAAATTTCTTGGCCATGTTATTGTAACTTAATTCGTAATTAAAAACGAATTAGCTCAAAGTTACCTATAATATGTAGATTCTTATCTTAAGCTATTTCCCACTGGCACTATAGCGTGGGCAGTGACACGGAGTGGAGTATTCTACAGAGACCGAGCTTCGAGCAGTTTACTACGAAGATTACATTAGGTTAAATGCAATGTTGCCAACCTAAGCCGGTATGTTCTCGCCACACGTAGGTGAAACGACACACACAGGAAATGATATAAGTAATCCTCAGTTAGCACAAAGCATATCATTTATCATTCGCATCCTTTAGCTAACCCACCGCTTAGACCATTGCACGCCACGGAGCTTAGAGTTTGTCGCCTGGGTGAAAGTTATAAACTTGCTCCTTACTTGGCTGGGCTTACAATTTAACTGGAGAAATTGGATGTACTAGATAATATAGTCTCTACCAAAAATATCTAATAAAAATATAAATAAAACTTTTTCAGTTTGCATATTACGCAATTACTCACTAAAGGAAAATGATATCCTTCTATATACATCCATCTGTATTTAGAAGGTTTCAACTTGTGTCAATACTATTGGTAACAGTTTATTGTTTGAGAAACATAAAGCTTCTCTGGAAGATCAGTCTAAAAACAATCAATGAACATCCTCAATTTTCAATTAAATACATCTCTTATATGCTTTAAAATTATAATTTTCGGTTTACGTATTCAAATAATCAAATAAAAGCCTCTAAGATAATTGGCGTCTACTGGTTCATTTTCTGATCCATTTGTTTTTCATTTTTATCAGATAGTTTTGGAACAGACCATAGACCCAACTCATTCGAGTGGGTCGTTTGCACAATGCGTTGAAGCGCGCTCTCTGTCATATTACTTACTCATGTGCCCTTACTGATGGCTGAGATAACGACTAACCACAGTAAAACGGATCATTATTCCTCCGCCAAAGCTTACAACGTACTGTTAATTAGTAATTAAATTAATGGCTTCATTAAATTTTTATGCCCTTTTAATTTATGGAAGGTATTTTGGTAAATGAAGTAGCTGGAAAGTTTTTTTTTGTAAAAAGGTTGCTTAAATTCATAAATTAGGTATTGAAAAAAAATGTGATAACATGACACAGTTGACTATTAAAAAAATACAATCCCATCATTTTCCAATCAAACCACTCATCTTCAACAAAGCAACTCTTCGCGACTGACTGCCCAAGGTGCATAACCTCGGTACAAAAATAAAGGAGTCTGCGCGCTATCGGTCAGATCTGCGCCCGCGCATTGTGTGCCGCGCAACACCGTGACGGACCATGCCATTGGTTGCAATTAACTACGTACACAGATAATTAATAACGCATACATTATTGCAGTGCATTGCTTTAGGAACTCGTGGCTAAGTAATAACAGCCGCAAGGATCGATCCGCTGGTTAAGCTAAGCTTGCCGGGGTTGGTCCGTGGATGGGTGACCATCTTTACATATCGAGACTCCTCCGTGCCTCGGAAAGCACGTTAAGCCCGGCTGTCATTTGTGCATCTTTGACAGTCGTTACGGGTCGTCAGAAGCCTGAAAATCTGACAGCCAGTCTTACCAACATAGTTGCGAAAAGGCTAGGCAGATGGACATTATTGTAGTGACTGCTTCATTGGTGTAGTGGTCGCGACTACGGAGCATGAGGTCCTGGGTTCGAATGCCGTATCGGGCAAAGTCGATCTGCCTAGCCTTTCCCACCTATTTTGGGATCGGCTTTCAGTCTAATCAGATGCAGCTGAATATCACTATTTTACTTGGAGTAACCAGACTTTTACATAGCGGGACTGCCTATCTCACCCCAAAAAAAAATACTTGTAAAAAAATATGAAGTTATAAAAATGTCTGACAGCCAGTCTTATGCCCGTTTTACAGAACCTCACTCAATACTCAAGCATTGCTTGAGTCCCGAATAAAGCCATTTGATTGGTTAAAACTAGTTTTAAATAATGCTTGGGTCATGAGTGAAGTTCAATAATACGGGCCTTAGTCTTTGTCCTCTTAGTCAGTCTTTGAATTTAATCTGTGGCTCATTTCTGTTTTGTTGCATTATCTGTTTATAAAATCATTATCAATCTAATAATTGTTCACCTCCGTTTGTTTTCGCCCATAGAACTACCCACGCAAAATTATGCAAATTGGAACACAAAACTCTTTTATCTTAGATCATGATAATTTGATACTTTGTCTTATCTATTGTACAGACATAACTACAATAAACTTATCAACATTTTATTATAATTTGTAGTAAACATACCAGTAGCGAGCAGTATAGTAGTAGAAGAGTGCAGTGGTTGCCCAATGGGTCGTAGGTTCGACCCCAAACAAGCGCTTTACTTAGTGTAAATTGTTTCATCACCACTGCTCTCAAAAACGTTGAAGGAAAACATAGTGAGGAAACTGGCATGTCTTAGAACTAAAAATCCGAACACAGGTGACATCCTACCAACCCGCACTGGGCCCACGTGGTGGACCCAGTAGTTCCCACCCACCTGTTTCCCAGCAGTGGGAAAATGTTAGGCTACGAGAAGCAAAGACATTCAATTTGACAGCTCAAAAACATTCAAAGAAAGATTATGAAACAATTTAAGATAGAACATAGGCATAAGTAAGTGCTAAGTAAGTATATACGACCCGGTAAGCGGGATGGTCCGAAAGGGTTACCGCTACCCCGGAACACAAAGGGCTGAGGAAGGAACATGGATGGGTTTTAGTCAGTAAGAGTCTGACCCTCCCTTTCGCTCCACCCAGAGCGGGAGGAGTCATTAGATGATTTCCCAGCCTGAAGTGCTAGGTATAGAAGATCCTGTAATACATTGGGAAAGAAATTAAATAAGAAAAACATTACATATCATCATGCCATATTTCCTCAAAAGGTTTAGCAGAGGTATACCTATAGTACATCCACGTTTCGCCATTTAAATCCCATGGGAGCAAACCTATTGCCATCAACCGGGCACAAACGCAGACTCCGGGATGCTAACGAGAAATTCCAGATACTGAAAACCCAGTAACGCATTGCCCAGCCTAGGAATCGAACCCAAGACCTCATACTCTAGATACTGCTGAGTATGAGGTCTTGCGACCGCTAGACCAACGAGTCAGATTGTTGGTCAAAGGCAAAGTCAAAGTCAAATCATTTGACACGGTTGGCGCCACAGAACAGTTTTATCTGTTCTGTGGTTGGCACAGTGGTTGAGCGATTGACTGCTACGCAGCAGGTCGCGGGGTCGAATCCCGCACGGATCAAATATTTGTACTACATGCAAGTATTTGTTCCGGGTCTGGGTGTTTTTCTATCTATAATAATATATGTATGTATTTACAAAAAAAAACGTATATAAGTAGTTTATCAGCCATCTCGTTACCATAACACAAGCATTAGGTTGCTTAGCTTGGCGTTGTGTGAAATTTCCAAGGATATAATATAATAATTTTTAATGTAGGTATGTATTTCAAATAGGCACAAGAAAGGCACTTTTGAACGTCAAAAAACGTCGTTGGTACACTGCTCTACGGAATTACTGAAGAAAAAAACAATTTTTATTATCGAACTGAAACGTATCTCTAAAGATTAGAATAAGTAGCACTTTAATTAAACAATAAAAATTCGTGAAAGTATGAACGGTACTTTACAAAATAAAATCAATCACCAATCAATCTTCGTATCAATTCAATTAATGAGTTAATTGATTAACTGTAATCCAATTGTTATTACAACTGGCGGTTCCGTTTCGTATAATAAAATCCTTTTCGTCGTAAAACTTAACACTTATACTGCATTCGAATAATAAAAAATATTATTGTTATTTTATATTTATGCGACTATTTGCATTATTTTAATTGTTTAAGACTTAAGATTTCAGACGGTTGCAGTATTTTGTAATTAATGTTTTTTATGGATATTTTTATTGAGTAGTTTTTTTTTCGTATTTTAGCACATAAAGTGCATTTTGCTGAGATCCTGTATCACATGGAAAAAATAATGATTAAGTTTTGTTTTTCATGCTACCATTTTAGTAGCTTCAGGTAGAGCAGACTGAAATTTAAAGCTCTATTTATCTAAGTAGAGCCTTATTTTTTCAGTCGGCAAATAGAGTAGGTTCTCTATTCCTCAACATTAATTTATGAAACTTGAATCAAGCCTGACAGAGTTCCTTAAAAAAAATATTTTATCATTAGACTATCTTTTGCCAGCTGCTTCGCCCGCGTGTATATAGTAAAATTATCCCACGGGAACCATAAATTTTTCCGGGATAAAAAGCGTTTGTAAAGTAGCTTGTATGCTATTCCAGACTATAATCTATCTTTGCGCCAAGTTCAATCCAGATCCGTTAAGTAGTTTTAGAGTTTATTCGTTATCAAAATACATTCAATTTTGTCCTCTTTAAAATTTTAATATAGAATAACCGTAATGAATTAATTAAAATTAAGACTCTTACTTTATTAGGGCTTTGTTAGAGCAGTGATGGCGAAGTAGTAGCGGCCGTGACTCACAAGTCGTACGTACAGACCAGCACATCAAGATACCCCAATAGGTATGTCAAATTTCTTTGATTGATTTTCAACTTTATTACAAATGAATAAGGTTCATGTTCAATTGGGAATATTTGACAGTTTTATATAGCTTGATGTGCTGGCGTCTGTACGTAGGTTCTAACCTAGACAGACGTTTTACTTTGTGTAAATCATCACCTCTGACTGCTCTTAAAAACGGTGAAGGAAAACATTGTGAGCAACCCAGCATGTCCTAGAACCAAAAATTTAAAGACATGTGATATCGACCAACCCGCTCTGGGGCCGCGTGGTGGATTACGGCCCACTTCTTCTCGAAGAGAGGAGGCCAGAGTCCCAGCAGTGGGAACATTATAGGCTGATTATGAAGACATTATTACCATCATCATCATCTGCCTAGCCTTTTCCCATGTGTGTTGGGGTCGGCTTCCTGTCTAACCGGATGCAGCTGAATACCAGTATTTTAACCTATCTGAACTCCACAACCCAGTAACTGGGCAATATGATACCCCTTGGTAAGACTGGTTGTCAGATTTTCGGGCTTCTGACGACCCGTAACGACTGTCAAAGATGCACAAATGACAGCTGGGACCAACGGCTTAACGTGCTTGCCGAGGCACGGAGGAGTCTCGTTTTGTAAAGATGATCACCCATCCAAGGCCAACCCCGGCAAGCGTAGCTTAACCTGATGGATCGACCTGTGGGGCTGTTAGTACTTAGCCACGAGCTCCTCAATTAATACCAAAGAATCAAAAATCCCATAGCTTTGCATACGCTAAAATCCCTCCATTCTATACTTCCGTTTTCATGGAAGAATATTATTCACAAAGCGATTCAGTTCTGGGCATACAAACTAGAGATCAACATAGTTTTTAACATACAGAATTCGTGTAATCTATTCCGAAGCCTGCCAACTATTTATGTTTAATTTAAACGACATACCTGCAACAACACACGCCTGTCAGTTCCAACTTGACAACTTACAATGTTGACTGCAATTTCTCCCGTTGAAGAGTGAGCGAGACCTCAAGCAAGAAAGAGACGGATAGATTATCGCATTGCTTAGGCGAGGGGCGGTGCTTATAGCCACGCCCACTTATATCGATCGGCGCAAGCGTATAATTTATTCATAATTTCTGTTATTATGTCCTCTTTCGAATAATATTGTTCGACGCGACGATCGGAGGGTTAAGCGGCGTTGTAGTTTAAAAAATATATTGTACCTGGATGTAGCATGATTTGTGCGGTAGATAAAAAGGGAAAGTTACCAATTAATTGCTATGTAGACTTGCTTACATATTTCCTGTATGGTGAATTATGTAGGTTACATCAGACGGGCAAAATACTCTAGCTTAATGTATATAATAGGTGCCTACAAATATGTTAATAATTGGAACAAACTAGGTAGGTTGTACACAAAATGATATACATACTTTTAGGCATTCATGTGTTTGTTAAGGTTGTCATGCTTGAAAATAATTTAGAAACCCCTCACATGGACTATCCGAAGGTAAGTTTTCACCAAATACACATCATCTGCCTGCCTTATCCCAACTAAGCACCTATGCATTTGGTTTCCGGTCTAACCAGATGCAATTGAACACCACAATTTTTCATGGAGCAAATGCCTACTCTGAACTCCACAAAAAGTACTTAAAACACAATGTCCTATGACCAACCCACAGCAACCACTATAAGCGTCTTTAAATGCTGTTCGGTATATCTGTATTTTTTATGGTATGGATAATAAGGAGTATTTCTATTCTATTCTTCCAAACTATCCTCTTATCCTTAGTGACACAAGAAGCGAAAGACAAAATGCCAGCTTGTAGAAATATTACAAAATATAATATTAATATTATAAAATTAAGAAAATAATTATCACTTTTTATAATATAGAAACGGATATTTCTATTCTTCGTAGACTCGCGATTGATGTAGTGATGCGACACAGAACCAAACGAAAACAAATACGATTCAACTAAATCAAATTCAACGAATATGAAACTAATATCGCCTGTAATTATAAAGGCACCCCTCCACAGCAACCCACAGCTTAGCTTCACAACGGCACAATATGTACCTACTAAGCCGCTTTGTGCCACCCGAGTTATCGCTAAGGACCCGTACACATGTACCACAACCACACCACATCGCATCGAACCAGGTTACGTGTCGCGGGATTGTCTGAAAGGGTTACCGCTACCCCGGAACATAAAGGGCTAGGGAAGGAACATGGATCGGTTTTAGTCAGTAAGAGTCTGGCACTCCCTTCCGCTCCACCCAGAGCGGGAGAAGCCATTGGATGATTTTCCACGCTCAAAAAAAAAATGCGTGGTGGACGGTCAACGGTCGGTGGGATAGTAATATCTGCAATGACGATCGAACCCTAAAAACAGAAATTGTAGCGCATCGACATCACCACGTGAAGGCTGCGAACTGTATTCAACGTACCTCTGCGAATGGGTCCTCCTAACTTCATGAAGATAGCCATCAGCACCACCACCCCAAAGCCAGGAGAAGTAGTTGGATGATTTCCCACACTCAAAAAAAATTAAAAGGAGTTTCTTACACTGCGTTGTGGTAACTACAAAATTGCAATGTGGTTAGTGCGCGGTCTCATTGGTAATTACGTTGTGGCTGCGACCTGGACTTGATGTGGTCGGTATCGCTCACACAGTTTGATTTTAACGGCCAAATATAGTCGTGTGAGAAAGCATGTTCAATCAAATTATCGCCCGTCCACGAGGTATCGATGTAGTGTGGTAGCGGTACGGGTGTTTGGACCTTAACGCCTGACGTCAATTACACTGACAGGGAAGAATAAATAAGCGGGATTGTCCGAAAGGGTTACCGCTACCCCGGAACATAAAGGGCTACGGAAGGAACATGGATGGGTTTTAGTCAGTAAGAGTCTGACACTCCCTTCCGCTCCACCCAGAGCGGGAGCAGTCATTGGATGATTTCCCAGCCTTAAAAAAAAAAAAAAAAAAAAAAAGGGTAGAATAAAGAGCGTATTATGTATTCTCAGAGTCTAATTTAACGTGTTAATGTACCTACCTACGTGAAACGACAAAGGTGGGGCAGACGCATAAGAAAGCAGTTATAGGTAATATTCCCATCATCCTCACTGACAAATCCTCCAATTTTTCCACAGAAAAACTTCGGCTCTCGCTATGCGTGGGCTGCGGCGGCCAGATCCACGACCAGTATATCCTGAGGGTGGCTCCGGACCTGGAGTGGCACGCCGCCTGTCTGAAGTGCCAGGAGTGCCGGCAGTTCCTCGACGAGTCCTGTACCTGTTTCGTGAGGGATGGGAAGACGTACTGCAAGAGAGATTATACTAGGTAAGAGAGAATGAAAACTATCGCAGATTGGGGCGGGCTGCACTGCGGCCCGATGCGGTTGTAGTGTGCGCTTGGCTTAAGAATGCATGAGGAAAACGGAGAACCGAGGGTTAGGTATGGTGCAATTCGGGAGAGGCTATGTCCGGCAGTAAAGTTTGGTAGACTAAGAGCCGATTTTTACCTGAAGAACAAAAATGGCAGTTTGTGTATATGTATTTTCGAAAACGTCCACCGTGTCCTCAAACGACACTGAAGTTTATAGGTTTCAGCCAGAAAATACAAGTCAAAAGTCAGTTCCCGAGATACATAACTTTAAAAAAGAGCTGATGTTCATAATGCACAAAAGAATGATTTAATGGATTTTCTTTGACACCAGACGATATTCGCCGGCATTTTTTCACCTGTAACGTTAAAATACTGTAGTTTGGTGCTATGATTCTATTAATGGAAATACAACATCTGACGCCAGATTTTCACTGTCAATCTAAAATTTCCAAAGCAGCGCTGAACCACGAACATTATTTGACATCAAAATTGGAATCTGTCCAATCAAATATTGATCTTCCACACCACGTCAAATGAAGACACGGTAAATCTCACTAAAACATAAGAATCAAAACTTCAGAACACGACCAAGTCCGTTCTCATTACAGATCTAACAGCAATCACTAATTTCACATTCCTAAAAAAAATATCGAAAGAAAAAAAAACAAAACATTGGTAATCGAAAACCCGCTTATCCGGCCGGTGTAAACGGGAACAAACAGATATCGTGTTCCCGCCGCCCGCCGCGCTGTCAAACTGACGTTTGTTTTGGCGCCAAAATACATAATGCTGAGTTGAGCTGCGTTTGTTTTCACTTCGGCACATCACAGTGAGACTTTACCAACGCATTTTGCTGTTCGAAAACGTATTTTCAGCTTAGCACGGTCAATTTTAGTCTTTATTTCTTTGAGTATAAAAACTTTGGGGGTTATAATTTTATTTTACCAAAGGTATTAGTTTGTTTGTATTAGTGTAATACTATATTTTAGCAGCGAGAAATGGAAGGGTGAAAAGATAAACATATGAGGTTATTTTAGTGAATTTCATCTTTGGAGTCTGTGTGTATAAAGTGGCGCCCGACTTATGATTGACGTAACGCTATTCTTTTTTTAGGCTCAAGATTTAGGCATTTTATAAACTGTTGATAAACGGAAGAATTTACATTTCTTACTTTGAGTCCCTAATGCAGGAGTCAGACAGGAATGTGGAGAAATTATCAACACATTTGCTTTCATGTTTATTAATCTTTTCTTATTTACTTTTTAATATACGCAGTCAAAACGGTGAATAAAGTTTTTAGGAGCTGGAAATCCCGGTTTTGTTTTAACTATAAAATACTATCCCTGTGTTTGTGTAAAAATCTTTAGGTATATTTCGCTGAATAAAAGCAAACAAAATATTATTTAAGATTATATCAATAGTTGATCTTGATATGAATTTCATATTAGGTAGGTACCTACGCCATGCGTTAATCTCAAGGATTTAACAATTTTCTAGGAAACCATAGATAAACTATACCCAAACGTGTAGATATTAACTGTTAACCTAATTCGATAGTACTTCTAAACAATGCGGCTACCCGTTACTCGGTTCTTAGAATTATGCTAATAGCCATCTATTATTTATAGTTTGTGTCAAAAGACGCCGACTGTTTGTCTGTCCGTACAGATAACTGCCATAGATAATAGATACGTCACTAATCATATCTGATCGTCACAATTCTTCTAATAGACCGCTGAAGTGATTAATCAAAAACAAAAATTCATGTTAATGTTGTAATTGGCTGATAATCAGCACTTTTTCGAGTTCAAAATTGACTAAGAATCTGTCCCTAAAGTCCCTTTCAAAATAGGTTTACATTGGTTTACATTACATGTCGGAAATTACCCCACAGGAACGAACCATCGGGATAAAAAAATATCTGTGTGCTATCTGTCTCTGTCAAATTTCGTCCAGATCCGATGACGAGGAATTAGAGCTTTAAGTCTAACGTATGCTAAAAACAAAATTAGACTCTTGAAATGTACATTATACGTTGTAGAAAAGTTTGTGCACGAAACATGTTTTCCTACGATTTCAAACAGGATATTTCATACACCGACAAGCAAGCCAAACCCTAAAAATAAAAACAACATTAAAATAAACAAAACACGACACAAAATAGCCAATCAAACTTTATAATTAACCCTTTAAAAGCGAACACGGGACGGAAACACAATGTTTACGCCAGCGGTCGAAGCGACCGCGTCTATCAACGCGCGGTAAATATAGGAAATGTACTGAAAATACTCTATTTAAGTCAAAATCTCATTGTTTGTAGTACTGAGTATAGTGTCTACTAGCGATCCATCATTTTAGAGGAAACGGGGAATTATTTGAAGTGTTATTATTGGTTGAGAGGATTTCCTATAGGATGTTGTGGTGTAAACGTTTCGGGTTGTTGTTGTCTCAATTATTTCTGATTGAAGTTGATAAACAAATAAATTAAGTTGTTCTGTTGAGTGATGTAGCTTTTTCTGCAGATTTATTTATGGATTTAACATCCATTTAGAAAACTGATCATCGCTTACTTATCAGAAAAGCTTCCATCTTGATTGAGAACAGTGTGATGCAAAAAAGATAAAAACGTTGTCTTCCATTCCTACCATTTCACAGGTAGGTACAATAATGCCTTCAAATGTCATGAGTTCATGAAATAGTTATACCGTAGGATAGTAGAATTTCCACGCGCGCCTCAAAGAGATGTCAGCATATGAAGGGGCCCCTCAGGGCCAAGCCTGCCGGGTAAGCGGGATTGTCCGAAAGGGTTACCGCTACCCCGGGTTTTGATTTCCCAGCCTTAAAAAAAAAAGGGTAGTAGAATTTAGAGGGTTTTATCAGTGTATTTAATTATTATAGTTCTGTAAATAGATTCATTCTTGATGCGGCCGCGAATCATATTTTGATAAAAATAAAACCTATAGGTTCTACAAATTACAAAAAAAAACTAAAGAAAATTTGAATTTCACGTGCTTCTTTGGCGCTTTTTTCTTAAGACAATTAATGACAAAAATTAAGGTAAATTAGAGAAGATTTTGACAGATTGAGACCAAGATAAGAATGCAAAAGTTATTCATAACCACGGGAATTTCCCATTTTCGTTCGTTTTTTGTCCAATCCATTCAATAAAATAACCATAAACAAAAATGAATACTAAAAACAAATAAATCTCAGCTTCAAGACAGTTGAACCGAACAGCTACCGCGCAAGCGTCAATTAGCGTAACTTTATCCTGCGCCGGAGTGTCGCGTTACTGTTTACATGCTATTTACGGAAACTGACATGTTCTGGTGACGGGTAGGCAGGATCCCAGGCTGTGTGGTCTTGGTAATTCGTTATTATATTTTGCCATGTGGTTTTTGAATGTCTAAATAGCCCTAGATTCAAAATATGAAAACATTTTCGGTCAGTTACTACGGGATGCAAAATTTCGGGAAAATGCTCTTGATTTGAAATTGGAATTGCAATTTACACTGTTTTTTAATCCAATAGTCATAACATGTTGGAATAGATAATTTCACCTCAATGAATAAATTGTCTATTGGTTTTTTATTGGAAATGTTCTGATGCATGGGCTAGATTTGGCTAAACTTAGACTAGACGTTTAGGCTTTCGATTGTCAAAATAAAGGAGTACTGTAAATATAATTCAGTCGGGATGGTTATACGAGCACTATATTTTTTTAACTGTCAAAGATCCACAAATGACAGCTGGGACTAAGGGCTTTTTTTTTTGAGGGTGGGAAATCATTCAATGACTTCTCCCGCTCTGGGTGGAGAGGAAGAAAGTGTCAGATTCTTACTGACTAAAACCCATCCATGTTCCTTCCTTAGCCCTTTATGACCCGGGGTAGCGGTAACCCTTTCGGACAATCCCGCTTACCCTAACGCTTGCTTGGCCCTAATGGGCCCCTTCATATGCTGATATCTCTTTGAGGCGCGCGTGCATTAACTTGCTTTCCGAGGCACGGAGCAGTGGTGACTCACGACCTACAACTTGAAAGTCGAGGCCGATATCACTGGCCACCACTACTGTCATGAACCTCGGAATAAATAAAAAAAAACAAAATCTAATTAGATACCACCATTTAATCGTGCAACTGTTCGAGGAAGAACTCAAAATATATAATGTTCTTATTACGTAAACTATCTGCTTTAAGGTTTCATCGAAAGAGATGCATATCGCTAATATGTTTCCGTGCTATCAGACGAAGATAATCTGTGTGTACCTAGATAAAGTAAGATAAAAAACGATAGCCATGCGCCAATTCATCATAGTCCTACACTCAAACATATATCAATAGTTATAAAGATAAGTTTCGGATATTTTTTGCAGGTCTATCGTAAAGGTGGCACTGTCAGTTTGTTTAACTTAAAAACTTTTTTACCAGAATATTTCGGCAAAAAAGTTTTCATATTTATTAATATTCCACAGTTAATGTTCTATTTATACACATAATACACTCGAGAGCAATGAATCCGGGTCACTTAAAGAATGATAAAAATCTCGGAAACTAAAAATGATAGGTTAATGCAATAAATTGTATTTAATAGACAATGTAATACTCCTTCAATGAAAGTAAAAAAAATATGAGTCACCATACATTTTATTAACACAAAATTACTTAAAGAAAAAAACTGCTGATCTCTCCTTAAAACAAAAATAGGAAACATGAAATTTTTGAACTTTATTACGATTTTCTTGAATTTTAATACTTCGTATTGCCACCTCGTGCTTCCATTACTGCGTTTACGCGGTTTGGCATGCTGTACACCAAGTTCCTTATACGATTTTGGGGAATATTCTCCCATTCCTCTGTGAGAGCAATTTTGAGCTCACGAAGCGTGATTGGGGGAGGGCTTCGTTGTTTTACGCATCTGCCTAGCTCGTCCCAAGCATGCTCGATCGGGTTGATATCCGGGCTGCGCGCTGGCCACTCCATACGAGTAATGTTCATCTCTTGAAGGTAGTCATTCACAATCCTACCTGTATGAGGTCGGGCATTGTCATGCATAAATATAGCATCCTCACCTAAATTGACCATAAATGGACCAACGTGATCATTGAGGATTTCTTCCACATATCTTACGCTAGTTAAAGAGCCGTTTTCTATGATCACCAGCTCTGTGCGACTTTCAGAAGAAATTCCGGCTCACACAAGTACAGACCCACCACCGTAGGCTACTTTTTCTTCGATGCATGCTTGCTTGAATCTTTCCCCTGGTCTTCGATACACTCTGTGTCTTCCATCGTGCTTGTAGAGCATACATTTTGATTCGTCGGAGAACATAACTTTTGACCAATCTTCAATACTCCAATTTACGTGGCCCTGGGCATATCTTAGTCTTGAAATACGATGCCCACGCTCCAGTTTAGGGCCGTTTGCAGGTCTAAGGGGTTTTAAGTTAGATTCAGCAAGCCGACGTCTTACTGTCCATGCACTTGGGTTACTTCCTCCGAGGTGCCGAAACTGATTTGTGAGTTCAGTTCCTGTGAGAAAGCGATTTCGAAGCATGGTGTTCACCAAGTATCGGTCTTCTCGTGCTGTGGTACACCTGGTTCTGCCCGTTCCTGGTCTGCGTAGGTTAGAACCAGTTTCTTCGTAACGTCGGAGAACTCTTTGTACTGTTGACAGCGACACACCGACAGTCCTGGCTGTATCGCGCTGACTCCGGCCGGTTTCCAGCATTGTAAGTATTCTGGTGCATTCTTCAGGCGTAAACGACATAATTTCAGCTTGAATAATGAATATAGAGCACTATTAACATGGTTTATGTACCCACATAAATAAAAGATTACAAACAAAAGCAAAACCAAATGCTGTAATTTCGTAGTTCCATCTTCGAAAGTGGCCCTTTTTCAAATTTGATTTTTTTATGATATAACTTTACAATAACTAAGAAGTTTTAATACCTTCATTTAAGGAGTATTACATTGTCTATTAAATACAATTTATTGCATTAACCTAGCATTTTTAGTTTCCGAGATTTTTAGGATTCTTTAAGTGACCCGGATTCATTGCTCTCGAGTGTATTTACATAACTAAAAATACTTAAAATATTAATAATAACTATGTACAAGTTTATAAAATGGGAGGATAAAATTAATAAATAAATAAAAGGCCATCAAAAAATTCGTCCAAATCGCTGTCACCAGGAAAGTTCCCAAAAGGCTGGCAGCATTGCCACGTTGTATTGCAATGCTGATTCTTTGACCAAAAAATTGGCCAGCAATATGCAATAGGTACCTATGCTTTAAACTTTTAACTAAAACAGGGTTTAATAACATTCAAATTAGATATATAAGGTGTTAAGGTGTTTTTACAAATACTTTTACACGTCATTAATATTTTAAAAATTAGATGAGGTCGGCGTTTCTTAATTGACTACTCTGGGAAGAAACGCCGAAACAAACTCAGAGATCACAGTCTCTTTTAAACTCTAGACATAGGTAGTCTTGGTCAAATCATGTGAATACCATGTAGTTTATTAGAATTTGTATACGCCAATCTTAAATACAATTTAATGGACAACCCAAAACTCAAATACATTATATTAATGTAGGACTTATGTGTCCATATGCTTTACTTAGACCAATTTCAAGTAAGTAGTCCTATACCTACTATCAATATTGATCGATCAGGGCAGACTCGTTTACCGGTAAAGGTTCCTTGCCTTAAAATCTTCAACATAGCGCTACCATGGTGACATTAATTTAACACACGGGTGTGGCTTGTGCCCATCAATTCGCCTACTTCTTGCAGTTGTTTCATCCTAATTGTCTTGCTTATTCGTTTTAATTTCATTGATGCGAATGTTATGATCCGTGACCCCGGCAAATGACCGCTACGCGACAGTGCTTTAAGTAAGGTTGCTCTAAGATGCTATTTTCTAACATTTTAAATAAATCCGTAAATAATATCGTTTAATGGAAATATGATGTCTTCATGAAACGAAAATGTGAAAACGTATATGTTTGTCTCCTGCTCATAATCGTCGCCAAATTTCATCTTCGTAGGTCTAGTAGCTTTTAAGTAATCTTTCGTTTTCGCTTCAACACCTACCAATATGTTACCTAAGTAAGTAAAATGAAAAAAAAAAAAACGAACGCCCAGCTAGGTATCTCAATAAAAATACAACCATTGTAAAAGTAATTCGTCCATATTTTACTACACCACAAAAACCATTACCCAATTACGTAATTGAAAACATTTTTTTTACTTTAATACCAACTTAAGGATAGAGCATACAGCCAACATAAAAACTAGGGTGCCAACGTAAAACTAGTACCAACATTACCAACTTTCGCAAGGCTGCCAACCTACCTATACTTTCTAACCTACAGAGTAAATATCTCTCTAGCTATAGGCGATGCTTTTAGCAGGATTGCTGGGGGTGGAACCAGCCCCTAAGTGCGGTCGTTGACCCCTCCCCACGGGGTGGATTTTAAAAATACAGCGCGCCATCGTTTCTCAATCTATTTCAGTTTTTTTGAAGCTTGTTTTTATTGATGTAAATACGATTTTGCTGTGTACGTTTGTGTTTTTTGGTAGATTTTTCAGATTGGTTATTGAGATTTTAATCGTTTATGAACGATTTTTATAGCAAATTAGATACTGTTTCTGTAATTTTTAAGTCATGTTGCCTATGTTGGCGTAAATATTCCACATTTTTTCTACGTTTTGTCGTACCTAGGTAGGCTTAGGTAAAGGTTGAGAATAAAGACAAGAACTTGAGAATTAATCACAAAAACGCAGTTCCAGCTTATTGGATTATAGTATAGGTATTGGTTAGGCAGAGTATACTATAGTACACCTACTTTTCTCAAGTTCGGGGCTCCGGTTCCTCATGATCAATTCTTAGTTATAAATGGCAAGAACACCTTTGTTACAAGCCTAGACTTGGAAATAGGCAGTATAAAATACATAGATACCTATGAAAAGGTGTTATAGTGTACTTCTTCTTAGCATGTCGATGGCAATCTATATGTACTCGGCCGCAGAATTCGGCTACGTGTTTGGCGCCAACACTAGCGTCCATCAGTTCCTGTAACGTGCTAAGGCAGGACACGATATTAAGTGTCTCATCATTTACACTCCAAGGCGGAGTTTTCTATGAATCCCCTGAATTGACCTGGGTCCGGAGTCTGTTTAAAGACTGTCAGGTTCAGCCAAGGCAAGTCGCGTAGTGTAGTACTGAAGTAATACAATGAAATTGACTAAAATATCTTACCTTTTAGGACACGTAAGACATAAAACTAGTCCGTTTTCTGATGGCGAAACCCTAAAAACTCGAAACAAAGCGGGTCATTTAGATTCTTATAAAAAAACTGCTCTCAATAATTATAAATAGTAACTGGAAGCACTTTAACAAATTGATAGGTTTAAAAACAACGAGGAAAAATCGTCATAAGGAAATTCCCCGTGGCCGTGTAGAAGCGTCAATAATTGCGGCCTACCCGGCCTTACTTATCTCAGGGTCGCGGTTCGATTCCCGCATCACGTATCTTTGTGACCTTCAACTATTTTGTACTTTGTAGGAACGGGAAATTCTACTTAGTAAGGAATGAATCATCGTTGTTTTTTCAGTTATACATGTTTTACGCTTTGGTGGACGGTGGCTCGTGGCTAAGTACTAACAGCCGCACAGGTCGATCCACTAGGTTAAGCTACGCTTGCCGGGGTTGGCCGTGGATGGGTGACCATCTTTACATACCGAGATTCCGCTGTGCCTCGGCACGTTAAGCCGTTAGTCCCGGCTATCATTTGCGCATCTTTGACAGTCGTTACGGGTCGCCAGAAGCCCGAAAATCTGACAGCCAGTCTTACCAAGGGTATCGTATTGCCCAGTTACTGGGTTGTGGAGGTCAGATAGGCAGTCGCTCTGTGTAAAATACTGGTGTTCAGCTGCATCCGGTTAGACTGGAAGCCGACCCCAACATAGTTGGGAAAAAGCTAGGCAGATGATGATGTTTTACGCTTTGGTCACATCGTGAGGAAACCAGCATGTCTGAGAGATATTTCTCAACAGCATGTGAAGCTAAGTCAGAGGCCCATGGGCAGCATAAAAACTCTGACACCAGGTTAGTCACTAACCACACGAAATAGAAAGAAGAGATACTTTGATCAGGGGTCCGAGAATGCGTCTCCGTTTTAAGGGAACTCGCCTTCTTGTCGACACTTTACGTGATAACGTGACCACAGGACAGGTTCGTTCTTTGGCTAAAGAAGTGGCATTGCCATTCAACGTGGCAATCCAGGCACATTTCCGGCCTAGCTATTTTCTTGTTTTTTATTAGTTAGTTGGTCAAATAATCTATTCATAGTCATATATTTAATTGCATTCCATAATGTGTGAAGATCTTTTCTAAGGGTAGGTAATCATCGAATGACCCCCCTCTCCCGACTCCCGCTCTGGGTGGAGCGGCAGGGAGTGTCAGACTCTTACTGGCTTAAACCCATCCATGTTCCTTTCGTTAGCCCTTTATGTTGGTCCTCCCGTCCCAGCCGCCGCAGGAGATGCCCCGGGCGTCGGGAGCCACGTGACGACTCCCGGCCACCGTAGGCGCGGGCCTGCGGACGGTGAGTAATGGGTGACTCACCGTCCGATCAGCACCAGACCCGTGCCGTACGGCGCGTATATGTTCCACGCGCGCCTCAAAGAGATGTCAGCATATGAAGGGGCCCCTTAGGGCCAAGCCTGCCGGGTAAGCGGGATTGTCCGAAAGGGTTACCGCTACCCCGGAACATAAAGGGCTACGGAAGGAACATGGATGGGTTTTAGTCAGTAAGAGTCTGACACTCCCGTCCGCTCCACCCAGAGCGGGAGCAGTCATTGGATGATTTCCAAGCCTTAAAAAAAAAAAAAAAGCGCTTTATGTTCTTTGGTAGCGGTAACCCTTTCGGACAATCCCGCTGACCCGGCAGGCTTCGTAGTTAAGCCTCCTGACCTAGGTGTGAACCATATAAAAATATCCTGCACTCTTGATGATGCATCGCCTTTTGTAATTTCTTCAGCACAATCAGTTTTTTTATTTTCTCTGTTTGGAATTTTGGATAAGTACTTTTCCTCATTACACTTTTTATTTGAATTATTTGTTCTGGTTGCTGGTAGAGTCCCGTCGCGAACTATGAAGACATTTAAAAATATTTTTACTCAAAATCAAAGTCAAATCATTTCTTTCTAATAGGCACAAGAAAGGCTTTTTTGTACGTCAAAATTAACAAGAAATAGAATTGATTCTAGTCGCCCCTTATAAAAAGTAGTTTCGTATAGGGAAGAATGGGGAAGAAACTCCACCGTTCCTCTATTAAAATGTTTTGTATACATGAATTATAAAATTGTATGTGTACGCCCTATGTTTTGATTTTAAGGGTAATGGACACATCAAGATGAAACTTAATCTCTTTGTCCTAAGGTTATTCGGCACAAAATGCGACAAATGCGGCTCCTCCTTCAGTAAGAATGACTTCGTGATGAGAGCCAAGACGAAGATCTACCACATCGACTGCTTCCGGTGTTGCGCCTGCGCCCGACAACTTATACCAGGTAAGTACTGTGTCATACTCAATATTAGTATTATTAGTAGTAAGTCACTAACCGCTTTTCAAAACGAACGAGGATTAAAATTTCCTGTAAAAAAAACATTGTGAATTTCTATAGGGAGAAGCCTAGATGGGTGGGCTGCGAAAACTGCTACACATTCGCGATGCATCCAAGGTGGACCATTTCTGGGTTTTTCTTTGCCCGTCTCCGAGCTCTCAATTCTCACGTTTCTCTGCCAGCCTGGTCCAGGTTTCAACCAAGACACAGCAAATAAAATATTCTTCTTTAGTTATTTATTAACAAAGTACTGCCATATCACATACCTACATTCAATTATTAAAACCTACAATTTTTCGGTCTGATGCACGTGACAATTAACCGCGTACATAACATTGATTATTCATCGGCCCGGAGATAGAAAAATTAAATGAAAGAAACAAAAATACAATTCAATTATTTAAAATTTAAATTTTGACAATGAGTACAATAATAAATGTCAAATATAGTACATTAATGATTCTTATTTTTTTCTACAGGTGACGAATTCGCGTTACGAGAAGGAGGAGCTCTATATTGTAGAGAAGACCATGATGTGTTAGAAAAGGTTGGTTCTATAAATACTTACTATTATAACTTCAAAATCCTTTACACTGTAGACATAAACTACGATAACATAGGCCGCCCCTTCGAAATTCAAAACGTTTGAAAGTTTTTTCGAAAGTAATTACATAGCGCCACCAAGACTCACAACGCATGTCGCTGCCGGCCTGCTACTGAAGACGAATACTTACAACTACCTCCATACAAACTCTTTCGTAAGGAAGTGACTACAAACATTGAAACAGGATTTTGGAGGGGTGCGCCATGTTATGTTATGTTATACTCTACTTATTACTCCTCTAGCCGCCTCTGTACATATTCTTAAAATTTCTAACTTCCTCAAATGTTTTACTGTTCCTAATTGGAAACTCTTCTAAGTTTTTCTTTTTCATCATTCTGTGTTTCTCTTAATATTTCACAAGTCGTAGATCAGTATGATATTTAACAATAAAAAATTGGGATCACAAATCACTAACCCACTAAAACTCAAAGCATTTATTTCAAATAAACCAATTACAGACATTTTTGAATTGTCAAGGGGTCGGTCAGTCAGAAAGATGAAGCTAGTAGCCCAGTTCTAAGCAGTAGGTACCTGTGGAGAAGAACAGGCAAGAAACTCCACTCCACTGTTCAAACGATTTAAGACAAATACAGTATGAAACCGCTATGTGATCCCAAATCTAACCTAACACAGTACTCTTTAGCCTTCACCTATTTGCCTTTAGCTATAAAAATTCGCTTCTTGAAAATCATCGTTATGTACCAGCGAACATGCTATGAATTTGTCTAAAAACAGTGAAATACATTTGTTCAGAGTACGACCGCGAGCAGTGCGACCAGTGGGAACGCCGAAAGCAACAACAACACAACTTTAAGCAACAACAACTCACATCATCCACATGAACTTGGTTCTATGTCTGGTAAGTTATTGTATCTAAGAGCTATTTATTCAAACTAGGCTGAAAATCAGCACTTTTAACGTCAAATAACATACCTAGGCCAGACTCCCGAAACGCGGGCCCGTCAGAATAGAATAGAATATTTTTATTTGCGTTGAAACATGGTACAATAATGGTGTTCATAATAAGGTTATGTTCTACATGTCTCGCCAGTGACTGACATACAAATATTGTACAGAAAAGAAAACAACTTAATAATAACGTCAGCACTTTCTAGTGCTTCAGCTGGAAGAAGTGGCGCACTAAACTCCACAGCAGCACAGCTGTCTATTCTGTATGTTGCACTCATTACACAAACACTGCCACTATTTAATTGTACTAAGTATTCTAAGCTCAGTAGCTTCAAAAGATATACGTGTTCGTGGCGTATGGGTTAATAATATCTCCCGTATTCAAAATACGTGCATTGACGTGGAGTTGCGGACACCAGCCCGTATTACCTATCTAGCCAAATATCAAAGATAGGGGGCAGCACAGACTTTGTGCAAACATTTGTCTACAAGGACCGAAAAATCTATGTTTATGCGCGCGGCTTGCGTCAGATGACAGGCAACTCGCAAAGCGCTTATTTAACCATCAAACAAAAGGAATATAAGTATGAAAAATAATGCAGATCCCACATCAAGCTAATCTGTCACATTTCTTTAATAGATTTTCAACTCTTTATTTTATAAAAATAAGGTGCATATTCAATTGGGAATATTTGACAGTTTGTTGAACTTGAACTGCTGGTGTCTGTACAAAGATTGTGCTCTGTTTAGGGTCCAAGCATTTTGAGAACAGACTTTGAATTCGCAAAATCGATAGCAGGTGCTGTTTTTCCTTACATGTTGAGAGATTTTTTTATATTTAACTATTTAGCTATGAAGTAAAAAATCTCAAGGAAACCAACACAACCGCAAAAAGGTTTCAAACCTTGAAGGCGGCGCCAGTATGTTCACGCCACCTGCCAAAAAGCTATTTACTCAACTTACAACTCTAACACTGATCTAACAAAAAACTTCTTTGAAATATGCGCCGTAAAGTATCTACTTTAGGTTTTTTCAGGTTTTTTTATAAGTACCTACATGTGCTTGGAACCTACCTTGTTATCAGTCAAGTTTGAGTAGACGCGATAAGAATCTAGGACTTGTGATTTTTTAGTAGAGCTTTACTAGCTCAGGAGCTTTGCATGAGACTGTATGAAAGACGATGTGGCTAGAGTGAAAAAAAATCAGCTGGTCACGTTCATTTTTAGCTGATATTTTTTTCACGAGTTCTGAGTTGGTCCCATGATAAAATTTGGTGGTCTGTATATACCCTTTCGGTTACATCCTGTATTATTTATGTAAATAATATAAACACAAATAACCACTCCTTCCCCTGAAAAAAGTTAAGTTGGAGTTGATACATACATTTTAAGCCTACCTAGGTTAGTCACTAACCACACGAAAAGAAGAAGACCTAGCCTAGCAACATTATGGACCGCACTAAAGAATTGAGAAAGGGGGTGACTACTGACATGACGACTAATAGAGAAGTATGGGAGAAAAAGCCATGTCGTGCCGAGGACAAATACATTGGGGCAAGAGAATCATGATGCTGATGGTGATAGCTCAGAAGAGCGAAACTTTGAGGCCTCGTAATCAGAACAATGACTATTGCTAATTTTTCGTCTTTTCGATGGCAAAGACAAAAATATTTTTGATAATACTAGATGATTAAGGCCCAGAGGGTGGTCACGCCAATCGCGGTATTAGAGGCGGTTCAGGTCATCAGAAGTGCATGTGTATGGGCACTTTGGATAGAGCCACGTGTGGTACATGATTTGGTCAGGAGCACCACATTCGCATTGGGCGTCGGTTGTGCTTGCTGATTAAGGGCGCCTTCCATGCATGGATGGATGCATGATCTGGATGCGTGCTATGGATAGTCCACAGTGGTGTAGCTATGTGCCGACCCCCGCCGCTTCCCTACTGTCGATACATCGCATAGCTCGAGCTGCGCATCTCCCTCGCACAGCTACCAGCACAGCTACATAGCTTAGCCTCAGTGGAAATGGTCACATAGTTTCGCAGCTTAGCTTTCACATCCTCACAGCAGACGCTGCATAGCACATCTCTCGTGGAAAGGCGCCCTTATGCAAGATATGCATTTTTATTTGTAGGTAATACTTAAAAAATATAGACAGTGACCTGTAAACCTGGCCCTTTTTCCTCTCTTCTTCCTTGTAACAGGGGTATTCAGGTAATTTAGAACGCTGACCGTCCCTGCCTTAATTAATTTCTATTTTTTTCCGTGATACTGTAAAGGTTCCACCATTTCATTCCAACACACGGTACTCCAAAAAAGTCTCAACTTACGAGGCGCGGCTAAACGTAAAAATCCAAAAAAAAAAAAACCTAAAAGATCACTCATCAAACACGTAAACAGCGATAGCGCACGAAACCGCCGCGAAACACTAGTCTACAATCTTAACATCAACCAATATTAGATCTACCATATCATAGGTACATGCGATTACCTTGCCTTATCGATATTATCGTTACAAATTCGAGTATCGATAATCGTTTCGCGATCATGCCGTGATTTGTCGATAACGCCTTTGATGTACGCCGACAAAGGCGCCGACGCGTTTGATAATGCCGAACAGAGTTAGTCGCTTGTACTGTTTATCGGTTAATTAAAAAATGTGTAAATCAAGTTCGGGTTTGAGATAGATAATGATGGTTTGGATTGCTGAAGGTGATAAAGTTCGTTTTCTTCATTTTTGTATTTTGGCGAATTTTCAGTCAAACTCTAGTACATTCACGCTATCATCGTCGAGTCGGAACTGTTTAA
Organism: Hyppa rectilinea; assembly: GCA_951799385.1. Classification (NCBI taxonomy): domain Eukaryota; kingdom Metazoa; phylum Arthropoda; class Insecta; order Lepidoptera; family Noctuidae; genus Hyppa; species Hyppa rectilinea. The sequence continues at coordinate 983,269 of OX637324.1, read as the reverse complement.
TTTAATTATATATAGTACGGAGGAGCTTGTGGCTAAGTAATAACTGCCGCACGGATCCATTCATCAGGTTAAGCTACGCTTGCCGCGGTTGGTCCGTGGATAGGTGACCATTACATATCGAGACTCCTCCGTACCTAGGAAAGAACATTCGTGGATCTTTGACAGTCGTTACGAGCAGTCAGAAGCCTGATAGTCTGACAGCCAGTCTTACCAAGGTATATCGTATTACCTAGTTGCTGGGTTGTGGAGGTCAGATAGGCAGTCGCGCCATGTAAATAGTGGTATTCAGCTGCATCCGGTTAGACTGGAAGCCGACCCGTTTTTAGTTGGGAAAAAGGCTAGGCAGATGATGATATGTATGGTACGGATGACGTATATATCTTGTATCTCTTTGCGGTCCTGAAGTTAGCTGATTAGATGCGCAGTAGACAATTTCGTTCCTAAAAGATCTATTGCCAAGATATGTTATTCAGAGCAGCAGTGGCTCAGTGGTAACGGCCCCAACTGACGAGTTGTAGGTCGTGGATTCAAACCCAGGCAGGCGCTTTACTTTGAGCAATTCATTCTATATCTCTAATATCTCTCCTGTCTATATATATCCTGGCCTAACACTGTCTCCTAACATACAGGACTACCTAGTTTAGGAGACAGGATTAACATGTTTTGTGTAGATTTATATAGATATCCTATGCTATTTTTGTACATCTGCTCTTGTGTGTCATGAATCTTTGTGTGTATCAAATAAAGATTATTATTATTATTATCTCCAAGGCTATAGCTGAGAACATTGTGGACCCCGTCAGGGCTCAGCAAAATACACTAGAAATTGTATTAGCCTCAATGTTCATAAGCTCTTACACCCTAATGGAAACTATCATTTGCAACAACCTATTCCATAGGGAAAACTTGCTGTCATACACTTTTAAAACCCTTTCACACTGTCCAGTCAAAAGCTAAAATAATTATCTCTAATTGGGAATGTACAAAGGTGTCAGAAGATTACTAGCGGGATTATAGAGGTGTCGAATGGGGATGGAGTGGACAGGGGCCGTAATCCTGGCTACTGGTGACCCTCTGTTGGATTGGAGATGGTTGTCGCTGGATTACGTTATTGTAATGTTGTTTGTTTGTAGATTCGTGTGTGTGCATAATTTTTGGCACTTTTGCTGGGTAGGGGTTGTGGATGGGTTTGTTTTTTGGCATTAATGTTCAGTTTAGAATTATTTTGAAGGGAAGGTACTTTTAAACAAAGCTTTGAAAAAGGAATATAGTATGCAGTCTACCTTTTTTTTAACTTGTAGGTATCTTGGATTTATAAGTTTTAATCTTTAAAAAACCAAGTTAGAAATACGAACGTATAGGATTTTCGTGAAAGCCTTTAATTTGTCAGCTTGATACTTCATTCTAGATTTTTGAAAAAAATACTGATTCTCCGGAGAATTATTCTGATCTGAAAGATTAGGTATCCATTTAAGTAAATTTCAAAGGCTTATTAATGACCAATGTAATTATAATAATAATTACCAATTTTTCCCATCTTTCGGACATTACGGGCTAAATAGATAGAGTTAATCTCCCGAGCCTTTTCCCAACTATTTTGGGGTCGGCTTCGGAATCTCGGTATGTAAATAAATTGAGCTCGGCTAAATAGATTGAGTATTTTCCGGAATTTACAGTACAGCTCCTAACAATTCCAAAGCCTTCTTTAGAACTGTCATTAAAATACCTACAATTTCCTTAACCCACAGACTCGGGCAGTGAATCAGGCTCTCACAAGAGCGGGCGCGCGCGCACCGCGGCGGCCGCCGACGGGAAGCCGACGCGCGTGCGCACCGTCTTGAACGAGAAGCAACTACATACCTTGAGGTGAGAGTTATAATAATTAGGTGTTACCCCTTAGCAACATAGGAAGCTGCAGAATTGAAGTAAACCTCCTTGAATACCTGTGGGCCAACCACCACTTCCCATACAGCATTATTTTAGCAATATAGCCCTTTAATTAAATAAAATCTCACACATATTGCTGAATATCTGCAAGACTGATAGATTGCAAAAAAGAAAAAAAAAATCATCAATATTGCTTCACATTGGGAAAGAGAGCCTACCTCGAGGATACCTCGTGTATAGCTTTGTCTCTTTCTCGCACTGAAGTCTCATATTAAAATAATGCTACTATAAAAGGCGGTTGTTGCCCTCCAGTATTTAAAAATCGGTTAAGATTTACGTAATAAGCTTTGATTCTTTTCTTTGCTTTTAGTTTCCTAATGTCGAAAACTGGCATAAAACCCTTAACTAAACGCCCATCATTTTCTGTAGAACCTGCTACGCCGCAAACCCTCGCCCCGACGCATTAATGAAAGAACAGCTGGTGGAGATGACCGGCCTGAGCCCGCGCGTCATCAGGGTCTGGTTCCAGAACAAACGCTGCAAGGACAAGAAGAAGACTATCCAACTGAAGATGCAAATGCAGCAAGAAAAGGTGGGTCTTAATGTATTGAGGAGTTTGATTAGGAGATGGTATCCGTATCAGGCTTGCAAGGGAGTTAGCTGATCGCAGTATCGATCGGTGTTATTAACACTTACAGTCCTGTACTTGTTAGGTGCATTTTCTTAACAGAAATAGAGTATTCTTAATTTCGTTTTCACTACTAAAAAGCCTTTAAAATTTGTTAGCAGACAAAACAGGGCAAAAAAAAAAACAAATTTAGTCAATAAACCCAGAAATGAAAGGACCTACATTACTTAATAAATCGAATTGGCTACTGTCTTGAGGACATCCAAAAACTTTTTTCTAAACCAATATAAACAATTGCCTCCGGCAGTTCCGCCTGGTCACGTCTTCTATTTATAAAAGAGCAGTCATCTCTCATTTTAGGAAAACTTTGACATCAACAGAGATTGCCTTATCCTTTAATTTAATGCCACAGCCCAGGTATATCGCATGCCACAAATAACTCCGTTAGCTATAGCAGCTCTAGCTGTCACTTTATCCACCTTCAAACACCATAAGTAACAACAAAACTCTCTATTTGTCGAAGGTCCCAAGTTATCTTCGCGAGTGCGCGCCCACGGGATCGCTTGCCTACCAGTGGTACCCCCATTGACATGTCCCCGGCTATCTGTCGCCTGTGTGGGAAAAGTTTTAAATAAAAACGTGAGAATTCCGAGAATCGACATTTTTCTAGCTGACTGTACCATTTTTCCAAAGTCTGTGAGAGCAGTTACTTTAGCAATTAATTTGACTAAAAGTATTAGCTGCAATGGTTGATGTAAGTAGTTGCCCCATCTCAAATTACAACCATCTGGGATTAATTTTCTAATGCTGCCTTAAACATTTTTGGTCACGAATCAAGAGCATGGAAACCGAATACTGATCCTCAAAGCAGCAAACCCGCCGTCAATTATCATGGCCGACCAGAAAGTTATACGGATTAAGTGAACTAAAAGAATCTGATTCTGTACTTAAAATTCCATCTCAGCTACTTCCAATAACAGTAAATGAAGAAGTCATTTAGCCGATCTTGGCTACAGCTTTGCATTCTGTAGCTTCTCATGGTGGTTAAGATGTTAGACAGCTGATGTGCTGCTCTTTCATGTCCTCCCAGTTACTAGCATAGCTATGAGTTTAAGGAATCATCTGATCCCATTTTAGTACCACATCTCTCACACCTCATACACAAATCACACAAAGAGAACAGGATATTTTTTTATAATATAATATAATCACACAAACAAAGAGAACAGTTTTTTTTTTCATATAATTAAAGTCGCAACTTAAAAGGCACTTTTGAATATCAAAATTTACAAGTTAAAAGGAATTGATTCTAGTTCCCAGGATTCTAATGCCATCCAAGCTATTAATACTAGCCAATCTCTGATCCCATACTCCGTGCCGTACACCAGGCAAAGTTTATGCAATCGGTCCCAAAAGTAACAAATGAAACTCTCTTATTGTCGAAGGTCCCAACTTATGCTTTGCCACAGGAAGGCCGGCGGCTCGGCTACATGTCGATGGGCGTGCCGCTGGTGGCGGGCTCGCCAGTCCGTCACGAGGCGGCCGGCTCCCTCGCGCTCGAGGTCACGGCCTACCAGCCGCCCTGGAAGGCGCTCTCGGACTTCGCGCTGCATGCCGACCTGGATAGGGCTCCGCAGCATAGTGCCGCGTTTCAGCAACTTGTTAATCAGGTTAGTATTGAATCGTAAAAAAAAAACTCTGTGTTTGTTCAAAAGTGTTTACTCGTTTTTTAAAAACCATCGTGTTTTTTTTGTACTACGTCTAAATTGATTGATTTTTTCTGCAATTCTGACAATTTCGTAATTTTTTGCTTGCTCCACGAAAGCAGTCTTATATCAATTGATTATAATAGCCTGTTAAAGAAAACCAGCATGTCTACGAGATATTCCTCAACAGTATGTGAAGCTAAGTCAGAGGCCCATGGGCATCAAAAAAAAAACTCTGTCACCGGTTTAGTCACTAACCACACGAGAAGAAAATAAGTAAATAAAATTACCTGCTTATTATACATTCTCAGCCTATAACTGTAGTAAAATCATATCTTCACAGCAGGACTAGTTATTTTCTGCTTGCTGACAAAAAAATTGGTCCTTTGGCACCCTTAATCGCTTAGGACCAATACAGAGACCAACCCCCCTAAACCCGAGACCTAACAGCAGAATTATGTGTAACAAAGTACTGTGATTACTTCCAGATGCACGGCTATGACATCCCGAACCTGCCTCCACCGCGAGCTCCCCACGGAGAGGACAACTACGTCACCTACCTAGAGAGTGATGACTCCCTTCCCCCCTCTCCCTAGTGCCGTGTGACGTAATACAGAAACTTTAATGTGTGTGAACTTCGGTGTTGATGATAGAACTTTAATATTCTTCATTAATTATGGCATTGAGAGCTGCAAAGAGGTTAGATGGTTAAAAATTGTTTGGTGAGCTCCGTTTTTGTTGGTTTGCTAACATTGTTGATAGTGTAAAGATAAAACTATTGTGAATAAATGTGAAGTTTCCTGCAAACAAGAGTGTAATTGCCATGAACGTGCAAAGAGTTTTGACAGAGGATCACCTTGTAGGAATTTTTTTTAAATAAAAGTGGCATGTTTTCCTTAAAAATTGAAGCGATGTTAACGTTAAAATATCAAATGGTTAGCTTGAAAAAGAAAATAATGAGAGTCCTCTACACCCTTGTGATGTATAACCGCAGATATTGACGATTGAATACTGTTCACAAATTCACCTTAAGCTTCTGCCTTAAGTAATAAGGTTGAAAAAAGTGGTCCATCGCCAATGTCCGCGATGGTTCATAGTCAGGAGTGACCACTTACCATCCGGTGAGCTACCTTGTTTGCCACTCAAGGGCATTAAAAAAATATAAACTGAATCAAAACTAATCACAAATCTATAGAAAATAACTTGTATCAAGAGTTTTCATTTTTTGTTGTTGTTTTTATTATGCATTATTTTGGCCAGTAACTTTAAACAAATCTTCCGTAGGTACGCAAGGACCAATTCTTAGTCCGAACTTAAAAGGTCGGGCGCTTGTTATTAGATTAGGAATTACGAACTGTTTTGTCCAACACTGGACTTACTTTCACATAACATCATGCCTTGTTACGCCGAAAGATTTGTCAGTTACCTAAGTATAATAGGTACATCGATATTTCGGCAATTATGTTTAAGTCCCATGCAATACGGGGCGACACTACTGCCATCTAGCGGCACAAATCCGAAATCCGGGCAACTACTGAGAAATTCCAGATAAAAAAAAACCAATAGTACTTTGTCATAATAATAATGTGTCCTTATTATTTAGCCTACGTAAAATAAATTATAGAGATGAATGCGTATTGAAGCGAATAATCAATTAATTTATGCTTACTTAGTAGCTAATTGGGACAGTGCAAGTGTCTGTTATTATTTGAATTAATTGCCGATAATAATTAACAGTTATGCCTTGTTACTTCGAAATATCGTTTAATACATTTTTGAGCAGTAATAATTGACCCAATTTGAATTACTTACTATTTAATTTAAAATGCCATGTCATAGTATTATTACAAAACTACTGAGAACAAAACACGATAGTAAAAATCCATCTGATATATATTTTTATTTTTTTTGGATTTTAAGTTTTATAAAGTACTAGCTTCTGCCCGCGGCTTCGCTCGCGTGGAGGTCGGAAATTATCCCACAGGAATGTTCTACCGGGATAAAAAATATCCTATGTGTTAATCCAGGATATAAACCATCTCTGTGTCAAATTTCATCCAAATCTATACAGTAGTTTTTACGTGAAAGAGTAACAAACATCCATACATCCATACTTACAAACTTTCGCCTTTATAATAGTAGTAGGATATAAAATATTACTGCCCAAAACGAAAGATTAAACATATTAAATACTATATATTTACTATTATAATGTGATGTTTACCATTAGTTTGTATAATATAAAATAAATGTACCTACTTATAGTTTTAATTCTTACCTCTGGGTATGTTTTTTTAAAATATTTTTATCGTGATGATCTGTTAGTGTTTTCGATGTAAATAGATTTCAATGTAAATATTACTGTATAAATTATGTAAATGTAATTATATTTACCTACTAATAAATATAAGCGTGTAAATCTAAGGCCTTCGATATCGATGTAAAAAAAAAATAGTCACTTTTATACTATTATAATTTTACGTATTATTATTAATAAATGTCATTTACAATAACGTATCTGTCAAAACGATCGATGTGAACAATATTTTTGTTTATTTTTTTTCATTTGTGTATCGCATATTCTAGACTTCTAGAAAATTGTATCAACATTTTTTCTTTGTAAAAAAAACGATTCTAATTGTTCTATCTCGATGGAAATACCAGAAAGTTAATTTATTCGGTAGCTAATTACACTGTACTTAGATTGTGAGCATAATATTAATAAAAATATTGAGTACGTATTAAAACATATTGTTTGGTTCTTGGGTAGGTACCTATACCTTTTTTAGTCCTTGGTTTCCCATTTTTCTCTACCTTATATATTTATTTAGACTTTCACCCACTATCTTTACACATATCACAGGTATAAAAAATATCAACTAATAATACTTAAACTAAATTATAATAAAATCTTAACATAAAGTAAAAAACAAACAACATAGAATATTAATATTTAAATAATTATAACTTACGAGATTCAACAATACTCTTGCAAATTCACTCAGATTGCACGAAAAGATGTCAATCCTCTCATGCACTTCATTTAGCACACGTATTGTATTTAAATATATAAAGCACTAGCTGACCCGACAGACGTTGTCCTGTCTAAACTATGATACCTACCTTATCTACCCTACCTATCCTACCAACCCTACCTAACTACCTACTCTACCTACCTACCTACCTACCCTACCTACCAACCTACCCTTCCTACCTAAAATACCTACCACCTTCTCCTACCTATCTACCCTACCTACCCTACCCTTGTTTTTTGAATTTTGTTTGCTACAAACGGACTCACGGAGCCCGAGACCTTTCCAACGAATGCAAAACCGTGGAAATCGGTTCGTGCGTTCTGGAGTTATAGCGTCAGGAAGGAAAACCCGACTTATTTTTATATTATAGATCATGTTAATGAGGTGAGGATACAGCTTTGATGTATCTAACATAACATAACTTCAGTCGGTCGATGCTGTAAAAATCTCACAGTGAAAAGTTAGGTGAAGTGAGGGAGTCCCTGAAGGGTTAGAGCCTTAGAGCATTTAACCTTAAATGCTCTAAGAGTTAGGCAGATATGTACACCTACTATATTTCGCCAATTACGTTTGAGTCCCATGTATAAGGTGCGAGTTATTATCTTAAACCAGGCTCTTTATGGAGTTTCTTGCCCGTTCTTCTCCATAGGTACCTACCTACTGCTTTGGAATGGGCAACTAGCTTCATCTTTCTGGCTGACCGACCCCTTGACAATTCAAAAGTGCCTGTAATTGGTTTATTTGAAATAAATGCTTTGAGTTTGAGGTTGAGTTAATTCAGTCTTCGGACTGCTACTGCTAAATCCAGATAAATCAGAAAATCGGACTCAGTAGTAGTACTTGCGACCACTTGACCAATGAGACAGTTACGATATGAATTTTAAGTAATATCTGATCTAACATTTTTTTTCCTTATACTATCAATTATTATTCTTACTTACGCCTTAGGTAATGGCTGAACGGATTATTGGCACACGCCACGGGTAGAAGACGAAAGAAAAAATGTTAGTAACATTATAGTTACTATATGGATAGAGATAGACGATATACCAGTGTCAGTAAGTACAAAAGATACTTTAGAATAAGAATAAGAATAAGAATTATTTATTTGCAGAAAATACAAGTTTTACCAGTTGTAAAAATTGGTGGTTTATGCACAATCCATATTTTGCCTGTTTAGGGCATCTTTTTATCCTGTAACACGTTCCTGTGGCATACACGAGTAAAGCTGCGGGCGGAAGTTAGTATGACATTATCTAAATAATATAATAGATATTTTTACTGGATACTAAAACAAAGTTTGAGGCGAAACAAGTAAAAGCTGTTTCATTATAATTTGTATCAGCGCCATCTATTAGTAATTTCTATAACTGTCCGTCTTGGTCTTGTACTTGCTGTGTTCACCAGCTGGCGAGGGACAACGTTCCTATGTAAACTGGTAGATGGCGCTGTACATGCTAGTCAGAAAGTTACTACTCACGTCACTCTGTACCGTAGGACCAAAATAGTTTCGTTAAGGATTACTAGATGGCGCTAGAAGTTTTTGTGATCATCTTTTGCATTTTTTTCTCATTCAACATCTCGTGGCCAATTTTAACATTTCATTGACCTTTATTACTTGCACTTTTTTTTAGAAAAATAAAAATTACTTAATACACAAATCTTAGACTACCTACACAAAAATAAACGTTTAATAAATTAGATATTCTAAGATAAACGTTACGTGCTAATTTCACCAATGAAACTGAACGCGATAAGTACAGAGGCCAGCACATCAAGTAAAAGTAAAGCAGTGATAGCCTAGTGGTGTGACCGCGGCGACTGCCAAGTCATAGGTCTCGAGTTCGAACCCAAGGCACGTTGCAAGGCAAGGCACGCACCTCTGATTTTCGGATTCATGTGCGTATTGTATAATTATCACTTGCTTAAATCGGTGACGGAAAACATCGTGAGGAAACCGGCATGCCCGAGAGATATTTCTCAACAGCATGTGATGCTAAGTCAGAGGCCCATGGGCAGCATTAAAACTCTGACACCAGGTTAGTTACTAACCACACGAAAAGAAGCACATCAAGTTACCACAATCTGTCAAATTTCTTTGATAATATTTCAACTTTATTGCAAAGACATTCATTTTTAATTGAGAAAATTTGACAGTTAGGGATAGCTTAATGTGCTGGCGTCTGTACATCTAAACTGCGTGCAAGGCCTGTCAATGGTATTTGGTAGAAAATAATGACACTGACATCATCATCTGCCTTTTTCCAACTATGTTGGGGTCAGCTTCCAGTCTAACCGGATGCAGCTGAATACCAGTATTTTACATGGAGCGACTGCCTATCGGACCTCCACAACCAAGTAACTGGGCATTCCGATACCCCTTGGTAAGACTGGCTGTCAGATTTTCGGGCTTCTGACGACCCGTAAAGACTGTCAAAGATGTACAAATGACAGCCGGGACCAACTGCTTAACGTGCTGTCCGAGGCACGGAGGAGTCTTGTTATGTAAAGATGGTCACCCATCCACGGTCAACCCCGGCAAGCGTAGCTTAACCTGATGGATCGACCCGTGCGGCTGTTAGTACTTAGCCTTATAAAACAGTGACACTGACAAACTGGGTTTTTATGTTGATCGCGTTCAGTTTCATTGGTGAAGTTCGCCCTTAATCGTTATCTCTAGGGTAACGGTCGTTGAGGAAAGATATCGAATCAATTATTTTGTTCTAAAATAGATATCCTGTTCCACCCTCCAAGCAGTTTATAGCGTTTGCTTTGGGTTTTCTAGGATACGTTTTTGCAAGTTTTTTATTACCTTGTTTAATACACTGACTGAGCTGAAACTTGGCATACCTACTTATAAAAAAAATTAAGATTTTGCTTACTTAAAATTTTGGATTACAATTTTTGGATTTTGGATTTTGTATATGACTTTTCAAAGCTGCAAAAATCTGTACACAAGCCTTAAATTAGGGGTTAACACAATGAGGTTCCGAAGTTGATACATGTATGGGTTGACTTTATCGATTTACCATAAGGAGGTAATATATTTTTAGATATTCTCATGATATTTTATATATAAGGTGATTGGTAATTAGTGACCGATATTTGATGAACACGTGATTGTACTCATGATTACAATCAACTTTCCCAAAGAAACTTTTTTTGTATACTCAATGAAGACAGTTCACAAGGGAGCTGTAATTTATTTATACTATTTAGATGGAATCAGAATCAGAATAACATTTATTTGCCTACCTCCCCACTGGCACTGGCACCCCCAAAAGATTCGAACTTGAGTTTTGTGTTTGGATATGACCGTTGTTACAATGTCTATTTTACTATTTTAGCTATTTTCATAGTATTATGTCTTACGGTATTTTACTTTGGGGACGAGCTGCAGACATCGAGTCTATTTTTATTCTGCAGAAAAGAGCTATCAGAGCCATTTATAATCTTCGTAGGCGCGATTCGCTAAGGGAACGGTTTAAGCTTATTAACATCATGACTGTACCTTGTCAATATATCTATGAAAACATCATGTATGCAAGGAAAAATCTACATTTTTTTAGTAAAAGAGGTGAAAGACACAATTATTTCATTAGAAACCGTTCTGCATCGTTCTCACATGTACATATAATAGTAATATGAATTATGTAACCAATATTTTGTAACCATATTTTGTTTAAAAGAGTGTCCATGGAGTTTCTTGCCCGTTCTTCTCCATGGGTACCAACTGCCTTGGAATGGACAACTAGCTTCATCTTTCTGACTGACCGACCCCTTGACAATTCAAAAGTGCCTGTAATTGGTTAATTTGAAATAAATACTTTGAATTTGAGTTTGAGTTTAATAATTTAAAAAAATATATAGATTCTCAGGCAAATACATATTTACACATGTCATAATCTACAAATCTACGTAGCACCACCGGGGCGGCGGCGTAGAGCATCTTGCTACACGCTACGAGCCATTCTACGGCGTAGGTCGTAGTCTGCTACGAACGCGCGACGGCTACGTTTTGTTGTAATGCAAAAAAACCTTGTCATAATGATTTTCTTGCCTCTTCCCAACTATGTTGTGGTCGGCTTCCAGTCTAAAGTATAACTAAAAGCAAATCGGCAATCTACATAATAAGGCAACATTCGATAACTCTTCACTCCAAATTTTAATAAACTAATTGTCAATGTGTGTTTTATTGTCAGTACCCGAAACTGGGTTTTCGTTTTGACCTCAAGTTTGCCTTCGTTTATAAAGCAATTTTTTGGTGCTTAATTGGTGTTTTTTTACTAGTAGCAACATTATTCCTAAGGCTTAGACAATAATGAACCGTAATTGAAAAACATACGACTTTCTTAAAGATTTCTCGAAGAAAAACAGTAAAATTCATGCAAAGTTGCAACATTTTACGGTACCTGTAATTTGCTTCCTAAAACTCGGTTCATCAACATCACGTTTGGTATCTAAGAGGTAGGCAGGGGTATACAATCTCCACATTTATTAAGCAGACGGTTTTCCTGGGAATCACGCTAGACGACAAGTTGCAATGGGGTCCCCACATAACAACTCTTGCGGGACGGCTAAGCTCGGCCGCTTATGCTGTTAGAAAGATAAGGCAGTTAACAGACGTAGAAACCGCGCGTTTGGTCTATTTTAGTTACTTCCACAGCATTATGTCGTATGGCATTTTACTGTGGGGTCGGGCTGCTGACATTAAATCCATTTTTATTTTGCAAAAGCGAGCGATCAGGGCTGTTTACAATCTTCGTCGTCGCGAATCGCTTAGGGAACTATTTAAAAGGATTAATATTATGACAGTACCTTGCCAATTCATTTATGAAAATATTATGTATGTAAGAAAAAATAGACATCTTTTTAACAAAATAAGTGATAGGCATAATTTTAATACTAGAAATAAAGATAAAATAATTAAACCATTTTTTCGATTGTCAAAAGTTCATACATCTTTTATGGGGTTCTGTGTTAAATGTTACAACAAAATACCTTGTGACATACTGCAATTAAATGAAAGAAAATTTAAAACTCATATTAAAAGTACACTTTGTAAACAAGCTTATTACAAATTAGAAGATTATATCAAAGATAAGGATTCTTGGAAACATGCTGGTCCTGCTCCACAGGACAATCTAGTGTCTAGACAAAATCAAACTGGTTGCTAAGTAAATTAGGTAATTTGTACCATATTATTTTATTATATTGGAATAACTTCTCACACATGGTAATTTATTATTATTAACTTTTAGAATGTTTGTAAATATGTGAGCACCATGCACTTATGACATAATTAAGTTTACTTGCCACTGCTACATGTGTTTTTCTTTTCACCTTTTGTGATGTATTGTTTTTATTCTGGGTACATCGTCTTCACATATAATGTTATAATACATGTATACAAAACATTGTGAAACATTTTAAAAGAGTAACGGTGGAGTTTCTTGCCCATTCTTCTCCACACGAAACTACTTTTTGGAAGGGGCGACTAGAATCAGTTCTATTTCTTGTTCATTTTGACGTTCAAAAGTGCCATTCTTGTGCCTATTTGAAATAAATGTTTTGACTTTGACTTTGACTTTGACATGTCACCAGTTATTTAACCCACGTAACAGGAAGTAAGCATATTGCTTATTTCCAAGCAAATAACCAGAGCGCCAATTCCCGTATCTCAGAATCAATTTTCCAAAACACCTTGAATGTACCCCCTTTTTTGGTCAGTTTTTGACCTCGTTGGAAAATTTGTGGTGTTTTCGTAATTATTCAAGTCAACTGTTTAAGAGAAACAGTCTCACAATTCATTACCTACCTTCGTGTAACTTTAACGGTTTAGTCAGCGCACGCCCAGATAGAGGGCAGGAATTTTGCCGAATTACTTGATACTTACCATAATATTATGGCCCAATCTCGAAAGTTTGTATAAATTGTAGTCTATATTGTTATTCTTATATATAAGCTATATTATTGGGAAGTTTAATCGAAATTTGTTCCGCCATTTTTGCCTGAAAAAGGATCAAAGATCCATCTATCCATCCATCCATCCTCACAAACTTTCGCGTTTATAATATTAGTAGGATACATAATACATACATATACATTAGCTACCTGCTACTGCTTTGGAATGGGCAACTATCTTCATCATTCCAACTGACCGACTCCTTGACAGTTCAAAAGTGCCTGTAATTGGTTTATTTGAAATAAATGTTTTGAGTTTGAGTTTGAGCTACTGAGCATGATCACTAACTACAAATATTATAACTGTAGACGATTTCATAAAATGTTGACGATCGATGAAACATGGTTGTGTGTGATGCAGGTGCGGGCCCGGGCGGGCGGCGGTGGGGGCGCGGGGCCGCTGGCTGGCGGGGTGATTGGCCAAACATCACCTCTGTGTGTCAGAAAGAAATTAAGCTATACAGGAGGGAAGAGTAAGAGATGGAGCTATACATCTCTTTCCCAATGGGAAGCCATATTAAATTAATACTGCTATAGATAAGAGGTGGTGGTTCCCAGAAGTTCAAAATTTCGAACACAATTTTTGGACTGATTCTAGAATTGTAGGCAGTTGTATAAATCTCATATTATCTTTTCTTTACGATTTCCTATAACATACTGGCCGTTATTGATATTTACACTTTATTGATATTTCTATATTAATATTATATTATTACTAGCTGCCTTATCACGTAGGGGAATGAAAAATAGATAGTAGCCGTTTCTTAGACCTACTGAATATGCATATAAAATTTCATAAAAATCGGTCAAGCCGTTTCGAAGGACTATGGTAACTAACATTGTAACATGAGAATTTTGTATATAAAATAAATATGCCAGCCGTGTTCGTGCAGTGTCTTAGTGAGAGTTACACAAAATGCGGTCAGTTTGGATTTTATATAGCGAATTCATAGAATAGATTATAATCTGCTAAATCGCCAAGTCGAGCAGAAAAGCGGCACGGCCGTATTATCCTTTTCTCGAAGAAGTACAGGCCATTTTCGACCACCTATTTAATAACTTCGTTGTGGATAAAACTAGAAGCCTGAAAAAAATAGATTTACTTGGCAATATTAGCTGCTCCCGCGCGGGTTCACTCGCTCGTAGTGTGATGTGACATAGCCAATAGCCTTCCTCGATAAATGGACTATCCAACACAAAAAAGATTTTTTCAATTCTGACCTGTAGCTAAAGATTTTTTCAAACAAACAAACTCTTCAGCTTTATAATATTAGTATAGATATAATATGTATTACTTGTGAGAAACATCGTGTTTTCATGCGATGGCCAAACAATCTATTTTTTTTTTTAATATAAAAGATTTTTAATTTTGATATGGTCACTATAAAATGTTTTTAGGTTAACTAATTACGTAATAACTTAAGACAGAAGGTCCCTTAACCTTAATAAAGAAAATTGACTTAATAAGTAGAAGGTTTTCAACCTTCTACAGTACTGTGTCCAATTGTCATGACTTTCTATGGTTACAAACATAAGTATTTTACAACAAAAGTGAACACCCTAATTTTCATATTCCGAATTCGAATATCATGATCAAAAGCATACAATACTTACCACCTTTTGTGGTGTATTGTTTTTATTCTGGGTGCATCGTCTTCACATACAAAGGTATAATTTCATGTATTCAAAAAAATTTAAAAGAGTAGGTAACGGTGGAGTTTCTTGCCCATTCTTCTCCACACGAAACTGTCTTTTGGAAGGGGCGACTAGAATCAATTCTATTTATTGTTCATTTTGACGTTCAAATGTGCCTTTCTTGTGCCTATTTGAAATAAATGATTTGACTTTGACTTTGCGAATAGTCAATCCTTTTCATTTACATATTTTTGTACCAATATGATTATATTTAAAAGTTAAATATTCATAATAATATGTACAGTAATAATATTCAATGTATATAATCAAAGAGCATCAAAAAATCGTCCACATCGCTGTCAACAGGAAAAGTTCCCAAAAGTCTGGCAGCATTGCCACGTTGGTTGGCAATGCTGATTCTTTACAATCCTTTTCATGCTTGAGTTGTTATAATTCCAAAATAATGATTTGATACGCAAGGGATAAAAACGATGGTGAATCATTTTGGTTGCACGTGGCAATTTTTACCTTGCAACGTGATTAATTCGCCCCTGTCTGCGAGAGATTGGCGTAAATAGATACCTGGTCCAGACACATACGGGGAGCCACCCACCATAAGGTGGCGATCGATAATCACTGCAATGTTCCTCCCCAGCGTCCACAAAATCTCGATTGAATCGTATTAAATTCGGGATGGTACATAGGGGAGGCTAATTGAATCGGTAGAGAGGACGGCAGCGTTTTGTTTACAAAAATCAATCTGCCTAGCCTTTTCCCAACTATGTTAGGGTCGGCTTCCAGTCTAACCGGATGCAGCTGAATACAAGAATTTTACGTGGACCGACTGCCTATCTGACCTCCACAACCCTGTAACTGGGTAATACGGTACCCCTTGGTAGGACTGGTTGTCAGATTTTCGGACTTCTGACGACCCGTAACCACTGTCAAAAGTGCATAAATGACAGGCGGGACCAACGGCTTACCGTGCTTTCCGAAGCACTGAGGAGTCCTGGTATGTACAGATGGTCACCCATCCACGGCCAACCCCGGCAAGCGTAGCTTAACCTGATGTACCGACCTGTGCGGCTGTTATTACTTAGCCACGAGCTCCTCTACACTGGTGATAAAAAAATTAAAGATAAAAGAGTTTGCGGTGGTCACATGGAAGACATTCAGCCTATTTATTGAAGAACTGAAACGAAATAAAAGCATAATTTCTTAATGAGTATACTCCTTCAGGCAAAACGGAAACGATTCTATAAATAGTTGGCCAACGTTGCCCACCTGAGAGATTCAACGAGATGGCGACGGCGGAATCGATCATTCCAGAAATCTACGCAATCGATGCGCCCACACGACTGGTGCGCTCTCTTTAGTTTTTCACTGAAAGTTGTTTGTTTTAGAGAAGGCAGATAATTGTCGCTAATATTAAATTCTGTATAAGATTTTTATTAAAATCTGACTGCCTCCTTGGTCTATGTCGCAAGCGATACTGCTGAGCATTATCGGGGGTTCGATTCCCATGACTTTCTATCTGGGATTTGTCAAGCAGCGCTGCCAAAACCTTAGGGAAATACAGTCGTGATGGTATCTTATTTTATAGTCCATCAAAAAAAGCAAAGATTTGACAAAACTCTAAAGAATCCTTATGATTTGCACACAAAAAAACAACGGGTTGCTCTACGGGAATGCCGGCAGAAGTGAAAACTTGAATATTAACGTTGTGCATTTTTGATATTTTGGAATGGTTGGGGAATAATTTTGCACGAATTGCTTAAATTATCAGTATAAAAGTACCTACTATCATTTATGTGGTAAAATACCTACAATATTCATTTATTGTGCTATCGTACACAAACATGACAATTTATATTACATTAAAAATGTAAAACTTCAGAACTATAAAAAAAAAATACATTAAAAAGTTTATCTCTCCCTCCGTCTTACGTTTTTTCGACCAGGTCACGTGTCCTGACGCGAATTTAAAATTTTTTTACCCATCACAAAATAAGTACACAACGACGCTAAAGAAGTTTTCCCTTCAAAAAGTGAGTAGGTAGAAGTCTTAAAAAAGTTTTATAAAAACCTATAATATTATATTAATAATTTTGAAAGGTCGAATGCTGCCAGTTATTTTCTAAGCAACCTGCGAGATACTTCATAAGGTTCTATCTATCTACAGCGCCTGCAACAGTCTAGACCAAAAACGATCAATAAAGTTGCATGTAGATAGTTGTTGACCTGTTTTTGCACAACATAAATCTTGTTACTACCAACAAACATCAAACACCAACACAGCCTCCCTCTCTGATGCAAAATCGTTCACATAGCTCCTATTTCAATAAACAACGTTATTACTTAATAAGTGGGTATAGAACTGTTCAATAGCGAGTTGCGCTTGCTTTGAGGGTTCTGTATGAATCCATGATATAAAACGCAGGCAAAATAATTATGGAGGGGCCCGTTAGGGCCGAGCCTGCCGGGTAAGCGGGATATAAAGGGCTACGTAAGGAACATGGATGGGTTTCAATCCGTAAGAGTCTGACACTCCCTTCCGATCCACCCAGAGCGGGAGAAGTCATTGGATGATTTCTCACCCTCAAAAAAAAAAACAAAGGCAAAATAATAATGTTTTTACAAAACAAACACTTTTATTTTGTAAAAATATTTATTGAATAACGACTCGGTTAAGCTTCAGCCTTATTTAAATCCAAATAAATCAAAGAATTCATAGTATTTTTTTACTTTAATTAAAACTGATTTATTTCAGTTGTTATTTATCGGAATTCATATTAGAGCTGTTAGTAAATTAAATTATCTGCAAAGTGCAAATTAAAATTCGAAGACACGTAAGTACTCAAACTCAAAGTCAGAGCATTTATTTCAAATAAAACAATTACGCAGGCACTTTTGACTTGTCAAGGGGTCGGTCAGTCAGAAAGATAAAGCTAGTTGCCCATTCCAAAGCAGTAGGTTCCTATGGAGAAGAACGGGCGAGAAACTCCAACTTGTTTATTTATTTATTTAGGTTAGCCAACAATTGTTTACACAATACATTAAAAATAATTTCATAATAGTGCATTTATAAGTGCAACAATTACTTAAAGGCTAACACAACATGCAACATTTATGGTTTTACATACTGTACAGAATAGTATTAGATAATAATATGTTTAGTTAGATTAATATAAATAAAACAATTGTAACGTAAAAATAATAATAACAAAAATTTCATTCTTATAAATTAGAGAAACAAGTTGATAACAATTAGATTGTTGTAACTTGTTGACCTTGACTTTGATTCACCAACCCGCACTGCGGCCGCGTGGTGGATTATGGCCCACTCCCTCTCGAAGAGAGCAGGCCTGTGTACCAGCAGTGTGAGCATTATCAAGTTAAACTTAACCTAGGTGCTGACCCTGAACCCTTTTATTCCTTGAATGTTTTTAAGGAATCAGACAAGCGTTTTTAACATTTAATATTTCCTTAGGGAATACTAAACGGTGGCAGTCAGATTAAATAGGGTGGTATTGGTATTCATATAGGTAATATTATAAATACCTGTCTACCCCCCTCGTCGACTGCTAGCCACCCTTGTCGATCCTGCTTACGACTTCGTAGTGTGTGTGTACAACCCTCACTTCAAAACTAACAAAACAACCATAGAGTTACTTACGTATAGACAGACTTTTAAGCCAATGACCGTTGGTCTCAAATCTAAATCGTCAGAATAAGGCAATTTGAACTTTATATGTTCCATGCTGAAGATAAACATTTGCAGATGAAAGATAAGTATATAATTATTCAGTTTGTTATGTCTCTTTCTACGTTAGCTATCGGTGTGTGGGCTGTCTGTGTGTAAGCTATGGTCCGTGTCCGTGTGCAAGCCTCCTGGCTGAGGTTCGCTAGCCGACAGTTATTCTAGCTTTGAGCGTCGGGAAAGCTAGACGCTTCAGCTTTCAGTTTCGCGTGGGCGTTCGCGTATTTTCTCCCATATCTTTTAATATTTTTTATAACGCTATACATCTTTCTGTGCCTAAAGAATAAAATATTGGTGTTCGCGTTAAAACTAAATTTCATGTTTTTTTTTAAGTTATTGCTGTGGTTCGCTAACTTGAAGACTGAGGTTCAGGTAAGTGGTCATTATTTATTAATTTAATTACTTAGGCTATTATCATTACTATTATATCTACTACTTTATTGTTATATTATATAAAAGCCATGATTAAGTATGCTACGCAACGAGTTATGATCTATTTATTATTTGACGGCAACGTTAACCACCTTAATAATTTAACTTTTAAATAAATAAGTTAATTCAGTAAAAACATTCGAACTAGTATTAAACAAAGTGCGTATCACCGTATCACATGTTCAACATTCGCCAGCGATATGTACTAAGCTAAAAAAGTGAAATACATATAACCATTATCAAACTCCTATAAAGTTGCTTGATATGTGTTTCTATGGTCCCGCCGTGAACTGTGGCGCCGCTTTGCGAGAGATTACTAGAGCATGTTAAGTCACCGCAGCATCATCAGTCGACGCGACACCATGTTCAAACTTTTACTGACATTTTTTTGGATATAAATATCCAAAAATAAAACTATAGATCTATAGTTCTAAATATCCAAAAAAAAGTTAGTGAAAGTTATTCCCAGCATTCTTCTTCTTCATGGTCCATCAGTTCCTATAACCTGCAGAAGACAAGACACATTCCCTGCGTTTAACTGGAGGACACCGCAACCAGTCTTCGCCGTCTTATGACCAAGAAATGATGATGTGGAAACTAAAGGAATAATTTGAAAACCAAATCTACCATTGGTAGTGCAGAAAAAGAAATTGAGATCAAACCAAAGAGAACAAAATAAATACTGACACTCCAACTATAAGATCTAACAAAATTATCGTCCAATCCTAAAAAAGGGAAACACTAACGGGGCAAATACGGCATACTGAGAGTTGCTGGAACTGGCCACAAAACAAAAGCAATTATTTTTCGGAATACGAAAATGGAACTCTCTGGGAACATGTTACTTTTTAATGTGTGAATCTGTTTTTTTTTATTGTGGTAAAAATTTGAGTGTCGCTAGAACATTTTATGTAAAGCACGTCCCGTGACCGCATGTTTTTGCGGTAGCGAGGCTAGAAGATTAGTGTAGTTAAGAGAACCAGGGGGCCTAGACAAGTGTCAATCGCTCCGTGTTGGTTCGATTTCGAAAATTGTTGATCGACCAAATCGTTATCTCAGCGATTCGGATCGTCAAGAACGCCACTTGTAAACGCATTAGTATGGGAATATTGCTCGAGTATCGTTACACAATTTGACATTGTCTAGCACTTAGCGATTGATCACGTGTCATTTCGAAAGCTTATGCCAATTCCTTCCATTTCAGATTTATTTAATTTCGTTATCGTTAGTGATGTGACTTTGTCTAGGCCCTCCGACTTATAACAGTACACTTCAGTAGCGTAATCCTGTCTCTATATGCTTAATAAAAATCTGTAAAAGTTCCCTATTACCATGTATTGCATTGCACACCACACTTATTTTGTACCTGTTACACTGGGTTTCAAAACGCGTACCATGATTATTCCTTGTAGTTTTCAGACACGACGACAGCTAGAACCTCCAGGACTAACGTCACCGTCCCTATGGCCCAACCTTGAACTGTGGTGCCGCTGTGCGACGGACTACCGAAGCACGTCAAGTCACCGCGGCCGGCATCATGAGTCGACGCGGCACCGTGTTCAAACTTTTACTGATGTTTTTTTGGGTATCTATAGCAATAAATGTCCAAAAAAAAGTTAGTGAAAGTTATTCCCTGCATTCTTCTTCTTCATGGCAATCCAAATGGACTCGGCCCAGAATTCGGCTACGTGTTTGGCGCACTCACCAGCGTCCATCAGTTCCTGTAACGTGCAGACGACAAGACACACATTCCATGCATTGTCACACCACCTGCATTTTTTATTTCATTCGAAGTTATTAATAATAATAATAATAATTTATTGACAGACCTTGTAGTCCATTAATTATTACTGTTATTTCTTGTACTTCTCAGACACAACAATGACCACAGCCTCCAGGATTTATTCCAGTACACCTCAGCAGCGTAGATCCGAGCTATGTCTCACCACGCCGTACATTCCGCCGCGGCAGTCCAGTCAATAAGGAAATTCTTTGTATGGAGAAATTACATTAATTCCTCTGTCGCTGAAACTTTGCAGTGTGATAAAGTAATGTTTATAGATAACGGTTGACCAGTTATCCAACATTTTTTTTATTTAGAAGTTAGGTATTTACACCTAAACATGAAAATCATTTCTAGATCTGGGGGAAAAATTGCTCCGTCCAAAATTCCTTCGGTATATGCCAGTATATACTGATATGTATAGGTATGTATCGGTATCCAACATTTTTTTTATTTGGGAGGGCCAGGAAGTTAAAAATACCTATTTAGGTCCATAACTTGTTCGAAAAAATTCCTCCGTCAAATTTTCTTTTTTTGTATGTTTTAATATCGTCAAATGTATCGCACTGCACGAAGATCCAATAGATTTTGCATTTGTAACATAGCATTACGGTTTTCTGCCAATAACTCAGTGAAAAAATTCCTCCGTCTTTTTTTATTAATTTATCTGTCATAGTATACGTAAATGAAACAGTTTTTTTAAAGATCCAATAAAATTTCGGCAATACACACGACTTTTAGAGTATCAACTATTATTTTAAGATGAATGGACTACGAGCGGGCGGCGGGGGCAGTGCGGGGCGCGGGAGGAAGGGCGCCGGCCGCCGCGTTGCATACATACTCACTTTTCTGTTTTTTATAGAATCGAATGATATTTCGACTCGGACATGCACCTTGTAATACATTAATTAACTTATCATATGGGTAATTAAGTACCTAGCACTTTTGAACGTCAAAATTAAGTAACAAACAGGCACTTAACTTATCATTGGTTTTGTTTCATTATATAGGAACTATAACAATTATTGTAAATAAATACTTGCTACGGTCACAAATCATGTTTTAAAACGTGTTACTGACCGGGACCGGCAAATTGCAAAAAAACGTAAGAAAAATTTAATTTCGCGGGCTACCCTGAATAATTATTCAAATCACTCATTGATGAGAGTATAGGTATATTGGGTGCAGAGGTCAAGCTACCCCAATCTGTCAAATTGGGAAAATTTGACAGATTGGGATAGCTTGATGTCAAATTTTCTCAATTAAAAATGAACCTTATGTCTTTGCAATAAAGTTGAAATACTATCAAAGAAATTTGACAGATTGTGGTAACTTGATGTGCTGGCCTCTGTACAATATGTTTAGCATAGCATATTATGTATAACAAGAGATATTTGAATTAAAAACACTGATACAATTTTTTTTCTCAACGTTTATTAATTATTTGGTATCAATCAACTCTCATTCGTGAGTAACAAACAATAAACTAACCATTCGTTCTTATTAAACTTACTTTTATTGAACTATCTTCATAAAGTTTTATTAACCAAGAAACAAAAATATATACTTCTAATCTCCACCAAGTCGAGCTTGACAAACAAAGGCACAGCACAACAAAATATTAAAAAATAGTAGAGTTGAGCCCGTTAAGCAATTGTAACTTTGTAATCCTTTTGAAATAGATTCTACAGTTTTTCGTCAGATAAAATACCTAACTTGATAAATTGATAGATAGGTGCCATATAGTGGATTTAGTTACTTACACTAAATTGTGCAGTTATAAAAAAAATATTTATTTAAACGAGAGTAATCACTAAATATGCGAAGTCATGTGACATCCACCAAAATGAAAAAAGAAACATATTGTACAGACGCCAGTACATACATGTATCAACTACCCCAATCTGTAAAATTTTCCCAATTTGACAGATTGGAGTAGCTTGACCTCTGCACCCAATATACCTATACTCTCATCAATGAGTGATTTGTATAATTATTCAGGGTAGCCCGCGAAATTAAATTTTTCTTACGTTTTTTTGCAATTTGCCGGTCCCGGTCAGTGACACGTTTTAAAATATGATTTGCGACCGTAGCAAGTATTTATTTACAAAATTGTAACAATATAAATCATTAATACAACCCTAAGTAAGTTCATAATATCATCCTATGGCATCAATATTACAGAAATATTCGTTCCATAGGGTTATTTTATGAACTTAGTGAGATATGTATGTATATTGCTAAATCAAAGGATACTAATTAGGATAATAATACAAAATATTTGTTATTGTCACGAATCATATTTTGATCAACATAAAACCTGGCATTGACCTGCAATTTGCAAAAAAAGTAAGAAAATTTGAATTTCGCGGGCTACATGGCGTTTCCTTCTTTCCTTCCTTATTATAAATGTTATTTATGGAAAAATGGTTAATGTAACATAAGTAGCTTATTTTTAATAATAATACATAATATCCATGGAAATTTCACAAAACGATAATACATAATATCCATGAAATTTTTCTTTCCAAATATGTGTGAAAAATAATATTCATAGAATTTCTTCAGCACTAATGTGCTAAGCATTGGGGTAGATTATCTATATCTGAAAAAGGGGAACAATACCAATATGGGGGGCGGATAGGAAGTAAGTACCTATCGAAGAAAACTTGGCGAAAAAAATGGTACAGTAGGCTGATAATGTTTACAATACAGCAAAGAAGTAACATTATTTATAACCGACTTAAAAAACGGAGGAGGTTCTCAATTCGCTGTATGTTTTTTTTTATGTTTAGTTCGTGGCAAAAACTGAAATAAAAATTATTTTTGCTTTGAAAGGTTTTTTAGGTAGTCGATTTTTTATATTTCTATACACTTGTTGTACGAGTATCGAGAAATAATAATAATATCCTTGGACATTTCGTATTTTTTCGTATATTTCATTTTTTCGTAAATACATACATATTATAGATAGAAAAACACCCAGACCTGTAACAAATACTTGCAGGGCGTACAAATATTTGTTCCGTGTGGGAATCGAACCCGCGATATACTGCGCAGCAGTCAATCGCTCAACCACTGCTAATAATTGTTATAGTTCCTATATAATGAAACAAAACCAATGATTAGTTAAGTGCCTGTTTGTTACTTAATTTTGACGTTCAAGTGCCTTTGAATAAATAAAACTAAATATTAATTGACAAAGACTGTTTGACGTTAAACAGTTTTTAAAGAATCCCGAATAAGAAATAAGTTAGTTATTACTCGTATATTCGGATTAGGCCATCTATGCCCACTTGAAAAATTCACCATGTATACAAATAATGAAGTTCAAAGGAAAACTATCACAACTAAGCAAGCTTTACAAGTTGTCTAGTAATAGTCAAATAACATTGTACCTTTATGGACAATTGGTAATTTCTTACAAATTGTAATGAAGAGCATGTTTTTCAACTATTATGTTAAGCTTGTTGGTTGTGCGTGGTCCGACACTATCAATGGTATGGTTACTTCACAATTCATGAAAAATATACGATACGATCAATCGCATATCTGAATCGCCCCAAGAGATATTCAAACTCATTGCTTCCGGTACGGACGTGCTAGGTACTTAATTACCCATATGATAAGTTAATTAATGTATTACAAGGTGCATGTCCGAAGTCGAAATATCATTCGATTCTATAAAAAACAGAAAAGTGAGTATGTATGCAACGCGGCGGCCGGCGCCCTTCCTCCCGCGCCCCGCACTGCCCCCGCCGCCCGCTCGTAGTCCATTCATCTTAAAATAATAGTTGATACTCTAAAAGTCGTGTGTATTGCCGAAATTTTATTGGATCTTTAAAAAAACTGTTTCATTTACGTATACTATGACAGATAAATTAATAAAAAAAGACGGAGGAATTTTTTTCACTGAGTTATTGGCAGAAAACCGTAATGCTATGTTACAAATGCAAAATCTATTGGATCTTCGTGCAGTGCGATACATTTGACGATATTAAAACATACAAAAAAAGAAAATTTGACGGAGGAATTTTTTCGAACAAGTTATGGACCTAAATAGGTATTTTTAACTTCCTGGCCCTCCCAAATAAAAAAAATGTTGGATACCGATACATACCTATACATATCAGTATATACTGGCATATACCGAAGGAATTTTGGACGGAGCAATTTTTCCCCCAGATCTAGAAATGATTTTCATGTTTAGGTGTAAATACCTAACTTCTAAATAAAAAAAATGTTGGATAACTGGTCAACCGTTATCTATAAACATTACTTTATCACACTGCAAAGTTTCAGCGACAGAGGAATTATCACCTTATCCAACCCCCTTGTTGATTGGACTAACATGGTACCGTGATGAAATGTGATAGCGCTGTGACCCATGTTTCAACTTTTTTGATATCTTTAAATAATTACCCGAAAAAGTCTGTAAAAGTGCCCTATAACCATTCATTAACGCACGTTTTTTAACTAATTTCATAGTTATTAAATCTATTTTTTAGGTATTCAATTCTTGTACTTGTCAGATACAACCACAATCAGGGCCTCCAGGGCTTAGAATAGAATATTCAGTTATTTACTAGGAATATAGGTATTTATTTACAATAAGGTGGTTACAATCGTGTTAGAGAATCCTTGTATATTCTACCATTTTTGCATGCAAACATTGATGCAGTTCATGATTAATCATACAGACTTTGACACACAACTAAAATTTATCATCTAGAAAATCCGTTACGGAGTAGAAGCATTTCTTCAAAAAAGTTACTTCTAGAAGTTCAGTTAGATAATTTCTTTTTGAACGTTGTTACGGGTTCCTCTTTTACGTACGAATGTGGTTAAATAGGTATAGCCGGTGCCATTCCAAAAACACTTTTCCTTAACAAACTTAGCCATCTGTGCGTAACTAATTTTGGTATTAAGATCGCCAAGTTACATATCGGTATGTGCTTTCCGATAAAGTGCTGCTGTTTACATGTAACAAAAAGAGTAAGTACATGTGAGCACCGTATAGGTATTTATAACAGTTCAGTTCTTATTACAGTTCACCTCAGCAGTGAAGACCTGGCACCAAACTGCAATGTCTCACCGCGGCGCCGTAGGACAGTGAGGGACGAAAGGTCAGAACCCGTCATACCACACTGCCCTAGAGTGCCGCGAGGACCACAACACGTTTCGTCACCAGGAGTTTTCGTAACGGGCGCGCGGTGCGAAGAGGAGGCTTAGACGAGAGTCATCGAGAAAATCGGAGATGGATCCAAACTTCATTAGTTAAAGTAGAAATTATAACAGTAAATGGACCATGTCTAATTTAAATATTTAATAGCTAGCAAGACCAACGTCGTCGTGGGACCGTCTTGATTTTTGTTGCCAGTGTTTCCACAGTTTTATTAATTTTCGATATTTTCGAGTTTTATAGTGAGTACGACATTCACGATGAAAATTTTAAATGACGGAAATTAATGGTGCAGTCCCCATACCCAGTCCCTTAATTGTTCCGTACTATTTTATTCCCTAGTTTAGTGTACAGTTCCCTCATTCGAAGAAGCCGAAAGATTATGGAAAAGTTACTTAAGTTATTTCTATCAAACTGTAAAAAACGAGAAGGTTCTCAATTCGACCTGAATAGTTTATATTCATTACTCATTTCCTCAATAATCATCATCATCTGCCTAGCCTTTTTCCCAACTATGTTGGAGTCGGCTTCCAGTCTAACCGGATGCAGCTGAATACCAGTATTTTACATGGAGCGAAGCCAATCTGACCTCCACAACCCAGTAACTGGTCTGCGCAATACGATGCCCCTTCGTAAGACTGGCTGTCACATTTTCGGGCTTCTGAGGACACGTAACGACTGTCAAAGATGCACAAATGACAGTCGGGTCCAACAACGGCTTAACGTGCTTTCCGAGGCACAGAGGCATCTCCTTATGTTAAGATGGTCACCCATCCACGGCCAACCCCGGCAAGCGTAGCTTAACATGATAGATCGACCTGTGCGGCTGTTAGTACTTCATGTACAGCCTCAGCTCATCATTTATTTTATTTATTTTCTCAATAAACCTTTAAACTATTATTACCACTTTGGTAGTAAATAAGCTTTGATAGCAACATTTTGTGATAAGAACGTTATTGTTTTTCTGATAAATCAGTGACAGTGACATTGCGAGCCGGCTTGTTTTTTGTCAGTGTCATTTTTCCTCTCGATCAAAGACTACAATATGTATAGGGACACTCTCGATGAATGAATCGCTTTGCAATTTATTTGTGTTTATAAAGTCAATAGTGATAATTTTATTTAACCGCTCGATTGCTTGCGCGAAAAAAAATGGGTACCTTACTTTGCCGGTTACTTTGGACCGCTTACTGCGCGTTCTGCCCGCTGTTACTAAAACTTAATTTATGACTTCCTCGAGTGGAGTACTTCAAATATTTTTAAAGTTATGAGTAGTCCATGAGATAAGAAATAATGTGTGATCGCTTTATTTTAAAAATATGATTACATTAATATTTTACAAGTGTATAAATTAAGAGTACCACCCATTTTAGCGACTTTTGTAAAACATAGGGGTTTTAAAAAAAATAAGATCAATAAGTAAATTGTTATTTATTTTATTCTTAAACTAGGTTTATCACTGTACATATTTAACAGTATTTGAAAACAATTTACATATAAGAATGTATTAAAAATATTATGTAAAACCAGGTGCAGAATTCGCGGCTGCGTAAAAGATCGTAACTTTTTTTAGGTATGATTTAGGCCACTTTACATTAAAACTAAAGTACATAGAACAAAAATATTACCACTTCTATAGAGGTCATTTTCTTCACTCTTAGATGAATATAATAGTTTAAATGGGTTTTTCTTAAATGTTTGTCAAATTTATAAATTAAAATAAGCGGCACATATTTTTGCCAATTTGCATTGCCTACCTAAATCTTTAAATTTGTAAATATAGACCACCAAGCAATCATATTTACTCATACAATAAATAGGCCAAATCCTGACGTTTCGAAAGCGTCATAAATCTCAAAAATAAAGTATTATTAACATTAATAAAAAATTAAATAAAAACGGCTACATACGTAACCTGGCTGGGACTTGAGATCAAGCACTTGACGCCCGAACGGCAAAGATGGCGGCCATTCTTAGCTAGGGTTGTCAACTACTACGACTTACAGCTTAAATTAAGAGAACAACATTGTGTTAATATATCAATGTTTTTTTCTTAAAATCAAATTTTATTTATGTTATTTATTTTTGCATACATTTTAAATAGTTTTTAACCGACTTCGAAAAATTAAGGTTATGAATTTTAAGAAAAAATAAAATTGTCATGATTAGTAAAATTTTAAGATGTTGCGTTTAATCTGTTACACGTTGTATGTAAGAGTTGTGTTGTAATATGTGTGTAGGATGTGTGGTAGGTTAATAAAAAAACATAAAAACATAATTAAAATATAAAAAAAAAAAAAAAAATTATGAAAACATAATTAAAAAATAAAAAACCTAATTAACTTAGATTTGAACAAATGACTCGTCACCTTTCACCAATAAATAAAATAAAAATAAACCAACAAAAAACACCGACCGCCAACCCTAAGCCAAAACACATATTGCTTCGCGCAACCAAAGCGGCAATATCAAATTGAGTAGGTAAAAACTTACCGGGCGGTTTAATTTTCGCAATCTGTTACAATCTGAAGAACAATTTACACAACTTAATACCTTAAATTGAATAAATATAGTAAAACATCATTATTAATATTGTATGTTTAAGAAAAACATCGTATTTACGATGATATAGCAGTACAAAATTAAGTTCAGGACTACGACACTGCGAGTATGTTTTTAAATGACGATTTTTTAAATGTTGTCTTACAATGTACCTAAAAATATTACTTTAATATAAAAACACACACGTTACAGATTAATTTAGTATATAAATATCAGCAGAAATCAGTAAAATAATAAACTTACGACATATTTTATCACCTCCTTGAAAACACTATGGGGTCACTTCACTCACGTAAACACAACTGACGATATTTCGTTATTTTTCTACCGAGATGTTGGTAGTATGGGCACACGTCTATGAGAAATATATCTGTCTTTGGTTTAAATACATACTACTACGACTCTATGCGTTTGGTATAGAAACTAAATTAGATTAAAAAGACTTCGTCGCCTTGCAACCACGGTTGCACGAAGCAAAACTGACAACTTTTTCTTTGCAACTGTGGTTGCGAGAAGCGATCGAGCGGTTAATTAATCTGAGAAAGTTAGTGCAAAATAAACACAATGAGTGATCCCGACAAGATAAATACTCTGAACCGCAACACAAGAATACCTGCGGTATGTTTTTGATTTAATTTTTAAACCTTTTCCTCGTAATTTTTATGAAGATTTAGATTCAAAAATAAATTTGTATTAACCTGACTATAATAATTTAGTTGTTTTTAATAAACCCATTAGTCAAACCAGTTAATTTATAAAAATTGTTTCAGTCTAGCAGGTATTTCAGTTGAAACTATTAAAAAAATATTTATAGTCTAAAAAACTGTACTTATCGTTAGTTCCGAAAATAAATTCTTAACGGAACTTTTGTTGGAATTTATTTACAACTTAATTTTCTCCATTACAATAATAATTTAGGTTTTATTCAGATGGTGTGTCCTACCTACACATCTCTTATAATTGAAACTGTAGTTAGGTACACAAGGAAACTGTATAAATTAAGTACTTAGGTACCTTTTTGATAAATCTAATAATTTAGTTTTAACCTGAATATGTATGGATACCCAGTTGCTAAAGGAAAACCAATGATTTCATAAGCTCAATCAATCTGCCTGGCCGGTCAGTGGGTAGCCTTAGGGGGCCTTTTAATTACTATGTTGGGGTCCGCTTCCAGTCTACCAAGATGCAGCTGAATACCAGTATTTTACATGGAGCGAAGCCAATCTGACCTCCACAACCCAGTAACTGGTCTGCGCAATACGATGCCCCTTCGTAAGACTGGCTGTCACATTTTCGGGCTTCTGAGGACACGTAACGACTGTCAAAGATGCACAAATGACAGTCGGGTCCAACAACGGCTTAACGTGCTTTCCGAGGCACAGAGGCATCTCCTTATGTTAAGATGGTCACCCATCCACGGCCAACCCCGGCAAGCGTAGCTTAACATGATAGATCGACCTGTGCGGCTGTTAGTACTTCATGTACAGCCTCAGCTCATCATTTATTTTATTTATTTTCTCAATAAACCTTTAAACTATTATTACCACTTTGGTAGTAAATAAGCTTTGATAGCAACATTTTGTGATAAGAACGTTATTGTTTTTCTGATAAATCAGTGACAGTGACATTGCGAGCCGGCTTGTTTTTTGTCAGTGTCATTTTTCCTCTCGATCAAAGACTACAATATGTATAGGGACACTCTCGATGAATGAATCGCTTTGCAATTTATTTGTGTTTATAAAGTCAATAGTGATAATTTTATTTAATTAATCTGAGAAAGTTAGTGCAAAATAAACACAATGAGTGATCCCGACAAGATAAATACTCTGAACCGCAACACAAGAATACCTGCGGTATGTTTTTGATTTAATTTTTAAACCTTTTCCTCGTAATTTTTATGAAGATTTAGATTCAAAAATAAATTTGTATTAACCTGACTATAATAATTTAGTTGTTTTTAATAAACCCATTAGTCAAACCAGTTAATTTATAAAAATTGTTTCAGTCTAGCAGGTATTTCAGTTGAAACTATTAAAAAAATATTTATAGTCTAAAAAACTGTACTTATCGTTAGTTCCGAAAATAAATTCTTAACGGAACTTTTGTTGGAATTTATTTACAACTTAATTTTCTCCATTACAATAATAATTTAGGTTTTATTCAGATGGTGTGTCCTACCTACACATCTCTTATAATTGAAACTGTAGTTAGGTACACAAGGAAACTGTATAAATTAAGTACTTAGGTACCTTTTTGATAAATCTAATAATTTAGTTTTAACCTGAATATGTATGGATACCCAGTTGCTAAAGGAAAACCAATGATTTCATAAGCTCAATCAATCTGCCTGGCCGGTCAGTGGGTAGCCTTAGGGGGCCTTTTAATTACTATGTTGGGGTCCGCTTCCAGTCTACCAAGATGCAGCTGAATACCAGTATTTTACATGGAGCGAAGCCAATCTGACCTCCACAACCCAGTAACTGGTCTGCGCAATACGATGCCCCTTCGTAAGACTGGCTGTCACATTTTCGGGCTTCTGAGGACACGTAACGACTGTCAAAGATGCACAAATGACAGTCGGGTCCAACAACGGCTTAACGTGCTTTCCGAGGCACAGAGGCATCTCCTTATGTTAAGATGGTCACCCATCCACGGCCAACCCCGGCAAGCGTAGCTTAACATGATAGATCGACCTGTGCGGCTGTTAGTACTTCATGTACAGCCTCAGCTCATCATTTATTTTATTTATTTTCTCAATAAACCTTTAAACTATTATTACCACTTTGGTAGTAAATAAGCTTTGATAGCAACATTTTGTGATAAGAACGTTATTGTTTTTCTGATAAATCAGTGACAGTGACATTGCGAGCCGGCTTGTTTTTTGTCAGTGTCATTTTTCCTCTCGATCAAAGACTACAATATGTATAGGGACACTCTCGATGAATGAATCGCTTTGCAATTTATTTGTGTTTAAAAAGTCAATAGTGATAATTTTATTTAATTAATCTGAGAAAGTTAGTGCAAAATAAACACAATGAGTGATCCCGACAAGATAAATACTCTGAACCGCAACACAAGAATACCTGCGGTATGTTTTTGATTTAATTTTTAAACCTTTTCCTCGTAATTTTTATGAAGATTTAGATTCAAAAATAAATTTGTATTAACCTGACTATAATAATTTAGTTGTTTTTAATAAACCCATTAGTCAAACCAGTTAATTTATAAAAATTGTTTCAGTCTAGCAGGTATTTCAGTTGAAACTATTAAAAAAATATTTATAGTCTAAAAAACTGTACTTATCGTTAGTTCCGAAAATAAATTCTTAACGGAACTTTTGTTGGAATTTATTTACAACTTAATTTTCTCCATTACAATAATAATTTAGGTTTTATTCAGATGGTGTGTCCTACCTACACATCTCTTATAATTGAAACTGTAGTTAGGTACACAAGGAAACTGTATAAATTAAGTACTTAGGTACCTTTTTGATAAATCTAATAATTTAGTTTTAACCTGAATATGTATGGATACCCAGTTGCTAAAGGAAAACCAATGATTTCATAAGCTCAATCAATCTGCCTGGCCGGTCAGTGGGTAGCCTTAGGGGGCCTTTTAATTACTATGTTGGGGTCCGCTTCCAGTCTACCAAGATGCAGCTGAATACTTGTATTTTAAATGGAGCGACTGCCTATCAGACATCCACAACTTAGTAACTGCATAATACAATACCCCTTGGTAAGGCTGGATGTCAGACTTTCAGGCTTCTGACGACCCGTAACCACTGTCAAAGATCCAGGAATGGCAGCCAAGACCAATAGCTAAATGTGCTTTCTGAGGCACAGGAGGAGTCTCGGTATGTCAAGATGGTCACCCATCCATGGAACAAACCTGGCAAGTGTAGCTTTATCTGATGGATCAACTTGTGTGGCTGTTAATAATTAACCAATAGCATAACATTATAACACAGCATAATATCAAACCTTATTTCTCAACGAGTTAGGCAGAGATGTACCTATAGCAGGTTAATAATATAGCTCCATGTCTTCCAAATATGAAGCAATATTATAATAATACTGCTGGCCCCCTGGTCACTAGTGAGAAATACATCAGAAATATGTAGTAAGGGAAAGTAAATAAATGTAGTAATATGTACTATGTAATAAATAGCATGCTCATTTATCTCGCTTGTAATATTTATAGTGGTGCGTAATCACCAATGCTACACAACATTTTGCTGACAAAACTCAAACTCAAAGTATTTATTTCAAATAATATACCAATTACAGGCACTTTTGATTAGTCAAGGGCTCGGTCAGTCAGAAAGATGAAGCTAGTTGCCCATTCCAAAGTAGTAGGTACCTATAGAGAAGAACAGGCAAGAAACTCCATGGCCACTCTTTTAAACAAAATATGGTTACAAAATATTGCTTACATTATTCATATTATTATTATACATGTGAGAATGATGCAGAAAGTTAAAAGCATCCGATCTAAAATACGTTAAACTAGTTCAAAAATTAAATTAAAACAAGCCATAGCCGCTAAGAGATAACCAGCCCCTACTGACTAGAAAGAACCAGGTGCTTTCTATGAAAATTTTCTAAAGTAAAAATAAATAAAACCACTTGCTAATTAAGATATTTTTAAACATGTACACAATTAATACCATTTGTACAACAGTTTCCATGAAAAAACAGTAGCTTTTATCGTTCCTGAGTACATGTTTTGAGTGGCTTCGATGTAGAGCATACTCTCTAGGCATAGCATGACACAGTTATGTTTGAAAAAAAAAAAACAGTAAAAGTATCCATCTAATAACGTCTCTAATAAATTTTTCGTTACTTGTAGTCTTCATTGTTAGAAAAGATACCGTTTAATCTCAGGTATTAATTGCCAATAAATTTGCATGTTTTTAGGCGCCCTAATCAGTCAATAAACATATGTTATTGCAGTTATAAACTGTATATCAGTTCTACAGTCAAACTTATCATTTTATTGCATTGATAAAATAGTGTGAATGTTTCCTTATTAATCAAGTTCAGGCAAAGTCAAGCACCTAATGTTAAACCTGACCTTATTGGTGTTGTTCTTCAGATAGGTCAGGTGCGTAGTACTGTAGAGCCTAGGTTGAAACCTTATGTGGAATCTAGGGCTTTGTCGGTTACCCAGCGCAGGGCACGCCACGATAGTGGCGGTTAGGCCCCTCTTTGAGGAGTGGCTAGAGAGGCGTCACCTACCGACTGACGCAGGTCCTCACCGGACATGGATGTTTCGGGAGGTTCCTGCACATCATCAGGCGGGAGGAAACGCCCGGGTGTCACCACTGCAAGGATCGTCCAGAGGACACGATAGAGCACACGGTGCAAACCTGCCCCGCTTGGGCGGAGCACCGCCGTGTCCTCGTAGAGGCGATCGGCGGCGGCGACCTCTAGCGCCCGGCCCTGGTGCAACCCATGGTCCGGGGCGAGAGGGAGTGGGAAGCAGTCTCCTCCTTCTGCGAAAAAGTCATGCTCGCAAAGGAGGTGGCGGGATGGGATAGAGAAAGGTCCACCCGTCCCAGCCGCCGCGGGAGACGCCCCGGGCGTCGGGAGCCACGTGACGACTCCCGGCCACCGTAGGCGCGGGCTGCGGACGATGGGTAATGGGTGACTCACCGTCCGATCAGCACCAGACCCGTGCCGGACGGCGCGTATATGTTCCACGCGCGCCTCAAAGAGATGTCAGCATATGAAGGGGCCAAGCCTGCCGGGTAAGCGGGATTGTCCGAAAGGGTTACCGCTACCCCGGAACATAAAGGGCTAAGGAAGGAACATGGATGGGTTTTAGTCAGTAAGAGTCTGACACTCCCTTCCGCTCCACCCAGAGCGGGAGAAGTCATTGGATGATTTCCTAGCCTTAAAAAAAAAGGGTTGGTCGATCGTTAGAAAATGACTGACAGCATTCAACCTTTCTTTAGAGAAATGAATAAAGGTCTGTCAGAAGCCCTACAGAAGCTGCGTAGCTGGTTAAAAGAGATCGGTACGATTGGTTTGGGTCCACAGACTGACTTGCTGACCGCTCGCCTAGCTATTTTAGTTCGTCAGCTGCATCAGTTCCTTTATAGTGATCCGCTGTGTTGACATTGTGTCACATGGTAACAATCTAAAAAAAATATGTTTTAATACAATCAAATATAAATTTGATACAACATGACTATTAAGTCGTATTTCATTGATAAAGTTGTTATCTAGATATCCCAATCTCAGACCTGCTGACTGTGATACGGACTAACTATTTTATTAGATCAGATAACTAAACAGTTAATGGTTTTTGAAAATCAACCTAGATTTTGTTAACTATTCAACTTAGACAAAGGATTGATCGAGGTGGCTCAAGAGAAAGATGTCTGAAAAAAATAATCTTCTGCAACATCATTTCATAGTTAAGGGGGAAGCGCCAGGTTTGCCCGCAAAATTAAATTTTTCATACAACCAGTTTGCACTTTACAGGACAGTCTCAGGTTGTACCTACTAATATTACAATTGTGAAATGGAATATGTTTAGATGTTTGTTAGGTAATCAATCACCCGTAAACCGTTGAACAGATTTGGATGAAAATTGGAACACACAGAATCCTGGATACTGTAGGACATACGATACTTTTTATCCCGGTAAAACGTTCCCGTGGGATAATTTCCGACATAAACGCGGGCGAAGCAGCTGGCAGAAGCTTTAGCGAATACATATTAACAGAATTATTGATATGATGAATGATAATAATTATGAGAATCATCAATACAACTCTGGAAATTACAGTTGTTTTCATTTCTTTAGGCCCTCTCACATACCTATTAAATTCATCAGAAGCTAGCAATTTCGTTAATCATAAAATATCCTGAACACTTCCGCGATAGAAATCCGCAATAAATGTGTTTCATTTATGATAACCGATGTTTGTCACTCGTTCTAAGGAAAAATAGATTTGCGTGACGCATGGATTTAATCAAATCAATAAATTGTAAATTAATTATTAGTGCCTATTAAATTGTCACTTCCCAATCTGGGATTAGGTAGAAGAAAAACGAATATTGGTTATATATAACTTCTTCTTCGTGTGGTTTCCTCACGATGTTCCATCACCGATTTACAAGAATGTGATAATTATAGAATATGCACTCAGAAAAATCAGAGGTGCGCGCCTTGGGTTCGAACTCGAGACCTATGACTTAGGCAGTCTTACGGTCACACCATAGGCTATCACTGTTATACAGCTTAACTTAGCTCTGTACAATCATTAAAAATCGTTGGGAAGGAGAGGTTACACGACGTTCTAATGCTTTTATTAGGTTAATTTCGTGCACTGCACGTTGACAATTAATTTTGGAACTTATTTCTTTGTAAATAAACGTATTTTTCGTTTAGCTTGATAGTTAATATCTGAGTCTATGATTAAATTGAGCCATAGGATTAAAGAATACACATAAATAACAATTTTAGGGTACTACCATTTTTTTCAAGGAATTTTGGTAACTAGATACCTAAGGGCTATGGTCTTTGACCAGACAAGGTCGAGAATTCAAGATCATAAAGGTTGCTCCAAAGAGGTGGAACTGACTTAGAAAACAAATTTCGCATCACAATGCCAGAAAAAAAGAACAAAAATCAAGTGAGTCATGTGTCATTTCGAATCAAATTAAGTACTCAATGAATCGCGCGACATTGGTCCTCCTACATCTCCAGACAGAAGGTGTAAATAGGGGTTAGAAGTTGAATCAACCCTATGAACGCCCCCGACATTGAACGGAGAAAACATTCAGGGTGGCAACTAGCTTCATCTCTCTGACTGACCGACACCTTGACAATTCAAAATTGCCTGTAATTGGTTTATTTGAAATAAATACTTTGAGTTTGAGTTTGGTCACAGTCGCGAAAAGGGGACCTCGTGGGATCATTACTTTCCTACAGTTTTTACGGGGCTTTTGATACTTTCAACCAGTCAGAATATTGTGTCGTACAAAACGCATCTAAGTTACGAGTAGCCATCTTGTAATATCTTGTACGCCCGTTCCAGCTTGTCCCTTGCTGTCCTCCCCCAGCGACACCCTATGCCGAGGTCTGTACCCCACAGGGGGTGCCCTTAGCGTGTAGTCGCTTAGTTTGTAAGCACTGGCTGGAGGCTGCAATTCTTTTGTGGCATCCACAGGCAAGTCCGGTTAAGCAGTAGACAACCCTATGGTAGAACCGCGAGATGGCATTGTTAAAAAAAAATGTAATATCTTGTTCCATGCCCAGGTGAATTGAATAGATATTCAGTCTCACAGCGGTCGAATTATTGACATATCCGATGCTTTCATGAAACATATGTTTTTTTTAAACAACACAAAACAATATCGATTGTCTTCAAACAATAATCAATGGATTATCTTCCGTTGTTCAATCACAGTATAACCTCGAAGTGTGGGGCAACGTTCGCGATAACGCAAAGGCGCGTCTTGTCGGCGGGTAATTGCGTAACACTAATAAAATGACAATGGTTTCATTTTGATAGTTCACCTACATCATATACGATGTTTACCAGACAAATTTTTCATATCTATGAAGCAATGTGCTTGACTTCACAAAGGATTAGCGATATCCTTCAAAACTCTCGGGCGATCTTCTTCTTAGCGTGTCGATGGCAATCTAAATGTACTCGGCCCAGAATTTGGCTACGTGTTTGGCGCCATCACTAGCGTCCATCACTTCCTGTAACGTGCATACGGCAGGACACACAGGACACGAGATTAAGTGTCCCATCGTTTGTGGAACAGCACCACATTTACACTCCAAGGCGGAGTGGTCTATGAATCCCCACCTGGGCAGGTTTTCTTTGTTTCGGCCAACCTGGGTTGTGATTGAAAGTTTGTAGCATTCTGTAGACAGAGTGACTGAAAGGTGTAGTTTTAAGGCTATGCTATAGCTATAGACCATCAAACTTAACTACTTTCTCCATGGCAGGAACCATACAGTTTGTAAAATTTAGGGACCAACATAGTAACCGAGTAAGATATCCTTCCAAAAACCCGTCAAATACATTAGGGTCAGCAGGTTTTGTACGGGACAGTTGATATTTTTTTCGCCTACATGCTGTATACACATATTTTGGTGCTATGGCAACTAATCTAACGGATGTTTTGCAATAGGTATCTCAGATAAAAGTATGACTACACGACGGTGTGGATTTGATGCCGATTCTTGTACATTTTTAAGTCTGGAACTCCATAATAAGTTCGTTTGGAATCCAGAGTTGATCCTGTCATTGAATAGTTCTAAGAAAAAAAAACTGTTATTCCCGGCCGAAAAACAATTGTAGTTTTTATAGCCTCTACTATTTTTGGTCACCTATATCTTACCTATATCCATTCTGTATGGAGCTAAATATTGTCTCATGCTGGAGAGATTTTTACAATATTTCTTCTGGGTCTTGTCTTCTACTTTTGTGTTGTGAATGTATCCATTCTTAAACCATAGTAGTTAACACCTTCTAAGTATGAAACTTAGGTTAATCATTATCAATCTAAGTATGAAAGAAGGGGAAGGGGAAGATTTTGTAGTGCTCATGTAATAATAATAAATAATGATATAATATCCTTGGAAATTTCACACAACGCCATATAGTCCCAAGCTAAGCAACCTAATGCTTGTGGTAACGAGATGGCTGATAAACTACTTATACACATTTTTATATAGATAGAAAAACACCCAGACCCGGAACAAATACTTGCAGGTCGTACAAATATTTGTTCCGTGCGGGAATCGAACCCGCGACATGCTGCGCAGCAGTCAATCGCTTAACCGCTGCGCCAACCGTGTCGTCAAACGTGTCGTAATGGCATGAGCACTACAAAATCTTCCCCTTTAAAACCGAATTTAATTCGCCTACTTATATGCAAGTAACTGTACTAAGCTCATATAAGTTATCTACCAAACCACTACTATTCTCCACTAACTATCTACTATTACATTTCAGACTCATATTCATGACTACCAAGGCGTGTCGACCGGTGAATACGAGGACGACCGAGCGGAAAAGCCCTGGCAACGGGTTAACACATTACTAAATCATCATTTTTACTTCACTTTTCATTTATGCACAACTAGTTAATTCTATCTACTTCACTCTGCACGACTAGTTTGATCAATGGAATTCATTTCGCACCACGTCCTTTCAATTTACTTCATTTCGCACAAATGTCATTCAATTTACTTCATTTCGCACCAAGTCGTTTCAATTGACTTCATTTCGCACCAAGTCCTTTCAATTGACTTCATTTCGCACAAATGTCATTCAATTTCACTTTTCATCATCTAAGTTCCTTCACTTTTATCCATTTTGCACCACTAATTGGTTCATTCTACTTCACCTTGCATTCTTTTACTTTGGCATAAATGCAGAATTATTTCACTTGCACCAAGTAATTACATACCTCTCTCTCATTCTTTTATTCACTCATGCTGATATTCCTACCGTTAACAAAGCATTAATAATACTAAATTCTGTTTCCTCACTGCCATAAACACAAAAGAATCTCTCATACAAATCATCATTTATATGGTCTTTGGTATGTATAATTTCAAAATAAACTTTTGTTTAATTAATACCTTCAATCTTTTCTTAACTATTTACGTTTATGAAATAGTTGAATTACTTAATGTTTAGATAAAGCGAAGTATCTTTCGTTTTTCTATGAATTATCTTTTGTAAGACTTAAATGCTTAGACTAATTAATCTTTTAAGACTAAATAATAGGTAATCTTTTATGTACACAATAGACATATTAGACTTTAGATTGTTTTCAAACTGTAGTTATTAAAGTTACCAAGGGAGTATTATTTTATATGTTTTATGGATTTTATTTATGTATTATTTTAGGTTTTCAAAGGCCTAAGAAAGAATGGCAGTCATATAAATGACCCTGTCAGATCTGTAAGTTGAAAATTAAATCAAAGGATTTTTTTGGGTGTGACGTCTTGTGAAATTGGATTTAGGTGTTTTGGGAAAATTTATGGAATGGTCTATATATATATATATCGATTTTGTTCGGTTCAATGTGGGCGTTATCTTTGAAGATGCTTCAAAAATCATCATCTTTCCATTTTACAAGTAACTTGCAGGAAAATGGAATCAAACCTGTTTGTTTTTAGACTTCTAAGACATGATAACTCGCATGCAAGCCAATTTTCAACTACGTAAGCTACCTTTCTTGCCACTTTCCGCTTGCATACCGTCTACTTGCAGAACGGAAAGCGTTGATTTGAAAGAAAAAAAATCATTCCAGAACTGGCAACATTTTGCAAATAAACGAACATTATTGCAGAATGGAACTTGCAGGTGATTTTTTGAAGGCAGATTAAGGAAGTAGGTGCCCTAGTTATATTATCACCAAATCTACAATTGGTATTATACCTACAATCTTGTTTCTTGGTTATCATCAGATCGACGTATTAAATCACAACATTGAAGATGATGGCGATAAAAAGTAGCTATTCTTCATATCTACATCCTACTAATATTGAGTAAGAAACATCTTCACAAAATATGAAAGTTTGTGAAGATGTTCAGATGTTTGTTACTCAATTACTTAAAAACTCCTGAACGAATGTGGATGCAATTTGGCACAGAGATAGATTATAAACTGGATTAACATATAGAATACCTACTGTTTATCCCGTTAGTACGTTCCTGTGGAATAATTTAAGACATCAACGCGGGCGTAGCCGCGGCCAAAAGCTAGTACCTAATAATTATAAACACCTGCATAGGTTTCTTAATAACTCATTATCTATTTTTATACTACTTCATTTATCTAAGTGAGTATGTACATAAACAATATTAAATTAATTCAGAATACCTAGTCCAAGCCTTTTTTAAACCTTCTGGACAAAGGTCGATTAAAAATAATCCATCTTCGTAATGTGTATACAATAAGAATTATGTTTTTTTTAAAGCTTACACATGTAATTTTTGTGCTTACTCCTTACTCCTACAAAAGATAAGCATGAATTTATAAGTTCACTTTTATAAAATAAACTATGAAATTATTTTTAACATTTGCCTGCTAGGAATAATAGGTACTTATGAGTTATAATAATAATACTTCGACCTTTTTCAAAATAACAAAAAAAAAAGGTTATGCAGAATTATTTCCACGAGGAAAGGTGTGATCATTAGACGAAAAACTGTAGGTAAAAACATTGGGTGTCTAAGTCTAAGTCTTTTATGAAGTATGGTAGATACTAAAAGTTTTTCAAGAACGTCAAACGTTTCATTTCATTTCTCTATCATTACCTTATAACCATGCTGGGATCTTATCGCCAATTTCTAAAAAAATCAAACTAACAACTAATTATCAAACATACTAATAGTTTCATAAGAAAATAGTTTAAAGTATTAGCTTGTCCCTTTTAGTGTCAATTTCTACTATCAAACTGAACGCGATCGCGTCTAAAGAGCGTTGAAGACCCGTCAGTGTCAATAATCCACAGAAAATAATGACACTGACAACTCTTTTTTTTTTCGAGGGTGGGATGTCATCAAATGTCCTCTCCCGCTCTGGGTGGAACGGAATGGAGTGTCAGACTCTTACTGACTAAAACCCATCCATGTTCTTTCCTTAGCCCATTATGTTCCAGGGTAGCGGTAACCCTTTCGGACAATCGCGCTTAACTGACAGCCTTTAAGCCGGGTTTATGTGCTGATCGCATTCAGTTTCATTGGTGAAATTTGCCCTTTGATTTTTGCATGAATTTTATGAATTTTTGTGTACGTTTTGTGATGTCCGTGTGAAATTGTGGTTTTAAGCCGGTTGTGCACTAAGTACAGAGGCCAACACATCAAGGTACTACAATCTGTCAAATTTCTTGGATAGTATTTCAACTTTATTGCAAAGACATAAGGTTCATTTTTAATTGAGAAAATTTGTCAGTTAGGGATAGCTTGATGTGCTGGCGTCTGAACATGCAATTGTACGCTTTGATTTTGAAGCGAATGTGACGTGATCATCTGGAAAATGTAAGATGTCACGCCCGGACATTTAAATTACTTGTAGTGCACAAGCGGCCTTATTCCCTGGGAATAATTGTTATTAATTAAGGTTTCTGCAGCCCTTGTTTAAGCGAACCACACTGCCTAAAGAGCTTGCCCCTGGTACGCACGAGCAAATTTTGAATGCGACGGTGTTTTTTTACGTACTGGACTTTCAACTTTCGGTGGAGAGCCGAGCATTGGGAATCCAGTGCTTCTCAGCGCATCAAATAAATCATGTTGAATTTTCAACTCTCAGTGTTGAAAATCCAGTGCGCGATAAAAAATCGCCCGATATCGGTCCGTTATAACCTCTCTGTACATACAATCTCGTTCTGCATAAATCATCCCCCCACTTACTATTTCAGGTTCCAAGCTCATTGGTAATATTAGTGCTAGGCATCTATTTACTGTTGGCCTACTTGACGCAAATGGTGGAAGATGACATGCCTGCTATTGTGCATGAGGCAGACGTGGCTAGAGACGTAAGTATCTTTTCAAATGTCATCATAATCAGCCTATGTTCCCACTGGTAGAACACGAGCCTCCTCTCTGTGTGAGGAATTAAAATTACGCGTCTATAAGAAATGTCGGTTTTCACGAAATCGGTAATTTTGACGTAATGCGGGATGAGAGCAGTAAAATGTGCTATTGGAGTGGCTTTTGTCCAGCAGTGGACTGCTACAGGCAAATGATAATACTTTTCCAACTCCATGCTTGCTTCGTTCAACTGAGCTGCAAGAAAATGTTCTCGTCAAACTTCACTTGCGCGATTTAGTTTTGTTTAAAGTAGCAGTGGCGCCATCTACAACCTTTTGTACACTGTCATATTGATATGGTGCGATAGATGTCGCTACATTAGTGCCGATGGTCGTGGCTAGATGGCGCGGCAAATTTCATAGGGTTGATGGTAGCATTTGGATGAAAGAAGCCAAAGAGCGTGTTAAATGGCTTTCAATTGGAAGGGCTTATTATTTGTTATAGACTGATGATGCTATTTCTTAATTATCTTGATTACTTTATAGAATTCGGACACATTCAGTGAAGAAGCAGCTCGGCGTTACCTAGACCGTATCGTGGGTGCGGAGCCGCGCGTGGCTGGTACCAAGTACCATCTAGCACAGACCAGGGACCTGAAGGCGATGCTCGATGATATAGCAGCTCAAGCTAACCAGGTGGTTAGGACTGACTGGCAGATCGCTTCGGGTGAGTTTTTTACTTAATGTCATGCCTGATATGGTCTATTTTCCATTGGAAGCAATTTAGGACCTTTTTTAAAAAAAATCGCTGAGTAATAATCCGATTAATGAATATAAGCTTGCCCCTTATAACATAAATATAGAACTGTCAAAATGGCGGTGCACTCACATCTGCTTACCTCTTCGAGAATACAGGCGGGATATCATGTTTTGTGTACAATCATTCTGCCTAGCCTTTTCCCATTTATGTTAAGGTCGGCTTCCAGTCTAACCGGATGCAGCTGAATACCAGTATTTAACATGGAGCGACTGCCTATCGGACCTCCACAACCCAGTTAGTAACTGGGTAGTACCATACTCCTTGGTAAGACTGCATGGCTGTCAGACTATCGGGCTTCTGACTACCCGTAACGACCGTCAAAGATCCACGAATGACAGCCGGGACCAACGGCTTAACGTGCTTTCCGAGGCACGGAGGAGTCTCGATTTGTAAAGATGTTCACCCATCCGCGGACCAACCCTGGCAAGCGTAGCTTAACCTGATGGATCTATCCGTGCGGCTGTTATTACTTAGCCAGCCACGAGCTCTTCCAGATATGTTTTGTGTAAGTAAATAAATATTTTATATTCCAGGTGACTACTTCCACGAATCAACGACTTCCTTCTTCAACGTGTATCAGAACGCGTCAAACATAGTCGCTTTGTTAGAGGGAGAGAGCGGATTTCATGCAAACGGCACTATAGGAAGCTCCATACTTGTCAACTGTCACTACGATTCTGTGCCTTTTGCGTTAGGTAAGAAGGTTAATTTTTGCTTGTTTTTTTGCTTGTCGTCCTTCCTTTACGATTGTGAACCGTTTGCTTTAGAAGCGAAGGTTTATTTTACGTTCTTGGTGATTGTTCGTCACGGCTCTTGCTAAAGAGAGTGGACTCTATACAAACAGCACTGTAGGAAGCTCCACACTAGTCAACTGCCATTGGATTCTGTGCCTTTGGCTTTTGGTAAGAAAGGTTATTTTACGTTTAGTCGAATTGTGATCTGCGTGTTTTATTCTGCGCATTTTGTACTAGATGAAAAACTTGATATTTATTCTTAACTAGCTTCCGCCCGCGCCTTGCCCGCATAATATGTCGACAAATTATACACATAAACCTTCCTCTTTAATCACTCTATCTATTAAAAAAAACGCTTCAAAATCCGTTGCGTAGTTTTAAAGATTTAAGCATACATCCCTATGTATGCTTAAATCTTTAAAACTACGCAACAAAAGTCGCTTTCTCTGTCCCTATATCCCTATATAGGGACAGAGAAAGCGACTTTGTTTTGTACTATGTAGTGATTTATGACTGCCTCGTTAGTGTAGTACGCAACTGCTGAGCATCTTAGGTTCGATTCCCGGGTCTGACACAGTGTTATTGGGTTTTTCCATTTGGTATTTCTCAGTAGCACTCCAGTGTGGA
The DNA here is from genome assembly GCA_951799385.1 of Hyppa rectilinea. Taxonomy (NCBI): domain Eukaryota; kingdom Metazoa; phylum Arthropoda; class Insecta; order Lepidoptera; family Noctuidae; genus Hyppa; species Hyppa rectilinea. The sequence continues at coordinate 938,990 of OX637324.1, read as the reverse complement.
TTTGTGCCCGGTTGATGGCAATAGGCTCGCATGAGACTCAAACAACTAGAGAAATGTAGGTGTACCGGTACATCTCTGCCTAACCATTTGCGTATTACAAGCTTGTTCTTCTCTGCTTCTTCTCTTCGTGTGGTTAGTGACTAACCTAGTGTCAGAGTTCAATGCTGCCCATGGGCCTCTGACTTAGCATCACATACTGTTGAGAAATATCTCGCAGGCATGCCGGTTTCCTCACGATGTTATTCTTTATCTACAGGAGCATCAGACAACGCAGCGTTCTGTGCGATCATGGCAGAAGCTCTGACGAAACTTTCACGAAGGAAACAGAAGTTAAAACAAAACATTGTGTTTTTATTCAACGGCGCTGAAGAAAATGGCTTACAGGTAACAAGATCGTATTCATCACTCCCTATTGAATCACTCTATCTATTAAAAAAAACCGCATAAAAATCCGTTGCGTAGTTTTAAAGATTTAAGCATACATTGGGATATAGGGACAGAGAAAGCGACTTTGTTTTATACTATGTAGTGATTACGTAAATAACAGCTATTACGCCATTGCAATGCCATGTCATGGGATGTGCACAATTCAAAATACAATTAAAAATCAATGTGCCTGGCCATTACCCAACTTTGTTGGGGTCGGCTTCCAGTCTAACCAAATGCAGCTGAATACCAGTATTTTACATGGAGCGATTGCCTATCTGACCTCCACAACCCAGTGAGTAACTGGGTAATACGATATCTCTTGGTAAAACTGGCTATCAGACTTACGGGATTCTGACTACGTATAACGACTGTCAAAGATCCACGAATGACAGCCGGGACCAACGGCTTAACGTGCTTTTCGAGGCCCGGAGAAAAATAGATAAGTAAAGATGGTCACCCATCCACGGACTAACCCCGGCAAGCGTAGCTTAACCAAATAGATCGACCCGTGCGGCTGTTATTACTAAGCCTTAAAATACAATCAAAATTAGAATTAAAATCACTTCTCAACATTTTCAATGCACTTCAGTGCTACTTACGTTTTTTTGACGTGATACAATAGGCGTTTCACAATCACCAATTAAAAAAGCCTTTTTAGCTGTGAATGTTTACGTAAGTACTCGTATAATACTTATCTTGAAAAATTGAAAATCACTCATTTTGAACTTGCGTATTTATTTAATGATAAAATCTACAACATTAACGTTTTATGTGTATTAGATAAAAGTTTATTACTCACTACTAATTTATTAAAACGTCAATGTAATAAATAGTTAGTGATATAATACATATCATATAAATCATTTGATATCCGGGTTATAGGAGGCATGAATAATTGCTACAACCTGTATTCACTAGTGACTTAAAGTCGAAGTGAAATCAATTATTTTAAACTAGCTGTCGTAGCGTGATGTTACATAGCCTTCCTCGATAAATGGACCATCTAACACAAAAAAAAAATTCTAATAGGACCAGAAGTTCCAGAGATTAGCGGGTTCAAACAAACAAACTCTTCAGCTTTATAGTCTAGATTTTTACCAATGCCCCGTCGGTCTCGTGGCAAGTGGGACCGCTGACAGTGGGGTCTTGGGTTCGATTCCTGGGTCGGGAAAAGTGCTATTGGATTTTTCCGTTAAGAATTACTTGGTAGAAGTCCGGAGTTTTGAAGTTAGGGGTCTGATACTCCCATGGGGCGGCGCGCACTTTAAGCCGTTGGCCTACTGTCTGATCTCTTTCCGGACGTGTCAGATTGCCTAAGAGACTATGAGAGCGAGGGAAGTGGCGAGTGCACTTGTGTATCAGATGATATATTAGATATTATAGTGCACCCACTTGTACTATAATCAAAGATCAAAAGTCATTTACTCAAACGAAGCTGAAAATCAGCACTTTTTGAAGGTCAAAGTTACATAAGATAATATCCTCTCAGCCGTTACTAAATCTTCCGGAGATTTTTTTATTTATTGTCACACCTACGACTTATTCTCTAAACCATTACCAATATATTCTAATTTTAACAGTTTTTCGGTGAACTCGTGACTTATAGGTGTGCACAGCTCTTGTATAATCAAAAATAAAAGTTAAAATGGAATTATATGATAATAACAAAATCAAAAATTTACATTGAGTTTAAAATGTCAAGTAGATAAATTAAAATACAGTATTATTAAAAAAAAAACATCGATTAAATTGTAAAAGTACAATACAAATTAAAACTATAATAATTACAAATAAATTAGGACACATTGCATTAAAGGACACATTAAATTAGATTCTAAACAATAGAAATAGTAATTGTGTCTTATTAGTTACAGTTGAAGGTCTAACTTAAATTATTCCCTGTGCAACGATTAGAATTTAAAAAAAATCCTTAAATTTTAGGCAAGTCATGCATTCCTGCAACACCCTTGGGCGAAGGGCGCCTCAGTGGTCATCAACTTAGACGCCGCGGGGATGAATGGAAAACCTACCATATTTCAGGCAAGCATTTTAAATCATATGTAGGTACATACTTCTTTTGTTCTTCAGAGAGGTCAGGTGTGCGACCGGCATGCTTGTAAGACCAAATGTATTGAACGTAAACGGGGCTATGGGCAGCTTAAGAACTCTGACAACAGGTTAGTCACTAACCACACGAAAAGAAGAAGAACGGGGCTAAAGATCTGTGTATAAGTCTTAGCAGGCGGCGGACTGTAGTTTCTGCTTACCCCTACTGGAAGAAGACGTGAAATTCTCGTCAAAATCGGTCCAGCCGCTTGGGAGACTGGCTGGAACAAACAGACAGAAAGGCAAACATTTCAAAAGTATTACTTTGTTATGAGTTTTTTTTCCTATGCATGCAGTAAAAAGCTGTTATTTTGTCATTACAAACAGCCACTTCAAAATTAATCCATAGTCATTGCATACCCTCACCAGGTGACAGACCCTCGAGTGTTGAACGCCTACCGCCGCTCCGCTGCGACGCCGAACGCACAAGGACTGGCGGAGTTCCTGTTCTCTTCAGGAATCATACCTTCGGATACTGACTTCAGGATATGGCGTGACTTTGGGAATATGCATGGTAAGATATTATATACTTGACGTATTGTAGCAGGCAGGAGCTCGTGGCTAAGTACTAACAACCGCACAGACCGATCCATCAGGTTAAGCCACGCTTGCCGGGGTTGGCCGTGGATGGGTGACCATTTTTACATACCGAGACTCCTCCGTGTCTCGGAAAGCACGTTAAGCCGTTGTTCCCGCTTGTCATTTGTGCATCTTTGACAGCTTAGCCTGATGAATCTACCAGTGCGGCTGCTATTACTTAGCCACGAGGTCCTCATTTTTAGGGTCATGAAATAAATCATTACTTATTTATTTATTTTATCACAAAATCCATAGCTCTTTAACAATTTCACTCAGAATAAATAAACTACTGTTACGGCCAATTATGGATTTACAATTAAATAAGTAAACTAACAGAATGAAATGCTAAAACCATCTAAGCACATCAAAGTGTGTAGTGTAGTATAGGTGGGTGTGTAGGTGTGTGTGAAGAGTTAAAGTAATTATTGTTTCACTTCACAGGCTTGGAAAGAGTCTGTTTGTCATTCGAAATCTGAGCACAAAATCGCTTTTTGCTCTCTAGCGTGGAAAGAGTTTTTAAAATTCGAACCTTTCTATTTAATAATTTTCTATACATCCAGTCCACTGAAAATGCAAGACACGGTCTAAAATAAAATATTAAATAATACCGCTCACCTTAAAAACTTCCATCACAGTACAGAAATTAAATATTTTGCGAGGATATAATTGTAAAATTGGAATTAATGTTAATAAGTATTCCATTTGATTAAAAAAAATCTGTGACGTCACATTTAAATATGCCATAAAAATACTACCCTGTCAAATACCCAATTGTGTAAGTAGTAATTTAAGTTTAATTTTTTAAATAAAATAAATACTAATATAATATGTTATTTAATCCTTTGCTTGGCAAAAATAAATATGTTTTAAATTAAATTAGTTAGTTATTTGTATTAAATTAGTTTTTTTCTTTCATTCTCCTTAGAGGACAAGTAGGATATAGAACAAAATACAGGGGATATTATATTTGGAGATATTCTATGTAACTCATAAGATACATTGCCAAGTATCTGTTATTTTCTTCACATGAGTCAATGTATCTGAGACGCTCGAACAAAATAAAACTCAACATATAACACCTATTTTCATGCACCTAGCAGTTTCCTCGCTGTAGTGAGGTGAAAAATTGTGTGTTGCGCTCGGCAGCAAGCCTTCGTTACGCTCAGGATTCTAAATTTGAACCACTCGCTTCGCTCATGGTTCAACCCTAGAATTCTTCGCTGACTCAGGTTTCAATAGAAGTACTCGCGCCAAAAATCAACTTTCCAGCCTTGCATAACAAATAACTATTGTTCCTTTTAGGTATAGACGTTGCCTTCGTGAAGTGGGCCCACGTGTACCACACACGTAACGACAAGCCGGGTCTGCTGCTGCCCGGAGTGCTGCAGGGCGCAGGGGACATGATGCTGGCCTTGTTGGCCGAGACCGCCAATATTGAGGATTTGGATGAGCAGGTAGCAATACGTCATATTGTATTGTATTAGCTTTATTATAACGACACGGTTGGCGCAGCGGCTGAGCGATTGACTGCTGCGCAGCATTTCGCGTTTTCGATTCCCGCACGGAACAAATATTTGTACGACCTGCAAGTATTTGTTCCGGATCTGGGTGTTTTTCTGTCTATAATATGTATGTATTTACAAAAAAAAATATAGTTTTGGATATTATTATTATTTATCATGTTACATTTCCACTTTTAATGTAATGCGAAAAAAAATCTGCTATTCCCTACGTTTTGACGAGTTATGCTAACATAAATGTAGAGAGCACCTCTTTTTTTATAGCATTTTTTTTAGGTTGTATGGATGCTATATTATTGCGGGTTAACGGAAACGCCTTTCGTTAATTAACATACCTACTGACTACTGTATACATACATACATACAGAGTTGATATGACAGAGGGGTTTTCCTTTAAACAGCCTATACTAGGTACCATTATCAAGCTCTGTACCAAAACTCAATTATATACTAGTAATAGTTTAGTCGCAAATGATTTTTTAAGTTTTTACCCCGTTTGAACACGATGTATCTTGCCTAACAGCTGATTATGTTTATACGCAAAGGTCATTCACCTTAAAACGATAAATCTTAGTATAACCTACGATGCATTGTTACAAGGTCAGTTTTTATTTACAAAGGATGGTTGCGTTTTACTCTGATTTGTAAGCTATTTAGTTTGATTGAAAAAAAAAACATTTTTATAGCTTTTTATTTTTATAATTATAATATCTATATGAATAAACTTTATCAGGGGAACCATCAGGGGAGAAGACGAACCAACTTCAGTGTAAGGTCACGTGCCATCACTTTAAAAAAAAAACATTTTTCTTTCTCACATTGCCCGCAGATCGAACCCACAGCGGCCGTGTACTACGACTACCTGAACGTGTTCCTAGTCACATATTCCTTCGCGGTGTCCTACGTCATCGACGTGTTCATAGCCCTGCTGGGGCTGGCCAGTGTCGGCTACTATGTGTGGCTGGTTGGAGCCAGTGAGTACTTACATATAATAATAATAAAAATAAAAAATAAAATATTCAAGAATTAAGTCAAGTCTAAATTAAGGTTTACATATTTACAAGTGAGGTAAAATTTTTCTTTGTTTAGTGTAGTGTTCTGCCTGATCTAGGTTTAATTAAAACCTGTGTTTCAGGTCATCACTTTACAATAAACATTCTAAAAGAAGACAACAATATATTCATTAGAAGATTAATTAACTAGAAGATAATAATTATAACTTTTAAAGACTAAAATAAGTAATCATTGGACTGTAAAATACTAAAACTAGACTGTATAATAATGTGTTTAAATAAATTACCGAATAATAAACAATGACAATAATGTAAAGACTAAATACTAAAACTACAGCAGCTTTTCCGTGTCTGTATAATTAAGTGTTCCCAAATATTTTTGCATTCGTAAATAACATTTTTATAAGTTAAATTATTAATTTCTAACAGTCTGTTATACTGATTACATAAGTAGGGGTACAACATTTTTAAATATGTATATTAATTTACGTACTCTAGTACATAATAAATCAATATGTTTGCGGAAATTCAGATTTGTGTCAATCGTAACGCCGATATTTGATATGGTCGGTTTTAGCTAAAGTGGGACAAGTGCATGCAAAATCAGCATGATGTAAATTACAGTTGTTATGCGCTTGGATGTTTAGGTTAGTAGGCGTTTGATTAGTGTTTCTCATTGTAAATAATAGGTACTTGTTTTTATCTGTATTTAATGTAAGAAGATTATTATTAACCTACTGTGTATGTGCTAGATTAAAGAATTAGACGGCGGCGCTCCTAGGCGCCTACATAGTCAATCGAATTTATATAATTGTCTTCTGCATATTTACGTGCCGGGCAGTTCACATCACCAGTTGGATGATCATGTCTCCTCTTGAAGCGTTTGCAGGTTGCACATTGAGGTGGAGAACATTTATTGGCGCATTCCTTGAAGGAGTGTCCAGACTCTCCACAGAGGTTGCAAGTAGGGGATGTTTCTCTGCAAAATTTGGCTGCGTGTCCGAACTGTTGGCAGTTAAAGCAGCGGGTCACAATAGTGAAATCTCTTACTGGACATGATGTCCAGTTTATGAAAATTCGATCTTGGTCCATTATAATTTTCCTGGTATTGGCAGGAACTTCTAGTATATAATTGCAGGTAGGACGATCCTTCTTTCCTGACTTATGGCTCAATTTGATGGATTTTAAAAAGGACTCTTGAGTGGTGTTGGGCAATTTATCCGCAAGGTTTTGCACATAAATGCAGTCGAAAACCTCTTTTTCCGTAAGGCCTACGGGAACACCGATGACAGCAATTCTAGGGCGGCGTTTAGATGGTTCTTCAACTGTAAGGCCCGAGGACACTAATTTTTGGGAGCCTTTTAATTTATCAATATCGCCCTTGTTATCCGCTCTAATAATGACGCCTCCGTTTCTAATTTTGCTCAGTCCGCGAACATGTAGTTTCAATTCCTCCGGCGAGATGATTTTTTGTACCAATGACTTATAGTGTCGTCACTGGTTTTACTTTTATCGCTGGGATATATAGCAATCGAACTGAGATTTGCTGGTCGAATAAAAGTATCAACGCCTTTCTTTACCATGTTGGCATAGGAGGTACATACTGGTTCGGGTCGGCTCAATTTAGTTTCAATTACCTCTTTGAACTGGTAAATGGATTCCGCAACATTTCGCTGGGATTGAAGGTGCTGAATGGTAGTGTGCGCCTGGATAGTCTTCTGCTTCAAAGATTGGTACAGTACGGCCATCTGAGTCGTCCCATGTGAAACTTTACGACAGAGATTGGTGACACGTAGTTTCTGTTCGGAATTCATTTTACCCTCTCCCACAATCGAGCAAACTTCAGTCAAAATATTTTCGATGGATCCAGTCCATCTCTGTATCTCTGATGTCGTGACGCATTCTGGTGGAAGTTCATTCTCCGTGGCTGCTAGCGGCGCTTGATCGTCAGGCAATGGCGTCGGTGGAGGACTTCGACGTATCAATTTGCTGCGCCCGAAGGGACTATTTCCTGGATTAGACATAGTACCAACACAGAAAACGATGATTGGTTATAAAACTATTTAGTTCATCTTGCACAATGAGAAAGTTATTAATTAACACTCGACACTACTGAATAAATCAGACTCAACAGTTTTTCAATTTTTATTACAATTTTTATTTTTTCTGTGAACTTATTATTATTTCAATAAATTTATTATTTATTATTTATTTAATAGCATTATTCGTATTTATTTAATTTTGGTATAATAAACTAAATACACGTCCGCTTAGTCTCGCGGCTTGTAAAGCGAACTGATTATACGATATGTTTGCCATGTATTCATCATCCTCCTGCTGTTATCCCAATCTGTTTGTGCTCGGCGCAACATGTCTTTTTCCGCAATATGTACTTCTCTATTAGACGTCATCTCGGTAGTTGCTCCCTTTTTAGCCATATTATCTTTCACACAATCCATCCATTGTTTCTTTGGTCTTCCTCTACTTATATAGCCATCCACATTCACACCCAAAACTTTCCAGACAACATTTTCCTCATTCCTCCGCATAACATGTCCATACCAAGACAACCGATTTCCACACAACTTTTCAGTCACCGGTGTCTATCCATCTCCATCCATCCTCTATCCATTCACGTAACACCACACATCCCTCTTAGCATTCTCATCTCAGCTGCATGCAATTGTCTTTCATTAATTCCTTTTGTGGCCCAACACTCTGATCCATAGAAGAGGGCATCCATGTATTTTGTAATAACTAAAACAATATTTGGCAGGGTAACACTCGCAAATTCTTTCATGGATTCAGTACAAGATTGTCAGCCAGCCTCGAAATTTATTATATATATTATACGGTTATGAACCTTTTAACGCCAGAGTATAAGAGCACGCGCGTACTCTCCACGCTAAGCCACAAATTTCTTTCTTTGTTATCATGAATGGAAAGAAATGGGAAGGTTCCCCCGACCAGATGGGTGTTCTGTCTGGTGAGCTCCTGATGATTCATATCGGGATGTTGTATATCTGCTTGTGTGGTAAACTCTGCATGCGCGATGCAGGATTTTGCGTGACGTCACCGTAACAGGTTGCGCGTCGATTTCCTTGTCACGGATATGTGACATATTTTTTTTAAGGGTGAGAAATCATCAAAAGTCTCCTCCCGCTCTGGGTGAAGCGGAAGGGAGTGTTAGATTCTTACTGACTGAAACCTATCCATGTTACCTAGCGTTTTTTGTTCCGAGGTAGCGGTAACCCTTTCGGACTCCCCTTAATATCAAATCTTGGTTATTTTCAGGATGGTCGACGGTTCAGAACCTACTATTCACGGTGCTAGGTCGCCTGGCCGCTGTGCTGGTCGGGGTGGCAGTGGTCGCTATATGTGTGCTTCTCATGGTCACTACCACTGTGCAGATGAGGTCAGTATTCCTTTTAAAATCCATCTCCATCTCGTTTCCATAACACAAGCATTAGGTTGCTTAGCTTGGGACGATATGGCGTTGTGTGAAAATGTCCAAGGATATTATTATTATTATTAAAAAAATATATACAATGTGGAGAAAACAATACGACCATAAATGAAAACACTGACAATACTGATGAATGTTCACAATCATGAACGGGCGCCGTCAGTAGGGACTGGTTACCTCTTAGCTGCCACGGCTGTTTTAATATTTAACTTAATTTTGAATTGTTTTTTAAATCTTGTATTTATGGACGCTCTTATTAAGTTCTGCATCGTTCTCACGTGTATATTTCAACATGAATGATGTAACCCAGTTTTGTAAACATATTTTGATTGAAAAGAGTTCGAGTTCTTGCCCGTTCTTCTCCATAGGAACCGACTGCTTTGGAATGGGCTTCATCTTTCTGACTGACCGACCCCTTGACAATTCAAAAGTGCCTGTAATTGGTTTATTTGAAATAAATACTTTGAGTTTGAGTTTGAATAGCAGTATTTTGGAACTATCAAATAAATCCTAACATTGAAATTTAAAAAGTGATTTTTTCAAACTACAAACAAACAAACAAACAACAAACAAAACAACAAACAAACTAAATAATAGTGACGGGCCGACTATGAGTTTTGCCAATCTTTGACTAGCTGTAGTGACTAAACTATTGGATATATTTGATTGAATTTTTCGTATGCAGGCTGGGTACAGCATCAGATATACGCAGTTTAATTTATGATCGTTTTGTAGTCTCCACTTTGTATATAAAAGAAACTGATTTTCTCATTACTTTCCTGAATTACTTACTTTTTAAAAGATACCCACTTTTAGAGGTTTTCTTCCCTTTACCTTACCTTACGTTTTCTTGCCGAAGTTTTCGGAATCGAATTAGTAGTTTTGAAGAATATTTTATTGAAGATTGAAGACACACAAACTTATAAACAAATTTGACCTATTTATAATCTATAAATATAAAAGAAAGTCGGGTTTGTTCCCTCCATTATAACTCGAAATCTGCTGGACCAATTTTCATGGTTTTTGTTTCGTTGGATTTGTCTCCGCCCTGAATAGCAGAATACATTATTAATTTTTTTTTTCGATCAGCTGCTGATTTTCCTCCTATAGGGTAGGTAGGTAGGTAGGTAGGTAGGGTAGGGTAGGTAGGTAGGTAGGTAGGGTAGGGTAGGTAGGTAGGTAGGTATAGGGTAGGGTAGGTAGGTAGGGTAGGTAGGTAGGTAGGGTAGGTAGGTAGGGTAGGTAGGTAGGGTAGGTAGGTAGGGTAGGTAGGTAGGGTAGGTAGGTAGGGTAGGTAGGTAGGGTAGGTAGGTAGGGTAGGTAGGTAGGGTAGGTAGGTAGGGTAGGTAGGTAGGGTAGGTAGGTAGGGTAGGTAGGTAGGGTAGGTAGGTAGGGTAGGTAGGTAGGGTAGGTAGGTAGGGTAGGTAGGTAGGGTAGGTAGGTAGGGTAGGTAGGTAGGGTAGGTAGGTAAGTAGGTAGGTAGGGTGGGTAGGTAGGTAGGTAGGGTAGATAGGTAGGTAGGTAGATAGGGTAGGTAGGGTGGGTAGGTAGGGTAGGTATCAGAGTTAAGACAGGACAACGTCTGTCGGGTCAGCTAGTATTAGTATAGATGCAAAGTTTGTCCGTAAAACTCCGAAATACTACAAAAATACAATTAAAAATGTCAAGATTTATAGCAATTGCAGTCGTTAAATGTGCGAGTAGGAATTTTCTATTCCGAGTCTCTTGTCGTCTCGCTCCCACATTATGACCGTGACTGCGACAAACGTTGGCGTTTATGAATGAATGAATGAATGATTTATTTGCGAAAATATAGGTACATACATGGTAAAATAATTAGTCTCACTATATTCGACTTAATAGCCGTGCAAATATCTTAGTTTTAATATCAACAAGACTTCATGTTATGTTCTAGATACCTGACTGAACCATGGCTTGTGGTTCCTCTGTACTGGATGCCGTACCTCCTAGCGGCCGTGGGGACTGCTCAGGCTTTTGACGCGTGGACATTGAAGAGGGTAAGTAAGGATTCGAGTTATTTATTTATTCTTCTTCTTAGCGTATCTTTCATCAGCACTGCTCTCAAAACGGTGAAGGAAAACATCTTGAAGAAACCAGCATGTCCTAGAACCAAAAATTCGAAGACGTGTGTGTGTTCCGTCGCGTTCGTATGTCACTTTATATTTGGTGAATCGCGTGGCCCCGCCGACAGAGGGCGCCTTCCAGGTTTCCGTAGAAAAAGTGGCATATAAACGCGAACATAACTTTTGATTAGGAACCGGCCACATAATAATAGAACTTATGTTAATTTACTCTGCTGTCATTTCCTTTAGGTACAATCTAACAATCCATTTGGTAATAAAGGCAAAAAAATATTGTGTTCTTATACACTGCCGATTTTTATTTTTATTGATTGCTATAAATTTTTTGTAAAAGAATTGACTACTCAGCACACCCACAACATTGTTTAAAAGTAGTTACAAGTGAGCTGCCTGTATACCAAATAGCTTGTTCGACTGCACATTTGCTTAGTTCCAAATATGCTTACCTCACATGGCACGGTTACAAAAATGATCGATGGTGGCCCGAAAATGTAAACTCAAAGCTCAAAGCATGGCCCGTTATGGTCCAAGCCTGCCGGGTAAGTGGGATTGTCCGAAAAGGTTACCGATACCCCGGAACATAAAGGGCTAAGGAAGGAACATGGATGGGTATTAGTCAGTAAGAGTCTGACACTCCTTTCCGCTCCACCCAGAGCCGGAGGGGACATTTGACGATTCCTCAAAAAATAAAATCACAAAGCATTTATTACAATTTTGAACTGTCAAAGAGTCGGTCATCTACTCAGAGGCAATATCGGTGATGGCGTTTTCTTGTCCACAGAACGGTCTAAGCCGCGCCCTCCGCTGCCTACAAGCGATGGCAGCGACTCGCCTAATAATGTCGCTTATACTGCTAGTGCTAGCGTGTATACCGTCGCTCACTCCGCTCAGATATCTGTTCAGCGCGCCGCTGTTTATAATGAGCGTCACATCTTTAATATCGCTCACTGTCGTCAGATACGTCAACTTGACGGGTAAGATATTAATAATAATAATTATTATTTATTTATTTATCAGATAACATGATCCATAGTGGTTAGTAACAACAGGAGCTTTTAAACTATGTTAGTAGACAAACAGATTTCAAATAGGTACAAATAACATAACATCTATCAAACCAAATGTTCATATTTGTATAAGCGGGCACGCCCTTCATGCCTGGAGGCTCTTTTTTTTGACTCTTGAGTACAGTCAGTTTTTAATGTTTTAATTGTTATATTGGCGTGTGCTAGCTGACATGTGGCAAATGATTGATTTTAATGTGATGTGTTTAGTAATGTTAATTACTTCTCATACGATAAATGTGTAGAGTCAAGTTCTTCCAACTAAACAGACAGCTGTGCTGCAGGGGAGTTTGTTGCGCCACTTCTTCTTCCCAGCTAAAGCATTAAAACAGCTAGGAAGTGGTGAAGGGTGGGCGTTTTTGGAGGACTGTCTTATGTAACTTCGACCTTGAAGAAGTGCTGATTTTCAGCCTAGTTTGAATAAATGACTTTTTATGTTGTCATTTACACATAAAAATAGAAATAGAGGCATAATACTTACCTAACTGCCGGTCTCACTGTGAAAACTTAGTTGAAGTAAGAGATTTTCACAGAATAGCATCGCTGATGTGTAATTCTGTTATACAGATCAAGTATGATTCTTTTCATTTATTTCGTGTATAGGTAGGTATACAGTATGTTATGTGAATGTCAAAATGTAGGAATCAGCTGTTTTTTTCTTTCTTTTGGTATGTTTTATGGCAATATTTTTTTTTGGCATGCTATACTGTTGCGGGTGGACAGGAACGCCTTTCATTAATTAACATACTGTATACATACAAAAAATCAATCTGCCTAGCGTTTTCCCAACTAAGTTGAGGTCGGCTTTCAGTCTAAACAGATGCAGCTGAATGCTAGTATTTTACATGGAGCGACTGCCTATCTGACCTCCACAACCCAGTAACTGAGTAATACGATACCCCTTGGTAAGACTGGCTGTCAGACTTTCGGACTTCTGAGTGTATACGTACAATCGCAAGAAAAGTCGCGCGAAAAGGTTCAACTCTCATATACTCAACAATATATTTTATTTTTCTCAACACCAGGCTGGCAACACCTCCTGCTAGAGATCTCCCTCTCGCTCCCGTCAGTAATGTTCATGTTCTCGCTCGCACTTCGCGTGGACGCACAAATGCTGCCCATCATGAGTCGCTCTGCCGGCGACAAGCCCGACTTCACCGTGGCGATACTTAATGCGGGGCTCGCTGTCATAGTGTCTTGTACCATAGTGAGTATAAGTATTATTTATTAAACACTTTTTTTGTACAGTCACATTCGAAATATGTCACCTTATTTTGTATAGTCACCTTAGTAGTTTGCGAGGTCCTAAACACCCTCAGACATAATAAAAAACTTGAGAGGTGTCAAGGGACACCCGGATGGAACGAAGTTCCTTTCGATTAATTAGTGAAGGAATTGTAATAAAATTTTATTTCTTTTAAGTTAAAATAATCCAAAAAAAGTCTGGTCTAAAAATAACCAATCAAAAATATTGATAAAAAAGACATCATATTTTAGTCTTAAAAAGTGTCGTTACAACTTTTGGTCTTAATCCCGTCTAGCCCCCTTTCGCAATGCGCGATAAGGAACTTCGTTTCAATAAATCTCGCAATGTCCCATGGGTACATTATGGCTGATTATACAATGATACCTTTTAGTTATTGTACAGTAAGAAAAACTTAGACCGCCATTTTAGAAGTCCGCCATATTGAATGTAGACGTCACTTTATTTTTCGAAATATTCTCATCTCCTTTCATTTGATACCCATATTGTAGGAGGGCATTAAAAATAACTAGTCCGCCATCTTGAGCGTTCTGCCATGTTAGATTTAGAATGACGTCACACAGCTAACCATGTATTGTCATCCAAACTAAACGTGTATACAAAATTTCAGCTCTGTAGGTTGAAGATATCTGCTTCAAAATTGAGTTGCAAGAATCCGACCGAACATACAAAAGCTTTCAAGTTAAATAAAAGCTTGTAAAATATGCATTATTTTGTTACAGTCTGGCATGGAACTGCTATTCTCTCGCAAACGCCTATGGATGGTGCTTTCCTTCCTAGGAGCGGTCTGTGTCGTGCTCATGTTTATACCTTTTTCCCCGTATGACGAGGAGGGAATCTCACTGCAGAGGCATTACTGGTTTGTGAGTATTTCTTTAATATTTTATAGTTGAGGTTTTATCACTACATAGTATAAAACAAAGTCGCTTTCTCTGTCCCTATATCCCTATGTATGCTTAAATCTTTAAAACTACGTAACGGATTTTGATGCGGTTTATTTTAATAGATAGGAGGAAGGTTTATGTGTATAATTTGTCGACATATTATGCGGGCGAAGGCGCCGGCGGAAGCTAGTTATTAATATTTGTTTTTTTTCTTTGGTTGTCTCGTCGGTCTTGTAGGCACAAGCGCTATTACTGATCATGAGGTCATGGGTAGGAGATAAGTTCCTATTTATGCTGCATGCCAGCTATCATTGCAGTCCACTGCTGAACATAGACCTCCCCCACAGAGGGCCACTGCGTCAGTTATGCTGCTCTGATTTGATTACTTCATAATGAGGGATTTTCTTTTAACTATTCCCTAGTCGCTGGATAGATGGCGCTGAACTTGGTAAGTTACTGCAAGAAACAGAAAGTCACATCAATTTTACTTGGATGTAGGTAATTTTGAGATCTTAATACGAAACGTACATAAAAAGTACACGAAACAAGGAAAGTTTCGAGAAAGTCAATGAGTGTAATTATGACGTGTCGCAATGTTTTTTTTCTAAGCGTTTTGGCTTTGGCACCTAGTAACGTAGTCAGTTCAACGCCATCTACAGAGTTCTTGGAAACTATGTCTTTTTTAATACTTAAAAGAAAACCTCTCATAATTACATTCAGTCAAAAAAGTATCGGGAATGGATGATTTGTTTATGGTTCCAAATTCAAATTTTTGTTTTTTTGTAGTTGTTAGATTGGCACAACTGTTTTCCATTTTGGCGCGGAGTTTGAGTTGCATCTGTTATTTATATTAAATATGGTGCTGGTTTTAGTAATATCATATATAGTGTGTATTGCGAATTTCATAATGGACAAAAATATCAAACAAAGAGTTTGTCTTAAATTTTGCATCGCCAATGGAATTTCGTGTTCGGAGTCACTGAAAATGTTACAGAAGGCTTACGGTGAATCGACTTTATCAAAAACTCGTGCTTATGAGTGGTTCAAAGCGTTCAAAAGCGGTCGAGATGTGATGGAAGATTTGCCTCGCTCTGGTAGGCCGTCAACGTCTGCAACTGAAGTTAACATCGCAAAAGTGAAGAAAATAGTGACTGAAAATCCCCATTCAACTCTGAGAGAGATAGCCGCCGAACTTTCTGTATCTCACGAGTCGATCCGTACCATTTTAACTAATCATTTGGGTATGAAACATGTTGCTGCTCGGCTAGTCCCAAAAGATCTGAATTTTCTCCAAAAACTCAATCGCATGAAAGTCGCTGAGGACATGCTAGAACGAGTCAGTTCGGACCCAACATTCATGAAACGCATTGTTACTGGTGACGAGACGTGGGTTTACGAGTTTGACATGCAAACTAGTCTACAAGCTTCGGAGTGGCGCCTTCCAACTGAACCGAAACCGAAAAAACCACGCCAAAGTCGATCAAAAGTCAAAGTCATGTTGACTGTTTTCTTTGACTATCGCGGTGTTGTGCACTCTGAATTCTTACCGGAAGGTCTAACGGTAAATAAAGAATATTATTTGAGCGTTATGCGGCGTTTAAGAGAGCAAATTCGACGAAAAAGGCCAGATTTGTGGAAAGAAATTTCTTGGATTTTCCACCACGACAATGCGCCTTCGCACAAGGCTATCATTGTGAACGAATTTTTGACCAAACACTCAACAAATACCATCCAGCAACCACCATATTCACCAGATATGGCTCCTGCTGACTTTTTTCTTTTTCCTAAACTCAAATTACCACTTCGTGGCACCCGTTTTCAATCGATAGAAGACATAAAGGAGAATTCGCGGCGAGAACTGAACTCAATTCCGGAAGCAGCGTTTAAAAAATGTTTTGATGAATGGATTATTCGTTGGCGCAAGTGTATCGTTTCTAAAGGAGCATACTTTGAAGGTGATAAAATAAATTTGGATGAATAACAGACATTTTGTGTATTATTGATCTTTTCCCGGTACTTTCTTGACAGAGTAGTATGTACTACGTGTTGCTCATGCCTTCGTCGAATAGACGATCAATGAGCAATCGATGATGAAATGTATCCTATGTCCTTTTCCAGGTGTTAGTCTATCCTTATGCTATATTCGATCCAAATCCGTTCATCAGTTTCAGCGTGAAAGCGTAATAAACAGACACACACACTCAACACACTTTCGCATTTATACCAATTAGTTAGGTTGTGATATTCTGATGTATAAGCTAAGTTTCACCAAATCCGTTCAGTATTTTTTGCATAAAGCAAACATCCATCCTTTCTCACAAACTTTCGCGTTTCTAATAATAGAGATTAAAATCGTACGCATAAGTAAAAGCATTTTGCGTAACGCGAGCGTGACGCGTAGTTCGTATGCGGCGATGTAGATGTCGCTACAAGTGTACAGAGGTGGTCTTAATGCTTGAGGTTAGGCATTTTCTACCAGCTGCTTTAGGCTGTTGTGTAATTTTAAACGAATAGTATAATTATGTCGGACGGGCAAGAAAGCGAGTTAGCACATCGGAAGCTATACATACCTACTACAGTAGACAAAGACATCAATTAAGGCTACAGATTTATAAGTATTTATTTCATAATTCTCCTGCCCTTATCCCATTTTTTTTGGGGTCGGCGCAACATGTGATTTCTTCCATATTTCTCTATTAGTCGTCATCTCATATCATTTTTCACACAATCCATCCATCGTTTCTTTGGTCTCCCTCTACCTGCATATCCACATTCATACTCACAACTGTCCTGACAACATTTTCCTCTTCCTCCGCATAACATGCCCGAACCGTGACAACCGATTTCCACACAACTCAGTCACCGGTGTCACCTTCAGACTTCCTCTTATGTACTCATTCCGTATTCTATCCATTCGCGTAACACCACACATCCCTCTTAGCATTCTCATCTCAGCTGTTCAAGTGTCTTTCTTTCATTCCTTTTGTGGCCCAACACTCTGATCCATGGTTTTAGAACGGATTTATTGGACGGCAGGTCTAACCATGCTTTTAGAAATCTTCCCCTTAAGTTATTTATTTATTTATCCTTTTACCTTCCCAGCACTCAGAAATAGTGTCCTACGACATAAACAGTAGCCCCACGTCCCGCACGTCGGGGCTCGTGGTCACGAAACACGACCCGTACTCCACGGAACGCGTGCTGCCCTCTCTGGCGCGAGCCGGACACCACGTGAACGCACGCACTGATATTAGCGCAGACTGTGACGCCCAGGTCTATTGTGGCATGCCGCTGTTTAGAACAGGGTTTAGTCGGTATTTGTGAGTATTACTTCTTTTTAAAAACTTTTTTTACAGAGAAAAAAAAACCACTTCCACGAAAACGCTAAAAATACTGAAAAAAAATTGTAATTTGCGTGCAAGATGGGTTTTTGCCCTACCTTTTGGGGAAATAAGGCATCATGTTATTTGTTATATTTAAGTACTGTGTTAATAGTTAACACAGTACTTAAATATAACATATAACAAATAAAAGAAAATAAATATTATTTCCTTTAATTAAACTCGAAAATGGATATGTCAATGTTTTAGTTAACTCCCAAAATCCGCTTCTAAAATGGAGGAACAGGGTGAAAAGTCCCTCCATTGAAAAGGGAAAATCCCCCAACCAGACAGGTCTGGTGGGCTACTGCCCGACAACTCTTTATTTTATCAATGGTATCTCGCAGTTCAACCATAGGGTTGTCTACGGCTTAACCTGACTCCGACAATTCTTAGTCGGGGCTGAGTATACGATGTGTCTGAGAAAGGTGTAGCGAAAATTAAGCGTGTGGTACAAACAACTTTGCCCGGCGACCAACATCGTAATTCAAAAAAATAAAAATATATTTCCATACATTTTGTCAAGTAGGTATTGAAGTTTTGTATGGGACGATTTTTTTTTGATGGTCTGTATGCCTTTCTCAGTTTCCCTGTATATGTCAGATCGCGCGGTAAACACTACTTGCGCGATGTAGGATTTATGTGACGTAGTAGTGTCGCCACATGTCAGCTTTTGACACTTCGCTCGCTATCAATGTAGTTCCTATGTGGCTGCATAGATGTCGCCACATAAAACACTGCCCATTAATATATTCCAGGAAAAGCGCCATGTTCGTGTACTCCGGGCCGCCCGCGCCCTTCTCCCCGCCGCCTTCCGTCACAGCGGCCACGCGCGTGTGCACGGGAGACGAGTGCAGATATAGATTTGTTTTTACTGGTAAGATACAGGACTTTCCTAAATCGGGTTATTCCCAGTTGTCCCCACCGTCGACGCCACCACTGGTGACAAATGGGATTTTTGTCCTAAAATTTTCCCATTTGTCACCAGCGGTGGCGTCTACAGAGGTGACAGTTGGGAGTGGCCACTCTTTTTGTTCCCAGTTGTCATCATCGGTGACAGATGGGAAAAATAAATCGATTCGTCCCCAGTAGTGACGATGCGGTGCGGTGCAGGTCAAATAGGCAGTCACTCCATGTAAAATACTGGTATTCAGCTGCATCTGGTTAGACTGGAAGCCGACCCCAACATAGTTTTGAAAAGGCTAGGCAGATGATGATACAGGATTTTCCTAGTTTGAAGGGCAAGGGTTTTACTCATTTGAGCCCTACCCATCCCTTATTGAGACAACATTGATGTTACCAAGGCTAAATTTTTTGGCAAAATTAAATGAGTATTTACTTATTTTTGAACGACGAAAATTACAATAAAAATGAAAAAATTATTGAAAGAAGAATTTAACCTTCTTTCAAAGTTCATTAAGCCACTATACGTTTACATACAACGTGTCAAAATTCTGGTCTCTCACTCCAAGATCACAGTTGAGCTACTCACTCAACACTTCGCCTCATGTTAACTTCAAGCAGCTCAACAAACCATTACCTGTTTTTTTTTTAATTTAGCCTACACTGTCCCTTTACTGAGCAAAGGTCTCCCCCAAATACCTTATGTTATGCGTATAAAATAACTTGCTTTTTTCCTCAGCGGCCCACCACAACATGATAACACTCTGGCCTCGCGCTAACATCACAATGTCGAGCTGGTCGCTGAACAGCTCGCCTCGGGTCTGTTTCGAGCAGCTCAACAGACCGGTGTATGTGATATACCATTCTGCCGCCACTTACAACGAGCAAGGTGTCGAGTTTACTGTGGATGTCGCTTTTAAAGTGAGTGTACTTTTCTGTTATTGTGTAAATTCCATGTAAGCAGAGATAGCCTACTGGTGTGACTGTCGGACTGCCAAGTCATAGGTCTCGAATCCGAACCCGAGGCACGCACCGCTGATTTTTTGGATTCATGTGCGTATTGTGTAATAAAACTTGCTTAAAAAACGGTGATTCCTTCACCGTTTTTGAACATTGTGAGGCAACCGGACCATGCCTGAGAGATATTTCTCAACAGTATGTGAAACTAAGTCAGAGGCGCATGGGCAGCATAAAAACTCTGACACCAGGTTAGTCACTAACCACACGAAAAAGAAAGAAAAATTCTATATAAATGGTGTATGAGATTTTCAATATTGATCTTTTCATCCTGAATCGCAGACGAAGTCAGAGGCAACAGCTACTATGACAAAAAACTTGTTTATCTTCCAGGTCCCCCCCTCCCTCCAGACCCAGCCGATAGTGGACCTCTCGCACCACTCGCATAAGATCCATCATCCGGAAGACTTCACTGCGGAGTACAACTCGATACTGAACGCGATGCCGCCCTACTTCAACATAGCTACCTTCCTCAGTTTTAGACATGATTATGTGTTTTAGACTTTGTGCGTTCTACAAAAGGGTTAGGTTACAGGAAAAGTAATTAGTCGTTCAAAAGGTGTTGTCAAATTCAAAGCATTTTTTCAGTCGTGTTTACGTTATAAACAGGGGCAGTAAACCGCAAAAAACATTTACTCTTTAATTCTGTCAAGTCGGTCTGTCAGAAAGATGAAATTTAGGGGACACTTTCGAAATTGTTACAAAATACGATGTAAACTACATGCTAAAAGCGTCCAGAGTAAAAACAAAAAAAAGACGAAAAAAGAATTATTAGGTTTTTTTTCCGTATCAGCTATTCAGCCTTCTACTCATTCTCATTACATTGTTTAAAATTAGTGGTTCTTACTACCCGTACCTATAATTTTTGCTTGATTGTATTTCTACTTAACGGGGGATTGTGCGTCATCACAGCTGCCCAACCATTCTGGGAAACAAGATGTGATGTTATACGATTTATATAGAAAATATATCGGACCGCCATGTTATTTATATTTCTAGTTATCTTACGAATTACAAATCGGCCCTTAGAGATACATTTAAATGGTTGTGATTGTGAATAATAATTGCTCAATATTTAAGAATTACGTGTGTTTTGAATACTACTAATGTTTATATTTAAGTTTTATTTTTTAAGTTATTTATAAGAACTGACCAGTGAATAAAATAGTTAACTTTTTTGTAAAAAGATTTTTATTCCATAATCACTATCATCAGCCCATACATTCCAACATCGCTGTAGAGAAAATTATAATGTGAAGAGACGGAGAGAAACCCTCATCATCCTTATCTTATTTTTATAGGTATTTATACATATTATAAACTAACACTTTGTCCGCGTTTTTTTTAATACATCTTAAGACACTCAGGGTTAATGTAGCTTCCCATTAGTGATAGAATTTTCGGAATCGGTGCAGTAGTGCCGAAGATTACCTCCTACAAACAAACTTACCTCTTTATAATGTAAGAATACATTGAATTTGCATTTAGTGTCTGTTTGACCATGTGTCCTTCTAAACTACGCATTGGATATCGATAACGGTTCTCACCACCGTTTACAGAGTTTATTCGGCAAGGTTTATCTTATATCTCATTACATATTCTATTCATTCGCGTAACACCACACATCCCTCTTAGCATTCTCATCTCAGCTACATGCAATGGTCATTCATTCATTCGTTTTGTGGCCCAACACTCTGATCCATACAAGACGGCAGGTCTAACCATGCTTTTATAAATCTTCCCCTTAAGTTTCAAGGGGAATGCGGGAGTCACAAATTGTTCACGTGACCTGCCGCCATTTCATCCACCCAGTGTTAATTATATGCTTAACATTCCGATCTATTTCGCCATCGCTTTGCACAAGTGAACCGAGATACCGAAAGTCGGAGCAAACTGGGAGAAGCGCGCCATCAAGCGCTATTAGGTATTTAGGCTATTTAGGGTAAATGCAAATGAAATACAAAATTTGAAAATAACGTAATTTATTTAAAAATCAGTCTTAGGATACTCAAAACATATTCCAGAGAATACATTTTCAGCGTGTCGATTTCCGGCATCACAAAATAAATTCAAAAATAACAAGAAAACAGTCGTTCACTCATTAAATTGAAAAAATGTTACAATTCAGGCAAGATTTATATAAAAACACAACCTTTCACTCGAAAAAAATATGATTTCCATTCAATGGTTAAATTTTGTTATTATTTTATTAACAAGTATCGAGTTCTTTTATTCACTCGTTCCATAATTATATCATTTGGCGAGTGGTTTTTAACTGATTCTATAACATTCTCTTTCTAAAAGTCCTGATAACTTTTGGACAAAAAACCTTGGATTGGATTGAAGTACAAATTAATGTTACAGCATCAGTATGTTTTTTATTATTTATCTTAAATCTAATAGTAATAATTACAGGGTAAAACAATAGTACAAAAGAAATTAAAACACTCTCAACTATTCTCCTCCAATATTTATTTCCTGAGATCAGTATAAAAAATTATCACATTATTTAGAAAATGGTATTTTGTACGAAATAATTAAACAACATTTGAAAGCTAGCGTATTTTATTTGCATTATTAATAACAATAAGTTACAATGCGAAAAACGCGAATTACTTTCAACGAGGCTGCCTCGAGATTAGCGACATATCGAGGCACTAGGAAATAACGCCATTTTAAAAACACATCATGTTACCATAAACTGTAAAATTTTCTCAATCGATTTAGAACTTTACATCCAACGTTTTAAGGTTTAAAATCATTTGGATAAATTTGACAGTTCGGTATACCTAATGCGTTAGCTGGTGTTTTTGGTCTTCTTTTACTAAATACAGTAACTCAAACCATAATACACTTCGCTCTTTCAAATGAATTCCTTTATCTCAAAAATATACAAGAAAATCGAATTTGCGTTTAACTTTTTTAAATCACTCACTATGAGGCAGCCTCGAATAAAGCAACAAGTTTAAACCTCTACAGATTACAAAAAAAATATATCTTGTCACACCTAAACACTAATATGACAAACTTAAGTTATACCTTTTACATAATATAAGAGAGAGTAATATTTAGATGCAAGTGGATGAAAATTACATACTCGTAAAAGCTTCGACGATTTTTGAAACTAGCTAAAATCTGTTTTTTAATTTTACATAATCGAATTATTTTTGTAATAAAATTAACTCAGTACCTGTTTTCTATTGAAATATTCGAAATGAAACAGATTTAAATATTCAGCCAAAGATTGCTTCTCTGTATATACTAATTTCTATGTTTTTAAAATCAAATGCAATAATAATAAAAAGTTGCCAAGCAACCTAACAACAGCCGTAATTAAGAATTCACGATAAAAAAATACAAGTCGATTTTGGTTTTTTTTTTTAAAGGAACGACTTTAGTCTAATGCTTACAAAATAATCCAAACCATTAAGTGTCATGTGGACATTTAAATTGTGAGAGGTAAATCTGGATACCGAATCTTATTGCCTACAGAAAAAATAGAAGAAAACCAATTTTCCTGTTATAAAATATTTTAACCCAAGATTTGGCAAATGTTCATGTAGAACGACTACTATTTCCGTTACTGTATAAAATATAAGTACATAAGAATCTTCCAATGTGTGAATACAAAAAAATATACATATTTCTGAGTATTTTTGTTTTGTCCGGGCCAAATTGTATTGAGGTAATTAGACAAATGACAAAACCTTTGCGTTCGCCTTTCAGTCACTTCAGCAAGCATCTAGTTTTAGTGATTCCGTAATCCCTTCATTATTTTTCTAGTTTATTACTTCAAGTGATTTAACTACTTGTGAGTGATTTGACTTTACTATAAATGTGTGGTGCTATATATGGTACAGGGCATAAAACTGAATTCGTTTTTCATGAGATTTGGTCGGTATAAGAATCATCTAATTTTAAGTAGGGCCCCAATATGAATCGACGAATAAGTAATGCATGAAGAGCTTACCTGTAAGAAATTGGTAAGTACACCAGTATATTAGTGTATTAGATGTATCTCATACCTTTGTATCAGTGTATTCAATAGCCAAATAAATCGCGAAAAATTTATCTGCTTTCTCATACAAAACTTCAATACTTACTAGACCCAAATGTGCCACTATTAAGCGGGATTGTCCGAAAGGGTTACCACTACAAAGGGCTAAGGAAAGAACATGGATGGGTTTTAGTCAGCAAGAGTCTTCCCTTCTGCTCCACCCAGAGCGGGAGAAGTCATTGGACGATTACCCAAAAAAAAAAATGAGCCACAACAGCTGATTATTATAGTTTTGATGTTAATCCCATAGAGCCTATTCCTAAACTTATTTTGTCTACTGCCCACTTTGAGAATAAATTATTTTTAGCGCCCCCATTTTTTACACCTATTTAAAAACCACTATCTAGATGAAATTTCAAATCGCCACCTAAGCCTCTACACAACGACCACATTTTTTTTCTGGGTCTCTTACTGCCCCCTTTCGGCATGCAGCGTCCGCAAGGGGGCGCTATCACTCACATTGGGAAAAGCTGCCATAGAGAAACTTGTTCAGTATGATGCTCTGTACCATACCCTTAAATATTACCACACATTTCTTATATACCCTGTATTTTTTAAAACAGAAAGATCAGATTTTTGTTTTTTTTAAAATTTCAAAATACATGTTTGCATTCATTAACAGTTTCTTACTTACGAGTATCAACATAACTATTGAAATACACACTATGTTTCACATTTTGTTATCGATTCTGAATTCACTTGAATTTTAAAGTGTATGGTCTTATGTACTGTTGACCTAATTTCACTTTTATATTTAATTTCTTGGTATCATACAAAAGTTATAAGAATATTTGAGTTGCAATAAGACAAAACTTTTGTTTGATTAATGATCAACCGTGGGCAATTGCGGTTAACCACTATTCAACCTTATGCCATTAGTAATAAGGTTGTAAAGCGGTCCATCGACAGTGAAGGCGATGGTACAGTACATTTTTTACAATTTGAAAGTTAACAATGTCTTTAAAAGAACAGTAGGTACACAACAATATACATTTTGGGAAAATACTTTCAAGACAGTATTAAAAGTCTGATCATAAGCAAACTATTGCTTGAAGCAAGTAATTCGACGTCATTTTTCATACTCATACATATTCCTATACAAAAATTGACAAGCATTTTCGATCAATGAAAGTCAGTTGTAACTATTCGAAACATAATGTATTAATTAAAACCTTTAAGACTTCAAAGAAGGAACAGAGTTGATTCGGTAATTGTAGTGTTGTTTCTTTTGTCTCGTGTGTCAAATACTAAATTTACTAGAGAGTAGTTGGCAGGGTTAAAACATGTCTTTAGGTGCGCGATCAAAATCGGAACTAATTTTGTTTGCTCAATACAATTTTACAGAACAATTTCAACTCTATCAATAACACTCAAGCGACAAAAGATTCTTGTAGCAGTATAAATATCTTATGTAATAAAACGTGAACAGTTTACGTAGTTTAGGATATAATAATATGAGAAACTGCAAGATACAGGATTATATTAGCTTATAGTTTATTCTACATTAGTAATTGTGGCTATACAGGGTGTAACCGAAAGGGTATATACATACAAAAGGATATGCTACAGACCACCAAACTGAACCACTTTTACTACAGAACAAACTCCAAAATCGTGAAAAAAAAAATCTGCTGTTTCCTACATTCCGAGTGACATGACCAAAATGTTTTTAAACAGCTGATTTTTTCATGCGATTTCGGAGTTGGTCCTATAGTAAAAGTTGTTCAGTTTGGTGGTGGTATATGCTTTTGTATGTATATACCCTTTCGGTTACACCCTGTAGAAAAGTTATAATATTATAAAAATTGAAGTTTTGTGGAAAAGAAAGATGACAAGAAATTATGTGCTTGTTTCAAATTAAACAACCAGTTATTATTACAATCTAGAGATACATAATAATATGGTAAGTATTAATAAAAGTTTTCATCGACATCAACATAGAACATAAAAGCTCCCAAGAACTACAAAACTAAACCTAAATTTATATTTATTTAAAATACATTGTAGTGTTTTTTATTTATTTGTAAGCTACAATCCTTATATTGTTTTTAAAAACTTCGACATTCTCGGACCATATGTGATTACAAATTGTTACTCTGCTAATTTTTAAAAGCATATAGTTTTAAAAGACAGATACAAATCAATCTAAACCTGTAACTAACACACGCATTAACCTTTTATCGACAACTACACATAAACCGTGCATTTTATCAGCTATGCTTTCCCTGAATATCATAATTTCGACGTGTTATATATAAGTATATACACGTCAATAGCAAGCAGTCGGTGATGAAAAAGTTACTGCGTTTTCTACTTACAAGAAGCTAAATCTTTCTAACTTTTCTACACATATTGTGTGAAAACTATACTAAATCTGATGTACAAATTGTAAACATTTTAGGGCACCAACTTAAGACTAACTAAAATCATTTTGCAGAACATAAAGAACGCTCACCGGCAGACGCCACGGCAAAAGATTTGTATGTCAGTGTACTTTCGACACTTATGTCGTTGAAATAAAGTACGTATTTAATTGAATGTGAAAATCCGCCAAGATTCTTCGCGCAAATGTATACTTTATATCAATTAGATAAGTACATTAACCTTCAGACACCATTAAAAAGTCATTGTGTCTCGCGTAGATCTTCGTTCCGACAGTCAATGGGTTAATCAAATATCGAACATTCCGCCAAGCCTTGCGTCTACCATAACAGCCAGACTTAAAACATAATATACTTACTTAAATAATTAAATAGTCGCTACATACCAGAACTATTTAATGTTTAACCTAAATTAACAGAAGTGTTGTATTTTTAACCTAATTACTTAAATTACATAAACAACTCGTGTAACAAATAGTAACAGTCGTGTATTCAAAGTCACATTTTCATATATGGTTGGATCATAACCGACGACATGGTTTACTGGTTAATTATAGAATACGTGAACATACGTGACAGCCGCGGTCATAGAACGTGGGAGCGAGATGACACGAGAAAATATTACCGTCCTACTCGCACGTTCCATGACCGCGACTGCCACGAACGGCGTTTAGTGTAGTAGATTTTATATCGTGTATGTTTTGTATTCAGCGCAATGTGACGGATAATCGGCTAGCGGCAACCATCTTGTTGTTAAATTTCTTTTTGAAGTTTTCAGCGGCCACCGTCGTTTTAAACGTTATCTTCGCTGAACGCTCTCCTTTGTCCAGTAATAAATTCTGGAACATGAATCCGTGGATGTTTTTGTTTCAATTTTCAGGGTTTTTTTTTTAATTATCTATAAGACTTACAAATATATAAAAATACTTTGAGGTACAAAGCTGTCAAAAATATGAAAAATGTTAAGTAATTTATACATGGCAATACACAAAACCGGTGGAAAACAAAATATAAAATGAGTAGGTACCTACAATATTCGTGTGGTACACAAAATTATTCCTGTAAAATACACTAAATTAGTTAACTTATCAACTAAAACATTTATTAGTCTAATACAGTCATAGGTTAAACAATCACTTAACACTTTTCCTATTTTAATTATAATACAATTTTAATATATAGGTACGTTATATACCTTTGGTATTTCTAAAATAAAAATACGAGATTCTAGGTTTTGTAAAAAAAAAATCTACGAAATATGGAGATAGTTTAGTTTTTTTTTTAATGGCGGCTAGTAGGCCGCCATTTAAAAAAATCAGTACTCACTTACACAAAGTTTTTTCGTCAAATAACTGTGTTTAAGGTAGACACATACAAATATGGGAAAGGTTATAAAATATCAACAAAAGTTATTAAGTATTTGCAAATAGTGATATGTAAATACAATATTAAAATTGTATTATCTATATAAAATGTAATTACATTATTGTAATAAAGAACATGCACATAGTTTAAAATTGTGACCATGGTCAAATTCTAATGAAGAAATCGTCCCCGTAGAGCGAAAACTCACTAAGTCCAAAAAACCTGTTTTGAGATATTGAGGTTTAAAGTTTTGAAAAATGGAAAAAATCATAACTTTGGTATGCCATAACATATCTCTATGTTTTGAGTTTTATTTTAAAGGAAATTTAGTCAGTTTTATGTCATAGTAGATATACCACGAATAAATCAAATAGTTTACGAGAAAACTTGAAAAATGCAAATTAATTATTTATTCTATATGGAACGTGTCAGTTAGTTATAGAGTTAGTTAATTTTCGCTCTTAGTTAGTGATTTTTCACTCAGTCCTAAATTATTTTTAAGAAATATAACTCGAGTTAGGTAATTTATCACTAACTGCTACATGAACGAAATGTGTATTGTAAATAATACCTATCTTATGATAAAAAGGGACCCAGCCTTCCTTTCTTAAGATATGTGTTTTAGGGTAAGTTAATATAAATAAATAAATATTTTGCGACTTTTTACGTACGGCCATCTGATCCGAAACTACACAGAGCCAGTATTATGGTAATCAGAAGCCGATGAAGTACTTTTATAAATAAAATAAAATAAATTATGTATATAATATTAAATGAAACAATTTTTAAATCAAATCAGTTGTTTCTTTAAGCCTGATTAAACAATTATAAAGACAATAATCAATTTTATCAAAGTATGTGTTAAACTTAAAAAAATGTTATACGCTTATTTAAACATAATTAAGAAGACAAATTAATGATCAACAGTATTAAAACACGTGTAGAACTCAAATTAAAAGACAATGCAATAAAATAAAAAGAAGTTCACTCCTCTTCTTCTATATCCTCTGTGATATCTGGCTCCATAATTCTGTCAACTACTTCGTTACTTGTCGGTAAAGACTGATACCACAAGTGGAGCTCTTGAGGAATTACCCCTTTCACACATAAATTGTTAAGGTCCTTCTTTTTAGCCTCTGAAATAGGCAGTAGCGAGGAGTACGCTTGAGGTATTTTAAAGGTTTTCAAATCTTGTATTAGTTCTTCTATCATTGGTTCATTTGTTTGCTCTACTTGCTTTCTCCTCTTTCTTGTTACTAATGTAGTGTTGTTCTGAACTTCTAATATATTAAACTCAAGATACGGACCATTATGTTCATAGCGAAATTTAACCAAACCCGGAATTTTTCTCTCGAATCGGAGACATTTAATTTTTAGCCATTTGATTTTGTTACCGTTGGTATCTTTGCTTGTATTTTTTACTATTTTTTCATTTAAAGCTCTCACATCCAACATTTCCGAGTATAACAATTCCTTAACAATATAAGGTGGTGCTGAATCCCTGTTTCGTTTAGAGCGAGCACGTTGCATAATCAACTTCCAGTCTATCATGGA
This sequence comes from Hyppa rectilinea, assembly GCA_951799385.1. Classification (NCBI taxonomy): domain Eukaryota; kingdom Metazoa; phylum Arthropoda; class Insecta; order Lepidoptera; family Noctuidae; genus Hyppa; species Hyppa rectilinea. The sequence goes on along the minus strand of OX637324.1, from coordinate 909,906 downwards.
ATACACAGGGGTATGTCTTTGTTGCCTCTCTATGGCACTATGCATCGAATCTACTTCCATATGGGTATGACCACTTTCTAAATATTTTTGTTCGATTACTTCTAGATGCACGTCCGATCGTTGTATTAAATGAACAAAGTATGCCGTAATAAATTGGTTTCTATTTTGACCGGCACATGTATCGCTATAAATGGTAACTTCTGTAACTTGATCTGGTATTTGAGTAACCCACCAGTCTATGGCGCTAGCAATCTCAACACTGCCTCTTTTACCATTAATTTCATTCCAAGTTATACAAAATGCTTCATGTGGAGGTTTTGCTGTATGAATCGTATAATTCTGAACGTTTAACTTTCTGGTATAATATAAAATACCAACACCACTGACAGGTATATGCAAAGTAGATTGCATGTCAACCGTTACGACAAGGTAACTATCATCAATAATAGACCGCTGTTTGTCCGATTCTTTAGCTTCCTGTGCCTCATTTTTCCTTTCAATGTGTGAATCATATTCTGTCTTTAAATGTTCTGGACGTCCAGCATTATCATAACGAGTGCACGTTATGCACAAGTCTTTTTTAGGGGTAAAAAATGACAAATTGAATTTAGTGCCAAATATATTTTTATACACGTAAAAAGAACATGGTTCTTCATTAGCTGATGTAAGTTGATCTTTAAACAATTCGTACATTTTGGCAATTGTCAGTTTGCTATCCAGATACTGTCTCTTACTCTTTTTCCTGCAGTAGTGAGATTCGAGCCGAGGAAATGAATTAATGTGATCAATAACCTTCCGTTCCATTTCTGAACTGGTTTTGTTTGATGGGACTCGAGAACCACGTCCGTCTTTCCCTAGATATATACCCAACTCATCTCTGTATTTAAAAGCTTCATTCACAGGTCCATTTGATATACATAAAGTTTTCAGAAAAAAGTCTTTACACACTCGTATTTGATCATTATTTTTATCAAAATAGTATTCATAGGCAGTAGTTCGATTTTTTTGTGGAGGAATACCAAGCTTCATAGTTTTTAAAGGTTGAGCCACCACGTAATTGAGTAAAAATTGTTTTTGAGAATTAAAATCGGAAATTTTCCAATACGCTTGACAAATTTGAAGTCTCTCGTCCTCAGAAAAATTATTTTGACATTGATAACGACATTTTATGTAGCATTTGACAGGTTTAGGTTGTTTTGCAGGCATGGTTTTGCCTTTTTTTCCCAAATAGGGCAAACCTTTTTGTTTATTAGACTTCGCTATATTTTTTTTCCACTTACTTGGATCACATTTCTTCCAACGCGTAGGTTCGACGTAAATTTCTGATGTACTAGCGACTGAGATTGTCTGTTCTGACGATTGTTGGGTCTCTATAGCGTCAACTGAGTCACAAAATGGTAAAGGAGACGCTTGAGGCTCACACGGAGTATTTCTGTCGTTTTCACTATCGCTTGATGATGTTGCAATAATATATACTTTATTTTTTTTCTTTATACGTCTTTCCTCTTCGCTATCAGGGAACCACGACACGCTAGAATCTGAGAATACTCGAACAGGAGAAGAACTGAGTTCTTCATCCTCTCTCTCCTCTTCAATTGCGGGAGTTAATACTGACGTGGACGGTGGAGCAGATTCAATTAATGTACTATTTTGAAATAAATCTAAATTAAATTCCTTCTCGTCGAGCCGCGCACTTTCCTGAAATGAAAAATTATGCATGATAAAAACGGAATAGTAAAATACTAATATAGCGCGTGCATAATTATGCGATTAACATGTCCAAACCACCACATAAAGCACTTTTGTATAACTAGGAATCAAATTAAGAGTATAACTGGCAGTAAGCAGATTAAAGTGCATTGAACTAATGGATTAGTCAAATAATATTATGGTCAAGCAATATTGAAAAAGTCACGAGTTATTTAAGTAACTTAAATATTATTGCGTCGTGTCGATATTAAATACTTAAAAACAGCTCAAAATGATAAAAGCGTGTTAAATTATTCATTATTTGTTATAATTATGATAAATGGCAAACAAAACCGAGCGTGAATTAATTACTAGCATCAAACACAAAAAAGTTTAAAAATAATCAAAGTCATGCTATTCCAAGCAGTTTTTATAACATTATATTTTTATGACAACAATAAAGTATCCCTTTAAAATGTTATAGTGACACGATTATTCCAAGCATCTGCACAACACACTGAATAACTTAGAATGTAACTACGTGTACCTATTGCTTTAAGATAAGTTAGTCACCCATTAAATATAAACCACACAAAAAGGCAAACAAACAAAGCGACAACAACATCGTTTAGTACCTATAAGGTACTAACTAGTAATAGGTACCATACCAAATCGTTATTTTCAATAATAAACCTTGCGAAGTCGTCATCTGAGCCGATTCCTATAAAATAATATCATTAGGTATTTATCTGCGTACTTCAATAAAGTACGCATAATCATTTTCATTTATAAACAACAAGACATCAAACTAAATAAAGCATAATTTAAATAAAAAGACACTTACCTCTACAACAGCTTTTTCGTTTTGATTGATTAAATCAATAATATACTTTGCACGACTCATTTTTACACAGTAGTCACTGACAGTATACAACAACACGAGTGTTATGGCCGACGTCAGCGCAGCGAATGAAAGTCACCACGTGCCGCGCTCGTCGCTCTTGCCGCGACAAAATCACTAACTCGCGAGCGATATGTACCTAAATGTAATTTTGCACGTCGAAGTTATAAAAATAATAACTAAAAGATTTTAAGTATTATTCACATTCAATCTTTTGATACGTTTTTATTATAGAAGAAGTAATTATATTGACATGATGATTTCTCGCTTTTGTAGTATTTGAGAAAATCATTTAAAATATAGAGTGAGTAGTCATTATGTCGAGTTAATTAATTTTCCCTTTCAAAAGTTTTAGCAAACTACTAGATTTAAAAACTCACTAAATCATTTTAGTGATTTTAATCTACCTTAGGATCGATGAATGCAGAAAAACATTAACAGAAAAAGTAATTAAATCGTTTTAGTTTCTAGCTATGTAACTTTTTAATAAACATAAAATCATTAACAAAGTTAATGATTTCTCTAGTTATCTTATGGCGGGTAAAGGGTAGATTTAGTTACTTCTCCCACTTCGTAAATCGGAAACGAATGCACCTACAAAGTTGACGATTAGACAGATATTTAGAGAAAAAAAATGTAGTTCTAGTGGCATTCATAACTAATTTTCGCCATATCTCGACTTAGTGACTTTTCGCTCTACGGGGACGAAATATTCGAAAACATAAAAAAATTTTCATGATCTTTTTTTTGTAACATATATTTTAGATCATTGTAAGTAATTCAATTCAATTATCTTTTTTTTGTAACATATATAATTATTTTAGATCATGTGAGTAACAATAGCTATAAAAATCAAATTTCACCACCTATTCGAAATTGCAATGTATTTTTATTCAGTCATACACAGTATTTCGATTTTGACATTACAGGTTCGTATTTCCTATTGGTTGGTCCAACAATGACAAAAAAAACAATGTGCAACGGGTGACTCGAACAACCCTCTTATATAAGGTGACTGGTAATTAGTGACCGATATTTAAACACGTGATTGTACTCATGATAACAATCAACTTTCCCAAAGAAACTTTTTTTTGTATACTCAATAGCTGCTAACAGCTGATCGCCGCGAAGTTCATTGACCTTGCGCGGACCAGTTGTATTGTTATTGTGATAAAAATAAAACTATTGAGTATACAAAAAAAGTTTCTTTGGGAAAGTTGATTGGAATCATGAGTACAATCACGTGTTTAAATATCGGTCACTAATTACCAGTCACCTTATATATCAATAATTGTAATCGAGTTTAGCTAAAATCGATCATTGACATCAGTATGCATATAATATCTAACAAGAACATACCAAAATATTGTATTATTATATGGCACATAAGTACATTTATAAAAAAAAAATATGTCATATTGTATAATATTAGATACTTACTTAGAACTATTTTAACAAAGCCAATACTGCGTGTATTACACATAACAAAAACAACGTATCAGCTCTAAACTAGTTATTGTTTCGACAATAACTTTATTATGTATCTCTAATCACTATTTAGTGAAAAACGGAGTGTTAGCTCTGACATTTAAAATGAATATGCAGGCTTACTCATTTCTTTAGGCAGTTTATCCACAATTTATAAGGTTTACATATCAAGCTATGTATCGTCGTAATGTTCTTTAATTTCATATATTTACAACTTTTCATTTTTTTTATATAAGTACTTTTGATTTTGATATAATGGGATTTATACAAAAATCTCGACAAAAAATTACAGTTTTGAAAGCCTCATGCTTTGACTTTATAAATAAATTGTTCAAAGGACACCTAACCGAAGCAAATTTATGAAAAAAAAATGTCTAATAAAAAAGCTCATATTCTTGTTTCTGTAGAATCATTATCAATATCTTAATAACAATTGGGTTATGAATCATAATTATCTAGGTAATAAATAAACCTGCATATAAAGTATTTCTAATAAAATAATAATATTATTAAATTAAAATCTGTGTACTACAGTGTATATCTAAGCAATAAGTAAATATGTACATATAAATAAATATCACACATTAATATCACAGTGAGTTTGTAATGAAATCACAGGTTCAGTGGTTCGAATGGCTAAAATAATTAAATAAATTGAATGACATAATGGCATTAATTTGAAGGTTCCGGACCTAAAAAGGAAAAAGCAACCCTTATAGGATCGCTTTGTAGTCAGTCCATCTGTCTGTCAAGACCATTTATCTCGGGAACGCGCGGAGGGATCGAGTTGAAATTAAAACTATATATTGAGGTCTGTCACTTGAAGCTATGAAACATATCAAACTTCCAAGTTAACTTAAAAAAAGATGCGGCCGATTAAAAAGCGTATATTTCGACACTCTCCAGGGAATAAAAAATTATAGGGTAGGTACTTTCCGTTGACCTAGAACTATGTTTGAAATTTGGCAATTGAAATCGACATAAACTACAAGTACACGGAAAAATAATAATTAAATCATAAAAAACATTATTTGAAGTACGTAAAAATACCAACAAGTTTTATAATATATGCCTCGCCAAGCGTTTGGTCGACACCTCATGTGACTAGACGGCTGGCCTATTTTCGGCCAAAGAATCAGCATTTCATAACGTGGCCTACCTTTTGGGCACTTTTCCCACTAACAGCGATACAGATGAATTAAAAACCTCATCCCCCGTAAATACATTTAAGCCTGTTTTAGCCTATAATTCATGTATAATAGTTTACTGAACATATTTGCTTACAATGCAGAATGTAATGGTTTCCCGCGTGGCAACAAATTGTGTACTATGTAACTTATTTAAGAAGTATCACTGCGTGTTATTCTTTCACAGTAATCGGTCAATAGACACTTTCTTGAACTTTGTACTTTCATTTACACTGCTCTACCATACGATACTCATAGGTCCTAACTTTGGAGACCCCGACGTGATTCTAGAGACGTAGTTGTAGAGAAATAAAACAAGAATTTATGTAAAAGTCTACGAACAGTAAGCAGTAAAGTGATAGGTGCGTACGCGCAGAAGACGACTCCTCGTCGACTCGGGACCTATTGGCCGGAATTTCAAGGGTTCCACAAAATGAGCACACTACCACCGGTAGTCCAATTGGGCAGCATCAACGTTACGGGCGGGGGACTCGGGTTTTGAACCGACATGCCTAAGATGTTTGAGTTCATGCCATGTAGCCACAGAAACAAAGGGATGCGGGCGATGCGACATAATGTAATTTGGTGAAAATCTAAGCGGCGCGCTGTGCTGTCGATTTTAAGGAGATTAATGGCCCACTGGTCGACGTGACCAAAGAGCTGGCTCGTTCTTTGGCCAAAGAAATAGCATTGTGAATCAACGTGGCAATATATTGAGTATATTCGGGCAATCCTGCCAGTCTTCTGGGCACGTTTCCAGATGACAGCGATACGGACGAGTACTTCGAAGTGCCCTTTTATTTTGTATTTATTTGTCTAGTCATTTAGTACCTAGACACAGAGTTTTACACGTGTGAGATGACAATAAGCTTATTTATATTTCTTTCTTGAACAGATTAAATTCGCAATCTCTTTTTTTTTAATGAAATACCTACCTAGTTGGAGAAAAAGCAATAATAATATTTTAATTCTTTTATTACCAGTTGCGACAACTGACTTTAGTTTCATATTAAATGCTCGTTTGTAAGTTGTATTTGAAGAAATTAAGTGTCCCGAGCTAAATACCGTACCGTACCGTAACGGGACTATTTTTAAAATTCCATCTCATTTTACTTATAGCGTATACAATACAACTCCTTATACTAATATAGTTAATTTGATAAGACTGTTCAAAATGCCATCTGTCGTAACACGTAAAATAACAATTCGAACCACCAACCTTAAAAAGAAATAGAGACAATCCAAAGAAAATAACCCTAAAATTCTAATTACCTGTACTTCAGTGCCGGCCAAAGTCTTCAACCTGGTGTCCGTCATGCCGTGTGGCAAGTTGGCCACGGTAGCGATATGACCCGACTCTTCGAGTAAGCTTTCCTCGTCAACATCCGAGTCACTTTCAAATTGAATTTGTGGTTCGTCTTTCTTGATAACTATTCTAGTATTTTCTGTACCGATGGCGGTTCTGACCGCGCGGCTGAATATGCCAGGGTTGGGTTTGGTCGGATCGGTTTTGACCTCTATTCTTGAGAATACTGAGGAAGACTTCTCTTTGGGAGCTTTTCTCTGCAGGATAACTCGTCTGTTTGTGAAAGCGGCCCTTTTCTCCTCTTCTTTTGCTTTTTCGGCTTGCTGCAGGCGAAATTTGACATTATTTATATCTTTTTAAAACACATTTTCGACAGTTGTATAGTTATAATTTCTTAAAAAAATAATTTTGATTTCGGAAGTTGGTGTCTTCGGTTTTGTATTTTCATTTTTTGCCACCGACTTATGAAATCAAAATTATTTTTCACTCCCCCCCCCCATTTTAATACCACTACCTGGTATGTAAATTACAGTGACAGGAACTTATTAGAACATCGTCCACATATATTAAGTAGGATTTTTTTTTGATTTTTGTTGATTTTTCAAAAACCGCTTATCCGATTTCGATAAAATTTTTATGGGACCATTTGGGAAGTATACCCTTTCCAACAAAAAAAGAATTTTTCAAATCGGTTGGCAAGCAACGAAAATATAAACAGTCGAATTGAGAACCTCCTCCTTTTTTAGAAGTCGGTTAAAAACCTTTTTCTTTGTTACATTTAACTCGTTTTCATAGGGTTTTCAATTGATAATACGATCTCAAGTCCAAAAAAAAATGTGACATACCTCTTTTTCGTAAGTTATCCGTTGCCTGGATTTCACAGACATATCCAGTTTAGATTTTACCTGAAAAAAGAAACAATATTTATTTGAACGATGAACACTGTCTCCCTGTGTAGGTCTGAATTGCTTTTTGTTTTAGAGATTTAACAATTCTAAACTTAATCAGGAGTCATTCTGTTACGTGTTGGAACCTTCGTGTATTTCGCGCATTCTACATGGACATTTCACACAGTATTTCTAATGATCATCTGCCTAGCCTTTTCCCAACTATGTTAATAACCGACCCTCGGTTTCCAGTCTAACCGGATGCAGCTGAATACCAGTATTTCACATGGAGCGACTGCCTATCTGACCTCCATAACCCAGTCACTGGGCAAATGACACCCCTTCTTACCAAGGGGTATCGTATTGCCCAGCGACTGGGCTGCCAGTTCAGCCACTCTTACTGGCTGTCAGATTTTCGGGCTTTTGACGACCCGTAACGACTGTCAAAGATGCACAAATGACAGCCGGGACCAACGGCTTTCCGAGACACGGAGGAGTCTTGGTATGTAAAGATGGTCACCCATCCACGGCCAACCCCGGCACGCGTACCTTAACCTGATGGATCGAGCTGTGCGGCTGTTAGTACTTAGCCACGAGGTCCTCACAGTATTTCTAATGATCACGGTGTGAAATTTACACGAAGTGGATAGTAATTGCATCGAATATGATTTATTTCAGAGTGTAAAGTCCAAGGAATTATTCGTGTGGGATGTAATAAAAGTCTTCCCTCCTTACCTTTGTCTTTTTAACTTCGACTGGCGGCTCTGTATCTTCGATAACAGTCGAGCTCGTGACGACTGCTCGACGCGGGGGCGACTTTTCTGTAACAAACATAATAAATATAATTTTCTTACGTCTGACAACACTAGCGCCAGTTAAAAACACCTGTTAAACGCAATACGTTTATATCGAAATAACGATAGGTTTATCACCTTTATTTTTCTAATCTTACTAATATTATAAATGTGAAAGTTTGTAATATGGATGTTTGGTGATATTTGGATGTTTGTTACTCAATCACGCTAGAACGGACCTGGATGAAATTTGGCACACAGATAGTATAACCTGTATTAACTTAAAGGATACTTCAGGATTTTTAAAGTGAAACTTTTATTACATCGTCTCAAACATTTTCGTCTGTGTGTTGCATGTCGCGTGACGGTCGGCCGCGGAGTAGGGATAAAGTGAAAGGCGCTCGTCAGAGCAGCTAAGGCCAATATGGCGGCGCCTAAAGTGTCAAATGTCTTTAATGTGAAAAAAAAGTTTCACTTTTACCGTGGTTTCCTTTTTATCCTGGTACTACGTTCCCGTAGGATAATTTTCGACAGGCACGTGTGCGACGCTGCTAGCTTCTTCTTTTCGTGTGGTTAGTGAATAACCTGGTGTGAGAGTTTTTATGCTGCCCATGGATTTTGCTCCACATGCTGTTGAGAAATATCTCTCAGACATCCTCACGATGTTTTCCTTCACCGATATTTTTAAGCAAGTGTATACAAGCTAAGTAGCTAGTGTAAATGCAGAATAGTGTCATAATCAGTGATCGGATAATCGGATGCCTATGTACAGACGCCAGCACATCAAGCTATCCCCAACTGTCAAATTTTCTCAATTAAAAATGAACCTTATGTCTTTGCAATAAAGTTGAAATACTATCAAAGAAATTTGACAGATTGTGTTAACTTGATGTGCTGGCGTCTGTACCTACCTAAAGTGTTGGTTATGGGAATGCACTTTTGTATCGAAAAAATTCCGCGAATTCGGAATCGACAAATTTAGTTTTTTTTACTATAGAATCAAATCGGGTGTAGGAATATTTACTTAGTTTAAGGTGTTGGATAATATTATGGAATGCACTTTTGTACCGAAAAATCCCGGGATTTCGGATTCAACAAATTAAATGTTTTTATTATAGAATCAAGTCGGGTGTAGGTATATTTACTTATCTTAACTTTTTATATTTAAAAAAATATGTTTTAAGAAGCCGCTTCCATAATTGCCTCACCAAAAATGAACTTTAGGTAAATATGCATCCGATTAGTCGATCACTGGTCATAATAAATATCCTTGGACATTCCACACAACGCCATATAGTCCCAAGCTAAGCAACCTAATGCTTGTATTATGGTAACGAGATGGCTGATAAACTACGTATATACATTTTTTTTGTAAATACATACATATTATAGATAGAAAAACACCCAGACCCGGAACAAATACTAGTAGGTCGTACAAATATTTGTTCCGTGCAGGAATCGAACCCGCGACATGCTGCGCAGCAGTCAATCGCTCAACTACTGCGCCACCCGTGCCGTCGATAGTATAAAGGAGGCGTACCTTTCTTCTTGCTCTTCCCCTCTTCTCTCTCTTCTGTAAACACGATCTTTTGTCTCTGCTGCCTCTTGAGTTCGCTGGAAGATTTGGGAGGCAGTTTCGATCTTAAGTCCACTTGAGGCTTCGACTTTGTCTGTTGGTCTGGTCTGTAATAGAAAATAAATTCACGAGTTAAATATCTATCTATACGAATATTATAAAACTGAAGAGTTTGTTCGTTTGAACGCGTTAATCTCTGGAACTACTGGTCCGAATTGAAAAATCTTTTTGTGTTGGATAGTCCATTTATCGAGGAAGGCTATAGGCTATGTAACATCACGCTACGACCAATAGGGGCCGAGCAGCGGGTGAAACCGCGCGGGAGCAGCTAGTTAATTATTAGTGTCCGACCGAAGCTTCGGCTTCGGCTTCGGCTTCGGCCACCTTCGGCCAAAAAAGCACCTTCGGCCAAATCTTCGGCTTCGGCCAAAAGTTTGCCGAAGGTTTGGCCGAAGCCGAAGGTTTGCTAGTTGACAAAATTTGAAATTTACTGAACGATGCTAGAGCGAGACGGACAGTGTGCAGAGCAGCAGAGTTTCGCCGCGCCGCCGCACCGGACCAAACGAATCGCAGTTAGTAAACTAAACGAGTCAAAACAAGTTTGAGAGCGCGTCTTAAAATTCTAATAAGTGTTTTGTTTTTAAATATTCCAAAAAATTATATGTAAAAAATAGATATTGAAAAAGCGTTAAACTTTGCTCAATTATTTTATAGAAATAATTTGTGTTCGTCTGATAATTAAAAAAATGTGACTGATTATTTGATTATTTTTGTTAAAATTACTTTAAGTAAATATATATTTAATTAACTTTGTATATTTGAAACTTTTATTTTAGACAATATTTTATTACCTACTTGTATATGTTGGTCACTCGGCTCGTTATTGGGCTAAATCTCTAAAGCTCTCACAATATGTATCTAGTATATTCTAAGATCAAAGTAACTATCGTATTTCTCAAGGTCAATGACACCTTCGGCTTCGGCTTCGGCCGAAGGTTTTGGTGAATGCCGATTAATCGGCTTCGGCTTCGGCTTCGGCCAGAATTGCACCTTCGGTCGGACACTATTAATTATACAACGTGGCGCTACAATGGTGACATTAATCGAACACACATTTATACGTTTTCACATTTTCGTTCCATAAATCCGTAAATAATAACGTTTAATAGAAATATAATGTATTTCTATTAAACGTTATTATTTACGGAGTTATTTAAAATGTTTGAAAATAGCATCTTAAGCAACCTGTACGTAAAGAATTGCCGCGCAACGGTCGTTTGCCGGGGCCACGGATCATAACATTCGCATCAATGAAATTAAAACGAATGATTTTATTATTTAGTTTGATTGAAATTTTTTTTTTCAATTTGCGATTTATTTTAACCTATAAACATTTATATCATTAATGGGCACTAGCCCTAGCCGTGTGTTAAATTAATGTCACCGTTGTAGTGCCACGTTGTATATTAATATTACAGGCTGGTATATAGTTTTTGTCATTTTAATAAATAAATGATGTGAAAGTTACTATAATTATTAATTAGTTACTAACATAAGTAATGTGGAAGTGGGAGGAACAGAACTGGACGAAGTGGCGGAGCTTGAGAGAGGAGTGGGAGTTTTATGTCCAGCAGTGGACGTCTTTCGGCTGAAATGACCGATGATAAGTAATCTGATGGACTTTGAGTGAGTAAAAGTGCTTTATCTTGTTCCATTGAATTTATAAGTGTTTTCCTTTCATTTAATGTACCATGTTTGTTAGAGAGATTTGATCCTTATGATTGACCCTGTCGATTGATGCCATAAAAGTACAGGATGTTATTATACGGATTTAAGCCGGTTTAATTCCCAAAGGCAAACGAATTTGCGAATATCTTTGAATGCAGATTTATTTATTTTTAAAACTAAAGAAATGTTTCCTTTGGGGAAAATTTGCTATCTCCCGTATTTAGAGTATAATACTTTTCCTCCAGATGAAGTCCAAAAATTCCATCCTGTATGTATTTTAATAATTCTGAACTTAATCGATTTTTTTAAATTAATGCACACGAATTTCCATCAATTTTATGGACTTGGATGGCCACGGAAACATCGTCACTATAGAAATGAATTATATCGTTCGCATGTCAAGATTCGTTCATTCGTCATGTTGGTACGTGTGTATCTACCTAGCCTTTTCCCAACTATGTTGGGGTCGGGTTCCAGTCTAACCGGATGCAGCTGAATACCAGTATTTTACATGGAGCGACTGCCTATCTGACCTCCACAACTCAGTAACTGGGTAATACGATACCCCTTGGTAGGCTGGTTGTCAGATTTTACCCGACCCGTAACGACTGCCAAAGATGCACATGACAGCTGAACCAACGGCTTAACTGCTTTCCGAGACACGGAGGAGTCTCGGTATGTAAAGATGGTCACCCATCCACGGCCAACCCCGGCAAGCGTGGCTTAACCTGATGAATCGACTAATGCGGATGTTAGTACTTAGCTACGAGCTCCTCATTCGTCCTGTTGGTAACATTTCAAATCACTTTCGTACACACAGTGGGCAATAACACATCGCCATCATCACCATCTTTCATCATCATCATAATGGGGCAACACGTTTTCTTCTTCCATTCTTCCATATCAACCGTCACGCTATCATACACTCCTTCTCAACAACAAATTATTGTTCAAAATTGTGATCACATCAAAAATAAAGTAATCATGGTCAGGGTTGATCAAGTCATTAAAAATTTTCTCTAGAGGGTGAATCGTTTATATTTTCGTCGTACATTTTAGAACAGAACGTGCCCATGTCGGGGTCTCTTGGCAGACTCATGTCATTTGTGACAATCCGTCATACCTCTTGACAGACTGCCATAATAGTGACAGCCCGCCACGGAGGTCTGTAAAGACGGAGGAGTTCGTATCATCATCATTTCAGCTGAAAGTCGTCCATCGCGCTAGTCTCTGGAAGTATCAGAGATTTGAAAAATATTTTTTCATTTGATACCCAATTCTTGAGAAATTATAGCCCAATTCTTAAGGCTATGTAATATGCTATTTATCATTACGCCAGGACACTCCATAGCCGAGCAAGAAGAATACAAGTTGTAAAGAATAAGCAAAAACGAAGTAATGACGCGGGCAGGCGATGTGATGTGAAGCGGTAATTAGGGAAACAAGAAATTTGTCGGGGACAGGAGTTAATTTATAACATACAGTGTGTTAGGTTAAACGAGGGACATACTTTCAGGATGTATCGTATTACCCAGTTACTGACTGGGTTGTGGAGGTCAGATAGGCAGTCGCTCCATAAAATACTGGTATTCAGCTGCATCCGGTTAGACTGGAAGCCGACCCTAACATAGTTGGGATAAGGCTAGGCAGAATGAATGAATGATACTTTCAGGATGTATAGTACTCATGGAAATCAACAACTTTGTTCATGGGACCAACTCTGAAATGAAATGAAAAAAAAAGTTAGCTGTTCCATTCATTTTGACGAATTATGCGAACATAAATTATAGATTTCAGGGATAGTTCCATAGTCAAAGATATAGTCAAAGTCCCTCGTTTAACCTAACATACTGTATACAGATATAGATTCTGTGTAAATGATAAATATACGAAAATATAGTTGGTCTTGTGGGCCCAAGCATGAGGTCCCCAGTTCGAAGCCCAGGGCGGCAGTGTCATTGGGTTTTTCCATTAGGAATATCTCAATAGCAGCCCGGAGTTAGGATTTGTGCCCTACTTTGGGTACAACTGGTATGAGTGAAACTTTACAATTCAGCATATTTTCTCGGGGAATTTCGCTTGATAGTCAGCTTGCTAACCATATAATAGATGACTTACTTTTTAGGCTTCTCTTTGAACCGTCCGCTGTCCTCGTCGTCCGACAGTATTCCGTCGATGTCGCCCAGTATGAGGTCGAGGTCGTCATCGCTGTCAGTTCTCTTGTCCGGTAGGGGAGGAGTTAGTGCTCTGTCTGAGGAATCCCGCTTGATTGGAACCTTGTGTGGGGGAGTGAGGTTTTCTGTGGACAAGTATTTCCTTTTTAGTTACATGGCTTTAGTATTAGTCTAAATAAAATATATATAAAGATATTATTATTGTGGTTCCTCAAACCAAAACCAAGTTCGCTTTACTCAGTAAGTTATGGAAGAGCGGAGTCTCCGGAGTCTCTCTCTTATCAGCTAAAAAGGAGTCTCCAATCACTAGTTTTAAGGTACACTTGTTAAAATAATAAACCATTTTTTTTTTCAAATAACTTTGTAGAAAATTTGTTTGTTTCCTATATTGACTGCACAAAATGACGGACTCAATTCAAGAAATAGTTTATGATTTTCATTTTAATTTTTAACGGATTTTACCACACTTTTAACACATTAACCTTAAAATGAAAAAGAAGAATAAACTCCAACTCAAAGCATTTATTTCAAATAAAACAATTACAGGCACTTTGAATTGTCATAGGGTCGGTCAATCAGAAAAATGAAACTAGATGCCCATTCCAAAGCAGTAGGTACCTGTGGAAAAGAACAGGCAAGAAACTCCACGGACACTCTTAAACAAAATATGTTTACATCATTCATATTGTTACTATACATGTGAGAACGATGCAGAACGTGAAAAGCATCCGTAACAAAATATATAAAAACTATAAATTAAAACAAGCCATAGGCAATGAGATGACCAGTCCCTACTAACAGCGCCCTTTCACGAACATGACGCATGGATTAGTACCAATCAGCTCAACCATTCCTGAAGGGAGCTAAATGATAATATAATAATATCATCACAAAATAACTCACCACAGGTAGAATTGACCTCCGCCCTCTCCTCTTTAACGGGCGACCGATCCCTCACCTCCTTAACAGCTTTCACTTCGACCCTCACTTTCTCAATTTTCTCCAATTTCTCCACTTTTTCTGGAGAATTCCGAGTCGTGTCTGGTCTATTGTGTTGTAGTTCTGTGCTCGGGGCGATGGGAACATGGTCGGTATGGGGGTCTTGAATGGGTTCTGTGGGGGGCCTTAGTAGAGCCTCTTTTTGTTTTTCTTGAGTTTCACGTTCTCTGTAAATAAAAGTAGGAAATTAGATGAAATTCTCTGTAAACAAAAGTAAGAGATTGTAGCAGGCGGAAATTTTATAAAGAGAGTTATAAAGAGTCTGCTAAAAATCAAGAGACACCATAAAATAAAGTATGAATCCGACACTCTCAGTTGAGTTTGTGAAAATAATCAGTGTTCCAAACCTCTAGCAAAATGAATTGTAGCTTTATTTTAACACAAACACTGCCACTATTTTTTGTGCAATTCTAAGCTCAGTGCCTTCAACACACATACGTGTTCATTGCAGTGTCCCATACACTGCAATGAACACGTATGTGGTACGTGGTACGTGGAACACGTTAAAAGGTAAGTAAAATGGTCTATATTTAAAAAATTACAACGATTAATATCACTTCTATATTACCCAACGTGAAACGGTGTAGGCAATTGTAATTTACACTCGCATTTCATGACAAAAGGCTCAGGCCCTATCACATGGGACTGAAACAAAACTGGCAAAATGTGAGTGTACTTTAGTTACACTTCTGCTTAACCTAAACACAGGAAACACAGGCTATTGTGTGTTTCGTCTCAGTTATTTTATTAGTATAATGAATGGTTGCATAATTTGCAAAATCAGCCTATAATGTCCCCACTGATGGGACACAGGCTGCCTCTGTGAGAGGGAGTAGGCTGTAATACACCACGCAGGCCCAGTGCGGGTTAGTCGATATCGAATTTTTGTTTTAGGACGATATTTTCGTTCACCGTTTTGAGAGCAGTAGTGATTAAATTATTTACAAAAAGTACAGTGCCTGTGTGGGTTTGAGAACACTCAACAAGCCTTAAGTCGGAGCCGATAAGACTGGGCCAGGACTGCTCTCAACGAATGGATCGTTACTGCAAAATGAAACCTTAAAATCAAGAGCTAAGGACTGGTTATGTTATACTACTACTTACTTCTCCTGTAGCTGTTTGTGCAAGGCTACCGCGTTCTTCCTTCGCCTCACTTCCTTAGCTCGGAGCACTCTCTCGCGCAAGCTCTCCTGTTCACGTAGTCTTCGCTTATATTCACTGTCCTGTGAAGTGAGATATGTTTAGTTCCAGAATATTTGCGTAATCACTCTCCCTCGCCATCTTTTTAGTAAATGATAAATGATTTTATTTTTATAAATAGGTTTATAACGTCAATAATATTTTTTAAACTAGATGACGTCGGCGTTCCCTGTCTGACTACTTTGGGAAGAAAGGCGAAACCTCCGAGATCGACACAGTCTCTTTTAAAGTGACATAATATTGGTTATTTTTTTTGAGGCTGAGAAATCATCTATTTAATTCTCCCGCTCTGGTTGGAGCGGAAAGGAGTGTCAGACTCTTACTGACTAAAACCCATCCATGTTCCTTCCGTAGCCCTTTATGTTCCAGGGTAGCTGTAACCCTTTCGGACAATCCCGCTTAGGGTCTTCCCACATTTATCGACGCGGAATCGACTAACACCGGTCAAAAACGCCTTTCTGTCTACGTAATAAGGGTGTTACTAATACCATTCGCATCGGCTCGGCTCAGACGACGCGACGCGACGCCGGCCGACGGTGAAACGAGTCGTCGCAACAGCTGATCGGCGATAAGTCGAGTAATGTGGTGATACGCACTCGGCTTAAGCCGATTCCGCGTCGATAAATGTGGGGAGACCCTTACCCGGCAGGCTCGGCCCTAACGGACCCCTTCATATGCTGATATCTCTTTGAGGCGCGCGTGGTGCCGGACGACGCGTATAGCCGTCCGGCACGGTCTGGTCTTGATCGGACGGTGAGCTACCCATTACTCACCGTCTGCAGGCCCGCGCCTACGGTGGCCGGGAGTCGTCACGTGGCTTCCGACGCCCGGGGCGTCTCCCGCGGTGGCTGGGACGGGAGGACCTTTCCCTCTCCCATCCCGCCACCTCCTTCGCGAGCATAACTGCTTCGCAGAAGGATGTGACTGCCTCCCACTTTCTCTCGTTCAGACAGAGACAGCAGAGCAAGGCGCTAGAGGTCGCCGCCAATCGCCTCTACGAGGGCGCGGCGGTGCTCCGCCCAAGCAGGTTTCCACCTTGTGCTCCACCATGTCCTCTGGGCGATCCTCGCAGTGGTGACACCCGGGCGTGTCCTCCCGCCTGATGATGTGCAGGAACCTCCCGAAACATCTATGTCGGGTGAGGACCTGCGTCAGGCGGTAGGTGAGGGCGCCGTGACACCTCTCTAGCCACTCCTCAAAGAGGGGCCTTACCGCCACTATCGTGGCGTGCCCTGCGCTGGGTTGCGACAGTCGCCGTTTCCAGGCCGCCATGAGGTCGCGCCGGAGGTCCGTCCGCTCCGCTGGAATTTGCCACAGAAACGGAGTTTCCCCCCGGCTGAGTACCTCCGCACGCCACTCGTAGAGGCGCGCGAGGACTATCGCCTCCAGATCCCACGGCGGCAGCCCGGCAAGGAGGCGCGCCGCCTCGCCCGAGATCGTGCGGTACCCCCGGATAAGCCCTATGTATGCCTACCACCATTTGGGGCGCGTTCAGATAGTGGGCGGCTCGCCGCCGCAGTGAGTGCGCCCACACCGGGGCCCCGTAAAGGGCCATGGACCGCACGACACCCGCGTAAAGCCCTGACGGCGTCAGCGTAGCAAACTACGCTGACGCCGTCAGGGAGGTCGGCCCGTAGCACCCAGTCGTAACCGATGTCCCACAGGAGCGGCCCCAGAACCGATCCCTGTGGAACACCGCACGACATCTCTCGCCCGTTCCATTCCCCATCGCGAACGGGGTAAATGACGGCCCGGTCCGTCAAGTACGCCCCAACTATTCGACGGAGGTAGGCCTCCCCAATGCAACTCCAGGGCAGAGTGTTGGAAGCGTTGGCGATGTCGAGTGACACCGCCACAACGACCCTACTCTGGGACACCACGTCCCCCGTCGTGAGGGCTCTAACGCGCATGATAGCGTCCACCGTCGAGCGGCCCTTGCGGAAGCCAAACTGGCAGTCTGCAAGGTCGGGCCCCGTCCTTACAAGGTGCCCGACGAGGCGGCCCGCAATAATTCTCTCGAAGTGCTTGCCAACCTCGTCGAGCAGCACTATCTATGGGCCGGAATGCGGACGGAGAGTCCGCAGGGCACCCTGAATCTGTATGAGGACCAGGTTCCCCGTCTTCCAACGGAGCGGAAACTAGCCTCTCTCCAAGCATGCGCTAAAGAGCGCCTTCAGTCGGGGCCCCAGAGCCCTTGAAGCCAGGACCCAGGCTTTACCAGGCAAGTCGTCGGGTCCTGGGGCGGTATTCTTGGCCTTCAGCCTCCCTACCGCCGCTCTCAGATCTACCTGGGTTAATTCGGGTATGTCATCGTCGTCCTCGTGGTCCGCTGAGCCATACAGACTGAGTGTGCCTGTCCTGCAGTCAGTGCACGCATTTGTTATTTATCGTGCAGTCGGACTTAGAACTTAAGGAGCTCTACGATTCAACGAACGCTATCAAAGAAAGAATAATGGCGGTAAGACCCCTCTTTGAGGAGTGGCTAGACAGGCGTCCGCGCGCCCCCATCTACCGCCTGACGCATATCATCAGGAGGGAGGAAACGCCTGGGTGTTACCATTGTGACGTTCGCCCAGAGGACACGGTGGAGCATGGGGTGGAGATCTGCCCCGCTTCGGCGGAGCATCGCCGTGTGCTCGTAGAGGCGATTGGCGGCGACCTCTCGCGCCCGGCTCTGGTGCAAGACAAGGTCCGGAGCGAGAGAGAGTGGGAGATAGTCACCTTCTTCTGCGAAGCAGTTATGCTCGCAAAGGAGGTGGCGGGATGGAAAAAAAAGCACACGTACCTCATCCGTATGCCGCGCACCTTCGGGCCGCGCGCGCCGCTCGGGGCTGCGGCGCGGGGACGCCGAGCGGCGCGGGGGGGACGGGGAGCGCATCCTGGGGAGCACACCTACCTCGTCTGTGTGCCGCGCGCCCTCGGGCCGCGCGCGCCGCTCGGGGCTGCGGCGCGGGGACGCCGAGCGGCGCGGGGGGGACGGGGAGCGCATCCTGGGGAGCACACCTACCTCGTCTGTGTGCCGCGCGCCCTCGGGCCGCGCGCGCCGCTCGGGGCTGCGGCGCGGGGACGCCGAGCGGCGCGGGGGGGACGGGGAGCGCATCCTGGGGAGCACACCTACCTCGTCTGTGTGCCGCGCGCCCTCGGGCCGCGCGCGCCGCTCGGGGCTGCGGCGCGGGGACGCCGAGCGGCGCGGGGGGGACGGGGAGCGCATCCTGGGGAGCACACCTACCTCGTCTGTGTGCCGCGCGCCCTCGGGCCGCGCGCGCCGCTCGGGGCTGCGGCGCGGGGACGCCGAGCGGCGCGGGGGGGACGGGGAGCGCATCCTGGGGAGCACACCTACCTCGTCTGTGTGCCGCGCGCCCTCGGGCCGCGCGCGCCGCTCGGGGCTGCGGCGCGGGGACGCCGAGCGGCGCGGGGGGGACGGGGAGCGCATCCTGGGGAGCACACCTACCTCGTCTGTGTGCCGCGCGCCCTCGGGCCGCGCGCGCCGCTCGGGGCTGCGGCGCGGGGACGCCGAGCGGCGCGGGGGGGACGGGGAGCGCATCCTGGGGAGCACACCTACCTCGTCTGTGTGCCGCGCGCCCTCGGGCCGCGCGCGCCGCTCGGGGCTGCGGCGCGGGGACGCCGAGCGGCGCGGGGGGGACGGGGAGCGCATCCTGGGGAGCACACCTACCTCGTCTGTGTGCCGCGCGCCCTCGGGCCGCGCGCGCCGCTCGGGGCTGCGGCGCGGGGACGCCGAGCGGCGCGGGGGGGACGGGGAGCGCATCCTGGGGAGCACACCTACCTCGTCTGTGTGCCGCGCGCCCTCGGGCCGCGCGCGCCGCTCGGGGCTGCGGCGCGGGGACGCCGAGCGGCGCGGGGGGGACGGGGAGCGCATCCTGGGGAGCACACCTACCTCGTCTGTGTGCCGCGCGCCCTCGGGCCGCGCGCGCCGCTCGGGGCTGCGGCGCGGGGACGCCGAGCGGCGCGGGGGGGACGGGGAGCGCATCCTGGGGAGCACACCTACCTCGTCTGTGTGCCGCGCGCCCTCGGGCCGCGCGCGCCGCTCGGGGCTGCGGCGCGGGGACGCCGAGCGGCGCGGGGGGGACGGGGAGCGCATCCTGAGGAACAACAACAACGTTTAACCACTGCTAATCTCTAGTTACGGCAGTTTCCTAGGAGCTATTCCCCATTTTTTAAGAACTTCACAATTTTCGGGCAAAAACAGAGTCAATTCCCCTCACCTCCTCCTGAGCCCCGCCCTGTTGGCATTGATGAACTCCTCCTGCCGCCGCAGCAGGTCGTCGTCATCGTTACTCCTGCGCGGAGGGTGCGCCAAGTCATTCTCTATCTCTATTGTTGTGTTTTCGATGTATCTGTAACAATGGAATAGAAACATTATTTAAATTTATCGGTCTGCGGAGTTAAAGGTTCCACTTTTCGAGCTTAATTTGAACTTGCATGTAACACACAATCTGAATGATTAGTTCATACACTGCTTCTGATGTTCAAAAAAAATGTCTGCTTAACAGCGTAAATAACGCAATAAATGTTGTTCAACTGTCAAAATGGAAGTCATTGCAACTGTAAATAAGTTACGCAATTACCCCGCTGAGCAACAATTCGGATTCACAACACCACGTTATACAGAGTTGATACGGCAGAGGGGCTTTCCTTTAAACTGCCTATACTAGGTACCATTTCCAAGCTCTGTACCAAAATCAATTAAATAGGAGCAGTAGCTTAGTCGCAAATGATTTTTTCAGTTTTGACCGCGTTTGAACACGGTGAATCTTTCCTAACAGCTGATTATGTTTATACGCATAGGTAATTCTCCTTAAAACGATAAATCTTAGTATAACCTACGATACGTTGTTGCCGCTCTGACGTAGCTCACACAGTACAGTACAACCAAATTTCGCTAAAAAGATGGCAATGCAAACAAGGAAGCAATAAATACACACACGAGAGTGATAATCATAGCAAAACATCCCGCGCGCGTAAAAGAAATAGAAATAGTTCAGTGTGTTGCATCCTAGATCCTAGCGATTGGTAATGTGGGGCTTACACCGATGACTAAGGCGGCACGATTTTTGCCGCGCGGCATAAATCGACCGTATAAATGGCAATTCGTCTAGGTCGCAAGTGACTACGCCCGATCCAGCTGTCCCTTGCTGTCCTCCCCCAGCGACGCCCTAAGCCGATGTCCGTACCCCACAAGAGGTGCCCTTAGCGTGTAGTCGCTTAGTTATTAAGTTTTTATTAAGCCTTTAGCTGGATGATACAATTATTTTGTGGCATCCACAGGCAAGTCCGGTTAAGCAGTAGACAACCTTATGGTTGAAATGCGAGATGCCATTAACAAAAAACAAAAAAGTCGCAAGTGATGCTCGGATGACATGAAATGAAAGTCTGAAAGACTTTCCGACTTTATCCGACTGGTGACTAAAATAGACTAGAATAGAATAGTGTAAACGGTCAGTTGCAGGCGATCGCCCGCCGCATGAAGAAGTGTTCCATCCACGTGCCCAAAAATTACGTTTTCTTCTTCCCTTTTGTTACTTTATATTTAGTGTTAGTGTTTTTTTTAGTAACTTGTCAGAATACACTGACATGATTTTAATTTACGGCGAATGTAGTGAAAACGCTGCTATTACTCTGCGTGGATACCGAGAGAGGTAAGGTGACAGCCGCAATTGTCCTAGAAACGCCCGCAGCATACAATTGGCAGTACTAAGAATACGGGACAATAAAAGTATAGTGCCGCAACACGATACCGAAAGCAACCGAATACCGTCATTTCTTAACTTATTCAGCCAGTCAGTACTTTTACTTGGAACGTATCGGGAACCGGCATAACCTCCGGTACCGGAGTTTGGTAGAGAGTGTCAGACTCTTATTTACTAAAACCCATCCATGTTCCTTCCTTAGCCCTTTATGTTCCGGGGTAGCGATAACCCTTTCGGACAATCCCGCTTACCCGGCAGGCTCGGCCCTAACGGGCCCCTTCATATGATGACATATCTTTGAGCCGCGCGTGGAACATGTACACGCCATCCGGCACGGGCCTGGTTCTGATCGGGCGGCGGAGTCACCCATTACTCACCGCCCGCAGGCCCGCGCGGCGTCTCCCGCGGCGGCTGGGACGGGAGGACCTTCCTCTCTCCCATCCCGCCACCTTCTTTGCGAGCATAACTGCTTCGCAAAAGGAGGTGACTGCCTCCTACTCCCTCCCGGACCATGGCTGTTCCTCCCGCCTGATGATGTGCAGGAACCTCCCGAAACATGCATGTCCGGTGAGGACCTGCGTCAGGCGGTAGGTGAGGGTGCCGTGACGCCTCTCTAGCCACTCCTCAAGGAGGCCTAAGCCGCCTCGGCACCAGCGCCGACCGCCCGCTTTTGACACGAGATAACACACGCCACGCCCAGCCGCACACGCGATGTTGCCGCTTGCGCGCGCGACGTTGCCGCTTTGTTACTAGGTCAGTTTTTATTTGCAAAGGGTGGTAGCGTTTTACTCTGATTTGTAAGCTATTTAGTTTGTTTGAAAAATAAAACTAATTTTTGGTGCTTTTTATTTTGATACTGTATCGCATTAATACTAAACACGTATAGTACACGTAGTGTAATTTAATGCCTCTATGTCATACTAACTCTGTACATTTTAATGTACCAAAGTCTTATTTATTGAATAAACCGGTCAAGCGCGAGTCGGCCTCGTGCACGAAGGGTTCCGTACCAGTATCTATAGAAACGGCAAAAAAATCACGTTTTTTATATGGGAATGGCCTTAAATATTTATTTTATTCTGTTTTTTAGTATTTGTTGTTATAGCAGCAACAGAAATACATCATCTGTGAAAATTTCAACTGTCTAACTATGACGGTTCATGAGATAGTCTGGTGACAGATTGACTGTCAGATGTACGGACGGACAGCGGAGTCTTAGTAATAGGGCCCTTTGGGTACGGAACCCTAAATTTAGTAATTTAAAAAAAAAACAACTTTAAAAACCTAATTTTAAAAACCCTAATTTTAGTTAAAATCGACGCCATACCGTTGCAAAAGCTGTGATTTTCAATATCATAGCTTCGCTATCGATTCAGATCTGAATCTTTGACTAAAATGCGAAAAAAAGACGACAAGAAGGTTTCGACTAAAAACTATAGGTACCCAATATATAATTAGACAAAGACTAGGCGGTCATTTAATAGTTCGTGTACTTACAACGCCTCCTAAAAGAATGAAAACAATTCAAAGTTTCTTTATTCAGCGACTAGTTTTTGCCCGCTCGGCTTCGCTCGCGTTAATTTCGAATATGGCAATCAATTCGGGTTGTACATTGCTTCATCATTCTCCTGCCCTTATCCCAATTTATTTGGGGTCGGCGCAACATGTCTTCTTCTTCCATACTTCTCTATTAGTCGTCATCTCGATAGTCACTCCCTTTCTAGCCATATCATCTTTCACACAATCCATCGTTTCTTTGGTCTCCCTCTACTTGTATAGCCATCCACATTCATGCTCACAACTTTCCTGACAACATTTTCCACATTCCTCCGCATAACATGCCCATACCATGACAACCGATTTCCACACAACTTTTCGGTCACCGGTGTCACTTTTGCTTGTATTAATATAATTCAATCATGCTTCGAAAGACACGTGGCGCCAGCTATTATAATAAAATCTTTATTCTTGTTTTCCTCGGGTACTGTACTTTTTTTCGTGATGAAAGGTACCTTATGTCTGCTTCTGTACACCGATCAGCCTGAAATTTTGCATAATGTACGTTGTGAACGTTGTCAGTACATTATGCAAAATTTCAGGCTGCTCGGTTCAGTCGTTTAGGAGTGGAAAGGTGACAAACAAACAAACTTAATTGACTATTTAAATCGGTCAAAAATAAAATTTGAATTCACATGGAAAAAAGACCGCTCGTCACAAAAACTTCCATCACCGTACAGAAATTAAATATAACGCGAAGATAAAAAATTTAAATTGCATTTAATGCTAATAAGTATTCCATTTGATTCTTAAAATCTGTGACGTTACAATGTCATACAAATGACGTACAAATTCCGCGTTTTGACAGTTCATAAAACGTAACGTTATTGACTACCCTTTCAAATACCCCATTTCACAATTATAGTATTAGTTAGGATACCTTACCTCTGAGGTGATCGCCTGGTGTACTTCCTCACAGCAGCTCGCGCTAAGGCGCTACGTTGTTCCGCTATAAACCGTTCGGCCGCGTCGTCTATATCCTTTACTGGACCTACACAATCGTTTATACACGTTAGTTTAGGCAATTGGGACTTAAATACTGTTAGATAGGGTTCAGTTTTCATTGTAGTTTTTTTTTCGGTTTTGATATTCTATTATAAACTTTAAGATTACACATTAAGGATTTTCATTGGGCAAGATATTTTTAAACGACAATGTAATTTTTTTTGGGTAATCTTGTCTCTGTATAATATGTTCAAATAAAACCTTTTTAACTTTCAAAATACGAGTAGTGTTAAAAACAAACTACGAAACACTGTCTACATACTTCACTTAATTAGGGACATACAGTGCAACTAAAGATACCTCACATTCACAAGCATACTAATTCCAAGTGATTTTAGAAGTAACTAATTTGTGAATATGTGCAGAGTACATTAAGCCGTGCAAAAGTAAGTTACGAACGCAAAACTAAGTTATACAGTGTGTTAGGTTAAACGAGGGACATACTTTCAGGGGGTATAGAACTTATCAAAATGAACAAGTTTGACTAAAAAAATCAGCTGTTTCATACATTTTGACGAATTATGCGAACATAAATGTACTGAACAGCAGTTTTTTTTTTTCAAGTTTCATAATTTGTGCCATAGTTTAAATATGTCCCTCGTCTAACCTAACACACTGTACATTAACCTCCTTACTAATAAACGTTGTATAACGTCTGTATAGTTACACAACGCTTTGTATTCTTTTTTCGAATGTCAAATTTCTGACAGAGAGAAATCGGTGTGTAACTATTCACCTGTTATAATACGTTTATTAGTAAGGGGGTAATACATTAAAATATAATTTGCATACAGTTCTTATCTACACTAAAATTTTTAACTATGGTAATACCATATAATTATAATGTGGCAGGGATATCAACACACAACCTATTACTATGGGTTCATAACTTCTAGAACACCTTTTTTTTTTGAAGGCTGGGAAAGTGGGAAATCGTCCAATGACTGCTTCCGCTCTGGGTGGAGCGGAAGGGAGTGTCAGACTCTTACTGACTAAAACCCATCCATGTTCCTTCCGTAGCCCTTTATGTTCCGGGGTAGCGGTAACCCTTTCGGACAATCCCGCTTAAGCTTCTAGAACTCCTGCGTTAAACTTTTCGATGAAAAAAGAAAATGCTGTTCCATATATTTTGACCGCGTAGGACATACACACCGGCGAATAGCATTTTTATTTAATAACCGACGAAAAATTTCAACGCGTTGTGTATCGATGTCCCTACCACTCTGTACAAGGTGACTACTTCCATGGTATTAACAGCTCTATATCAGATCTCATCATCGCGCGTTCGTATTTCCGAACATAAACGATGATTCCTGAAGTGCATATTTTAGCAGAGGATTAAAACAAAAAATATTTTACTTGCGCAATAACGTTTTCCAAAGAAAGATTTGTGAGATAAGTTTTATGCGAAACAATTAATAGGGTGGCTAAACAATATGGTGCAAAATAAGTGTCAATATAGCGCCGATATCATTTTATATCCGTGGACTAAAAATTTTGTATGTAATTCAAGTTAGAAAATATCAATTTGATTTAAAAGAAAAATTCTAATAATTGACTATTTGAAACGGTCGAAAATAAAATATGAAATCACATAGAAAAAAGACCGCTCGTCTTAAAAACTTCCATCACGGTACAAAAATTAAATCTTCTGCGAAGATAATAATAATTGTAGAATTGCATTTAATGTTAATAAGTATTCCATTTGATTCTAAAAATCTGTGACGTCACCTTGTTATATTTCATACAAATCACGTTCAAATGCCGCGTTTTCATAAAAAGTAACGTTTGTACCCTTTAAAATACCCAATTATTCAGTACAACTTTTACGAAAAAAAAAACACTACAAACAAAACTAAGAAAATGTTCAGTGTGTAGTTCTATTAAAGCACAAATATCAACAATATAATTATAATGACGTATCAATATCGGCACTAAAATCTAGGGTTGCTACGAAAACCATGCAGAACACAACAAATAAGCTAAAATTACCGAATTTGTTCTCAAGAGTAGGACTGAGGGGCGGCGACTTTTGTATTCGCGTCGGTATGTAGACTGGCAACCCTATCGACATCGATAGTTACAATTAGTTACTTAATTTCTAGAAATCGTTTCGGACAATATCCTTTGTGACAGATAGACTGTCGTACATTTAGTGGGTCTGGAGAAACAATTATACAGACAAACAGTCAGACTTCCAATAAAGGTATAATTACGATCATGTTCTCTTGTCATAGTGGCGCCACCTGGTGGCGTGAATTTTCATAAAAACTCTCAGTATCCATTTACTATTGCTATTTTTATGTGACCATGGTATAATCAAGGTAGATCTGAATTTTACACATAAACTAAAAGAATAATTACCTTCAACAGGAGGCTGGAAATTCCCTTTGAAATGTGGATTAATCAAGACTTTCTTGCCCGCCAGGCCTCCAGGAGGCAAATTAGCTGGAAGTGGTACCGGTAACATTCTAACTTCTGGTTCCCTCCCGCCATCCTTTGGACTTTTGTCCATACTTGGCCCAGGAATAGGCAAGGGCTGCCTAATCGTTACTTGAGGCAAATGACTAGAATTAGGCACTATCTCCCTCATAGGAGGAGCGAATTGCCTAGGCGGAAAATTCGGCCTGAAAAACACGGGTCTAGGCTCAAAACTCTGCCTGAATGGGGGACGCTCTTCCATGTGAGGTCGGTATTGGAAACGGGGGGCAACGAAATGTGGGCGTTCCATTGGTGGTCGGAACATTTGCATGTCTTGGGGCAGAATAAGACGCTCAGGGGAGATTTCGGGGCCCATTTGGGGTCGGTCTGGGGGTTCTAGTCGCATGTCGGGTCGGATTTCGGGCCGCATGTCGGGCCGGATTTCAGGCCGCATTTCGGGCCGCATATCGGGTCGCATATCAGGCCGCATTTCGGGCCGCATATCTGGTTGAAATTCGGGCCGGTTTTGTGGAGGGCTCGGTCGCTGTTGTGGCGGCGGGAACGAAGGACGCTGATGCTGGTTGAAATTGCCCTGCAAACATTGGGAATATACTTGTTACGTATGCGATCACTTACAAACTACAGAACGCTTAAATAGATTTGTTGAGTAACTATTATAATCAGTACTAAAAGTAAAAATGTAAACAAATCATAAACCTGTGCCTTTGGGTGGCTATTTGTACTGTCACTTGCGAATTGAGTGATAAATTTAATTATTTGAATACTTGAAACCGAAATTCTAATTTTAAACCACAATTTTTTTTTTCATCTGACAGTTGATGCTAATTTTATAACCTGAATTTTCGTCGATGATATTTCAATGAGAACTTAATGTTATTCAAACAATACTTTTTGGAAAAAGTGGTGAGTATATCTCAACTTGAAATCTTCTTAATACAGATGAATTATATTTTTTTAAGTGATTGAAGAATTTATAAAATTTACCACAAACAATTTTTTTTCTGAACAGACTATAGTAGCACCTTCACAATTGATGTTAGTCTGTAGTAGCTGAGTTATTAATATGAAACATAAATTTACCCGGTGAACATTATTCCGTCTGTAAGGATGTGACTGGTTCGAGAATCTCTGCATGAACTGCGGGTTCCTCCAAGATGTCCGACCTCGACCGAAACCGCCGCGAGGTATCACCACCTTGTCTGTTACAAATAAAACCATTATTATAAAACTGTAATACAGTAAAAGCATAGAAAAATCGTATATAAACTAATACAAACACCCTAGCAAACCACAGTGCTATGTGGACCATACGACAGAAGGCTCAAAAACAAACACATTAGGGACATCACTAACCAATTGTAACTTAAGGCGATTGGTACGGGCTGTTCCCAGCCAATGTCCCGCTAGATGGCGCTGAAGGCTACATTTCTAGTTTATTTGAGTTTTTGCGTAATTGGAAATCTATTATGTCGTAGGAGTAGTGTTCGCGGTTACTAAATATTATAATTTATTGAAATATGTCATATCATTGCCTTAAAATCCACCTAATTCGGTAAATAGATGTATTTTAACATCTGCCATTGCATACAGGGTCGTTTACACACACAGACGTATACAAAAATGTTTACTAAAATTGAACACTAGATGGCGTGAATGTAAAAAACAAGTTTTCCATTTTTCTGTATGGGTAGACAGAACTTCAGAACACCACCTGCTATGTTTTATATTCTAAAAGATTGTTATAAAAATAAAACTTATATTTGTTGGCGTAAACTATTTTATTGATCAATAATTTTGGGAAATAAATAATGTCAAAATTGATTACAATAAAACGCAGTTTTATTTTATTACATGTTTTTTTATCAAAACATGTATTTGAAGTAGCATAATTATAATATGCTGATCCATGCCTATTCACTCAAAACGAATAACACTAATGATTTGTAACAGTAACAATTATTTCAATATTATTTTAAACATTTCATAACCAACACGTAAGAATAATTCATAAACAAGATACAACAACAAATCTAAAACACTTTATTAGGTGATAATGACCAGGAAGGTGAAAAACATATTTCCGATTTCGACGCACTCAAAAGCTTTTAGTAAAACATAGGTAAGCATGTATGCCTAATGAAGTATTATTTCACCTTCTGATTTTACAGTAAATACAAATAAAAAGAAATATACAGTGGTTATGTAGATTCTAAACAAACTACTACCAAAATACAATTAGAACAAAAATCATTTGACTTGTTGATTTCAGATTCTAAACCTACTACCAAAATACAATTAGAACAAAAATCATTTGACTTGTTGATTTCACCCTCTGCCTTGAAACTAGCAGTCAAACGGTCACTCCTATGAGTATTACATATATAAATCATTATCATGCTGTCCTACAGTGGAGATTTCAATCAAAGCAATGTCTTCTGGTGACTTTTGGAATTCTGTTAGCCGTTCTTCACACTGTATTTTCAACTGTGCTTCGTCAATATCAATAGGATCACAAGCTTCGGGTCCATAGTGCTTATCCGGTTGGGATTTCTCTCTTCGAGCAAATAATCGTTTGCGTGTCAAAGATTGCTGTCGTATTCTGCTCTGTTCCTTCCGTTTTATGTACTTTTTAAAATGTGTCCCTGGGCTCTGTGTGGTCTGCTTTTTCCATGCAGTTTCATGCCATTTGTGTCCCTTAGCAAGTGATAGGCCTGAAAACATATTTAAATGTTATATTTAAAAAAAGAAATGTTGCATTATTGCATATAAATTGGAATAAATAAGGGCTGGAGAATGATGATATTCCATCACAATCAAAGAATTTCTTACTGGTTCTAATAATTTCTGACTGTTATTACTGTATATTTACCTGCCACATAAACACGCCGCTGGTAAGAACCCCCTTTTCCTAAACTTATTCGTTTTCCACAGTTGAATTTGTTTATTACGCTCATAAAGTTTTCTGCCACATTTGTTGTCTCATTAGACAAACAACCTGCCTTCAAAGCAATTTTTTCATTGGCTGCATAAATCAGAGC
The DNA here is from genome assembly GCA_951799385.1 of Hyppa rectilinea. Lineage (NCBI taxonomy): Eukaryota > Metazoa > Arthropoda > Insecta > Lepidoptera > Noctuidae > Hyppa > Hyppa rectilinea. Next base: position 880,227 of record OX637324.1, on the reverse strand, counting down.
CCACACCTCTGGAGCATTATTTTTCAGACTTTCTACATGCTTTTCTTCCTTCTTTTCACTTTCATCTGTTAATGTTTTATTGACATTGCAGTAATAATTCTTGCAGTTTTCATGTACTCCGAATACATGAAGCGGGCCATTTCTCAATTCTGCTGCCATAGCAGTATGCTCACTGCTACACATGATAATTTTCCGTGCTACTAGTGTAAGCTTCATCACCTTCGGCTTCAGAATATTTCGCCCAGAAAGAGGGAGTTTAGTGTTGACCAAGATCTAAAAAGCACAAAATATAAATACAGAATAATATGCTTCACTGATCTTGAATTGACTTTACAAATTTGACTTATTAATTTACCTTGTAGAGTGCACTGGTATAGTTTTTGATAACATGATTCTTGCATTCAATTTTTTTTATTATGTTCCCATATGACACTTTCTCTTTCAATTTTGCATACACAGAGGAGTCTCCGTTACCAATAAAACTCAAATAGCAAAGTTGATGTATTTCTTCACTGTTTTGAAAACCTTCCACAATAATATCTGATTCCATTGCTGTAGATGGTCCAGTAAAATTTTTGCAGCAGTTATGTGCTTTCATATCCAGGTTTCTCCTCTCATAATATTGACATGTATAACAATATTTGTTTCTAACACCAAGAAATTGTCATTTTTTAGTTTCTTTACCAATAATGCAGGCCTGGAAATGAAAAGCAACACTTGTAAAAATAATGCACATAGGTAATTAAAATGTCATAAAGAACTAAATTTGTTTTTAGTAAAATATTAACTTACCATACCAGATGATGAATCAAAGTTATGCCCATATGACCTTTTCAACCATCCTCCATCTACATATACAGTAACAAATGGAACACCGTCTGAAGACACATGACCTTTTTGTATTGCAATTGATGTTTCTTGTTGATCAGCTATTTTAATTTCCTCTGTCAAATGTTCAAACCACACACTGCCTAATTTTTTTTCAATACGACGAAATTTGTTAGCTGACATTGTTGGAATATCCATAAGACTTGTTATATGAGCTGCTTGAGTGTAGAAGCTACCAGAAGTGACAGTTGCCCACACAAATGCAGTATTTATTTTATCACTGCTCTCCGTAAAATGCCTCCACGCTTTATCACACATACTGCACTTGAAAATTAATTCACTTCGAAATCCATCAAGTCTTTCACTAACAAATTCAATTTGTGAAGATTCACACATATTTCGATGTCTTTCCATAAGAAATGCCCACTGTATTACATGCTTCAAGTCCACAATGCGATACCCAGATATTCCAGATAAACATTTATTTGGACCAGGTTCCACAATCATTTGAAATGAATCAATTTCCGGATCAGGTTGCGGCCAATTAATCTCTAAAGGTTCAACCACAGGTTCAGCTGTCACTGTGCTAGTACTACTAGGAGCACTGTAGGTGGCCTCTAAGCGGATTTTCGGTTTTACACGAATATATGTTCTTGGTTGTATATGTTCTGGGTACTGAAAGAAAAAAAAACAAATTGTGATTACCATAATAAAAGTATAATACCTATATCCTAGATCTATTTTCTCCTTTCTCAATATTTCGTAGGTTTTTTTTACGTCATCTTAGGGTTTTAGATTATAGCAGCCCACATGACGACCTACTGACCCTACATACACGTAGTGTTCCTTTTACGATCAACAATAAACCATGTTGATACATACATTATAGAGTTATCTAAGACGATTTCTCGTGTTTACGAAGAAGTCGGATACAGAATTAGTTGTATTATGCAGGTTCACTTACCTCCCTTCAGCATAATATCTCCTTCTTCCACTTCGAACTCGTTTCAAAGATTTGCGCGACCCCGAATATTCGTGTTGTCTGTACGACGCCTTGCTTGTTCGAACAGACATTGTAGACGTAATCTAAATCAGAAATATAGAAAAACAAATGAAAAACGAAAGAATAAGTTCCTTTTAGACACTCAGTATTTGAATAAAATAAATATCGTAATTCGTAAGTCACATGCATTGAAAGATCTAACAATCTTTTATGATTGAGTTGCGTTCTGAAATAAAATCTAAGAAAATAAAATATAACACTAAAATTTACTTATCTTTATATTTCAATGTTATCTTTATACACCTGGTAGAACTGGCCGACGAATATAGATATATATATTAGATTCAGCGATTTATTTTTAAACAATAAATTACGGAACAAAAAAAAAGGATTGTAAGTAACTGAATTATGTTTGTTTCTGAACGCACCGAGTCGCGCGCCGCGCGGTGCACGGAGGACATACCTACTTTGATAAAACAAACTAATAATATTGTGTGTCTGTCTGAAAATTCGGAAAAGCATATTTTGCCAATGTTTGCAAGTTTAATTTTGTGACTACTTTGGTAGTTTACCGATTTATAATAATTGTATATATCGTTGTTTAAAAAATATTCAAACACAATATGATACACTGATTTATCACTGGTTTCAGTGATGAACTGATGAGTCAATGTTAGCCACAATACTAATCACTTTCGTCATACGTGTGTATGATTGATGTGATTAGCAATGTGGTGATATTTCAGAAAAATCACGGGCCAGTTTGTTGTTTTTAATCCCACCGAAAATATAATTGCGTTATTAGAATAATTAATTACTATACCTACGATAAATTACAATATAGTCTCAAATGCATACTAGAGAAATATTGCAATTTGAATCAATTAAAATGCACAGAATACAAAAATAAATTCTCAACACAAGAAGTTCCGCGCGCAAATCATAGCGCGTAGCAATGAAAATCAAGAATGTAATTTTATATCGAGTCGACCAAAGTAAAAGTACCTACCTAGACAATACATTGACCTCTAGACGAATAGAGGTCACTGGTCAGGTACCTACATACAAATACAGACAGACCTACGACCACGCTACGATACGAGTTGCCAGTGTTGCCACACAACAATAATGAGTAATAAAATTGTTTACAAAAAAAAAACAAAGATTTCTAAGGTCATTAGTTTTATTTTATTTTATTGTAATTTTTTTATGAACGATTGGAAATGAAATTACTCAATTATTGCAGTTAGAACTTTGATTTATTAGAATTCTAAGATAATGAACGCGATCGCGCACGACATCTAGCGCGTCAATGTTTAAACATCGCCTTTCGTTTGCTTGTCAAAAGTCACGCACACTACTGTAGAAGTGTCAAATTTTGCCGGTATTTCACTGTTGTTTTTCTAAGTAAATAATGTAAGTTATTGATTAAAAAGGTCGATCGCGGACACATTTCATTGTAGAGAAGTGATAAAATGATTAGTTTTAATGAAAGAGTGTCTGTGTTTAGTGTATAAATGTATTCAAAAATGTATGGACGGAGGGGCGGTACATCCACCTTAATCAAAATCAAATCAAATCTAAAATCATTTATTAAAAAATATATCTTATATATATAACTCTTCTGTGCGTGTGTATGTCACTGAACTCCTCCTAAACGGCTGGACCGATTTTAATGAAATTTGTTGTGTGTGTTACAGTGGCTTTGAGGATGGTTTAGATTAAAAAAAAAAAATTACAAGGCGGAACGAAGTTCGCAGGGACAGCTAGTATATATATATAGACAGTTTCACTAACAGAGACAATAGTCTCCTATCAATAAATTCCTACATCAAATCAGTCAGGGTATGATCAGCGAATGCAAAATGTTTAGTAAAAAAAAAAACTGCTAGAGGAAAGCGATGAGACAATTAACATAACTAAAATGAAAGAATTGCTATCTTTTACTGAAGGACAATGCTTCAGATCTGTCAAATTAGTATTTTGGGAAGCTACTTTTGAGAGCTTTTATTTATTTATTTCTGTCTCTTTCTAGTTTCATAAGAGAGATAAGGATAGCACTAGTCTTCATTGTTTGTCTTCAACGAATCTGTCAAGTTGTTCCTCTACAGCTACACAATCATACAAAAATAATCAGAAACAAACAAACCTCAAGAACAAAAACACATTAAATATGTTACTTACCTAAACTGTCCGGTATATCCCTCACTTGCGGCAGCCGTTGCGCCCCTGGTGGTCTCTCGGACACGAAACGTTCGCGGGGTCCTCCTAGATCACCATCTGTTGACAATGTTGAGCATTATTAACGTGTATGAGGTTATGGATCATCTTCTATAGGTCTCCTATGGGGAGTTTTTTCCTTCACATCTTCATTCCAGCTAAAGCACTCAGAGGTGGTGCAGGGCACTCGTTTTGGGGGACTATCATATGTAATTTGGATGTTCAAACAGTGCTGATTCACCATCTAGTTGGGAGTAAATGTTTTTCAATGTAAATGTTTTTCATACCAAAGCGGTACCGTCATATGGCGGCCGCAAAATGTCAGACAGACAAGTTTTTTTGGACATAATAATGTCAGACATATTACAGTATTACTACGGTTTCCATGATAACCATGGTTTAAATATGTATGATGGTGCTGCTTCTTTAGTAATCCGTAGCTTAAGTTCATGACCAAGAACAGAGCAGCTCATAAATAAAACTTGAAAACTTACTTTGTATCTGCGCGTTAATATCAGTTGGGACAATCTGTGGTGACTCAATGTGGGATGCAGGCTGCAAAAGATACACAAGAATTATTAATATTATTGTATACCCCAATCATAAAATTGATTTATCAATATGGCTTGCCCAGTGGCAGAAAGCACGTTAAGTTGTTGGTCCCCGCTGTCATTCTTTAGTAGGTATGAAGTACAGAACTTATATGCATGTTTTGTTAGCATTTTTTTTCTGTAAAATGTGCTTGGATTGTTTACATCAATTAATAGTGAAATACATAAAAGCAATCTGCCTAGCCTTTTCCAAACTATGTTTGGTCTGCTTCCAGTGTAACCGGATGCAGCTGAATACCAGTCTTTTGCAAGGAGCAACTGCCTATCCGACAACCCAGTAACTGGACAATATGATACCTCTTGGTAAGACTGGCTGCCGGTTTTACGGCTTCTGATGACCCATAACTATGTCAACGGTGCACAAATGAGAGCCAGGACCAACGGCTTAATGTGCATTCCGAAGCACGGAGTCTCGGTATGTCAAGATGGTCACCCATCCACAGTCAACCCTGGCAAGCGTAGCTTTACCTGATAGATCGACCTGTGCGGCTGTTATTACTAAGCCACAAGCTCCTCCTAATACAAAGAAAGTGAAATACATAGAGTACAGTCACAAGTAAAACAATGTACACTTAGCTAATTTCATAAGCGGTTTTCTGCTTAATTATAGAACAAATTTGTATGTTGTCAAACACATTGAATTTTCGAATCCATAAGTTTACCGTACATGTCGTATCTCAAAGTTGAAATAGTTATTTTACAAGAAAATCGGTTTTGAAAATTACTTGGTGTTTATGGTGGTATTATATTGGTGCTTGTGACTGTACATACAAATGCACAACCTATTGCATGCCATTATGTGCCTTATTAAGGAGGGAGTAGGGCTGTTTTAATGATGTATAAACAAAACTTACAATAGCAGGTGGGACAGCATGCTCTTCATAAACAACGGGTGGTTCATAGGGTGCATACGTAGGGAGCTCTGGTATTGGTGCACTGGGTACTTCTACTAATATATTGGGCACCACACATTCTGCTTCAGCCATAGCCTCGTACGGATTCGGCTGCTGGAAACAGATTATAGTTATTGTGTAACTGAAGCAAGGTTTAAGCGAGTGTCAGGGAGAGATTACATAGTATTTTTTTGAAGCCTTAGGATTAAGGATGGTTTTGTGTGAAAGCATTTAGTTGACTTCTATCCATGAATGGGACATTCTTTGACCTCAACTTTATGAGTAACTAGCTGACCCGACAGACGTTGTCCTGTCTTAACTGTGATACCTACCCTACCTACCTAGCTACCTACCCTACCTACCCTACCTACCCTAGCTACTCTACCTACCCACCCTACCTACACCAGCTACCTACCCTACCTACCTACCTACCCTACCCACCTACCCTACCTACCTACCCTACCTACCCACCCTACCTACCCTACCTACCTAACCTACCTACCTACCCTACCTACCCACCCTACCTACCCTACCTACCTACCTACCTACCCTACCTACCCTACCTACCCTACCTACCTACCTACCTACCTACCTAACTACCTACCTACGCTACCTACCTACCCTACCTACCTACCCTACCTACCTACCCTACCTACCCACCCTACCTACCCTACCTACCTACCTACCTACCCTACCTACCCTACCTACCCTACCTACCCTACCTACCTACCCTACCTACCTACCTACCCTACCCTACCTACCATATAGGAGGAAAACCAGAAGCTGATCGAAAAAAAAAAAAAATTAAAATGTATTCTGCGATTCAGGGCGGAGACAAATCCAACGAAACAAAAACCATGAAAATTGGTCCAGCAGATCTCGAGTTATAACGAAGGGAACAAACCCGTCTTTCTTTTATATATATAGATGTTTGTGGTTTCAAAGACAAACTAAATTAATCCTCTTTGATTTGCCGAACTTCATAGTCTTTCCACAGTCCTGGTTGGTTGCTACTGAACAATCTAATGTGACAGGTTTATCTCATAAAGAACAAGAAATAGCGACGAAAACGGTCAGTGGGTCGTCTAAGGGCAACTTTTATAAGTTCCTTAAAAACAGTCATTGTTATATTCATTCCAACAAAAATATTACGCCATAATTTTGAAATGACTGACCTTTCAATTCTAAGTTACTTAGACAGTAAATAGATGTAAAAAAACACACCTGATTGTACTCCATAACATGACTGGGATAGTCTGGTGGTCCCATATCGAGGGTCTCTCGGTAACTTGAACCGATTGATGTCGGAACATTTTGAGGTCCGGCATTCTCATAGTCATCAGCCAGGAGCTGTTCCTCCTCCTCATTACCAAGGTTATAGTCGGCAAGGCTCTGGTCTCCTAAATCGTCACCTAACAAGTCTTCACTGCAACAAAAATAGATACTTTATCGATCACGTTATAAGTGGAACACATGTCACAAATTAACGACGCAAAACTAAACGACACAAATGAACGAGTTAAAAGCTTCTTGCAACAAAAACACGTAGATTGTTTATTATTAGTGATAAGGCAAACTGTTGGGGGTTCATTATTATATTTAAATACAAAAATTAACAATTAATTTGGTAAAAATACTAACTTGTCCGACATGTTGACAATAATAAGTAGCGACTTAGAGATGTAACTGATATATTCGTAATAGGTACAGGTATTATGATACAAGCCATGTATATTCATATTAGGATAAGCGAGTATAGAGTAATAGGTTACCAGGTATTAGTCAAATAATAGTGACGCGTAATAGCGAGGCGACCCACCTCGAGTCGCTGTCGCTATGCTATTATTATTCGCCGAGCACGGTCATCTCACTCGCCTAAACCGAGAAGCGGTAGAGTGAGTGAGATAAATATTGTATTGTATGAATGAATAGAACCTGGCTGCTTGCTTGCTTGCCTGTCGTTGTGCGCGCGTAATGTGTATATTTTAAAGACTTAAGTTATAAGATGTTGGGTTTCGTATAAAAGTTGTTTGAGTTGGTTACTAATTAAGCAAGTAATGAACAGTATTTTACTATTTAGCCACTTGTTTCTATCGCATTAGTTAATATGGATATTTGTTTATGTTTTTTGTAGCCAAAAAGCTCACAGCGGCTCATTGTAAATATTATTGTTTTCGAACAGCACGTGCACGCAGTGATTTATTGATTGATAAGGATAACTAGTAACTATTCAATAGTTTCTTAGTATTTTAATGATTAAACATTTATTTTTTGGTGGTATGTATAAATTATATAGCACATATGAAAAAAAAAACAAAAAAAATATGAGAAAGATAAAAAGAAGAAAAATGTTTAAAATATTATTTAAATCTATAGAAAAAACAATAATTATTGTACATATGGTGATTAACTTTTTAAATACCGTACGCCAACATAATCAATCAACGTTGACAGTCCCAAGCCTGTTAAAGTGTGAAGGAAAATTTAATCACCATTTCACTTCTCTAATAGGCATACGTGACTAATATTGTGCATGTTCACAATTTTGTATTCCATATTAATCATGGCGAAAATTACGCAAGTATCAATATTAGATTGAGTAGCTAATAATGAATCGGTTCACTAATATTTGACTAATACCCAGTAATAGGTATGGTATCATAATATGCTATAACTAATATATTCAATAATAGGATTACCCAAAAATGACTCTAATATAACATCTCTAAGTAGCGTACAGTTTGTCTATGGAACGGCCCGTAAGCTTGCTGCGTGCGTTTAGAAATCACTCGATGCTGCATATATTGTGTTTAAATAATACTGTGTATTTTATGTATATCCTGTAAATGATCACTTTTTTTTGGTATTATTGTATTTATTACCGAAATGCACCATGATATATTTTATTTCTTTCGAAATTAATTTTCTTTCCAAAAACACGGTGATGCCAGATTGGTCGTCTAAGGCCTCCAGTTTTCGTTTGACCAATCAACAAAATAATGCTACATAACGGGTCCACCGAGGCCGCAGAAAATTTACTCAACCTCCAGCAAACTCATGATAATAACCATAGCGGCCTCGCCGTTACCGTGGAGCGCGAGCGGCGGTAGCGTTCTAGACCCTTGTCCTTCGTTAAAGCTTACCAAACCGTACAGTAGAGCATAATAAATAGCTACCAAGCAGGGATGTTACGGAGCTTCAATTCTGATTCTGAATTCGATTCCAATAAAACCACCTCTTTATCATCTCTACTACCAAGTACCTATCATATAATATTACGTCTCAAGAATCTTCGGAAAGCAACATTTGCCACTCGGAACTCAAGCTGCTCCACACCTTCTGCTCAAAGTATGATTACCTAAGTACGTCCCAAGCAAATGATACACCAGAATCATGTAAGTGATAACAGTATTGCCGAACATTATCAAACGACGACAATAGCTGCGATATTATTGGACACGAACGCATCGTGAATAACAAATACAGTCAAAGTCTCCAGCAATTTGATACTCTACGCCCATTTGTGGTGTTATATCCATTCATGGAGCTATGATTTAAGTAGGTCTAAGTGTAGTCCAAAGACTACTATAGTATACTGTAGTCATTTCAAGCGGCTTTCTAATTCTGTTCGAGAAAAGGATGTATGATTCCAGTAAAATGCTGGTAGGGATCTGGACAGTGCTTCCGAGATTGTCCTGAATGCCGTGGAACCTATCACTTCTGTACCAGGACATGTTGCTACCTTGTCGTTACGACACAATGTGCTGGTGATTGTTTTCGGTGGCCAAATAATGAGTGTACAAATTATCCCCCGCCATTTTATCTGTGTATCTGTGTAAAGTAAGAACATTGGCAGGGGCCATATTATTTCCATAGTCCTGAAGTAGAACCATTTTACTTTAGTAACGCAAACCGTCCAATATCTTTAACGTCTAATGAGCCTCTGTAAGTTAGCGTTATATCACAAGAGCCAACAAAATTGACAAGTGACAGCTAAGAGGTGAACGTTGATGCTTATTCAAATCAATAATTATTCCTCACTCTACTCTCGATCGTTTAACAAAGGATTAAAACACAAAAAAAAACAAAGTTATTGATTCAATATAATTTTATTTAGAAATTTATGTATTCATTTGTTTTTTACCTAATAATAATACCTGGGTTGTTCAATATATTTCATTTTGGGATTTTTGAGCTTCATCGTTTTAATTAAATAAATTGTGAAGAACATGGCGAACAACTGAAAACAAAAAAAAGTAGTGGGTATTATTATTAATAATCAACCTAGTTAGTCGTCAATAACAATTGTTACGGGAAGTCCCACAATTAAAAGGAGACAAGTTCACGCTATTGAAGTCAGATATTCATGATATTATGTTTTTTTGAACAAGATACAACATGACACTGCCCCGCAATTGGAAAAAAGGCGAGAACATTAAAATTTGGATTTCGCGGGATACCTCTAGTTCTAGTATTTCAGCTTCGATCAATGTATTATTGATCGAAGTATTTCAGTGAATATTTTACTCATGCGGTCTGTTTGTGCCGCTAATTTATAGCGAAGTTGAAAGTGATACATTTCAAGGAGATCGAACACATAAAGCTGATGCAGTGATGCTGTTCGAAGAATATTGCGCCACTTACGAGGCTTTATTATTTACAAATCGCTTAGTTTTATATTATAATTGGATCTTAGCTTTTTTAAACTTCCCACCTCCTGATATTCAGGTACAGGATTACAGGTATATTTTTCTGTAATTTTCGCAATCGTAGGTACTTCATGAATCAGACCTGCTGTGTCACATCTGGATCATAAGTACAGCCAGTCAGCCAATTCAGTTGTAATTAACTAACATTGCGAAAATCACTATTGTTGCTACGACAAAAGCGCGGAAAACGTCAAATCCAGTTGCCACTGGACATAGGGGTCGGGGAAGGAGGTCGCTACTTAGTTTGTGTTCATAAAGTTAATAATTATATAATTACCTCAAAACCAATAAAGATAATAAATCCGATGCCAACAGATCTCCCGATAGATTTGACGGTTTCTCCCAACAGCGGTGTGCAACCAGTTTCAAAGGCATCCTCTTTTTTACAAATTGTTAGATTTTGCAAACTTCCTATATCTATAGGTAGATTTCCTAAATCTATACCTCCTAGATCTATACCTCCTAAATCTACATCTCCTAAATCTGTTCCTCCAGTGAGATTAGTTAAGTCTATAGGTGCATTTCTGTGTACATTTTTTGTCGTTAGATTTATAGGAAGATTGTTTATTGGTAAATCGTCGATGGATAAAGTATTGTTTCCGCCAGGTTCGCAACACGTTGGTGATGCAAGGCCGTAATCGTTTACATACGCTTCTGGTCCCGTTGTCCCGCAGCATTTGAACTGTGGAAAATAATATGTACCTATATTAAACTCAACGCTCATGTACCTATAACCTCAGCCAGAAGTGACCTTAAGTTCACTTCTGGCTGCTGTGAGCTGTCAATTCACCTAACGCTAGAGATTGACACTATTGACAGTTCACTTCACTTAAGTTTTCACCGTGATATTTTTCCAGAATAGCAATGCTGCATTAGATCAGCATCGCCGCACTTCTAGCCGTCCAAGATTATTTCTATGAAACTCCATACGCACAATTAGAGGCACCTGTTAAGGGCTCGCCGCAGCTCGGGATTAGCAAGTAATAATGAGGAGGAACTGGAGAGAGAGCAACGTGTGCTGTAATTGCTGTAGCTGTAGAAATCCTCATGCAACATTTTTGCACAAGGTGATTTGGCAGTATTGAAAAATGAGAATTTCAAAACCGCTGGTGAGCACCGGCAGCTGATTATCCTGGATCATCTACCCAATTAGGGAGGGTAATATTATAGGTAGGTTGGTACTTACTTGCAATTCGATAATGTGGAAGGTGGCATTTTGATAGACATCATCAGATAAAAACATTTGGTCTATAGTATTTTCAACCATATTTGTGAAATCAGGTAGTTTTACGAACACCAATACTGTCAAAACTATTTTTGCGGCCGCTAAAACAGCCATACACACGGCATACTGAAAAAAAATATAGTTCTAGCTGTGGGTCTATTAGGTACAGAGGTCAGCACATCAACCTACACCAATCTGTCAAATTTCTTTGATAGATTTTCAACTTTATTACAAAAATATAAGGTTCATGTTCAATTGGGACCGTATGGGAATTTGGGATAGCTTGATGTGCTGGCGTCTGTGGTATATTTTTTGTGGATTTTTAAAAGAGTTGAATCGTGATGGAATCATGTTATACTAATTTTAATTTAAATGATAAAAAAAATTAATAAGTAGCTGGACACAGGGTGACATTAAGCATTATTTTATATAGTACATATTTGCATGCCATTGACCAAGTCAAACGTGATGATCTGCTTTTATTTTTATTTATAAAATTTCTTGCGTGCTGGCAGTTTGTGTTGTAAGTACCTAGGTACTGGAGGTACTAATCTTTGAGCATGCAATATTGTGATTATCCTATCTTAATTGTTTTAGATAGTAGATAACATCACGTTTTTAAATATAAGTACCCCTCTCTACCTCTACGTTGACTAATACGTCAAACCGAATGCAATAAACGGGGACTACACATATAGAAAAGTTATGCGGCATACTTACTGTTATTAACAAGCATTTTGTTTCTGTAATCGTTCCACAGCAACCGGAGAATGAAATCAAAAACACAATAACTCCAAAAGCAATGATAATGTATGGTATGAAATCAATATTAAGTTCAATAGGTAAATTTACTGTTACAGTCTTCAATTGTATGACCACAAAAACCCCGGCTCCAACCACCAACAAGCCTATGAGCTGAAATAAGACAAATTATTAAATACTAGCTTCTGCCCGTGGCCTCACCCGTGTGGATGTCGGAAATTATCCCACGGAAATCTATCTCTGTGCCAAATTATATCCGGATCCATTCAGTGGGTTTTGCGTAAATAAGTAACAAACAAACTTTCGCCATAATAATATTGGCAAACCAGTTTTCTGCAAGTCTTCGTCATATTTAGCAATCTACGAATGATGGCTAGACGATTTAATACAATTGCTTATAAAAAATCCAATTATATTTCGTTGTCCGGAAACAATAGATTCAATTTAGTTGTTTTGGTTATTTTAACTCTGATTTTGCATCACTCAAAATCACGGTGATTTTGATGTCCGAAAGGCTGCTGTTGGCTCTTGGGTTGCTGACAAGTACCTATGTCATAATCGCTGTGATCTTTGTTTGTTAATGACAATAAGACTGTTTTTGTGTGGCTGCCACTGACGTTACAAGTCTATCATAATCAAATTGATCTTTATATCCTTTATTTATTATAACTCTAAAATCAATGAGTAATTTGGACCGGCACTCAATATTTACAAAATTAACTGCCACACAGCAGTACCTAAATAAAGTTTTGTTAAATCCACATTCCAAATTCAAAACACTTTAGTCCCTAGGGATTAAAAAGATATGTTGGTCCCTAGCTGTTTCCGAAAAATAAACTTCCAAGTAACCTCGTAGTTTCGGAATAATTTAGTCAAAAAAATTAATGCAGCAAAGAGTTAAATAAACCAATTATATTTAAAGTCAAAATATACTGACCAGAAATATTAAATTAACGAAAAATAAAACAAATTTCACAAGGGCCCGACACATTTTTCAAACTGTTTTATCCACTGGCTTGCACTAGACCTAGAAGCTGTTTTATGCCTGCGTATCAGGATGTTCATTCCTAAGCTTTTAACTATTCCTAACTGCAACAAGTGACTCTGTATCTATAAGTGGACTGATAAGGTGGGACTACCCGTAGTCTATTTATTGCCACTTAGCACGTCATATCTCATGCTCCTATAGATTACAAGTTTTTTTTTCTGTTTCAATATTTCGCGATTTAAAAAGGTTCTAGTGTTGTAGTATCTGTTTAACACCACATTATATTTATATACTGTGTTCTAAACTGGTAATCTTAACTCGAATCTAATGTTGATAATATTGTATAAATGTCGTTCGATGATATGGCAGTATTTCGATAAGATAGTACCTAATTGAATAAATGTTTGTTTTGGTTTTCAAGTCATCCTCAATATTTTGAATTGGGGATTTCCGTAGCAGCAGCTCGAAGACTGAATGGTACTGGAAAGGGCACTTTCGCCACGTAATACGTTATATTTTTATTACGTAGGTTCATACAAAACATCACTTTAAAAGTCAAAGTCAAATCATTTATTTCAAATAGGCACAAGTAAGGCACATTTGAACGTCAAAATGAACAGGAAATAGAATTCATTCTAGTCGCCCCTTCCAAAAGGTAGTTTCGTGTGGAGAAGAATGGGCAAGAAACTCCACCGTTACTCTTTTAAAATGTTTTACAATGTTTTGTATATGTCGTAGGATAATTTGATACTTCGAATCTTCGCGGAAATCCTAGGGGTTTTGCGAAAACGCGGATAATTAGACATAGGCGAAAAATTATCAAATCTTACTGGACAAAGTCAGGATTTTTGCGAAAATGCTCGTTATTATAGCAATATTGCGAAACGAAACGCTGGCTGTTATGAAATAAGAACGCTGATTGGTCGGTCAGCGCGTTCAATAAGAGATCGTCTCTGATTGGTTGACGTCTTAAATGTCAATCATTTGTTGCCGCACGTTATTTGTTTACGTTATGATAAAATACTTGAAGTTAATCATCGGCAAACTAGGAACCAATTAGAAGTCAGCCAGCAAAATTGTAGCCAATCAGTGTTGAGCACATCAAATCTTACTATAGTAACGAGTATTTTCGCAAAAATCCTGACTTTGTCCAGTAAGATTTGATAATTTTTCGCCTATGTCTAATTATCCGCGTTTTCGCAAAACCCCTAGGATTTCCGCGAAGATTCGAAGTATCAAATTATCCTACGACATATACATGAATTATCAGCACTTGTCAAACAGGCAAAACAATAAGATTCACATGTTAAATAATTACATGCACTTCTTAGTGAGTCACCATAGTGACAAGTTTATATTTTTTGACACCAACATTTTTGTTGAGAAACTAAGGTCGACTAGGGATACTGTGTATCTGCCCATTAGTTTTAGACGTCAAATAGCTAGGCTATTAGCTTTTAATATTAACCCAGACATAATTAGTATGTCGAAGTCTTTCTCAATTAGCACCACATTTAGTAAATGTACTAATGTTAGTGTGGTTAGCTCAAATAATTTAAACTAGTTTGTAAGACAACAGAAGATACCACTAACAATATAATTTCACTTAATAATAAAAAGGTATTTTCTAGCACCAAAACTAACTGTAAGAAAGGGGCTAAGCAGAAACAGAAATCCTTGACATTGTTTCATCAAAATATTCAAGGTTTTTCTTCCAAACAATTGGAGATTGAATTGTTTTTGGAAAAAACAATGTATGACATTATTTGTTTTACTGAGCACTGGTTAAAAGATTATGAAATGTTAATTAACTACGAGAATTATAGTTTGGCCAGTTGCTTTAACCGTAAATCAATGCTGCGTGGTGGTTCACTAATCCTAATTAAAAGTTGTATTAAATCAAAAACCCGTGAGGACATAGTTGAACTATCGGTTGAGCATAGCATTGAACTGTCTTGTGTTGAGCTCGATAAGCATGTTATAGTGTGTGTTTACAGACCCCCTAATTATCAAAACTATCCGATATTTGAGGCAGTAATGGAAGATGTTTTGGCAAAACTTGCTATTGGTAATAAATCAGTAGTTATCTGTGGGGACTTTAACATTAATATTTTAGAAAATAATTCAAATACGAGTAGATTATTAAATTTGTTTAAATCATTTAATTTGTCAAATGTGTTTGTAGAACCAACCCGAGTAACTATGTCTACTGCTACATGCATTGATAATGTTTTTTGTTGTTGCGACTATTTAAATAAATCCATCATTAATTATCTCCCTTCTGATCACAGTGGTCAAACTGTAACTTTTCAGTCCAACACACCTATACAAAAAATCGAAATACAATCCAGACCAATAACATCTGTTAATTTAAATAAATTTAATATCACATTAAATTGTAAGTTAAGCGATCAGGAACTTTCTTTGAAAAATATTAATATTTTATATAAAGAATTCTTTACGGTAGTGCAAACCGAATTTAATAATTGTTTCAAGAAGACTGGGCCACTAAAGGACTCAGGAAAAGTAGGGAAAGACTTTTCGAGCTTTATGGCCTTAAGCCTTTTATTAACACAGAATCTTTTAATAAGTATGTTTCTACATACTCAAGAATTTTTAAAAACACTTGTAAAGCAGCTAAAGCCAAATACATTAGTAACAAGGTTAAATCAGCTGAAAATAAAATAAAGACGGTTTGGAAAATTATCAATAACGAAACGAACAGGAGCAAAAGACATAGTTCTGATTACGTACTGGAGACGTCATGTGGTTCCATTTGTGATAGCAAACAAGTAGCTCAAGAATTTGTAAATTTCTTTACCAGTATTCCCCTAAAAACTACTGAAACTCTAAACTCCTCGCCAGGGGTAGGACAATTCCATACATTGACAGATTTGGGGTAATGTTAATGTTTTAAAAATGCGACATCTGTTATCTCCATCCAAAAACAATTAGTTACTTTATGTCACTGACAAAAAATAAATAAATTAAAAATAAATTTCACTACCTAATCATTTTATTTAACACGTATTATAATTATTTGCAAATATTTGTGGAGATTACAAGCCACGTAATAATTACGATAGCAACACAGAGAATTATTGAGTTGTTATTGATTGTCAAATTATTAGATCACAAATTCACAACATTTTTTTATGTTTTAAGTCGTGGTCGTTGTTGTGTGTGTCATGTTTGTGCTTTTCTGCATAAAAATTAATCCGCCGATCCTCGAATCCTCCTCCGTAGTGAACCTGAACCTGACAACCAGCCCATGCATGGGATACGCTCACGCATTGGACCCCGAGACGCATCGAGAATGGGAAGAAGCTGCTTACGATGATAATGACGACGAGTTACCTAAATGGGATGCCCTGCACATGTTCCTACTGTCCAAGTTCCACACGATCGAGCTTATCACGCCTGCAAATAGAGAGAAGCCTACTCCTAAGGGAAAAGAATACGCAGTTCACGTGTCCACACCAAATACTACCTCTTCAAAACCAAGAAGCTGCGCTATGTGCGAAAAGGACCACACATTATGTCATTGTGAGGAATTCATAAAACTTAATCCAGCTGAGAGGTGCGAGTACCAGAAAAAACACAACCTATGCTATAATTGTCTGGCCCCAGGACATTCCGCTTATACATGTCGCCTGAAGATGTGCTGCCGAAAATGTCACAAACGTTATCACACGCTCACGCATCAATCCACACCATATCAACCAGACAATAAGAAACAACAAAACAATGAAGTTGAAACTAATAAAGATTCTGCAAAATCAGCGGAAACCAATGTTACACTTTCATCGCATCTCGCTGCAAATTTGTCCACTGCATTACTGGCCACAGCTCTTGTACCAGTAAGAAATCATGACTCGAGACAAGAGATAGTGCTATGGCTTTGATTGACCACGGCTCTCAAGCAACATTCATGAGTAAAAGAGCGGCCCAGATGTAACGATTGAACATCAGCCACACCTTTTGTATATTAACACACAAATTAATTTGAATTAAAATTTACAAATAAAGCAAGTAATTTTGTAAAAGAAAAGGATGTTTCCTTTATGTATCCGCTGTGTAACTTTTGAAATTACAATAGTGCCTATACTTAAGCTTCCTTACTAATTTGCTTGTTTTTAATTTCATAAAGTTTTACTATGATAACAAAATCTTAGTAAAACTTTATCAATAAACAAGCAAATTAGTAAGGAAGCTTAAGTATAGGCACTATAGCATAAGTAGTACCTATAGCTAGCTAGCTATAGCTACCTGTAGCTAGCTATAGCTATACATGACAAGTTTGTGGATGGTGATAATAGATGGCGCCGATCAATTGACATTAGCATTAGCTGCAAGAGGGCTCTCTATACCCGATATATTACTTTCCTCTATGCTCCTCGCCTTCCCTCTCTTTTGATTTATTAAAGGCGAACGTTTCAGCCTGCCTAATTGAATTCAACTTTAAGCATGTTAACCCCATAATAGTACTTAAAACTTTTAAACAAATTAAAATCAAATTGACCGAAGATCTTTGGGGATTGTCCAGTAAAGTCTGTACCTCGATCATTGAGACGATAGCACCTTATTTAGCCTTCATATTTAATTTATGTGTGGATCAAGGCATCTTCCCGGATTTAATGAAATACAGTAAGGTAATACCACTTTTCAAATCCGGGGACAGTAAAGACACCAATAATTATAGACCCGTATCCGTGTTGCCGGTTTTCAGCAAGATCTTTGAAAAGATAATGCTTAATCAAATGCTTAATCATTTTAACACGAATAAAATACTTAACGATCAACAGTATGGTTTCACCAAAGGACGTTGTACAACTGACGCTGGTGTGACCTTATTAAAACACATTTTCAATGCGTGGGAAGAGGCTCAAGACGCCATCGGAATCTTTTGTGACCTCTCCAAGGCATTTGATTGCGTTGATCACGAAACCTTGCTGTTGAAGCTAGAGCATTACGGACTTGGAAAACTTGCGCTTAGTTTGGTAAAATCTTATTTAAACGATAGACAACAGCAAGTTCAAATAAAAGGTGTCAATTCACTCGGTTTAAAAGTAAAAATGGGTGTGCCACAAGGTTCTATATTGGGTCCTTTCCTCTTTTTAGTATACATAAATGATATGATCTTCTCCATTTACTAAAAAATCAACCACAAATGGTGTTATTTGCTGATGACACTTCTTTAATTTTTAAGATAGATAGACGTGCAAAAAAATTTGACGACGTAAATAACGCCCTACTGCAGGTCCAAAATTGGTTCACTGCAAATAATTTAGTATTAAATGGAAAAAAAACGAAGTGCATTAGATTTTCTTTACCAAATGTAAAAAGTAGTGATTGTGAGATAGTATTGAATCAAGAGAAACTAGAATTTGTCGATAAAACTGTTTTCCTGGGGATCACGCTCGACTCAAGGCTACAATGGGGTCCTCATTTAACATCTCTTGCAGGACGGCTAAGTTCTGCAGCATATGCTGTCAGAAAGATCCGTCAGTATACTGATGTAGATACCGCGAGGCTAGTCTATTTTAGTTATTTTCATAGTATTATGTCTTACGGTATTTTACTTTGGGGACGAGCTGCAGACATCGAGTCTATTTTTATTCTGCAGAAAAGAGCTATCAGAGCCATTTATAATCTTCGTAGGCGCGATTCTCTAAGGGAACGGTTTAAGGTTATTAACATCATGACTGTACCTTGTCAATATATCTATGAAAACATCATGTACGCACGGAAAAATCTGCATCTTTTTAGTAAAAGAGGTGAAAGACACAACTATTTCACTAGAAATAGGGACCAATTAGTTCAACCAGGTTTCAGGCTGGCTAAAGTAGATTCATCTTTCATGGGGTACTGTTTAAAATGTTACAATAAAATACCTCCCCACATTCTTGAACTTAATGAAACAAAATTTAAAACTTGTATAAAACGCACACTATGCAGCCAAGCGTATTATAAATTGGGAGATTACATTGCTGATAAAAATGCTTGGGTCAATGCTAGTCCAGCTCCACAAGGGCGCATCAACTAATTTATTAGACTACTGAAAACTGTTGGAGCTGCGGAAGATCAACAACAACAAAAAAACATCTTTGCATTGTATAAATTCAATCTCTTAATATTGTATAACTGCTTAGCACATATGTGAGTACTATGTACCTACTATAAAGCGACCAATCTCTGGGTGCGTCTTTCATTGACTTGAATATGCCCTGGCGGCTGAGAGTATGCCATGCTCACTTTAATGTCTCGCTGATGGTGGCGTGTGTGTTGGATCATTTAGCTCCCTTCAAAATGGTTGAGCTGAATGGTGCTAATATATGCGTCATGTTCGTGAACGGGCGCTGTCAGTAGGGACTGGTCATCTCTTAGCGGCTAAGGCTTGTTTTAATTTAATTATTGATTAGGTTTTACATATTTTATATCTGATGCTTTTAACGTTCTGCATCGTTCTCACATGTATAATATTAATATGAACTATGTAACAAATATTTTGTAACCATATTTTGTTTAAAAGAGTGTCCATGGAGTTTCTTGCCCGTTCTTCTCCATAGGTACCTACTCCTTTGGAATGGGCAACTAGCTTCATTTCTCGGACTGACCGACACCTTGACAATTCAAAAGTGCCTGTAATTGGTTTATTTGAAATAAATACTTTGAGTTTGAGTTTGAGTTTGAGTTTAAGATTATATGTAATATGTGAAGACGATGCACCCAGAATAAAAACACTACACCACAAAAGGTGAAAAGAAAAACACATATAGCAATGGCAGGTAATTAGTCATATGTAAGTACATGGTACTCACGTATTTACAAACATTTTAAAAGTTAATAATCATAAATCAATCAATCTGTCAATATGTTAAAATAGTATGTTACAAATTATAAATTATTACCTAATTTACTTAGCAAACAGTTTGATTTTGTCTAGATACTAGATTGTCCTGTGGAGCAGGACCAGCATGTTTACAAGCATCCTTATCTTTGATATACTTAATCCTCTATTTTGTAATAAGCTTGTTTACAAAGTGTACTTGTAATATGAGTTTTAAATTTTCTTTCATTTAATTGCAGTATGTCACAAGGTATTTTGTTGTAACATTTAACACAGAACCTAAACTATACTTAAATTAAATGACGATCTAACCTCAATGCTAAATGTGGCCCTGGATGACCGAGCTTGGCAGCAAGCTACACTTCCCATTCGCCTGGGTGGTCTCGGTGTCCGCAAAATTTCAAGTATTAGTTTACCGGCCTTCCTCTCCTCGGTCCACAGTACCGATAAATTAACCAGGAATATTTTATCATCCGCACTGGTCAATTTTGAAGTACCGTGTTTGACCGATGCGTTGAACGCATGGAAAATGGCTTGTCCCAATACGGATTTGCCCGACAACCTGTCCGCCCAGAGACGGTGGGATGTGCCGCTCTGCAGTATTATACGGGATACCCTGGTTAATACGTCACCTAATACTGTTGAGCGTGCCCGTCTGTTGGCTGTGGGAGAATGGGAGTCTAGCTTGTGGCTTCAGGTGCTCCCGTCATCCACCATAAGCACTATGATGGATGACTCATCGTTTCGGCTCGCTACGTGTCTCCACTTGGGCGCTCCCTGTGTTGCTCCGCATCGGTGTCACTGCGGTGAAGCGGTCGACAGTCTCGGGCACCATGGCCTATCCTGCGGCAGGAGTGCAGGTCGCATATGACGCCACGCCAGCATCAACGACATTATTCGTCGAGCCCTTGCCACCGCCGGCGTACCAGCGGTATTAGAACCAAACGGCTTGGTACGTGACGATGGTAAGCGACCAGACGGCGTGACGTTGTTGCCCTGGAAGATGGGTAGGCCTCTGTTGTGGCACGCAACCTGTGTTGACACCCTTGCGCCATCTCATGTTCTTAGCACGGCGGGCTGTACGGGCGCCGCTGCTGCCGCTGCTGAGACCCACAAGCGGCGTAAATACAGTAACCTTATGGGTAACTACAGTTTTGAGCCGTTTGGGGTGGAAACTCTAGGGTCATGGGGCCCGAGTGCACAACTCCTTTTTAAGGAAATTCCTCGCCGATTGGTCGATACTTCACGTGACCAGAGGGCTGGATTGTTCTTTGGTCAAAGAATTAGCATTGCCATTCCACGTGGCAATGCTACCAGTCTTCTGGGCACGTTTCCGGACGACAGCGATGCGGATGAGTACTTTGACGCCTAAGTGTCCTTTCGGTTTTTGTATTTGTACCTAGTTAGTTAGATCGTCATTTAATTTAAGTAAGTATAAGTAGTTTAAGTTGTTAGCTTTTAAATTTTATTGTAATGAAGAAATAAATTATGTATACACAGAACCCCATAAAAGTTGTATGTACTTTTGATCAGTGGCGTAACTATACCACCTGAGGCCCTTGGCAAATCCATTGCATGGGGCCCCTTTATATTTTTTGCTAAATTATATTAAAAATGTTAGGTCACTTTTGAGCTCGCAGCCTCTAGGGCCGGGGGCCCCGTCAAGCCAGGGGCCCGTGGCATTTTGCCAGTCCTGCCACCCTACAGTTACGCCACTGCTTTTGATAAAAGTGTGGATGTACCTCATACCTGAACATAGCGTAAGCACACCTCGTCTCTGTCTCTCGCATGGTGTAAAACGTGATTTTGTGAAGTAATACTATATCGCAGACCTTTCACGATATAAGTAATGATAAATCATTGAATGATTCAGTTTAATTCTAACAAAGCCTGTCCCGATTCACCATCAGCTCACTTTCTGTATACATAAACAAAGACTTATAAAGATAAGGTTCATTTATCGCATAAACTAAGCGATAGGCTTTACAGCTGACGTAAAAACTGGGAAATAATAAGTAGGTACCTACGTGTGAATTAATTATAAGTTACTTGTTAATTGATTACTCATACTCTTATATTAAGTTGTTTCTGATAATATGATACAGGATAGGGTAGATAGCACCTCCAGTGATTCATATCTGTGAGAATGTTATTATTGTCCTAATCACGGTCAAAATATTACATTAGATTAATAGCAAGAAGCCTTAATATGGCAAGATCCCTTCCCCAGCTGTTTCTAAAAATATAAATGTTTTTTCTTTTTGTATCAGTCTAGTTTTATTAGTTACCTACTACCGTAAATGATGTTTGTAGCGTCCGCGTCGTTTATTTTTTATGCTAGTTTTCATCAAGCCTCGGAACCCAAAAGGCGTCTGCAAGAAGTTTAAAGTATAAACTGATATGATGTTTACAACCTGATTAGGCAAGTTTGAAGAATATAGGTAAATACAGAAATATTCGTATTAAAAACTTGTTTGTATAATTTTATCATACCACTTTACCTACTGACAGTTGAGTAATGCTGTAGCAAATAAAGAGCATTCTCCTAAGACAATGCTTAACTTTTTACGCAACCTAATGGGCAGTCAGCCTTGCTGCCTTTACGCTTACTAGCTAAAAAGGTAATCTATTTTTTTATGGTTTCTCGCAGTTCATCCTAGGAGGTTGTCTACTGCTAAACCGAGCTTGCAATTGCAATTTAGACAACACACGAACTATAAATATTTTCTTGTGGCAATATGGCTCTTAATTAGCACGCCCCTAATGACACAAAAATAAGTTAGATGATCAAGGGTCAAGGCTACTGTGAAAATAAAACGATAATAATTGATTCCTATAACAAAAAAAAACAATTTCAAATAACTCCAGAAAAGAGAATCTTTGAAATACGAAATGCGTTGTAAAATAATAAACAAAGTTCCTAAACGAAAGTTTAGTTCATAGACAAGTAGACAACTGTGGATTAAAAAGCAAAAACTGTCAGCAATCCATTTAGTTGTCACTTGTCAACCGACAACAAATTTGACAGTAAACTATCGGAGAAGAAGACGCTTTTCGAAAGAATAAATTATTTGCTATAAACTGAATTATGGCCGATTCAGATGGTGACATAGAATTTCTGGATGAAGATGCTGATATTGTCCAACTATGTGTGCAAGCAGTCCCAGTCCCAATCCGAGTCCCACACTTAGTACCCCGAGTCGCAGCCAAGCAAACACCACTGCTGGTCGAACGCATGCCGCCTGAACGAAAACGTAAAAGAAGGAAAGACGAAGATGATTCTGACTACGATCCTAATGATGACATTGTGCCGCCAAGTCCACCTAGTTCAAAAGGCAAAAAGAAGAAGCAGCAAGTTGTTAAAAAACTTAAAACTTACCATAAAGAAGTGGTTCCAAGTTCAAAAGCTGGTCCAAGCTTAAAACCTGCTGGTCCGGTTCAGACGAAAAAACCTAGATATGTTCCCGTGAAGGAGGTAGTGGATCGAAAACTGTTAAACATAAGGATTCCAGATTATGATGATCCACTGTGTTTGCCAGTTAAAGCAATACGTATTGAAGAGTCCGATATAAAGAGGATGAATAACTGGAACAATGTGTGTTTGGAGCATTTCAAACATTGTGATAACATGCTGAAGCCAGAGAGGGGGGAGACTTGTTGTTCTACAAGAACTGTAGTGTTCAGGAATGTTGCTAATAAACAATCAGGTCTGTATAGTAAAACAAAATAAAAACTTTATTTAAACTTTTAAAGAACTAAAGATAACCTGGGTAATCTACTTTACTCAATGGAGACAAAACAATCAATTACTGGCACATAATAATTATATTTTCCATCTACTTTCTTCCCTAAAAGAATGATGTTTTTAACCTGAATCTTACTATCCAAATAAAACCTTACAGGACAGCCAGAAACTACAATCTGGAGCAAGACATGTGTAGAAAATGAGGATGGAGACAAAAAGTCCGAAATCTTCCAGTGCGTACTCCCTCGTTACAATGAGAAAAGAGTTTTGTCAAGATTCAATATCACTGCGAGGAAACCAAAGCCATATCATGTGTCTGATGAGGTATTATTGAGTAAGGAAGACAGTAAGGATGGAGAGGTCCTAGTGGTGTATAAGCCAAAAGAAGCAACATCTGCTGTATATAAGCTGGTTACTCCGAATGATGATAAGTAAGTTATTTTATTAGGCATTCATTCCATACTAACGTATTCCTCTGTTTTCTCGCTGGTTAATGTTGACCCGCCCCGGCTTTGTACCGGTGCAATGTAAATACTGTTGTGTGGGCAAATGCTTGTTGAACCATACGCTAAAACGTTCGCAAACTCAAAGTATTTATTTCAAATAAACCAATTACAGGCACTTTTGAATTGTCAAGGGGTCGGTCAGTCAGAAAGATGAAGCTAGTTGCCCATTCCAAAGCAGTAGGTACCTATTGACAAGAACGGGCAAGAAACTCCTTCGACACTCTTTTAAACAAAATATGGTTACAAAATATTGGTTACATAATTCATATTATTATTATACATGTGAGAATGATGCAGGACGTTAAAAGCATCCAATATAAAATATGTAAAACCAGTTCAAAATTTATATTAAAAATCTCTTATTTCACTGTGTCTGTTGATGAAAACGGAACAAAAGTGTATTAGATCTAAGCATAAAGAGGGTCAGGTGGCAGGGATATCTATCACTGCCAAGTCTCTGTTGTTTTATTTCATGATGTAACAATGTATATTCACTTTTTAATAAATGATTTCTTTTCTTTAACCACTCAAATTATTTTAAATTTCTTTTATAGAAAATCGACGGACCCAAAAGATGAAGGTGACGATTTTGATGAAGAAAAAATGTATATGAAGGAATTAGTTCACTGTAAGATGTGCGCGCCATGCTTCCAGACATCTTGGAGAGGCGTCAAGAAGAATACCAAGAGTAAGTACTTAAAGGATAAGGTAGCTGTTGAAATCATTATTTAAATAGACCTTTAGAAGGGTTTAGAAGGCCACGAATAAATAGTTGGTTCTTTTTTAATAAAAAAAAAATCATGACTTATTTTTCAATTCAATAATTCATGTCCATTTTTTTTCGTGAAACGAAACGCTACCTGTATGAAACAAAAATGTTTCCAGGGCTGTACACATGCCATCAGACTAAAGATCTGCCTGCACCACATATAACTAAACATATAGCTCTTAGCGTATTAAAAACATCCTGCCGTAACCGTCAATCGTTTCCGATAATCGATGATTTATAGATTTAGCGTTACAGCGTACAGAGTGAAACCATAAGGGTATATACATACAAAAGCTCCGAAAAAAAAAATCTGCTGTTCCCTACATTTCGACGAATCACGTGACCAAAAATGTATAGAACAGCAGATTTTTTTTTGCGAATTCGGAGTTGGTCTTATAGTAAAAGTTGTTCAGTTTGGTGGTCTGTAGCATATGCTTTTGTATGTACATTCAGCCAAAAAGTATCGGGAATGGATGATTTGTTTATGGTTCCAAATTCAAATTTTTGTTTTTTGTTGTAGTTGTTAGATTGGCACAACTGTTTTCCATTTTGGCGCGGAGTTTGAGTTGCATCTGTTATTTATATTAAATACAGTGTTGGTTTTAGTAATATCATATACAGTGTGTATTGCGAATTTCATAATGGACAAAAATATCGAACAAAGAGTTTGTCTTAAATTTTGCATCGCCAATGGAATTTCGTGTTCGGAGTCACTGAAAATGTTACAGAAGGCTTACGGTGAATCGACTTTATCAAAAACTCGTGCTTATGAGTGGTTCAAAGCATTCAAAAGCGGTCGAGATGTGATGGAAGATTTGCCTCGCTCTGGTAGGCCGTCAACGTCTGCAACTGAAGTTAACATCGCAAAAGTGAAGAAAATAGTGACTGAAAATCCCCATTCAACTCTGAGAGAGATAGCCGCCGAACTTTCTGTATCTCACGAGTCGATCCGTACCATTTTAACTAATCATTTGGGTATGAAACATGTTGCTGCTCGGCTAGTCCCAAAAGATCTGAATTTTCTCCAAAAACTCAATCGCATGAAAGTCGCTGAGGACATGCTAGAACGAGTCAGTTCGGACCCAACATTCATGAAACGCATTGTTACTGGTGACGAGACGTGGGTTTACGAGTTTGACATGCAAACTAGTCAACAAGCTTCGGAGTGGCGCCTTCCAACTGAACCGAAACCGAAAAAACCACGCCAAAGTCGATCAAAAGTCAAAGTCATGTTGACTGTTTTCTTTGACTATCGCGGTGTTGTGCACTCTGAATTCTTACCGGAAGGTCTAACGGTAAATAAAGAATATTATTTGAGCGTTATGCGGCGTTTAAGAGAGCAAATTCGACGAAAAAGGCCAGATTTGTGGAAAGAAAATTCTTGGATTTTGCACAACGACAATGCGCCTTCGCACAAGGCTATCATTGTGAACGAATTTTTGACCAAACACTCAACAAATACCATCCAGCAACCACCATATTCACCAGATATGGCTCCTGCTGACTTTTTTCTTTTTCCTAAACTCAAATTACCACTTCGTGGCACCCGTTTTCAATCGATAGAAGACATAAAGGAGAATTCGCGGCGAGAACTGAACTCAATTCCGGAAGCAGCGTTTAAAAAATGTTTTGATGAATGGATTATTCGTTGGCGCAAGTGTATCGTTTCTAAAGGAGCATACTTTGAAGGTGATAAAATAAATTTGGATGAATAACAAAACATTTTGTGTATTATTGATCTTTTCCCGGTACTTTCTTGACAGAGTAGTATATACCCTTTCGGTCACTCCCTGTATTTAGTGATTTATTGTACATGTGGGTCTAGGTCTATAATAGTCCCACTGCAATGGTTCGGCTATGTTTGCCGAAGCTAGGGTCGATTACTTTAAGGGTGCGTTTCCACTGAAGCGGAGTAGAGCGGAGACGTACAGGTATCGATCAATCACAATGGTTAAAATTCTCATCGCTACATTCGTCTCGGATGTGATTGGGCGGTTCCTGCACATCTCCGCTCCGCTCTGCCAAACTCCGCTTCAGTGGAAACGCACCCCTATGCTACGATGCGTAAGCGCAGCGCGTCTGACGCGCGGGCTGCGCGGGAGCCCCGCCAGCGTACTGATGACGATGGCGGACAAGCTTGACTCCACAGAGTCGTCGGTCACTGATCTAATGCTTTGTTTTTTTTTGTTAATTGCATCTCGCAGTTCAACCGGTTGTTTATAGCTTCAACGATTGTTTATTGCTTAACCGAATAAAGCTTGCGACGGTCTTTGTTTTGTATTTTTATTGTCAGGTTAATGTTTTGCTTATTATGTGTATAACGTATTTTAAAACGGCTTCTCACGGAAACTCGAGTTGCGCTCAATATAAACCGTAAAATATAGTATTGTTATTATTGTAGTTATGTTGTAGAATAGAATACTTTATTATTGTAGTGATGTTGTAGAATAGAATAGAATACTCTTTATTATGTACACCATAACAATTACAGAACATTTAACAAAGGGTGACACAATGGGCGGTCTTATCGATAAAAGCGATCTGACAACCTGTGGATGGATTGAGGGAGATTGGAAAAACAATATTGCAGGTAGTCAATGGAGTACCATTTAAATAGTAAAATATACAATAAATACACACATAAAATATATATTACACATCTATATAAATATATGCAATAATTGACTATTTGAAACGGTCAAAAATAAAATATGAAATCACATAGATAAAAAACTGCTCGTCTTAAAAACTTCCATCAGCATACAGATATTACATTTTATACGAAGATATAATTGTAAAATTAAATTTAATGCTAATAAGTATTACATTTGATCTGTGACGTCACCTAAGTATCATATTCATACAAATCACGTACTAATTCCGTGTTTTGACAGTTAATAAAAAGTAATTAATAAAAAGTAATTATTGACTACCCTTTCAAATACCCAATTGTCAAGAAATAAATGCAAAGCAACAGAAAAACTATGTAGTTGTGTTGTGTTTTACTGTTTAATATACATAAATGTATTATACATTATTTTCAGAGAGTATTGCTTGCCCAATCTGCAGTCGTTCGTTCGTCACTGTATACAACCTTCTGGCTCACTTCAAGACTCACTCTGCAGAAGATGTGAAGAAGTATAAGAATATTATATCCGCTATTTTGGCAGAGGTAAGTTTATATTTTATTGGAACGAAGTTCCTTATCGCGCGCAAAAGTTGTAACGGAACTTTTTGCTATAGTGCCGCCGTGTGGCGTGTGCGTGTTTTTTTATCTTTCTATGGTATATTTTTGGAGTAAAATATGATGTTTTTTTAATCAATATTTTTTGATTGGTTAATTTTAGATCAGATTTTTTTTGATTATTACTACTTAATTGTAACTAAATATTTGCACGCCGTGAGAAATGGCAGACATGTCATGAGCCACTCTTATTTACGATCTTGCATGCATGTATTATTTTAATTCTGTATGTATACACATGTTTATGCAAATAAAATTTCTTATTCTTATTCTTAAAAGAAATAAAATTTTATTACAAGTCTTTCACTAATTAATCGAAAGGAACTTGGTTCCATCCGGGTGTCCCTTGACACCTCAAGTTTTTATATTTAAGTCGCAAGCGCTATTGCTGGGAGCGTACGATTCCCAGGTCGCAAAGTATTACTGGATTTTTCCATCTGGAATTGCTAATTAGCAGCATAAAATACAAAAAAGACAAAAAATAGACGGAACGAGTTATGTAGGTTCACACAGTGGGCCATTGAACGCATCATGAGTGAAGGGAACCGTATTGGAGCAGTGATTTATCTGATAGGAAGTCTTTTACAGAGTAGTAGCACTTGTTTACTAACAGATCGTGGAGACTTTTGTCATTCAAGTCATTGGATGATACCCCAAAAAAAAAGCCATCGACTGTAATCGTGCGATGTATTGGAGAACATGTTTTTAGTTAGTTTTTGGGTTCAATTCATCTCAACTACGGAACCCTACATTGTGCGTGGTCCGATACGCACTTGGATGTTTTTAATTAAATGTTTTTGTTCGTTGTTATTACAGATAGTGAACTACCATTACAAGTGCCGCGTATGTCGGGAACAGTTTATAAGCATATCGAAATTGAGGCGGCACCTCACTAAACATCAAGGTAAGTCAACACATTTAAATTCAATTAAGACTTTTTGTAAACTTTACTTTAATAAAATAATTTAAAAAAAAAGTATGTACCACATACACATAAGGGTGAGGAGTTCGTGCCTAAATATTAACAGCCGCACGGATCGATCGACCAGGTTAACCACGCTTACCCGGGTTGGCCGAGGATGGGTGATCATCTTTTCATACCGAGACTCCTCTGTGCCTCGGAGAGGACGTTAAGCCGTTGGCCCCGGCTGTCATTTGTGCATCTTTGACTGTCGTTACGGGTCGTCAGAAGCCCGAAAATCTAACAGCCAGTCTACCAAGGGGGTATATATATATAGTATTGTCCAGTCACTGGGTTGCGGAGGTCAGATCGGCAGTCGCTCCATGTAAAATACTGCTATTCAGATGCATCCGTTTAGACTGGAAGCCGACACCAACATGGTTGGGAAAAGGCTAGGCAGATGATGATTCACATAAGCTGGAGTAGTGCTAGTGTTATTAAGACCGGCATTTAGTTATTTAGTTTCGAGCACTCGTGAGTTGGTCTCATTTTATTTGAGATACCGATAATGTTATTATTTTTCAGGTGACGAGGTGTTTACGTGTGAAGTCGGCAACCACATGGCGAGATAGACAACATTCTGAAGAATTGAACAGTTATAAATAATAAACGTAATTTGACACTAAGTTTGAATTTAATTGTGGTTGTTTCGGAAAATAGTATACTTAATCTAAAAATAAAATCATGCCTGTTTTCCCAAAGTGGGTAGGCTGAAGAAAAATCAATGGATTCAGGATTGGGTTTTTACCACTACCTACTTGAAGGGCCAACACGCGTTTTTCTCGAAACTAGCGCCATCTAGATTGTATTTACATAACTTGATCCATTTTAAGTAACGGTGAGTTGCAAATGTTAGGTCGTCAACCCACTAGATGGCGTTGATAGTTCTTAAAGAAGCATTTTGGAGTCTAGTGATATTGTGATTAATCGCTTTGCACGGTACTTATTTATTTTCCTCTCCATAGGAGTAGATACGGCTTGTCCGCCCCTGCTTCACATTACCTAAACATTACAGAAATTTTGGCATTATTATATTAATATGGAAAAGGTCAGATAGGCGGTCGCACCATATAAAATACTGGTATTCAGCTGCATCTGGTTAGACTGGAAGCCGACCCCAACATACTTTCGTAAATCTGAATATTCTAACCCTGCCTTGTTTATATATACTTGAAATATGCAAGTTTGCTCACAAACACAAAGACTTTTACACAACACGAGAAGACATACAAACAAGATACACACTACGACACAAAACACGACTCAACATACCAACATCCCGCTTAAAAATACATTCAACAAGCCCTCTAGTTATGTCGATCAAAGTTTACAATATGTTGCCCGAATGTATAAGAGAAGAAAAAAAACTCAATCGATTCACGACCAAATTAAAAAAATTATTATTAAGCAAATGCTACTATAATGTCAACGAGTATTTAAAAGATAAATCTTTAAAACATATAAGTTAAGTTAGATTATAAGTAATGTAATTGATAAGTCCCTTTCTCCACAAATCTTTCTTCTGCTGTGCCCGACAGGGTCCATGATTGCTTCTTTTGGCGAATATTTACCACCTTTTTTTTTTTTTTTTTTTAAGGCTGGGAAATCATCCAATGACTGCTCCCGCTCTGGGTGGAGCGGAAGGGAGTGTCAGACTCTTACTGACTAAAACCCATCCATGTTCCTTCCATAGCCCTTTATGTTCCGGGGTAGCGGTAACCCTTTCGGACAATCCCGCTTACCCGGCAGGCTTGGCCCTGAGGGGCCCCTTCATATGCTGACATCTCTTTGAGGCGCGCGTGGAACATATACGCGCCGTACGGCACGGGTCTGGTGCTGATCGGACGGTGAGTCACCCATTACTCACCGTCCGCAGGCCCGCGGCTACGGTGGCCGGGAGTCGTCACGTGGCTCCCGACGCCCGGGGCGTCTCCTGCGGCGGCTGGGACGGGAGGACCTTTCTCTCTCCCATCCCGCCACCTCCTTCGCGAGCATAACTTTTTCGCAGAAGGAGGTGACTGCCTCCCACTCCCTCTCGCCCCGGACCATGGCTTGCACCAGGGCCGGGCGCGAGAGGTCGCCGCCGCCGATCGCCTCTACGAGGACACGGCGGTGCTCCGCCCAAGCGGGGCAGGTTTGCACCGTGTGCTCTACCGTGTCCTCTGGGCGATCCTCAATATTTACCACCTAAGCCTACATTGTGGAATGCAATAAAGAATTGAGAATTGAGATACTTGAAAAAATGCTAGGAATATTGGATGAATGAGATAATAATCAAATTGTGTCCTTCCTTTTTTTACCCGACTACGCCAAAGCGAAAATGAGGTTTATGAAACATTTTAAAATCATTAGATTTATAACACACCCCTCTTGCAGCTTTTCTGGTCACCCTCAGGCGCTAATCAATCGGATTAATCAACGGCGTATCAGAAGTTAATTACTTTAGCGAACCCCTGGTCTACGGCAGATGCAATTTTGTGACCATTACCATACGGCAAACCAGTTTAAGTGCAAGGCAGTGTAAGTAAATGGGATTGAGACTAGCCCGGAGTCTGGATTTGTGTCCGGTTAATGGGAATGGGTTCGCCCCTGTTTAATGGAACTGGCTAAGCGGCTGTGTTCCTATGCTTGTCCCTTCGGGGAATTGTCTGCAGGCGTCGCTTCGGTACTTAAATGGGATTGACTCTTAACGAATGCATTTGGTTACTTACCTACCTACGTATAACACTATATTTTACGATACGATCTCGCAAAAAAAAATCTGCTGTTCTATACATTTTTGGTCACGTGACTCGTCGAAATGTAGGGAACAGCTGATTTTTTTTTTCACTATTTCGTAGTTGGTCACATAGTACAAGTTTTTGTTTGGTGGTCTGTAACATATCCTTTTGTACGTATTTACCCTTTCGGTTACACACTGTATACAGCGCCAGCTTCCATTTGCTGCTACAGCTGTTAAAACTAATGATAGGTAGCTGCCGAGTTTCTATCCGAGGTTCTATCGTTGTTTTGGAGTCGTCATGGAGAGAATATAAGGCTGGGAAATCATCCAATGACTTCTCCCGCTCTGGGCGGAGCGGAAGGGAGTGTCAGACTCTTACTGACTAATCCCATCCATGTTCCTTCCTTAACCCTTTACGTTCCGGGGTAGCGGTAACACTTTCGGACAATCCCGCTTACCCGGGAGAGAATATACCTGCAGGTCGAAAATAAATTAGGTAGTTACTAAACCCACAGAACAGATCTGTTCTGTGACTAAACCTGTCTATTTAATGTTCCGCATAATCAGGCGCACCTACTCTTGCACGCACCTAAATGATATAAGTTCATATCTAACGACTTGTATGTAAGGATAAAGTAATATGTAAGTGGCAATGACCTGAGAAGGCAAAAATTTGATGATAGATCTCAGTTACATTGTGCTTGACAAGCATAATTAGTACATAATTGTCAAAAATAAAATATGAAATCACATGGAAAAAAGACTGCTCGTCTTAAAAACTTCCATCACCGTACAGAAATTAAATATTATGCGAAGATATATTTATAAAATTTAATGCTAATAAGTATTCCATTTGATTCAAAATCTGTGACGTCACATGTTATATTTCATACAAATTACACGTACAAATTCCGCGTTTTGACTACCCTTTCAAATACCCAATTGTCGAATCGCAATAAAATTAATTGCGAGACAAACCTATCGAAATCATTATTCCTGAACATAACAACAGATTGCCTGCCCATTTTCTATTGAATTGAAAGAAAAAAACAGTATCTGAATCGTACCCTAGTCGATTAACAACTTGCCGCGTCCCCCAGGATGAACAGCCGGTGCATCTATTCATCCCTACGAAGGTACAAACACCCGTGACGTCATCGCATCGTACTGTCAAAATTTCTAACAAAAATCTAACCCTCGTTGCAAGGTCATTGACTCTTGTTTACGCCATAAGGGACGAAAGTTCGATGAACCTGCTTACGTCATAGCTAATTTTTTTTTGGGGTGCCAATTCGAAGCGAGCGTCGAAAATTACGTTAGGAAATGTTATTCTGGTTTTTGTGGAGAGGAGATATCGGGACTGATCGGATATTTGGTAGGTAATATCGGGGGATTGATTGAGGGTATCTTGAGAAGTAAAAACTCTCTGGCTTGTTTCAATTTAAAAATAAAGGGCCGATCAAAATGCAGTAAGTATTTACTACTGTAGCACCTGTATTTTATTCGTAGATACCACCTAAACCTGACCTGCAACCCATTGACTAGCTGTAATCTCCATCTATTAAATGCAAATATCTCATCAACCTAGATTTTAAGGCATGCCGAACAATTCGTTACATTGACCCCGTAACAGAAGGGCATAGATAAAACTCCTTCTTTTCGAGTCGATAGTAAATACATGTATTATGTTGATGAGTTGGGCCCAGTAGGAGGGCCACGCCAACCGCGAGCGGCGCTTTTAGATTCTTAGAATTTCTGGTCCGGGACACTTTGGACACCAACAACTTTCATCATTTATGCACGCATATAACGCCCTTTAGCTTAGCTAGCCGGCTAACAGCTAACCTAAGTGAATTCTGAGATTACGGTTAATAGCCATGAATGGAAGCAGATGCGCTCCAGTGACTTCTATGATGATGATGACGCTACTTTCTGTTCTCATTGAATACGTCCAACATCCGGTGCGTGTGCGGTGAGTCTGAACGGACTATGTCCCATCTGCTAGAGCGTCCCAAAAATGTCCCTACCTGTAGTCTTGGCGGTCAGAACGATGCCTCTGACGCTGCAATAAACGTGGTCACCTGCTGGGCTTAGGTAGGTATACCATCGACACTAAAAGAAGAAGACTAACATATCTATATATATAAAAGAAAGACGGGTTTGTTCCCTTCGTTATAACTCGAGATCTGCTGGACCAATTTTCATGGTTTTTGTTTCGTTGGATTTGTCTCCGCCCTGAATCGCAGAATACATTTTTTTTTTTTTTTTTTTTTCGATCAGCTGCTGATTTTCCTCCTATATGGTAGGTAGGGTAGGGTAGGTAGTTAGGTAGGTAGGGTAGGTAGGTAGGGTAGGTAGGTAGGGTAGGGTAGGTAGGTAGGTAGGTAGGGTAGGTAGGGTAGGTAGGTAGGTAGGGTGGGTAGGTAGGGTAGGTAGGTAGGGTAGGTAGGTAGGATGGGTAGGTAGGGTAGGTAGGTAGTGTAGGTGGGTAGGGTAGGTAGGTAGGTAGGGTAGGTAGCTGGTGTAGGTAGGGTGGGTAGGTAGGGTAGGTAGGGTAGCTAGGGTAGGTAGGGTAGGTAGCTAGGTAGGTAGGCAGGTAGGTAGGTAGGTAGGGTAGGTATCACAGTTAAGACAGGACAACGTCTGTCGGGTCAGCTAGTAAGCTCATAAACAAGAGAGAAAACATTGCTTTTTAATTCACGACGAATTCACCTTTCAGGACGTGAAAATACTGATGATTATAAACAACTTCACTATGGGACTAACTACGAAATATAAAAAAAAATACATCTGCATTTTTGTATGAAATCGCCGACATTTTTCAATATTTCGGAGTTAGTTTCACAGCGAAAGTTGCTTATAATCATACTTTCACACCCTGTAAGGTTATCATTGAATAAAAAATCACTGTGTAAAAATACAAATATTAAGCGTCCCACCCTCAAAAATTCCTTTGACAACACTGCATTTCATTCAGATCATACAGAACCATATCGATATCAACACGATAGACAAAATGAAAGGGCTCTACAAAGCGAATATCTTCGCCACCCTACTCGAACAATGCGTTGAATAGAGGAAATTCGCTACAGAGGGTGACAGAGGGGACGTATCACATTTTTGTGACGTTGAATTTCGCATCGTGTTTATTGAACCTTATATTTGTGATGTATCATCTGTTTTGGGGCTTATCGTTAAGGTGCTTGCACAGAGAAGCAGGTAACATGCTTTATACGTCAGTACTTAGGTACGTGGACCGAAAATAATATCAACGTACATGGACATTCAGGGGCTCGTGGCTTAATACCGCATGGTCGATCTAAAGTTCAGCTACGCATTTGCAAATAATCTCTTGGCAAAAAAATCGTTGGTTTGTGAAACAGATACGTCAGAAACGATGGAAGAACTGTGCGACAGATGATACAGCTAGAATGCTTGCTCTGCAACAAACTAGTTGGTTTAACTATCTCTTTTATCTACCTACAATCCTTTATACGTTTCTTGAGCGAGGGTTGTTGGGGTCGGCTTCCAGTCTAACCGGATGCAGCTGAGGTTCGTTAACGTTAAACGAGAAAAATAATTCTCACTAGTTCGACGATCGAACTAGTGAGAATTATTTTTCTCGTTTGTTCGACCGTCGAACTAGTGAGAGTATTTTATTTTGTGTTCTCACTTGTTCGATTTGTTAGTTAGTGATTTATTGCAGTCTTTGACCTATAAATCACTAATTATACATTTATAAGCGTTTTTAATTTTTATATGTACAGAGGCCAGCAAATCAAGTTACCACAATCTGTCAAATTTCTTTGATAGTATTTCAACTTTATTGCAAAGACATAAGGTTCATTTTTAATTGAGAAAATCTGACAGTTAGGGATAGCTTGATGTGCTGGCGTCTGTACATATGCAACGCGTGTATTTGTGATCTTTATTACACATATCACACATATTTACTGTTTTTGTATCTCGATTAAGAATAATAAGTTAACGGATCGAACTAAGAAATCGAACAAGTGAGAACACAAAATCTGCCGTCCACTAACTAAAAGGCAGCTAAGTGCAAAAAGTAGTTTTCGAGAAAAGGCAAAAATACGTGGGAAATGATGTCTCTTGAAAAGTATGCTACCTAGGAACAAGGTTGCAAGTTATATATGTAGGCATAGTTTTTGTGCACAATATGTGATATATTTCATTCATTTATATTTATTAGATTTTATTTAAATTAATTTTCTAACTTTTAGCTAAGCATTTTTTTAAATTTTGACCTAATATACTGCACTATAAGGCCGTTAACCATACCTTAACTGCTATATAGCAAAGTAATTTCTTGTAGCCGCCACGTCTTGTACTTATAGTAAAAGTTATCATAATATACTTAGTTATAAAGCAGTTAAAGGATTTTAACAGACTTATAGCCTAGTAACTATCACTTGAAAGACTAACTTTGCTTACTTAGAAAGCAGTTATGGGATTTTAAACGCTTTTAAGCTCTGTATTTGTCAAACATATTTTATACTGGTTCTCGTATTGCTTAACTAGAAGGCAGTTAAAGACATCTCGCTCGCAATTAACTGCCTTTTAAGTAAGCACTTGCGGGTAAAAAGTTGAGAAGTTAAAAACTGTTTTATGAAAATCAAAACTTTATTTATTTAAAAAAATTGACAATCACAGTACGACTAATTAAATTGTGTAGGTAATTTTATAAAATGATGCCATTAACTCATTGAGCTTAAAGCGGCACCCGGGGGCCGGTAATGGTAGACACGTTTTACGCACATTTGAATCGAATAGTGGAGGAATGTGTTCGTAGATATACTACACGCAATAACAAATTTCCTATATGGTCCTCAAAATGTTTGATCAGACTCCTCAAACAAAAGGAAAAATTAAGACTTCGTTTTAAGAAGTACAAAAATCCAAGGGACAAATATGAATACCGTATATTGGAGGAACGTTCTAAAAATATGATCAAAAAGTGCTGCAGCACGTACGTCAATAGCACTAAAATCAGACTGAATCCGAAGGCATTTTGGTCATTCGTTAAGGCCGCAAAAGCCAAGTCCAATGACATTCCATCTGAGATGTACTGGAGCGGGAAAGTGGCAACTTCTGGTGAAGAAGTGAGTAAAATGTCTGCCTCACTCTTTTCTGCTACCTTTGCATCTCCAGCTGGAACACTCACGGTACAAACAAAGCCAAAAGAGTACCCTCTGCTTGCACTGGGAAGCTATTATTTCACAGAGCGAGACGTAATCAAACAATAAAAAAAACCTAAATATCTGCAAAGGTCCAGGGCCTGACGGCCTACCGCCGCATTTCATAAGGCAATGTGCCAAATATTTATCATTACCGCTCAACCTTATTTTTAACAAGTCCCTCATGTCTTCTAAGTTTCCCACACAGTGGAAAATCGCACACGTAGTTCTAATATTTAAAAAAGGGGAGCCTAATGATGTTAAAAATTATCGGCCCATATCTCTTCTTTCAATTTTCTCGAAACTGTTCGAATCATTAGTCTGTCCTGTATGAACTTCTCTCATTAAAACCCAATTGGCTACGCAACAGCACGGTTTCAGCACCAATAAATCTACTACCACCAACTTTGTTGACTACATTAATGATATCAGCAGATCTGTAGACTCCGGTGTGCAATTTACACTGACTTCAGCAGCGCGTTCGGCAAAGTAAATCATGTGCTTCTTCTTAAAAAACTTGAGAATTATGGTATGCATGGTCATTTGCTACGCTGCACGCTGGTTTGAATCATATCTTTCAGACCGACAAGTGAGAGTTATTTTTAAGGTTTATCAGTCGCCATTTTATTACTCAACCTCTGGGGTGCCACAGGGATCGCATCTTGGACCTATTCTTTTCCTGGTATTTGTGAACGACATCATACACTCCATCGAAAACTCAAAATGCTCTATGTTTGCGGATGATCTAAAACTATACAAGGAAATTGAATCGAGTACCGACATTGCTTTGCTTTGCTTCAGAAGGACTTGGACTTCAATTCATGAGTGGTGTCATAATAACATGAGTACTCTCATGCCGTAAAGTGTTATCATTATAACATTTACACGGAAAAAGTTGATGTGGCCATCACTTAAGCGGCATAACTCTTCAGAAAGTCGATACCATTCGTGATTTGGGAGTCCAACTTGATAGTCAACTATCCTTTATAAATCACTTTGACACTATTGTCGCCAAAGCAAATAAAATGTCCGGATTTGTAAAAAGAACTTGCAAGGAATTCCGGTCAAGTGGCACCCTTAAGGTTCTCTATAACTATCTGGTCAGTATACTCCTATACTGGAATATGCATCTCCTGTATAGAATCCAGCGTATCGTGTCCACATCGACAGAATAGAGTGCATCCAAAAAAAGTTTACGAGATAAATGCGCTACAAATCACAAATGTGATCGCGAAGCTGATTATCCTCAAAGGCTCTGTCATTTCAAGATGAGCTCCTTGGAGCAACGAAGAAGTTGCTCAGATTTAATTTTTCTTTATAAGACCCTTCATAATTTGGCGAATGTACCGGAGTTATATAATTTATAAAATAAATAAATAACAATAGAAAATCAATTGTGTCTCGTTTGCCATGCTTGAAAGATTAAATTAAAAATACAACTTATGAATGCCTACCTACGTATAAAACTAACCTAATAGTTTCTAGTAGTTAGAAGTGACTGACAAGGAAGGAATTATAGCCTGAGCTGGTGAAACGCAAACGCAAATCACAAGCGTTTAACTGCTATTTAGTCTAGTATTGTCGTTTAGCTGCTCTCTACCGTTTGATATTTAACTAATACTAATTTTAATACATAACTTAAAAGCCGCTATTGCCGTATAACTGCTTTCTAGTGTAGTTTTTCTTTATAACTGCTTTATAGTTAAGGTACGATGTTCAGATGGTTATTTGCATGACACAAAGCATGAAGGTAGTTAAAGACGCTTAGCTGCTTTTTAGTCAAGCATGACTAG
Source organism: Hyppa rectilinea (assembly GCA_951799385.1). Classification (NCBI taxonomy): domain Eukaryota; kingdom Metazoa; phylum Arthropoda; class Insecta; order Lepidoptera; family Noctuidae; genus Hyppa; species Hyppa rectilinea. The sequence goes on along the minus strand of OX637324.1, from coordinate 841,203 downwards.
ATAATGTAGTTTTAGTTAAGTAAATTTAGAAAAAAATGATACATCAATTTGCCGTTAAAGTATGTTAACATCTTTCTAGAGAAGTATTGTAGCTTACCCGCTTTTTAGTTAAGGAAGTAACGAAATTTACATGGCTTAACTGCACAGCAATGTTCTGTATCACTAAAACTATTAATCATAGAAAAATGATTCTTAAATCAAAAGATAGAGCGTCGAAAGTTGTATAAGACTACATTAAAAAGTGAAAAACGACCAACTGTGGCTTAACGGCCTTTTAGTTAGTGGACGGCAGAAATAAAATACTCTCACTAGTTCGACGGTCGAAAAAACGAGAAAAATTATTCTCACTAGTTCGACGATCGAACTAATGAATCGAACTAGTGAGAACGAACGGCAGCTGAATACCTGTATTTTACATGGAGCGACACGATAATACGACACCCCTTGGTAGGACTGGCTGTCAGACTGTCGGGCTTCTGACTACCCGTAACGATTGTCAAAGATGACGAATGACAGCTGGGACCAACGGCTTAACGTGTTTTCCGAGGCACGGAGGAGTCTCGAAATTTAAGATGGTCACCCATCCACAGACCAACCCCGGCAAGCGTAGCTTAACCTGATGGATCGATCCGTGCGCCTGTTATTTAAGTAATAACAGCCGCGAGCACGAGCTCATCGCTCTTGAGTGAGAAAATCGTTGATAGTTAATCGCTTTCGCGTCTGCGTTTGGATTGAATGCCGTATACTGTTCTGTAAACCTATGAAATCACACTATGTACGACATATATACCCACCCTACCAGCTAACAGTTTATGTTTACTCTCTCTGTAGGTCCAATTGCATCCTGTGTGTCTCATCTGAGAAAGGGAGGTGGGGATAAGGGTGGGTGGTGGCTAAATACAGTTTAATGATGTTTTGATATTGAATAGTGTTTATCGAAGCTTGCTTGTTAAAATTAATTGGCAGACGAGCTGACGAGCTTAGAATGTTTATGCCTGACTGACTCGGTTTCTAAGTCGAATCGTTACGTTATGGATATTGGAAACATCGACGAAATTACCTACCGGAAAAGTGGGGGAAGCGCCCAATTAAGCGGGATTGTCCGAAAGGGTTACAGCTACCCTGGAACATAAAGGGCTACGGAAGGAACATAGATGGGTTTTAGTCAGTAAGAGTCTGACACTCCCTTCCGCTCCACCCAGAGCGGGAGCAGTCATTGGATGATTTCCCAGCCTTAAAAAAAAAAGGGTAGTCTACAATATAAATTTTTCTTACGTTTTTTGCAATTTTCAGGTCAGGATGTATATTGATCAAAATATGATTCGCGGCCGTAACAAGTATGTATTTGCAGAATTATAATCATTGGAATCAATAATACAACTTTCCAAATATTTATAATTGTCTTCAAATGTCATGATTTCATGAAATAATCATTCCATAGGGACTTACAATAAATGATCAGTTTAAGATTTTAATGATCACAATTCTGTAAATATGTACTTGGTCCGGCCGCGAATCGTATGTTGATCAAATACCTACAACCTTATAGTGCCTGATGCACATTGCAAAAAACGACAAAAATTAGAATTCATTGGGCCATCCTGCAGCTTTCATTTTAACTTATTCTTTTCCGTTATATAATTTTATTTGAGTTAGGTCTGATTTTTCAATACGTAGTCAGTTACCTAATTATTATTGGAAGAATAAAAAAAATGGCAGTTTGACAGCTTTTGCATAGAAAATATGCCAAACCGCCATTTTTATTCTCCGGATAAAAATTATCAGACTATTGCAAAATCAGCCCTTAGTTTACATAACTATTTAACTCCTGGTTCTCATATATCATAAACTAATCGTTGATGCAACAACAAGATCCGGAAGGATACCTAATTATGTTACCAAATACTTTACCTATCATACGCCATAATGCTGAATACAATATCACCGAATGTGTTTTGTTAGTTTATAATTACTTAAGACATTTCGATTCATGTAAAAATTGTTCATAAAAAAAAAAAAAAGAATGAATCCAAACACTTACCAGACTTACCTAAAGAGCTTTTTACGTAGGTACATAAGTATTGCGTGAGGGTGGCGTCTCACGGAAATCTTATTTGAACAGCGGATGTGAATGATAAGACATGATTGTGTCACTGTACAGTTTCTATCCAATTTTGCAATACGAGAAATCTCATGGCATTTCTCACGTCAAAGAAAACAGGCGGCAAGGAAAATTGGGCAGTAAAACACAGTAAACAGTGTTCAATATCGATTATATTAAAGTTTAAGCTAAGCTTCTTGGACGTCTATACTTGGCAGGGCTATTAGCGGTTTTGCAAGTATAAATACCAGTCGCCTCCCCGGTAACCTAGAAAAGAAACGGAATTATGAATTAGGTGGGTACTTAATTATAAATTGGCTAATGAACTTGAGGTTGATCACGGCCGATTCCTCGACGTAGGGTTTTACAAAGGTGCTCGCTTGTTCCTCCGGCTTTCGAACGTAGAACTTGGAATAGAATAGAATACTTTTTATTGTGTACACTGTAAAAATAACTGATATAAATATAAATATAGAAAATTGTACAAAGGCCAGCACATCAAGTTACCACAATCTGTCAAATTTCTTTGATAGTATTTCAACTTTATTGCAAAGACATAAGGTTCATTTTTAATTGAGAAAATTTGACAGTTAGGGATAGCTTGATGTGCTGGCGTCTGTACAAAGAACGCTTTGGATGGATTAAGGAGGAAGGAGACAATATTGCAGGCAGTTTGTGGTTTACTATATTTTTTTTACTAGGTATTTATTCCAAGATGTAAAACAATGTTAAATTACATCAACAAACAAATTTACAAATTTGCAAACAGGGATAAACTCAAACTCAAACTCAAAGTATTTATTTCAAATAAACCAATTACAGGCACTTTTGAATTGTCAAGGTGTCGGTCAGTCCGAGAAATGAAGCTAGTTGCCCATTCCAAAGGAGTAGGTACCTATGGAGAAGAACGGGCAAGAAACTCCATGGACACTCTTTTAAACAAAATATGGTTACAAAATATTTGTTACATACTTCATATTAATATTATACATGTGAGAACGATGCAGAACGTTAAAAGCATCAGATATAAAATACTTATGTAAAAACTATTCAATAATTAAATTAAAACAAGCCTTAGCCGCTAAGAGATGACCAGTCTCTACTGACAGCGCCCGTTCACGAACATGACGCATATATTAGCACCATTTAGCTCAACCATTTTGAAGGGAGCTAAATGATCCAACACACACGCCACCATCAGCGAGACATTAAAGTGAGCATGGCATACTCTCAGCCGCCAGGGCATATTCAAGTCAATGAAAGACGCACCCAGAGACTGGTCGCTTTATAGTAGGTACATAGTACTCACATATGTGCTAAGCAGTTATACAATATTAAGAGATTGAATTTATACAATGCAAAGATGTTTTTTTGTTGTTGTTGATCTTCCGCAGCTCCAACAGTTTTCAGTAGTCTAATAAATTAGTTGATGCGCCCTTGTGGAGCTGGACTAGCATTGACCCAAGCATTTTTATCAGCAATGTAATCTCCCAATTTATAATACGCTTGGCTGCATAGTGTGCGTTTTATACAAGTTTTAAATTTTGTTTCATTAAGTTCAAGAATGTGGGGAGGTATTTTATTGTAACATTTTAAACAGTACCCCATGAAAGATGAATCTACTTTAGCCAGCCTGAAACCTGGTTGAACTAATTGGTCCCTATTTCTAGTGAAATAGTTGTGTCTTTCACCTCTTTTACTAAAAAGATGCAGATTTTTCCGTGCGTACATGATGTTTTCATAGATATATTGACAAGGTACAGTCATGATGTTAATAACCTTAAACCGTTCCCTTAGAGAATCGCGCCTACGAAGATTATAAATGGCTCTGATAGCTCTTTTCTGCAGAATAAAAATAGACTCGATGTCTGCAGCTCGTCCCCAAAGTAAAATACCGTAAGACATAATACTATGAAAATAACTAAAATAGACTAGCCTCGCGGTATCTACATCAGTATACTGACGGATCTTTCTGACAGCATATGCTGCAGAACTTAGCCGTCCTGCAAGAGATGTTAAATGAGGACCCCATTGTAGCCTTGAGTCGAGCGTGATCCCCAGGAAAACAGTTTTATCGACAAATTCAAGTTTCTCTTGATTCAATACTATCTCACAATCACTACTTTTTACATTTGGTAAAGAAAATCTAATGCACTTCGTTTTTTTTCCATTTAATACTAAATTATTTGCAGTGAACCAATTTTGGACCTGCATATTTAGTAAGTATACATAATTGACTATTTGAAACGGTCAAAAATAAAATATGAAATCACATAGATAAAAGACCGCTCGTCTTAAAAACTTCCATCACCGTACAGAAATTAAATATAATGCGAGGATGTAATTGTAACATTGCATTGAATGCAATAAGTATTGCATTTGATTCTAAAAATCTGTGACGTCACATTTTTATATTTCTGAAAATCACGTACGACTGCCGCGTCTTGACAGTTCATAAAAAGTAACGTTATGGACGCCAAATCGAATAAACAAATAGACATGGTCAACCTTATTTATCTTTGTAGGTTTACTGTAATTAAAACCGCTTTGAAACTTAAATAAACAAAAATGTTTACCCATCCAGCCAGCCGCAGGAAAATCTGTCAAAGCGAAGCAAACATGAATCATATGCAGCGTCTGAGTAAATAAATCCAAAAATACATAAAACGCACATATGTACGTACTTCCCTAATAATTCTTCATACAGGCTCAAATTTCAATTAGAGCCACCACTAATTGAAATCAGCGTCCGAGCGTCAGGTACAAGGGGATTTGAACGGCATATTAATGCACCCCCTTACATCCCCCTCTCACCCTAAAGGTGGGGTTGTCTGCCTGTCTGTGTCCATGGCAACCCCCCTAGCGGGACTATTATTAATTTTGACGAGAATACTTTGATTGATCGGAGCATCAAATGCAGAAGTTATTCCGAATATTTGCGAAAGGGGAGTTTCAATTTTAATGTATGTATAAGAAATATGTATGGACAGTTTATTAGTGGAGGCTTTTGATCTGGTTTCAAAGGTAATCTGATGGGGTTGTCGGGGTTTAGAAGCGGCAAGTCCAGATTTTACATAAATGTATGTTAGTTAGAACGTTAGTTATTTTTGCTTTTAGCTCTCGAAGCTGTCCAGATGCGACTAACACTTTATTAAGTTTCAAAGCTGTCACTCATACTCAAAAAAATACCCGGAACCTTTCTCTTTCTGTTCGTGTGGTCAGTGACTAACCTGGTGTCAGAGTTTTTAAGCTGCCCATGGGCCTCTGACTTAGCTTCACATGCTGTTGAGAAAAATCTCTCAGACATGCTCGTTTCCTCACGATGTTTTCCTTCACCGATTTTTAAGCAATTGATAATTATACAATACGCATATGAATCCGTAAAATCAGTGGTGGGCGTGCTTTGGGGTCGAACTTGAGACCTATGACTTGGCAGTCCGACGGTCACATCACTAGGCTATCACATCATGCTTCCCGAAACCTTTTTTAACAAACAATGAATCAATCAACTCAGTCTATCGCAGCTGCACATGGGCCTCTTCCAGGTGTTCCAGGCACAACACCCTCCTCCTGCCTCCACCTTCCACTCCATCTGCCCAGCCACCTTCTAAGGTCATCGGTTCATCCAGCTGGGAGGCGTCTTTTCATTCACATACTTTTATAACTATACTAGCACTTTGCCCGCGGCTTCGCTCCCGTGGTCTTTCCCGCGGGACCCGTTATTTTTCCCGGGATAAAAAGTCAATTAAGCCTATGTTACTCCATGAAAACTAAGCTTTCTAATGGTGTAAGGATTTTTGAAATCAGCTCAGTAGTTTTTGATTTTATTCATTACAAACATACACACACACAAAAATACAAATCTTATCTCTTTATAATATTAGTATAGATAAATAAAACAAAAGGAGTATGTAAGGATCGCATCAGGTGGCTTCAGGCTACCCCCATGGGAAGGAGGCATGTACTCCTAGAATTGACTATTTAAAACGGTTAAAAATAAAATATGAAATCACATAGATAAAAGACCGATCGTCTTAAAAATTTCCATCAACGTACAGACACTCAATATGTGAAGATATAATTGAGTATTTGAATCGGTCAAAAATAAAATATGAAATCACACGGAAAAAAGCCCACTCGTCTGCAAAACTTCCATCACCGTGCAGAAATTAAATATTATGCGAAGATATGATTGTAAAATTGCATTTAATGCTAATAAGTATTCCATTTGATTCAAAAAATCTGTGACGTCACATTGTTATATTTCATACTAATCACGTACAAGTTCCGCGTTTTCACAGTTCATAAAAAGTAACGTTATTGACTACCCTTTCAAATACCGAATTAATGATTTAATAAAATATGAAACCTCCTTTGTTCTTTATTGCCTGTCTAGTCAAAACAAACGCGCATTCTACCTCCTTCCACAGTCTACGTTCATACCCTTTATGAAGGTGGCAGCTTATTAGAGGGAAACTTTATTAAATTCCACTCGCCAAAGGGATTTTTGTCTGCGGCCGTAGCACCCTTCGTTCACTGCAGGGGGGTTGGTTTTTACAGTGAGCCACGAAGTTTCACAAATAATAAATTATTTAGTAGTTCCGGATGAGTTGCTTTTGGTTTTACGATTTCTTCCTGTGCGGTGAGATGAATAAGGAATGGTGTCCTTTGCTTGTGGTACTCTAGGGTGTCGTAAAAGGCAACTGAGGGAAGTTCTTGCCTAAGTCAAGACGGTTTGTTTGTGCAATTGGCCTTTGGATGCCAAATTTTTGAACAGACGCCAGCATCTCAAATTATCCCTATCTGTCAAATTTCATTAAAAGCTTTTCAATTTTAGTACAAAAGCGTAAGGTTCATTTTCAATTAGGAAAATTTAACAGTTAGGGAGAGCTTGATGTGCCGTCTGGACATAAGTATGTCACTTCAGTTACAGCATATAACATATACCAAACAAATAAAATTGAAGTGTCTGTTTGTATTCTCTTTTTTACTTATGAAAGTATACACTGTATTTAAAAAAAATACTCAATGAACTGTTACATTTGGTAGCATCTCGTTCTATAAAAGCGAATCAATGATTATAATAATAATAATAATAAAGGTGACTCGCTTAGCCCATTATGGTTCTGTCTTGCCTTAAATCCCTTATCCAACAAATTAAACACACTAAAGCCAGGATATAACCTACCGTTTCATGACACTACAGATAACTTACAGACTGACAGACAAAACTGTAAAATTAACCACCTTCTATATATGGACGACATTAAATTATACGCTTCTACACCAGATGAATTGCATGAACTCGCAGAAACCACGGATCAATTTTCAAGTGACATTAGAATGGAATTTGGTATTGATAAGTGCAAGCTCAACTCAGTCAGGGCGGGCCAAATTTACGAACATTCATATACCACACAGACAGGTGAAACTATAGACTCTTTAAATAAAAACGAAACATACAAATATTTAGGATACGTACAAGCTCAGCAAATCAAACACAAAGAAATTAAAAATAAACTTACTCAACAATTTAAACATAGGCTTAAATCAATTTTTAATACCCAATTGCATGCCAGAAATACAGTTAAAGCTATTAATACCTTTGCAATTCCCGTCCTTACGTACTCTTTTGGTATATTAAGCTGGACGAAAACTGAACTGAAAAACCTACAACGCGTAATTAACACCACTTTGACCAAAAATAGAAAACACCATCCGCGATCTTGCGTTCAGCGACTAACGCTACCCAGAAAAGAGGGAGGACGAGGCATAATAGATATCACGAACCTACACAATAAACAAATAAGTTCCCTAAGAAAATATTTTAACACAAAAAGTACAAACTCTAGTCTACACAAAGCAATAGTTAATAATGACAGAAAACTGACACCATTAAATATGTTTGACAAAACTACACAAAGTAACGAGAAACAGACTGACAGACAAACTCAAATATTAGAGTGGACCCAAAAGTCACTCCATGGAAGACATCGTCACGACCTGTGCCAACCTAACGTCGACAAATTAGCGTCGAACGAATGGCTTAGGCGTGGAGATCTTTTCCCTGAGACTGAAGGGTTCATGACAGCAATCCAAGACCAAGTAATCGAGACCCGTAACTACCAAAAACATATTATGCGAATCCCCACTTCGACAGATATATGCAGGAGGTGCCATAGTTCGTCCGAAACTATCCAACATATTACTGGAGCTTGTAGAGCAATAGTTCAGACTGACTATAAACACAGGCACGATCAAATAGCCAATATAATCCATCAAAAACTTGCTATAAAATATAAACTAATAACTACACCCTCAGTTCCTTACTACAAATTTAATCCTGAAATAGTTCTTGAAAACGCAACACATAAACTTTATTTTGATAGGGCCATCCTCACAGATAGAACAACACATTACAACAGACCAGACATTACTTTATTAGATAAAGTTAATAAAACCGCACAAATTATTGACATAGCAGTACCAAATACACACAACCTACAAAACACAATAGCAGAAAAGCTGTCAAAATATACAGACTTAAAAATAGAAATAAGCCGAATGTGGCGATTAAGCAACGTTGCCATAACCCCAGTAGTAATCTCAACCACGGGTGTCATTCCCAAACAACTGCACCAATCTTTATCTTGTCTCCTTCCACCTACCAAACTCTACAGAAAGCTGCTATTCTGAACACTTGCAGAATTGTCCGAAAATTCCTTCAAAACGACAACGATGCACATATATCACACTCACAAACATCATCCACAATACAAACGCTAAACATATCATCACAACATAATACGTTATCATCTATCACTTAGTTTAGTATTTTGGGTAACACTTGGCTTTGGCCCGTGTTATCCTATAAAACCGGCACATCGGTGCCGAGATACAAAAATGTATACCAACAAAATAATAATAATAATCTTTATTTATCAAAAAACATACAGAGTTTGAAATACAGTTTTGATATTTGGTTTAGAGAAACATTTATAGTTTATGTTGCAAAATCTGTACAGAATAGTATTCTCTACCTCTTAAGCTAGGGTATACCTGTATTATAAGAGGTAGTTTTACGGTCAATATCAACAAAAACTTATATCTTAAGTGGACTGTGTCATTCTACTGTATGGTATAAAAGAGTAGAATTGTATGCTTTGTTGTAGTGTGCGAGTGGTGTGTGTGGGTGTCAGGGTGTATGTGTAGGTGTGTGTGTATTATACAAGATAGGTGAGTAAAGACTCCGTGTAAGAGTAACCCTTGAGGAGCAGCCACTCGGTTACTTTAGAATATGTGTGTGTGTGTATGTGTGTGTATATGTTATATTATTTAGAATATGTAACTGTTTTACCTATAACTCGTACGTTTTAGGACCACAAGAAAACATCAGTTTGCTTTTGTGAAGAAGGAACCGTGGTTTAGACTTAGGCGCAATCCTCGTATGTCACGTCGGCGCAAATGAGCCACCGAGAAAAGCCGCCGGTGTCTGTCACCTCTTGCTGTGGAGTTGAGTACCTACTGCTGGTGGAGTGGTGCGATTGCGCCCAGCCTAACAACGTTCGTATTTCAATATCAGTCTAAGAGCTGATTACACCAATGATTTCATGCGGTTAGTGTATAAAGTATCAGGTCAGCGGGATTGTGCCGGGTCAGTGAAAAAGTCCGAAAGGGTTACCGCTGCCCCGGAACACAAAGGGCAAAGGGGTTTTACGGGTTTTAGCCAGTAAGAGTCTGACACTCCCTGCCTGGAAATCATCAAATGACTCCTCTCGCTCTGGGTGGAGACAGGAGACTCAGAGCGAGAGCAGTCATTTGATGATTTCCCATTCTCTAAAAAAATGCATAAACTGTGTTTCAGAGCTGTGAATGTCATTATTTTGAAGGAACACGGACAGATTTAGACCACGTTCTACATGTGCTGGTCGCGTCCAATTTTATTGGTGAAATTGACACATAATCTGTCAAAAATACCCCCGAATTTCTCAACATTGTCGCCGCAATGAGATAGTGACTAGAATTGTAACGTTTTTAAATACGGGACTCAGATTTAAAGTTATTCTTTCATCACCAATACTCTATTCCCCTTTATGTTAAAATCAGCTGCTGCTGTCTTTGTTATGAGTGATTTAAATGCACCTCGTATGGTCACGCGCCGCTTGCTGCACGCCACACGTTGGCTTTAGGGTGAAACGCGTGAAACATGAAATGACCACATGTCGTTGTACTAAGTGGCTGCAACTGGCTGATGAACGTGTGTTGTGTGTATTTAATAATATGGTAATTTTTTTTTTTTTACTTGGTACAATTGCTTTGTATTTTGTTTTCTTTTAGCCGTTAGGCAAATGGATTAATACACTATTATGTGCGGCAAACATGAGCAAAGAAAGCACAAGAACACACATGAACAAGTTAAGGGGCAATATGCAACGGTCATCGCTGATCATAATGCTGCGATCCTAAGCGATTCGCAAGCGATTGACGTGATTATGTCAACCGATGCAGCAAATAATAAGATAAAGTAACTATAAGAATAAAAAAACAAAAAAATTATGAAACTTCAGGCAGATGATTTTATATACCTAACAAAAAGTAAAAAAAACCTCCTCCTTAACAAACAAAACATTCCCTACTGTATGAAAACACCAATTAGTTGCCGCACCATCAGGTTTCAACATCACTACCTACATTTTCACCCATCAAAGAGTTTTAATAAAGTGCACGGTGGAGGCACCCACCGCCGCAGGGTCCAGGGGCCCGGAGGCCCGGGGGCCCGGGGCCCGGGGGTCAGTATGATCGGAAACCAGAGATTGAATCAATATCGGCGGTCTCCCTGCGTACAGACAGCGACTGAAGGCTTATTTGTCGCAGATAAAATATTCTTTCTTGGTGTGGTAGTACTTCCTCGGACCTACACAAATTGTGGGAGTAAAAGTCTCTGCCAGTATTTATTTTCCCATAGCTAACTTAGGAGAATTTAATTTTTGATAAATACGTTAAGATTTCTAGGCAAGCGGCTTTTCAACTATCTTCCGCCCGCGGCTTCGCCCGCACAATACGTCGACAAATTATACACATAAACCTTCCTCTTGAATCACTCTATCTGTTAAAAAAAACCGCATCAAAATCCGTTGCGTAGTTTTAAAGATTTAAGCATACATAGGGATAAAGGGACAAAGAAAGCGACTGTTTTAAACTATGTAGTGATTTTTTTTCACCTCTCTTTTTTTCAACTTTTAACACCGCTGTGTAAAGACTTCTGTCACCGACTGTAGCCTTTGCCGGCTGGCCAGTGCCCACTCAATTAGGGGCAGTCACATGAAACGTAGCTTTGAAAGGAATTTGAGTACCTATGTAATAGGGAGTATTGCCAGGCTTTTGAATACATAGGGTTGCAATTAAGTACATATTGTTGTGTGTACAGGCTGATTTGGCTTTTGATTTGTAAGTATCTGAAATACAAAAAAGGGGAAAAAACCAGAGAAAAAAAAGCGAGTTGGACTCGCGTTGAATAAGTTTGCAGCTGAAAGAGACTGTACACTCGAATATTTGATATCTGATATCAATTTCAACTGGGTATCCAGAAGCCCGAAAATCTGACAGCCAGTCTTACCAAGAGGTTTCGTATTGCCCAGTTACTGGGATATGGAGGTCAGATAGGCAGTCGCTCCATGTAAAATACTGGTATTCAGCTGCATCCGGTTAGACTGGAAGCCGAACCCAACATAGTTCGGAAAAGGCTAGGCAGATGATGATCAATTTCAACTTGTTAACTTACAGCAGAAGAAACCCTGCTTCCTTTTAAGGTACGGTACCCTAAAAATGGGAAAAAATTTAACTTTTACTGTTAGTTTTTGCCTGGGTTTTTTTGCCTGGTTTTGGTGTTGTATACTATAGAATATATAAACTAACACTGTATTTTTATTTTAGCTTTGTTTACAATAGTGATAGCCTAGTGTTGTCACCGTCGGACTGCCAAGTCATAGGTCTCGAGTTCGAACCCGAGCCTCTCCACCAGCACCTCTGAATTTACGGATTCATGTGCGTATTGTAGATATAAATTATCACTTCCTTAAAAATCGGTGAAGGAAAACATCGTGAGGCAACCAGCATGTCTGAGAGATATTTCTCAACAGCATGTGAAGCTAAGTCACGAGGCCCATGGGCAGCATAAAAACTCTGACACCAGGTTAGTCACTAACCACGAATAAGGAAGGAAGCTTTGTTTTTCTATACGTAGTGCTGTGTTGTTATAAACGAAGACTCTTGTGATCGGCTGACAGTCTCAAGTTAATCTGTCACCAAGTTTATTTTCAGGAAAAGCGCAGGAATTGCTTGATGTCTCCTGTCTTCTTCGTATCGCTGGCTCGAATGTATTTCAGATCTAGTTGGCGCAAAAATTCACTTCTTGGACGGCGTTGGTGGCAACGCATTGATCACCTAGACTGCATGTTTTGGGACACAGAAGGCATAAGAATAAGTGCTGATGTACAGCCTAGTTTGAATAAATGAATTTTGATTTTGACCTACATACTTGTATATCTTTCACTAATTTATTATTTAACTCTAGTGAAGTTACTTACTGAGATTTCTGAGCTATACCTACATAAGTTAAAGATCAATGTTCTTATGACTTATACTACACATAAACCTTCAGGAATAAATGCTCTACAATGTAGAGCAATGTGGATTTTAACGCGGTTTCCACTATCATGTAGAGTATATAGGAAAACCGCATTAAAATCCATCGTGTACGAGTAGTTTACAAGATTCAAGTGGTCACACAAAGAGACGAAAAATGACTTTATGTGTAGAGATACCTATAGTTTTTACGTATATTTGCCTTTATAATGTTACTTTATTGAGTTTACCTCCGATGCTCGTCCCAAGTCGTAGGTTCTTGGGTCAACGGTATTGTCCAAAAGGGTTACCGTTTCTTCGGAACACATAGGCCTAAGGAAGGAACAGTTTTAGTCAATAAGTCTGATACTCCCTTCCGTTCCATCCAGGGTGGAACGGGTCATTCGATGACATACAACCACTTAAAAAAATTGTAGGTTCTTATGGAGAAAAACGGAAGGAACTCCATGGACTCTCTTTTTAACCGACTACAAAAAAGGAGGAATTTATGACGGAATACCAAACTAAAAAAAAAAAAAATAAAAAAAATAAAAAATATTTAAAAACCGACTACCAAAGAAAACACTAGAAATAAAGTGGAGCCGAAAAATTAAATAATCAAAGCTACCGATTTCCAAAACTAAACTTAGGTAAGTAGGTACTAACAAAAATAAACAATCATATCGAGTAATCCTGCCGCCAGACGTATTAGCACCATCGGATTATAGGACCCCTTCCATTAGCTGTATTGGGTTTTGATAATATGATTAGGTACTCTGCCTGCTGCCCGAGGCTTCGCCCGATTGGACCCTAAGCATAATCTGCCTATAGTATTCCCACTGCTAGGGCATATGCCCCCTCTCGTGAGGGGAACTGGGCCGTAATCCACTCAGTCTTCAAATTTTTGGGTCCAGGACATACCCGTTTCCTCATGATATTTTACTTCGCAGTTTTGAGATCAGGTGATGATAAATGTGTAGAGTCAAGTTCTTCCAACTAAACAGACAGCTGTGCTGCTGGGGAGTTTGTTGCGCCACTTCTTCTTCCCAGCTAAAGCACTAGGAAGTGGTGAAGGCTGGGCGTTTTTGGGAGACTGACTGTCAGCTCTACTTCGAGTTGTAGATACAACTCTTAAGTCGCGGCCTTAACCACTACGCTGCCAGGAACACGTATGTGTGTTGCTTGGGAAAGCTCAAAAAATAGTGGCAGTGTTTGCGTCAACGTGCTATAAATTCGAAGGATTCATGAATTGAAAATATTGCATTCTTTTTTTTTCAATAGGCGCAAGTATTGTCACCCATAGATGTGAATAAAGCCTTACAACTAAGTAAATATTACGTGCAAAATGAGTTTTTCAATTTTAAAGTCGTTCGAATTTATCTTAAGTTTCATTTGCACGTTCATCCTAGGACCACTGTTATTTTCATCTGAAGAGGATGGAAGGAAAGATGATAAATGTGAGTAAGGTGATGTGGTAAAAGTAGTTCTAGCAGTGTTCAAGAAGATGACGGTCGCACTCATACATACACACTAATGGATATACTTACAGTCAAAAGAATAAACTAGAGAAATATTTTGAAGTCACTAGGTTCTATTAAAGCTAAGCTTACCAAAAGCGGTGATTGTCTCCCTCCAGTTGGTTGAAGTGACTGTATTTACTCGCAGTAAGTTGGGTATTTGAAGCGGTAGTCAATAACGTTACTTTTTATGAACTGTCAAAACACGGAATTCGTACGTGATTCGTATGAAATAACAATGTGACGTCACAGATTTTTAGGATCAAATGGAATACTTATTAGCATTAAATGCAACGTTACAATTACATCCTCGCATAATATTTAATGTCTGTACGGTGATGGAAGTTTTTAAGACGAGCGGTCATTTATCTATGTGATTTAATTTTTTATTTATGACCGATTCAAACAATCAATTACCAAAATTTGAACTAACGCCGCCATCTTGTTTTTCAAAACATTAAAAATAAAATGCACAAATGTTTACCAATAATAGGGTCCCCTGTTAATGTCATTTGAGCGCCAAAAATTCTTGTTGCAGTGTATGTGTGGCTATATCATTTGATTGCTTTAGCCAATTAGTAGCGTTGAAACTGAAAGAATAGACTTTGAGAGAAGAGCTCCCGATCTTTTTTGTAAAAATCTCACTGTGACAACTTGTTGTGGGATGTCAATAGTGTCAATTGCTAGCAATAAGTGGACTGACAGCTCACTTCACCAACATTTACACGGTGAAATCTTTACAGAATCGACCGGCAAATGTTTTAAACAGAATGGAAAGAGTACCCAGAAAGATTTTCTAGCGAGTAAATGTTGAGTACAAATATTCAGCCAACCGGTGCAGCAAAATAAGTTTTTACATCGCATTCTAACACTAGCTATGATTATTGTTGTTTTTATTGATTTAAAATAAGTAAGTAAATAAAATAATCAAAAAATCATTAAAAAAATGTTCTAAAATTAAAACCAAAGTACAAACTAATACGGCCTTTTTACAAAAAAAGGTTGAAACCATCGAATCATTTTTGAATTTGAAACTGTATTTCGACTACTTTAAAGTTCTTTTTACAAAAACTGTTACCAAACCCTATTTTAAATTGTCAATTTTGTATAAACACAATAATGTTTTTACAGACTAAAAACCTAAATACTATAACAAAACGAATTTTAATTTTAAGACTAAAAAAATATGATTACGGTATTTAATTTTTTTTTTTTTTTTTTAAAGTTAAAACTCGTTTAGTAATAAGACAGAAAGAAAAGAGTCTACAGTATTTTATATTGATCTGCGTACTGGCATGATAATTATGTGCACCCAACTATAGGTAATTATTCTAAGATGAGGAATGAATAAATAATAATTATTACTAGGTATGAGTACTTATGATTTAGGCGGTATTCTTCCCAGATGACTGCAGCAGGCGATTCCTCGGCGAACTGTCCCTCAGCCTGAAGCTGACTGACGATGAAGTGTCACGAAGCTGGCAGGGTGTAATGTGGAAGGTAGGAATCAAAAAGTCAATTCTCGTACTTAGGAAACATTAAAATTCAATTCACAATCACATGTCAGCGATAGTGAATTTGGAAACTTATCAAGATTTACGTAATTTGGGTAAATTTCACCGAAGTCATTGAACGCGATCAACGCATATATTTTTTATGTAATATTGATGCTGACAACTCTTGAACGCGTATTAGATGTGCTAATCGTGTTCAATTTCAATGGTAAAAACTACCGTAAGAGAATTTTTTGACAGATTGAGTCGAGGTTCTTAAAAACACGGGAATTGCCCCTCCGGTCGTCATGACTCTCGAAGACAACTCCAAACTTTACGGATGTGATTGTTCTGTGTTCACTTCTTTAATGTTCAGTTTTCAAATTTTTTAATTCACGATGATCAGATAAGATGTGAATATTCGCAGTTAATTAACATTGCCAAATGAATTTGTAAACAGCAAAAAGGTACAAATAAAAAAAAAGGTACAATGAGCATCAAAAGTGCTTACATTATCTTTTTGGTGAAGCAATTTTTTTCTGAACAATTATTTTTATGGCAATGTATCGCAACGCAGGAGCAGTGTTCCTATTTATAATATTTCGCAATTATTATAGAGAAATCAGTCGGTTGATGTAAGGCTAGCTAGTTAAACTTTTTACTATCTTAGCTGCTGACTAGAATTAGCTTATGTGTGATGCGTTGTTATGTGTACCTACTAAATGTTCAATGTTTTGCAAAGTAAATGCGCCTTAAGGGCAAGGATATAAGATTCAGGTTGAAAAAAAAAAACTCAATCTCGGGTTTTTTATATATTTAGAACAAGAAATGTATAGTTACAACCATTGAGGATATTAAATATCATATTGTAAAAACTATTGTATAAAGTGAAGAATGTGACATTTTTTCCATATTTTTTTATTATAATTAATTCCAATAAATTAATTAATTATAGACACATAAATTACGTGAAAATATTATTTAAGAATTACGTAAAAACAGCCAAGTATCTACTGATGTAAATATATTGGTTATTAATGCTTACTTTTATGAATGAGTATTCTTTTTATTCAAAATCTTTCTAATCCGTTATCGAAAAGAAGATGGCGTGCAGAATTTTTCAAACGCTTGCTTTTTCTGGTTGATTACATTACCCATGGAAAAAGTTAGCGGATTTGGAGAACTCTACACAAAATCCTTAAAACGATCTTATAAATTATCGGAAACAACATTTATGACGAAGAGCGACACTAAAACTGTTGTGGACACTCAAATATATTAGTTGTCAAAATAATTCAAGCAATTATTTTGACATTTTCATACATTTTTAAACTTTGTGGACTGTCAGAGAGAGTCTGCAGCGATGCGGCTCCGGATAATGTGTGCAATACTGATGGTATTTTGATGGCAATTCCATACGCAAGGCCGAATCTCTGAAAACTTGCGTTTCTAATTCCAACTAAAGGCAAACTTAGTTGGAATTTAGAATCAATAAGAAGTTCCAGTTTTAGTGTATACCTTAGTCGCCTATTCTTGTGCAAATTATAATTTCTCACAAAAGCTATAAGGTAGAGGAAATTTATTAAACCGACACAATAATTATTATAGAAATACCTAATTTTTAGGTACAATATCAACTAAATCGGTTTATACCACCAACACATATAGACATCTACCTTCTTAATTTTATAATAATTCATAAAAAGACGAAAATGAAATTGTTAACATTGATTTTTTAAATGTTAATACCGGAAGATCTTAAGTGTTTTTTAAACTTTTTTTGCATTTTATTACTTTTATAAAATCCGTATTTGTATCAAAGTGACGTCAGCGAGAACAAGGAAAATGGCTGACCGAATTATTCATAATCTCATTTTTTTAATTATTATAAATATCATTGCTTTCATTGTCTAGTACACCTTAACTTTGAAGTTGGTAAAATACTTATTCAATACTTTATTTTTTGAGATTCTTATCTTACGATGCATTTTTTCTAAATTATTTCCTAGCCTTATTGAGTCTGTGGGAAGTCGGATTGATTTTACACATTAGAAAATTCACACGAAGGTGATTAGGAGAAGTGTTAGCACTTTCCTGATCCGTGGTAATGGGTTTATGAGTATTGACTATCAGTATGCACTAGGAGTATCACAATCTACTCTGTATGACGCCGAGTTCGTTCCCATCGCGTCGAAATTATTGCAAAAGATAGTGATGCGACACTATTGCTACCGGAATATAATTGATCGATAGTGATCACGATGAAATTAAACTAGCTACACTGAAATATGAAATGTACCAATAATACGACAGTAAGTTCTATTGATGAATACGAAATGGGAACCAACTGTGATCATGCAGCTTAAGAGGAATCAACACCGAAAACGAATACTAACAAATAGACAGTGAAATTGATATTACATGATATTACTTTTTATTTTAAATTCGAAACTATGGGTTATTAATATTTTTTTATTCATAATTCGCTTACCCGAAGCAGGGGGTCTACTCCCTAAGCACGAAGTCCGTAGTTTCGGCCTTCGTAACGGGCGTTTCCTACTCCCTAGCACCTTCGGACGAATGATTCGTCCGTGGCCCGAACGAAGAATGAACTACAACACGATTTGACATGTGTACCTACTCCCGACGTGTTTTTTCCGTCCTAAAAATTGAACTTGACACTTGTTTCGACGGAGCGTTATGTCAGTTCATACGACATGAAAATAGTTCTCGTGCTGTTGACGAAAATTAAAATTTAAAGTGTAATTTCGAACTATGGCTGCTTTTTTGTTGCTAGAATGATCATTACGGGAAGAGCGGAGGTGTCGCCGACGATATTTACGCTAGAACTTTATTTTGGCGAGTATTCCCGACGTCGAGTTCATAGGGAACTATCGGCTCACTCGTGAATTTTTCGAGGACCTGTGTAAGGACTATATACCTCTTTTGCCTCAACATATACGACGAAGTGTTGATTCAATAATGAAGGTAAGGATATATCAAAGATTCTGCAACTTATTGACACCAATATTACCAATCCGTCCCACCCATTTACCTACTGTTTTCTTTGTTTACTTTTAGATCCTCGCTGCTCTTAATTTTTATGCCCGGGGGAGCTACCAAGGTGCAGTGAACCTAAGCAGTGATGAGCCAATGGCACAACAGACAGTGTCACGTTCTCTGCGGCATGTCACAAATGCATTCAACATCCCCTCAATTTTGCACAAAATGTTGCTGAGAGGAACCTTATAAAAAAACAGTGTCGGCGAAGAGACCCTATCTGAGTAACGTGGCCCAAGTAATGGGTGGACCGCTACTAAAAGTGAAGTGCAGTGAGTCTAACATGTGAAAAGTGAACATTTCTGGTTAGATTCTAATTAAGCCTTGTTAAGTGCTAATTAGTTTATATTTGTTGAATTCATCTTAGATTATGATTAATATATAGCGTTTAAGTCAATAAGACTGATATTATAAGAATTTAAGAGAATTTTTGAATGTATAGGGCAAATTACGTAACTTGAAAACATGGTTTTTTATTTATGGGAATATTTTTATAACTTAGGGTTTATGGGGTATTTCTAAGCCTAAAACGAATAAATCCTGTGGAATTATCAAAATAAACTAAAGGGTTCGGAAGTTATAAGCGAAAATGTATAGTAAACATTGTAACTTCACAAAATCTTGATATTTTGTTTTAAGGTTATTTTATATTATGTAAATACGATAAATATTGGTGTTGAATACTGACTACGACCTATGCTTTGAAGAGTGTTTACTTATACTCAAAGTGCACTAAAATAGATAGTATCATTTTTAACTTTAGTAAGTTGTATGTTTACAGATTTTATAACAAATATGCTAGACGTAGTTGACCGCATTGTAGGCAGTCGCTCCATATAACATACTGGTATTCAGCTGTATCCGGTTAGACTGGAAGCCGATCCCAACATAGTTGGGAAAAAGCTAGGCAGATGATGATGATCGTATGTATAAACTATAAAAATATAAACTTTGATTTGACTTTGACAAAATGTATTTTATTTTATTTAGCACCAAGCAAATCCGAATAAATTCAACACACAACAATATACTGTTACAATCAAAACATAGATTTCCTTTTATTCTAGTCGTTTTATTTTAAAATGTGCGCTCTTGCATAGGTGTACATCTTCATTCTGATTAAGAAACCGACGATACTATCGGCCGATAAAAAGTCTGTAGTCTGAGGGGGCTCTTAGCCTGAGTCATCCCACTGCTGGGCAAAGGCTCCATGAATGATTCTTCCTAGAATGTGTTGGAAATAATTATTGTAGTAGAAAATTTATATATTTTTTTTGTGTAAAATGTCAAAAAATGGACATTTGACATTTCTCATTTGTCATCGCGACGTAAGGAAGCAACCAGACGACTCGGTACTCGATACTCACAATTAATCGATTCAAGTTTGTATGAGTATTTGATCGATTTCATTATATATTTTAAAGTGCATTGGATTAAAGTTCTGAGTAACAAAAAAATAACTTAAACTTTAATTTTGTAGGTATTTTGAAATGAAACAGTGGTACAAAAGGTCAATTTGTCTATAATTTAATATTTTTTGTTACAATTATATCCACTCATTCACAAAAAAATCAAGAGAAAGCGAAAGTGACTGAATGATCATTCAATCATTTTCTTCGGATGATGAGCCAAAATCGTCAGTTGAGCTATCGTCACCTATGAAAACCACCAAATGAAAATGAAATAATTATATTTACTTTTTAATTTTTCATTTTCATTTCTTTTATCAATATGGACGTCTCTCGAATAGCGTTTGCGTCAAATGTGTCAATACCTGTTACAGGCTTGCTTTTCTTTCCCATTTTAGGCGTACGTAATACATTTTTTTCAGTACCGGAAGGCCCATACTTTTCCTTCAAGATGGTTCGAATAGTTTTTTTGCTGAATTCAAGTGCTTCTGCGACACGATCTTGCACTTGCGTTACGAGCAATAAAGGTTTCGGTTAACTTCACAACTAATTCGCGTGACTGGCTGTTGATTGTACGTCCTCTTTTCGACATGTTGAAACAGTTGGTATGATTTACAACAAACACCAAAATCGAGTTCAAATCACTGTTTAAATCAATGTCCAAAATAGAAGAGCCAGGATCAACGTGATAGTAAACAGAAATAGTCCAAAAGCAAAGCCGAGTCGAGATTAAAATCGAATGAAGCTGGTGATATTAAGTAATTAATTGGCTACAACATTAGTATTAAGAAAATAAGGACTGAGCACGTAACTGTTTTGAGACGTTTCGTATTCATTAGAAATTGCATGCTACTATAAAGTTAGCGCAAAAAGCAATATCAGCTATATCTTCCATCATATTATTAAACGCGCCAAAAATATTTATGTATTTTTTAAAACACTATATGTAATTAATGATTAGTTTATTGCTTTTTTCTGTTTCGTTCCAAGTTACATTCTAGGGTCATTCTCAAATGTCAAAACTGACCTTTTACTTTTTGACAACTCTAGAACTTTGACATGTCGTTTGATAATTGGCGTTAAAAGAAAAAACGCAAAGGTATCGACAGGATAATGCCTTATTGCCGAACCAAAAAAGGCAAAATAATTTAATTCTGTATTTAAAGACATAATAAAAAGTGTATTTTTAATAATGTGGTCATTTTCTTACAACAAAAATAAAAAATATTGTTTAGTATGTTTCGAAACTACAGAATATGTAAACCGGTAAGCGACCGATAAAATGGCGCAACTCTATTGCCATTCGTCGTTCGTTCACGAATATTGTCCGTAAGTAGTCTATGATTCCGTCCCGTTCTGATGAATCCGAAATCGTTAGGGAGTAGGGTTCGCTACGACGTAACGGACTACTGTCGGACGGGCCCGTTGCTTCGTTGACGGAGTTAGGGAGTAGACCCCCAGGACCGATCCTTTGATGTTTATTTACATATTTATTGCAATCTGTTTTTTTACCCGTCGGCGTATTGTCAAGCTAATTTCATTCTAATCTGTTTGAAAATAAAGCTTTTTATCCAACATCAGGTCGATTTTATTTTACCTCTCGCTCCGGTTTTCACTGTCTATAACGGTTGTTCAGGGATAAAAACACATAGGGCTATTTTAATCAGAATCGTCAATAGATTAGTTGAAAGGAATTTTATTCGAAACCAACCGTGCAACACTATGTGTTCGGAACATTTGTGACGATGATCATGCGTTATAGGGAAGCAATAGGCTGCTAGAATTAGCTGTACTTATAAAATTATCGATAGACATTAAATTATTAAGCTATACTACTAGAGAAACGGATCCAAAATACAAGGAAGTACAAGGTGAGCAAATGTAGTATTAAATTTTATTAATAATTTTATAACAATACAGCTGTAGCAGCATACAAGTATCATTAGGTGTTGTGCATTGCGTTCTGTACTGTTACTAGCACTTTGACATTTATGAAGTAATAGTAACACATTTAGTCGATGTCTCGAGTTTTTTACAACGTGAAAAATATTTCAATCGTTATGCTGAGTTATCGATTGGGAAGCTGTGTCACAACACTAGACGCGGCGTTCATTATTAAATTGAGCATATAGTTTAGGCGCGTCGAATATCGAGACACAGGTAGGTGTTTACACTGAAATATTTTTACGTGCAGAAATATAAAACTTACGTATTTATTTACTATGGAAGATCATTTCTTCATTTGTGACCTAACTATCGGAATCGCGTACATCTCGGCCACGTGATCATTATTTGTGCTTGCGTCCGAGTTTAAGGCCATTCCATTCTACACGATAAGCTGTATAGAAAAACTCTATATGCTTTTATTCCCATCTCACTATTTCCTATCATAATTTCACGCTGGACAGTCAAACAGTTCACGCAGTTTGGAGTATTTATTTTCAATTGATTTACTTATTAAATATGGGCATTAATATGTTTTTGTACGCGTGATTGCATGATTCTAATCACAGAACAGAGAGGCATTCAGGCTATGGGCTAGCAACCTATATCTTATGTACTATCGCAATCTTTATATTAAACATTTTATTGCTGTATGTAGCCTCAAGCGAAGTCAGCGTTCTCGCTCACGTTGCTTGAAGCTCTAATCCCTTAAGGGACAGCTCATCAAGATACATACATTCCTTACATTATACAAGTGGTGTTCAATGATTCACAGGACAGAATTGGTAACAAGTTATTATGGCACTTTGACATTCATCCATGCTAGGCAAAGCTGATGCTCTCGATAGGGAAATGAGAATGTCGACACAATAGGAGGAGTAGGAAATGATGTGTGCCGACTAGTTTGTGGCGCGTGAAATAAATATCCCATTAGTTCTCTGTTCTGTGATTTAACTTACGTTAATATTTTATTTATTAAATTACGATCGATCGTCACGTGTCTCTTTAACTTTATTTTTTGCTAATTTCACAGCCTCATTGTCAATTAGCCTATGCGTATTAGAGTATTGTTTCTGTGTTGCCAATTAATTACGATTTTTTAATATTTTTAATAATATTATTATTTTAATTTCATAAAAATGCATCAAAACACCTTTCAAAAAGTAGCCGTTATGCTATTGATCAGATTATCCCTTGACACTTAGTGGGGTTAGTTACTTAGCATCGACGTTTTTATCCACAACCTATTTACCATAGCTTTGTAGACAACTTCGATGGCTCGAGTTTTAATTGCTATGCGTTTTATGTATAATAATTATGGTCACACTGCTGATTCAGTCGATTTTCTTTTACTTTTATTGTAATCTTCTCGCGGCCCGTGACGATTTTTCTTAAAATAGGTTATTGGAATGCTCTAGCGGTACCTAACAAGGTTTTATTTTTTTAAATATTTATGACACAGGACCTGTGACCGAAAAGGTGTTTTATTATTCAAATAGCAATTAAAACATGAGCCATACTTAATTAGTAGAACGTTTTGCGAGTCTGCCGCTTACATCTATGAAGATATGAATTACAGTATATTTTAAAATACATACAAAAATATTAAGTTAATTATGGTGTAGTAATTACCCGTGTGTTCTGTTTATAAAATTCACAATTATTTTTATTGCTTTTCGCGTTACGTACTACGGGCATTGCCCTCTAAGCTATTGAGCACTATTATTAATTATTATTATTATTTTTTATAATTATTACCGAAAGAAGAGGGGCGCACAAAACATTCTACTAACTAGTCACGTAACACCTAACCGAACTCCTAACGAACAATTTCACTCCAAAATATCATTTTTGCATTTTTTATCATTCTGCAATCTCATTATTTCTTATTTATTATCTAAAAAGTCGATGAAATTTCAGTAAAATACTTTGGTGTTTTATGTTTCGATTCAATACGACGTATTAAGCTTTATTTTACGCAAATATTCGAGAAAAAAACGTTAAGAAGGACTCGTAAAATTGTGTAATTTAACCGAAATATGTCATTTTTTACCAAACAAAGTTAGCACATCCAAGCTCCCGACCTAGATTAATTGCCCGATATATTTCCCTAATAAATAAATCAATTTAGGTTAACCTTAATGAGTTCTCGTAGAAACATCAATTTTTATCGACATTAATAAATAAACTGGTGACTTTACACTTTTGTGTTCACCTGTACCATTCATGACTAGAGACAAGACTATTCGACGATATATCGACATCGATAAAAACTAATATTTAGGAATATAATTATTATAAATTATACATTAAATAAGTTAAATGCATACTAAGTTTACACATAAATAATTGCACATACACTAAATTAATGACAATTAATCTAAGATGAAAATATTTATGACAAAATTATCGTTAAGATTATTATTATCAACATTGATCATTAACTTCAACTATTCAAAATATCAAATATTTTTTTATTTTAATTTAATAATGATTCCTTTCGGAATAATATGACTAGAATAGTTGAAATTTTCATGCTGAATGAAAACAACACAAAACACAACAACTATTTTTAACCTAAGAGACAACTACATAGTATATATAATAAGTAGTTAGCAAATCTTGTGCTTCACACGCCGACCATACAAATACTCATTTCTTAGCCAACCGTTAAAATTAAATCAAATATAATCGCCATTTGAAAACGTCACTTCAAATTGACAACTGCCATTGATGACAGGTGAAGTGACGTTTAGAAATGCCAAGGTAACTCACGAATTTTCTATAAATTAATAAGAGTACTCCTAATAAAATTATTTATACTAAAAAATGGAATGTCAAAGCATTATCAAGCTGTATCGAAATCAAGCATTTTTTTTGTAGATTTTATATTATTAAATTAATGTAAAAAATTAGTGAATTGATTCGCGCGTTCTGAGTGCGGATAAACAAATAGTTTACAATAAATAGTAAACAAGGTGGCGTGAAGCCCACAATACATGTTGATACTAGGTCAATCAACGCCTCTTCGAGTCATTTTTGACTTTTTTTTTTTTTTTTATTAAATTACTGGCTATTAGTTATTGCACGTTTTACATTTATAATAAATATATAAATACTTGTAAATTTTTATCTCCATCTTTTGGTATGTAATGAGTAGACACCTATTTATTTTAATATTTGAAATGTTACAAAACAGTTTTTTACGTAATATTAAGTATATATTTTTTTTTACAAAAATCGTAGGGTCGTTAGGACGGCACGATATTTAAAATATCTATTCAAGTTCGATGTTTCATAGTAGGTCTTTGTCGGGTAAAGTTTATGATCTATAATTCCCAGTGTGACGTGTTGAGACGCGGCGTTACAGATTAGTTATTCATTTATTATTTAAATTAAACAACTTTTTTTTCTATTTACAAATTTCGATTTAGACTAAGACAATTAAAGCCTAGGTCGAATAGACGCAGGGCCGCATCCATACATTATTATTATAGCAGGTACCGATCATATGTTTAGACATCGATTTAATTATATTTTTGGAACGATATCGATAGACTAGAGTATGCACCATTGTTCCGCGAACGGACTCGTACTCGCCGCGAGGGGTGGCTGGGGGTGGGGGGGGGATGGGTTGTGGTCGCGACATCCCCCCGCCCCCGCGGGCCCGGGCCCGCGCCCCCGCGCCTGCTCGCCTGTGCGCGCTCCCCAGAAATGGCTCGATCGATTTTCCGCCCGTCTCCGACTCTCCGCGAACTCGGTACATCCGTCAACTCCGAACGACTCGGCATCGCCCGTCGTGTTAAGCGTAATCCCTCAATCGAAAATGTATCTCAAAAATTTTTCTAATACTAACTACTGCCAGGCTGCCAGGCCTCGAGCAGTCCCTTCCACACGCTCTTTGATCTTTAAAATTTTATCAAAACCTATCACAGTTTTTGATTAGTTTTTTTTCATCCTTAATTTTAATATATGATTAAAATATACGTATAGATAATATATATATTTTCTTTCCAATCTTTAACAATATAACACTATTTTACTTCGATTAGTGGCCTGTCGAGCGGCCGGCGTCCCGGGCTGGAGCCTCGCGGCGGGTTTGTCGTAGAACGTCATGTGTCTGTACCGGCCTTATCGCGTATAAACGTACGTTAATGTAATTATTACGATATGATCGCATAAAAATTGGAGCATAGCATTTAGGCTATTATTGCTAAGATTATTTTATATTCGAAAACTATTTTCTCGAGTTATACCACAACCGTTCATAAGCGAAGTTTAATATCATTATTTTGTTATTGACTATTACCAATATGTATGTTTCGGTGTTGAGGCCAGATGTCCCACATCTCATGTGGAGCGTGCTTATTATATTATTGCGTGGTGCTGGTGACCCTTCATTCGGCGCCATCTTATCCGGACCTGCGCAAAGCAGTCCGCCTCGGCGCCATTTTGGTTTCCTCAACACTTAACCCAATTTTTGCGGCCGACTGTACCGGGCGCCGAACAAAGGGTTACCACACATAAAAGTCAAAAACATTTCTCTAGTTTTACAATTATAAAAACGCCCGCCCGGCAACCCTGACAAGAGGGCGGGCCTCGGGAAGACAGTCTATAAAGTCAGGTCCAATATTTAGGAATGTCACCTACGTCTAGTATTACATTAGACTCATGCTTAACAAGTATTTGGCATTTCATACGTCACCGTAAAAGTCCGAAGTCCATCACTTTCGCATATACACGGTGAAAACGTAATATTTTATATCTAAGTATATAACACGACAAAATACTAAATTTTCACTGAAAGGTGACAAGCCTGTGTCCACGTCGCGGGTGTCGCACGGCCCTGGTGCGGCGCACGGCTCTGTTGTAGCGACTGCCGTGTGTGAGTGTGTGTGTGTATGTATGGGTGCGTCCTGCTGTGCCGTCCTAGCGTCCGGCTAGGCCGAATCTGGGGCGATGCCCTTAGATGGTCTTGATCTTATTGGTCTTGAAGCTGACCTGCAGCACTCGGTTGCCGAGAGTGTATCCGTTGAGCGACTGGATGGCGACGACGGCCTCGTCGTAGTTGGTCATGGTGATGAACCCGTAGCCCTTGCACTTGTTGGTCTGCAGGTCGCGGATGACCTTCACGCTCTGCACGGCTCCGAAGGGGCCGAACAGTTGCCACAGAACGTTCTCCTCAGTCTCAGGCGCCAGGTTGTACACGAAAATGCACCACTCGGAGCCGACGGCGCCGGGCAGCACGCCGCCGAGCAGCTCGCCCGCCAGCGGGCTGTAGCGCTGCAGACCTTTATTGATCGCTAGGAGAGACTTGCCTGAGCTGAATCTGCCGAGCGGCGCCGGGAAGCGCAGCGCGGCCGGCAGGTACGCCGCCAGCGGCGCCAGCGCCTTGCCGTTGTTGCTCGGGTTGTTTGCAAACTTCACAGTTATGGGCTCCGTAGCTCCCTTAGGCACCGTCCCGTTCAACTCCTGGATCGCTCGCTCCGCCTCGACGCGCTGGTCGAAGCGAATGAATCCGACGCCCTTCGACAGCCCCTGCTCGCCGCCGGTGAACGGTCTCCCGCCGGAGTTCTCGCACAGAATCCGCGACGTAATGATTCGGCCGTACGGGCTGAACAGTCGCTCTAGTTCAGCTTGAGTCATAGTTTTGGGTAGTCCGGAGACATATAGGTTCGCACCTTTGATAGCTTCGCTGCTGGGCCGCGCGTACGAGACTTTGATGGTCTTGTTCTGGAGGCGCAGGCCGTTGAGAGTGGCGATGGCCTTCTCCGCATCCTCGGGGCGGTGGTAGTTGACGAAGGCGTAGCCGAGGCTCTGGCCGCCGCCGTGCAGCGCGTGGTTAAGCGCGTCGGGGAAGGCCGCGCCTTTGTTCCGGATCAGCTTGCATGACTCCACTTCGCCGATGCTGGAGAACAGACTCCGAATCTCCTCCTGCGTCATGGACTGGGGCAGGTAGTTGATGATCAGGTTAGTCTTGGACTCCTCGCCACCACCGTTTTGCTGTTCACCATCGCCTTTCGACATGGTGGCGGCTTAAATCATAAACGGAAAGAACGAAAGAGGAACGAAAAAACGCGATAAAAATAAAGTGCACGACCGTCGGGGCAGCGCGCGCGAACGGTATTGAGGGGTAGCGGCGAGAGCTGCGCGCATGACGCCCGCTATCGACCCGCCTTACATAACTGGGTTCGTTCACCCTCCCGTTGGTATAGTGTCCGAAAAAACCAGATCTACCCCCGGGCGCATCGATCGACACCCGGGAACCGCGGCCCCTTGGAACTGGGTTCCGTGAGGGGACAACGAACGAGCTAGTACTGGGGAAGCGCTGGAAATTAGGTGGAACCTCGCGAGGATTTATGATTATGTCAACGTTACACTTACACCTTTTTATTGCGGTGAGGAAAGCAACGTAATATGTCAGCGATTGAGTGCGGTTTACAAAAAAAAAATGTTTAACATTTCGTCAATTATGTAACAACATTTTCTCATAACGATTACTTCATAGAATCACAACAAACTTTACCAAATAAAACCCCTTTTTCCTCACTCAAAAATAAATTGTTCACAGCGAATGTATTTTTAAGTTTAGCAAAAACAACGCTTTGTTTCCTGAAACAGAATCATGTATTAATAAACGATTCGTTGCTGGGAAATGCCAGTTGTTGTAATTTCCCCTATACAGTTTTCCAGGAAAGGGTTAATTCGTGGAAATAAACAGGTGTACTGACCTATTATGGGGTTGTTGCATCGTTCGATGTGCTGTAATGATTACCGTAATATTTGGAAGGGGTGAGCTGTATGTGGATTCCGGAAGGTCGACTTTGGTTACGCAAGTTGGGATAGGTAACTTGTGATTTTACGTCGAGTAGTATTCATTCTTTGTTGAGTTTAAATTAAAAGCGTTTGTTACTGGAAGTTGATTCGGCTGTGATGTTAAATTTTGACTGTCATTTGTTTTTTGTTCTTTTACAATTTGTTCGCCATTAAGGCCGACAATCGCAAATCATTAATGCTTTTTGCGTTATACGAATTTAAAATATCGTTATATTTCTGTCTATCGTTTGGAGACGACAGAGACAGAATCTTGTTTAAAATAACTTAAGTGTATAATATGATGTAAAGATCGTAATTAGCAAGTATTTAACCTACTGGTAAAGAAATGTTTGAAGAGTTTTTTGACGATTTTAAAAGGCACTTTTAATAACTTTCGTTTGTGGTTTATTTTGCGTGTGATCGCGTGTTTAATTATCGTACGTTAAAATAATTTATACTGGCTTCAGCGGCTTTGCTCGCGTGGATATAAAATCATCCCACGGAAACTGATTTTTTTACTACTTGTACATAATTTATAGTTTTAGGTGGTTTTAGTGTATTCAAGATTTGTGTTTTAATTCCTGAAAATAAATACCTAACGGGAAAAAACTTCATCCAAATCCGTTCAACTATTCTGGCGTGATTGAGTAACAAACATCCATTCAAATATCTGCATTTATAATTGAAGTAAGGAAAAAGTTGTTCCAGGCTGATGTAGTTTATGACGCACTAAAAATACGTAATATTTTCTGAAGCAACACATGAGGTCACTTATAAAGGTTAAATGGATTATGAATCACCCCCGCTTTCCAATCAAGCTTAATCTTACAGTTTACCCCCTTGAGTATACTAATATAGCTAGTATTACATTTATGTAATACTAGCGGCCCGCCAGCTTCGCACGATTTTGACGACTTGGCAGAACTTCATTATTATGTTAGTTTAACATTTTTAACATACACATACACTACGGGATAAATTCTTTAAATTATGGTGAAAACCGCATCAAAATCCGTTGTCTAGTTTCGAAGATCAACGCGGACAACACAAACAAATGTGAAAAGCGCCTTTTAAACATAGATGTAGTCTATACTAATCTACCATCAACCTGTAACGATAGTAATCTGAATAACGAAAAATTCACAACTCGTAGCCTCGTAGCCTCGTAGCAACGCGGCTACGCTGCTACGCCGTAGCGCCTTTTTGACCTTACGTAAGCTTGCTATCAAGGTTACAATCACGGTTACAATTTAATGTTTTAACATTGTTATAGCTTTATTTGATCTTACTTTGATATTAAATATGCGTTTTTTCTTAACATAGCTTCTTGATTATTTAATTGATAATGTTTTTTCATATTCTTTTTATACATATTTCGAAAATTGTAAAACAAAGAAATAGCCAAGTCGACTTTTTGTATAATAATTCTGACTTGTGATTTATTCATTAATTTTGATCCTGTAATGTAACAAAGTTTATATTATAATATGCACCTAAATATTGACCAAGTGATTTTCTTTTTTTCAATAAAATTTCCGTTACCTCTTAAATAACTTCAAGGCTAAAAAAAACAACAGTTAATTCTGCCTTTTCTGCGTTACATTCACTTTTATGACGCATGATATAACGTAATCAACAAAGCGTTGTCCGACATCGACGTCGCTTAATTGTCTGCCGCGCGCTGTTACAATGAAAATTACGACCGTACATAGACAGGTAGGTTTACGGAAGGGTTTTTCCTGAGTTGTATTTTGATAAAGCCGAGTTTTATGTGGTGAAATCTTGTATAAGATAACATAACATGCCAATTTGATTGAACTCGATAATTATAGTATTAGTAAGTTATAATTAGTATATTAAGAAAAATATGTCTTCACATCCGTTTTTTTTCACAATCGACAAATATTAATAAAAAAATGTTATTTAATCCGATGAAATAACTCAAACGATTTTAGAAATAATAAACAGGACCCAAATTGAGTCAATAACATCGGAGATATGGCAAAAATTGCATAAGCAAGTTTTCAATCACGATTCAAACATAAAAAATTGAATAACATGAAAAAAATTAAAGATAGACCCCCCTTTTGAGGTTAATTATAGACCATTTTTCATGTCAGAAAATTACGGGCGGTCACATGCCCATGGGTGACATTGTATATAATTTTTAGGTAAGTTATTATATATTTTTCTACAATAAATGAATCAATGTTAATTTGGTTTCCTGTATAAAATTAAAGATGAAAAATACATTTAAAAAAATAGCTAAACGAGCTTTTTAAAGGTCGTGACCAGATGTTGAATTTTTACATAAATTTGCACTTACAACTACCTGGATATATTTCTTCCTCTAAGATTTCCTTCTGCTTATACCAATAATTGTGTGGCGTAATAATACAAGAAAACACAAATGTAGAGCTGGTAGAGTTGTTTGAGAATTTCCCGCGCGACCTAACGAGCAGCTAAAAGATAAAGCGAGGCTAGTTAGACGACTCTAACTACAGACTTGGGGAACTTTTAACTAGTTTGGTAGAGTTAGAAGGAAGGAGAACAGAACAAGCTGGCTTGCTTTGAATTCTTTTGTCAATTAAATTCGAATGGAAAAAATCTTATTGTTCTTCTAATAATCTACGTTTTTTTATTATAAATGTGATATTTAAAAATGTTTTGAGTTTCAAATGATGAATGTTTTTTTTTCTCCAAGTCAGTCGCAGCAATTTATCTAGGGCACCACGAACGGCGCGCCGCAGTAGACAAGAGTTGTGTTAGAGTCTGCGACAGTTGATGGGTTGTTTAGTGTTTTAAGACCACAAAATGGGAATTATTTGATATACGATTAAGAAACAAAAACTGGCATTTGGAAACCAATTTTATAAACGCTTTAAGGCGATTTACACACGGCACCGCGCTCCGCCGCGGTAGGCGGTGAAGCGCATCTCATGTCGCATTGGTCGCTAAGAAATCCGTTGATGCCAAACACACGTACACCGCCCGACCGCGTGGTTGAGCGGTGCCGTAATCGCCTAAAACCAGTTTTATTAACGCTTTAAGTGGCTTAAATTAGGCTAAGTAAAAAAAGGTAATCACTACTGATGACTTCGTTGCGATCATGAGTAAAAGATCCGCATCACTACTGCCTCGGATGCTAAACAGCAACAACAGTCGGCTGAGCATTGTTGCCAGTGAGACTGAACCCCACCTGATGGGGTACCTGCGCGGAATACATGTACTGTTGCCAGGTGTCTCCAGAAGTTGGCATAACAGATATATGCCATAACTTGTGTTATACCTGTATTATTATTGTTGTTTATCTTTTGTTTATGTTTGTGTCCTAAACATAGCTTAAGTAATACTAACAAATTATGGGTAACGTGACTGAGTTCAAGATGAATAAATAAATCATCTGCCGCCTGTGGTAAGGCTGCAAGCATCGCAGGAAGTGCCAAAGACGAAGCTCAAAAAATGTGTCAAGTGGCTGTGTCATTATACCGCATTAAACACAGGAACGCTCCACTACAGACTACTAAACTATAAAGCAATCGTTTTAGACAATAATATTCTAGTAAGTCTCTTTTATTTTTTTTAATCAATCAACTCAGCCTATGGCAGTCCACTGCTAGACATAGGCCTCTCCCAGGCTGCGCCACAACAGCTTTTTCTTTTCTTAGCAGTATTTAATTATTTTTGTTGTTTCTTTTTTGTTTATGTGTGTGTCCTAAACATAGCTTAAGTAATACTAATAAATGGAAAAGGAAAAGGCTAGGCAGATGATGATTTAATTATTTTTGGGGAAATATTTCCTGGTTTTAACATAAGCATAGCATGATCAACCTATAATGTTCCCCCGGCTATGACACAGGCTTCCTTGGGCCGTAATCCACTACGGGCACTGTGTGGGTTGGAAGATGTCTTTGATTTTTTTTGGTTCTAAGACATGTCGTTTTCCTCACGATGTTTTTACTTCTCTGTTTTGAGAACAGTGGTGATGAAATAATTTACACATTGAAAACATGTAACACGATGTGTGTAACGTGTAAGTAGAAATGTTGCGCCGACCTCAAATTAATTGAGATAAGGGCAGGAGAATGATGATGAATGATGAAAATACTCGTAAGTTGGGGCCGATACCACTGGGCCACCAATCATAAAGACGATATAATTTTGAAAAATATGGCCTTATTCTAAATGTCTGTAGTAGTATTTTACGCTTTTACAAGTAAACTAGCTATGCAAAGTTTTCCAGCCGATTCTAGGGCCGACACGCGAGTTGCATTTTATGAAAATATATTGTTTTCCTTCAAAACTTTCAGTATGAAGTTTGTTATTTTCAGTTTGTTTATTATTTTGTTTTTTTAACACGCTTTTATTAGCTCGGGTTGTATCTATGTTTGTATGTAACGGAATTTTTGAGCTTAATTTTCACCGGTTTCTAAAAGTCTGATCAACTTGAAACTTTGCACACGTCTCAAGGACCGATGACAATGCAATAATTAGATGATAGTTTCCCATTATCCTTATTTTTACACGCTTTATATTAGCTTCACTTGTACCTATGTATGTTTGTAACCGACTCATTTGGAAGCGATTTTGACCCACTTTAAACGGCCAGATTTCGTTCAAACTTTGTAGATTTATCGAGGACCGATGACAATACATTAATTTGAACTAAAAAGTAGGAAATAAAAATAGTTAAAAAAAACTAAAAAACATGCTTTTTATAGAAAACCGAACTAAAAATAGAAAATAAATTTTACTTTTTAAAAAGCGTGGGGTGCATGGTGGTGGTGAATATTATCTTAAAAAGCATTTTTTTTTCGGTATGTGGCAATGAATGGGACGTAAATTAGTTTTTATGTTTGTCTGGTAAAGAAGCCGGTGACCCATCTGATTCAAACTATTAAAAGTGGTGAAAGCTATCATCATCTGCCTAGCCTATTCCCAACTATGTTGGGGTCGGCTTCCAGTCTAACCGGATGCAGCTGAATATCAGTATTTTACATGGAGCGACTGCCTATCTGACCTCCACCACCTAGTAACTGGGCAGTACGATACCCCTTGGTAAGACTGGCTGTCAGATTATCGGGCTTCTGACGACCCGTAACGACTGTCAAAGATGCACAAATAACAGCCGGGACCAACGGCTTTACATGCTATCCGAGGCACGGAGGAGTCTCGGTATGTTAAAATGGTCACCGATCCACGGCCAACTCCGGCAAGCGTAGCTTAACCTGATGGATCGACCTGTGCGGCTGTTAGTACTTAGCCACGAGCTCCTCATAAAAGTGGTGAAAGCCAAGTTAAGGAAATGTGATATCCTAAATAAATTGCAAACTTTACAGGCTCTTACTACTATTATAAATGCGGAAGTTTGGATGGATAGATGTTTGTCACTATGTCACGTCACACAAAGACCTGGATTAACAAATAGAATACAGTGTATCCCGTGATGCAAACCTGCCCCGCTTGGGCGGAGCACCGCCGTGCCTCGTAGAGGCGATCAGCGGCGGCGACCTCTCGCGCCCGGCCCTGGTGCAAGCCATGGTCCGGGGCGAGAGGGAGTGGGAGGCAGTCACCTCCTTCTGCGAAAAAGTCATGCTCGCGAAGGAGGTGGCGGGATGGGAGAGAGAAAGGTCCTCCCGTCCCAGCCACCGCAGGAGACGCCCCGGGCGTCGGGAGCCACGTGACGACTCCCGGCCACCTAAGGCGCGGGCCTGCGGACGGTGAGTAATGGGTGACTCACCGTCCGATCAGCACCAGACCCGTGCCGGACGGCGCGTATATGTTCCACGCGCGCCTCAAAGAGATGTCAGCATATGAAAGGGCCCCTCAGGGCCAAGCCTAGCGGGTAAGCGGGATTGTCCGAAAGGGTTACCGCTACCCCGGAACATAAAGGGCTACGGAAGGAACATGGATGGGTTTTAGTCAGTAAGAGTCTGACACTCTCTTTCGCTCCACCCAGAGCGGGAGAAGTCATTGGATGATTTCCCAGACTGAAAAAAAAAAAAATTATCCCGTAGGCTAAATTCCGAGATCCACGCAGACGAAACTGCTGGCAGAAGCTAATAGTACACATGTTCTGACACGCGTTTAGGTTTTTCTTTAACTTATTAATAGGTAATTTTGGTTTTATAGTGTCAAAGGAGAGACATACTTTAAAGCTTATTTCAAAACTGGCTGTGCTCATGTCTGATAAGGACACAAAAATAAAAATAAAACAATCCTAAAATCGCAGAAGTGTTTATTGAGTTATAAACATACTAAAAACAGGCATAATATATACGTAACGTTGTTGTACAATGTGTAAAATAAACAAATGTTAAAAACTCTCATTTTTGGGATGTTAATTCTTCATAATCCTAAAAATAAATAAAGTCATTCGCTTCGTACATCCCTAAATGCAAACGCTGGGCAATTTAAATGGTAATATTTTGGACCCGGGGCTCTCTGCTATCACAAAGCTTTATTATTCACCTTCACGCTAAAAACGGTGGGAGCCGAGCAGAATTATCGCTCATTATATGGTTTATATGGGTAGAGAAATTCTTTGTGAAAGGTGATAAATTGTTTTGATGTTGGTGATTTGTTCTAATGATTGAATTATTGTTTTCTTTGTATGATAATTGTAAGCTTGTATTTTTCCTTATGCTATATTGGATAAAAACTCTTCTCACGACGAAAACAAATGAACAGTCATTACTGCGGTTTCTCAGTGAGTTTTGGATAATTAAGGTCAAATTCCACCAATTATAAACTAAACTGAAAGCGTTATTTTCTATGGAACATCGACACTGACAGTTCTTGAACGCAGTTTAGGTGTGCTGATCGCGTTCAGTTTCATTGGTGAAATTAGCCCTCAGACCCTTATGAGTCCCAGTTTCTAAATCAATGGTATATAAAAACAAATTGAAATTACAGCGAGTCGTTGCATCTATGGGCCATCAAAACAATATCTCAGCAGTAGTCTTATCAGGTTTTTTTTCTACTTAGCCTACACTGTCCCACCGCTGAATAAAGGCCCCAAATCCCTCCAGACATCTTTCTCTTGAACTACCTCTTCAGCCTTCCTTATCAGCTTAATTTCTGTAATTATGAGAATTAAATCTTACAATTTAGGAACGAAATAGATCCCTGCCAAATAGCAAACCGAATATCTTAAGCTATAACAGCAGCTTTAGCTAGCTCTAGCTTAACTTATATCGGCCATTTTAATGGTTTACAGTCAGTAATACCAATTAACCGACACCCCTTTGAAAAAATCATTTTCTATTTGTGAACTGCCCTTAGTAGCCCATGAGAACAAAGTTTGTTGACGGACACTTTAGAGAAAAGATTTATTTAAAGAAAAGGAACCGATTTTGAGGTTATTTTAATAAAAGAAAACGTAAGTAATTCCTTCTAAAATCGCTATTTCTGGTTTCTACAAAGCATTAAACTTCAAATACAGTAAAATATTACCGTAAATACAGTTGTATTATGCCTTTTAGGTACAGTTATTATTTATTGGTTGAAGTTTACTTTAAGCGAAGTCCGTTATCCGTTGTCAAAATGCTAAGGTGTCGTTTAAGCAGATCACAGAATCAGTGATTCGAAGCCAGGTCACGTTGAAAGCAATCCAAATTGTAGTCCGTTAAACAGAAACAAAATCAAAAACGCCAAAAGAAATCGCCAAATAGGTACGTAGTCACAACAACACAACACAGCCACAGGTTCGTCTCGGTGAGACGCTTCGACTGACGTAGTGACGTAGAGATGCTCTCTCGAAGATCATCATTGTATATCGATTATCAATGACCACCTATTTAATCTGTGGTTTTAATTTAGTAGACCAAAATGACAGATCAATATGTCAAAAGTAAATTAATTTCTTCCGTTTCAAACATAAACACGTTGTTGCTATGATTCTACTTCGATTAAATTAATGCTTAAATAAAATATTTTGTTCCCAACGAACAATGTGTAACGTTTTAGTTTGCGACATTTAAAAATAGAGTTTAAGTACTTAAAAAGTAAAAATATGGCTATTGAAGTCGTGAAATGGTTATGAGAACAATTCACTAGAGTTGCGTCGTAAATGACATTTCAATCGTTAAATGAGAGATTTTCTGACAAGTGAAAAAACATAGTTCAATAGATGGCATGGGTAAAAAATACGTCTTTGTTTTACTGGCTACTGATAACAAAAACAAGATCCGTAAATAAGAAAGCTTATTTGATGTCAAAAACCTGAGACAGTGATGTATTTTTTACCAATGCCTCTTTTGAACTAATATTTTCTCACTTGTGAGAAAATCCCTCATCCGACTAGTAAATACATTTTGTGAGTTTGTTTTGTTCATTATATTTTCATCATAATCGTGCTAGGCCATATTCATCATAAGTTCCATTAAAATGTTCACGCAACTAATTCCATGAAAAAAATATGCATGAAAAACTTTTATGTTGCACATTTTCAATGTTTTGGAAGTGTTAAATATCGAACATCCATTATTTATCACTAGATATTATGGACATCGTCGTCGATATCGATATTTATGTAATACTAGCTTCTGCCCGCGACTTCGTACGCGTATCCTGTTGCTTATGCCAGCGACAACGGGGTCGTCAAAATCGAAGATCTGAATCACGATCAGCGGTCAGTACCGCATCACGTTCCCCACTTGTCTCTAGAGACCTAGAAGTCGATGCGTAGATACGCTTGGAACTCAAGCGTAATTATCTATCCGTGAACGTCTCCGATTCGCGGGACAATGCATAACTTGCACGATCAGCGGTCAGTCGCGTATCACGTTCCCCACTTGTCTCTAGAGACCTTGAACTTGATGCGTCGATACGCTTGGAACTCAAGCGTAATTCTCTATCCATGAACGTCTCCGATTAGCGAGACAATGCATGACTTGCACGATCTGCGGTCAGTCGCGCATCATATTCTTCACTGGTCTCTAGAGACCTGGATGTAGATGCGTAAATACGCTGAGAACGCAGGCGTGCTTCGCGATCCGAAGAGGTTTCCACGGAGCGAGTTGCAGCCGGATGTTTTCAAACAGCATCAAGTCTCTCGTGACGCTCTTTGGTAGATCCTTGGGATCTTATGATCTTCAATCTTTTAGCTCTTTTGGAACATTGGGAAAGATTTGACCTCTTTCTAGGCATGGTTATAGTTTTATTGTGAATAAAAGTGATCAATTAAAATCTAAGGGACTGCTCCCAGGCGTTATCGGGTAGGCTACTGTGTCACGAAGATAAATAGAAAAGGAAATTAAACACTCAAATAACATAAGACCGAAGGTATATTTATTTGGTAAAATAAAAAAATAAATAGGAGTTGTGGCCAGCAGAGTCAAATTTTCAATAATATAAGTACAGAGGCCAGCACATCAAGTTACCACAATCTGTCAAATTTCTTTGATAGTATTTCAACTTTATTGCAAAGACATAAGGTTCATTTTTGATTGAGAAAATTTGACAGTTAGGGATAGCTTGATGTGCTGGCGTCTGTACCATCGTCAGCGAAAATCAGACCTAAACTGTTACTGCCTTCACCGCGTGGAAGTACTCCCAGCTTATGTCATTTTATAATTATACAGTGAAATTAGTGATAACTTTGATTTCCACATCAGATATATGTTTCTGATCTTCGATTTTTATAATTCAATAGGAAATGACCATCACACCGAACAACTTTTGCTAAGAAGTCATTCCTATATGTGTTATAGTGTAGCTGGGCTCTTGGAGTTCTACAACAGGTGTTCCAGATCTTCGATTTTTATAAGTCAACAGAAAGTGCTCATCAGATTGGACAACTTTTGCTAAGACGTCATTCCTATACAGAGTTGATATGATAGAGGGGCATTCAATTACACTACGTATACTATACGTGTTTAGTATTAACTCGGTACGGTATAAAAATAAAAAGCACCAAAAATGAGGTTTTTATTTTTTCAAACAAACTAAATAGCTTACAAATCAGAGTAAAACGCAACCACCCTTTGTAAATAAAAACTGACCTTGTAACGCAGCGGCACCGACGCGTGCACGCCAGAGCGCTGTTAGGAAAGATACATCGTGTTCAAACGGGGCAAAAACTTAAAAAAACATTAGCGACTAAACTACTGCTCCTATTTAATTGATTTTTGGTATAGAGCTTGAAAATGGTCCCTAGTATAAGCTGTTTAAAGGAAAGCCCCTCTGTCGTATCAACTCTGTATATGTTATAGTGTAGCTGGGCTTTTGGAATTCCGTAACAGGTGTTCCAGATCTTAAATTTTTATGCGTCAACAGAGAGTGCTCATCAGGCTGAACAACTTTTGCTAAGACGTCATTCCAATATCTGTTATAGTGTAGCTGGGCTCTTGGAGTTCCACATCAGGTGTTCCAGATCTTCAAATTTATTCTCTCAGCAGAAAATGCTCATCACGCGGAACAATTTTTGCTACGGTACTATTTTTGTATCACTTATAGTTTAGCTGGTCAGTTGCGGTTCTGCATCAGGTGTTCAAGTTTCCAAGATAAATTATAGTCTATTTGTTGCCCAGACTTAATACCTACACAACAAAACAAATCATTCAAATCCGTCCAGTAGTTCCGAAGATTAGCGTGTACAAACAAACAAACCGAATTTTTTTTTGGATTCGTGCTCTATTACTGTTTCTTAACCCCCCTCAATCATCATTTTTTTAATATTATATTCAATGTACAGACACAGTTTTTTTACTGTTTTATTATATTATAGATAGATTTTAAGGAAAATTTAGAAAAAGAACCTAACCTACAAACCCTAAAATATAAATAAATGAAATATGCAAACAGTTAGTATTCAAGTGAATCGCAATAATCGAATGCAACTATTCGCCTATACTCTCCAGGATACGTGCGTTCGCTACGAATAACTGAATCCTTATGGCAGCGGCGTGTTTCGCAGTTCAACCATAGGGTTGTATACTGCTTAACTGGACTTGCCTGTGGATACCACAAAAGAATTGTAGCCTCCAGCCAGGGCTTATAAAGGACCAGGACCCCGAGATCTCACGCTTGTGACCATGAGATCAACGGAGCAGGCTGGGTCTTCCGGATGGTGGATCTTATGCGAGTGGTGCGAGAGGTCCACTATCGGCTGGGTCTGGAGGGAGGGGGGGACCTGGAAGATAAACAAGTTTTTTGTCATAGTAGCTGTTGCCTCTGACTTCGTCTGCGATTCAGGATGAAAAGATCAATATTGAACATCTCATACACCATTTATATAGAATTTTTCTTTCTTTTTCCGTGTGGTTAGTGACTAACCTGGTGTCAGAGTTTTTATGCAGCCCACGGGCCTCTGACTTAGCTTCACATGCTGTTGAGAAATATCTCTCAGACATGTCGCTTTCCTCACGATGATACGGTTATAGTTACACAATTGAAAATTATATGTAAAAATTGCATATTTGTCTTCTTTTTTTGTGTCTTTAAGACCATTATGGCCATACCTTGGTAAAATTATTATCCAGCCAGCCGAAGCCTGACGGGTCAGCGGAATTGTACGAAGGGGTTACCGCTACCCCGGAACAAAAAGGGCTAAGTACGGAACATGGATGAGTTTTAGTCAGTATGAGTCTGACACTCCCTTCCGCTCCACCCAGAGCGAGAGGAGTCATTTGATAATTTCCCACCCTTAAAAAAAAACCAGCAAGGCGATTGACCAGCACCTTTCTACTACTTCGTGTCGCTGGCACGACAGTAGGTAAGTCAAATTTTGTTGTCCCAAAACTTTGCCTAGCACATTAACGAAGTAATTCACTCGTGGACGCCATTCTTATGTATTCCGTCCATCGCGTGACTTCCCCATAAATAAGGATACACTTTAAATACGTTTATTAAGAACTGACCTTTTCCAAGACTTCTAGAAACTTCTAATTCTGTGTCCGTGTATGTTTGACCTTTTACTTCAAGCTTGATGCCTTGACTGGTTAGAATTATTTATATGTAATTGGCTGTTGCACTGAATTTGAATCATTGCTCTAGAATCTAGGTTTTGAATTTAACATAAACATCATGCCTGTAATCCAAGAAAAGTACCGACCTAGGTCAGTTTTGTTAAAGTCCCATGTAGGTGGTAAACTCGGATAAACAGAGCACCAGCCTGGAGTCTGGAGTTGCGTCCTGTTGCTGGGCCCAAATACAGACACCGGGGTATCCCGGTTGGAATCACGAGAGTAGTATTACTCTCGTGATTCCAAGACCTGGCTTTATTTTATTTTATTTTATCTATTAAGGGATAATAAACAACTACAACATATATAATACATAATGTTAACAGAACTTTCGTGGCTTTCGTCGCACTTGTGACATTAGACACTAACGGCGAACTTTGACATTCTAACTAACCGACCGATGCAAATGCCAATTCAAAAGTGCTAGTAATTAAAAAGGTTTTTTCGAAAAATAAAATATTATGAGTATAAATGTTTTAAATAAAACTACGTCTAAAACCACCGAAGAAAACTTTTGTGAGGAAGCTATAGCCCCTAACATGCATACTTATATTAAAATGCAAAAGTAAATCTGTTGGTTTTCACGCCTTAACGGTTTGTTTAGCACACGGTTGGACCATGACCTGGGTAAGGACATACGATACTTTTTATTCCGGTAATACGATCCTGTGGGATAATTTTCGACCTCCACGTGGGCGAAGCCGCCATCTTAGACATATAAATCATCTATCTGCCTAGCCTTTTCCCAACTGTGTTGGAGTCGGCTTCCTGTCTAACCGGATGCAGCTGAATACCAATATTTTACTAAATAATAATAATGTAAGAATATTGTAGTACAGAGGCCAGCTCATCAAGTTACCACTATCTGTCAAATTTCTTTGATAGTATTTCAACTTTATTGCATAGACATAAGGTTCATTTTTATTTGGGAAAATTTAACAGTTAGGGATAGCTTGGTGTGCTGGCGTCTGTACATCCATTATATTCTACCATTTCCGGCGTACAAATAATAAAATGCAGTGTCCATTAAAGGGAAATTAATAAGAATAAAAAATAAATATCATTGAAGTTACTTACAATAATAATTATGTCATAGTTGAGTGATTAAATACAAAGATGTCAGAGGTCATTACATGGAGCGACTGACTATCTGACCTCCACAATTCAGTAACTGGGCAATACGATATCCGTTGGTAAGACTGGCGGCTGCCAGATTTTCGTAAAAATTCCATTTTGGTAAAATCTTATTTAAACGATAGACAACAGCAAGTTCAAATAAAAGGTGTCAATTCACTCGGTTTAAAAGTAAAAATGGGTGTGCCACAAGGTTCTATATTGGGTCCTTTCCTCTTTTTAGTATACATAAATGATCTTCTCCATTTACTAAAAAATCAACCACAAATGGTGTTATTTGCTGATGACACTTCTTTAATTTTTAAGATAGATAGACGTGCAAAAAATTTTGACGACGTAAATAACGCCCTACTGCAGGTCCAAAATTGGTTCACTGCAAATAATTTAGTATTAAATGGAAAAAAAACGAAGTGCATTAGATTTTCTTTACCAAATGTAAAAAGTAGTGATTGTGAGATAGTATTGAATCAAGAGAAACTTGAATTTGTCGATAAAACTGTTTTCCTGGGGATCACGCTCGACTCAAGGCTACAATGGGGTCCTCATTTAACATCTCTTGCAGGACGGCTAAGTTCTGCAGCATATGCTGTCAGAAAGATCCGTCAGTATACTGATGTAGATACCGCGAGGCTAGTCTATTTTAGTTATTTTCATAGTATTATGTCTTACGGTATTTTACTTTGGGGACGAGCTGCAGACATCGAGTCTATTTTTATTCTGCAGAAAAGAGCTATCAGAGCCATTTATAATCTTCGTAGGCGCGATTCTCTAAGGGAACGGTTTAAGGTTATT
This sequence comes from Hyppa rectilinea, assembly GCA_951799385.1. Taxonomy (NCBI): domain Eukaryota; kingdom Metazoa; phylum Arthropoda; class Insecta; order Lepidoptera; family Noctuidae; genus Hyppa; species Hyppa rectilinea. The sequence goes on along the minus strand of OX637324.1, from coordinate 798,348 downwards.
AACATCATGACTGTACCTTGTCAATATATCTATGAAAACATCATGTACGCACGGAAAAATCTGCATCTTTTTAGTAAAAGAGGTGAAAGACACAACTATTTCACTAGAAATAGGGACCAATTAGTTCAACCAGGTTTCAGGCTGGCTAAAGTAGATTCATCTTTCATGGGGTACTGTTTAAAATGTTACAATAAAATACCTCCCCACATTCTTGAACTTAATGAAACAAAATTTAAAACTTGTATAAAACGCACACTATGCAGCCAAGCGTATTATAAATTGGGAGATTACATTGCTGATAAAAATGCTTGGGTCAATGCTAGTCCAGCTCCACAAGGGCGCATCAACTAATTTATTAGACTACTGAAAACTGTTGGAGCTGCGGAAGATCAACAACAACAAAAAAACATCTTTGCATTGTATAAATTCAATCTCTTAATATTGTATAACTGCTTAGCACATATGTGAGTACTATGTACCTACTATAAAGCGACCAATCTCTGGGTGCGTCTTTCATTGACTTGAATATGCCCTGGCGGCTGAGAGTATGCCATGCTCACTTTAATGTCTCGCTGATGGTGGCGTGTGTGTTGGATCATTTAGCTCCCTTCAAAATGGTTGAGCTGAATGGTGCTAATATATGCGTCATGTTCGTGAACGGGCGCTGTCAGTAGAGACTGGTCATCTCTTAGCGGCTAAGGCTTGTTTTAATTTAATTATTGATTAGGTTTTACATATTTTATATCTGATGCTTTTAACGTTCTGCATCGTTCTCACATGTATAATATTAATATGAACTATGTAACAAATATTTTGTAACCATATTTTGTTTAAAAGAGTGTCCATGGAGTTTCTTGCCCGTTCTTCTCCATAGGTACCTACTCCTTTGGAATGGGCAACTAGCTTCATTTCTCGGACTGACCGACACCTTGACAATTCAAAAGTGCCTGTAATTGGTTTATTTGAAATAAATACTTTGAGTTTGAGTTTGAGTTTGAGTTCGGGCTTCTGACAACCCGTAACGACTGTCAAAGATGCACAAATGACTTCCGGGACCAACTGCTGAACGTGCTTTCCGAAGCACGGAGAAGTATCGATAAGTAAAGATGATCACCCATGTAACACGGCTTAAACATATATATACCTTTCAGAAAAAAAGCTTTTAAAGGCTCTCGTCTGAAATTTTCAGTATGTAATTTAGTTTACGATCGCGTGTTAGTGCTTTGTACCGACGTCTCAAAGTTTCCATTATTTAATACCTAGTCCTATTACGTAGTACGTTACTTTTCACTACTGAAAGAAATGTAGTAGTTGATGAAAAATATTTAACGGTTTTCTAAACTTATTTGAGTAATACACTGAAATAGAGTATAATACTAAATGTTTGAAGAACTGTGCATGCAATGTCTTTGTTGGAATTCTTGGGTCGTGTGGTGCTTTCAGCAAGACTGTACGAAAGGTTTACCGCTACCTCTGAACATAAAGGGCAAAGGGAGGTTTTAAGGGCTAACAGATGCCTACAGAGTGTTTAAGAAGGGATATAATTTAAGGAATTGTAGTAGGTACTCATGAAAATCAAGAACTTTTAGTATTAAAGCACCTTGAAATAAGAAAAAAAAAACCTGTTTCGTACAAATGTGCATAACAATCAAGAAAAACAATCTGTCTAGACTTTTCCCAAGTATGTTGGGGTCGTTCAAAATGTAAAGAAGAGCATTATTTTTCCATAAGTCCAGCTCAAATCGTCTATTTCAAGGAGGCCATTAAATGGCACTTTTAAATGTTAAAATACACATGAAAATAGGACTGATTCTAGGCACCCTTTCAAAAAGGTATTTTAAATCTGGAATTGCCAATACCTAATAAGCAAGCGTGCCTTCTCTGAATGAGAAAATTGGCCTTGATGTGGGAAAATACTAGGAATACAAGGTTCGCGATGATTGGATATTTGTAAACTGCTTGCCAAGTTGCCATTGTCGCCGTAGACGGCGATACAAGTCGTTAGATTACAGTCCATTTATACGTAACGTTATAGAACCTCCACTTGCTACCCAATTACGGTGCGAGGCAATATTCGCAGCAGAGAAATATATTAGAAAATTGTCAAAGGGAACGAGAACTTGCTATGTACTATATTATATACGGAGACACTTGCAAAAAACCATATCAAATCTCTCGCGCCGAGCTCTGCGAAACTGTATTTGTAATACTAAATGTATTTAACTTTACACAGCCCAAAACTCACCTTACTGTCTATACTGCAGGGTTTATTTTTCAAGACCTGAGTTGAACAGGAAATATTAGCTATTACTTTTCCATGTCAAACTAAAATCAACTTTATATTCGACAACGAAAGTTGATTTTCGATTGCAGTACAGCATCGCTTTATTCAATAAAGTTCAATTGAGATGTGACAGCATTTTGCACTGTATTGCTTCAAAAATAAGGTGGGTTTTCCAATGTTAATAAATGTTAGGGGGTTGCTGCCGGTTGTATATTTGTAGAGATGTCTTAAGGGTGGCAATTTGTTTCCACTGTCCGTTCTATAAATAGGTTTATCGTGTGAGAAATGTATTTCCGGAGGTGTAGGGAATATTATGTTTCGAAACGGAAAATTATTTCCTCTATGATAGGCTCATGTTGCATGTATGGCGTAGTAAACTGTTACGACACGGCGTACCTAGCGTAGACCTCAGCTACGTCGTAGCAAACTATCATCAATACTAAAAGCTGCCATCAAAATATATTTTTTGTACTTATTTATATAACACTAACATCGTGAATTTGATGTTATATTATGTAAATTCGATAAAGGGGCGACTCTTATCTGATTTAAAGGATCTCAGATCATGTTTTGTTTCTGGACCATGCATAGGTGTTTTGTAAATGGTGTCAAATCAAATCAAATCAATCTTTATGACACTACTTCACTACTACACTACACACACTACTACACTTACTTATACATCCATACATCTACTATTACATCCATAATGTACACATACAGATCGTAGATATTAGTGGTTATAAACAATTATGGGCACTGTTGGGCACAGCTAAATTTTAAATTATTAGGAAAGAGGAAGAGAGCTTTAATTCTTTTACTTATTACTAAATATTTAAATAATTTCCTATGTATCTCTTTTTAAACACCATGTTTTATAATATGCTTAATTGAATTGCATCTCCAACATGTAATGTAAAGAAGCATGGTAATCAGAGTCACCGTTCCTTTGTATCCTTACCAACCTTCAGGCACCTCTGCGTGAGTAGAACCATTTAAAATATTATTTTACCAAGCTCGGTAGGGCTCTTAGATGTTAAAATAACCTACGATTTATACCATTCTTGATACCAAACCAAATATCGATCCCAACGTTGGGTTTGTTCCCACTAGTTCTACTAAACAGTTCTACGGTAGAACTAGTGGGAAAAAAAATTCCCACTAGTTCTACGATTGAAGGTAGAACAAAATAGTAGAACTACTGGGAATTTTCTATTCGCCGTTTGTTCCCACTAGTTCTACTGAACAGTTCTACGGTAGAACTGGGCTATTTTGTTCTCACTAGTACTACGTTTTGATAGGTTCTAGGAATGGAAGTGGAAGTAAAGTACGAAATATGCTAGTCGTATCTCAATATTAGGTTCAACAGAAACTTAGGTAATACTGAAATCATTATAACACTTTTAATTAAAAGACATATTTTGTATATAATGGTAATGTTGTAATAATATTTATTTAAAACACAGACAAAAGAAAAATAAAATATAAATTACACTCAATTCGTATCTCTCTTTCTCCAGGATCCCAATCAAAAGTACTAGGCTCACATAAGTTGTAAGGAGTTGGTTGTAGCGTAGCCAAAAACAAAATAACTATTTCTCAATTTTACATTTTAGGACCGACAGGTGATAAATAAAAGAAGTAGTCCATAGTGATAATTGCAACAAGGACGCATCCCAAAATATGTAATAATATTTATTTAAAACACAGACAAAAGAAAAAAAAATGTAAATTACACTCAATTCGCATCTCTCTTTCTCCAGGATGCCAATCAAAAGTACTAGGCTCACATAAGTTGTAAGGAGTTGGTTGTAGCGTAGCCAAAAACAAAATAACTATTTCTCAATTTTACATTTTAAGACCGACAGGTGATAAATAAAAGAAGTTGTCTATAGTGATAATTGCAAGAAGGACGCATCCCAAAATATAATAGATTCCCCTAATAACGATGCCGTACTCGAGGCTGCCGAAGGGAAAGAGCCGGCTCCAAAAGCGTTGTTAAACTGAGGAAGGATGGTTTAGACCTGGCGTCCAATAGGCCAATACCCGGTTTTCAAAATAAAAGAGCAACAATTTATCGAAAAAGGAATAAAACCACTGGAATTAATAAGATATGTAGAAACAACTTTGCACATGTTTAGCTTCCTGTACAATTCCAAAAATTCTTGCTTGCCGACTATTATGATGGGGACATAAATATTTTAATATTCTGTTCGGAAGAAACGAAATCACATAATGCAAAAAACTAAAAAAAAAACTCGTAATGTACAGCATCATGAAGCTGCACGTTACGCATTATGCATCGACTATAAATTCAACATCGTGTATCCAACCGTCTTAAGCCCGATTAAGTAGTAGACTACCTCCTTGGTTGAACTGCGAAATGAAATATAAAAAGCCATATACACAATTATATTATGACGTTCTGGCTGACGTTAACGGCTAAACTAAATTTAGTATCGTTAATAGTATTGCCGATAAAAATGAGTGCTGTGGACCATATAATAATGCCAAGAGGTCGAGGACAAGTTTTGATGTTATCGGGGCATCAGTTTTACCGACAACGAATGTATAAAAGTGGCAAATCCATATGGAGGTGTAAAAGGTACAAGGATAGCAAATGTGCTGGATCCGTAACATTGTCCCCGGTGAGTACTTTGCAACATAACATCACGCCTGTATTTGCCCCTATGGGTTAGAGGTATTTTATACCAACATTTCGCCAGTTATAAGTCCCATGTAACAGGGGGCGAGCCAGTTGCCATGTACCGGGTACAGTTACAGACTCCGTACTGAAAACTACCAGATTGAAAAATTCAATAACACTTTCTGACCTGGGAATCGAACCTGGGACCTTGTGCTCTGCAAACTCGCTTGGGTACCAACTAAACCGACGAGGCAGTTCTTTATAATTTAAAGTTTATCCGTTTTTGACACCCACTCCTAGAAATAATATTTAATACATTATATTTTTTAGGACCTTCATGAAATATTGCAGTCCAAACCCCATACTGCCGATTGTCAACCTAATGAAAGTCAAAATACGATTGATGTCATGATCAATAATAGTTGCGAAGAAGCAGCAACTGGAAAGGAGGCAGCGCCACGAGCATTTAATAGAGGTTTGGCGAGGATAAGGAACAAAGGATTGGATCTAGCTGTACATAAACCAGTCCCTAATTTCAAAAATAAGAAGTCATCAATTTATAGAAATAGAAATAAAATTGCTGGTGTTAAAAAAGTTTGTACAAATAGTGTTAGAGATGTAGAAGTGCCTAGACAGTTTCAAAAATTTTTACTTGCTGATTATTATGACGAACGACATAGAATAATAATATTTTGTTCAGAAGATGCACGAGAAAATATGAAGAAAGTAAATCATTTTTTTATGGATGGGACGTTTAAGTCTTGTCCTTCACCATTTAAGCAGATCTTTAGTATTCATGGCGATATTGGCAGTAATTGCGACCAAACGAATGTTATTCCATTACTGTATGCATTTATGTCGCAACAGACAAAAAAAGCATACACCATTTTATTTGACCTGATAAAGTCACAAATCCCAGATTGGCAACCTAGTAAAGTCACTATAGATTTTGAAGAAGCTACAATGAGAGCATTGTCTAAAATGAACGTAACGGTAAAGGGATGCCAGTATCATTTTTCAAATAGTCTGTGGCGTAAGGCAAAACAGTTAGGGCTACACAAAAATAAATTCGACCGTAGGTTTATATCCTTATGCAGTAAGCTGCCTTTCTTACCAGTAGGTGAAATAAAGGTAGGATGGGAATATATTAAAAATGAAATAGCCGAATATAATAATGAACGACTAAAGGAATTCTTTAGTTATTTTGAAAATTACTGGATGAGAGATGATTTAATTAATATGTGGTGTATATATGGAGAACGTCACCGGACAAACAATGCTGTTGAAGGGTGGCATCACAAAATTAATAATGAAATTAATAAAAATGAAGGCAATATTTTACAAATATTACACATTCTCCATGATGATTCACTGATGTCTTCATTACGTAACTATACAACTCTGACCTTTCCTTCTCATTCACAAACAAAACGTCGAAGACTTGAGATGGACAGTGATGATTTTATAAGAAATGCACAATCAAAATTAATAAATAGCGAAATTAGCGTGGGGCACTTTTTAGAAATGATTCGGTAATTATTATCAAAAGTACATACATCTATACAGTATGAATTTTTAGTCACCGTCCAAATTTTGATATATTAATCCTTTACGAAAATCATTGAATACGTGTTTTTCCTTTTAGTATCACTCAATACAAAAATATTGAGGTATCACATCACAAAGTTATCTATAAAAAGTTGATGTTTCTGGACACCGCCGCGCCGCCGTGCGTACGGGCTAGGTAACAACGCGGGCCGCCCCGCCTCGCGCGCCGCCGCAATTCATTGATAACACAATAAATGAACAAAGTTGCAAATCCCTTCATACTTTCAAGGGCTTAGGACCGGCAATTAGCAAAAGGTTTGTGCTATGTTCACCATGATTAGAAAGTAAAAATAAATGAGCTAAATAAGAACTTTAACACCTTATTAAGTCATTGACTGCCACGCAGCAGACACAATAGAAAAACTATTGTTCGCGGCTCACCGGAGACCGCGTTGGCGCTCAACGTGTTAAAACTGTACCAAAACTTTTTGATAATAGGCGTATTTAAAAAATTTGAATCAACTTATGTACACATAATTAAAAATCTAATCAAAATCATCTTAGAACAATCACATTAATAATAATTAACAGTACTTTAATAAATGTTCAAAATGCATACCGTTTTTCTCTAAACAGAGTCTTGCACGTTTTTGCACATTATTTTTAATTTTGTTGAGCACTACAGTGTCACTTTTCACTTGGTCGAATGCACGTACAATTTGCGCTTTGGCCCCAGTATTCTGTTGCCAACAATTCCAGCCCACACATTTGCGCTAAACCGCACTTGGTGATATGTTTCTCGTATCATGTGTGGGTTTCGAAATGACCACCAATGTTCATTATGCTGATTATACAGCCCCACTCGAGTAAACATGGCCTCGTCAGTCCACAAAATATCAGCTTCAGGGTGTGCGATCAGCCACTCGCAGAAGGCTCGACAGGGAACGGCGTCTGCGTCGTTCAAGGCCTGTACCTTTTGGAAATGGTACGGGTGCAACCCAGCAACATGGAGAAGTTTCCACACGGCATATTGGCTTACACCGAAGCGCCGCGCTGCATCTCGTGTACTCGATCTAGGGCTCCGTTCAAAGAAATCGAAGATAATCGTCTTCGATCTCTACTGCGAGTCTCGGCCTGCCACGTCCTTGAGCGTGTGTAGGAGCTATAAATTGGCCATGGTCTAGTAGCCTCTGATTCGCGGCCAAAATCGTTTGGCGATTAGGTACTAAAGGATTTATTATACCTTGATTGCGAATGCGAGGAATACTTTCTGCTTCGTACAGTCTTTGGGCACCGTTCAAGCTTTCACCACTAAGTAAGTAAGATCGCACCATTTCGTAATACTCGCGGTAGGAATACATTGTAAACAAATTCACGATAGCGCGGGGCGCCGGCGGCGGGTTGCGCGGGAACACGGAAGTAAGCGCTTGCGCCGCAAAAGGGTGCGCGGGGCCGACTAAAGAAAGGATAGATCATAGATGTGCCGCGCAGGTGTAGCGGGGCGGGGGTGGACGGGGGTAAGCGGGGTGCGCGCTGCCCTTTTCATTGAATGTTTGCGCGGCAAGTGTAGTATTATTAACGTATAACTTAGTGACCAAGCAGAGCGGATAATTCTTTCGAGAAAATAATTTAAGATGAAAATTTTACGTATTGTTTTTTTTTTTTAAATAGACTTAGTGAATGATACCTAATGCCTAGAATTAATTTGGACGGTGACTAAAAAATCATACTGTATAATTAAAGGGTTCTGTGTTAAATGTTACAACAAAATACCTTGTGACATTCTGCAATTTAATGAAAGAAAATTTAAAACTCATTAAAAATACACTTTGTAAACAAGTTTATTACAAATTAGAGGATTAAATAAAGGATAAGGATGCTTGGAAACATGCTGGTCCTGCTCCACAGGACAATCTAGGGCCTAGACAAAATCAAACTGGATAATTTATTTTTGTAAAATACTATTTTGAACATAATATATTGAAATAACCTCTCACACACTGATTGATTTAACATTTTAAAAGAGCAACGGTGGAGCTTCTTGCCCATTCTTCTCCACACGAAACTACCTTTTGGAAGGGGGGACTAGAATCAATTCTATTTCTTATTCATTTTGACGTTCAAAAGTGCCTTACTTGTGCCTATTTGAAACACATGACTAGACTTTGACTTTAGGTAAGAATTTAGAAATACAGCAATCGAAAAGCATTCGGTGAAATGATAATGGCAACCCTTTACTTTTACACCCATTTGAGTCAACGCTTTTAAAGTGGCCGCTTCGAAATCAATTGTTATCTCCTTAGGTTTCCATCCTGGTACTTGTGAATTAATCAAATCTAGTAAAATGTTATAAGCTTTTTCTGATCGGTGCGACATTAATGCATAAAGTAGATGTATAATGTTCATGTAACTATTCGAACCCATTTCTAAATAACCATGAATAATATATAGCTGTGAAAATGGCGACGAACACGATTGGAAGGTACCATCCATAAAATAGTTAGATACATTTTGCATATGTGATTTCGTTTCTTCCGAACAGAATATTAAAATATTTATGTCCCCATCATAATAGTCGGCAAGCAAGAATTTTTGGAATTGTACAGGAAGCTAAACATGTGCAAAGTTGTTTCTACATATCTTATTAATTCCAGTGGTTTTATTCCTTTTTCGATAAATTGTTGCTCTTTTATTTTGAAAACCGGGTATTGGCCTATTGGACGCCAGGTCTAAACCATCCTTCCTCAGTTTAACAACGCTTTTGGAGCCGGCTCTTTCCCTTCGGCAGCCTCGAGTACGGCATCGTTATTAGGGGAATCTATTATATTTTGGGATGCGTCCTTCTTGCAATTATCACTATAGACAACTTCTTTTATTTATCACCTGTCGGTCTTAAAATGTAAAATTGAGAAATAGTTATTTTGTTTTTGGCTACGCTACAACCAACTCCTTACAACTTATGTGAGCCTAGTACTTTTGATTGGCATCCTGGAGAAAGAGAGATGCGAATTGAGTGTAATTTACATTTTTTTTTCTTTTGTCTGTGTTTTAAATAAATATTATTACATATTTTGGGATGCGTCCTTGTTGCAATTATCACTATGGACTACTTCTTTTATTTATCACCTGTCGGTCCTAAAATGTAAAATTGAGAAATAGTTATTTTGTTTTTGGCTACGCTACAACCAACTCCTTACAACTTATGTGAGCCTAGTACTTTTGATTGGGATCCTGGAGAAAGAGAGATACGAATTGAGTGTAATTTATATTTTATTTTTCTTTTGTCTGTGTTTTAAATAAATATTATTACAACATTACCATTATATACAAAATATGTCTTTTAATTAAAAGTGTTATAATGATTTCAGTATTACCTAAGTTTCTGTTGAACCTAATATTGAGATACGACTAGCATATTTCGTACTTTACTTCCACTTCCATTCCTAGAACCTATCAAAACGTAGTACTAGTGAGAACAAAATAGCCCAGTTCTACCGTAGAACTGTTCAGTAGAACTAGTGGGAACAAACGGCGAATAGAAAATTCCCAGTAGTTCTACTATTTTGTTCTACCTTCAATCGTAGAACTAGTGGGAATTTTTTTTCCCACTAGTTCTACCGTAGAACTGTTTAGTAGAACTAGTGGGAACAAACCCAACGTTGCCGTGCCGTATAACAGTGTTAACGTACCACCTCCCCATACATCACCGCGCCCCCTGCTCTCCCCGCGGCCCCAGTTTACCCTCGCCCCCCTGACCCCTGCCTCCGAACCCATCCCTCTGTCACAGTATTCGGGTCATCGACATCAGCTGGCAAGCCCGGATTCACGTTAGCCCGGTAGTACACTCACCCGGATGTATATCATCTGCCTACCTCTTCCTATCCGGACGCAGTATGTTGCATGGAGCCACTGCCTATCTGACCTCTTCAACCTACTTACTGCGTAACACGAAACTACTAAGACAGATTGAATTACCCGTAACGACTGTGAATGATCTATGAATGACAGCCGGGATTAACGGCTTAACGTGATTTCTGAGGTACGTAATCGGTGGTCAATGATACATAGACCGACCTCAGCAAGTGTTGCTTAACCTAGATCGATCCGTGTAGCTGTTATTAGTCACGAACTACTACCGTGCGGTGATAATTTAAAATTGACAGGGCGTTTATTTCGTAGGAATAAGGTCGATTTTTGTATTTTTGTTTCTAAGTGCAGTTGACTGTACGAACAGGACATGGGTTTAATATGATTTCAAGTGTTTTTACGGTATGATTTGTAAAGATTTTTTTGGTCTGGTTTCAAGTGAAAGGAATACTGCGATGAATTAAATTTAGATCGTCAAAATCACAGTCAAATCCTTTATTTCAAACAGGCACGTGAAAGGCACTTTTAAACGTCAATTAAAAAAATATTTAATTGATTCTAGTTGTCCCTTCCAAAAGGTATTTTTGTACGGGCAAGACACTGCACCGTTACTCGTTAAAAATATATTATTTAGTTACTTATGCGAATAATCAATCACATTATCTCTATTTGCTATCTGTCTACGCCTCTGCCAGAACCGTTCGGGCATTACCGACGTGATATGTAATATAAATATCTCTACTCGTACACTAGTTAAAAATCTATCATGAAATGTCAATGCCCAACTTATATAATAAATCATTTTGTAATATCGACACTATTTTCACCTTTGTAGTCGACTCGAAAAACAATAAAAGAAGAATAAATCTTCTAGTCTTATATACGTTGTCTTTTATAACCACTTTCCTATCGCAGAGATTTCTTTAGAAATCAGCATCATCTTCGTACGTATTTTCTGTTCCTATTTTCTTGTCTGTTTTTGTTTTCATGAATGGTTAAAGAAATAAATAAGAAATGTATTATTGTGAAAATCTTGTACCCCACTTTTTGTGTCGGGTTTAATAAAAGGTTAAAATTATACCTACACGTTAACAAGGGTACTTCATAATCGCTCTTGTCTCGTTGTATAATTACTAGACAGCGGGACGCCTGCGAGCCCGCGACCTACGCTCTTGACATAATCCCGTAGTCGCCTTTTACAAGAGCTGAATAATTCAATGAAATATGAAACCTAGTTTCTGTACTTTACCGGGGTCATGCGCAGTTTTTTTTCTGTTTTGTTAAAACAACAACTAATAAATATTGTAATACATTGAATACGTTATTTTTTTGTTTTAATAAAAATGCTTAAAAATGTGTAAGTAATGTAAACATTATAAATTACATAAATCCTGCCCTTTGTTTCGCAAAATCTGTGTGTTGTCACCGACGACGTCGCGCCGTGGAAGTGGCGAAGTTTTGGGCCAACAAGACCTGAAATACAGTCGAACGACACGAAAAAAAGAATACTTTTCATCTCGATAGCCGCGGCGAATGCTACTGAGTAATTAATATTCCTATATAAATAAATAATATAAAATATTTTCATCACCACAGCTCTCAAAGTGGAGAAGGAAAACATCGTGAGGAAACTGGCACATTCTAGAACCAAAAATTCGACGCCATGTGACATCCATCAATCCGCACTGGGCCTGCGTGGTGGATTACGGAATACTTCCTCTCCAAGAGAGAATGCCTGTGTTCCAGCAGTGGGAACGTTAAATGGTGATTATCGTATGATGAATATTCCTATAGCTTGTTATGATAATATGATTACATAGGCATTGTACATTATTGTATAATTATGTACTTTATATGTGTTTTTCTTTTCACCTTTTGTAGCGAAGTATTTTTATTCTGCGTGCATCGTCTTCACAATAATTTTATACTTTATGAATACAAAACATTGTTAAACATTTTAAAAGAGAAACGGTGGAGTTTCTTGCTCATTCTTCTCCATACGAAACTACCTTTTGGAAGGGCGACTAGAAACAATCCTAGGTTTTTGTTAATTTTGACGTTCAAAAGTGCCTTTCTTGTGCCTATTTGAAATAAATGATTTGACTTTGATTTTGATTATAGAAGTAACCTAGACAACTGAGTACTGAGACCTAGTTACAAGCATCTACTAGAACTAATGCATTCTTTCACGATTATTCACAAGTTCATCTATTTTAGTAATGAGGTCAGGCGTAAGAATCTATTCAGACATGTGAGAGTGAAAGCTGTATCTATTAAATTGAACTACTAGAGATTTCTAAACCACTTTAGCTAAGAAATTACCTTTTGTAAATGTGATTTTTTCAATAAGCGTAATTACAGAAAGAAAGAAAGAAAAAAGATTATTCTGCACAAACAAAACTCACATTTCAAAAAAAATAATAAACTTAGTAACTAACTGCACCCGTGCAAAGCAGCTAAAAATCCTCGTATTTAGAGCCATTAAAACTATTGACAATCTGTATCTCGGCCATTGACAATGAATGGACCACAGACACTTATTGTCTATGAATATGAACATGACAACAAAGACTAAGACTAACAAATCTATTTTTTTTATAATAATAACAAAAAATGCACGAGAAACAAAATTGCCGATTGCTGGGTGATAACTTAACTAGTTACTATTTATTTTATGAAACACACGTTGAAGCCGTGCGTCGCATTTGCGCTAGAAGGCCTCAAGTCTGTTATTACAATAGCGTCAGAATGGTCTATCATTGGTTTCATAATAGTTGATTTTGACAAGTTTAGTAATCTACTGATATAATGGCGTCATTATGTCTTTCCAACGGTTAACCATTGACACTACACTAAAAGAAATGGCATGGACTGGTAATCTCGTACATAATGACAAATGAATGACTGACTTAGGCGGTAATCTGCTTGACTCACCGTCCGATCAGCACCAGGCCCATGCCGGATGGCGCGTATATGTTCCACGCGCGCCTCAAAGAGATGTCAGCATATGAAGGGGCCCCTCAGGGCCAAGCCTGCCGGGTAAGCGGGATTGCCCGAAAGGGTTACCGCTACCCCGGAACATAAAGGGCTAAGGAAGGAACATGGATGGGTTTTAGTCAGTAAGAGTCTGACACTCCCTTCCGCTCTACCCTGAGCGGGAGAAGTCATTGGATGACTTCCCAGCCTTAAAAAAAGGCGGTAATCTGCTAACATTTTGACAATTTCTTCCTTCACTATCACCCTTTATTAATTTGTGCTCGGCGCAATTAGCTTTTTACATTATTCTCTGTTAGTCATCATCTCGGTAATCACTCCCTTTCTAGCCATATCATCCGTCACACAGTCCATCCATCGCTTTTTTGCAACATTAAATACAATTCTTAATCTAAATAAGTCACAAAAAGACAAAAAGACTGGATATAACAATGCAAAACCCCTTTCCTCACAATACTTATCCTTGATCAAACATTCAGTCACAGCTGTTAAGCCTTTCATTCGATTCTGTTTTCGTTTTACATCCAAATTAGGAGTGTAATATGTCGCAACATGATTTTCACTTAATCCCAAAATACACACAAATCACGCGATCATATATCTTCCAAAAACCCTTTTAACGAAGCTTAAAAAAAATACAAAAGCGTGTCACGTTACAAAAATCCGTCGCACGGGAATCGAACCTAAGCTGTCCATTAAGGGAGGGGCACGCAATCCGTATTGTAAACTTAATGTACATGATTTTTATGACACAAAACGGAATAACTTAGTTGGACATGAAATGGGCCCTTCACCCTATTTGCATAAAGCTGTACAGAGTAGATTTTGACTTCAGAGGTATCTGCGGTCAATAATTTAGACGGATATTTATCACCGGTTTCCTCAAGATGTTTTTCTTTACTGCTTTGAGCGCAGTGGTGATCAAAATAAATACAAAAAGTGCCTGCCTGGGTTCGAACTCACGACCTACAACTCGTAAGTCAGTGCCGTTACCACTAGGCCGCTACTACTCACCAATAAAGTGGTAATTATGTTTTTTTTTAATTTTCACACAGAAAGTATTGCTTGGTACACACCAGTGTGTTTGAAAATCATGTATTTAATGAAATAAAAAATGATCAACATCAATGTAGACTTAAACCTTTTCCCAACGTATCTAAGTACATATCTACCTACTAGTAAACTTCCTACTAATAAAATTCCAACACTGTATTCTTAAAGCATTACAGCATAAATAACTAAAACAAACAAAAGAAAAACTCCCACATTTGCAAACTAAAAATAACAATTCCGGCTGTAGTATAACATGCGACACTACTCTGTGCATGGCGGAGAGAGCACGCGACCGATGCGGATTTGATACAGCACGCATAGTGTGGAAGAGGTGTTTGTATTTAGATTTTTGTTTTTTTCAGATGAATTATTATTGTACAGACTCCAGCATATCAAGTAGGTCAAATTTCTTTGATAGTTTTCTACTTTATTTCGAAAGTATAAGGTGAATTTTCTATTGGGTAAATTTGACAGTCTGATGTGCAGGATACATAGTAGATACAGACACACACTGCACACTTAGAGAACATGTTCGACGGGTCTCATATAATATCAAACTCAGACCATTTATTTCAGAAAAATCAATTACAGGCACTTTTGAATTGTCATGGGATCAGTCAGAAATATGAAAATAGTTGCCCATTCCAAAGCAGTAGGTACTTGTGGAGAAGAACGGGCAAGAAACTCCACGGACACTTACACTACACTGTTTCACTGTTTTTAATCAGAATAATGATTATTCATTATGGATAAACTTCTTACACGATTAAGGGCGGATTTCACCAATGTCTTTACTAGTATTATAAAGAGGAAAGATTTGATTTTTTGTTTGTTTGAAATGAATGGGCTCCGAAACTACTGGACCGATTTAAAAAAATCTTTCACCGTTGGAAAGCTTAGTTTTCTATGAGTAACATAGGCTACTTTTTATCCCGGGAAAAATATATAACATAAATCCTACTTTAGGGCTGTCAGTGTCAATATTTTTATAGAATATTGACTCTAACAGGTCTTGAACTCGGTTTAGATGTGCTAATCGCATTCAATTTCATTGGTGAAATTGGCACTTAAATTAACTGACAATACTAATATGTTGTATAACAAATATCTATTTTCTAACTTATTTAATTAAATAAAAAGACCATGAGACTAACTGTGCTAACTAGAAGGACTACTGTTTTTACTTGTTATCAATACTTACCTGCGGATTCCGGTCAAGTAATAACTTTTGTACAGACGCCAGCACATCAAGCTATCCTTAACTGTCAAATTTTCTCAATTAAAAATGAACCTTATGACTTTGCAATAAAGTTGAAATACTATCAAAGAAATTTGACAGATTGTGGTAACTTGATGTGCTGGCCACTTTACCTATTTTAAGGTCAATGATCATTTCGTTATTAATCTTAAGATTTGAAACAAGTTTTTAGATTTAATTATAATTATATAGCAAAATTATCCGGAAAAACAACAAAGACTAGTTCTTTGCGAAGATCTAATTCATGAATTGTAGCTCATACAGCCACTAAAAACTCAAAATATAAGATTTTTTCGTACCTAATGTAATTGGGTTTATTAAATCACTTCTTATACAACAATTTTTTTTCTTCATCAATCAATTTTAAAAACCCGTGAAGAAACGCATAACACTTCAATACTAAATTAAAATGTTTTAAATTAAAAAAGAGCAAATAAAAAAACGCAACATCTGTAATATATTCGCAACAATAAATCGCACTCCATACTAATCGTTTGGTCATGCTTGCAATATAATTAGTTTCGTCCTAGCTTCCATCTCGCTTCCACTCGTAATAAACGTAATTTGGTTAGGTGCTATCTCGTTCGCACGCGCATTTATAATTAGGTGGTTGTCTGTTCTCTCTGTCGCGCGCGTCTGTCGGATGTAGGCAGGGAGTCGGATTGCGAAATTTATTGTAAGAATAGTTGGTTGCGTTTGGAACTAGACCGGTCTAGTTTTCTTCGGTAGATCTGATTAGGTATTTGTTAAGTACTATACTATTGTACGTAGCTAAGGCTCACACACTCACACACTTTGAAATCCTTTCCGAAATTCATATTACTAATTAAAAAAGCCCGGAAATGTTACATATAATTTTGAAAAAATCATAATCTGAAAAAATCAATGTATGTGTCCCATAATGAAATTATATTTATTTCCGTGCTTACTTCACTACATAGTATAAAACAAAGTCGCTTTCTCTGTCCCTATATCCCTATGTATGCTCAAATCTTTAAAACCACGCAACGGATTTTGATGCAGTTTTTTTTAATAAATAGAGTGATTGAAGAGGAAGGTTTATGTGTATATTTGTCGACATATTATGCGGGCGACGCCGCGGGCGGAAGCTAGTATTTAATAATATGAATTGCGACTCTGAATTCAGAGTATTTGTTGGACGCCTAATCTTTTATAGGCGATATATTCTGTCGACAATATTCAAATTAGAATTTTTGAATCTTCAAAAGTAAGCCATTGTATATTTTAGTGTGGGAGTCGAATGGTCGATTCTAATATTTTTTTTTTGTTATTTATTTCGTATTGCATACAGAAACGTGAAGACTAGTACGTGAAAAGAGAGACCTGTGTTCAGTAGTGGATGAAGCCAGGCTGTGGATGATAATGATGATGATTCCACTTGTCAATTATTGAAATTACTCTGATTGCAAGCAAAGAGCTGTACGTCAATGCTGTAAATCTCGTTGTGAAAACATAGGTGAAGAGAGCGTGCAGTGATTTGTTGTTTCACCTAATGCTAGGGATTGACACTATTGCTAGCTCACTTAAAACTCGCATAACCTACTAATAGCACTACTGGTGTTTACAGTATGTTCTTACTAACATATAGGGGGGCGCTTTTGTGCGTAGGAGTAACGTAGTAGACGATATACTTTTTATAAATAATAATTTTATATTATTTTGGCGGAAATATTGCACCTTAATAATATTATCGCCTACCGTCTGCGTAAGGCTGTCAAAATCCTTTATTTTTCGTCCCTAAATATATGTCTGTCATAATATTCAAATCAAATGTAACAAACATTCATATGCATCACTTTGATACTTTCATTTCGTGCGACATGTTGAATTATTCATGAGGTAGGAACGTGGTTTGTAGTGATAAATGGTTCGCGTTTTGTTGGCGCGCGCTTTTTGTAATATTCGCCTGACTGTTATGTCTTTATACAGCGTATTTTGTAAGGGAAACTGAAACGAGACAGGTAGATTATGTTGTATAACTATTAAGATTGACGTGCACTTGAGCACTCGCATTTTTTTTTGGTTAGTAGGTATTTCTGTTAAAAGGACATTGTAAAAAATGGCATGAAACCTTAACAGTAATGACTTGTTTTTTTTTAATAATTTACATTACAACTATTTCCAAAGAACACTCCATAATTTCGAATTCATTTTAAAAAAACTTTTTTACAAAAAATAATACCGACTTCCAAACAAAACACTACAAAGTGAAAAATAATTTTGATTTCGGAAGTCGGTGGCAAAAAATGAAATACAAAACCGAAGACAACGTAATTATTTTTCACTTTTTAGTTGTCGTACCTACACAACCCACCCCTCCCCCCCAAAATTTTAATACCACTACCTGGTATGTAAATTACAGTGACAGGAACTTATTACAACATCGTCCACTTAATAATATATTAAGTAGGATTTTTTTTTGATTTTTGTTTATTTTTCAAAAACCGCTTATCCGATTTCGATAAAATTTTTATGGGACCACTTGGGAAGTATACCCTTTCCAACAGAAAAAGAATTTTTCAAATCGGTTGGCAAGCAACGGAGTTATGCGCGAACAAACATAAAAAAAATATATATACAGTCGAATTGAGAACCTCCTCCTTTTTTAGAAGTCGGTTAAAAATTAATTCACTTCGGTCATTCCCCGGTGTTATTATTTCTAGGTTCAATTTGACATTTTTAATGGGCTAAGGTATTGTACCTCATACAGCCAAGTATTTATTCGTAGCATTACAGTGTGCACCGTAATTACAAACTCAGTATTCTTAGCGCTTAGATTTAAATTCATTATTAAACACTAAGTTATTATCGTATGTTTCTATTGACCTAATTATAACCTCAATTTTTTTTGTTTTTTTTTTCAATTTCTAGAAATGTCCGTAGTCTTAATTTAGTTTCAATCTAATTTAAACATTATTTTGAACACAAAAAGTTCCCACTTCCCTGTTGGTTCCTAGGCTAACGATGTTTGGACGACGAACAATGTCCTTTATATTTTTTTTCTGCTGGGAGGGTTCACATCACTAATAATAATATAGACCACCACTAATGCAAGTCTTTAATTGTTAGGCTACTACTATTAAAGAAGAATTTTCCTCACATATTATGTTTATGTAATCAAGAAAGAAGAGATGAACAAACAAAATTATAAAGATACTCTTATATCAAAGATTTAAAAAGCGTTTTTAAATTCTTGAAAAACTTGTCAAAAATGTACAGAGGACCAATGTCACGAATAAAAAATCTTCTAAACCGCGTTTAAGAGTGCTCAGTTTCAATATTCCATAACAATAATGACAGAGACAGCTCTTCAACGCGGTAGAGATGTGTTGATCGTGATCAGTTTTATTGGTGAAATTTGCCCGAGATTAGATTTCGAACGTTTTCAAAAACACGGCGCATGACCCTTTGTGTAGACTTATATTTGATTTGATGTCATGTATGTTGGCAATGGGTCTTGCCTTACCTGAAAAATAAATGAATTTGAATTTTGCGGTCTGTCAAGAAGAAATAAATGAATTTGAATTTTGCGGTCTGTCAAGAAGCTAATTAATGTTGCTAATTTCATGCGCACTGCCAGCGCATTACAAAAGCGATTAAGAATGTTTTAAAACGATCTTTGACATAAAGAAAGATGTCAATTATAATATTATTGGGAGAGCTTTACAGTTTTGGGCAGCAACTGCAACCATACTTGGCAAGTAGTTGGATTGTAAAGAGTTTTGCGTTACGTTGCCAACCATTGTTTGTCTGCTGAACACGCCCCGAATCGATAAATCAACTACAACTATCATAATATGTTGGTGAAGACTTGGAATGTGCAATTGGGAACGGGCAATGATTATTTATTTATTTATTTAGGATCTCCAACAAAAGATGTACACAATACATGCCACATGAATAAAGAGTTACATCAGGTAATAAGTAAGTGTACTCCTTCACTTATAGGAGACCACAACATGCACAAAGTTGAACAACTAAGCTAACGAGGGTAAAATTTGGAAAAGTTAATTAAAGGACACAATCAATCAATTTATTTATTTAAAGTAACCATGACTCAATTGTTAGTAAAAAACTTATCCTATGTTAGTAATTATAATAATATTATTAACAATGTATACATATAAAAACACAGCGGCAGTACTATCCGACGCTTCACCGCGGCTGCACCATTCCATGGGAAATCGCGCAACAGCGATTCACGTACGGGCAGTCCAACCTGCTCGAAATTAGAGACAGGATACTGTTGTCGCCGCCCCGCACCCCACGCACCAGAGACGCACAGCGCTTACGCATAGTGGCAAAGAAACAATCCACATGCGCGTCCGCGAACATCCCTGATGCGCTACAGTAGCGAGGCAGCCCCAACAGCACCCTGAACGCGTTATTGTATTGCACGCGGAGGGCATTGTACGATTTTAGAGTGTATCTAGCCCACAGGCTGCTCATGTAAAAGCACAATAATCACACATGATCGATAATGTTAGCACCGAGAAAAAATATGGTATGTTAGAAAGACTGTCGTATTTATGAGGGGGCTTAACTCTATGATAATAATAATAATAATCAGCCTATAATGTTCCCACTGCTGGGAAACAGGCCTCCTCTTTGTGAGAGGCAGTGGGCCGTAATCTACCACGTGGGCCCACTGCGGGTTGTTAGATGTCACATGTCTTCAAATGTTTAGTTCTAGGACTTGCCGGTTTCCTCACTATGTTTACCTTCGCCGTTTTGAGAGCTGTGCAGCAGTAGTCAATTAAATAATAATAATATCCTTGGAAATTTCACACAGCGCCATATCGTCCCAAGCTAAGCAACCTAATGCTTGTGTTATTTTAGCTCTGCTAATTTTGTTTGACATGAAATGGGCCCTTCACCCTATTTGCATAAATCTGTACGAGTAGCTCTTAAGTTCAGAGGTATCTGCGGTCAATAATTTTGACGGATACGGGTTCCCTCGAAAAGTTTTCCTTTACTGTTTTGAGAGCAGTTGTGATCAAAATAAATACAAAGTGCCTGGCTTTTTTTTTTTAATGCTCGGAAACCATCCAATGACTGCTCCCGCTCTGGGTGGAGCGGAAGGGAGTGTCAGACTCTTACTGACTAAAACCCATCCATGTTCCTTCCGTAGCCCTTTATGTTCCGGGGTAGCGGTAACCCTTTCGGACAATCCAGTGCTTGGCTGGATTCAAACTCAGTACCTACAACTCGTAATGCCTCTATACTTGAAATTAATTTGTAATTAATTAGGGAATAAAAATCACTTCCAACTTTTAAAAGGCTATTAAAGCACTTTGTTCTGAGCAACGTTTGGTGTAGGTATGGCAAGTTTGTACTGTTTTTAATAACTTAATTCTTATTTTAACCCAGCAAAATAGTCACGTTGTAGGATATTATATCTTAATTATTATATTTTCCACGTAGAAGTGAATAATTGTATTCTATTTGAGTGAATTAAATTTTGAGTTATAGGTTAATGTTAAGCAATTTTTAAACCAATTCCTTTTCCACATAATGGGCGTAAATTACTGTTTAGAGCTGAGATTTTCTTTCAAAATAAAAAATAATGAGTTGGTGAAAATAAACCTTAAGGTACTTAGGATATTGAGCCTAAACGAGTTGACTTCTTTCAGTAATCCATCTTTTAGGCCGAATGCGTGCGATACTACGTTTTATCGTTTTTATTTTCAGGTTTATTTAGTCTAATCTATCATATTCGCTTGGCTTGGTAAGCAGTTAATGTTACGAAATTCAACTAATGAGTAAGCAATATATTGATGTACGCACATTTAAAATATACTTTAATGTTCTCTCGTCATTCGCTACTTTACCAATTATTAAGGGTCCTTGGAACTACAAAGTGTACTAGTAGTAAATTTTGTATATGTGTTTCAATTACGAACTTAATTTTTCTTTTCAGTCTGCAACCAATCTACATAGCCTTTGCCTTTCTAACTATATTGGAGTTGGCTTCAAGTCTAACCGGATGCAGCTAGATATGAGTATTTAACATAAAGCGCATTCCTATCTCACCTCTACTATACAGTACCTGGGTAATACGATACCTGCTGTCTGATTTTTGGACTTCTGACGACCCGTAACGACTGTCAAAGATCCACGAATTACAGCCGGGACCATCGGCTTACCGTGCTTTCTCTACATTAAAGCTAATATATTTACATAATATGGTTAGTGTATTCACCTCTCTTCTTAGTATAAATCTATGCAAAAGCGCAACTTCATAAGTATTTTATGAAATGCTGACAAATTAAATCACTGCCGCGCACAAAAATATTCATGAACAATAAATTAAAAAGAACAGCTCGCTACCTTTTTACTTACGTTTTCCTGCCTTAAATTTGCATTTAAAATAAGGGGTAGGCTAACAATTTCATACTTACACACATGCGACGAGCCCTTACATCTTATTTCTTGGTGTTTAAAGATCATATTTGCTTAGAATTCAATTCCGTAAGTGCATATTTTACACGGCTACATCCAGCACACTTCTTGAAGCTCGTGGATACTCTTATGTCTCTATACGTAAGGATCAATTTCGTATGAGTTTTCTTGTTTTGTTGGTAAATTTGGCGATATTTTAGTGCCCGCCCCATAAGCATATGACAGATGTTTTCAAGTGACCGGGGACCCATAAAAGATTTATTTAGGTCAAAAAACATTTGATTGTAACAAAATAATACCTATTATTAAAGTAGTTGACTCCATTCTTGTGACAAATATTTTTAAAGGATAAATAATGTATTGTGTCTCGGCCATTGTCATATGAAATAATGATAAGTGCTTATTTTGCTTATGGGCTCCTAAATCTCGTAAATAGATGGGTTGGGCAACACATCTGTTTACAAAAAAACTCATGTTCGAGCTTAGAGTTTTTATTACATAAATGTATGTAGGTGTTAAAATCTCTTTATGTTAGCACACTAATTTACTTCATACATCGGGTTTAAAAGACGCTACGCAATCCCACACATTTATTTAATTAAATTTAGACTCGCTTAATAATAATAATTTGATATTGTTATTTATACTACTATTTAGTATCATTAAAGGCACAAATGAGATGACTAACAATCCGCTAAAGAAGTACTAAAATTAATTATATTTGATTAAACATCAACGTGACTAATTAATTGTATTCATTTTACATTGTTGACTTCAAACGTTGGTCTGTCAAATTGTCAATCGATTGAAGTATTGAAAATCGATTCCAATAGTATAGGTATAAATAGAACAAATCTATGTAACAGATATATGCACTTTTGGCACCGGTCTCTTCCTTATGACTAGGGAGCATGCACAAATTATGCATTAACACAGCCGAATTTAGACTCAACTCGAGACAAAACAGAGTTACAATTCGCGTGGTAAGTTCCCTGTGACATTTAGTAATTTCACGTGGACATTTCTGACTAGAAATGCGGCCCAACATATCGGTCAGACCAAATCTGTTTTTAGAAGCTCAGTCACTCCGATTTCCCTGTAAACGTTAGTCGTGAATATATCCGTATTGTGAAAATGAATAAAAAGGGAAAAAATAAAAAAGGGAAAGTTTCAAATCCTGTACCTGTGCAGGAAGAGAAAAGTGGTGATAAAGTTGAAGATTTGGGGAAAAGTGGTGAAAATATCCAAGATGTGGGGGTGACTGCCGGTGATAAAAAGGTTGTGGTGGAGATAATTACTGACATTATTCCGAATTTAGAAGAAAAAGTGGAAAGTCTCAAAGAAAAACGTGTGCCTGAAATTGTGAGTGAAATTATAACACCTGCTGTTGATGTGAAGGATGAAGAGACTCCTAAAAAACCAAAACGAAACAGAGGCAAGAAGAAAAAAGGTAAGGACGATGATTTTGATGATGATGCTGATGAAAAACCCAAAGAAATAGATATTCAACCTCCCGTTGAAACCAAAATTGAAATTTTAGAAGTTGAGACAAAAATAGAGGATTTGCCTAACATAACTCCAACAGCACGTAAAAAGAAGAACAAAAAGAAGAATGCAGATCAAAAGGCTGAAGAATTACCTTCGCCTGACCAAGATCTTTCGAGTATTTTGATAGAAGCAGAAATAAAACCAACTGAGGTAAAAGAGTCTATACCAGATATCAAACAAGAGCTTTTGAAAACAGATAACGCAGATCAAGAAGTAAAACTTTCTAAAAAGAAGAATAAGAAGAAGAAACGAACTGATTCTGAAAAGTCTGACAAAGAAGAGTTCTCTTGTACTTCTGCTTTCCAAAAGTTACTTGATGACAAAGATGAGTCTGAAGTTAAAATGGAAGAGAAAATTGATGTCGCTATTATTCCCTTTGAAGGTGTTAAAGCTGCTGCTGGAAGTGTTGAAATCAAACCAGAAAAGACTGAAAAAACTCTTCCAATAGTTCCAATACAACCAATAATAGAAAAGGAACCAACTCCAATAAAAGAAGTTGAAGAAATAAAAGAAACATCTGAAAGTAAAGGTAAAAAGAAAAATAAAAAAGATAAAAAGCAAACTCAAAAACTTGAAGAAACTCTTAAACAAGATGAATCAAAGTCTGACCAAAGTACCTCCTTGATGGACTTCGACACACTAGCACGTACTATTGTTGCAGAACCAGTAAAAGATGTCACTAAAAGCAGTCCAGAAGAAAAAACAAAAGAGATTGCCATAACAGAATCACCTGAACCTTTAACTGAAGATTTGAGTCCTAAACCTAAAGCGAAAATCGCAAAACCCGTAGAAAAGAAACGCAAAGGAAAACATGAAACTGAGAGCTTGCCACATGATACTTTCCTTCCAGAATTTGCAAAAGTTGAAGATGATCCTTTTAAGGTCAAACTGGAAATCATTGAAACTGAATCTGTGGTCCCGGAAAAGCCAAGTGACATTGAACCTCAGACTACCCAGCTTGAAACTACTAGAGATATTACTTTTAAGGCACCTGATGAAGACGAAAAAGCGATAGCCCAAGAGTTTGAGCTGCTTACTGAAAAAGCTATAGGTAAGAAACGGAAAAAGGGATCGAAAATGCCTAAATCGTTGGACATTGGAATTCAAGAATCAAAAATGGAACCAGATGTCAAACAAACTGACATCAAAGAGATTGCCAAAGAACAATTGGCAGTCATAACAGAAATATTGACTCCACAGACTGATCAACAAGAGTTCATAATTAAGAGCGAAAAATCAGACATATCGAGTACAGTAGATACTGTAAAAGAAATGAAAGAAGAACCTTCTAAGCCAGTACCACCTGAATTCCAAGGAAAAGTATTATTAACACCTGAGAATATCGGTGAAGAAATAGAATTCACTAAAACTGAAAAAACGGCACAATCGACTGAAGACAAACAAAAGACTGACACTAAATCTGGTAAGAAGCGAAAGAAGTCTCCTAAACCCCCAAAAAATAGTGCAGAAATGACAAAACCGGAGGAACGAGCAATAACACCAAAACCGGAAGCAGCGCTTAAGGAAACATTTAAATCTGAAGAAATTACACAACAAAGTTTAGCTGAAAAAGTAGATGCTTCTAATATAACAAGAATGTATGACATCGAAATAAGTAGTATTCGAGCATCAGAATCAGAAGGTTCTGCTTCCGATCTCGTACCCGACATCACATATCCGCGTGCCTCAAGCCAACAGTTACGCGATGATAATAATAATACAGTTATTAGAGAAATATTTCCTCCTGCAGAGCCTATATTAGGTATTCCTTTAATTCAAGAAAGAGCACAAACTCCTAAAAAAGTTGAAGAAAAAAGATCTCCTCCCAAAGAAGAGAAAACAGATATAAAATCAAAAATGATGGAAGTGAACCAAGATATGGAGGAGTTAAGATTGTCAATTGAAAGGTCTTTAGCAGAACTAACTTCTGTAGAAGAGAGCGAAGAAGCTATAGAAAAAGAGTTTGAAGCCACCAGAAACAAAGCGAAAACTGTAGCAAGTCTTCTATTTGATACTGGTGAAAGTTCTACAGCACAAATGTTGAGCACTGAAGAAAAAAATCAAGATAAGAGATCTTTAGTGGAAGCTACTGTTAATATTCCTTTAGAAGAAATCAAAATGCCAACTGTTATTGAAGACAGTTACAAACAGAAACATAAAACTGAAGACAAAAAATCAAAAAAAGATAAACAGAAACAGCCTCCTACTGAAGAAAAAAAGATTGAGTTAGTTGAAACTAAAGTTGTCCAACCTGTTTTAATTGAAAGCAAAACTATCGAAACGCCTGCTAAAGCAGGCGATCGGCCAGTAACACCCATTGACAAATTGCCGACCATTGAAAAGCCTTCAACTGACCCACAGAAAAAAAATGAAAGTTTTATACCCCCTATAGCATTACCACAGGTAGAAGAGAAGAAAACTGAAATAGTCGTTTGTGAAAAAAAAGACATAGAAATGCCGAAAGAACGAACTACAGAAACACCAATAGATGTACCACCAGTATGTCCGGCAAGAAAAGATAATAAAGGCAAAAATAAGAAAAAGAAAGTTAAGCAAGATACTCAAATGACCGCAACTACACAAATAACGACAACTGCTGCCCAGTCGCAGCCCACACAAGAAACAAAGAAAGAAGAAAAAACTGAATCTAAAACTGAAAATAAATCTGAGTCGAAAGGTAAAACAGAAACAGAAAAAGGTAAACAACAAGCAAGTAACTTCGATTCTGAAAAGGAAGACCAAGCAATCGATTATGAGCCTATAGAAAATTTTGAAGACGCACTCACATCCAGCATTGATGATGTCAACAAGTCTTTTGAAATGATAGTTAAAGAAACACAAGAACAAAACAACCCCAAGATAAATATTATAGCACCAGATGAAGAAAAAACTCCAGTTTCGCCGCCAAAAAACTTGCTAGGCCATCCCGATATTCCTGTACGATCGAATAGAAGGGACTTTAAAAAAGAAAAAGATAAAATTCCAAATGAAATTACAGCTCGGGTCAAAATAAAAGATTCTGTTGAGGTTGAAAGGAAACAGACTAAGAATACGCAGACCAATAACAAGATGAAAGAGTTCTGTAAAGATTACAAAATGGATGACAATGATGATTTTGTTTATAAGTATAGTTTTAGGAAAGTGTTTCTTCAGAGTTCTTGCCACGTTTGTAAGAAGAATTTGAGTGGTTCCCGCGTGCCCTGCAGTTACTGTAACTTGCTGTTCTACTGCAGTAACAAACATAAAGATGAAGACTGGCCTCACCATCAGGCGCTATGTTTCGCTATATCTACAATTGTACATCTGAAAGGTGAGTTTAAGTATTAGAAACTTTATATTTTCGTGACTTAGCTTGTAATGACTTTCTGTTGAAGCAGGTGAAGGCTGTTTATCAGTGAGTGTTTAGGGCACTGCCATCTTATTTATGTTGTTGTCAAAATGTCAGAAATTTGCTAAAGTAAACAGACTAGTGGTGCTTTATGTTACGTAATGTAAAGCCCGGAAAATAATGTATGAATTAAAATGGAATCGCATAACTGATTCTCAAGTAAACATATCATAGCATCACGTCAATTTCCCTGAAGGGTTAGGTGAAGTGTATGTATCAGGCAAACGAAGAAACAGACGTTGATGATAATAAATAATTATTTCACAGATCAAAAACACATATACGGCGACGCAAAGAACTTAACAGGCCACGACTACCGGCTGATAAGAATGCAGATGATAGTATCATGTGAAAAGGTGCTCAAGAGACGATTGGTGCCTTGGGAGCAAGAGGCGCTTCTGTATCCCAGGATCTGTGCGCATGTGCCGTGCAGGGAGTGGAGGCAGAGCAAACTGAGTGATTGTCAGGGTTGTGGACAGGTTGGTAGCAGACAATACTAAGCTGTAATACAATTTATGTATTTTACACATGGTGATCTCTTTTCGCTGAATGGAAAACTATTTTGTACAAGAAAATTCAGCATTAACGTCAATGTAGGTGGTTTCTATAAACTCGTTGGTGTCCCAGTTTTATGTTTAGCACTAGCAATCAATGGAATAACAAGTAAGCTAGGTTGATACGTTGGTACGGGATTTCTAAAGAAAATATTGACATCCTAAAGATATTCCATGCTCACTTCGAAAACCCCAAAAAACAAGTAGTTCCCAATAAAACCAAAGCCAAGGATTTATCATCGCCTTCCTCTTCGCTCAGATATCTTTCTGCACGGACAACGCCGAACACTTCCCAAAGTCTCACTCGCGCTGGTGCAAGTCCTACTCTCTGTATGAGAAACTGGTGTGTTACCAGCAGACCAAGGGGCGCCTGGAGCCGAAGATGCCGACCAAGGTGCTGCAACAACCGCAGCAGATACCGGAGAAGATCAATGAGGTGCTCGCGTCTATGTATGAGGAGAAGATTGGTGAGTGTCATATGTTGTTATAAAAATCAACATTTAACTAAGGGATTATAATGTTTCTCTTTATTTGTTGTTCACTCTATTTACAAGTTTAGTGTTTAAATCATTCAAACCAGGAGTTCGTGGCTAAGTAATAACAGCCGCACGGATCGATCCATTAGGTTAAGCTACGCTTGCCGGGGTTGGTCTGTGGATAGGCGACCATCTTCAGATATCGAGACTCCTCCGTGCCTCGGAAAGCACGTTAAGCCGTTGGTCCCGGCTGTTTTTCGTAGATCTTTGACAGTCGTTACGGGTAGTCTGAAGCCCGAAAATCTTACAGCCAGTCTTACTAAAGGATATCGTATAACCCTAATATTAGTGACTGGGTTGTGGAGGTCAGATAGGATATATACATAAATTGTTCTTGCCCACTAAAAAGTTATTAACAGATAAAACTGAGTGAAATTATTAGCTAGCTAGCTTAGTGTTACATGTATGTAGTAGCTCTTTTAAGTTCTTTTTATTTAAGTGTTCTTTTATTTCAATTAAAATACACTTTTTGGTTTAAGTCCTTTTTACTGCAAGTATTTGTTACGAGTCTGGGTGTTTTTCTATCTATAATATGTACCTATGAATTTACAAAAAAAAAATGTATATAAGTAGTTTATCAGCCATCTCTTTACCATAACACAAGCATTAGGTTGCTTAGCTTGGGACGATATGGCGTTGTGTGAAATGTCCAAGGATATTATTTATTTATTTATTTTATTTACTTTGTATGAAAAGTTGTTACTAAAAAAACAAATTCGTAAAATGGCGTGAACTGGAATACAGAACAAGCTTTTCAGCTTATTATTGTGAGTCCAACATCATCTGACAGCTTTGAACTTAGAACACGATAACTTCAACAATAGGGAAAGAACGACCAATTTTGTATCTGGGACAAAACATTTAAAAAGCAGTTGTATAAAAAAAACTGAAAGGGGGTTGCTTTATTAAAAAAACATGATGAAATTATTCATTGTGTATCGCTGGGGGAGAGACCCTCAATACTTTTGACCTACATTTTAGTATAATAGGCTGTCCGTCAGTAAGGGCTTGTTAAATTTAAAATAAGGGCTTATTGCAAATTACTGACCGTGCGTTGGAGACCTTTTTGATTGAAGCCGTGTGAGTGGAATCGCGATTTGGAACAGTAATTAAATGGATGGCCAGCAACGATTGCTGATGGTATAATAAAAATGTCAAGATTACTTTTTCAAAAGGATTATGTAAATTCATACATAAAGTCACGCCTTCATGCCATGGGGGTAGGTAGAAACTATAGTACTTCAACTTTTTTTTTTAAGGCTGTGTAATCGGAACCCATCCATGTTCCTTCCTTAGCCTTTTATGTTCCGGGGTAGCGGTTATAACCCTTTCGGACAATCCCGTTTACCCGGCAGCCTCGTCCCAAACGGGCCCCTTCATACGCTGACATCTCTTTGAGGCGCGCGTGGACAGTACGCCACCTGGTGTACTCCTTTTGCTTCATTTACGATCATACATTTTGTCTGATGAATACACGCCCGCCCGTTGCAAGTATTACCTATGCACTCGCCTTTTCGCAAGAATATCGCCAATTTGGTCACTAATTATTATCATTCTATAATCTATACTAATTATAAAGCTGAAGAGTTTGTTTGTTTGAGCGCGCTAATCTCTGGAACTACTGGTCCGAATTGAAAAAATGTTTTTGTGTTGGATAGTCCATTTACCGAGGAAGGCTATAGGTGATG
This sequence comes from Hyppa rectilinea, assembly GCA_951799385.1. Taxonomy (NCBI): domain Eukaryota; kingdom Metazoa; phylum Arthropoda; class Insecta; order Lepidoptera; family Noctuidae; genus Hyppa; species Hyppa rectilinea. Next base: position 768,560 of record OX637324.1, on the reverse strand, counting down.
TAACATCGCGCTACGGCCAATAGGAGCCGAGCAGCGGGTGAAACCGTGCGGGAGCAGCTAGTTAAAAAAAAACGAAACGAAAAAAATCAAACGAAAACGAATTCAAACGAGTTAAATAATTGCAACACAGTGAGCAATAAATACAAAAGAAGTAGGTTACAGTTATTCTAAAATTATAAGTGAGACTAATATTTCCTACATGCGCTTAAAAGCAAACGGTGACTAGTAACCCATAAAGTAGGTTTATTACCTCATATTTGTTGGTTTGTAATAATAACTAATAAGTCATAATGTATTTATATGTTTGTGTGTCACAGCTAGTATTGTACCTATACTCTGTTCGTTATAACATTAGACAAATAACGGTTATCACCGTTTCGTTATTTCTATATAGACGTAAATTAAACTCCGTTATTTGACGTTACATACGAAGCAATGTTATATATTAACCATTTACATTAAAAAAACAACTGTAAAGTGCAGTTATGTCAACAATATTACACAATAACTGTCGTTATTTTTGTAATGTTATAGTAAACGGAGTATAGTATTGTACCTAGATACACACCGGTTGCCAATAAAGTAGGAACCTAGAAACTTAGCTAGGAGACCACGATTGTTTCATGTATTCAATTCTTTGGTACTTGTATAGGCACTTCCTCACGATGTTTATCTTCACTGTTTTGAGAGCAGTGGTGATGAAATTATTTACACTAAGTAAAGCAACTGGCTGGGTTTGAACCTTCGACCTACACAAACTCGTAAGTTGGGGCAGTTACCACTAGACCACCACTTCTCACTGGCACTTTTTTTTTTTATAGGAATATAAACAGTTTTACATCAAAAGCGATGATCTTTTAGAATAAGACAGTAGGATATTATTGGGCATTCTACCCCACCTGCCGTTCCTACGGCTCACTCCGTTCGCCTTCGTCACTCTCGGTGTGTTAGAATGCCCAATAACATCCTACTATAACTAGCTCTTCATATCAACCACTTACCTCGATTAACAAAAGCAGATCTACGGTTTAAACTTTGTTTCACTACACTACTTTACTGTCATTCTTTCATAGTTTCACTACACATTTCACCACTACTGAATTTATTCCTAATTTTAATCTACATGAAACGTGGTAAGCTAAACTTCAGGACAGATTGTCTCATGCCTCTCCGCAAAGTTAGAGATAGCGCATTACCACAAAGGTTCAACGCACACTCAGTTTATGCGACCAGATTGGTACCGAGGGCATCTGAAATTTAGAATATCGTATATATTAAACTGTAATGTATTGATCGTTGATCGTTATGCAAACAGAACCTAACATTAGTTTCCCGCGGTCTGCTCTAACCCCAAATGGAATATCTACCAACGCTTCTGAAGATACTGACCAGGATGATGTATCATAATCTTGATTCCCTTCAACTACTGATCCATAAGAAGAGTCACTGTTGATATCGGATTCATATTTGTCTTCATCGCTATTATTATCATTACTTTTTGCGCTACCAGTTCCTTCTTTCGGCATAGTTTCGTTAGTAAACGGAACATCAACAAAATCATCACTAGCACCCAGGAGAGCAGTTTGTTTACTAGCATTAGCAATTAGGTTGAGAGGATCTGTAACAGGTTTGAAAACAGATTCCAGTGCTTGTTTATTGTTAATCTCAGTATCTCTCATTTTTCGTACTTTTATCTTTACAGCTTCTGCCGCATCAACAATTTGTCGTTTCAATGATTTTTCCATATTGGTAAAATAGGTCGTAATTGATTTAGCGTCGTAAGGTGAATAATAATGTTCAAATTCAAATTCAAATTCAAATCATTTATTTGCGAAATATGGGTAATTCTAGGGTGTCATTTTTATAAAAGTTCTTTAGACCATATCCTACCATGACAGGTGTGCAAAATATTACAATAAAATTTATAAACTATAACATATTAAATTACTTATTAAATTACATATTGATTAACAATTGCATTATTTATACATTATATAATTGGACAATTACTGGACTTAATTATGAAATTGTTTGGCAGGTAATAAGCCTTTTATATGCATTCGTGTTCTTAGTCAAAGACTACAAACGTGTCAAATTTATTTCTATAACATCCTTTGTTTTTGGAACAATCTTTATTAATTACAACATAATTGAACGGTACACTCCATATTTTTGAACACATTTCACGAAATTCATTCCATGTCATGTCAGTGTTGACGTGTTCTTCATAAACATGTCTCATATTTCTTTCATCTTGTTTAAAAAGTACGATTAGGTTTGCGTTGTCTCTTACTAACTGCTTAGGGATTTTACTATACGTCTGATTTAGATAAAAACAATCGATGGACTTGTGTCTCCCCATAGCAAAATAATCACGTATACTACTTTGATTTTCACAAGCAACATCATCAAATACAATTACAGAATTCGGTTTTGCAGTTTGAACACTCAGTACTTGCTCATTTTCATGATATTTCTGAAATGAAACGCTTGGTACTCGTTGCAAGACTTTTTCTAAAAAAACGTACTTGGGTTGTTGCAAGGTTTTCGAATAAACATAAACATTTTGAAATCTTAAACCATTCTCGTGTATAAGAAGACCAATTAATAAATTAGTTTTTCCACAATTTGACGGTCCGCAAATAATGCATCGTACCGATTTAGGTAATAATTCTCCATGACGAAAACCAGTCTCCTGAGAATTAACACAAAGTTTGTTTACATGTAACGATTGTGGTTGTTTTACAAATTTCATGACGACTGCTTGAAACGGCTATATTAATAATGAGTCGATTAATGTATTACATTGACATATATAACTAGTTCCATCGGCTGAACTAGTATTTTACTGCACTCCTATGTATCCTACATGGATTTCATTTATATTATTGGGTATAATACCACACCGAGAGAGACGGAGGCGAACGGAGTGAGCCGATGGAACAATCTGGTCGCATAAACTGAGTGTGCGTTGAACCTTTGTGGTAATGCGCTATCTCTAACTAGTAGGATGTTATTGGGCATTCTAACACACCGAGAGTGACGAAGGCGAACGGAGTGAGCCGTAGGAACGGCAGGTGGGGTAGAATGCCCAATAATATCCTACTTAAGACACTAAGAATGTGTTCCGTTTCTATCATTAGCAACTAAAACGTATTATGAAAAGTTGTGATGTCTGGATTACATCTATGTCATCATCATCTGCCTAGCCTTTTCCCAAGTATGTTGGGGTCGGCTTCCAGTCTAACCGGATGCAGCTGAATACCAGTATTTTATATGGAGTGACTGCCTATCTGACCTCCACAACCCAGTAACTGGGCAGTACGATACCCCTTGGTAGGCTGACTGTCAGATGTTCGGGCATCTGAGACTCGTAAGGACTGTCACAAATGACAGCCGGGACCAACGGCCTAACGTGCTTTCCGAGTCACGGAGGAGTCTCGGTATGTAAAGATGGTCACCTATCACCTATCCACGGCCTGCCCGGCAATCGTAGCTTAACCTGATTATGTATGTATTTAAATAGTTTAAAGTCACCAACATAACCAATTAACCCGTTTTATAGCAGAATTATCACAATAACCATAAGCATTATGTTTTTGCCGCAGATATAACAGACATACAGTACGCAGCGTTAACGCAGTTGGCGACGGCTCCACTCACTGCCGCCTACTGCCATCAGCTCTGCAGAAGCAAGGCTGACACTCCTACTAATGGGGTTAATAAGGTGGCTATTAAAGAATCATTATTAGTTCAACTGAAACTGAATCATGTGACTAGGAATAATAAAGTTCGTAATTGAACAATAGATTACGCTTATTTCAACTTGATAAAAATAGTTCCTGTATTAATTGTAATTTTTAGTCTCTCATTCCAAATCGTCCGGTCTTTCTCAATGCGTAGACTTCCGGCTCAAAGGTCCAAAATATGTAATTTTTATAAATACACCAAACTACGATTATTCATCGGCCACAATACAGATCAATAGCCGCTACATATTATTTTGTTTGAATTACTGTGTGATACTATTAGAACTTTCGACATATCAGCCTTATTCCTACGAAACTGCATTAAATCATTAGTAAACAGACGGAGCTGCTATCGATCCCTGAAGCAGAATCGAGTTGTTTTTATGATTTCACTAGAAAGAGAAAGTAAAAGAGAAGGTTCAAACATTTTTGAGCTTGTTTATGAGCTAGAATTATAGTTTATTTCTCGTAGACTTACAATATTGTTAAAATGGAATGCTATTATCCAGTCTTCCAAGGTACTTCTTAGATTGCCATGGGAAATAACTAATTAAATCTATTCTTTGCCGGGATTCTCAGACCATTATTAAAATTTCTTCTATAATCTTCGTCCATTTCAGAAATCATCATTTACAATCCACGTGGTGGGAGCAGAGTTACAATTTGAAGCCGATGCCCTCAACAAATGGGAGGTGTTCTTCCTGCACCTGAGACCAGACCTGCAAGAGTTGAGGGTCGTGCTTATCAACTATAACTTGAACCCTTCCAACCTACCGCTGGAACTGCTTGGAAAGATCAAGTGAGTTGGTTTGGTAATAAGAATAGAGTTAATTAAAGACAAAAAAGCAGGTCGTGGGTCTTGTTACAAAGAGTTGTACAAAAAAATGTAGTTATTTAGTTAAGAAAAGAAAATGAGAGACCAATGATTGACCCTTGAAAATCACCTGCTAATTTAATAGTCTAAGAACAAAGGCGTTTGAAATCCTCGACACTGTACGATTATATAGCAACATTGTTACACCACAAAAGCAAAATTGTTGATCGATTTGCTCATAAATCAGTTTCGTCAGCCCGTTGGCAATAATGTCCAAGTCATGCTTAATGAGGTACCTATGACGTCAACGACAGATATACAGTGAGGGAACTATACCTAGAACCTAAAGATTGTATCATACATTGATGTATAATAATATTTTAATTCCTAATTCCCTTATGATAATGAATACTAATTAATTCAAGATAGAACTAATATAAATGCTAATTATTAAGGGACACTATAATGTTGCGGAGTTTATGAATGACATATTATAAATTTAGATAATTAAATAAGGAATTTAATTCAATTAAGTATTTTTGACTACCTATATTCTTGTATTGACTATAAATGTATTTGAATTGATTGCATTTTGACTATATTTTAATAAAAAAAAAAAAAAAAAAAAAAAAAACGTTTATTTCAATTACATCAGGCTTTTTGATACATATTATTGGAGATCACCTTTTAAGCAAGGAATTGCTTGTATTAGGAGACTCCGCGCTTCCACTTGTCACTTTTATGCAATTGAAATGTAGACAATGTAAACATGCAAAAATAAAAGAACTTAAAAATGACACAAAATGCATCGCAAATAAAAGAACGAACGATAATTATTCAGAAAAAGGCCAGATCACGCGTGTACTTGTGGTATGTGTATCATGAGTAAGTGTGTGAGTGAGTGTATGAGTGAGTGTGTGTGTAAGTATGAGCGTGAGGTAGTGTAGTGTGTTAGATATAAAGAGCTATGTTGGTTATGTCTTGCCGGTTAGCCCTGCGACATTGTCTTGGGATCGAAAGAAGCTCAATAACACTTCTTTCACTAACCATGGTCTCAACATCCCAATTGTAGCTTGTTTGGTTATTGATTAATAGATATAATTAATAGATATTGATTAATGATTAATAGATTTAATGATTTCCTAATTCCAAAAAAAATTTATAATTACATAGTTTGTACGTCAAATATGGCCTATATTCTTGTATAGACTATAATTATGTATATGAATTGATTGAATTTTGACTATATTTTAATGATTTCCTCATTTATAATCCCTTAAAAGTTTTATAATTACATATTTTGTACGCCGAATATGGCAAAACATGTTGAAGCTTAAATTCGATTTCAACCATATGTGCGTATATCTATGTATCATGTTACACAAGTTTATAAGTGCATCTTTATCTTTATTTTAATAGTCATACTTTTAGTTTTATAGTGGATTTTTTGTATAATTTATCAGGTTATGCGAGAACTGCCGTCAGAACAATCGTCGTGTGCTGTTTAATTTCCAAGACAAGAGAACTTACGCAGAGTACAAGTCCAGCGAAGATTTTGTAGTTCCTGATATTGGTGAGATATACTGTGCATCGACATAATTTTTTCAAAATTTACAAAAAAAAATTGTATATAAGTAGTTTATCAGCCATCTCGTTCCCATAACACAAGCATTAGGTTGCTTAGCTTGGGACTATATATAGGTATGGCGTTGTGTGAAATGTCCAAGGATGTTATTATTATTATTCTTTTACAAATTAGCACTTTAAGTTTGTGTTTTAGGTAATTGCAGTGTATTGTAATTATAAATGTGGTGGTTATAGCAGTGGTGGCCCAGTGATATCGGCCTCGACTTACGAGTCGCAGGTTGTGAGCTCGAACCCAAGCGGGCGTTTTACTTTGTGAATTAATTTCATCACCTCAGCTCTCAAAACGGTGGAGGAAAACATCGTGAGGAAAACTGCATGTCCGAGGACAGTGATATCCACCAACCCGCACTGGGCCCGCGTGGTGGATTATGGCCCACTCCTTCTCTTAGAAAGCAGGCCTGTGTCCCAGCACTGGCAACATTATAGGCTGATTATGTGTAATTATAAATACAATAGAGATTACCAGTAGGTTCACTCTTGAAATTATCCAGGTAAAGCTATTCCTTACAAGAAATATCTTGTATCAATAAATTACTACAATTATTTTCCGCTTCATAAACGTGCTAAGTAGATAGAAAAATTGGAGTACCTAAATTATACGAATCATCCAACAATGATAATACGGAACGCTTCACTGTGATGGCTTCAAACTTCGTCTTCTTTAAATTCCAGTCTGCGCCTTCAACCCCAGCATCCAGCGCTCCTCAGTGTACAACGGCAAGGACCCTTGGCCTTCCACCGTCGACGCCATCTTGAAACTGAAGGTTCCCTTCATTATCACAGGCTACACGGTCACCGAGCTCCATAAAGACTGCATCAGAATCAAGGAATGCTCTGAAACCGCGTACAACTTTATCGCTGAGCCCAAGTATAATAATTTTGCTAGCGTCAGACCCGACAGGAACTTTATATCTGATGATGAAATGCCTTTGTTGTTCAAGAATTATTGTTTTGCTATTATTTCTGCATGATTCTTTGGTATGTCGTCTCACTAAACTTTATCATAATCTACCTGTTGGCTTCCAGTCTAACCAAACGTAGCTCATTACCAGTATACTACATGGAGCGAGTACCTATACCTATCTAACCTTCACACCCAGTTACTGTGTAATATGATGCCTTTTGGTCGACGAAAGTCTGTCTTTGTGTGTAGTTTTATCAAACATAATTATGTTTGTATTAATTGTTTCGTCATAATGTTTGTTGTCTTTATGTTCAGTGTGTTCTGTAATGAGTTCTTATTGAAATGATTTATTGTTTTCTAACTACTTTTTTGTTTTTATTACTGTTAGTGTAAGATCATTTGTAATTTATTTTTACTTACTCGTTTTCATGTTTTGTTAATGTTTCTTGTTTGTTTCAGTTTTGTCTTAAATAAAGTATGTGAGTTGAAAGGTTTTTTATTACACACAAACTCTTGCCCTTTTCCTTCTTTTATTTTAAATTTATTATTTATTAATTAAAAAATTTCGCTTTTAAAAAGGGTACACAAGGCGGACTAGTAGAAATGCTTGCCTTATTCTTACATCTATTAAACGCAATTTCACATCGATCATGGACAGCAAATAATGTTAAAATTAACATCACTAAAGATTTATCGCTTTGCAGTTGCAATTTTTTCACAAATGCCATTCTAGTTATTTAGTAACATTTAGACCAACAAGGAAATATTTAAGTCTTGAAATGATCGCCATCTTGAATGAGCGTCTATTTAAGTCCATAGCGCCACCACCCATTGTCAGTTACGGCATTTGCATCAAGCGCCAAAAATACTTCACGACAGATTGTCATTCCAATGTCTTGGGATACTCCGGAAGAAAATGTCTGGGAATGTAGGTACTGTGTGAATGTATATACGTAGATGCTGAATCTTTGTATCTGAAGATCCCAAGAATAGGACACACTCTTTTCGTGGGTGTCATAAATAGTGTTGCCCAAAATCGGTCTTGGTCTTGCAGTCTTGGTCTTGTTCTTGTATTTCCGCAAGACCAAGACCAAGACCAAGACCGCCTTATTGTAGCAAGACCAAGACCAAGACTAAACCCTGCAAGACTTGAGCAAGACAAGACTTAAGCCTGCAAGACTCTTGCGTCTTGCAGTTAAGACAATTTGAAATTTGGGCGTTATTAAGTAGGTACCTCTTTGGTTTTAATCCCGATTTTGATAGACGTTCCCCAGTATCAAAACCGTATCGTCATAACACTAAACTAAGGGCTGTAGTTGTATCTGCAGTTGGCAACGTGCCGCTCGTCTGAAAGAACCCTAAAAGGTATTGTATTGATTAGGTAGGTACTTATTACATTTCAACTATTTATTAAGTAGGTAGCGTGTTAATACTCACAAATCTGTTCCCATCATCCCATGTGATTAAATGTACCTAGAATAACTTGCTAGCAAAGTTCATACCTTGTAGGTATCTACCTATAATTATATATATTATGCTTGTTTATGTCTAATGTGCAGATGTAACGTTAGTAGGTTGGTATGTGCTTAAAATTATAGCCAACAAAATTATATAAACATTATGTAGGTACCTACTTATGTTTCAAAGTTTATATTATTATTCTTATTCAGCAAAATTTAAAACTAACAGCGAGTCGAGTAGGTCTAGTAACAGTTTCTACGGCAGCCAATGTTATGGTACAGACGCCAGCACATCAAGCTACTACAATCTGTCAAATTTCTTTAACAGATTTTGAACTTTATCGCTAAAGAATTAAGGTCAAGGTTGATTGGGATAATGTGACGTTCCGCGAATAAACTGTTGGTCGGTCGATGTATTATATACCTACTTATTTGATAATTTACCGACAAAGACGCCGCGGTTTGCAACAAGTGTATCACAGCATTTGACACTGTTTGAGTGCCGCATTCGCCGACAAAGAGTACGGACAGAGGCACACAAAATTGTTACCTATTTTGGTAGGGTTGGTACAGGAGGATAAAATTAAATGACCTTGAAGATGTCTCAGCAGTAGGTAGGTATAAATTGAATGCTTTGAGTTTCTTGTATAAATACATTCTCACACTGGCTCGAATTCGAACACTACAGCGTTTAAAGCTGTCGGGCGAGATGATAATTAATAACTAAGTAGGTATCGCATCTATTGAATTGCAAATATTTTGATTTCGAAATAATCATTGTTAATATCGGTAAATGATAGATAGTGAGTGGTACTAAAATGTGAGCAGCAAGATTAAAAATTGTATAATTATGTCATGTCAGGGCTTTCCATAATTTTATTTTAAAAAAAGCTCTCAAGTAAGATTTAGAGTTTACCATTCAATTACACACAACAAATTATTGAAAAATAAAAATTATGAAAAATATATTTAGACTGATTACTTAGGAAATTAGTAGAATAAATTTTCTATCGTGGATACCTAGTTATTAAAAAGTTGATAAACGTTGTGTTTAATTAATTATATTTTTCTGTACTAATGCCAACATTGACAACCCTACCAAAATAGGTAAAAATTTAGTCCGCTCCTAGACTTTGTGTCGCCGCCGCCGCTTTCATATCAAAGGTCGCCGCCACTGCCCATGTTCAACGATGACAGACTACGTAGGTATAGCAAAGCGCGCCAGACACGAGTACGACAAATTGCCTAAAAAATGTACCTACGCACACTGTAATGAAATCTGCAAATCTCAACACGACACGCACTTCCTTATTTTGGCCGCATAGGTAGGCTTTGCCTGTAGTCTTCTATTATTGGTTGATTAACATTGTACATTAGTGAATGCTCCAGGATAGCCCGCGAAATTCAAATTTTCTTATTTTTTTTGCAATTTGCAAGCCAGTGCTAGATTGTTTGTTGATTACAATATTATTCGCGCTGTAAGACGTATGTAGTTACAGAATTATAATCATCAAAATCATCAATACAACTCTCCAAGTTCATAAAGGTCGAGGAAAAATTAAAAAAAAAAAGACTTTTTCAAAGTCAAACTCATTCTAAACTAACGTGTTCAATAAATAGCAATAGGCTAATAGGTATTTGCAAGACTTGCAAGACTTGCGAGACTCTTGCTGCAAGACCAAGACCAAGACCAAGACTGAGAGCGCAATACCAAGACCAAGACCAAGACCAGGTGTATTGACGCAAGACCAAGACCAAGACTGGCCTAAGTCTCGTCTTGGTCTTGCATTTGGGCAACACTAGTCATAAACAAAATATTGGCAGGAGCACAAATGGCCACTGGTGAAGTTCTTGAATACAATTATGTGTTGCTTGCCAAGTGAAATTATGAACCAGGAAAGAAGTAGAAGAGGAATAGAATTAGGCTTTAATGATAAGCTTTAGATTTTTCTAAATTTTCTGAAAGGTAGGTATGATTGACGCAATACCAGCGTAATAGTAAGTGAATAGTCCCACTGTAGAGAACAGGCTACTCAACAAGGTAGGGACTTATCTTGCGTCAGTCACTCGAAGCCAATTCACAGTCAAACTGAAAATGAAACTGGAGTAAATACCAACCCTTGTTAGGTCAGCGTTTACGCCACAACAGCATTTCAAAATAAAACAAAGAATACATTGAAAATATATATTTTTAATACGTAACTGACAATTAAATTGGCAATATTCACAAAATATCTAACAAAATTATACTAAAACATATCACAGATAAAATGATTAGTCACGAATTATTCTAATGCACCTTTTCAATGCCTATCCATCGCCGTTAGACCTTACTAAAGATAGAACTTTGACAACATTTTATTAAGAATTAATGTTGGAATTCTATCCTTAGTAAGTCAAATACTAACAGACAGGTCAGTGAAACGGGCAGTAAGTTAGCAGCTAACGACTGATTGGGAATCTCAAAGAAGTGGTGTTTTTTCTTATTATTTCTGATTTTTCTTCGAAATGGGTAAACTAAACTGAATCTCCTTCTCAAAATTAAATTCAACGTACGTTCTCTCTCTTCGACAGAAATAAAAAAAACAACGTCTACGATATGATACTTAAATATCAAACTTTTTCATTATATCATTATTAATTATTCCTTAACAGAATCAGTCAACTACTAGCTAGCCACTAACTGCAAGCTAAATCTACATAAATAATCTCTAAAACTTGAGGTCAGGCAAATAAGTACGCTAAATTATGAACCCAGACTTTTCTATTGTTGGGGTTCCAACCAAACGAGAAAGAACCGAATAACCTAAACCTACGAATAATATTTTACAGAGAAAAGAGTTTGTTTTGACCAAACTCTGACATAATATTGACGATAGTCACGAGAATTACTACAAAATAGACTTTATAATTACTGTATAAGAAATATTTTTCTAAGCTAAGTATTTAGACAACGATAACGAAATTGAAGGCTGATGGGTATAATCAGTACACCCTCATTTCATTCTTTTTATTTTCATTCTTGATAATACTTTGGCGCGTACTGGGATTCTAACTCAGGCCCTTACGTTTAGGGTTCGCTTTTGTGAATACTGGATCAACGAGGCCGCCAGAGAAAGCAGTGACGATATTCAGTCAGTCAATAAAATAGTTTTGATCAAATTGAAAGAAATAATTATAGTTAATACTAAACTTCAATCGTTATCCGCTAACCTAGCAATTCCCAAACAAGACACAGAGACACTTGGTGATAGAGTAGATATAGAACAGAGAACACGCGAGCGGCTTACTGACGATAGCTCTGGATACAGACCCCAACACCTACAGACAGACACGGATTAACACAAGTTCAATGACCTATCTCACATTGGTTTATTACTTCTTGTTAGCGGTTGTAAAACAAAGGAGAAAATAATCAGAAATCGGAAAATTCATGCAAAAGGCATAGAAAATATTTGGTATATCCATAATATTGGCACGAACCATCGAAAAATAGTTCATGGCGCAGTAAAGATTATGCCATGTATATACATGATGATTATTGGCACTTCTGGGAGCATATTTGATGTACCCAGATATAAATTGACAAATGACTTTAAAAAAACGTACAAAGTTTTTGTTTCCTAAATTTAAACCGCTGATAAAGATAAATCATTGAAACAATTGACAGACGCTGAAAAAAGCAGAGCTTAAAACAATTGTGGTAAGCATAACACAAACATTGTGGTAAGGTTAACATTTAAACATTAAAAGAAAAGTAAATAAGAAAATGCAATTGAAAGATTAATGTGCAGTAAGTGTGTTATTGACAAAGACAGTAAAATAGATGCTGACAAGATCGATAAGCCAAATAGTACTGGGGGTCAACCACCTTAAAGTTTAGGAGTTTTATTTTTAAATTAGTTCGGTGTGAGAAAGAGATAAGCTTTAAAGGAGGTATAGCTTCACCTCTTTGCCAACATGAAGCAATATTAAAGTTATACTGCTGGAGGTGATGGTTGGCCCACCGTTATTTAAGATGATGAAAATTGTATTATCCATTTCTTGGATTTATCGTTTGCTACAAAGGAAAAGGTTATAAAATCTTTGTAAGTATTGGATGGATTGTTGATCTTGAAACACAACATGTAGCATTAACATAAAAGGCAAGATGCTTAAAAATTTATAGCAGAAAGAATTAGTGATTATTGGAAGAAATCAGACTGACAGATACCGTTTTCTTCCATTACAGTTAAAAATATTTAGTTGTGCAAATCATATGCTACTCCACCACAAACATTCATTCACTGAGCAAATTATTAGGATTAGCAAAAAGTTAAACAATATTATTAAGTTAAATAATAGATATTAACAAAATTAAGTACAGCATTGGATGCAAATCAGATGGTAAGTTATAATTAGTATGAACAAGTATCTACTACATTATACTTTTTTTACGTTGGCAGCTTGCGTAATTATTTTTTTTAAGTAATCATGTTTATTACATTATTGGGGCTTACTACTAATTATCAAATTCTTTTTTTTTTGTGAAAGTAAACAAAACTGTGCAGAGACAATCTTCGAATCTTGAAGAAACAAAGATCCAGAAATGGACTGCAAGAGTGTAATAAACTGAATAATTGATTGATTCTAATAGGTTTTGTATAATAATAAGACCATAGTTGCCGTGTTTTAGCATCGCAATAGTCGCCATAGATTCACTTTCTAGCATTTTTTATTTCAGAAACTGAAATAAAGTCCCTTGAGTTTGTGAATCAATATCTAATGTGTGACCTTCAACATGTTCTAATAATAAAAACCATACATATTTTAATGTTTGGGTTCCTACGGAGATATATTAGGGAAAGAGCAATTACCATTATTGCCATACAGTAGAAAATATCTGCTGTAGTAGATAGTTGTTCCAAGAACACAAAATTAAAACAACGGTTAACAACAGACCTTAAACAACTGAAACAACAACCTGTTCTGTTAACACCGGCGCCAACGTTGTACTGCTATCACTTTTAGTACCAATTGTAGTACCATTATCAACCGCACTTGGTTCCACTGTAGCACTATTAATACTAAGTGTAGGACCACCAATTAGTGTACTTTGTTCAGTTGTAGTACTATTAATACTAACTTCAGTATCATCATCCACTGTACTTGGTTCTACATCCACTGTAGTACCAACCAACAAACTAATTGTGGTACTGTCTACGCTAGTTGGATTATTTGTACTAGACTCTTCCGTACTTATGTCGATAAATTCAACTTCTATTGAATTCGATTCTGTACTGTTTTCATTAATACTTAAATCACCTTTAATTGTACTAGTCTCTTCTGCGTTTAGACTAGTTGTACTTACGTCATTTATACTAGATTTTACAGTATTTAGAACGGGGGTTGTACTATATTCAGAAGTACTTTCTTCAGTTGAACTGGGTTCATCATAACTTAAATCAACAGCATTTATTTCTTCTATAATTAACCTGTTCTCTTCTGTTTTAGTTGTTTCTATGGCAATTGTACTACGTTCATCAACTGTACTATTTTGTCCTTTACTTGTATTAAATGTAGCACTTTCCTCTTTTCGTATATCAACTAAACTGATTTCTTCAGCTCTTGCAGTCGTTGTACTAATTTGTTCAATACTTTTATTTGTTGTACTAACAATAATGTATTCATTTGTTTCGTAAATATCTTCTGCAGTGCCATCTCCTGTACTGTCCGAGTCATAATCATAAATGTCTTCTTCTGTGGTCGTTGGCACTGAAACATCAGAATAATGAATTAAATTACTGTATCACCTAGTTTCAATTAAATAAATCTATATGGCTTGTCTGTTAGTTTGATACAAGTAATGTCATTTTATGTTTTTAAATGTACATTCACTTTAACGGTAAATCGAAATGAAGAACTTTAAAAAAGTAAGTTTAAAAAGCTTACCAGTTACACTAATCCCATTAGAATTTTTCTTAAAAGGATCTTCAGTGACTAAAACAACACGAGATTCATTAACATCTTCCTCGTTCACATCAGTCCATCTCACTTTACTCTTATTATCACAGCCTTCAGCACAATAATTAGCTATCTTATGCAATATCAAATCAACTAGCATACTCTCTTTAATATCTTTATGAGCAGCCGCAGCTTCTTTTTCCTCTTTCAGTTCTTTGTCAACCATTTCTTCAATCTTTTGGCTATAATTTGCAGGAGGTATCCAGGTATACTCTGGGTCATATTTTGAAGCATTGTTTGGGATGAAAACTACATTATATGACTCATCAGGGTCATCTCCAAGTTTCATGTTCCGTTTAGTGTATTTGGCTATAGCAGGCCCCAGCGTGTCTGTGACGTAATTCTTCAGTTTCTGACATTTTTCAATTGTGTTGACATCGTTGGAACTGCCCCAGATTATAAAGCCTGAAGCGTTCGATTTGTAGAATGTGCTGAATGCTACATCTAAATCACTCTGTAACAGACGTAAATATTATTTCAATAATAATTGTTTTTTTAGCACTTGGGTTGGATTACACGTTGGGTTTCTTTGACTATTTATCAGACCAAGAAAAGGTGTTAGGTGGTTTGAATTGTTCTTTAGCACTGATGACAATACAATACTAATAATATTGGTAGGTACAATTATAACGTCACCTGTCAATAGTACTGAAGTCTCTTAATTTGATATCGTTATCGAATGGATCACTATTTGGTTAAAAAAATAAATAAGTGAAACTATGCTTGACAAAGATATTTTTTTGCCTAAGTATGGTGATGGCAATCTGTCTAACCAAAACTGCAGTTCATTATCAGTAGCGATGAAAACTAAACTTAGAAAATCGATGTTCAAGCTGTTCCTTCGTATGCCGTATTACATAATTAAAACGTCATTGTGCCTCGCAAAGATCTGCGTTCCAGCAGTCAATGGGTTAATCTGAAGACCTTAAATGTAAGGTCGCCTCACTAAAATACCTCAGCAGCAGTTGGCTAGTAGTTGGTCGATTCTGTAAAATTCTCATCGTGAAAACTTAGGTGAAGTGAGCGTGAAGTGAGCTGTCGTTCCACCTAATACCTACTAGGGGTCGACACTATTGACAGTAGAGCTATTCTGTAAAAATCTCACAGTGATACCGTCAGTGAAGTAAGTCAAAAGTGGGCTGTCAATAGTGCCAGTCCCTAGCAATAGGTAGAATGACAGCTCACTTCACCTACATTTTCACGGTGAGGTTTTTACAGAATCGATCGTCTGATGCGAAGTGATCTCATCATGACTGTCATTTTGTAAGCCGCATACTGGTCTTTAACTCTATGTATACAAAGATCATCTCACCTCATTAAAGTACCCCTTATCCCTGTACCGGTACCAGAAGTACGGCAGTATGGGCGCTCCCCTGGCGGCTACTCGTGCTGCCTCCTTCACTCGTCCTCGTATTAATCCGGCCAACTGGTTGGAGGTGATGTCGTCCGAGCTGTACACAGACGGATAGAGCGCTGTGCTCTCTTGCCAGAGCCAGCTTGTACTGGAATTTAGAAATTATATAGGGTGTTAGTCAATGCCTTTAATTTGAAGAAGGAATTGATACGATTTTGTAGAAGATAATTATTGTTTTTTGGGCATGTTTCCGGACGACAGCGATGCGGATGAGTACTTCCACGTCTAAGTGTCCTTTTTTTTGTATTTATTTCTATATAGTTAGTTAGATAGTCATTTAATTTAATTATGTATAAGTTATTAACTATAGTTATGTCATAGTTGATAAACTAAGACTTTTTGTAAACTTTACTTTAATAATATAAATAATAATAATAATAATCTCTTATTGACTGGGACTTAAACATAAATGGTAAAAATTGGGCGTACTATTGGTAAACCTCTATCCAACTCTTCGGGGATACAAGGCGTGATGGTATGTAAATGTTATCTACTGATAACAGTTACATACAATAAAATATGTAATCATAAAATAAATAATGATTTACAAATTTTCGGTTTAACACGTTAGCTGCGGCACCAATTTTTTGCAAACTTTCCGTTCCTGCGGCACGAGGTATTATCGGCCCGCACCGAGACCAGACGTTAGGGCGACACGCGGTCTATTAGACCCCACCTCCTTTAACAGACTAAAATCCATTTTCTGGCGCGAAATCAAAGATAAATAAAAATTTTGGTCCTTATCGATATAGACAGTGAATTGATGAACCCTAATCTACCGTCGGCGTCGCCCCGGGATCTGATAACTAGTTAAGGAATTATTGGCAAAACAAAATATGGGATCTTATACACCTCGTAACGCACTGAAATAGGGTAAATTTTCGCTAAGATTAGTGATGGGAAAAATAATATCGACGCAACGATGTTTATCTATTTTTGTGTGAAAATCTTAATGCGGTTCACAGAATAGAAAAAAAAGAAAACCAGAAGTAGAAAAGAAACTATCCTAAGTATTCTGCCTCGGGCTTTAAAAATACACTTATTAGAACTTGAATTAACATAAAAAAATCAGTAACAATATACTTTTTTTATAAAAAATCACAATCGTTCTGTTACTGTTTTTTTTTTATATTAACTTCTTCCGACATCGTTTAGACATGTTCGGCGATGTAAAAGGACGTGCTCTCCAATCGACGTGATGCACAACACTAGTCGCGGGAAGCTCGCGTTGGGTGCGGTACGAGGTCCGGGTGGATATGGGATGTTTTAGCCTCGTTCCGCACTGCATTAAAATTATATTAATTCAGTGCGGTACGAGGTCTTAGACATCCGGTACCAAGGTAGGTATACCACCGAGTCCGGGACCATTAGCGCGTCTCAAATATACATTTATCTCTTTTCTATACTGGACCAAACCAAAGCTATGCCCTTCGCACGACAGAGATGTTCACGTTTTTCCTTGCCGCACCACAAGGAAGTTGCATGAGGGGTGATTTAGGCCTCGTTTCGCACTTAACGTGTTAAGATGTAGTTTCTTACTTTCTACTAAATAGCTATGGATAAATTGATTTCTACCCGTGACAACCTGTAAGTTGCTATGTGCTACTTGTACAATCAACATCCTCCTTCAGTTATAACTGTTGGTTTTCTTGCATTTTAATTAATAGTATTAAATTTTATAAAGAATAAATAAATTAGCTATCTACTAAATTCCTAAGCTTTGTTTGCCACTCTCGACCCTAGCTACAGTTAAGCTGCGGAATGAAATTAATAGAAAATCTAACTAAAAAGTTAAATAACTCACCGATCATTCTCCTCCGGGACCTTATCAGCACAGGACTCCTTTCTGTTGTTGTACGCCATGTTGAAGCAGTACGGGAACCCGTAGTACCCCCACACGGCACGGGGACGCATCTTCTTCACAAGAGACACCGTCGCCTGCATGAACTCGCGGCCTGCGCCTTCGAAACGACGTTTTGCCTGAAATGGGAGAAAAAGAGGCTTTAGTTTCATGGTTTTTAAACTGTTTCTATTACTACCCTTACACCAGGTTAGGAGGTGACGTATATTTTTGGTCAGTTTGGATTATTTGAAATACGGTTTGAACACACATGATTATGGTTTATTTATTTTCTACATTAAATAAATATATATGTTTATTAACACAAAAACCTATCAGATTAAAGAGAGAGAGAGAGAGATTTTGCCATTATAAGAGGCATTGTGTGTGCGTATGTTTCTTTACCTTTCTTGTTTTATGTATGTTTCTTTACCTTGTTATATTGTTACCAGGTTTCAATTTGCGTTTCCGGCAGCCGGATTTTTATATTTATTTTTTGTTTATTTTACTTTTTTTTAATACTCTGCTTTATAATCACACTAATAGTTAGTAATAGAAATTATTTTCGCATCTTCGTCATTATTGAACACTTTCCGGTAGGTACATTATTTTTATCAGTTAGGTATTTCTTAATGCTATTTATGTTTATATATGGTGCGGTTTTGCATTAAAAATATGCAACTATTTGCTTCATGAAATACTTCCACTATGAATAAATTAAATGGTACCATTTCCTGATTCTATATAAAGATTTATTATCTAGACCATGTAGGCACAACCATGATCTAGACACAAAACAAACAAAGTGCATATTTGTTTAAATGTAGGTACCGACTCCCAATGCGGAAATAGACGCTAAGGTCAACGTTGTTATTGATGTGGTGATTTACAAACTTATGACTTGGGCTTACGGACCACTTACTTACCACATCTAGATATGTGCTGGTTTAATTATTTGGCAGATAGTCCATTACGCATGTTTCACCACCGTAAGTATTTGTCTAGACCGTATTGATCTGGTAAGCGGGATTGTCCGAAAGGGTTACCGCTAGCCCGGAACATAAAGGGCTAAGAAAGGAACATGGATCGGTTTTAGTCAGTAAGAGTCAAACACTGCCTTCCGCTGCCGCTCCACCCAGAGCGAGAGGAGTAATTGGATGATTTCCCACCCTTAAAAAATAAAGACCGTATTGATCTACCAGAATGCGTCAAAATGATATTCGACTGTTGAATTTATACAGGGTGAAATTGAATTCATGCGCAATATATTAAGGGGTCATTGTACAGAGGCCAGCACATCAAGTTACCACAATCTGTCAAATTTCTTTGGTAGTATTTCAAATTTATTGCAAAGATATAAGGTTCATTTTTAATTGAGAAAATTTTACAGTTAGGGATAGCTTGAGGTGCTGGCGTCTGTACTCATCATTAAGAACAACTTTTAGTATGGGAACAAATCTGAAATGGCGTGAAAAGCGGTTACATACATTATGCTCGCATAACTCATTAAAATGTAGGGAACAGCTGATTTTTTTTTCGATTTCAGAATTGTTCTCACTGTAAAAGTGGTTGATAATGACGGGTACAATAACCCCTGAAAGTGTTGCCCATGAATTCAATTACACTCTGTATAGTTCTTATTCCACTGTGAAGCTGGCCTATATGGACTGTTTTATCATCTCCAGAAGTTTCGGTTCCAGAACTCTTACAAGTTCTGTTCCTGTTTTAACTTGTTCGGTGATAGTCTTTTCTGGTCTCTGGAAAACAGGCCACCCTCGTAACTCCATATAAGAGCCGGGTAACTTATTTGATAGATTGTTTCTATAAAACCCTTTTATGCCAGCATCATTAAAATCAATCAATTGTTTAATTGAGCTCCATCAACATTCCCAGGTGTACAATATTGAGACATAATATTTCTCAGTAACAGTAACCGCAGCATTCAGATGTTATTATTGGGTCTCCCTTGTTTGACCGAAAAGAAATTGCCAAATTATCACTTCCCAAACAAATTTTCGCATAATTTCATTTGCCAAATTATTACTTACCAAAAAATCTCTTTACAAATAATTGTTACGAAAACCTATGTTTGGCAAGTGAACGTTTGAACAATAACTTGTTCACCAACTAGTACTTTTACCATTTTTTATCTAGTCAAATATTTCAGTTGGTATAACATATTTTACGCAAAATTAAATAAGCCAAATATATTTTGGTGTTGTCAATTTTAAACTTAATAAGATCTAACGTTGAAGACGTTTTATTACAAGGGTGCTTTTTCCACTTGGGACAAATTCTAAACAGGTAATAATAATGTTATTATAATTATATTGTTTCTCTCGATAGCCTCCTAAAAATAATCTCTTTTTTCCATATTTTTTTCTATATAATCTAGTCGTTTCTGGCACTCGCCGGCCGCTGCCGCGGCACCGCTCGCTTCGCTCGCTCGGCTCGTGCGTAGGTGGTCACAGTTTTAACCTAACCTAACCTAACCATTTTTTTTAAATTAATGAGCTACTGTAATTAGTTCCACAAATAACCTAATGTCTAGTAACCATAAATTTGACTTGTTTCAGACAAATTCAAGCACATAAGCTTACAAAGAAATACGCAAATGACATCAAATTTAACAAACAAGTAAAATGTTTATTTTTGCCTTTATATTTTTTTGTGTCATAACAAATCATTTGACTAAACGTTTATTGTCTAAATATTGTTTGCTGTAATAAATCATTTGATTAAAGACCAAAAGCCTTAATGACATTATCCTTGGTAATAATCTGCCAAGTAAACATTTGAACAAATGAAAATGTGCGTACTAAAATTATTCCAAATATTACATTGGTATAAAAAAAGGTTGCTAAAATTTGTTTGGGTAATGAAAATTTGGCAAAATCTTTTCGGCAAAACGGCAGGATCCCGTTATTATTAGATCAACACTGAGATCTCAATGATCGTTAGTGAGATTATGCAACAGGAATGAGTTGTAGAATAAGTTAGTGGGTCGGTATACGTACTGATTTTAAACGCGTAGAGGTAGGCAATTCAAGTTTTGTTCCATTGTTTTCCAATTTCCAGGTCAGTGTCAGGTTGTATCAGGCTTAAAATATGATTCGCGACAATAGCAAATATGAATTAGGTACTGTATATTTATAACTAAGAAGAATTACTCAATCATAATTACTATCAATCAAAATAACCCTACCTATATTATAAATGGGAAAGTAAGTTTGTCAGTTTGTTTATTACGTTGTCACGCCTAAACCACTGTACCGATCATCCCGTAATTGTTAGTATACGTTGTCAGATGTACAGAAACGGACGTGGGGTATCTTTCATGTTGAAAAAAAGTACTGTTCTCGAGGAAAACAACAACAAACACATACGTTCTAATGATAATAGATGGCGCTACGTGTACATTCCGTTTTAAGTCCATGATTGCAACTTGGGAAAAGGCTGTTTTTTATATTCTATGATTGCAACGGCCAAACAACAGAAGAGTACCTACAACCCGCATTCATAGTCAGATTCTAAATTAACGCGAGAGAAACCGCGGGGAAAAGCTAGTATAATAAGTAGCTAGATTGATTGAGAACCGTATACCGCAGCCCTAAGCGCCCTAAATAACTAAAGCATTAGTTTGACGAGTGCATGCCGACATCAGATTGATAAATTACAACGTTGTAATGTTTGTATACCGTTAGATATGTATGAAGCAATTTGAAATATGTAGTCAGAGAGCTTGCTATAATAATGGCAAAATATAAGTGGCATAAGATCTGTAGAAGCACATGCATAAGATTTAAGAGTTGTAAGCCGATTTCGAGTATGATTTGTAATCAATCTGGAATGGTTTTATAAAACCAGATGTAGACCGAGAGCCTAACCTAGTATCATTTCGCAGGTCTACTGGAAGATTTTTTTTCATAAAATAAGAAGTAATTTTTTAGTTAAATTATAACATACTATGTTTTTTTGTGTGTATGTACAGACGCCAGCACATCAAGCTATCCCTAACTGTCAAATTTTCTCAATTAAAAATGAACCTCATGTCTTCGCAATAAAGTTGAAATACTATCAAAGAAATTTGACAGATTGTGGTAACTTGATGTGCTGGCCTCTGTACATAAATAATGAAAATAAGTCTTGCTAATTACAAGAAGAAGATTTTTTTTTAACGCCGTCCTAACATATAGGTATCCAACAACACACTGTCAACAGACATAATTAAATACACGGTTAAATTAAAGTCGTTTAAAACCTTTTAAGGGGTCATTTTATAACGAGTATTTTTTACTATGGGTCCAAACCTGAAATCGTGAACAAACATCAGCTGTTCAGTACATTTTGACGAGTTAGGGGAACATAAATGTATGTAGATTTTTTTTTCGCGATAATAATAATAATATTTTATTTGCATTTGATTTCAGGTTTGGTCAATTTAACCATGTATATTTACAAACAAACGCCTGCATTAATCAAATACCCGCCACGCATACGAAATCCCTTAGAAAACAAGACAAACAAATTACCGGGCCCCATACAAACAATTATGAACAAAGCAGCGCAATCAGCCACAACACGAGAGGCCCTTTAATTAGCGCGCCCTAATTACAGCCGCAGATAATACGATTGAGCAATCAACGGGATGAGTACCATTGTTTTGTATGAAATGAGAGCAGTGGATGGAATTGTATGGGTGATGGTAATAACATTAATATGAGGGACTGTTTGTTTTGGTTACTGAAATATTACAATGGGTAGAAGAATTATAAGGAACTAGCTTTTGCCAGCGGCTTCGCCCCCGTTTATGTAGTAAGTTATGCCACGGGAAAGTACTATGCTTTAATCTAGGTTATAAACTATCTGTGTACCAAAATTTTTCAGTTCAGTAGTTTTATTTGAAAGAGTAACAAACATCTATACTTTCTTATATCCTCACAAACTTTCACGTTAATAATATTAGTAGGATTTATCAGAAGTATGTGGCCATAATATGTAGAAATGTTCAGATTGTTGGTCTATAACACACGAAACGTACATCGTTATTACATAAAAATATCAGCACTCCCCATTTGTTGCTCCCCCGCCGTTCCATACATTTATGCACACGTAACTCAATAAAATGTATGGAATAGCTCATATTTTTTCGCGATTTTAGGGTTCATCCCATAGTAAAAGTTGTTCGTAACGATGAGTACAATGTTCCCTGAAATTCAGAGTTAACTTTTTAACACCTTATATTGGGGCGAGTAGGTATTGCAGTATTATATGGAACAGTTGATAATTTAGATATCTTCATGAAATGAAATGGTTGGATAATTTCTGTCCTTGTCGCGGGTGTAGCCTCTGGTAGAAGCTAGTATGAAATAAAACAAAAATCAATTACCTCTTCTTCAATCCATTGCTTCTTCCACCACCAGTGCCTCTTCTTCTCTATCTCGTAGGACACGTCCTTGTAGGGCGTCAGGATACCGAAGTTTTGCCTCAAAATCGGCTTCCAAGATTCGAAGTCTATGATGCCAACCCCTAGAACATTATTTTATTAAAAGAACTTTACTACGGATTCTAAGATAGGATATAATGGACGTACGTAGGTATATTAGCTCGTGGGTAAGTACTATCAGCTGCACAGGTCGATCCATCAGGTAAAGCTACGCTTGCCAGGGTTGGCCGTGGATGGGTGATCATTTTTACATACATAAACTCCTCCGCCGTGCCTTCGAAAGCACGCCAAGTCATTGGTCCCTGCAGTAATTTGTGCATCTTTGACAGCCGTTACGGGTCAGATAGGCAGTCGCTCCATGTAAAATACTGGTATTCAGCTGCATCCGGTTAGACTGGAAGTGGACCCCAAACATAGTTGGGAAAAGGCTAGGCAGATGATGATGACGTAGTTATATTATCCATACAGGTATTCCTATCAAGCTTCCCCCTTTTCTTTTTTTTTGAATTGGCATCTCGCAGTTCAACCAAAAGGTTGTCTACTGCTTAACCGGGCTTGCCTGTAGCTGCCACAAAAGAATTGTAGCCTCCAGCCAGGGCTTAATAAAAACTAAACCTAACTTACAAAACTAAGCGACTACACGCTAAGGGCACCCCCTGCGGGGTTCGGACCTCGGCTTAGGGCGTAAGCTTCCCCCGTCTCTTGGTGCCAATAAATAATTATGTGCTAGATCAGGGGTTCCCAAACTTATTTTAGCTACTGCCCACTTTGAGAATAAATTATTTTTTAGCTCTCCCATTTTTTCAAATTCTTAAAAACCACTATCTAGATGAAATTACAAATCGCTCCCTAACCCTCTACACAGCGAGTAAGCGGAGGGTTACCGCTACCCCGGAACATAAAGGGCTACGGAAGGAACATGGATGGGTTTTAGTCAGTAAGAGTCTGACACTCCCTTCCGCTACACCCAGAGCGGGGGAGTCATTTGGTGATTTCCCACCCTCAAGAAAAAAAGCCTCTACACAACGCCCTTTAGGCCTGCAGCGCCCACAAGGGGGCGTTATTGCCCACTTTGGAAAAGGCTGAACTAGAACATAAAAAACTGAAAACCTAATCATTGAAAATGGAAACCCGACCGAGCATTGGAATATTAGCAATGTTACAAGACGCAAAAATACATTAAGAAAGTATTTCTAAAACTACATGACTGTATCTAGGTTGCTACAAACTTTATAGTTTTTTTTTTGAGGGTGGGTAATCATCAATCAGGTTCGAAACTTATACAATTTAACTTTATAGCTTTCAACGAGATGTAGCCTGCAGCAGTTTCCAATTAATTATCACTAACTACGTCGTGTGGAGGTCAATTTAGCTCATCAGTCGTCAGTGGAGCGTTAAGGCGATCGCATTAAAGACTCGCCCTCGTTGGATCCAAGGGCAGTTCGTGGAAATAGACTAGATTTTTACAGTGAAGGTTTTATCTATAATGTTTTATAGGCTAGGGCGGATACATATACAATATTTTCCAGGGGCTTCGCCGCGTGTATGTAGCAAACTATCGCAAGGGAACCGTACATTTTTCTGGGATAAAAAGTAGCGTGTATGCTATTCCAGACTAATCTATCTTTGTGCCAAGTTTCATCCGGATCCGTTAAGCAGTTTTTGAGTTTATTCGTTACAAACATACCTACATACAAATGTTTCCTCTTTTTAATATTAGTATAGATAATAGGATTGATAAAACTTTAGGAGCTTAGGTTGTTGGTAATTCGAATTCAGAATTATTAGCAGCTAGGTGGTTTATCAGAAAAACGAAAAATAATGTTGTGAACTTCGAAGTTATCTTTGACTCTGTTTGTGGAAGAAGGTGAACTATATGTGAATGAAAGAAGCAGAATAAAAAGAAACGAGTCAGAAACTTTGTCAGTAGTGCGTTTGCCGTTTATGATTATCTTAACATGCAGCCTGTCCCAGTGCTCTGCTGGCTGCCATCATCCTTCACTCATATTTTCGACGTAGGTACATCTTATTCTAAATTTCTAACGCTTCGTATAAAGATACCTATTAATTTGATGCTACCAGCAAAGGCGGTTTCGCGGTCTATTCCTTACATTCTTTCATTCCCAAATAATTATTAATTTTGATTACTTTCCCAATCCGATTACTTATTAAAAAAGGGAATTTACATGGCAGACGTGAATGAAAAGGCTAGTTTCTGACTACCATGCATGTATGTAATAATACTAAAAATTCGGAACGTCGCATATTCTTGAACCAGGTGCATCATTTTATTGTTACAATCCAACACATTCGTCGAATCAACACAACACTTAGCAAAATAAATTGGATGAATGTTATGACGGCCATATTGAATGTACCTATAAACATTCGGTGCGAAATAATGAATGAATGAAAGAGTTTTATATTATTGCTACAAGAATCCTGTTCGCACTTTGTTCGTAATAAGAAACTTGTATTGTTTTGTACTTTCTCTCTTCTCAATTAGTTTTCTCTGAAATGGTTTAGATAAGCAATGAGTGATTGATTCTTGTATTTTGATCGGATTAGTATGGCTTATTCGAATAAAAAAGCTAATAATATTAATTCTAAGTTATCACACTATTATTATCACAGAAATATTAAAAACAGATCTATGATTATTATAGAGGCGAAAGTTTGTGAGTATGTGTGTGTGTTTGTATGTTTGATACTTCTTCACGCAAAAACTACTTTTTATATCAATTAATTTTATTTAATTACATATTTACATTTAAAAGCTAAATATTCAAAATAATATGTATAATAATCAAAGAGCATCATAAATTCGTTCACATCGCTGTCAACAGGAAATGTTCCCAAAAGGCTGGCAGCATTGCCGCGTTGTTTGGCAATGCTGATTCTTTGACCAAAAAATAGGCCAGCCCTCTGGTCACGTGAAAAGTCGTGAAGAGTTTTTATACCGCGGGCCAAAGCTAGTACAACATAAATTCATATGAATACATGAGTCATCTAGAAAAATGTTTTTGTTAGATATTAAAATAAACTGTAATCATCCCAAACACATCGCCACTGTACTTTACATCAATTAATTCCTAGATTAAGCCCAATTATATCCGCACACGAGTTAAATATCTAATTAAGGAATTCTAGGTGTCTAAATACTGTGAACTAGGCCAGGGTCGCCCGCATGGTACATACGAGTGTAAAGGGAAATGTGCCAGGGAGAGGAAAGTTTTTAGATAGGGGGGTAGTTAGAGAAAATCAATCTGCCTAGCCTTTTTCCATGTATGTTGAGGTTGGCTTTCAGTCTAATTGGTTGCAGCTGAATACCAGTATTTTATTTGGAAAGCTGAAACACTAATGGAGCTTAGCTGAAAGCTGCCTATCTGATCTCAATAACCCAGATACTAGGTAATATGTTTTTTTTTTAATTTTTAGATCCATTATATTGAATCCTAACGTCTTGGATTGTTATCATGTTTCTACTCCTCAATCAATGCTTTTGAGAAGTTACTCTGCATTAAATTCCGGTCAACATAAATGATTACCAAGTTCTTCTTCTTTTCGTGTGGTTAGTGACTAACCTGGTGTCAGAGTTTTTATGCTGCCCATGGGCTGTTGGCTGTTGAGAAATATCTCTCAGACATGCTGGTTTCCTCACGATGTTTTCCTTCACTGATTTTTAAGCAAGTGGTAATTTGTTCAATACGCACATGATAACCAAGTAATTATTATGAAACCCTTACCATCAAAATTCTTATCCGGCACACTCTGCTCCAGCACCTTCTGGAAGGTATCCAAATGCCTGATCAGGTTCCCTTCTTGCGGGACCCCCCCATTCCTATACTTAATCTCTCCACTAGAGCTGTTTCTCAGCAACGCAGGGAAGTCCCCAGGATCATAAAGTATGGAGATTTTGTCCCCTCGGAAAGTATCACCGGCGTTCTGTAAAATGCCGTACTTCTCGTACAGGTCTTCGAAGTAAATCTTCTTGGATTTGCACTGCATTGTCGGCACGTTCCAGTACACTCTAAAGTCTTTTGTTGGTAGGAAGTCGTTGTCTGGCATTTGGACCACGTAGTAGCTGGAACAAAGAAATATGTATGTTTAGTCAGGAAGTAAAACGCAACGTAAATGTTATACAGTGTGTTAGGTTAAACGAGGGACATTCTTTCAGGTTGTATAGTACTCATGAAAATCAACAACTTTGTCCATGGGACCAACTCTGAAATATGAATAAAATATCAGCTGTTTCATACATTTCGACAAATTATGCGAACATAAATCTACTAGCTGATTTTTTTTTCGAATCGGATCATAAATCTCAACGTAATCGGTGTACATACATAAAAAAAATACCAATCAAATTAAAAAAACCTCCTCCTATTTGAAGTCAGTTAAAAACGAATGCCTTCTTGGTCTAGTGGTTGAAAGCAAGACTGCTGAGCATAGCCCTGGTATCAAATGCCTACTTGGGCAAAGTGTGAAAGTACTGAGTGTTTCCATCTGGAATTTCTCAGTAGCAACCTGGAGTCTGGATTTGTGCCCGTTTGATGGCAAAACGCTCGCCCAACAATACATGGGACTTTAAACATAAGTGGTGAAATGTGGGTGTGAAAGGTAGCTAATAAGGGCTTCTGCCTAACCTTTAGGAGAAACGAGGTGAGAAGTTATTATGAAATAATAATGAGTAGGTAAACACTAGTGCCCATTATGTTTTTCGAGACATCGCCTAGCGATGCGATCGACTCTTCACGTGACCAAAGGGCTGGCCTATTTTTTGGTCAAAGAATCAGCATTGCCATACAACGCGGCAAGGCTGCCAGCCTTTCGGGAACTTTTCCTATTGACAGCGATGTGAACGAATTTTTTGATGCTCTTTGATTGTATACATATTATTTCTGTACATATTATTATGAATATTTAGTTTTAAATGTAAATATGATTATTTTAGTGTTAGATTAAATATTGTAAATACCAGATTAAGGAATTATGCGTAAATATAATGGTAAACATACATACCTACTTATAATAATATGAAATCTGACGCATAGAGACTTACATTATTATTTTATGTAATAATAATTGTTATTGTTTATTATGTAGGTATGAGTCAACGGCCGTTGTAATTAGGTATGTCGTGAATTGACCCTAATTTGATTGTTTATCAATTATATTAGGTACCTATCATTGGATAACATAATGTTTTATTAATTTAAAAAGTCATTTATTCTTTGTTGTGAAAAATCTCAGAGATATTATTATAAATGGTTTTTAATTAATTTGACAAAAAAAAATATGTTACTATGTGACTTCCAGCGTTGTGTGCTTTTTTTTTGAGGTTGGGCAATCATCGTATGACCCCTCCTGCTCTGAGTGGAGCGGAAGGGAGTGTCAGACTCTTACTGACTAAAACCCATCCATGTTCCTTCCTTAGCCCTTTATGTTCCGGGGCAGCGGTAACCCTTTCGGACATATGTGTGCTATCACCACGAATTACCTCGCCTTTCCCAACTATGTCGGTGAAGGCTTCCAGTCTAACCGGATACAGCTGAATAGGTACTAGTATATAACATTGAACAACCAAAACCCAGTTCTATACCTCTGCTTATCCCTTCAGGAAATGCAGGCGTGATGGTGCGTAATGTCAGTTGTAACAATGTTCTTTGTCAAGAAACATTGTTAAAGCTTTTAAAGTCAGTAATTTAAGACTTATGTTCCAGTCTGCCAAATATCCTGCGCTGATTTAATTTGCCCTCATAAAACACATTAAAAATTAAGGATCCCGCCCACTGCGGCGTAATGTAAATGGCAGGTCACTGACCTGTTTCGCATCGTGTAATGTTCGCGTTCGGTTCGCACTTGATTGAGCCATTTTTTACTAGAATTAATATTGCGATCTTGACCGTGAAGTGAACATTTGTGAATGGAGTTATAATGATGTCATTTTTATTGGAGCTAGTTTAAGAGCCCGACAAGAATTAATTTACATCATTGGTTTAGACATCTAAGTGACATGTCTAGGAGGTTACGCCTATTTCACTTAAATGATGCTGCTCATTTTTTATACATCATTTCGAACTCTACTTATGTCACTAGGTATATAACAGCAAAAATGTATGATGTGATCATCACGCATATTAGTGTCTCGTCACTCTTAAGATATGTCATAGACATTAACAAAATTTGTCGCTAAACATTCGTCAAAGTTTATCACATTTCTTAAGACAAGAAAATTGCTTGGTTGGTTCAATTTCAGCTATAGACTCCAGTCTATAGCTGGTATTGTCTGCAAGCTAAACTTAGGTCTGAACTTTACGATGATTGTTACGCTCCAATTCACGTTCATCTCGCAAACGCAACTGCAATTTCGAAATTTAGAAATGGGTGCTGAAACTATTTTCTCCTCCCTGAGAATTTATCGTTCACATTTTCTCGTATTGCTCAAAGGAATACAAGCACTAAGTTATCAAATCGTGTTTAAATATCGTGGACCGGTGGTTAAGGTTATCCTGGTTGTGGGTTTAAAAACAAGCCGCCCGATGTGACTTTTTAAATGTTATATGTTTTTTGTAAATTTATCTTGGAAAACTTTGTGAGGAAACTGAAAAAGCTTCAACCCATCTTGAGCAAGCGTGGTTGCAGCAATGCTTGCGCTTTTTCTGTACTAGAAGATACCTTTGCCATGCAGTGGGACAATAGTAGGCTGGTATTATTATATTACTTATTTGTGCATTTTCGAGTGAGAACTAAATAACACAGAAACAGCAGAGCCGGTAGAATAGAATAGAATAGCATTTATTTCTTAGTATTATGGTATTTACATTCAGGTAAAAAATAAAATAATAATAATAATATAAAATAGTTTCACATATGCTACCGTTGCCGGTGTAGAAATATTCAATTGAATTTAATTAAAAAGAAAAAGCTATATAATTCATTAATCAACTACCATACAAAATGTTAAAAATGAAAGGTACTATCTATGTCTTACTATACAGTCAAGAAAAATAAAATTGTACATACATGTCAAAATTAGACAATTTTTAGGGTTCCGTACCTCAAAAGGTAAAAACGGAACCCTTATAGGATCACTTTGTTGTCCGTCTGTCTGTCTGTCTGTCTGTCTGTCTGTCAAGACCTTTTTTCTCAGGAACGCGTGGAGGTATCAAGCTGAAATTCATATCAAATACTCAAGTCTATGGTCTCTTGGAGCTGTGAAAAAATCAAACTTCTAAGTCAACGCGATCAAGAGATACTCCCGTTTATGCCGCAAATTTTCGACACTCGCAAGGGAATCAAAACCTACAGGGTACTTCCCGTGAACTCAGAATCTTGAAATTTGGTACGAAGCAACGTCTTATAACACAGATAAAGGAAAAATTGCGAAAAGCATAAATTTTTAGTTACATCATATAATAAAAATATTTTTAATAATTTTAAACTTATTACCCCTTTACTCATGAACGCGTAGTGGTATTATATTGAAATTCTTAACAAATACTCAAGTCTATAATATCTTTAAGCTGTAACAAAATCAAACTTCTACGTCAACGCAATCAAAAGATACAGCAATTAAAGCCGCATATTTTGAAACTCGCAACTACTCGCAAGGGAATCAAAACCTAAAGGATACTTCCAGACGACCTGGAATCTTGAAATTTGGCATGAAGCAACGTTATAAAGTACACATATAGGAAAAATTCCGAAAATCTTAAATTTTTAGTTACATCACATAGTATATTTTTTTTAATAATCAATAACTTTTACTTATATACCTACAGGTTTGTACGGAACCCTCGGTGCGCGAGTCTGACTCGCACTTGGCCGGTTTTTTTTACTAGGCTACGCTGGCGCACTTCTGGACTCCTGGGCAAAGTCTCGCCATCTTCCATTTCTTTCCGTGTGGTTAGTGACTAAACTGGTGTCAGATACTGCCCATGGGCCTTTGACTTAGCAACACATGCTGTTCATCTCTCAGACAAATGCTAGTTTCCTCACAATGTTCTCTTTCGCCGATTTTTAAGCAAGTGATAATTATACAATACGCATCTCCTACGTGAGAATTGCGAGTGAAGTCACAGGCAATACCTAGCCATTTAATAACGGCACGTGCGATCGTGCGTTTCCTTTAACAGAGCACGTTTTATACAATCAAGACAATAAACATAACATTCTGCTACCGTTAATCACAATAAAATCTTGAACAGTAGTAATTAGAAATGACGCAATGTTCTGAGAAAAACAAACAATTAACACCAGTATTGTAGTGGATGTAACATATATCTATTAACGTGCCGTTAATTGGAAATATCATTGAATTTGCTGTTAATGTACAAAATATTGACATACAAAAGTGATTTTTTCTAAAATAATATACAAAAAAGGTGATTGTTTGTTTGAACATGTCTCTGAAACTACCAGTTGGAACTGAAAAAATCTTTTTTCTTCTAATAGTCCAATTCTTGAAATACGTTATTGTATATTTAACATCACGCTACAACCTTAACCCTAGAGCCAATGAAAATAATCAGAAAAAAAAATAAGCGGAAACGAAGGAATATCGTGGACGATGCGATGCTATGGAATATTTTAAGTTAAAAAAAAAAACAATCCAGTTAAGGTTGGGGGCAGAAGATATATGCCCGCATATACCGAAGGAATTTTGGACGGAGCAATTTTTCACCCAGATCTAGAAATGAGTTTCAGGTGTAAATACCTAACTTCTAAATAAAAAAAATGTTGGAAAACTGGTTAACTATTATCTATAAACATTACTTTATCACACTGCAAAGTTTCAGCGACAGAGGAATTAATGTAATTTCTCCATACGAAGAATTTCCTTGTTGACTGGACTAATAGTAGTTAATTTATGGGTCTGGAATCACCGTCTTGAGCAAGAGTGGTGATCAATGTTCGTGCCGTAATGGTTTAGTATTATCATCAAACAATAGAGGGGCACCACTGTGTTAACAATTTAAAATTTAACAAAAGTGTGTGTATGTAAGTATAATGTATGAATTCATAAAAAAATTATGAAATTAGTTTCTCCACGGTAGGTTTGCTTACAAGCTATGCAAAATACAAATTATGGATATACATGTCAATTTGATGACGATGCATTTCCATTCCTATAATATTGTAATTTGTTATCTAGGTATGTTAATTTTAGCTGTCAGATATTTTTTGTCGTGTTAGGTAAAAAAAATCATTATCAAGATATTGAAGTTCAGACAAAACAATGGGCAACTAGCTTTCTGATTGACCGACTCCTGAACCATTCAAAAGTTTAAATGTTTAAATTACAATTATATGCTGTGAGTTTGAGCTTCATTACGCCAACAATGCTTGACAAATACAATATGATAAAAAAGATTGCAATAGTTTAAAAACAAACCATAAATATTTTAATTACAAAACGAATGTAAACAAACAGAACACGTGTTACTATGCAGTGGGCGGAAGTCTTTAAATGAATTTATTATAGGCGGTGCGACCGTTTATTATTCTATTTATTGAATGAATTACATGCCACAAGGAATTATAGGAGCAGAATTATCATAACGATCGGTTATTTATGTTTCTGTATTGATGACGCATTGTTTTGGTAACAATGTATACAACATATTAAAAGTAAAACATTTTAAAAGAGTAACGGTGGAGTATCTTGCCCATTTTTCTCCACACGAAACCTCCTTTTGGAAGGGGCGACTATAATCAATTTTATTTCTTGTTCATTTTGACGTTCAAAAACGCCTTTCTATTGCCTATTTGAAATAAGTTATTTGACTTTGACTTTTGACTTTAAATGCCTTAGTAACTAATATCTAATTATTTTGTTTCGAACCATTAACCAATTGACTATTTGACACGGTCTAAAATAAAATATGAAATCACATAGATAAAAGACCACTCGTCTTAAAAACTTCCATCACCGCTCAGAAATTAAATATTACGCGAAGATCCAATTGTAAAATTGCATTTAATGCTAATAAGTATTCCATTTGATTCTAAAAATCTGTGACGTCACATCGTTATACATCATACAAAACACGTATAAATTCTGCGTTTTGACAATTCATAAAAAAGTAATGTTATTGACTACTCTGTCAAATACCCAATTGTGAACTTAGTACGTAGTACGTTCAGTAGTAGCGCTTTTAAAATTGAATTTCTATAGACTCATATTGAAGTAGAGTTTTTTCAAAACTATTTTTTTTCAGTTAGACAGGGTACGATTTCATGTGAAACTCCCTCTAGGTAAACAGACGGACGACCTAGCCCAGCCAATTAGGAACGTAGCCTGTAGGTAACGTAGGCCTGTTGGCGGCCATTGTTTATTTTATGACGTGTCGCTTTTATGGCAGTCATCCCCACGAAGTAAGGTGAAAGATTTGTTAACATTTTTACTCTTTTATGTGTATGTGTAAATATAAACATTAAACAGTGTTTTTTATGATAAAAATGGTATCTTGCACTAGATCCGAGCGGATACCAACGGCCAACTCTCTGGTGCTCTCTCAGTGCGAGGAATCTTTTGTCCCAGTAGTGGGACTCGCCTAAAAGTCATTAATTCAAACAAGGCTGAAAATCAGCAGTTTTTGAACGTCAAATTTATTACAAAAGACGTGTGACGTACTGCTTCAACGTGTTATTTGTAAAAAAAAACGGTAGTTAAGTTATCACCCTGCAATCATCCATTGTCCATGGCCGAGATACTAATTGTCAACGGTTCTAATGGAGCTGAATACGAGGTATTTTAGCTGCTTTGCACGGGTGTATGACTTTTTAGTTTCTTTTTAGAAATGTGCGTTTTGTTTGTGCAGAATAAACATTTTTTCTTTCTTCTATAAGACAATCCTTCAAAACGTCCGCCCTTCAACACTTCCTAGTGTCTAATTAATATTCTAGATACAAATGTAAAGAAAATAGGTATAATCAATCATCCTGAGCAATCCTGGACTTAAAAATAGTGTGAGAGGAGATCAATTGTACTTCTCCTTATGAAAAGAGGCTTTTTTACTTCAGGTGGGAATAATACAAGTTAATCTATTTTCAGGCTTTTTTTCATGATAAAGACAACACAGTTATTTTAATGGTAGCATGTTTAGATGTCATAAAGAAGTAAATGATTTAGTTCAGTCGATATCTCGACACGCGAAGATGTTTCGGCTATATTAAGGAGGGCTATATTGTTATTGTTCTTTGTTAATTAGTTTTATATTTAGTTTGGTCTACTTTGAAATCGCTTTGCCTGATTACGATTAATCCAAAAGATACTTAATAGAGTATTTTTTGTGAGTAGGTAGGTATAGTAAAGAATAGTTTGTTACTCATAATTAAGTGTGTGTTGGTTTTGTGTTGATGTGTACGAAATCTTAGGCATTAGATTGTATTATTCATTTATTTACGGTTCGATTTTTCAGACACTCTGTTACGTAATTAAAAATCGAAAATAAATAAATATTGTTACAAAAAATATGTTTTTTTTTTTTGCAAATGGTAATTGCAGTTAGTCTTCGGAAAAGTTATAGATCACTTTGTTGTATAGAATAGAATCACTTCATTACGTGCACCGTAAATATTCTAGATAAAAAAAAAATCGCCTAGCCTGTTTCCAACCATGTTGGGGTCGGCTTCTAGTCTAATCGGATGCAGCTAAATACCAGTATTTTACATGGAGCGACTATCTGACCTATCTGACCTCCACAACCAGGTAACTGGGTGATACGATACCCCTTGGTAAGACTGCCTGTCAGATTTCCGGGCTTCTGACGACCCGTAACGACTGTCAAAGATGCACAAATGACAGCCGGTACCAACAGCTTAACGTGCTTTCCGAGGCATGGAGGAGTCTCGGTAGGTATGTAAAGATGGTCACCCATCCACGGATCAACCCTGGCAAGCGTAGCTTAACTTGATGGATCGACCTGTGCGACTATTTTTACTTAGCCACGACCTCCTCTAAATATTCTAGATACAAATGTAAAAAAATCAAAGGTGAGAAAATGGGCGGTTGTACTAAATTGTATTTCTGACAGACATCTGCACTGTGAATCCAGTTCAATTATCGCCTATTTGTAATACGATATGTAAACAATCTTATATGTACATAATATGTATGTAGGTATGCATACCTTCGTATACAGGGTCAGTATATTACGTATATGTCTTTTGTTGATACGGAACTGGCTTGACATCAATGTTCCGAATTTGGGTGTTTGATAAGTGTACGTTCAAATAAAGGTAAGAATGAGAACTACTGTCTTGTTGGTCTAGTGGTTGAAAGCGCGACTGGTGAGCGTGGAGTCCATGGTTTGACCTTCGAGTCAGGTGTTATTGAGAACTTCAGAAGCAGCCCGAAAAAAAATAGCCTTCGGGAAAGATTAATCTTCTTCTTTTCGTGTGGGTAGTGACTAACCTGGTGTCAGAGTTTTTATGCTGCCCATGGGCCTCTGACTTAGCTTCACATAATTTTAAGGAAAAGGAAAGGTTAATATAATACGATGCCAATTAATAAAATCACACTCAAAAAGAGGTTTTGAAAGATTTCTTTTCATTTTTTCAAAATAAATTATATTACAATAACCTATATATAAATGCCAAAACAAAATAGTTTTACCAGTTTGTGCATCTTCGATAAAAATGTCACAATTATCCTATAATTTATAAATCTAATTTATGCAATTGTCTGGTAGATAGTGCCTTCCCGGACACTCTCAAATAGCTCTATAGTCATATTGACATGAGTTAAGTTTAGAACACGCAAAACATATTCAGTAGTTAGGTTAAACGAGGGACATACTTTAAGGGACTGAACTACTTTTACAAAGGGACTAACTCAGAAATATCAAAGAAAGGACTAGCTATTCTATAAATATTTGTTTGCAAAGTTGGACAAAATGTAGGCACCAGGTGCTTTTGCAGGTGCAGGTCCGAAAGGGTTACCGCTAACCCAGAACATAAGGAACGAACATGGATGGGTTTTAGTCAGTAAGAGTCTGGCACTCCCTTCCGCTCCACTCAGAGCGGGAGCAGTCATTTGATGATTTCCCACCCTTAAAACATGCTTTTTTATTTTGGAGTCTGCCCCATATTTGAAGTAGTTCATGAGTACTTTTCATGAGTACTTCACTCTCCTAAAGTAAGTCCCTCGTTTAACCTAACACACTGTATAAGAAATCGGTTTTGAAACTTCAGGCCACCGACATGTCTACTTTCACGTACAGTCGCCCGCACAACAAGTTACCATTAACTGTCAAATTTTCTCAATCGATTCTGAACTTTATACTATCAACGGTTTAAGGTTCAAAATCATTTGCAGAAATTTGACAGTTTGGTATAGCATGATGAGCAAAGATTACATTTAGGTAGGTATGTTTATTGTTTGAATAAACAGTAGGCAACACAAAGAAACATGATATTCGCACTCCAAACATATCCGACTAAACATTTACACACGTTGTAAATATTTACTTCTTCAAATGTAAACAATCAATATTATTTCGGAAGTGACCTTATTATCGTGTCAAGTCGGTGTTATACAAATACATATGTGTGTTTGTTTTGTGTCGATGCGTGGTACTGCGCAGATTGATAGATTTGGGAAGTTAAGCAAGTGTGCCGCGGTCAGGTTTGGGATGTGCGATGTTTGTATTTATATTACTGTTAGTCTACAGACTGCATGAACGAAAAAGAGGTTCTTGATAAAAATAAGAGATTAATGTGTTGATGTTTTCAAGCAGGATTACTGAGCATGAGGTCCTGGGTTTTTTCCCAGGCCGGACAACGTCTTACTAGGTTTTTCCATTCGAAGCTTTTCAGAAACTGCACGCACTTCATATATAAGATGTTAAAAATATGAGCTGTTCCATACATTAATGCACATGTAACTCAATAAAATGTATGGAACAGTTAAAAATTATTTCGCTATTTCTGGCTTTGTTCCCATATTAAAAGTTGTTCGTAACGATGAGTACAAATTCAAATTCAAATTTTTTAATTCAGACCAAAGGGATCCATATAGTGTTAGTATGAACTTAGCCTATGTTAGTACACTCATAAAACATAACTTGAATATACTAATTGGCTACATGAACATGTGCACGCACATGTCTGCCAGCCCAGAGCCTGATAAAAGGTCCATCGACCTTGTCCGCCAGTGTAGCTAAAATACTCTTCGGGCTGCCCCTGAATCGCCGCAACATCGAAGCACTCCTTTTGCGCATGATGGCATGAAAGTCATCTACTCGTGCTTCCGCAAACATGCCCGATGCACTGCAAAACCGAGGCAGCCCCAGCAATATCCTCAGTGCATTATTATACTGCACGCGCAGAGCGTTGTAAGCCTTTTGCGTACACCTAACCCACAAGCTGCACGAGTAAAATGACTGGCTCTGAAGAGCGTCAGTTTTACCTCATCAGTGCTCCCACAAAGTTCTTAGAGTTATTTTATTAACACCATACATATAATAATAATAATACTGGCTGATAAGGCTATGACTTAAAATCAAATAGATGGGTGTAAATTGTAAGCCTATGACTCTGCTTGGCCCTGCGATTCATACAAGCATGAAGTTACGGTGTTATCAGGTAGGAACAGACCGACCTTTTCCTATCAAATATAACGGTGCTTACCACAGTTAAACACACACAACATCAAAAGGTGCCGCCAGCCTGTTAGTGAAGCAATCGTTATGAAACTTGACCGTTCAGTTATAAGTTAGTTATGTGCATTACTATCGATTGCAACAACTGGGTCAGGACTTTGAACCAAAGATAGGTAATTATGACGTGGCAGCATTGATTACTTCATTAATATTTTAATTTTTGTTGTTTCTTATGTTGGTATAACAATTTTGGTCGCATATAAGCTTGATAGGTGACCATCTTTACATATCGAGACTCCTCCGTGGCTCGGAAAGCACGTTAAGCCGTTGGTCCCAGCTGGCATTTGTTCATCTTTGACAGTCGTTACTCTTACAAAGGGGTATCGTATTGCCCAGTTACTGGGTTGTGGTTTGTCGAGGCCAGATTTCGTACGTGTACTCGCGCACATCTTACACGCTTCAAGATATTCAAAAAATATTTCTCGGTGCATCTCGGTACAGTTTCTATACAATATTATTTTTACTATATGCGAAACCTGAATATAGTTTGTTCAAAAGGAGGAACTGTATCGATTCTAATAATTTTTACACCACGTTATATTTTTCCCAAAAATATTTAAAAAACGTTACAAGTTGGACACCGAACATTATCAATGAGCGCAAGACGAAGCTGGAGGCGTAGTGACCATGTTTTTGTACGAACAACCACGTACCATAACAAGCTTATATTATAACTTTGTAGTTTTTCAAAATACAGTTTTGAAATTTTGTACATAGATTACATAAAAATACTAGACACGTGTTTCGGGTTTCGCATATACTAAAACTAATGTTGTATATGGGTCAAAATCAAAGAGGTGAGCATCTTAGGTTTTCAAATATTTGAAAAATTAAGTTTTCTTTTGAAGAAAACTAACAAGTGGAGTCTGTTGTGTCATTTGTCATGAACCTTTCCTGTGAAAAGGTACGCACAAAAATGTATATTTTAGAAATTCTACCAGTTAATAAGAAAAATGCCAGGCACAAAAGTCATTTCGGGAACACTTTTTACTATTTTTTTTAATAATAATATAACCAACGCATTTAAGTATCACCTTTAAGAAATTGTAATTAACCTGTTTCTAAATCGGATAATGTTGTTAATTTATATATTTTTTTATTGAAAACATTTATTTTTCAAAGTACTCTCCATAAATTTTCAATTGGTGTATCATTTCGGGAACGCCCGTCATATAGGTGAACGTTCCCGAAATGACCGTTCCCGAAATGACTATTTGATAATTATTTTGTTGTCACGCTTGACGCCGCCATCTTAGATATAGGTTTTAGAGGTTATGAACAAGTGAGCTCTAATATTTATAAGATTTTTGCAAAAAATATGCAAATTTTCGAAAAACTAATCATCAAACAGCGTTCCCGTAGTGACAGAGAATTAAAGTACGCTTCACACATATCAATTTAAAAGGTACTTACCAACAAAATCAATTATTTTTTTCCGTAAACACGAAACACGCCTTTTGCTTTGACTAGCGAACTTCACACTGTTGCTCGCTAACGCCACCTAGCGTGTTTTCTTTTATTTACATCGATCAACATCGACTGCGTTCACGGAATGATTTATTAAACGTCAGACAGCATTTGAATAGTCAAAATATGAATAAATTAAACTGCTATTAATGTATTTTATACGTATATTCTTAATTTAATCATTTTCAAAGTTAAAATTAAAATATGACAATTTTAAGTCTTAATTATAAACATTTTTGACTTGTTTGAACTATGAAACATGGTTTAAGGACGCGTTCCCGGAATGACTATTTCCACCTTTTTTTGTTTAAAATCAAATAAAACATTAGTACAGAAAGATAAATAAGCTAAGTGCCGTGTAATTATGCACAGAACCTTTATTTTGAAATAAATCTTTTAGTAGTATCGAGTTATTTTATTCAGAAATGTTTGTCAGAAGCATAATGCTCACCTCTCTGATTTTGACCCATATACTTTATATTGTACTCAGACGGTGTTTTAGTAAAATAATAATAATTGTTGATTGGAGAATCACATTTGAAATTCCAAAACAGTTTTTGGTATTGTCAATGCATGAGTCTTATTTCCAAGTAAATTATTCAGATAGGAGTCACCTGAAATACTTGTAGGGAATGTGTACAACCTAGATAGGCTAGTATTCTAAGTAAGCAATCTTTAAAAGTAATCAAGAACAAACCAAAATGTCTGTTTTCCGTGAACCTGATTGTTTAAATTAGATAAAATGTCATTGTAACGTAAGGCCTTATACATATTAAATACATTTCGTCGAGACTTTTCAAGTCATGAATCAAGAATTCGAGACATTACTAGATTATAAATACTAGCTAGTGACCTTTTTTTTGACCGATAGTTCGATTGTTCTGGGAATCAGTACCTATCACACACTGTTTAATCAATCTTTAGTCTAAGATCTCACCTTTAGAAAACAACGTATTTCAAGCTACGTTTGGAATCAATTTTAGGAAACACCGACCGCCGCCGTCAAGTCCGAGGAGACAATTGTCTTGACAGTGGTCTCTGTTTTAAGGTTTGGTGTAGTATTTTGGGGTAATTGATCCGAAAGGGAGTCTATATGTAAAGCCTAACGGTGCGTAAGATCCATTTTTGGTCTCAAGGTTACAGATAGTTGCATTCATTTTTTCAAGAAACACAAAATACTAACCTGTCCAAGTATACATTCTCGAAGTAGCTATATTTGTTAAGACTAACAAGCATCTATTTCCTTCACTGAATGATATGAGGATGCGAACTACTGCCATGAGATAAAAGTATCAGAGTCTATTGTGTATTGGATATATATAGCTTAACCCAATGGATCGATTCGTGCGGCTAAGTAACAAACTTAGCCACGAGCTCCTCAAAACAAGTCTTTAGAAAAAATGTCTTTATTGTACACTAGGCCTAATAGTAGAAATATGTATTGCCCTATATTAGATAAGAATCACTTAGCGGCTGTCGCAGCAGCAAATATTAGCTCTAGATAAGATGATTAACTTATTATCAAAGTGGTGTCTTTTACTGTGGGGCGTGTTAGCTTGTTTAGTATAGAAATTGGCAGGGTGCCTCATAAAGATACGTCAAAGATACCGACATAAGTACATGACGTAATGATTAACTGGGGATGGAAACGACTACCATGTAAAATTCACTACATTTTAGACGAGCTCGTGGCCAAGTAATAACAGTACGTTTGCCGGGGTTGACCGTGGATGGGTGACCATCTTTACATACTGAGACTCCTCCATGCTTACGGCTGTCATTAGTGCATCGTTGACAGTTGTTAGGGGTCGTCAGAAGCTCGAAAATCTGACAGCCAGTCTTATTACTGGGTTGTGGAGGTCAGATAGGCAGTCGCCTGGTGTACTGGTGCACTCCATGTAAAGTTTATAAACATAGTTGGGAAAGGCTAGGCAGATGCCAAGCAACATGTACGTTTTGAGTACCCGTAACAATATACCAATCCTTGACGTATGAAAATAATTCCAACCTTAGAGACAAACTAATAACAACGGCATAAAGTTTTCTATTTTTTTTTAAAAGACTCTCCTATTTCTAGCATGGCAAATAACTGTTTCCATG
Organism: Hyppa rectilinea; assembly: GCA_951799385.1. Taxonomy (NCBI): domain Eukaryota; kingdom Metazoa; phylum Arthropoda; class Insecta; order Lepidoptera; family Noctuidae; genus Hyppa; species Hyppa rectilinea. Next base: position 727,047 of record OX637324.1, on the reverse strand, counting down.
GAGGTTTTTGACCCCCGTTACGAATGTTATGGCAATAAAATTGGTCTCCTACTCTACATTATATTATGATCTAGATCCATGATATTGCATGAAACAAAGACATGCAGACCGATTTATATATAGGACTATCAGACCCGGCGAACTTCGTTCCGCCAAACAGTTATTTTTCTAAAATAAAAGATTTTTTCTAAAATAAACGTAGCCTAAGTTACTCCTTATTACATCAGCCACCTGCCTATAAAAGTCCCGTCAAAATCGATCCAGCCATTTCAGAGATTAGCCGGAGCAAACAGACAGAGAGACAAAAATTTAAAAAAATGTTATTTTCGTGTATGTATACCGTATTACGAGTACATATATTCATATCCATGTAGTAAAAAACGGTTATTTCAATATTACAAACAGACACTCCAATTTTATTTATTTGTATGTATAGATGCATAGAATAGTCAACTGATACGTAAAGAGGTGTGGGCTATATCTACAAACCTTGACCATGGAATAACCTAGTGTACTTTGCTACCTATTTTAAGAAGTTGCGACGTTTTTACCATAAAAAGCGTGATTTATTTACATTACTATAGACAACACGGTTGGCGCAGCGGTTGAGCGATTGACGGCTGGGCAGCATGTCGCGGGTTCGATTCCGGCACGGAACAAATATTTGTACGACCTGCAAGTATTTGGTCGGGGTCTGGGTGTTTTTCTATCTATCAAATGTATGTATTTACAAAAAATATATGTATATAAGTAGTTTATCAGCCATCTCGTTACCATAATACAAGCATTAAGTTGCTTAGCTTGGGACTATATGGCGTTGTGTGAAATGTCCAAGGATATTATTATCTCGCATCCCATAGACAAATACACACGTTTATTTCCCACACATTTGTGTTTCCTACATAATGTACATATAAGTGTATATAAGTAGTGATCGGTATGGGAGTGGACCAGCTTTGTATATTCACCTTGACAATCGTATGGGACAGATTGCTAGGGCTGCCATGTTCAAACTTTTTTGCTAGATTTAGATCGTATGGAAAATACTGAATTTTGTTGACTTCAGTTTTTAGAGGTTACGGTGAATTAAAACGGACTGAAAACATGCATATGAAATTCTAGGGCTGTTGCGTTTTGAAAATGTGCTTGGAACTATTTTAGATCGCGTTTTATTGCTATTTTTTATATGCTTGTAAAATACTTTTTCGATTTAGTGAATCGTAGCCTTAATTTACTACATTCTTGTGTGGACAGGTAACGGCATTTTTATTTCTTGAAATTTCAGTTATACACCTTAAGTTAGCCGTCCACAAATTACTTGCTTCAATGCTTGTTTTTTATTTCTTAATTTAGTGAAGGAATCTGCTTTGTTGACCAAGATTAATTTATGCCCGTTGACGATTTGAAATCCTTCCTATGGGCAAAAATTTCGAATTTCCATACAAACATTCATCCTTAATTTACTCCCTTTAGGGGAAGTAAGTTTTAATAACCAGTCTCAAGCTTAGACTTTCGTGCAAAATTTTATGTTTAATCTATGCGAAGTACATTATTACGTACATAAATAAAAACCACTGTACAAATATTTTAAGATTTTCTGTCCTTTTATTTTTTATGAGGGTGGTAAATCATCAAATGACCCCTACCACTCTGGGTAGAGCGGAAGGGACTGGCAGACTCTTACTGATTAAAACCCATCCATGTTCCTTCCTTAGCCCTTATGTCCCGAGGTAGTACCTAATAACCCTTTCGGACAATTCGGCAGGTTTCTGTGTATCTTTCGGTTGAAAAACAGACACAAAATATGTTTTTTTTATTTAAAAGAACGACTGTCTGGCAGCCCTACTGCATCAGACGCATAAAAAGACTGTTCTATGTTGGTAGTGATTTATCTGTTTTTTTTACCGACTCCGAGACACGCGAGGTAACAATTGAAGACTTATTAGTTCGTTTCATGTTCACTGACGAATACAGGGTGTGGCTGAAAATGATTAGATAGTTTTGACTATAAATGCTATTAAAACTTTTTGTATATAATTAAAAGTATTTTTTTTTATTAAACCAGTGGTCTCGAAATTGTAAAGTTTTTTTTAAATATTAATTCAGGTCTAGTTATCTGTTAGCGCTAACTGTTGTTTAATTAAAAACAATATGGGTACCTAGTAGTTGCCTGCGTGTTTAGAACTTTTTTGCATTTTTTTTCAGAGACACAGAGACAAATCAAATAGCCAGACATGTTGATAAAATAATGTAATAAATAAATTACGTAATATTCTATTAGGCTTTTTTAAGACTTCACATGGTTGATTCCTATTCTTTAGTAATAACGAATAACTGCAAAACTTTTTCTATCTAGTCACGTTGCCATTTCAGAGAACAATGTTACTACAATTTTATTGTACTTACCTAATGTTGTGAATTTTTTCTACGTTATCATGCACAAAAAAAATTAGAATCAAAACTGATTCCTTATTTTATTTCACACATCCTGTACATAACCTGACTTCATTCCTTTTATTTTTAGGCTGTATGTAATGACTACAATTTGACGAATTGCCTCATAATATTACTTAATAGTTACGACGTCGGCGCCGCCGACGAGAGAATGACTTGTATTATATATATACTTTTTAATTCATTTGTTCTTTTCATTTTGACAGAATGTGTTCGGAGATCTTATTCAATTTTAAAGTCTGTTATTATGTTTGTCAACAAATAGGTACAGTTTAGCAACGCACGTTTGACAGTTGGCTAGGTTCATTCTCAAGAAACTTGGATTTACCGTAGGGGTAAGCATCATCATCTGCCTAGCTTTTTCCTACTATGTTGGGGTCGACTTTCTGCCTAACCGGATGCAGCTGAATACTAGTATTTTACAAGGAGCAAATGCTTATCTGACCTACACAACCCAGTAACAGGGCAATACGATACCCCTTGGTAAGACTGGCTGTCAGATTTTCGGGCTTACCTATTTGGTACCGTGTATAGTAAAATTTAAAATTTAAACATATCAAAATATATTGTTTTTTACTTTTAGCATGCACCAGCACCAAAGCGGACACTTTGTACAAAGTAAAAAAAAAATCTCAGTAAGATTTATTATTTACTAGCCATTTATTTCTGTTAGTTACATAATATTTATAAAAAAATATTTAGGTTTCTTTTACTTTTAAAGACAATAAAACGAGAAGAAACTTGAATATTTTATATTAAGTTTTATAATATTAACTGTAGCAATAGTTAACAAAACAGACCGTGGCAGACTTGCAACTATTTTAAACGGACCTTCAGTGAAACCTAATTTGGTCATCCCTGCACTAGACCAATGCGGAAAACTACAAAATAACTGAGATAAACATTAAGAAAAGAGCATCTACAAACTGATAAGCTTATCTAGATAAACAAGACAGGTCATTGCTCCTAACACAGTAACCTTCTCAAAGGAAGTGACAGACGTATCAATATTTGTTTGTTCACAAAGAGATCTCATTTATCATGTCTCTGCCTTTTCCCAACTTTGTTGGAGTCAGCTTCCGGTCTAACCAGATACAACTAAATACTAGTGTTTTACATGGAGCCGCTGCCTATCGGACTTACACAACCCAGTAACTGGGTAACACGATGAGGACACTGGTTGTCAGACTTTTCGTTTTTTCTGGCTACCCGTAACGACCGTCATTGATCTATGAATCCTTGACCCACGGCCTTGCCCAACGGCTTAGCGTGGTTTCCGAGGCATACTTAAAAATCTTTGATTGTTAGAAAAAAAACAGTGATAGCCTGGTAGAGGTACCTAAAAGAGTTTAAGGTACGTATAAGAGTTTCGAGTTTCACACCTCTGGATTTTCGGATTCATGGGCGTATTCTATAACTATCACTCGCTTGCATGAAAACATCGTAATGAAACCGACATGTATGCCTGAGAGAATACTATTTTTCAACAGAATGTGAATCTAAGTCAGAGGCTAATGGGCAGCATAAAACTCTGACACCAGGTTAGTCACTAACCACACGAAGAAGAAAAGATTATCAGACAAGTCCCATATCATGTAAGTTACAAAAATGAAAAACAGCTGAAGAAAAAAGAAAGAGATCTCTTTGAAGATTACGATTTATCTCATTTGTAGGTATGTACACATAAATGTTTCTGTATAAGAAAAGTATAGTACCGATGTATATTTTGTAAGCAGGAACATCACTGGTGAATAGTGGATGATGAATAGACATCACTAGTGTGTAGGCGGTAATAATGGCGTCGGATAGCGATCACGTTAAACTAACTCAATTATAAGCATATGTGCATTACTGTTACATTGTTTTATTATATAATCATCATGATACACGGCACGTTCGTAATTGTTTTCATAATGTCCATTTTTTGCGATAAACCTGTACAGTGTCCAAATAAGGCTGCCCGAAAAACTGTGTCTCTGTATGTGATTTGCCAAATAATTGGGAAAGCTCAAAGCTACCAGCTAAGCGTAAAGCGTCTGTACTTGAAGATGAAAAGGATCAAAGTAAAATTGCAATTTTAACTTATTATGTCATTGAGGAAGAAGTAAAAATCTTGAATTAATCATTTTAGTTTCGACAAGCCAATTGATGCGTGGAGGGGAAGAATGGTGACGTATCACAAACGTATTCTAAGCCTGAGCTTAGAATAGCAAAAAAAAATTAGTGGCAGTGTATGGGGTATTGGAGAGCATGCAAGCAAGTTGTGGATTTAAGGGCGGATTTCACTTCTTCTTCTTCTTCTTAGCGTGTCGATGGCAATCTAAATGGACTCGGCTACGTGTTTGGAGCCATCACTAGCGTCGTTCTTGTACCATGGATACGGCAGGACACGATATTAAGTGTCCCATCGTTATTGGAACAGCACCACATTTACACTCCAAGGCGGAGTTGTCTATGAATCCCCACCTGAGCAGGTTTTCCTTGCTACGGCGAACCTGGGTCCGGAGTCCGTTGACTTCTAGGTTGGCCAAGGCACCCAGTCGCACCCAGGAGGGAGACATTCAGGAGGTGGAATGAATGGAGTAGCTAAGGAAGCACTGTCTCCCCAACTTTGAATACAACTATTCATGTCTCTCAGATGCGACGAAGTCATAAATCAAAGGAGTGCAAAGTGATTCAGCTAAATTTAGGGAATGAACAGCTGGAGTTATTACTTGTAAACTTTTGTCCTAAAAACAAATTGTATTTCAAACTTTTCTTTTGTACATACTCATTTTGTCATTCAATAATGACAAAATGAGTATGTTATTGGTTGTCTGCTAATGCAGAATTGTCATCCAATTTCATATGCCGTTAAAAGTTTATCACACTGTGAATCTGAGTATGGATAAATAAATTAGGAATTCTTAGCAATACTTTTTGCTTGTGCAGTTACTGACACTGCATATCCTATAGGTATACATTTATTTACGGTCGACTAGAACACTATATTGTGTATTTAAAGCCAGGTTAAAGGCATTGCTCTTAGTAAAATGTTTCTACAGTATAAAGAATTTATGGAAGATAAAATGTTAAAATAGAGTTAAAACAAAATCAAAGTCAAAGTCAAATCATTTATTTCAAATAGGCACAAGAAAGGCACTTTTGAACGTAAAAGTGAACAAGAAATAGAATTGATTCTAGTCGCCCCTTCCAAAAGGTAGTATGAAAGATAGTATGTTATTTATAGATAATATTATAGTATTTTTAATTGTGTTCCCAACGTGATAACAGATACCTACTCACAATTATATTATTGGTTTTAAGTTATCTTGCTGCGCCCTAACAGGCCATGCACTCACATGAATTTATGGAAATTAGGTAATAAAAAAATAGATTATTAACCATTAGTGGCAGTTTACAGCAGTGATAGCCTAGCGGTGTGACCGTCGGACTGCCAAGTCATAGGTCTCGAGTTCGAACCCAAGACCCCTGATTTTACGGATTCATGTGCGCATTGTATAATTATCACTTGCTTAAAAATCGGTGACGGAAAACATCGTGAGGAAACCAGCATGTCTCAGAGATATTTCTCAACAGCATGTGATGCTAAGCCAGAGGCCCATCAGCCCATGGGCAGCATAAAAAGTCTGACACCAGGTTAGTCACTAACCACACGAAAAGAAGAAGAAGTGGCAGTTATGAAGAAATTAATTAATTCCCTTGTTTGTTAGCTTACCAAAGAGAATTACCTTACCAAAATAAATGTTTTAAAGGAACTATCCTTTAAAACATTTATTTCAATCATAATTTAGATGTGAAACATTTAATATTTTTGTTAAGTATGTAGAACATCACTAGTGAATAGTGGATGTTGGATGGGCAACACTAGTGTGCAGACGATAGCAATCTCCATAAGCTACTCAAATATAAGAACATGTGCATTATTGGTACATTGTTTTATTATAATCAACATGATACCGAAAGTCCATTAGCCGTTGGGCGTGTTTTTCCTAGTAAATATTGGTTTTGATGGAGCGTTCTAAAAATATGTTTGAGTGCAAATTTCGGTTATACACTCAAACACAAAACTAAGATGCGACGCGATGCGAATTCTCTTCTCAGAAAAATATCTCCGACTAGCTTTTGCCAGAGGCTTCGCTCGCGTGTATGTAGGAAATTATCCCACGGGAACCGTACATGTTTCCGGGATAAATAGCTTATATGCTATTCCAGAGTATAATCTAACTTTGTGCCAAGTTTCGTCCAGATCCGTAAATAAGTTTCAGAGTTTATTCGTTAGAAACATACATACAAATCTTTCCTCTTTATAATATTAAAGTATAAAGTATGGATTTAACTACTTTATCAAGCGTTGAGCTCGCAGAATTGTACGATGCGACATCGCGCCGCGTCGTATCACAGTTGTTATTTTGAGCTTATATTCAAGTGGTGATGCTAGCAAAATACAGTAACTGCTTAGTGCTTGTCTAGTTCTTCTATCTTCTTTCAAGAACTCATGTTCAGTTCATATTCTGAGAGTTAAAGGTTCCCGCGATGCGATTCTAGTAGAACAATTTCCATGAAGGTTTCATATAGGTAAATTGTTCTACTAGAATCGCATCGCGGGAACCTTAAAAGATTTCTTGATCCTGTAGCTGGGTAAGATAATGTTAAAATTCATTAAACATTGATGGATAACACTCTTCGAAATTTAAAAACCCTTTGACGTAATAGGAGTTAATATTAGCGTAGGTAACCGTATTTTACTTCAGATAAATTTACTCCAAAAAGATAATACATGGTAGGTAGGTACAAATGCTCATAAAAAAACAATAATTGGTTATTGTGTGTCTATTGCCCACTTAACCCATTTACATACTGCGATATCTAGTACAGCTTTCTTTGCCATATAAAACTATGATAATACATTTAATGTAAGAAAAACACATTGGTTTACATCCGATGAGTAAGTACTAAATATACCTACCTAAATGTTAGTAAATATCAAGCAGTGTTGAAAAGATGCAAATGTATTGTAAAGTAACTTTAGTGTAAATATAACCTTATGTCACACATTTCTGCTGCGGTGTTGCGAGAGCACAGTGAAACCACAAAATTACGCGTTGTTTTTGATGCCTCTGCCAAAACTACTTCAGGAAAATCATTAAATGAAATTCAGTATGTTGGTCCAGTTCTACAAGATGACTTGTTGTCTATTTTATTAAGGTTTAGAACTTACAAGTATGTTTTGACAGGGGACATACAAAAAATGTACAGGCAAATAGAAATTGATCCTTCTCAGAGACATTTACAACTAATTTTGTGGAGAGATGATTGCTCACAGCCAATTAAGGTCTTGCAGCTAAACACTGTCACCTATGGGACAGCATCTGCACCTTTCTTGAGCACCAGGTGTCTAATTCAACTAGCTCATGAATGTTCTAACCCCATAATTTCTAATATTTTAAAATATGATATTTATATGGATGATTTAAATACAGGATGTCAATCAGAAAAAGAAATTAAAGAAATATATGATGACATCACTAATATATTATCATCAGCTTGTTTCCCTCTTCATAAAATACGCACAAACTGCCCCCAAGCATTGCAAACAGAGACTACATCTAAATCACTTGATCTGAGTAAATATTCCACAGTTTTAGGATTAAACTGGTCACCGTCACCAGATACTTTACATTTCACTGTTGATATGGATATGTCTAAGAAACTTACTAAACGGGTTATCATATCATTAACTTGTAAAATATTTGATCCATTAGGGCTGCTATGTGCATGCATAATTAGAGCTAAAATTATTTTACAGCAATTATGGAATGAAAAATTAGGCTGGGATGACCCTGTGCCACCCCACATTGAAAAGAAGTGGGTTAAGATAGCAGAAAATATTAATAATCTGTCTAAAATTAGTTTGCCTAGGTATGTACTATGCGATATTCCCATGTCAGTTGAATTACATTGTTTCGTAGATGCTTCTCAGGAAGCATATGGAGCTTGTGTCTATCTACGGTCAATTAGTAATAAAAATATTGTAGATGTTAAATTGCTGTGTGCAAAGGCTAGGGTTGCACCTCTGAAGGCTATGACAATACCTCGCCTTGAATTGTGTGGCGCATTACTTGGTGCTAGGTTGACCACAAAGGTAATCCAGTCCATTAGATGTCATAAGATAACACAAAAGGTTATATGGACCGACTCAACTGTAGTACTTGGTTGGATAAATTCACAACCAAACCTTTTAAAAGCATTTGTAGCCAATCGAGTAATAGAAATTAATGAGTTGACACAGGGCTTTTCGTGGCGGCATGTTCCCACTCACCTTAACCCTGCAGATCTTGCTTCTAGAGGTGTAGATCCTCAGCGTCTGCAGGTTGAACCCTTGTGGTGGGAAGGACCCTCCTTCTTAAAGGATGGATCATCTGCTTGGCCACAGCAACCTCATAAGTCAGTGGACTTACCTGAACTAAAGGTTCATGTACAAACAAATATAGCTCACGACGACAGTCATAAATCTATCATTAATTTTAGTAATTATTCAAAGTATAATCATTTAAGTCGCGTGTTAGCTTATGTATTGCGGTTTTTATATAATTGTAGGAATAAAACCAAATTATATGGTCCACTACAAACTAACGAAATAAATAAATCTCATACCTTTCTATGTAAAATATGTCAACTCGAATCATTTGATACAGAATTAAAATCTATTAAAAGAGGTCAAGGAATACCTAAAAAATCTAAAATATTCAATTTAAATCCTTTTCATGACTCTGAAGGTCTACTAAGAGTAGGAGGTCGTCTTGACAATTCAAGCTTTGATTACAATAAAAAGCATCCTATCATATTAGATTGTAAACATAGATTCACCCTTTTATTAATGCAAAGTGAACACCATCGCTTATTTCATGCAGGTCCACAATTATTATTAGCCTCCGTAAGAGAAAGGTACTGGCCTGTAGGTGGGAGGGCCTTAGCGCGCAAAGTATATAAACAATGCGTTGTATGCACTAGATTTCGTGGTAAGACTATACAGCCTATAATGGGCAACTTACCATCAGCGAGGATGCGACCTACTTTCCCTTTCCACTCTACCGGTACCGACTTCGCAGGACCATTTCAAATCTCTAGTAAAAGGGGAAGAGGTAATCGAATAAGTAAATGTTACCTCTGTATATTTGTTTGCTTAAGTACCAGAGCTGTGCACCTAGAGCTGGTGAGTGACCTCACTACATCTGCATTTATGGCAAACTTTTCTTTGTCTGACCCTTGCCTTTCTAAAATGTCCTCAATGACTGACATTATTGAAATAAACTTTGATTCAATGGACTCTCTTAATGTGAGTTGTTCCTCAGTGTCACAATCCTCACAAGTGTCCTCAATTATTGTTTGAACGTCGTTAAATTGACTAAATAATTCTTGACAATTTTCTAAACGTCTACCTAACTCTTTTAAATTAACGCTACTTAAAGTAGATTCTAGGTTTTTCATATCCTGTACATAATCATTTAATTTAGTTAAACGCCCTCTGATATTACCGCGTTTCCGAATTAGTTCACTGAATTTGCACGCATCCTTGTCCATGATTGCACTAAATATACTACACTAACCGAGTACAAACAATGAAATAAGCAATAAATGTGCATCAAACCAAACGCCCGGTTAGGCGTACACTCCAGTCGCAGCTCGCAGCCACGCGTTGTTACGGCAGGCACGCCGCACAGGCACACAAGATGGCCGCTCTGCTATTCTGCGACCGCGCCGCGGTCCGCGGAGCCCTGCTCGCCACGTGGTCGGACGGACGCTAGGAGGCAGCGCGCAGACGCAGCCCGCAGATTTCCTGGAAGTGTTCGGCAAATCTATTTGAAGCAAGAATGCAGTGCAAGGCTTAAGCTTTGTTATTGGTGCATGAAACACGGAATTGGGTATTTAGTACCGGAATATAAACACTAGATGTATAATAAGCGTTCAAAATTATATGCCTTCACTCACAGCGCACGGCACAGCACAGAGGCACGTGTATTATTTTATAACCCATGCGGGCATGCGGGACCTATTGTATGGTCGCCATAAATATATATGCTTAAAATATACTCCTCATATTAGTCTGGAGTTACGACCAAATTATTTAGATACACAACTCACGAGATTTTAAATTTACCACAATGCAATAAAATTCTGTTTGCAAGCTGCCCCTAACCTCGAGGAATACACTCTACGAGGAGGACGCTCTAAACACACAAACAAAGCGGCGGAAATTGGGGACGGAAATATAAAATAGGAACGAGCTCACTTCCCTTCGGCAGACCTCCTGACGCGATGCCCGCTGTATCCAGGTAGATCTTCGACAGCCGTGGTTGTGTAGCCTCCTCGTGTTCCCAGCAATGTCGCCTGATGCACGCGGTTGCGATTCCCGATGGGCAGCGGCGGCGCCGGCGGTTTAGCGCCTGCACGGCGCGCGCACGTGGTCGGTTCGAAGAATCCGGAACACGCTACCGAGTCGCAGTTTTCTCGTAGTTGTGGTTGCAGATTTCTTTTTGCTCACGGTCGCCAAATGACCCCGGTACCCGGTACCGGGAAGAACATTAGGTCGCGTGTCAAGGCCGCGCGGCCAACCTTTAAGTGTGATATATATGTAATCCAAATAGTTGTCAAGCTGAGATTATATTATTTTATTATAACGTTCACCCGTTTCATTTATCACACATTTGGCGACCGTGACAGGACCTTTTTTCATCACCTCCAAACGGGAAGAACATTAGGTCGCGTGTCAAGGCCGCGCGGCCAACCCATTAAATTTGTAATGTAATCCAAATAGTTGTCAAGCTGAGATTATATTATTTTATTATAACGTTCACCCGTTTCATTTATCACACATTTGTACAGTCCGCAGAGCTATCCACTACATCGTCAGGCTGCCGGGTGAAGAAGAACCTGTTGAAGGCTGACTCCTTCAAGGCTGGGAAGATGTACACGCGCAAGTGTACCAACGGAGGGTGCGGAGAACGGAACGTAGCCGCGCTCCCCGTTTCGTCATCGCCGGCGCGGCGGCGTCTATAAAAGACGAGCGCCCACGCAGAGCGTTCCTTTTTTCATCAACTCGAACCAAACGGGAAGAACATTAGGTCGCGTGTCAAGGCCGCGCGGCCAACCTTTAAGTGTGATATTTAAAATTGTAATGTAATCCAAATAGTTTCAAGCTGAGATTATATTATTTTATTATAACGTTCACCCGTTTCATTTATCACACATGTTTATGCCAAATGTGTGATAAATGAAACGGGTGAACGTTATAATAAAATAATATAATTCCATTTATTGGATTACATAATAATATATCATAGTTTTATTCGCCAAATGTGTGATAAATGAAACGGGTGAACGTTATAATAAAATAATATAATCTCAGCTTGACAACTATTTGGATTACATTACAAATTTAATGGGTTGGCCGCGCGGCCTTGACACGCGACCTAATGTTCTTCCCGTTTGGAGGTGATGAAAAAAGGTCCTGTCACGGTCGCCAAATGTGTGATAAATGAAACGGGTGAACGTTATAATAAAATAATATAATCTCAGCTTGACAACTATTTGGATTACATATATATCACACTTAAAGGTTGGCCGCGCGGCCTTGACACGCGACCTAATGTTCTTCCCGCCAAATGTGTGATAAATGAAACGGGTGAACGTTATAATAAAATAATATAATCTCAGCTTGACAACTATTTGGATTACATTACAAATTTAATGGGTTGGCCGCGCGGCCTTGACACGCGACCTAATGTTCTTCCCGTTTGGAGGTGATGAAAAAAGGAACGCTCTGCGTGGGCGCTCGTCTTTTATAGACGCCGCCGCGCCGGCGATGACGAAACGGGGAGCGTGGCTACGTTCCGTTCTCCGCACCCTCCGTTGGTACACTTGCGCGTGTACATCTTCCCAGCCTTGAAGGAGTCAGCCTTCAACAGGTTCTTCTTCACCCGGCAGCCTGACGATGTAGTGGATAGCTCTGCGGACTGTTCCTTTGGATGTGTAGATGTCTACCACCCGGCAAGTGTTGTCTGCGCCCATGTGTAGACGTGTAATGCGGCCTAGCCGCCAGCGTTGCGGAGGCAGATTCTGGTCCCTTATGAGCACCATCTCCCCAACATTCGGCCCGGCAGACCCAATTTTCCATTTGGATCGCTGCTGGAGTTCTGCTATAAATTCTTGAGACCATCTTTTCCAGAACTCAAGGCGTAGCTTGCAGATGAGGTTGTACTTCGGTCTGGAGTCTTCAGCTGCAAAAGAGGGCACCGACGTCAGTGGCCGTCCGATAAGGAAGTGCCCGGGGGTCAAAGGGTTCAAATCAAAGGGATCAGAAGATAAAGGGGAGAGAGGGCGAGAATTTAGGATCGCCTCTATCTGAGTGAATAGAGTTGACAACTCCTCAAAAGTAAGAGAAACATTAGCGGCTGTTCTTTTTAAATGATATTTGGCCGCCTTTACGCCTGCCTCCCAGAGTCCACCAAAGTGCGGTGAATAAGCTGGACTAAATTTAAATAAAATGCCTTCGTTAGCCGTATAGTCAATGACCGAGTCACGACTGGAGCGTAGCACCTTACCTAGTTCATTGTTTGCCCCCACGAAGTTAGTGCCATTGTCGCACCAAATCTCATAGGGCTTACCTCTGCGCGACACGAATCGTCGTAAACATAAAATAAATGCAGATGTAGTGAGGTCACTCACCAGCTCTAGGTGCACAGCTCTGGTACTTAAGCAAACAAATATACAGAGGTAACATTTACTTATTCGATTACCTCTTCCCCTTTTACTAGAGATTTGAAATGGTCCTGCGAAGTCGGTACCGGTAGAGTGGAAAGGGAAAGTAGGTCGCATCCTCGCTGATGGTAAGTTGCCCATTATAGGCTGTATAGTCTTACCACGAAATCTAGTGCATACAACGCATTGTTTATATACTTTGCGCGCTAAGGCCCTCCCACCTACAGGCCAGTACCTTTCTCTTACGGAGGCTAATAATAATTGTGGACCTGCATGAAATAAGCGATGGTGTTCACTTTGCATTAATAAAAGGGTGAATCTATGTTTACAATCTAATATGATAGGATGCTTTTTATTGTAATCAAAGCTTGAATTGTCAAGACGACCTCCTACTCTTAGTAGACCTTCAGAGTCATGAAAAGGATTTAAATTGAATATTTTAGATTTTTTAGGTATTCCTTGACCTCTTTTAATAGATTTTAATTCTGTATCAAATGATTCGAGTTGACATATTTTACATAGAAAGGTATGAGATTTATTTATTTCGTTAGTTTGTAGTGGACCATATAATTTGGTTTTATTCCTACAATTATATAAAAACCGCAATACATAAGCTAACACGCGACTTAAATGATTATACTTTGAATAATTACTAAAATTAATGATAGATTTATGACTGTCGTCGTGAGCTATATTTGTTTGTACATGAACCTTTAGTTCAGGTAAGTCCACTGACTTATGAGGTTGCTGTGGCCAAGCAGATGATCCATCCTTTAAGAAGGAGGGTCCTTCCCACCACAAGGGTTCAACCTGCAGACGCTGAGGATCTACACCTCTAGAAGCAAGATCTGCAGGGTTAAGGTGAGTGGGAACATGCCGCCACGAAAAGCCCTGTGTCAACTCATTAAATTCTATTACTCGATTGGCTACAAATGCTTTTAAAAGGTTTGGTTGTGAATTTATCCAACCAAGTACTACAGTTGAGTCGGTCCATATAACCTTTTGTGTTATCTTATGACATCTAATGGACTGGATTACCTTTGTGGTCAACCTAGCACCAAGTAATGCGCCACACAATTCAAGGCGAGGTATTGTCATAGCCTTCAGAGGTGCAACCCTAGCCTTTGCACACAGCAATTTAACATCTACAATATTTTTATTACTAATTGACCGTAGATAGACACAAGCTCCATATGCTTCCTGAGAAGCATCTACGAAACAATGTAATTCAACTGACATGGGAATATCGCATAGTACATACCTAGGCAAACTAATTTTAGACAGATTATTAATATTTTCTGCTATCTTAACCCACTTCTTTTCAATGTGGGGTGGCACAGGGTCATCCCAGCCTAATTTTTCATTCCATAATTGCTGTAAAATAATTTTAGCTCTAATTATGCATGCACATAGCAGCCCTAATGGATCAAATATTTTACAAGTTAATGATATGATAACCCGTTTAGTAAGTTTCTTAGACATATCCATATCAACAGTGAAATGTAAAGTATCTGGTGACGGTGACCAGTTTAATCCTAAAACTGTGGAATATTTACTCAGATCAAGTGATTTAGATGTAGTCTCTGTTTGCAATGCTTGGGGGCAGTTTGTGCGTATTTTATGAAGAGGGAAACAAGCTGATGATAATATATTAGTGATGTCATCATATATTTCTTTAATTTCTTTTTCTGATTGACATCCTGTATTTAAATCATCCATATAAATATCATATTTTAAAATATTAGAAATTATGGGGTTAGAACATTCATGAGCTAGTTGAATTAGACACCTGGTGCTCAAGAAAGGTGCAGATGCTGTCCCATAGGTGACAGTGTTTAGGTGCAAGACCTTAATTGGCTGTGAGCAATCATCTCTCCACAAAATTAGTTGTAAATGTCTCTGAGAAGGATCAATTTCTATTTGCCTGTACATTTTTTGTATGTCCCCTGTTAAAACATACTTGTAAGTTCTAAACCTTAATAAAATAGACAACAAGTCATCTTGTAGAACTGGACCAACATACTGAATTTCATTTAATGATTTTCCTGAAGTAGTTTTGGCAGAGGCATCAAAAACAACGCGTAATTTTGTGGTTTCACTGTGCTCTCGCAACACCGCATGATGTGGCAAATAATATCCAAATGAAGGACGTTTAATCTCATTTAAATGCCCTAACTCTTTATACTCTTCAATGAATGCAGTGTAACTTAGTTTGAGCTGAGTATTTTTATGTAATTTCTTCTCCAAGTTAAGGAAACGTTTTTTCGCTAAGTAATATGAATCGCCTAGTGCCTGTTCAGGAATCTCCTTGAATGGCATTTTAACAGAAAATCTACCACTGGGAAGACGTTTCATATTTTCTAAAAAATGTTGTTCACACAATTTATCTTGGAGTGAAGTGTTATCAACACAATTAATTTCTTCAATTTCCCAAAACTTTTTTAGGTCATTATGAATTTCTTTTGTGAAGTTACATGTCAAGTGACTACTAAGGCTACATTCTCCTAAACGTCCACTGACTAACCATCCAAATTGTGAATTTTGTAGGATAGGTTTACCTACACCTAGTGAAATACGCTTAGTCCCTACAATGTTCCAAAAAACATCTGCCCCTAATAGCATATCTATGTTAGAGGGATAATTGAACTTTGGGTCTGCAAGCACAATATTTTCTGGTAAATTCAGTTCCTGAATGTTAACAGGTGCACTCGGCAATGTTCCTGTAATTTGTGGAACTACAAGACAGTTTATTTCTAAATTAAATGAATTTAGTCTTGATTTTATTATTATATTGCAGCGCTCGGATATATTAAAAGAAACATTATTAATACCTGAAATCCGTAGCGGTTCAATAGTTTTAGTGGACAGACCTAACTTTCCTTTCAGGTTTTCTGTCACAAAAGAGGATTGAGATCCTGTATCTAATAGAACTCTTACACAGTAAGTTTCATTAGTATGTTCATTAAATACTTTTACAACAGCGGTACACAATAAAACCTGGCTGATGGATACCGCAGACAGTGATACCGGTTGTTGTTGAGTTGACGTAGAAGGTGCAGCAGTAGTATTTTCAGAACTGCTGTTGCTATTAGTTTTATTTACATGTACTAAACTATTATGTTTGTGTTTACAAAATTTACATAAACCCTTCATACGACAACGAAACGAGTTGTGGCCCTCACGCAGGCAATTTAAGCATAACTTTAATTTATTAACCTCCTTAAGCCTATCTTGAACATTCATATTATTAAATTTGAGACATTTTTGGATTCTATGACCCTGCTCGCTACAAATTAAACATAAAAGTTCACTTAAGTTTTCAACTGAAGAGACAAAGGCTTTTGATTTATTTTGGTTAAATTTATTAATATTCCCTTTGTCACTTTGTTGTGATGTGACTGATGTTGTTTCTAAAACATCAGCACGACTACGAATAAAATTAAAAAAAATCACTTAGTGTTGGTAAGTCAGGTAAGATATTCCTGTATTCCTCCCAACGTACAACCATACTGGTATCTAACTTCCCAGTTATTATAAATATTAATAGAGCATCCCATTGGTCAGTTGCTAGACCTAAATTGTTGAGCGCTCTTAAATTTTTTGAAATAATATCAATGAGATTTCTCAATTCCTTAACAGAGTCTTTATTAACATTGCCAATGCTACAAAGCGCCTTTAAGTGATTATTAACCAAGAGTTTTTTATTATTATACCTATCATTAAGTAATTGCCATGCAACACTGTAATTCTCAGAGGTAAACTCCAAGGATCTGATAACTTCAACAGCACCACCCTCTAGTGAAGACCTCAGATAGTGATATTTATTTATATTTGGTATAGACTCATTACTGTGTATTAATGAATAACGACAAGTTACATCATAGTTTATGCCAAATGTGTGATAAATGAAACGGGTGAACGTTATAATAAAATAATATAATTCCATTTATTGGATTACATAATAATATATCACACTTTTATAGGTTGGCCGCGCGGCCTTGACACGCGACCTAATGTTCTTCCCGTTTGGTTCGAGTTGATGAAAAAAGGCACTAGGGCAAACTAACGAAATAAATAAATCTCATACCTTTCTATGTAAAATATGTCAACTCGAATCATTTGATACAGAATTAAAATCTATTAAAAGAGGTCAAGGAATACCTAAAAAATCTAAAATATTCAATTTAAATCCTTTTCATGACTCTGAAGGTCTACTAAGAGTAGGAGGTCGTCTTGACAATTCAAGCTTTGATTACAATAAAAAGCATCCTATCATATTAGATTGTAAACATAGATTCACCCTTTTATTAATGCAAAGTGAACACCATCGCTTATTTCATGCAGGTCCACGATTATTATTAGCCTCCGTAAGAGAAAGGTACTGGCCTGTAGGTGGGAGGGCCTTAGCGCGCAAAGTATATAAACAATGCGTTGTATGCACTAGATTTCGTGGTAAGACTATACAGCCTATAATGGGCAACTTACCATCAGCGAGGATGCGACCTACTTTCCCTTTCCACTCTACCGGTACCGACTTCGCAGGACCATTTCAAATCTCTAGTAAAAGGGGAAGAGGTAATCGAATAAGTAAATGTTACCTCTGTATATTTGTTTGCTTAAGTACCAGAGCTGTGCACCTAGAGCTGGTGAGTGACCTCACTACATCTGCATTTATTTTATGTTTACGACGATTCGTGTCGCGCAGAGGTAAGCCCTATGAGATTTGGTGCGACAATGGCACTAACTTCGTGGGGGCAAACAATGAACTAGGTAAGGTGCTACGCTCCAGTCGTGACTCGGTCATTGACTATACGGCTAACGAAGGCATTTTATTTAAATTTAGTCCAGCTTATTCACCGCACTTTGGTGGACTCTGGGAGGCAGGCGTAAAGGCGGCCAAATATCATTTAAAAAGAACAGCCGCTAATGTTTCTCTTACTTTTGAGGAGTTGTCAACTCTATTCACTCAGATAGAGGCGATCCTAAATTCTCGCCCTCTCTCCCCTTTATCTTCTGATCCCTTTGATTTGAACCCTTTGACCCCCGGGCACTTCCTTATCGGACGGCCACTGACGTCGGTGCCCTCTTTTGCAGCTGAAGACTCCAGACCGAAGTACAACCTCATCTGCAAGCTACGCCTTGAGTTCTGGAAAAGATGGTCTCAAGAATTTATAGCAGAACTCCAGCAGCGATCCAAATGGAAAATTGGGTCTGCCGGGCCGAATGTTGGGGAGATGGTGCTCATAAGGGACCAGAATCTGCCTCTTCGGATCGCTGGCGGCTAGGCCGCATTACACGTCTACACATGGGCGCAGACAACACTTGCCGGGTGGTAGACATCTACACATCCAAAGGAACATGTTAATAAAGACTCTGTTAAGGAATTGAGAAATCTCATTGATATTATTTCAAAAAATTTAAGAGCGCTCAACAATTTAGGTCTAGCAACTGACCAATGGGATGCTCTATTAATATTTATAATAACTGGGAAGTTAGATACCAGTATGGTTGTACGTTGGGAGGAATACAGGAATATCTTACCTGACTTACCAACACTAAGTGATTTTTTTAATTTTATTCGTAGTCGTGCTGATGTTTTAGAAACAACATCAGTCACATCACAACAAAGTGACAAAGGGAATATTAATAAATTTAACCAAAATAAATCAAAAGCCTTTGTCTCTTCAGTTGAAAACTTAAGTGAACTTTTATGTTTAATTTGTAGCGAGCAGGGTCATAGAATCCAAAAATGTCTCAAATTTAATAATATGAATGTTCAAGATAGGCTTAAGGAGGTTAATAAATTAAAGTTATGCTTAAATTGCCTGCGTGAGGGCCACAACTCGTTTCGTTGTCGTATGAAGGGTTTATGTAAATTTTGTAAACACAAACATAATAGTTTAGTACATGTAAATAAAACTAATAGCAACAGCAGTTCTGAAAATACTACTGCTGCACCTTCTACGTCAACTCAACAACAACCGGTATCACTGTCTGCGGTATCCATCAGCCAGGTTTTATTGTGTACCGCTGTTGTAAAAGTATTTAATGAACATACTAATGAAACTTACTGTGTAAGAGTTCTATTAGATACAGGATCTCAATCCTCTTTTGTGACAGAAAACCTGAAAGGAAAGTTAGGTCTGTCCACTAAAACTATTGAACCGCTATGGATTTCAGGTATTAATAATGTTTCTTTTAATATATCCGAGCGCTGCAGTATAATAATAAAATCAAGACTAAATTCATTTAATTTAGAAATAAACTGTCTTGTAGTTCCACAAATTACAGGAACATTGCCGAGTGCACCTGTTAACATTCAGGAACTGAATTTACCAGAAAATATTGTGCTTGCAGACCCAAAGTTCAATTATCCCTCTAACATAGATATGCTATTAGGGGCAGATGTTTTTTGGAACATTGTAGGGACTAAGCGTATTTCACTAGGTGTAGGTAAACCTATCCTACAAAATTCACAATTTGGATGGTTAGTCAGTGGACGTTTAGGAGAATGTAGCCTTAGTAGTCACTTGACATGTAACTTCACAAAAGAAATTCATAATGACCTAAAAAAGTTTTGGGAAATTGAAGAAATTAATTGTGTTGATAACACTTCACTACCGGGGTAGGTGATGTACACGCGCAAGTGTACCAACGGAGGGTGCGGAGAACGGAACGTAGCCACGCTCCCCGTTTCGTCATCGCCGGCGCGGCGGCGTCTATAAAAGACGAGCGCCCACGCAGAGCGTTCCTTTTTTCATCACCTCCAAACGACCCCGGTACCCGGTACCGGGAAGAACATTGTAGGCCGCGCGGCCAACCATTAAATTTGTAATGTAATCCAAATAGTTGTCAAGCTGAGATTATATTATTTTATTATAACGTTCACCCGTTTCATTTATCACACATTTGGCGACCGTGAGCAAAAAGAAATCTGCAACCACAACTACGAGAAAACTGCGACTCGGTAGCGTGTTCCGGATTCTTCGAACCGACCACGTGCGCGCGCCGTGCAGGCGCTAAACCGCCGGCGCCGCCGCTGCCCATCGGGAATCGCAACCGCGTGCATCAGGCGACATTGCTGGGAACACGAGGCGGCTACACAACCACGGCTGTCGAAGATCTACCTGGATACAGCGGGCATCGCGTCAGGAGGTCTGCCGAAGGGAAGTGAGCTCGTTCCTATTTTATATTTCCGTCCCCAATTTCCGCCGCTTTGTTTGTGTGTTTAGAGCGTCCTCCTCGTAGAGTGTATTCCTCGAGGTTAGGGGCAGCTTGCAAACAGAATTTTATTGCATTGTGGTAAATTTAAAATCTCGTGAGTTGTGTATCTAAATAATTTGGTCGTAACTCCAGACTAATATGAGGAGTATATTTTAAGCATATATATTTATGGCGACCATACAATAGGTCCCGCATGCCCGCATGGGTTATAAAATAATACACGTGCCTCTGTGCTGTGCCGTGCGCTGTGAGTGAAGGCATATAATTTTGAACGCTTATTATACATCTAGTGTTTATATTCCGGTACTAAATACCCAATTCCGTGTTTCATGCACCAATAACAAAGCTTAAGCCTTGCACTGCATTCTTGCTTCAAATAGATTTGCCGAACACTTCCAGGAAATCTGCGGGCTGCGTCTGCGCGCTGCCTCCTAGCGTCCGTCCGACCACGTGGCGAGCAGGGCTCCGCGGACCGCGGCGCGGTCGCAGAATAGCAGAGCGGCCATCTTCTGTGCCTGTGCGGCGTGCCTGCCGTAACAACGCGTGGCTGCGAGCTGCGACTGGAGTGTACGCCTAACCGGGCGTTTGGTTTGATGCACATTTATTGCTTATTTCATTGTTTGTACTCGGTTAGTGTAGTATATTTAGTGCAATCATGGACAAGGATGCGTGCAAATTCAGTGAACTAATTCGGAAACGCGGTAATATCAGAGGGCGTTTAACTAAATTAAATGATTATGTACAGGATATGAAAAACCTAGAATCTACTTTAAGTAGCGTTAATTTAAAAGAGTTAGGTAGACGTTTAGAAAATTGTCAAGAATTATTTAGTCAATTTAACGACGTTCAAACAATAATTGAGGACACTTGTGAGGATTGTGACACTGAGGAACAACTCACATTAAGAGAGTCCATTGAATCAAAGTTTATTTCAATAATGTCAGTCATTGAGGACATTTTAGAAAGGCAAGGGTCAGACAAAGAAAAGTTTGGTGATGCATGTAGTAACAAAGGCTCCCATTCAAATTGCCTACAAAATGGCTTACAGTCAATAAGATTGCCCACAATTAAATTGCCAACATTTAATGGTTCCTATTTAAAATGGTTAGAATTCAGAGATACCTTCTATTCATTAATACACAGTAATGAGTCTATACCAAATATAAATAAATATCACTATCTGAGGTCTTCACTAGAGGGTGGTGCTGTTGAAGTTATCAGATCCTTGGAGTTTACCTCTGAGAATTACAGTGTTGCATGGCAATTACTTAATGATAGGTATAATAATAAAAAACTCTTGGTTAATAATCACTTAAAGGCGCTTTGTAGCATTGGCAATGTTAATAAAGACTCTGTTAAGGAATTGAGAAATCTCATTGATATTATTTCAAAAAATTTAAGAGCGCTCAACAATTTAGGTCTAGCAACTGACCAATGGGATGCTCTATTAATATTTATAATAACTGGGAAGTTAGATACCAGTATGGTTGTACGTTGGGAGGAATACAGGAATATCTTACCTGACTTACCAACACTAAGTGATTTTTTTAATTTTATTCGTAGTCGTGCTGATGTTTTAGAAACAACATCAGTCACATCACAACAAAGTGACAAAGGGAATATTAATAAATTTAACCAAAATAAATCAAAAGCCTTTGTCTCTTCAGTTGAAAACTTAAGTGAACTTTTATGTTTAATTTGTAGCGAGCAGGGTCATAGAATCCAAAAATGTCTCAAATTTAATAATATGAATGTTCAAGATAGGCTTAAGGAGGTTAATAAATTAAAGTTATGCTTAAATTGCCTGCGTGAGGGCCACAACTCGTTTCGTTGTCGTATGAAGGGTTTATGTAAATTTTGTAAACACAAACATAATAGTTTAGTACATGTAAATAAAACTAATAGCAACAGCAGTTCTGAAAATACTACTGCTGCACCTTCTACGTCAACTCAACAACAACCGGTATCACTGTCTGCGGTATCCATCAGCCAGGTTTTATATGGATGATTTAAATACAGGATGTCAATCAGAAAAAGAAATTAAAGAAATATATGATGACATCACTAATATATTATCATCAGCTTGTTTCCCTCTTCATAAAATACGCACAAACTGCCCCCAAGCATTGCAAACAGAGACTACATCTAAATCACTTGATCTGAGTAAATATTCCACAGTTTTAGGATTAAACTGGTCACCGTCACCAGATACTTTACATTTCACTGTTGATATGGATATGTCTAAGAAACTTACTAAACGGGTTATCATATCATTAACTTGTAAAATATTTGATCCATTAGGGCTGCTATGTGCATGCATAATTAGAGCTAAAATTATTTTACAGCAATTATGGAATGAAAAATTAGGCTGGGATGACCCTGTGCCACCCCACATTGAAAAGAAGTGGGTTAAGATAGCAGAAAATATTAATAATCTGTCTAAAATTAGTTTGCCTAGGTATGTACTATGCGATATTCCCATGTCAGTTGAATTACATTGTTTCGTAGATGCTTCTCAGGAAGCATATGGAGCTTGTGTCTATCTACGGTCAATTAGTAATAAAAATATTGTAGATGTTAAATTGCTGTGTGCAAAGGCTAGGGTTGCACCTCTGAAGGCTATGACAATACCTCGCCTTGAATTGTGTGGCGCATTACTTGGTGCTAGGTTGACCACAAAGGTAATCCAGTCCATTAGATGTCATAAGATAACACAAAAGGTTATATGGACCGACTCAACTGTAGTACTTGGTTGGATAAATTCACAACCAAACCTTTTAAAAGCATTTGTAGCCAATCGAGTAATAGAAATTAATGAGTTGACACAGGGCTTTTCGTGGCGGCATGTTCCCACTCACCTTAACCCTGCAGATCTTGCTTCTAGAGGTGTAGATCCTCAGCGTCTGCAGGTTGAACCCTTGTGGTGGGAAGGACCCTCCTTCTTAAAGGATGGATCATCTGCTTGGCCACAGCAACCTCATAAGTCAGTGGACTTACCTGAACTAAAGGTTCATGTACAAACAAATATAGCTCACGACGACAGTCATAAATCTATCATTAATTTTAGTAATTATTCAAAGTATAATCATTTAAGTCGCGTGTTAGCTTATGTATTGCGGTTTTTATATAATTGTAGGAATAAAACCAAATTATATGGTCCACTACAAACTAACGAAATAAATAAATCTCATACCTTTCTATGTAAAATATGTCAACTCGAATCATTTGATACAGAATTAAAATCTATTAAAAGAGGTCAAGGAATACCTAAAAAATCTAAAATATTCAATTTAAATCCTTTTCATGACTCTGAAGGTCTACTAAGAGTAGGAGGTCGTCTTGACAATTCAAGCTTTGATTACAATAAAAAGCATCCTATCATATTAGATTGTAAACATAGATTCACCCTTTTATTAATGCAAAGTGAACACCATCGCTTATTTCATGCAGGTCCACAATTATTATTAGCCTCCGTAAGAGAAAGGTACTGGCCTGTAGGTGGGAGGGCCTTAGCGCGCAAAGTATATAAACAATGCGTTGTATGCACTAGATTTCGTGGTAAGACTATACAGCCTATAATGGGCAACTTACCATCAGCGAGGATGCGACCTACTTTCCCTTTCCACTCTACCGGTACCGACTTCGCAGGACCATTTCAAATCTCTAGTAAAAGGGGAAGAGGTAATCGAATAAGTAAATGTTACCTCTGTATATTTGTTTGCTTAAGTACCAGAGCTGTGCACCTAGAGCTGGTGAGTGACCTCACTACATCTGCATTTATTTTATGTTTACGACGATTCGTGTCGCGCAGAGGTAAGCCCTATGAGATTTGGTGCGACAATGGCACTAACTTCGTGGGGGCAAACAATGAACTAGGTAAGGTGCTACGCTCCAGTCGTGACTCGGTCATTGACTATACGGCTAACGAAGGCATTTTATTTAAATTTAGTCCAGCTTATTCACCGCACTTTGGTGGACTCTGGGAGGCAGGCGTAAAGGCGGCCAAATATCATTTAAAAAGAACAGCCGCTAATGTTTCTCTTACTTTTGAGGAGTTGTCAACTCTATTCACTCAGATAGAGGCGATCCTAAATTCTCGCCCTCTCTCCCCTTTATCTTCTGATCCCTTTGATTTGAACCCTTTGACCCCCGGGCACTTCCTTATCGGACGGCCACTGACGTCGGTGCCCTCTTTTGCAGCTGAAGACTCCAGACCGAAGTACAACCTCATCTGCAAGCTACGCCTTGAGTTCTGGAAAAGATGGTCTCAAGAATTTATAGCAGAACTCCAGCAGCGATCCAAATGGAAAATTGGGTCTGCCGGGCCGAATGTTGGGGAGATGGTGCTCATAAGGGACCAGAATCTGCCTCCGCAACGCTGGCGGCTAGGCCGCATTACACGTCTACACATGGGCGCAGACAACACTTGCCGGGTGGTAGACATCTACACATCCAAAGGAACAGTCCGCAGAGCTATCCACTACATCGTCAGGCTGCCGGGTGAAGAAGAACCTGTTGAAGGCTGACTCCTTCAAGGCTGGGAAGATGTACACGCGCAAGTGTACCAACGGAGGGTGCGGAGAACGGAACGTAGCCACGCTCCCCGTTTCGTCATCGCCGGCGCGGCGGCGTCTATAAAAGACGAGCGCCCACGCAGAGCGTTCCTTTTTTCATCACCTCCAAACGACCCCGGTACCCGGTACCGGGAAGAACATTGTAGGCCGCGCGGCCAACCATTAAATTTGTAATGTAATCCAAATAGTTGTCAAGCTGAGATTATATTATTTTATTATAACGTTCACCCGTTTCATTTATCACACATTTGCTTCCCGGTACCGGGTACCGGGGCTTTTTTCATCACCTCCAAACGACCCCGGTACCCGGTACCGGGAAGAACATTAGGTCGCGTGTCAAGGCCGCGCGGCCAACCTTTAAGTGTGATATTTAAAATTGTAATGTAATCCAAATAGTTGTCAAGCTGAGATTATATTATTTTATTATAACGTTCACCCGTTTCATTTATCACACATTTTGGCCAAATGTGTGATAAATGAAACGGGTGAACGTTATAATAAAATAATATAATCTCAGCTTGACAACTATTTGGATTACATTACAAATTTAATGGTTGGCCGCGCGGCCTACAATGTTCTTCCCGGTACCGGGTACCGGGGTCGTTTGGAGGTGATGAAAAAAGACCGTCCTGTCACGGTCGCCAAATGTGACTTAGTTTGAGCTGAGTATTTTTATGTAATTTCTTCTGTGAAGTTACATGTCAAGTGACTACTAAGGCTACATTCTCCTAAACGTCCACTGACTAACCATCCAAATTGTGAATTTTGTAGGATAGGTTTACCTACACCTAGTGAAATACGCTTAGTCCCTACAATGTTCCAAAAAACATCTGCCCCTAATAGCATATCTATGTTAGAGGGATAATTGAACTTTGGGTCTGCAAGCACAATATTTTCTGGTAAATTCAGTTCCTGAATGTTAACAGGTGCACTCGGCAATGTTCCTGTAATTTGTGGGACTACAAGACAGTTTATTTCTAAATTAAATGAATTTAGTCTTGATTTTATTATTATATTGCAGCGCTCGGATATATTAAAAGAAACATTATTAATACCTGAAATCCGTAGCGGTTCAATAGTTTTAGTGGACAGACCTAACTTTCCTTTCAGGTTTTCTGTCACAAAAGAGGATTGAGATCCTGTATCTAATAGAACTCTTACACAGTAAGTTTCATTAGTATGTTCATTAAATACTTTTACAACAGCGGTACACAATAAAACCTGGCTGATGGATACCGCAGACAGTGATACCGGTTGTTGTTGAGTTGACGTAGAAGGTGCAGCAGTAGTATTTTCAGAACTGCTGTTGCTATTAGTTTTATTTACATGTACTAAACTATTATGTTTGTGTTTACAAAATTTACATAAACCCTTCATACGACAACGAAACGAGTTGTGGCCCTCACGCAGGCAATTTAAGCATAACTTTAATTTATTAACCTCCTTAAGCCTATCTTGAACATTCATATTATTAAATTTGAGACATTTTTGGATTCTATGACCCTGCTCGCTACAAATTAAACATAAAAGTTCACTTAAGTTTTCAACTGAAGAGACAAAGGCTTTTGATTTATTTTGGTTAAATTTATTAATATTCCCTTTGTCACTTTGTTTGAAAACTTAAGTGAACTTTTATGTTTAATTTGTAGCGAGCAGGGTCATAGAATCCAAAAATGTCTCAAATTTAATAATATGAATGTTCAAGATAGGCTTAAGGAGGTTAATAAATTAAAGTTATGCTTAAATTGCCTGCGTGAGGGCCACAACTCGTTTCGTAAAAATAATTTTAGCTCCATTAGGGCTGCTATGTGCATGCATAATTAGAGCTAAAATTATTTTACAGCAATTATGGAATGAAAAATTAGGCTGGGATGACCCTGTGCCACCCCACATTGAAAAGAAGTGGGTTAAGATAGCAGAAAATATTAATAATCTGTCTAAAATTAGTTTGCCTAGGTATGTACTATGCGATATTCCCATGTCAGTTGAATTACATTGTTTCGTAGATGCTTCTCAGGAAGCATATGGAGCTTGTGTCTATCTACGGTCAATTAGTAATAAAAATATTGTAGATGTTAAATTGCTGTGTGCAAAGGCTAGGGTTGCACCTCTGAAGGCTATGACAATACCTCGCCTTGAATTGTGTGGCGCATTACTTGGTGCTAGGTTGACCACAAAGGTAATCCAGTCCATTAGATGTCATAAGATAACACAAAAGGTTATATGGACCGACTCAACTGTAGTACTTGGTTGGATAAATTCACAACCAAACCTTTTAAAAGCATTTGTAGCCAATCGAGTAATAGAAATTAATGAGTTGACACAGGGCTTTTCGTGGCGGCATGTTCCCACTCACCTTAACCCTGCAGATCTTGCTTCTAGAGGTGTAGATCCTCAGCGTCTGCAGGTTGAACCCTTGTGGTGGGAAGGACCCTCCTTCTTAAAGGATGGATCATCTGCTTGGCCACAGCAACCTCATAAGTCAGTGGACTTACCTGAACTAAAGGTTCATGTACAAACAAATATAGCTCACGACGACAGTCATAAATCTATCATTAATTTTAGTAATTATTCAAAGTATAATCATTTAAGTCGCGTGTTAGCTTATGTATTGCGGTTTTTATATAATTGTAGGAATAAAACCAAATTATATGGTCCACTACAAACTAACGAAATAAATAAATCTCATACCTTTCTATGTAAAATATGTCAACTCGAATCATTTGATACAGAATTAAAATCTATTAAAAGAGGTCAAGGAATACCTAAAAAATCTAAAATATTCAATTTAAATCCTTTTCATGACTCTGAAGGTCTACTAAGAGTAGGAGGTCGTCTTGACAATTCAAGCTTTGATTACAATAAAAAGCATCCTATCATATTAGATTGTAAACATAGATTCACCCTTTTATTAATGCAAAGTGAACACCATCGCTTATTTCATGCAGGTCCACAATTATTATTAGCCTCCGTAAGAGAAAGGTACTGGCCTGTAGGTGGGAGGGCCTTAGCGCGCAAAGTATATAAACAATGCGTTGTATGCACTAGATTTCGTGGTAAGACTATACAGCCTATAATGGGCAACTTACCATCAGCGAGGATGCGACCTACTTTCCCTTTCCACTCTACCGGTACCGACTTCGCAGGACCATTTCAAATCTCTAGTAAAAGGGGAAGAGGTAATCGAATAAGTAAATGTTACCTCTGTATATTTGTTTGCTTAAGTACCAGAGCTGTGCACCTAGAGCTGGTGAGTGACCTCACTACATCTGCATTTATTTTATGTTTACGACGATTCGTGTCGCGCAGAGGTAAGCCCTATGAGATTTGGTGCGACAATGGCACTAACTTCGTGGGGGCAAACAATGAACTAGGTAAGGTGCTACGCTCCAGTCGTGACTCGGTCATTGACTATACGGCTAACGAAGGCATTTTATTTAAATTTAGTCCAGCTTATTCACCGCACTTTGGTGGACTCTGGGAGGCAGGCGTAAAGGCGGCCAAATATCATTTAAAAAGAACAGCCGCTAATGTTTCTCTTACTTTTGAGGAGTTGTCAACTCTATTCACTCAGATAGAGGCGATCCTAAATTCTCGCCCTCTCTCCCCTTTATCTTCTGATCCCTTTGATTTGAACCCTTTTTTCATCACCTCCAAACGACCCCGGTACCCGGTACCGGGAAGAACATTAGGTCGCGTGTCAAGGCCGCGCGGCCAACCTTTAAGTGTGATATTTAAAATTGTAATGTAATCCAAATAGTTGTCAAGCTGAGATTATATTATTTTATTATAACGTTCACCCGTTTCATTTATCACACAAGACTAAAGCTGAATTTTCTTGGACAGGTGTCTGCCCTGAAAAATCTCGACAATACAGTGGGCTTTGAATTTTAACTTTTGCACGATAAAGTGGAATTTCCAATGACGAGTGTCACTGTAAAATAATCGCACTTGCAACTGAAATTCAAATCAATTTCAGTGAGAAAAAGTCAAATCAAGGGTTTCTTTTGTTTTTTGTTTAACTTTCAAATGTCATTTCATTCAAATCAGTCTCCCGTATTCCTTTCCGTTACAAAGTATTTTAAAATTGTAAACAGTTCGTGCTTTTCCGTGTTGATTTTTGAATTGTAAAATAGTAAAAGTGTTTTTTTTTCCATTCTATTGTTTTAGATACGGTAAACAGTTGACATTTTGCCACTGCCTGTTTCCCCATGTCCAATAAATGGGCCTGAGCCTGACAGATGTCAAATACTAACGTGGCATATTCATTATTTGGCTTTTCTCTCCCTAATGTTTTTTTTTAAGAGTAACCATGGTGTTCATAACATCAAAATAACATCACGTCCTGTTTCGTTTTTGACACTTTAATGTCAAATACTCGTTGAAATGTCAGATTATCATAAAGGCTGCGGAACAATTCTTTTGGGAAACCGAAGCATAGAGTCTGATGATTAGTCATTATCGTCTTCTTCTTCGTGTGGTTAGTGACTAACCTGGTGTCAGAGTTTTTAAGCTGCCCATGGGCCTCTGACTTAGCTTCACATGCTGTTGAGAAATATCTCTCAGACATGCTGGTTTCCTCACGATGTTTTCTCTCACCGATTTTTAGGGTAGTGATAATTACACAATACGCACATAAATCCGTAAAATCAGCGGTATGGGTTCGAACTCGAGACCTATGACTTGGCAGTCCGACGGTCATACCACTAGGCTATCACTTGTTTATTTTTAATTATTATAGACCATGACAACGGATTATTTAGGTACAGAGGCCAGCACATCAAGTTACCACAATCTGTCAAATTTCTTTGATAGTATTTCAACTTTATTGCAAAGACATAAGGTTCATTTGTAATTGAGAAATGTTGACAGTTAGGGATAGCTTGATGTGCTGGCGTCTGTACTTAGTAAGTGCATCAATAAAATCCCTTCAAAATGTCACCATGGCTTAGTATATAGAATGTGATCGAGCGAGTTATAATGAGTCTAGCTCAGGTCAGCTCAGCTCAGCTCAATGAAGTGAATTGAAGTGAATGCATTTCAGTGAACGCTTGACGAGTTCCTACTTCGATTGTCATTATGATATTGATGTAGTGAAGTGGAGTTTAGAATAAATATTTTAGATGTGATTTAGACTGAAAATAATGAAAATAAAATTTAATGTAATGCAACCGAGAGTGTAGTGCCAATGCTTCACGTTTCAGCGGTAAAAAATTATAGATT
The DNA here is from genome assembly GCA_951799385.1 of Hyppa rectilinea. NCBI lineage: Eukaryota > Metazoa > Arthropoda > Insecta > Lepidoptera > Noctuidae > Hyppa > Hyppa rectilinea. Next base: position 696,811 of record OX637324.1, on the reverse strand, counting down.
AGTAAATTATAAAATAGTAACGAATGAGTGAATGTAAATGTCATTCATACATTCACTTGACCTTTCGCTTTTATTTATATAGATTTATTTATAGTTAACTAGCTTTCGCCCGCGGCTTCGCCCGCATAATTTGTCGACAAATATAATATTTATAATAAACATAAACCTTCCTCTTGAATCACTCTATCTATTAAAAAACGCATCAAAAACCGTTGCGTAGTTTTAAAGATTTAAGCATACATAGGGATATAGGGACAGAGAAAGCGACTTTGTTTTATACTATGTAGTGATTAAACGGCTCAACACATGAATTAATATAGAAACAAAAAGAGGATTAAAAATTGACAATTTAGAGGTATTACAGAAATTAAAAAAATATTTATATCTGTAAAATTTTCTGTAAAATAAATTGTAAATATGAGACATATCAATCGAAGTCCAGTGTAAACTTGTTTCACTCAGTTCCGGCACTACAATTTGTAACAATCGATGCTGCCCACAGCAAAATACTCGTAGTTAATGGAAGCTAATCGTAGAAGCCCACTCACTGTAGTTAATGTGATTACTCGTGGGTGACAACAAGGTAAGGTTAAGGGCACTCACTTAGGTGTTATTTACGTTAACGTTATACATAACGTGACGTCACGGGTACATTTTGACAGTTCAAACACATTCATTGCGGTATTTACTTGGTGGAGCTGACAAACTTTTGGAACTTATGAAGCAATGGATTAGCAATAACCAAACCGAATTATTTTAAATTACGAATCTGTTACACCATAGCGGTGCAGATGTATACCGTACCTTTAAGTAGGTCTCGTTTTTTTTTTGATTATGGCATCTCCCGTTTCAACCATAGGGTTGTCTACTAGTCTTGCTAGTAGCTCTCGTCACTTGTCGAGGCTTATAAATATTGTAAATCGTTGTGAAACTTCGTGCAAATATTGAGTAGGCATAGAAAATAAATTATTTTTCCTTAAATGACTCTTATTTAGGTAGGATGACTGACGACTGACAATACTAATTACGTATTGTTTTTTTAAATCCTTATTTATGAATGAAAATACGTCACTGGGTTAATAATGTAGATTTATTGTTGACAATAATGTGTGTTCACGGAAAACTGGCATAGGTTTTAATAAGGATATTATTAATTTACATAAAATAATTGTAGAAACATCCTGTTTTCAATAAATTCATAGTACTTACTTCAATGATCATTTAATTATTTTCTACAATCTAATACAATAACAACTTATACATACTTAAATTAAAAGACTATCTATCTATTTTGTTTGGTTCATTATTTAGCTGTGAAGTAATTAGTTGTACGATAATTTATTTTATGGAATACAGAAAAATATGTCTCAACCAGATATTTGATTTAATTTGGATTGCCATATTGTCTTTCGACATTTCTCAACAGCATTTGAAACTAAGTCAGAGGCCCATGGGCAGCATAAAAACTAGGACACCAGGTTAGTCACTAACCATGCAAAAAAAAAATTGACATTTTGTTATTCTCAGGGAGAGTGAGTATAACTTTTTTAGAATCTACACTTAGCATACATTATACAGGGTGTCCAAGAACCTGGCGTCCAACTGGATTCCCACGATGCCCCAAGTTCTAACAGTACTCAGAAAAATATTTTAAAAAATCCACCCCATGTACTTACAGAATTATACTGATTTCAAAAAAAAAGGGGGAAATGAGCACCCTGTGACATACTTTTGAATGCTGTGACTGCTAATGCTGATAATTTCGATATTTCTTGGAGGTTTTGTAATCTAGGGTATTGCTGTGTCTAAATAGAATGTAAAAATAAAGTACTTATTGTACCATTTTAAAATAAAATATTATTTTAACTAAAGGTGATATGGAAAACTATTGAATTTCGCAACTTTGACCGACTGTAGTGTAAAAAAAATGTACCAAAATAGTATGGCAAGTGACGTCAAATTTTGACGCGTTTATTCCTCTTTTTAAAAAGGTATAATACTTACACATTAATTTGAAAAAAAAAATTTTGATAATATTTTTACTCAACAACCCAATTTTTACGAAGTGCCTACCTACTAACGGTAACTGTCGGACCCTTTCTTATCTTAGAAACTGTTATGTTACTACTATTATTTACTTCGGTTCCAAGAGTGAGCAAGAAGGAAATACACACAGGTAGATGGGTTCCCAGTAGAATAAAAGCAAAGAATGTTAGTTTAAAGATATTTTATTACAATAAATGTTCAAAATGTTGACCACCCGCGGCAATACAAGCTCTCACTCTCCTTAAAAAGGACCGCTTTATGTTTCGCGAGTAACTTTTTTGACGTATCACCTGCACTGCTTGTGTTATCTTCTCACGAAGGTCAGCGATGTCATTAATGGGCTTCGCATAAACGAGCTCCTTCATAGTTCCCCAGAAAAAAAAATCCAGCGGATTTAAGTCAGGTGAGCGGGCTGGCCACGGGATTGTTCCTGATCGCCCAATCCACCTGTTCGGGTATTGCTCGTCCAAAAACTCTCTAACGGATACGCGAAAATGTGCTGGACAGCCGTCGTGTTGGAACCACATATCTGGTGGGGTCTCTTCTAGTAAGTTTGGCAAATCATTTTGAAGAAAATTTAAATATGATTCGCCAGTCAAATTCTCGGGCATCTCAAATGGACCAATAATATTCCCACAGAGAATACCGGTCCACATGTTCACTTTGAACCGGTACTGGGATCTATCTTCTCGCATCAAGTGCGGATTTTCCACATGCCACTCGTGCAAGTTGTGTAGGTTCATGTAGCCATCCTTCTTAAATGTTGATTCATCTGACCACAAAATTTTGTCGATAAAGTTTTCGTCTTCTCGATGTTTTTGCAGGATTGTTTCACAAAACGCGACTCGGCTCGGATAGTCTCGAGGTAAAAGACTTTGCACTCGCTGTACGTGGTACGGATGATATTCTTCTTTTTGGAGTATACTGTGTGCTGTGCTCTTCGGTATCCCCGTATCAGCTTCTATTCCTCGCACAGAGATGCTTGGATTTGCCGACACCGCCTCTAAAACTTCATCGCGTATGAAGTCATTTACGGGTCGTCCTTCACCAGCTACTTGATTGGGGAACCGCCCGTCACATAGTGATCTGTGCACATTAATGAAAACTCGATGGTCGGGATATCGCGTAGCCCTCGGATACCTTTCTCTGTAAAGTCTCGCTGCAGCTCGTCCATTACCTCTACATTCTCCATAAATGTAGTGCATATTTGCGTATTCTTGCGGAGTGTAGGTCGCCATGGTAGCACACACAAAACACAAACTGTCCAAACACAGGCAAAGGTCGTCGTAAAGAGTTCGTTTCAAAGTCCAGAGCACAAAGAGTAATCGAGTCCAATAAACAAAGCTTTAAATCGTAGTACGTGATCAATGGTAACAATAAGAGAGAGGTGCGTAGTAACGGCAGGAGGCAGTGACGCGTACTGACCGTACTGTTATCCTAAATAGCACGATCCCAGATAGCGTCACTATCTATCCCACTCGCACCTCTAACCTTTTTCTCCCTCACTCTTACCTGAATAATGGGGTACCATAAAGAAGAACCAGCAAATCGCAAAGATAGTTTCTGTCTTGCTCCCTCCTGTTGTAATAACGAATCACTATGGTGAGATGCATGCACATACCGTCCCTTACGGTCTAACCTGTTTTTTGAGAGGCCTGTTGTTATTTTTATGAGCATACAATAGTAATTCTTTAGAGGTTAGATTCAATTCGTCGTAAATTTTTCTTTCTAAGAATTCTGTAAGACATCGTAAAAATTGGGTTGTTGAGTAAAAATATTATCAAAATTTTTTTTTTCAAATTAATGTGTAAGTATTATACCTTTTTAAAAAGAGGAATAAACGCGTCAAAATTTGACGTCACTTGCCATACTATTTTGGTACATTTTTTTTACACTACAGTCGGTCAAAGTTGCGAAATTCAATAGTTTTCCATATCACCTTTAGTTAAAATAATATTTTATTTTAAAATGGTACAATAAGTACTTTATTTTTACATTCTATTTAGACACAGCAATACCCTAGATTACAAAACCTCCAAGAAATATCGAAATTATCAGCATTAGCAGTCACAGCATTCAAAAGTATGTCACAGGGTGCTCATTTCCCCCTTTTTTTTTGAAATCAGTATAATTCTGTAAGTACATGGGGTGGATTTTTTAAAATATTTTTCTGAGTACTGTTAGAACTTGGGGCATCGTGGGAATCCAGTTGGACGCCAGGTTCTTGGACACCCTGTATATACCGCCATCCCCAAAGGGTTACCGCTACCCCGGAACATAAAGGGCTAAGGAAGGAACATGGTTTTAGTCAGTAAGAGTCTGATACTCCCTTCCGCTCCACCTAGAGCGGGAGGAGTCATTTGATGATTTCCCACCCTTAAAAAAAAATGTGGGTAGGCATAAACTAAAGAACGATCTGCTACGGTCCTGTGGTCTACTTTACTTTTAATAAAAAAACCTAACTAAACTCCAACTCACAATTGACCACTTTTTTCTGAATGGACTCTGCGTGTCATTGACTTTTAACAAAAATAAACTTTGCTTTACTGCCAAGAGTTACAAACAATGGAGTTTTTATGTCCATTTGTGATATAATTCTTATAATAGTAGACTTTATAGTGAAGGGCGGTACGGAAGCGGATGGGTTTGGGAATTACCTCTTAGGTTATTTACGTTTTTCTTGGTTAATAGTTAGCCCAGGTTTGCTCGGGGAATATAGGCGCAAATTTTTTTAAACAGAAAATCCAAACATGTGCACCCTAATGCGTCAAAACAACATAGGTACTGATATTTTTCGCACACTGGATTTGCAACGCGCTGCAAATACCAATGTGCGAACAAACAAACAAAAAAAAACCTTTTTTGGGCATTTCTGCCCCAAAAATGTATTTTTCTGTCTAGGAAACAATAAAGTTAGTTTCGTTTTCAAGAAGTTTTCTATATTCGGTTTCTTAAATTTACCAAGCAATTTGTGTCTCAGGAAGTCAGTAGTCAAAACTCGTATTAATTTTCTGTGGTCAGCAAAAAAATAATCTTGTTGGTATTGTACGTGACGTTAAATAAAAGTATTTACATCACGTATTAAACCGCACTTGACGTTAATATCAATTATCCTCATTTAATACGTCAGGAGCAGTTATGAGGTAAACCTGTTTATAACGGTATGTTTAGTCAGCTATACCGTGACAAAACATGACATATGTCACAGTTTCTGTCAATTTACTCACACAAAACACAATACAATCATGTCTTGTTCGTTTTTTATGCAGTATGCACGAGGGTTGATTTTCAGTTTTGATTATCAGAATCAGAACAATAGGATTTTTGATTATTATTTAATTTTAACGAGGTTTTGATGAGAAATCTAATTTTATTAGTAGATTTAATGATTGTTTTAGTACATATACGGTGCTAATATAAAATGAATTTTCAAAACATGTGAAACGTAGTAAGGTATAAAAGATATTTAAATCATTTAATAAATATTGTTCTGATTTATATGGGCAAGGGTGAACTTCGATCTGGTTTATGTACATTGTAATAGTTTAAAAATAAGTAGTCAAGTTTGGCTGTAAAATAGCTTACCTTGGCATTGGCTGAAAATGCTGATCGTTGCCAAAAAATAAACAAAGAAAGTTTAATGGCCAAAAAAGGGATGTTATTTGCTTTTGTTTGTCGTTTAATTAAGTACCTATTAGAATTTTATTCGAAGTTAAAAATAGCCATATTAGTAATTGCCCTATAAGCAAATAGTTGATAACCTATGCAAATAAAGCTATGCTATTAAAATATTCAAGTAAAAAGGTTTACTTACTTCGAATCATCGCACCTGACAGCGTACCCCGCCAAAAATATAAACAAAAAAGTTTTCATTTCCACACACTTCTCACTAGAAACTCCTTAAATTATTTTCCATAAAAAACTATTTGTTCACGTAATACTTGTCAAACGTTAATAATTATAAAACCGTTCCGAATTAAAAAAATTTAAAAAAAAGTTACGGATTTAAAATAAAAATACGTTTCGCGCCAATTTTTGACGTGAGTAGTGATGTTCAGTCTGAGGCGCGCTCTCGACTCCACGTGCGCGCCGATTATGACAATATTAAATACTATAGTGGTCGATCGTCGGTTGTAGTTTAAGAGCCAGACAGTGATTCGTACATTTCATCTTACACACAATAAAACAAGTGGTATTTCTGTTTTTATATTATAAATTAATCGGAATGTTTTTTGTTTAGATATAGAGGTCATTGTAACAGATAAGAGAAATTTTCCAACTGATAGCAAGATAAATAAGTACTAGTAGCAGCAGATGTACTATAGATTTTTTCGAGAATGTCTTAAACTCATCTCTTTTCCCATGGGGTAGGTAGAACCTACATAACGCCACCTGTTACGATCCTTTTATGATCTTATGGGTTCATATGTAGGTACCTTTCTTTTTAATCAATAGTGTAGTTTTTTCTAGATATTATTTTTTGTGGTTCTCTATTTTTCACCGTTATTTCATTCCTCGGAAAAAGTACAGAATTAAGCCTTAATAAAATTGACATTTCCTTTTTCTGTTCAGCCCTACAGGCCTAAAAAAAAAGTTATTAAAAACCCAATCCAGTATGATGATAAGACGTTTAATGTTTAAAAAAAACAAAATTAAACCCAATGACATAACTATTATTCATAGTAAATAAATAATGGAATTTCCTCACAAAACAAGTGCGTTAATCAGCAATTAATTAAGACATTTGACAAACACATGGCGACAATATTTTGAACGACGAATCTTATTGGGTTAATTTATCTCTATTAAATGGTTTTTGTGAAGTATGTTTTTTTTGTTGGATTTAGTCAAATGACAAAGTGGAATATTTCCAGGCTAATCGACAGTTTAACACAGACCCAGGCGAAGATGGCGGGATTAACTTGACGCAAATCAGAGTATCGACTGGTCCATATTCTTCTTCTTAGTGTGGTTAGTGCCTAAACTGGTGTCAGAGTTTTAATGCTGCCCATGGGCCTCTGACTTAGCTTCACATGCGGTTGAGTAATATCTCTCAGACATGCTGGTTTCCTCACGATGTTTTCCTTCTCCGATTTTTAAGCAAGTGGTAAATATACAATACGTACATGAATCCGAAAAATCAGAGGTGCGTTTTGGGGTCGAACTTGAGAATGTATGACTTGGCAGTCCGACGGTGACATTACTAGGCTATCACTGGTTTTTTAGCCATGGGATCCATTTTAAGTCGCAGATAATAAATGTACGGAAAGATAAGGACAAAAATTTCATACTAATTTCATGAACTTATACATACTCATATTTACATCTCAAAGCTAAATATTCATAATAATATGTATTATAATGAAATTGTATATTTTGTAAAGATGATATCGCCATTACTTTTATAAGTCATATATATTTTTATTTTTTATTTTACTAACCCTTCGACTGTTGGAACGTGGATCCACACGAGACACAATGTCTTTTATTTGTTTCTGTAATTATAGCATTCGAGGTGTTCAGCAAGATTTTGCCGACATTTCCTATCTGTCTACCCTGGAAAAGAAATGGTAAAACAAACCCTGCATTGGGCCTATACAGCCTAGAAAGATTTAAACCTGATTACGATACGAAAATTAAACTAAAACTATTATCTGCCTCGCCTTTTCCCAACTAAGTTAAGGTCAGGTTCCAGTCTAACCAGTTACGAACAGCTGTTAGACAATAGTATGACCGAACGGCTGCTGTCTTAGCTAGGCAACCCAATTGTAAAGGCACAATAGCGTTGAGGCTATGTTGGTGGACATCGCTTTGTGTTTGATCTTAGTTTTCTATAAGATTATAAATATCGTGCTCATATCATATCGTGATTATAACTACACAAAGTCAAAGTCAACGTCAAATAATTTATTTCAAATAGGCACAAGAAAGGCGCTTTTGAACTTCAAAATGAACAAGAAATAGAATTGATTCTAGTCGCCCCTTTCAAAAGGTAGTTTTGTGTGGAGAAGAATAGGCAAGAAACTCCACCGTTACTTTTTAAAATGTTTTACAATGTTTTGTATACATGGATTATAACATTATATGTGAAGACGATGCACCCTGAATAAAAGCACTACACCACAAAAGGTGAAAAGAAAACACATATAGCAATGGCAGGTAAACTTATTTATATCATAAGTACATGGTGCTCACATATTTACAAACATTTTAACGTTTTTAATAAAAAATCAACCACATGCCTTCAATCCTGAACTCATCCAAAGGCGATTGAAGAAGAAAATATGCCATAATCAGGAGCGCTTGTAAGACGGTTTGATTATATGGCTGTTTGATAAAAATTACAGACGGGTTGGCTGGCTCTGCTCTTCGGACACCTGCGGTCTTGATAAATTCCATCATGTAGAACCGATCTGTTCTGTGAATATCTCACCGTGACAACTAAGGCCACATTGGCGGCACGGCACAGCAAGGTATTTTTAGGCAAACATTAACTTTATTTCTATACGGAGAAGTTATATTTTTATTCGTCGCCTAAAAATACCTTGCCATGCAATGTTGCCGATGTGCGCCGGGCCTAAGATGAAGTGAGTTTATAGTGAGGTGATGCTAGAAATTTACTCTATTGACACTTCACCTAAGTTTCTGCTAATCTATCTAGAAATTATAAACAAAAAAAGGTTTTTAACGTCGCTTAAAAATAAGTATTTTTGTACCTCTACTCACCAAACGAATGCCATGACACGTAAAACTACAATGCTCATAAAATAGTCATAAATAATAATAAAAAAGTCCTCACGACTGTAGTACTGTCAACACGTAAAACTAAAGACTATAAGTACGAAAATCGTCCTTACTGCTACAAGATAAAGCCTCTGGCAAAGTCAAACTGTTAGCATGGACGTGCGGGTGACGGTACGATGGTCTTGTCCCTCATTGTATTATTTTCTAGAACCAAACGTGATCGGAATATGAGTTTGCAAGGAATTCTTAGTAAGACGAAGGCAGTAAACAGGCCGTATAGACTGGGACATGAAATCGAATCGTTGTTTGTCACTTTCTCTGCCGGAAATTATAAATTTTGATGTGTTTGTTGTCTTGTCTGGTAATATTTGGGTCATGTTGTTTTTAACAGCAAATCCAGTAAGAGGTTTATACAGTAGTAAATCTGCTTGTGTCGCCATTATCATAAATACAGCCCAAAGACGTCCACTTCTGCACATACTTAGGTCGTTCCCAAGTTTTTTTTGGTCTTATTCTTTTCGTGTGGTTAGTGACTAACCTGGTTCAGAGTTTTTATGCTGTCCATAGGCCTCTGACTTAGCTTCACATGCTGTTGAGAAATATCTCTCAGACATGCTGGTTTTCTCACGATGTTTTCCTTCACCGATTTTATGCAATCCAGCAAAATCCAGTAAGAGATGTATTCAGAAGTAAATCTGCCTGTGTCGTCACCATCATAAATTCAGCCGATAACGTCCCCTTCTGGACATACCTAGGCCTTTCCCAAGTTTTTTTTTGGGTTTGTTCGAAAGAGGGGCCAGGGTAAGCCCCTGGCACAGGCCACTGAAGGAACACGGATGGGTTTAGGACTCTCTCAAGCGTCGCCTTATCGGTCCTGTGTTTCTCACATTCTCGCGACTAGGTCATCGGGCCACTAGTTTGTCTATGTAATTGAAGGTAGAAAGAAACTTGCGTGTTGGACCGCGCAAAATGATTCTAGGTCAATGTTAAATACCTACCTTTACGTTTAAATTTATTTGGGAGTATCAAAATATGTCGCGTAAATGTCCGTTTTTTTATTTTGTTGACTTAGATGCTTGCATTTTTAGAGCTCCAAGGCACCGTACACCATATACTATTTACACATATGTAGATATTTGATATCAATTTAATTTTGACCTCACCACGCGTTCCTGAGAATTCCTGAGATTTGGGACACTTGCGAGAACGGACTTTGACGCGAATCCACTTGCGTCAAAGGACATTGGCGCAAATGCGATTTCTTCATAACATCACGCCTGTATTCCTTCAAAGGGTTAGGCAGGGGCATACAGTACACCCACAATATGCCAGTTATGTTCATCTAACAGACAGACTGTAAATTACCTCAATAGCGATCGTCGTAGTATTTTTTTTTGTGTATTTAATTTACTATTTATGTGTAAACAGAAATAAGTATACGTTTGAGTACCTACTAGTAATTGAAAATAAAAACACTGAAACGAAAATAAAATACAAATCATCTAAAAGGCAAAATATATCTTGACATACTTTTCGATTCTCGTTGTCACTGACAGCGACATGGGGACATAGGGATTGAGCAGTGATAGCCTACTGCCTAGTGGTGTGACCGTCGGACTGCCACGTCCTAGGTCTCGAGTTCGAACCCAAGACACGCACCACTGAATTTACGGAATCATGTGTGTATTGCATAAATTATCACTTGCTTCAAAATCGGTGAAGGAAAACATCGTGCATCGTGAGAAAATCAGCATTTCTGAGAGATAATTCTCAACAGCATGTGAAGCTAAGTCAGAGGCCCACGGGCAGCATAAAAACTCTGATACCAGGTTAGTCACTAACCACACGATAAGAAGAAGAATGTTAAATTATACCATTACTATATACACTACACAGCACTATCTTAATATCCACTTAGTAACGCTCCTCGCACCCTTTGAACTGGTATGTCTTTCGCGTAAAGAAGCTTTGACGACGGCGATTCTTTACCGAGGATGAGGTTGGATTTGGTGCACGAATCCACCATAGTGTGTCACAAAAGTTCAAACCAGTTCAGTTGTACCACTTTGTTCGAAGGAAAAAAACTAACTAGGTAGTAAAAAAACTGTATAAACTGATAGTAACTTGACACTAGTGCGCATTCCATAGTGCTTTCAATTTAAATCAAACATGTTCGATTCTTATATAATTAAATCCATGGGAATTTGATATGATGCTCAATGAGCTCTTCCCTTTTTTCTTTTATAATACAGTTTGCACTTTTTGGATGTATATTTTATTTAAGATTTATGTGATAATAAGTCCTGATTTTGTTCTATACACAGCGTGTATCAGAAATGTGTAATTTTTAAGGGTGTGGACCATCAACTGAACAACTTGCTTCATGCGACCAACATCGTTATCAAGAAATTAAGTACTTACCTATAATCACTGTCCCATCACAAAATTTTAATACCTAGGTACAGAGGCCAGCACATCAAGTTAGCATAATCTTTCAAATTTCTTTGATAGTATTTCAACTTTATTGCAAAGACATAAGGTTCATTTTTACTTGAGAAAATTTGACAGTTAGGGATAGCTTGATGTGCTGGCGTCTGTACTAACTCGACCCAAATGTGAGGGACGTCTTATTATTTTTTCTAGATACACGCTGATCTAGCTTTTAGCCTTTTTGCCCACGGCTTCACCCGCGTAGGTGTGACTGTGTTTTGAATTTGAGTTTGACTTTAATTGCCTATGTATCATCTAATTAATACATATCGAGTAAATTCTACAAATTAAATTATTGCAGATAACTTAACGATATGTCATACAATAATTCAGTTACTTAGTTGCTTAATACAGGTGTATTACTGGCCAAAATCCAGACAGGGTTGCTACTGAGAATTTGTTAGTTAAAAACCTTATGACACCACCCGAGTCGGGAATTGAATAAATGATCCCAAGATCAGCAGTCGCGTTTGCGACTCCTGTACCATCGAAGACGTCAGCAAAATTATTAAGTACAGACACAAGTATATCACCAGTACATCAAGCTATCCCAAACTGTCAAATTTTCCCAATTGAAAATGAACCTAATGCTTTTGTAATAAAGTTAAAAAACTATCAAAGAAATTTGACAGATTGGGGTATCTTGATGTGCTGGCCTCTGTACAAAACGTAGTATGAAATTGTCCGTGGTTTTCTTCGAATGGATGCCATAAACAAGAAATATCGAATGGCTTCTATGTCCTATGTATTTTTTCTGTAATCTGTTCCATATGTGCGGTCCAAAGAATATTGGCATTCATATTATGTCTTCGTTGATTTAAATATTATTTATCAACAATAGTTATATTTAATGATTTATTTTTATTTTATTTGTTCTGGAACACAATATGTGTTGTATCTATTAAAAATAATACTAAATATTAACAATATTGCAGCACACTACATTATCCGCATATTAATAACAGAAATAATTGTAGATGAATGCCACTAGATCGGAAATAATACATAATTACATTACATTTACAATAATTAATAATTAGTTACATCATGCAAAATATAAATTCTTATTGACTGATTGCTTAGCAAGAAAGTAATAAAAAACAAACAAACAAAAAAATCTAGACTAGCTCACATTCATAATATTCCAAACATCATTATCAATTAATAAAAGTTTTCATTACATTACATTTAAATTTGGATTTTGAGCATACAAAAATTTATAGCTAGAAACGATATTAATATTATAATCCTTTAGAATTTTTGTAATTATGTGAGCACCATGTATTTATGACATATTAATTAATTTTTCCTGTCATTGTTGCATTTGTTTTTCTTTTCACCTTTTGTGGTGTAGTATTTTTATTCTGGGTGCATCGTCTTCACACATAATTTTATAATTCAATTTTAAAAGAGTAACGGTGGAGATTCTTGCCCATTCTTCTCCATATGAAACTACTTGTTGACTTTGGCTTCGTTTCTGATTTTTGATATATAAGATTGGAAAAATGAGTGGTTTAATAGCAAATCACACGGTTCACCCTTGTTTGAAAGAACAACGTTTGATATAATATTACTAAATCGAACAACGTTTAAGAAAATCATCACTTTGTATAATACCGTTTGACAGAATTTTCAGTTCATCGAATATTTATTTGCTATAACAACATTTGCGCTAATGATCAAAAGGTATAATGTTCATTTGATGTAATGTTCTTTTGACCTAATTTTCATGTTTAATGGTCACAGTTCTAACCTAACTAAATGGCACCTAACCAAAGCTGAAAATATTCTATGCATCTTTGAGGGTAGGCTTGGTCGACGGAGCCCCGCTTAGCAGGGCTCCTACTTCTGGGTGGTTTATAAAAAAATAACCACGAAGGGGATGGAAACTAACCTGTCCGAGTCGGACTGCCCTAAATTCTAGATTGTAACAATGGTCAATAATGGTCATAGTTCTAACCAAACCTGAAAATATTCTATGCATCTTTGAGTGCATTTGAAAATTCGGCGAAATGAAATTAGTTCAAATAAATAATTACGCTAAATAAAAATTTACCAATGAATTATTCGGTCAAATGAATAATTCTTCGAAATGACTTTATTGCAACTAAAATTCGATTTAGTAATATTATATCAAACGTTGTTCTATCAAACAAGGGTGAACCAAATCACACACTATCACTACCGTATATCATTTGTTCTAAATTTGAAATCTGAATACAAATGAAACCAGTTTCAATTACGTCAACGTCGTCTTTTTGCAAAACTGGTATTACACAAGTATTATACAAGTAAATTTTGTGAATAAAATAGTGGTTTAATTTTAGAAAAGGTTAATTTAGTCACCTGCAGGGCTTTTTTTTTTTTTTTTTTTTTAAGGCTGGGAAATCATCCAATGACTGCTCCCGCTCTGGGTGGAGCGGGAGGGAGTGTCAGACTCTTACTGACTAAAACCCATCCATGTTCCTTCCGTAGCCCTTTATGTTCCGGGGTAGCGGTAACCCTTTCGGACAATCCCGCTTACCCGGCAGGCTTGGCCCTGAGGGGCCCCTTCATATGCTGACATCTCTTTGAGGCGCGCGTGGAACATATACGCGCCGTACGGCACGGGTCTGGTTCTGATCGGACGGTGAGTCACCCATTACTCACCGTCCGCAGGCCCGCGCTTACGGTGGCCGGGAGTCGTCACGTGGCTCCCGACGCCCGGAGCGTCTCCCGCGGCGGCTGGGACGGGAGGACCTTTCTCTCTCCCATCCCGCCACCTCCTTCGCGAGCATAACTTTTTCGCAGAAGGAGGTGACTGCCTCCCACTCCCTCTCGCCCCGGACCATGGCTTGCACCAGGGCCGGGCGCGAGAGGTCGCCGCCGCCGATCGCCTCTACGAGGACACGGCGGTGCTCCGCCCAAGCGGGGCAGGTTTGCACCGTGTGCTCTACCGTGTCCTCTGGGCGATCCTCGCAATGGTGACACCCGGGCGTTTCCTCCCGCCTGATGATGTGCAGGAACCTCCCGAAACATCCATGTCCGGTGAGGACCTGCGTCAAGCGGAAGGTGAGGGCGCCGTGACGCCTCTCTAGCCACTCCTCAAAGAGGGGCCTTACCGCCGTTATCGTGGCGTGCCCTGCGCTGGGTTGCGACAGTCGCTGATTCCAGGCCGCCATGAGATCGCGCCGGAGGTCCGTCCGCTCCGCCGCAATATGCTGCGGAAACGGAGTTTCCCCCCGGCTTAGTGCCTCCGCGCGCCACTCGAACAGGCGCGCGAGGACTATCGCCTCCAGATCCCACGGCGGCAGTCCGGCAAGGAGGCTTGCCGCCTCGCCCGAGATCGTGCGGTACCCCCGGATTAGCCGAATGGCTACCACCTTTTGGGGCGCGTTCAGGTAGTGGGCGGCTCGCCGCCGCAATGAACGCGCCCACACCGGGGCCCCGTAAAGGGCCATGGACCGCACGACTCCCGCGTAAAGCCTCCGGCAGGAGGCGTTTGGCCCCCTCAAATTGGGCAAGAGCCGCTTTAAGGCGGCCCCAGTCCGTTCCAGCTTGGGGGCCAAACGTCGGAAGTGCTCCACGAAATTCCATCGGCTGTCGAGGACCAGACCCAGGTATTTCATCGTGGTCTCGACGCCGATGTGAACCCCTCCTACCGTAAGTTGGGATCCCGATGGTGGCCTATTCCGAGGCCCATGAAAGGACATGGCCTCGGATTTGTGCAATGCCACCTCGAGACCCAACTGCCGGATCCTCTCAACGACTATCGCAACCCCGCGTGTCATCGCGTCGGCCGCCGCCTGATGCGACCTTCCCTGCGCCAAGACCAGCGTGTCGTCAGCGTAACAAATTACGCTGACGCCGTCAGGGAGGTCGGCCCGCAGCACCCAGTCGTAGCCGATGTCCCACAGGTGCGGCCCCAGAACCGATCCCTGTGGGACACCGCACGACATCTCTCGCCGGTTCCATTCCCCATCGCGACCGGGGTAGATGACGGCTCTGTCCGTCAGGTACGCCCCGACTATTCGACGGAGGTAGGTCGGCACCCGGTGATACCGGAGTGCTTCCCCAATGCAACTCCAGGGCAAGGTGTTGAAAGCGTTGGCGATGTCGAGTGACACCGCCACGACGACCCTACCCTGGGACACCGCGTCCCCCGTCGTGAGGGCTCTAACGCGCATGATGGCGTCCACCGTCGAGCGCCCCTTGCGGAAGCCAAACTGGCAGTCCGCAAGGTCCGGCCCCGTCCTTCCAAGGTGCCCGACGAGGCGGCCCGCAATAATTCTCTCGAAGAGTTTGCCGACCTCGTCGAGCAGCACTATGGGCCGGAATGCGGACGGAGAGTCCGCAGGGCGCCCCGGCTTCTGTATGAGGACCAGCTTCCCCGTCTTCCAACGGAGCGGAAACTGGCCTCTTTCCATGCATGCGCTAAAGAGCGCCTCCAGTCGGGGCCCGAGAGCCCCTGAGGCCAGGACCCAGGCTTTACCAGGCAAGCCGTCGGGTCCTGGGGCGGTATTCTTGGCCTTGAGCCTTCCAACCGCCGCTCTCAGATCTACCTCGGTCACTTCGGGGATGTCGTCGTCGTCCTCGTGGTCCGCTTCGGGCGGAGCCATAGGCGGGGGAGTATGCTCCCCCCGTGAGGGGAACAGAGCGCTCACCACCTCCTCCACCAGCTGGGGGCGGAGACTCTGCGTCAGAGGGGGGGCCCAGGTGCGGAGCTTGTTCCGCACCATTTTATATGGGCGCCCCCATGGATCTCTATCCAGAGTCCCCACCATCTCCTCGCGGGCCGAGTCCTTGGCCCGCTGGACAGCTTCTTGGAGGGCGGTCTTCGCCGCTCTGTACCCCTCGTACAGCTCCGCCTCCGTGGCTGCCGCATCCGGAGGGCGGATGCGGAGCCTGCGGTGCCTGGTGTACAGGTGGCGCACCTCGACGCACGCCTTGCGCAGTGTTTCCACCTCTTGCGACCACCAGTACACCTGACGTCGGGCGCATCCTGGCCGGACTCGGGGCATTGCCACGTCGCAAATCTCGGACATGGCCTCCCGGAACCACTCTGCCTCGTCGTTGACGTCGGCAGGCCTGACCGGTGATGACACCCAGGCCTGCACGATCGAGGCTTTCAGGAGGAGCTCCCGGTCCAGCTGCTTCAGCGCCCACCGCGGACCACTCGGGGCCTGTCGGACCGGCGCGCTTGAGGTCTGGGTGGAGACGTCGAACCGGATATACCGGTGATCGGAGTAGGTCTCCACCTCCTCTACTACGCGCCAGTCAAGAACGCACTGTGACAGAGCGGGGCTAGCGAACGAGATGTCCACAACGGACTCACCCCGCATCCGCACGCACGTGGGAACAGAACCCCGATTGAGGACGGCTAGGCCTGCTTCCAGAGCCCAGTCCTCCACCATCCTACCCCGCACATCCGTGTAGCGGGAACCCCAGGCCAGGCTTTTAGCGTTGAAGTCCCCGAGCACTAGCACGGGGAGGGGATGGCTTCTGGAGACGACGACACTCAACTCTGTGAGAGAGTTGTGGAACTCGGCGAGAGTTCGGTTCGGAGAATAGTACACTCCCACTACCACAATCTCTCCGAACCGTGCTGCGACGCACCCCTGTCCCTTCGAGACACCCTCGAGGGACGGGGTGCCGGCGGCGGCCGACGAAGTTATGGCCACTGAGCCGCTCAGGTCCTCCACCTGCAGGGCTCTGAACCGGTTTAAAAAGAGCGGTTAATTTCGATGAAATACCGGTAAATATATCGTTCCTTCATTAACCGGTTAAACAAGTGAACTGGTCATATGTAACCCAAACGATAAAGGTTACCGGTTACATAAGCACAAACGGTTTTGACACCCGAATTAACCGGTTAATTCCGTAAGTCGTAAATATTTTTCGTCTACTTTTTTTTAACACTTCCAACAAGTTACGAAATTTGGTGAAGGAAGACGGTGGCGGCGACGTTGAGAACTTGTATGCGACTTGATGCGACTATTTTGTAACTAAATGACATCGCAACGTCTTGACCGTGCTTGTGAGTGGCGGGGGCGGGGGTGTTCAAATTTGGTTTTAACCGGTTAATTTTCACTTTCAAAACCAAAATTCATTAAAAACCGGTTTCCCACATATACCGGTAAAAACCGGTAAAGTGCAAACCTTAACCTAAATCGATTTCGGTTTGGGGTCAATGACCGTAACCGGTTAAGAATTTCAACCGGTTTCCGAGCCCTGGTCACCTGTGTTACATTACATCCGAGAGCATTAACGACGACCGGCATGAAGTTTAGCATGCAATTAAATAATGCCACCATGATGTGCTGTAGAAAGTTCTCCCATTTTTCTAAGATAGTACTTTTCAGCTGCAATGTTTCTTAAAGTTGGGTGGTTGGTTCTAGATTGGCCTTTACAGTTCACCAACTGGAACTTAAATCATCAGAGTTAAGTTAACATAATCATCATCATCTTCCCAGCCTTTTCCCGACAATGTTGGGTTTGGCTATTAGTCTCACCGAATGCAGCTAAATACTAGTAGTGTACATGGAGCGACTGCCTATCTGACCCCCCAACCCAGTTCCTGGGTAAGTAACACTAAACCCGTGGTAAGACTGGCTGTCATACTGGGCTTCTGACGACCTGTAACGACTGTCAAAGATCATTCGTTTCATTTAATTTATTCACAAAACAATTTACATTGTGTTGAATATCCGTGAATGACAACCGGGACCAACGACTTAAAGTGCTTTCCGAGTCACGTAGGGGTCTTGGTATGTAAGACTGGTTACTTTTTTATGGATGGAAATCATCAAATTATCCTCCCGCTCTGGGTGTAGCGGAAGAGAGTGTCAGACTCTGACCGACTAAAACCCATCCATGTCCTTCCTTTGCCCTTTATGTTTCGGGGTAGCAGTAACCCTTTCGGAAAATCCCGCTTAGAGACTGGTTACCTTGCCACGGACCAACAGGGGCAAGCGTAGTTTAACCTGATCGATCGACCCATGTTTTACTTAGCCACAAGCAGCTTGTAGGCCCTTTAGAGTTAACTTTATATGAGTATTCTCAATATTTACATGAGTACGTAACAGTGTTGTTTGGATCAGCACCTTCGTCACAGAGCATTCTATTGTAAGCTTATCGCTAGTCCAGCACATGGGTGCGCGACTTGTTCCCAGGAAGTGCATAGTCTACTATACGTATGTTATGGCTGGCCAAATTCAGGGAATTGATAGGAATAAATGACGCAGTTAGTGCATAACTGCGTCGTCACTGCACGCCTGCATGTAAGGGAATCCCTAAAGGCACTACTTTGCATAAAAATGTAGAGTCCCTGGATGGAGAAATGTAGGACACACCTCTTTGCCTACCTACGTCTTTAAGTTATACAGTAGCGGTGGTTATTTCTATAAATTATGAACTAAAACATTTCTAAATAACTCACTGTATAGTAGAGCCGCACGACAGAGGTTACACTGGCCGTGAGCTGGAATGGCGTAGAACGGAATTTCTTTTTAAAAAATAGAATAAGAGGACAGCATAATATATCGGTATTGTAACCTACAACCTTCCGTACTACATTTTCTAAAAGTACAGATATTCCCTAGGCCTATGTTTCTTCGAGGTATGGCGAAATGTACAGAGGCCAGCACATCAAGCTACCCCAATCTGTCAAATTTATTTAATACATTTTCAACTGTATTACAAGTGAATAAGGTTCATATTCAATTGGGAATATTTGACAATTTGGGATAGCTCGATGTGCACATCGCCTCCTCTTTTTAGACCTGGGAAATACAGGAGTGATGTTATGTTATTTCTAATAATGACTACACCGTTGGTCTCGCGGTCCCAAGCGCGAATGCCAAGTCGTGGGTTTGATTCCTGGGTTGCGCAGTGTTATTGAGTTTTTCTCTAAGTAAGTATTTCTTATTGACCCCCGTGCGTCCTATCGGACTATGAGAGAGAGGGCAGAAAGAATGCACCTGTTTATGCGCATACGCTTGTCCACTACAATAGGTATTGTTATATTTATACATATTGTTATATACACTGTGCAATTTTAGTCGTCTTACAAAAGTGGTCCACTTGATGTATCCGACATAAAATACTTATAGGCGTGATTAAAAAGTTGTTACCATTAATTAGGATAATAGGTGCTACAAAAAAATAAATAATGCATTGCAATAATAAACATGCTGTTAATAATGTTTACGTGAACGGTAGAACATACCAACCCGGCGCACGAGTCGAGTAGATCATTCCATTCCCCTTTTCTATGAGACCAAATTTCTTAAGCCATTCTAAAACGGTCCACGTGGACTGTCATCCAATGAGATGTTCTTTTCTTGTTCATATATATGAATTTTTTTTATGAATGTTTAGTAGATAATGGATACATGAATTGGGCTATTGGTTGCCATGCCCGAAATTCGGTCTATTCCAATTACATATTCCAACAACGTAAAAACCAGCCAATTGCAAGTCGGACTCTCGCACGAACGCGAAGGACTCCGTATAAAACGGCAAAAAAATCACCTTTGTTGTATAGAAGCCCCCTTAAATATTTACTTCATTCTGTTTTTTTGTATTTGTTGTTATAGCGGCAACAGAAGATAAATCATCTGTGAAAATTTCAACTGTTTAACTATCACGGTTCATAAGATACAGCCTGGTAATAGGCGGACAGCGGAGTCTTAGTAATAGCTGGGTCCCTTTGGGTACAGAACCGTAGAAATGGCGGACTCAAAAAGTGGTAGAAAGAATGCAGATTGCAGACCAAGTGGCTTTAGTCATATTGCCACAATTTATCGTTTCTAAATATACACACATCAAAAGTGTCTAGGGATCAACATATATTTTTGCAATAACTTTTCTCTTGATTGATATTAATTTAAATTTTCTTTAAGGATTCATCAAATAAAGTGTTTTCGTTTGTCACAGTAACGATAAACCAAGTCACCTTTGCATTAATAAAGAAATTTGCCATTTTCCTAATAAAGGGATTTTTGACATTTGAACCACTAACATTAAAGTTCGAAAAAAAGACTGAAATAACAGTTTTCTTTAAAATTTTATTGGGTAACTTAAACAATTAATAATCCGTGTTTCTACCGCGAACACTAACAACACAAGAACATCGGTTTGGCATACTCAAAATGAGTTCATCCAAATCACGCTGTGGAATGGCCGCCCATGTTCGTTGCAACAACAAAAAAAGGTGTTATCAGTCGACTTTGGACACGTTACCGAAGCACTGGTACCGTGGCTGAGCGCCATGAAGGACGGTATCGCTGCACCACACGGAGACAAGACCGATACATTCAAATCTTAACTCGAAGAGCTCCAACAATAACCGCCATGATGTTAGCCGTGAGGCTTCATCACTCTTCAGGGAACTTAATTAGCGACCAAACAGTCAGAAACCGCTTGCATGAAGTGAACCTTCATTCCCGAAGACCGCTACGGGTACCACCTATAGCAATGCACAATCGTAGGATTCGATATCAATGGGCTCTTGAACACAGAAATTGGGCAGAAGAACAATGGCGTTTCGTGTGCTTTTCTGATGAGTCTCGTTTTGGTATGAGACCGGATACAAGACGTATACGACACTGGAGAACCCCTGGACGCCAACAGCGATTAAAATCCTGCCAGGAAGTCCATCCTTATAGTGGTGGAACCATCATGGTATGGGCGGGTATTTGGATCGGCGGAAGAACTGAGTTGATTTGGATCAGAGGCAACCTCAACGCTCAAATTTATGCTGAGACGATTGTATCTGACGTCATCGTTCCTCTACAAGTGCAAATCGGTCCCTTATTTCAGTTAATGCATGATAATGCACGACCGCACACCGCAAGAGTTGTAAGACAGACTCTCGCCGCAGCTAACATCAATGTCCTGCCCTGGCCTGCTCAGTCGCCAGACTTGAACCCGATTGAGCATGCATGGGATATGCTACAGAGAAGAGCTCTGCCGAATATGGAGGGTATCCAGTTGCAAGAAGACCTTTTTTTGTTGTTGCAACGAACATGGGCGGCCATTCCACAGCGTGATTTGGATGAACTCATTTTGAGTATGCCAAACCGATGTTCTTGTGTTGTTAGTGTTCGCGGTAGAAACACGGATTATTAATTGTTTAAGTTACCCAATAAAATTTTAAAGAAAACTGTTATTTCAGTCTTTTTTTCGAACTTTAATGTTAGTGGTTCAAATGTCAAAAATCCCTTTATTAGGAAAATGGCAAATTTCTTTATTAATGCAAAGGTGACTTGGTTTATCGTTACTGTGACAAACGAAAACACTTTATTTGATGAATCCTTAAAGAAAATTTAAATTAATATCAATCAAGAGAAAAGTTATTGCAAAAATATATGTTGATCCCTAGACACTTTTGATGTGTGTAGCTAAATGAATACTGGTTTGAGAATGTTTTTTATCAAATCTTGAAACGGAAACGCAACGTCAATAAAGTTCTCCAGACGTATTGCACACACGATAACATTTAGTTTTCAATAACAAAGTATTTTTTACTTTGTTTCTCTTTTGTTTGTATGTTGAAAGAAAGCCCTTAGAATGTCATTTGTTTCTGAGTGCCTATATGTATGTATGTATGTATGTATGTATGTATGTATGTATGTATGTATGTATGTATGTATGTATGTATGTATGTATGTGTGGCGCGTTGTGATCTTAATATTATTTGTTTCTGAGTGCCTATATGTATGTATGTATGTATGTATGTATGTGTGGCGCGTTGTGATCTTAATATTATTTGTTTCTGAGTGCCTATATGTATGTATGTATGTATGTATGTATGTATGTATGTGTGGCGCGTTGTGATCTTAATATTATTAACTAGCTACTCTCGCGCGGTTTCACCCGCTGCTCGGCTCCTATTGGTCGTAGCGTGACGTTACATAGCCTATAACCTTCCTCGATAAATGGACTATCCATCTCAAAAAGAATTTTTCAATGCGGACCAGTAGTTCCAGAGATTAGCGCGTTCAAACAAACAAACAAACTCTTCAGCTTTATAATATTAGTATAGATAAACAGCTTCACATGTATGTGGGCGGTGCAGGAATATTAAAATGGTGTCTAATTAGCAGTGATTGGAGTAGGTAGATTAATTTTAGGTACTTGTATCATAAATGCACAGAGAAAGAATAACATGGATAAGCCATTATTCCGGAATGTAATTCGGGTATTTTCGGATTCAATTAAATATTGTTAATGTTGGCGGTGATATTATTACTACTCAATTAATTATTTAAAGGAAGTTATCAAAACTAAATTAATTTGTTATTTGTCTGTGGAATTAATAAAAACATCGATCGAAGTTTTAATATCTTTAGCCCTTTTATGGCCACAACTTTTTATAAATGTGGTTTATAAATTCCAGAGGAATGTCCATATTAATATACATATACTAATATGGACATTCCTCCCCGTTTAGGATCAATGACCCCCATTCAATCTACCTATATATATATTCTTATCACTGCTAATTAGCAAATTCCTTATCTGCCAAGTAAAAATTGGGGTCTATTCTTTTGCAACTTCATTATCATCTGCCTAGCCTTTTCCTAAATTTGTTGGGGTCATCTTCGGTCTAACCAGATGCAGCTGAATACCATTATTTTACTTATAGTCTTATAGGCAACTTATAGTCCTTAATTAAGAACTTTAGCTGATCGAGGGTCTTACTAAAGCCGAATTACTGAAGTTTGAAGAAAAGCAAACTTCATTATCAGTAGGTATGTAAATTGAATGATGGATTTCACAATGCTATAAATTACTAACAACACACACCATTTTTTATACATCTATACGTTAAAAAAACATGGTAAAGTGAAAGCAGTATTCATTCTAACGTTAATGAAATTCATACATATTAAAACTGTCATAAACACTTAAAACATCGAGAGCCTAATAACTTTAAAATGACTATAAATAAAACTTAACTGTCTCCTAGACTACAACAAGGCTGAATTAATCGCCACAGTCAGCATTGACTCCGGAAGTCAGTCTAGTCTAGAGGTGCACTCATCGATTACTGTCGATTACTTATCTGCGTCCCGTGAGTCATTTGAGTCAGTCGATCGACTCTGTTGCTGCGTTGTACATCCCTTCAAGGGCTTCACGAGTGTGGGAGATTTATGATTCAAATCAAAATCAGAATCAGAATGTTTTATTTGTATATATAGGGCAAATTACAATAATTTGCGAGATGTTACAGATAAATATAATAAATAATAATAATAATTTATTCAAAAAAGTAAAGTGGCAGAATACAAAAATAAAAACTTAGGAAAAACAATTGGTAACATAATGTTAAAAATATGCCTGCACTACGATATACCTACCTGTGTCGCAGGCGATACATAATATATCCTCTATGTTCTGCCCAGAGGCGTACAAATATTACTCAGTACATGCATCATCATCATCTGCCTAGCCTTTTTCCAACTATGTTGGGGTTGGCTTCCAGTCTAACCGGATGCAGCTGAATACCAGTATTTTACATGGAACGACCGCCTATCTGACCTCCACAACCCATTAACTGGGTAATAGTACGATAACCCTTTGTAAGACTGGCTGTCAGATTTTCGGGCTTCTGACGACCCGTAACGACTGTCAAAGATCCACAAAAGACAGCCGGGACCAACGTCTTCCCGAGGCACGGACGAGTCTCGGTATGTAAAGATGGCCACCCATCCACGGCCAACCCCGGCAAGCGTAGCTTAACCTGGTGGTTCGGCCTATGCGACTGTTAGTACTTAGCCTCGAGCTCCTCAGTACATGCATATCAATACATATTAAAAATAAAATCAATTTCAATAAATATCAAAGACATTAATTTACATGTCATGTCACAATTGTTATGTTAACAACAACTTCAAAATTGTCTGAAGTGATGTACGTAGCTAAGTTCCATTATGATAAAAAATTGCAAAACTGTTTAAATAAGATTTTTTAAAATTCTAATTTGATTAGTTTGTGGTGGTGCATATTGTGTTTGGTCATCACCAGCCTATGCAAGATTGGTACCGTCAGCAGCACAGCTGCCCAACCCAATCTGTCAAATTCTTTGATAGTATTTTTACTTTATTACAAAAGTATAAGGTTCATTTTCAATTGGGTTTTGACAGTTTGGGATAGCCTGATGTGCTGGCGTCTATACAGTCGCAGTCTAAAATTGTTTATCAGTTTTCAAAATAGGTTCTTTATGTGTAAAGTGTTCTTTATGCTATATATATATATATGGGAACTTACTACTTTTTAATAGCCGTAAAACACTTATTCTAATAGAAAGAGTGCTAATGACTTTTTGATGATGAAACTCATTTCTTAATTTGAGGTAGACACATTGGCTTGATTGCATTTGTTACAGTGACTGTATTAAATATAATAAAAATTGGTTGATTGTTTTAAAATGATGAGTTTTACCCCGCCACAAAGGGCTGAAAATATATTTTTTGCAAAATTGAAAATACAATACTCAATTCTTTATTGCATTCTACAATGTAAGCTTAGATGGTAAATGTTTGCCAGAAGAAACAATCATGGACCCTGTCGGGCACAGCAAAAGAAAGATATGTGAGGAAGAGGACTTATCATTTACATAACTTATAATCTTAGTAAACTATATTATATACTTATATGTTTTAAGGATTTATCATTTAAATAATCGTTGACACTATAATAACATTTACAGTTTATTAATAACTTTTTAATTTGGATGTGAATAGATGGAGATTTTTTTCTTCTCTTATATATTCGGGTAACATATTGTAAATTTTGATTGACATAACTAACATACTGATTCGCTATGAGATTTTGAATTCGGCGTCATGGCAATGAAGGGCAAATAACTGACAGTAGAAGTTAATTCAGGATGACGGTTGATACTAACCGACGCGCAAATAACTGATATTTGACATTACGAAAAGCACCGTTTTACACTAACTAGTAATTTTTCTGCTATGTGCCTATGTATATTACTCGTTCAGTTTGGCGAGGAAAGCGGAATGGAGCAGAGTGGACTGGAGTAGGGCACAGTGCAGTTAAGCGGAGGAGAAAGGAGCCAAGTTTAGCATAGTGGAGCCGAGTGGAGCGAAGCAGCACTACAGATCATGATATTGAAGAACTTAAACCTCACCACAAAACTGCCCAAAACTTATTTTGGGTGACAATATCTTGATTTTGTTTGGTCCATTTAAATCGAGTCAATTCGAAAGATTAACTTTATGGCGTTACTAAAGCACGCGGTATGCTGAACCTCATATCGTGCCTCAAAATTATTCTGGTCGCATAGAGTTTACTTCTGGGGTGGATGAGCCACAACGACGTCGGAAACTGACTGTTGTAAGAAAGTAGGGCCACTACGAATAATTATTTGTAGCTTTTACAAGATACGTGGCTCAACGTGTACATTTATCTAAGCAGCAATATGAACTCGATTGAAAATCTATGGGGCATAATGGTGCGATGCTGCGATGGTCCGAATGGAAGAAACCCTGAAGCTCTTAGATCACATTGTGCACGGGTATGGGATGATACCAGACGGACCTGTATGATTGATATTACCAGATTTATCGTTTTTACGAAAAAATCTATGACAGCCGGGACCGACGGCTTAACGTGCATGCAAATAAACCTTAAGGTGATAAGCATTTTTAGACCGCGGTTGTACTATAATAATACGCGGTAATACTGTTTTTTCAAAATTTAATGTGTAGTATGTTTCCATAATCTGGGTCAAATCTTTCAAATCTGTATTTTTTTTTTCTTTACCAAGTAAGATTTTATGTTAATAGAAACCATATAGGTAGGTAGGTTGGGTTGTTGTACATTCGTCACAATGCCGAATATATTAATTTTGTTTATTGTAAATTCGTCACACGGTTTTAATCCGCACCGACAGCAAAAAAAAAAAACCAGAAGTAGAATAAAAATGTTGTACATTTTTCATAATCACAGCAAGTTTACTAATTTACCATACATCTACATGAAAATCACAATTTTTAAGTGAATGATTACTTTGGTTGCTAGCGCTACTTTAAGAATAAATATTTGAAATGAGGATTTGTGACGAATTTACACAAATAATATTGTTAATATGTGTGACTAATTTACAATGTATGGATTTTTCAAAATATAACGAATTTATTTTTTGATAAATGTAACAACAACCCGGTAGGTTACCTATAGCTCTAAGTATTATGTTTCAGTCTACATTTACACTAATATTATGAAAAGAAAAGCTTTTTGTAATTAATACTACCTACTGGACCGAGTAGAATGATTAACACTGAGTAAAACTAGCTGAATATTATAGGGATATCACGCTAGTTAATAATCCTATAAGATTAGTTAATAAATAACTAACCACATACCATCAAACCGATACTAAGTATGTGACATAACGAATTCTTGTATTACACACGTGATAATGTTAAAAACAAACAAGTGCTTATGTAAACAATATACATATTATTACGCACACGTTTCATTACAATAGTTATTTAAGCATTTGTTGTGATATGTGACAACACGAGGAGGTACGACACAAAGGGCAAATTCCACCAATGAAAATGAACGCGATCAGCACATAAACCCTGTTGTCTGTCAGTGTCATTATTTTCCGTGAAATATTGAAACTGACAGGACAATCTTGAACGCGGTTTAGATATGCTGATCGTGTTCAGTTGTTTTTTGGTGAAATTGGCACTTAATAAAAAAAAACATGCAATGATAATTGTCATCAAAGAAAAAAGGACTTTGATCAGTACAGAAACCCGGATTAATAAATCTGCTACAACAACTATTTGAGAAAAGATTTAGAAACATCAAATAGAACAACCTCTTATTCATGAAAATCACATCATACTATTATTATAAAGGTGAAAGTTTGGGAGTGAGTAGGTACGTGTGTGAGTTTGTATGTTTGTTCGTCCTTCACGCTCAAACGGCTGAACGGATCTGGATGAAACTTGACACAGAGGTAGTTTATGACCTGGATTAATACATAGGATACTTTATCCCAGTAGTACGTCGCTTGGGATATTTTCCAACATCCACGCGGGCGAGGCCGCTGGCAGCACCTAGTAGCCCATAATTCTCTAGCCATTTAGGCTACAAAAGTATGCAGTACCCTCATTCTGGGGCATTCGGATTTAATCCGACTACTTTTTAGTATTATTTCAATCAGAAGTAGCGATGCCCATGGCAATTAAAAGAATACAATTTGGCAAATAAACGACAAAAGAGATAATTCTTGAATTAAACTCCCTGTCTCCTGCGCTACATTTAGGAAGCATAAAATTTTCCTAATAACCCTTTTGATAACGTGTGTCGGTATTGCCCAACGACCTACATAACTTGACACCTGCAATTCGGTACTTTTACGATCTCCTTATCATCGTTTCCGTACATTAATATAATTTGAGGGGTCAAGTGAAACTGGTTCACTGGATCTACCAAACGTTTGATAAGTTTTACAAAGTTATCTGTAGGTTTGATTACCTACGGGAAATTGGACTTTAGTGTGAGAGGATAAGGATTGTTTTGGTGGCAAAAGTAAGTTGGTGGTTTCAATTCGTTGTATTTATTGCAAATAATTGAGTCATTAGCCACAGCTGAAATGAATGCAGTATGCCAAGGTTGTGCAAATATTTATTTAAAGCTTGTATTATTTTAACCTATAGAAGCTGACTGATATATTATATTGAGTAAATATTTTTGCCAAATAATATATTATTGAAAACGCTTATTAATGTAAACAATTTATTTATGTTCACTATAGCTTTTGCCTGCGACCGCATCTACGATCCAGTATGAAAAGTAGCTATTATGTCTTTCTCTTGGTGCTAGCCGCCCAAGTTGTTTAGGAATGAAAAGGTAACATACACATCGACAAATAAGTTATTTTGACATTTACAATATTATTATGTGAGGACCTATGGATAATTAAGAGAACGCTCTATTTTATGCCACTTTTTCATTTATAAGTCTAGGAAAAGATTTATTTAATTTGAATATTATTTTGCAGGTAGTTAAGAGCAGCGGTATTGTCCGAAAGGGTTACCGCTACCCCGTAACATAAAGGGCTAAGGAAGGAAAATGGATGAGTTTTAGTCCGTAAGAATCTAACGCTCCACCCAGAGCGGAAGGGGTCATTTGAAGAATTACCACCTCAAAATAAAAAGGTAGTTAAGAGACGTGCCTATCAAGAGGCAAAAAAAAAAATTCCATCCTAAGGATGTCTAAGATCGTTTTTAGCTATAAGGTGGCCCATCACGTCGCTCCCTTTTTTTGTCCTATGTCGACCCTTGTAAAATATTCCACATTTTTACACTGTATGTTTATAGTGTAGGTACATAATGGAGACTTTTATCTGTCTAAGATTTTTACAAGTCAAGCCACTGGATTTCCTTGAATAGTTTTATATTTCAATACAACCATTAATCATTTAGTTTAATTATTTTTTTTCAATAATAACAGTTGAATCAAAATGAAAATGCAAATAAAATTATAGTATTACTACATGGTCGTACTGTATTCATCATACTGTGACAACTACAGTAGTACAGTAAAACATTGTAACAGTTATAAAATGCTTTATAAATTACGATAGAGCTATTATGAAACGATAGGACAGGCGAAGGAAACATTAATTAATAATACTCATTTAGCGTTAATTATTAATCGTCAATGCTGTAATAAAGTGATGCGTTTAGTGGTAATAATATGTTATCAACAAATTGTTTAATTGATAGTGTGTCTTATGGATTAAACCATGAATTTTGTCTTTATTCGAATGTCAACCTAAACCAACGCCTTCCTGAAATAGGTAATAAGCAAAGGCTACCTTAAAATGGGGTGAATAGAGACGAAACTTTAAAACTTTGACAATAAAATAACACAATTTGTGGCCAGAAACGTCTCTAATATGTTAACTGTATTATATTGGATATTGGAGGAGTTCGTGGCTAAGTAATAACAGCCGCACGGATCGATACATCAGGATAAGCTACGCTTGCCGGGGTTGGTCTGTGGATGGGTGACCATCTTTACATATAGAGCCTCCTCCGTGCCTCGGAAAGCACGTTAAGCCGTTGGTCCCGGCTGTCATTCGTCGATCTTTGACAGTTGTTATAGTCAGAAGCCTGAAAGTCAGCCAGTCTTACCAAGCGGTATCGTATTATCCAGTTACTGACTGGGTTGTGGCGGTTGTTAGACTGGAAGCCGACCCCAACATATAAGTTGGGAAAAAGCCTAGGCAGATTGATTGATTGAACGATTAAGTGTCCTTGTTGGCAACCAACTATAGTATTATTTCAACGTTAACATCTACAAAGTTCGTTCCGATTCACCTTTGCATCCCTATACACTCCGTTTCACTAATTAAATTAAAGTAAACCCACATTTCACCAGTTATGGTTAAATACTATGTAATTGAGGGTCAGCCCTTTGGTTACATAGCTTATCAACCGGGCACATAATCCATACTCCTTACTCCTACATATTCCTACTTACTGATAAGCGGGATCGTCCGAAAGGGGTACCGCCACCCCGGAACATAGCACCCACCCAGAGCAGGAGGGGTCATTTGGTGATTTCCCACCCTCAAAAAAAAGGCAGTTTCTGAGAAAGCCCAAATTGGAAAAACCCTGAAACACGGTACAACATGGGAATCGAACCCGGAGGGGTATTTCTCGTATTTTTAAGTTAGGTTCGCATTATAATCTCAGTCTTTCTGTTAAAAAACTTCTTACTTACATAAGTTCTTGACAAGTTTCTGAGGTTCAATGTCTCTGAGATGAGGTTACTTTTTGAATGGTGAAATGGTTTATAAGTAGGAGAAATTGTTCGTCTGGAAATATGGACCCCTTGCAACACGCATATAAATACACGTAAGTCGGCCTAAAATAGCCATCGAAGCTAGGCCTCCCACGCACTTTCTTCCCATCAAATCTCCATATGGAAATAATATTGATACGATATACGCATAAATAATTTGACATAAAAAAACAATATGTGTGAAAAATGCGACTCTGGCGCCGAGTCGATGACCTCTCGTGGTACAGATGTTGTTTTTATATAAATATTATTAAAACACGCATGTAACGGTATTTTGGTTCATTTATTTATGAACAGGGTGTTTGTTATTCAAAGAGAAAGGAATGGTAGGGCAAATCGGACTTCTTTTGTTCTCGTATAAAAATCAATTTTCTTTGAATCAGCATTGTCATAAAACGTGGCAATGCTGCCAGCCTTTTTTGAACTTTTCCTGTTGACAGTTATGTGGTACAGACGTCAGCACATTAAGCTATCACAAACTGTCGAATATTCCCAATTGATAATTAACCTTATGCTTTTGCAATAAAGTTGAAAATCTATCAAAGAAATTTGACAGATCGGGGTAGCTTGATGTGCTGGCCTCTGTATATAGTTATTATTAATATTATAAGTATTTTTAGTTATGTAAATATAGAGTGAGTTACGTTACAAAAACCTAAACAAATTATTTCTTTGTTCTAATTCAATTTTGGATAAAGGATGACGTTGATGTAACGTGTCACAGTCAAAGTCAAAGATTTATTAGCAGATAAATCGTTTGGGGTGCAATGGAAGGTATATTACGACAAAAAAAGTAACACAAATATGCTATTATTATTTATTTATTAAATAAACAATTCGTTACAGTAGGTACCTAAATTATTTTTAGAAATATTTAGTACAACAAGAGTAATTCTATATTAGTTCTAAGCGTTGCGCTCTTTCTACATTAGACAAGACTGATTATTTTACTCCTACTTAGTAAATAATGTTAATACTAGAGAGTACATAAGCTATATTAAGACTAGATATGAAGTTATTAGTTTACTTATTTTGACTTTTAAATAATAATGTTATTAACTGTGTATTTATAAAATTGAGCAAAACATCTTTCTATAATGCTATATACAGGGTCAAATTAAATCAGCTAACGAAACGCCATAAATGTTATGGGCATATTTATACATGATCAAATAAAAAAATAATAATTTGATGAGTATTTTTTGGGGTCATTAACCGCAGTTAATCAGTGTTGTTTTTGTGAATACTTCATAGGAGTGACAGGTATCAATATTTCAAAATGATTAAACAAAAGAAAACAGATTTTCTTAACATAAACTTCAAATATCAATAGCGGTAGTCGATACAAAAAAAATCATCCAATCTTTTTTTTTAATTTTACTTTTTAAGGTAACCATCACGTTTGCGGAGTTTAGCTAGCTAATTTAACTTCAAACTCAAAGCATTTATTTCAAATAAACCAATTACAGGCACTTTTGAATTGTCAAGGGGTCGGTCAGTCAGAAAGATGAAGCTAGTTGCCCATTCCAAAGCAGTAGGTACACACGGCAGCACATCAAGTTACCCCACTTTGACCTTGAAGGCGCTATGAGCAACAACAGCGAGAATCGTACGAAAGAGATAAATAGCTTTTTATCCGTTCTTACTCGTAATGTTTCGTGCTGCAGTGCGATGCGAGTGTGTGTGTATGCGCGTCGTCGTAGTGTAGAATAAGATACCTACTATGCGATTACAAATCGTCGCGTAACAGTTGAATACTTGAATCGAATCGAAAAAATGCGTATGCGCGCGCTTATAGGTAATTTAAAATTACTAATTTTACATTAATCCTTCATTTTACATATTTGTTGGATATGTCGTAGGATAATTTGATACTTCGAATCTTCGCGGAAATCCTAGGGGTTTTGCGAAAACGCGGATAATTAGACATAGGCGAAAAATTATCAAATCTTACTGGACAAAGTCAGGATTTTTGCGAAAATACTCGTTATAATAGCAATATTGCGAAACGAAACGCTGGCTGTTATGAAATAAGAACGCTGATTGGTCGGTCAGCGCGTTCAATAAGAGATCGTCTCTGATTGGTTGACGTCTTAATCATCGGCAAACTAGGAACCAATTAGAAGTCAGCCAGCAAAATTGTAGCCAATCAGTGTTGAGCACATCAAATCTTACTATAGTAACGAGTATTTTCGCAAAAATCCTGACTTTGTCCAGTAAGATTTGATAATTTTTCGCCTATGTCTAATTATCCGCGTTTTCGCAAAACCCCTAGGATTTCCGCGAAGATTCGAAGTATCAAATTATCCTACGACAGATACATATATTAATAAGGCATTACCTACTCTTAATTAGCGAAACTCGTGATGAATATTGATGAGGCAGGTAACTAGGTATAATCTTCTCTCGTAGCTAAGTAATAACGGCCGCACGGGTCGATCCATCAGGTTAAGCTACGCTTGCCGGGGTTGGTCAGTCGATGGGTGACCATCTTTACATACCGAGACTCCTCCGTGTCTCGGAAAGCACGTTAAGCCGTTGGTCCCGGCCGTCATTAGCGGATCTTTGACAGTCGTTACGGGTCGTCACAAGCACGAAAGTCTGACAACTAGTCATACCATACTTACCAAGAGGTAGGTATAGTATTACCGAGCTACTGGGTTGTAGAGGTCAGATAGGCAGTCGTACCATGCAAAATACTCGTAATTCAGCTGCATCCGGTTAGACTAGAAGCCGACTCCAACATAGTTGGGAAAAGGCTAGGCTGATTGAGGTAGGTATAATCTTATCTGATGTGAGAAAAGTATTTCTACGAAATTAAATGCAGAAAGCCATACTTAATAGGTATCACAGCAGTTAGTTTACTTGTCGCAATCGGCTTAAAATTTAAAAACAATTTCGATACCCCATCACGAACGTGTTTGAAGTTTAAATATAGCCAATTCACTATACCTACAAAAGCATCTTATCAGTCCGCCGCGCCGCCGCGCCGTGTTTGAGAATACCTACCGTTTCGTCCGCGACACGATCTTATCACAAATAGTAAGGTTGAACTTAGTAACGTGAATTTTATTGACAATGCAAAGTTTGCTGTTACAAATTCAACCTTATTGCGCTAGTAATAAGATACGATTTCAAAATGAAATTCTAGTCTATTATTATCGACTTCATTAGAATATGTGTGTATTTTATAAATGAGAATGTGAGCTTGTTTGAACGCATCATCATGAAATTTTGCATGTAACATGTCAGGAGTACAGAGAAGGATAAGTTCTTAAGGAAACTCGGGTGAAGCAGCTTATTATTCAAAACTCGTAAGTGATTTTGTTTATTTATTATGCTTTCACGTAGCGCAAGCGTAGCTAGCCGTAATGAGGGGCCCGCAGCCGCCCGCATCATCGGCGTCCGGCGAGCAGTTTTAAAGGCATATGCAATATCAAAAAATACAGATACGCTATACTAGAAAGGTTTAGATAATTAAAAAAAGGTAAACAATCATGATGTGTCTTTTATCTTTTTTATTTTAAAACGACAGAACTTGAAAATAAAATGCAACTAAAAACTAAATCAATTGAACCATTACTTTAGGCACTAGTTTGTTTGTTTTTGTGTAAACCAAACGTCATTGCCTACACCTTTCTAGTATAGATAGATATAGTTTATTCTAATGCCTTGTCACTATAAGTAAACTGCTCACCACGTCGCTGCCGGCTGCTGCCATTTCCCTGTGAATCTACACAACTGATATTTGGATCCAGAAAAGGACATAGGATAGGTTCCTACGGGAACGCATGGGATAATTAGGTATCAAAATAAAATACGGAATAACAATCATATTATTTTTATTTTAAAACATTAATAAACCTGCTTACCTAAATTAAATACTTAACTAAATACCTACTAACTTAACATTAAATACCTTCATACTCTAAATTACAACAGACAATAGAAATTCGAAATTTAATTTTTTACAAAAGATGTCATCTCTAAAAGTTAGTTTAGTTCCTGCAGATTCTTCGAACGAAACAAATCTAATCAATTTGCAGGAAATCTGTTTTATTTGAATTTCGCGGCTACCACAGCGCATCCATCTTAAACGAAATATGATTCGCGGTCGTATCGTAAGTAATAATTCTTTACAGAATTAAAATCATCGACACAACCCGCTAAGTTCATTTTAATCACTTTGAATACTTAACTATTTCATGAAAAGTCAATCAAAGGGATTAAAATGAACTTAGCGGGATGTGTTAATGATTTTGATGATTCTGTATAGAATTGTTTGTTACGGTCGCGAATAATATTTTGATTAATACAACCTGACACTGACATACTAATTGCAAAAAATGTGAGAAAATTTGAATTCACGGGTTACCGTAACGCATCCATTTTAAGACTAAGTTCGCTCGACTAAGCTCGGGTCTAATTAGCGATAAACAATATGCCATGACCGAAAAGAGCCTAAACTTGACCTCAGAAATAAGCAACAAGATCGGCCTTCCTGTTGAAAAAAAATGACTACACGAGAGCCTAATGCGTTGCCAAAACAATACACATAATATTATTATATGATTGATAAAAAGTAACTTAAGGGGAGTGCGCTAAAGTAGCCCGCGAAATTCAAATTTTCTTACTTACGTTTTTTGCAATTTGCAGGTCAGTATCAGGGAGTAGTATGTTGATTAAAATATCATTCGCGGTCGTAACTATAATGGCTTTATAGAATTATAATCATTACAATCATCAATACAACGCCATAAGTTAGAATTGACCTCAAATCTAGCGATTTCATGAAGTTGGAGGTCAGTTCTAACTTTATGGAGTTGTATTGTTGTATTCTAATGATTGACCAGAGAGGTTAAGAGGTGACCAGTCCCTACTGACGGCGCTCGTTCATGAACATGACACATGGATTAGCACCATTCAGCTCAGCACTCTGTATATGTTATGCTTGTACAGAGGCCAGCACATCAAGTTACCACAATCTGTCAGATTTCTTTGATAGTATTTCAACTTTATTGCAAAGACATAAGGTTCATTTTTAATTGAGAAAATTTGACAGTTAGGGATAGCTTGATGTGCTGGCGTCTGTACTAAGTTGTTAATATTAAGGTCTCTTGCCAATAAATTTTACAAACTTATGACCGGGTCAAAACGCTTTAAATCAAACGGTGAGAGGCAGTTTGTTCCGCCTTATGGCTGGTACCCTATTAAAATCTAAATTCTTCGAAAAATATACATATTCATACTTTAAAAGTCATTATCATCTGCCTAGCCTTTTCCCAACTATGTTGGGG
The DNA here is from genome assembly GCA_951799385.1 of Hyppa rectilinea. Taxonomy (NCBI): domain Eukaryota; kingdom Metazoa; phylum Arthropoda; class Insecta; order Lepidoptera; family Noctuidae; genus Hyppa; species Hyppa rectilinea. The sequence continues at coordinate 661,391 of OX637324.1, read as the reverse complement.
TCGTCAATTTAACGTGGAGCGACGGTCTTTCTGACCTTCACAACCCAGTTACAGGAAAATACTATTCACTCTCTCTCTCTTTCAGGTTGACAACCATTATGTCAGACTTTCGGGCTTGTAATGACTGTCAACGATCCACGAATGATGGGACCGATGGCATAACGTATTTTCCGAGGCACGGATGTGTCCCGGCATGTAAATATGGTCACCCATCCACGTTAGCAACCGCAGTAACTGTTGCTTAACCTGATCGAACGACTGTGTGGCTATTCTTACTTAGCCGCGAGCTTCTCTATTTATAGTTTAAGGTAAAATAAGTCTTTTACAATAAAAGTATGGTAAAATTATAATACTATAAAATCCAAAAACGCTGGTGGAAGTTTTCGGTCCGCCGCTTCTGGAGATTTTATTAATTCTGTAATACTCCAGGTATTGCAGATTCCTGGCACGTTACAGACAAAGCTGAATGTCTCAAGTACCTGTAGCAGCACTGTAACTTGTTAAACTGAACGGGACACAATATGAGTTTTATTGTTTTATGAGCCATGAGCGTTTAAGGTCACACAGCTCATTAGAGTCACCCGGCACCCACTCAGCACCGCCTCGCCACATGGCATCCACTCGTAGTCGACAGGTGGTCCACGGGTGGACGCCGCGTTATCACCATGTGACCATGTGACCTTTAGTCTCCATCACAATGAACTGGAACGCAGCAGGGTTGCTTAGCGGTAGAAATACTTACAGAGGTGTTCTACCTCTGTAAGTATTTTCCGTACAACAGTCCTTCACAAAGAGCTCTATTAATTCTTGTATTCCTAAGTTTAAGTGTAAGTATGGCGGTAAATAACAAGTCTTCAACAATAAATCCTTTACTCGTTGTTTTTGAATTAACTCTACTCCTTCTTCTCAAAAGTTCCAACATACTTCTCAGGCCTAAATCTTTTAAAATTCCACCCAAAACTTCTTTGTGTCCCGGCAGTCCTATTCAACGACGGCGAAGAAGGCAGAGAATCCTCCTTCCTAGAGAAAGTAGAAGAGTCTTCAGGAATAGAGAGATCCGTAGGAGAGACGGACATGTCGGGAGTGAAGAGGAGATTGGTGGATGCCTTCAGGTCTTCTTCAAAGTCCTTCATGTAGCTCGCACTGCAGAGGGGAGTTTCCACTTGTTCTACTGTGTTTAGGTTTTTTTCGTCGACCTTGTACGCTTCTTCTTTTTTGCTGTAGCTGTGGGAGAAGAAAATAATCGTTTAAAAAAAAGCTTCTGTCAGCCAGACTTTCATTGGCCAAGAACATCGAACAATATCTGATGAGACCTATTAGGCAGCTGGATCTTAAGCGGCATTGTCCGCAAGAGTTACCTACCGCTACCCCGGAACATATAGGGCTAAGGAAGGAACATGGATGGGTTTTAGTCTGTAAGAGTTTGACACTCCCTTCCGCTCCACCCAGAGCGGGAGGAGAGGTCATTTGATCATTTCCCAACCTCAACCCAGTCACTAACTGGGTAATACGATACCCCTTGGTAAGACTGGTTGTCAGACTTTCGGGCTTCTGACTAACCGTAACGACTGTTAAAGAACCACGAATGACAGCCGCCACCAACGGCTTAACGTGCTTTCCGAGGCTCGGAGGAGTCTCGATATCTGAAGATGGTGCACAGATCAACCCCGGCAAGAGTTTCTTAACCTGATGGATCACTCCGTGCGGCTGTTAGTACTTAGCCACGAAATAACGAAGTATATACAGAAATAAACTGCAAGAACCATACACCACATTAATGCAAGATGATGAAACACGCAATTTGCATCAGTCAGTACATATTTGTTGAATGAGAAATTCCTTTCAAGGGGAAAAAAATCAAGCTTGCATTTTGTAACATTAAAGCTAATTAGTAATGCATCATCAAACATACGTCATTCTTGTAATAGGTAGGTAGTTGTGTAAGAACCAAAGAGTTTTTTTTAAGGCTGGGAAATCATCCAATGACTTCTCCCGCTCTGGGTGGAGCGGAAGGGAGTGTCAGACTCTTACTGACTAAAACCCATCCATGTTCCTTTCTTAGCCCTTTATGTTCCAGGGTAGCGGTAACCCTTTCGGACAATCCCGCTTACAGGAACCTAAGAGTAAGCCCGTGTTCAGTTGAATTGGAAGAATCGTTATTTTGATTATTATTATCATTATCTTGCGCTTCTCCTATTTCAATCAATCAATCTACTCGGCCTATCTGTCAGTCTGTATCTGTCCACAGCTAGACATACGCCTCTACCAAGGTGCACCACAACACTTTATTCTTCGCCTTTCGCATCCAGTCTATCCCACCCACCGTCATCACCACCAAGTCATCGGTCCATCTAGCTGAGGGGCATCCCTTATAGCGGCAACGTTGTCGCCCAATTGGGATTGGAAAAATATGTTTTCTTCTTACATACTTCTCTAGTCTTCATTTCAGTTAAGTACCCTCTTTCTAGCCATGTCCTTTATTTTTTTTTCTTGCACTCCTATCTGGACCTCTTATAGCAATATTTTACAATATTACTTCACAGTGGGAAAGAGCTATAACATCCTGTATATTTTCGACTCATTATCACACTGAAGTAATTGGGTTCAGGTAAGACACGCGAATTGTAAAATACTACGAATCCGTCCAAAAAGGTGTACAAATCCGTTCTAAATATTAAACGTAAATAATTGTAAAAATTCAAAATTCAGGGCTAGGATCAAATACTCACTGCACAACATTCTTAAACCTATATCCCCAGATGATCTCCTTGGAGAGGTACGAGGTCCTACTTTGCGTAGTGGTGCCCATGTTCTTGGACGCCCCGGTCAGGCAGACCACGATCTCGAACCTGGAAAAGATGGATGTGGATCCTGTTTAGTATACTATTTTTTATACAGTATGTTAGGTTAAATGAGGGACATACTTTCAGTGGGTACTATACCCTGAATGAAAATGAACAACTTTGTGTGTGAAAATAAATCAGCTGTTCAGTACATTTCTGTTCGCATAATTCGTTAAAATGTATGGAACAGCTTTTTTTTCATATTTCAGAGTTGGTCCCATGGACAGAGTAGTTGATTACCATGAGTGCTATACAACCCGATAGTATACCCCTCGTTTAACCTAACACACTGTATATGTATTTTGGATTATTTGCCTTATGTACGCGGAAATCTTAATGCCTGACAAATAATCTGCGATAGTGACTCATAAAAATCACAATACATCATGCCTGTAATACTGCTGAGTGCTGAACCACAGCAGACAGCCTAGTCGTGGGGCCATCGGACTTCCAAATCATAAGTCTCGAGTTCGAATCTAAGACACGCACCTCAGATTTTACGGATTCATGTGCGTATTGTATAATTATCACTTGCTTTAAAATCGGTGAATGAAAACATCTTGAGGAAACCAGCATGTCTTAGTGATATTTCTTAACAGCATGTGAAACTAAGTTAGAGGCCCATAAAAACTTTGAGACCAGGTTAGTCACTAACCACACGAAAAGGGAGATCTATAGAAATAGTTGTTACTGCCACTAGCCCAAAACTCAAATACACCACCATTACAAGCACAAGTAGTGTCCAAAACATAAGTGAAGAGAATCCGAAGTGAGCTGTCAGTAGCATTTATCTCTAGAAAAGGTCACCTAAATTATAACGTTGAGATTTTTACAAAAAATATCAGGTGTATGACGACACGGTGTATGGTGTCATGACGTATTGTTGAATAGTGCAGGCCACAGAACAGATAAACCTCTTTAACTGTTCTGTGGTGCAGGCCATTATGTCCAGCAAAAGACACCATATCATCATCTGCCTAGCCTGACAGATTTTCGGCCTTTTAACGACCCGTAACGACTGTCAAAGATGCACAAATGACAGCTGGGGCCAACGGCTTAACGTGCTTTCCAAGGCACGGAGGAGTCTCGGTAAGTAAAGATAGTCCCATCCACGGCCAACCCTGGCAAGCGTGGCTTAACCTGATGGATCAACCTGTGTGGCTACAACAATATCGTCTGATGATTTTGATAATAGTTCAGCAAAAAGTGCATACAATACCAGTGACTATTGTAACAAAGTAAACTTTAGAACAATGGGGACCATAGAAATATAAAATCTTATATCTATGAGGGGGCCAATATAACAACAATACCTGTAATCCATCATATCTTGCGCTGAGAAGTCATAGAGCGGACTCTCAGCGTTGATGACGTGGACCACGGTGATGGGCCACAAGAGTAACGCACGAGATTCCTTCAGCTCCAGCTGGTGCATGTAGTTGTGGACCAGCTCGCCTTCCAGGGTCCTGGAAGATCAGGATAATCAGAGTTTGCAAGTGGACCTTTAATTTCAAAAGGTAGAAAACCAATTGCGTTTAATATGCGCCAGTTTCTACATTTTATTAGTTACTTCTGTATGCCAGTAGCTTCGTATGTTTTGATGTCGGAAATTATTACAAGGGCACGTACTATCGGGATATTATTGTATGTGTTCATCCAGGTTATGAATTATCTGTGTGCCTAATTTCGTGACTGAGTAACACTAACAAACATCTATGCAAACTTTCGCATTTAAAATATTACTAGCTCCTGCTCGCACTTCCGCTCGCGTCAATGTTGAAATTGTTTAATAAAAACTTCCACATCCTAATTCACCCGTTTACTGGGGGAGTTTCCTAAAATCCTTACTCAGCTGACGGTTCCTACTCATAATCTACCTCTGTGCGAAATTTCATCTTCGTAGGACCAGTAGTTTTTGAGATTTCGTGATTAAACAGTGAGAGAATGTATGAAACCTTTTGCTTTTATATCTTAGATAAAAGTATAAACTAATACTAGATTTAAGTGATCAAAAATCAGTTTTGTCTATGAATAAAACATACCTGATAGGCTTGAGCATATAAGCAGTAATGGTACTTCCAATGAGGTGGACATTCATCAAATCCCATACTCTGAACTGAAGACAAAGCTCACCATCGCGACGACAGACCTGGAAAGAGCGCCATATTTGCTACTTAGAACATCCGGAATACTGCCGGCCGACATTAACATAGCATAATCAGCCTATAATGTTCCCACTGCTGGGACTTAGACCTCCTCTCTAAGAGAGGCAGTGGGCCGTAATCCACCACCTGGGCCCAGTGCGGCTTGGTGGATGTCACATGTCTTCGAGTTTTTGGTTCTAGGTTTCCTCACTAAGTTTTCTTTCACCTTTTTGAGAGCAGTGGTGATGAAATTATTTACAAAAAGTAAAGCGCCTGCTTGGGTTCGAACCCACGACCTACAACTCGTAAGTCGAGCCAGTAAACACTGGGCCACCACTGACATTAGACAGAAGTAAACAATTAAACCCATGCCCTGAAATGCTTTGCATAAAAGCAACATTAAAGTTGGTAATACTTAGGTACTACTTACACTTTTATTCTAAAAGTCATTTGGCACTCACCGCAGCCTTTCTACTGAATCCAACGAAGTTAACGTGTCGGTTCGGCCTGATGAGCTTCGTGAACAGCAAGCTGGACAGTCCACCCGAGAGAGCGGTGCCAGCTACAATCTGCAATATAATATATGCGTCTGTCTATATCCTATAAACATCACTTCGAAATATAAAATGTTTAGATGTAAAACGCTAAAACCACAAGGTTGACATACTTTCAGGGGGTATAGTACTCATAAAAATGATTAAATTTGACTATGACCAAACCTGAAATCAAGAAAAAAATCTGTTCAGAACATGTATGTTTACACTAGGTGCTGCCAGCGGCTTCACCTGCGGGGTTGTAGGAAATTATCCCAAGACAACGTACTACCGGGACAAAAAGTATCAAATGTGTCATAAACCACCTCTGTGCCACATTTCATCCAGATCCGATCAGCTGTTTGAGCGTGAAGGACGGACAAACATACAAACTCACACACACTCACGAAGTTTCGCCTTTTTAGAATAGTGTGATCTGATAATTCGTCAAAGTGTATGGAACAGCATAGCTGATTTTTTTTATATATTTCAAACATAGAGCAACACAGGCCACCGGCGGACCGGAGATTCATTCATTCTTCAGACTCATTTTCATGAGTTCCTCGTTTAACCTAACACACTGGTCCATTAATATTGCTGCAAAATATTTTATTGATATGGCAGCTTACCTCTAATACCATGATGATGATAGCTTCAGGACATTCTTCGTTTGGGTATCTGGTGCCATATCCGATTGTCATCTGTAACGAACCATGTCTTTATAAGAAACCAATAAACACTTGATCCGTGACATACATACGAGTGGCAACAGTTTTAGAATTCTAAACGTGCACGACTTTAGAATATAATTTAATTTCGATATACATTTTTAGGGTTCCGTATCCGAGGGGTAAAGCGGGACCCTATTACTAACACTCCGCTGTTCATTCGTCTGTCCGTCTGTCACTAGACTGTATCTCATCAAATATTTAAGGGGGCTCTCATACGTGTTTTATTTTCCATTTTTAAAGAAAATGGTACGGAACCCTTGGTGCGCGAGTCTGACTCGCACTTGGCCGGTTTTTAATTCCCATATTATTATTAATTGTGGTCTTTAAAAAAATAATGTCATATCCGTAGATGGAAGAAAATATATCACTTTCTACTGGTTTCTACATATCACCTTACCAGATGGTATTCTGTGATCTCAGCCTACACCCATGGGAACTAAATGTCAGTTTATTAATGTCAAAAAGATTGTTATCTCTATCTAACCATGTTGCCAGAAAGAGAAAACACTTACCTGAGTCTCCACAGACATCATGAGCAGTCCAGCAAAGGACGTGGTTCCTGTCACACAGTGCTCCTTCCCATCACCTATGTCATCCTGGTAGGAGGAGGAGACAGCGTACCATATGGCGGCGAAGACAAACCAGAAGATGAAGTGGGCAGCCACCATCATTAGCAGGATGAAACGCCATTTGCTGTTGATCTGAAGAAGGAAGTTCCAAGAGATGAGTTGATTGTTAGCAGACTTGTGTTGTTAACACATTCATTTTCATCTGTACTGTACCTACTAATATTATAAAGAGGTAAAATTTGTAAGTTTGTATGTAGGGGGGTAATCTCCGGAACTAATGATCCAATTTCAACAAAAAATTTCACTGATAGAAAGCTACATTATTCCTGAGTGCTATAGGCTATAAATTATATTTATATCATACATATTAGCCGAGCTATCGCAATTTTCGTCTAGCAAGTCGGAAAGAAATACCTCCGAAAACAGAATTATTTGCATGCGCTGCCTAAACAGTTACAGTATATCGCAATTTTCCGCGGACGAAGTCGCGGGCACAAGCTAGTTATAATCATATTTTTATATTAGAAATTTAGAAACACCACCTTTTTTTGATGGGGAAAGTAATCAAATAATTTCTTCAGCTCTAGGCGGAGTGGGAGGCCGTGTTAGACACTACCGAAGAAAACTTCAGTTGCCTATAACCACGGTAACTCTTTCGAACAAATCCGTGACCCTGACAGAATCTGTGACCCTGACAGAATCCGTGACCCTGACAGAATCCGTGACCCTGGCGCCTGACTGGACCAGGTCACAGGCGCCTTTACTATTTTTATTTTTGTTCTATTTTGTTTACGTGATTGTCATCCAGAGAAATAAATACAGATTAAGTACATAATCATAATTTTTTGTTAAGTGGATAGGTGGACCTATTTTAAGTATAAGAAGGAAAGACTGATAGGAAGTAAAAAATTAAATTTTCATGGTATAAAATATCTAGGAGGTCGGAATTGAGAAGCGTTATTGGTGGTTAACCTCGTGACTCAGAGGGTGTTTTTCTTAACTTTACTTTAGCTAACCTTACGAGATTAAAAAGAGAATATATAATACATTTGTTAACTAACTAAATATATTTTACAGCTAAACTACCAGATATTTAGAGCAAGAACTATTACGGGAGTCCTTTTCGTTCGCCCTTACTTGAAGACTGATTCTAACGTTGTATAACCAATATTTTTGAACCACATTTTGGTTAAAAGAGTGTCCGTGGTGTTTCTTACTGCTTTGGAATGGGCAACTAGCTTCATCTTTCTGACTGACCGACCTCTCAACTATTAAAAGTGCCTGTAATGGTTCATTAGAAAAAAATGCATTGAGTTTGATTTATAGGAGTTCGGGTTTCTCGGTGTAATGCATTCTTGTGCAGCGACGTCGAAGCACGCTTCAAGGCCAGATTGAATATTTCAGAAAAGATATAGGTACTTACAACGGTAGTAACAATATCCCTCATATACTTGATAGACTTGGCAGATATGTTGCTTCTGACAGGCACATTCTCTTCGCCATTTTTAAGTACGACCCGTCTCGAACGATTGGGTCGTCCGTGCCTTTGTCTGAAAAAAAGTCAAGCGTCTGTATTTATTATGAAGTAGGAGTTTTGTTAATAAAGCTGCAAAAAAACGTACGTTGTATGGGAGCCCCCTCAAATATTTATTTTGTTCTGTTTTTTAGTATTTGCTGTTATAGTAGCAACAGAAATACAGCTACTGTGAAAAGGAGATTGTTCTAGACCGCCCTATAACCAACAAACATTTGACGTGTTCTAGACCGCCCTATAACCAACAAACATTTGACGTGTTCTAGACCGCCCTATAACCAACAAACATTTGACGTGTACGTTAATTTTAATTATATTTTAATATGCTTTTTAAAAATAATAAATTCAAGCGGACACTGTTTAATTCTTAATAGGTTTTTTATGGTGACCTCATTGATTTTATTACCAACTGAACTCGCCATCTTTCAAGGAATTGTCAATGTGAATGTCACAAAAGATTTGACAGTGTCGCTCTCGCTCATATTATATAAATATCGATATCGACGACGATGTCCATATTATCTAGTGATAAATAATGGATGTTCGATATTTATCACTTCCAAAACATTGAAAATGTGCAACATAAAAGTTTTTCATGCATATTTTTTTTATGGAATTAGTTCCGTGAACATTTTAATGGAACTTATGATGAATATGGCCTAGCACGATTATGATGAAAATATAATGAACAAAACAAACTCACAAAATGTACTTACTAGTCGAATGAGGGATTTTCTCACAAGTGAGATAATATTAGTTCAAAAGAGGCGTTTGTAAAAAATACGTCACTGTCTCAGGTTTTTGACATCAAATAAGCTTTCTTTTTTACGTTACGGATCTTATTTTTGTTATCAGTAGCCAGTAAAACGAAAACGTATTTTTTACCCACGCCATCTATTGAACTATGTTTTTTCACTTGTCAGAAAATCTCTCATGTAACGATTGAAATGTCATTTACGACGCAACTCTAGTGAATTGTTCTCATAACCATTTCACGACTTCAATAGCCATATTTTTACTTTTTAAGTACTTAAACTCTATTTTTAAATGTCGCAAACTAAAACGTTACACATTGTTCGTTGGGAACAAAATATTTTATTTTAGCATTAATTTAATTGGAGTAGAATCATAGCAACAACGTGTTTATGTTTGAAACGGAACAAATTAATTTACATTTGACATATTGATCTGTCATTTTGGTCTACTAAATTAAAACCACAGTTTAAATAGGTGGTCATTGATAATCGATATACAATGATTGATCTTCAAGAGAGCATCTCTACGTTACTACGTCAGTCGGTGCCTGTGACTGTGTTGTGTTGTTGTGAATAACTACCTATTTGGCGATTTCTTTTGGCGTTTTTGATTTTGTTTCTGTTTAACGGACTACAATTTGGATTGCTTTCAACGTGACCTGGCTTCGAATAACTGATTCAGTGATCTGCTTAAACGACACCTTAGCATTTTGACAACGGATAACGGACTTCGCTTAAAGTAAACTTCAACCAATAAATAATAACTGTAGGTACCTAAAAGGCATAATACGGTATATTTACGGTAATATTTTACTGTATTTGAAGTTTAATGCTTTGTAGAAAACAGAAATAGCGATTTTAGAAGGAATTACTTAAGTTTTCTTTTATTCAAAATAACCTCAAAATCTGTTCCTTTTCTTTAAATAAATCTTTTCTCTAAAGTGTCCGTCAAGAAACTTTGTTCTTATGGGCTATTATGGGCAGTTTACAAATAGAAAATGATTTTTTCTATGCTGTTGGCTCCAGGGCGAACAATGTATGGGCGTAGAACAATCTCCTTTCAACTATCCGACTATAACGATTCATGCGATACAGCCTGATGACAGACGGACAGACGGACGGATAGCGGAGTCTTAGTAATACGGTTAGGTTTTACCATTTGGGTAAAATTCCTAATAAGTCCTCAAAAAAACAATTGAAACTGAAATCTGGATACACTATAGTAAGTCTTTTAACTTTTCCCTTTTCCCAATTATGTTAAGGTAGGCTTCCAGTCTTACCGGATGCTGCTGAATTCCAGTATTTTACATGGAGCGACTGGCTATCTGACCTCCACAACCCAGTAGCTGAGAGATACGATACCCCTTGGTAAGACGGGCTGTCAGATTTTATAGCTTCCGACGACTCGTAATGAATGTCAAAGATGCACAAACGACAGCCGGGACAAACAGCTTAACGTGCTCTCCGAGGCACGGAGGAGTATCGGTTTGTAAAGAAGGTCACCCATCCACGGCCAACCCCCGCAAGCGCAGCCTAACCTGATTGATCGACCAGTACGGCTTTATAACTTAGCCACGAGCTCCTCCTGATATAAATCAAATATTCCTACTATTCCAGACGTGCTGTCATTCCACAATGCTTTAAATGCAATTATTAAAGATTTTACCTTCAAAAATGTATGTATCCGCTATTGGGAGGTTTTTTTTATGTTGGGAAACCATCAAATGACCCCGTTCTAGGTGGAGCGGAGGGAGTGTCAGACTCTTACTGACTAAAACCCATCCATTTTCCTTCCTTAGCCCTTTATGCTCCGGGGTAGCGGTAACCCTTTCGGACAATCCCGCTGAGCTATTGGGAGGCTAATGTTAAATATTCGCAAGATTATCAGCCGATATGACAATTGTAAACATGTGATTCAATCATTAGCCATTTTTTTTTCCAATACTTTTCGGTAATCTTAGAAATGCGAGTACTATCTTATCTTAATTCATGGTTCTCCGTAACATCGATATCATACAGAGCTGTCATGTTATGTATGACAGTTTTTTTGGACAATATTGACGAAATTGGAAGATTTTGACATTATAATATTAATTTAATAGTTTAAGGGACACTGAACGCCTATACACGTTATAACAATAAAACTTCTATTGTGTCTCGTTCATTGGGTATTTTTTTATTTTCTTTTCACCTTTTGTATTACAGTATTGATTTGATTGATTCTAGTTGCATCGTCTTCACTTATAATTATAAGATTAATGTATAGAAAATACCTAACATTTTCAAATAGTAACGGTGGAGTTTCTTACCCGTTTTTCTGCTTACAAAACTATCTTTTTAAAAGGGGCGACTAGAATAAATTCCGTTTTTATTTTTGTACGTGTGTGTTTTATATTTTTCTAAACTTGTAAAACCTCCACCAACATCAATATATTCTTACCTATGAGTCATCCGCTTTCTTCTCCTACTATATGGAGTAGAGTACCCATGAGCTGACGGTCCAAACGTGGTGTCCCTACCGTCGAACATGCTGTCAGGTGTCTCGATACTCTCAGCCGTCTCAATAGTATCATAAATATGATTTGTGTTAGTATCAACACTAGAACTGGCGATGGGTAGGGTTGAACGCTCTGACAATGGCTTCGACAAATCAGAATCTTTTGGACTGGTGCTTATGTCTCCAACATCTATAGTCATGACCAGACCTCGATCAGCTTGATCGTCTTCACTCGAGTATATAGAAGAATCTTGCGACGCCTCATCTATTGGAATTCTTAGATAGTTCTTGTTATCAACGTTTGTCACTCCGGATGGGAAAGCAATTTCTTTTCCTTCTACATACGTTTGTGAAATTCTGTAGTGTTTCTTTAACTCTTCGTTGGCGTAAACATCTGTGTCTACAATGTTAGGGATTTCTATTGAGGATCTGCGTGAACCGTTTCCTATGGCTTCGGAGTAGCTCAGGGATCTTTCTAAGGCCCTGCTTCGACTACCTCGCCTTGACTCGCTCTCTACGGCTCTAGTCCGACTGCCTCGTCGCGAGTCACTTTCATTGAAGTTCATTTTGGTAATCTCGAGGTTTTGCATTTTAATGCGTGATTGGAATTTAATTAGCTTTTAAGACTTTATTATTAATGACTTGAAGATTTTGAAAGGAAAATGTTGATGGTTTACTTTAGCACTTTTATTTACAGACGCTTATTTTGAACCTAAATATTATTGCTCACGTAATCATCTATTAAGGTACTATATCAAATAATTTTGATACTAATTTTAAACACAAAAGTTTTTAACGTTGCAATATAATTTTTCTGTTCTTAGAATATCCATAAAGATTTTCCTGTCAGATAAAGAAAAAATAAGCAGGTAATATGTGTAGCTATCACGTATTACTTTAACTCCAGTTTCACTATCAATTTACTTGCAAACCCATGGCTTTTTCTCCCCCACACATCTTCCAACACCACGATTTGTTCACAAAATTAATTTCAAACTTTTCTTGAACACGTTAAAATTAATAGTTTTATTACACCAAAATATTGACTTGATTAGGAATGTGTTACACTTGTACTACACAAAGCTAGAGGTACGGCACTGCTCGGTACAATAGTTATCTTTTGAGATAAGACGCACACCTTTAGCGAAGATAAGAAAGAATATATTTGTACTTGTTGTTTTGATCTAATTATGGCCTAGAAATCTTTATGGGGCGTTGACTGGAATTTATGAATAATTAAGAAGATAATTAGAGTCGGCAAATAAATAAACAGTAACACTTCAAATTTTATATTCAGACTTAGAAAGGAGGTTTCATATTAGCTGATTGCTGCTATTTTGTTTATTGTTAAAGTGCATGCGCGCGTCGTGGTCGTAAATGGTATGGCTTCGCAGATACAATATTTTTTTTCTTCTCAGACCCTTTTAATTAAAGGTTACAGAAACCAATAATTAATGGTTAATTGTTTTTTTTAAATTGATTTATATCAAATGTTATGAAAGTATGGTGAACTACTCTCCTGCTGGAATGTTATTCGGACTTACAAAATCAATTAAAACTACATTTAAATACGAAAATAATATAACTTCAACAAACTTCGACACTTCTTAACTAATAACTGCCGGTGTATTCTATATAAAACTCACCGTGATTGAAAACTCAGGTGAAGTGAACTGTAATTCCACCGGATGCTAGGAAGTGACACTACTGAAAACTCACTTCGTGTTCACTTCACTGTTTTGACGGTGAGATTTATACAGAATAGTACTACTGCATAGGATTTACCAATAATACTGACAAGTGTCATTAACTACAGTAGAATACAATTTATCCAGATGATAATTTGAAACATTGATAACTTCAGTTTACAAATACGTCAAAATCGTTTCTTATGGTCATATTTACTAGTTACATCTCACTACAACTTCAAATGAGTATAATTATATTTTGACAAATATAATTGTACAGAGTTGATATGACAGAGGGGCATTAAATTACATTACGTATACTATACGTATTTAGTATTAATCCGATACGGTATAAATATAAAAAGCACCAAAAATACTTTTATTTTTCTTACAAACTAAATAACTTACAAATCAGAGTAAAACGCAACCACCCTTTGTAAATAAAAACCGGCCTTGTTACAAAGCAGCACCAAGCGCGCGCGCCTGTGAGCCGGCAAAAACTTAAAAAATCAAGTGCGAATAAACTGTGCTCCGTTTTAATTGATTTTTGCCACAGAGCTTGAAAATGGTCCCTAGTATAAGGAGTTTAAAGGAAAGCCCCTCTGTCGTATCAACTCTGTATAATATATAGACTTCGTCATTAATACCTTTCTTTGTTTTATTTACCTTAAACTTAATAATCTCTTTTAACTATTTCCTATATACAAAATATTATAACTTAAACAATCCATAGAATTTTCAGGACTTATTATTATTAGTTTTTTTCCTAAATGAGGAAGATCTTTCAAGATGGAAGCCTGACACTGTCTCGCTGAAGTTGCCTGGAGTACCAGGAGTGGGAGGTGGCTCCATCTTCACTGGGGTGAACCTGAAACCGTGGGCAGTCAACATTAAGTAGGCAGGCGAAATATGGACCTGTCAAAATATAACATAATATAATAATAATATCCTTGGACATTTCACACAACGCCATATAGTCCCAAGCTAAGCAATCTAATACTTGTGTTATGGTAACGAGATTAAACTACTTATATACATTTTTTTTTGTTAATACATACATCTTAGAAAACCACCTAAACCCGGTACAAATACTTGCAGGTCGTACAAATATGTTCCGTGCGGGAATCGAACTCACGACATGCTGCGCACCAGTCAATCGCCTAACCACTGCGCCAACTGTGTCGACAGCAAATATCACTCCTGTATTCCCAGAAGGGCTTGGCTTTTTTTTTTAAGGCTGGGTAATCATCCAATGACTGCTCCCGCTCTGGGTGGAGCGGAAGGGAGTGGCAGACTCTTACTGACTAAAACCCATCCATGTTCCTTCCGTAGCTCTTTATGTACCGGGGTAGCGGTAACCCTTTCGGACAGTCCCGCTTACCCGGCAGGCTTGGCCCTGAGGGGCCCCTTCATATGCTGACATCTCTTTGAGGCGCGCGTGGAACATATACGCGCCGTACGGCACGGGTCTGGTGCTGATCGGACAGTGAGTCACCCATTACTCACCGTCCGCAGGCCCGCGCCTACGGTGGCCGGGAGTCGTCACGTGAGAAGGGCTAGGCTGAGGTGTACACACCCACGTTCGCCACGTTATGTTTAAGTCCCATGTAACAGGCAGCGAGCCTATTGTCATCAACCAGGCACAAAACCAGACTCCGGGTTGCTACTGAGAAATCCTAAATGAAAAAGCTCAGTTACACTTTGCCCGACCACGCGTTCGTAGTCAAGACCTCATGCTCAACTGTAGCGCTAGGGACCAGTGGACCAACAATCAACAACAACAATCTGCCTAGCCTTTTCCCAACTATGTTGGCTTTCAGTCTAACCGAATGCAGCTGAATAACAGTATTTTACATGGAGCGACTGCCGATCGGACCTCCACAACCAAGTCAGTAAGGGTAATACGTTACCCCTTGGTAAGACTGGCTGTCAGATTTTTGTCGGGCTTCTGACTACCCGTAACGACTGTCAAAGATTCACGAAAGACAGCCGGGACCAACGAGTTAACGTGCTTTCCGAGACACGGAGGAGGCAGGCCTCAACAATAATTAAGTAATTCATGGAGCTGTTGGTGTCACTTACGTTCTATAAACATCCCTGGCGCAGCAGTGAGGGGTATCGACGGGCTCTAGCAGGTCCAGCTTCTTGTGGTCGATCACGTACTTCTGCTTGTGGGAGTCGTACCTGAAAAGTCTTTTCGTATACTGTTCACGAATTCCGTGGACACGGTGGGTGGTACTATAATCTTTAAGAATAAGAAATTAAAGAGTTAACTGAGAAAGTTCTTGAGGTAGCTGCGCGGTAAGGGAAGGTTAACAGATGTCACAAGTTAACGAATCTGTGAGGTCTCGCATAGCGTCACCTCACCTGTCCCACACCCGCATTTACCTCAGATAAGCGGGCTATAGCTTTAAACACAGATTGAAATAAAAAGACGATTATGTTTACTAATGGCTCATCGTCATTTCATAAGATGTTTTCTGTTTTGGGACATACTCTCAAACATAACTCCAAGTAAATTTGGCAGTTCACCGCAACAAAACTAACAATTGAATTTACAACCCCCAAATGCCCTAAATTTACATAATTTCTACACCATCCAAACATCAAAACTCTATTCTGGTTTCAAGGCAAAATAGAAATTAATTATACGTCGCCTCTTAGGTTGCCAGCGCGTCACCACACGTCCTTATGTTATAGGCCATGATAACCACTGTCAATCATGCCACAAACCGTCTCAATACTCCACAGACATTTCTCCTATTTTCCTCTCCTCTTTTTTTTCTTCTAACCTTTATCAGATCAAAACCTCACTCACTTCACGACTGGAGGGAACCGGTAGCCCCACGCGACCTCTTTGGGCAGGTACGACGACTGGCTCTGAGTGAACGTGCCCATGGATGCTGAGGCGCCTTTCAGACTCACTGTGATCTCGTAACTGTGGAAGAAAAAACATCGTGAGGAAACCGGCATGCCTGAGAGATATTTCTAAGCATATGAAGCTAAGTCAGAGGCCCATGGTCAGCATAACAACTCTGACACCAAGTAGTCACTAACCACACGAAGAGAGAGAGACTGTGGAAGGGAGATACATTCATTTAAAAATATCTAACAGTCTACTTTAAAACAAAGTAATTACTATTAACTGATGTTAATAATTATAAGCTGCTATTATTTCTTATTAATTTAGTCTGAGTCCGTGTAAAAAAAACATATTTTATTTAGTGAAATACATCGTTACCTATTATGAGCGATTAAATCCGGCGTGTATCCGAACAGCGGGCTGGTGGCATCGATGACGTGCACCAGCGTGACCGGCCACAGGAGGAACTGACGCTGTTGGAGCGTCAGGCTGCGCGCGTAGTAGCGGATCACTTCGCCTTCCTTGGTTCTGAAAACGCAATGAAAAGTGAACAACCTTACATAGCCTAAAGTATACAGAATTCTTGTGCGCATCGTGATATAGAATAAGAAAGAAAAATAATATCCTTTTTGGACACGGAATCTCTTGTGCTGATGAGCTGACTTCCTTTAAGAATGATTTAAATTATTTGATTAGCTAATAGCCCAGTGCTGAAGCCTTTGAAAATGGTAAAAAGTGAAAATAATTATAGTAGGAAGAAACCTAAAATGGGAAAAGGAAGAGAATATAACAAAAATTATAGGAAAAATAATTTACGGGCGATCTGAGGCCGGGAAGTGGATGGGGGGCGGTTTTAAGGGTGAAAAATTGTTTATTTCGTTTTCTGTCAAAACTACAAGTCTCATGGAAAAAAGTTATAAAGTCAAAGTTGTAGGTAATAGAGATCTTTGCCATTTTAATTTTCTTTAGTTTTGCCAGAAATCGAGATAAACCGTTTTTTCATCCTAATATATGTTTTTTTTTGTTTAAAAAAATAACGACCCTGGTCTATAAAGACAATTGTCGGATTGTTAACTTTAAAAAGTATCGTTCCCTTAGAAACCGGAACCGCTCTCATTTTATTGAAAAGAGAGTGAATCAGTTAGATCGTCTAGACTCGACAAGAACTCCATTGTCAGCTGGTGTGAGCCAGGCTTTTACAACAAAACTATTTTAACGTCACCTGTAAGTATTAACGAAGTGTGCTGTAAACTCAGAGCTGATGATGTGGTCGTAGTTGAGGTCCCACGCCCTCAGCATGAGGCAGAGGCGACCGTCGCGCATGCTAATCTGAAAATTATTGGAATACCTACTAACTTTTTGGCTTCGCTCACATGTATGTAGGAAATCTTCTCACAGGAATGGTACAATTTCCCGAGATAAAAAGTATCCTATAATTATGCTATTGCAGACAAAAATCTCAGTGCTAAATTTCATTGAGACCCGTTCAGTACTTTTTGCGAGAAAGAGTAACAAGCATCCATCCATCCACATAAACTTTTACGTTTATAATATTAGTAGGAAAAATGTCAAAAGGGCTGCTGTGTTGAGTACCTACTGGAGATGGACTATCTTTGAAATAAGGTCCGATGCTTACTGAAGACAACACATCAGACAGCCTATTGCTTGGAGATAACTAAGTTGGCAAGTTTCTTAAAGTGACTACAGGTCAGATAACAGTCTCATATTTTCAATAGTTAGTTGTATCTGGTTGGACGTGAAGCAGTTTGTCCCAGCAGCGGGAACGTTCTATCTATTTCGTGTAGATAGTGACTAACCTGGTGTCGAGTTTTTATGCTGCCCGTGGGCCTTTGACTTCTTCTTCTTCTTCGTGTGGTTAGTGACTTACCTGGTGTCAGAGTTTTAATGCTACCCATGGGCCTCTGACTTAGCATCACATGCTGTTGAGAAATATCTCTAAGGCATACCGGTTTCCTCACGATGTTTTCCTTCACCGATTTTTAAGCAAGTGATAATTATACAATACCTACGCACATGAATCGAAAAATCAAAGGTGCGTGCCTTGGGTTCGAACTCGAGACCTATGACTTGGCAGTCCGCCGGTCACACCACTAGGCTATCACGGCCTTTGACTTAGCTTCACATACTGTTGAGAAATATCTCTCAAGCATGCCGGTTTCCTCACGATGTTTCGCGAACGCGGGAACGTTATATGCTAATAATGCAACTGAGGTTCAGTACCGATTGCTGAAAATAATTGGTTTATCTTACCACAGCTTTCTTGCTGAATCCAACACCATCACGTGATAGTTTCTCTGGTCTCGTCAATTTAGCGTAGACGACACAAGTCAGCACGCCTGAGAGACCGGTGCCCAGGATTAACTAAAATGGAGATCGTCATCATAAGTCTAGAATAAAAATGTCCTACATTTAAAGCTCAGATTTAAAACTTAGCATACATTCCTTAAAGTTTACAATAGCTATTGTAATGGTACTTGCACTCCATAATTATAGCAATTATTATTAACACCATTATTGTACCATGTTTCAACGCAAATAAAAATATTCTATTCTACTCTATTCAATCAGCCATAATTTGATACCACTAACGCCATCTATTAACAAAACTACAGCACTATTTGACACATGTTTCTGTGTAGTGAATCAAGATGGCGCTACTTGCAGGTAAATTAAATACAACTCGTAATTATTGATAATTATTTACCATCTGTTTCAAAGTGACATAATAACACGATTTCTATTATTTCAGTGTTAACAATGAGCGACCTTCACTGCTGTAAATAGATAAATGTTTATGTTATATAATTATGGTATGTATCTATGTTCTGTATTATAAAAACTATAGATGCATCTGTACTAAAATAATGATCAATACCAGACATAATCATACTTATGTACATAGGTCATTACTATTAACTTATAAGCCATATTGAACTTTAATCGATAAAAATACGTTGACGTTTCCTGGTCATGGCTTTTTTTTGAGGGTGGGAAATCATCAAATTACTCCTCCCGCTCTGGGAGGAGCGGAAGGGATTCTCAGACTCCTACTGATTATAACCCATCCCATCCCAACCTATCCATGTTCCTTCCTTGGCCCTTTATGTTCTGGAGTAGCGCGATAACCCTTTCGGACAATCCCTTGGTGTAATAAGAACAACCAACTGTACCTGCATGATGAACAGGAATATTGACTCCGGACATTCTTCATCTATTGCGCGGTCACCAAATCCAATCGTAGTCTGTAAAGACAAAATCGTTACAGAAATTATGTCCATGTCATAACATAGCATAAGCTAATATCGAAATGAAATGTTTGTTTCTGTAAGTAGATCTTTAACACGTTAATATTGTAAAGCTAGATTGATACCTAATACGAAACCCCTGTAATACTTGTTGTCAGACTTTCGGGCTTCTGACGACCCGTAAACACTGTCAGAGATCCACGAATGATATAGCCAGGACCAACACTCAATAAGAGAATAATTAAGCAGACGGTTTTCCTGGGAATCACGCTAGACGACAAGTTGCAATGGGGTCCCCACATAACAACTCTTGCGGGACGGCTAAGCTCGGCCGCTTATGCTGTTAGAAAGATAAGGCAGTTAACAGACGTAGAAACCGCGCGTTTGGTCTATTTTAGTTACTTCCATAGCATTATGTCGTATGGCATTTTACTGTGGGGTCGGGCTGCTGACATTGAATCCATTTTTATTTTGGAAAAGCGAGCGATCAGGGCTATTTACAATCTTCGTCGTCGCGAATCGCTTCTATAGGGAACTATTTAAAAGGATTAATATTATGACAGTACCTTGCCAATTCATTTATGAAAATATTATGTATGTAAGAAAAAAAAACCGGCCAAGTGCGAGTCAGACTCGCGCACCGAGGGTTCCGTACAAACCTGTAGGTATATAAGTAAAAGTTAATTCTCGTGTTGCGGTGTTTGTTTCCAAACTCCTCCGAAACGGCTGAACCGATTTGCATGAAATTTTGTGTGCATATCGGGTAGGTCTGAGAATCGGCCAACATCTGTTTTTTTTTTTAATCGCTGAACAACGTTTGCTGGGTCAGCTAGTAAGTTTATGATTATTAAAAAAAATATACACACATCAAAAGTGTCTAGGGATCAACATATATTTTTGCAATAACTTTTCTCTTGATTGATATTAATTTAAATTTTCTTTAAGGATTCATCAAATAAAGTGTTTTCGTTTGTCACAGTAACGATAAACCAAGTCACCTTTGCATTAATAAAGAAATTTGCCATTTTCCTAATAAAGGGATTTTTGACATTTGAACCACTAACATTAAAGTTCGAAAAAAAGACTGAAATAACAGTTTTCTTTAAAATTTTATTGGGTAACTTAAACAATTAATAATCCGTGTTTCTACCGCGAACACTAACAACACAAGAACATCGGTTTGGCATACTCAAAATGAGTTCATCCAAATCACGCTGTGGAATGGCCGCCCATGTTCGTTGCAACAACAAAAAAAGGTCTTCTTGCAACTGGATACCCTCCATATTCGGCAGAGCTCTTCTCTGTAGCATATCCCATGCATGCTCAATCGGGTTCAAGTCTGGCGACTGAGCAGGCCAGGGCAGGACATTGATGTTAGCTGCGGCGAGAGTCTGTCTTACAACTCTTGCGGTGTGCGGTCGTGCATTATCATGCATTAACTGAAATAAGGGACCGATTTGCACTTGTAGAGGAACGAATGAAGTGAACCTTCATTCCCGAAGACCGCTACGGGTACCACCTATAGCAATGCACAATCGTAGGATTCGATATCAATGGGCTCTTGGACACAGAAATTGGGCAGAAGAACAATGGCGTTTCGTGTGCTTTTCTGATGAGTCTCGTTTTGGTATGAGACCGGATACAAGACGTATACGACACTGGAGAACCCCTGGACGCCAACAGCGATTAAAATCCTGCCAGGAAGTCCATCCTTATAGTGGTGGAACCATCATGGTATGGGCGGGTATTTGGATCGGCGGAAGAACTGAGTTGATTTGGATCAGAGGCAACCTCAACGCTCAAATTTATGCTGAGACGATTGTATCTGACGTCATCGTTCCTCTACAAGTGCAAATCGGTCCCTTATTTCAGTTAATGCATGATAATGCACGACCGCACACCGCAAGAGTTGTAAGACAGACTCTCGCCGCAGCTAACATCAATGTCCTGCCCTGGCCTGCTCAGTCGCCAGACTTGAACCCGATTGAGCATGCATGGGATATGCTACAGAGAAGAGCTCTGCCGAATATGGAGGGTATCCAGTTGCAAGAAGACCTTTTTTGTTGTTGCAACGAACATGGGCGGCCATTCCACAGCGTGATTTGGATGAACTCATTTTGAGTATGCCAAACCGATGTTCTTGTGTTGTTAGTGTTCGCGGTAGAAACACGGATTATTAATTGTTTAAGTTACCCAATAAAATTTTAAAGAAAACTGTTATTTCAGTCTTTTTTTCGAACTTTAATGTTAGTGGTTCAAATGTCAAAAATCCCTTTATTAGGAAAATGGCAAATTTCTTTATTAATGCAAAGGTGACTTGGTTTATCGTTACTGTGACAAACGAAAACACTTTATTTGATGAATCCTTAAAGAAAATTTAAATTAATATCAATCAAGAGAAAAGGTATTGCAAAAATATATGTTGATCCCTAGACACTTTTGATGTGTGTACTATGTGATGTAACTAAAAATTTAAGATTTTCGGAATTTTTCCTATATGTGTACTTTATAACGTTGCTTCATGCCAAATTTCAAGATTCCAGGTCGTCTGGAAGTATCCTTTAGGTTTTGATTCCCTTGCGAGTAGTTGCGAGTTTCAAAATATGCGGCTTTAATTGCTGTATCTTTTGATTGCGTTGACGTAGAAGTTTGATTTTGTTACAGCTTAAAGATATTATAGACTTGAGTATTTGTTAAGAATTTCAATATAATACCACTACGCGTTCATGAGTAAAGGGGTAATAAGTTTAAAATTATTAAAAATATTTTTATTATATGATGTAACTAAAAATTTATGCTTTTCGCAATTTTTCCTTTATCTGTGTTATAAGACGTTGCTTCGTACCAAATTTCAAGATTCTGAGTTCACGGGAAGTACCCTGTAGGTTTTGATTCCCTTGCGAGTGTCGAAAATTTGCGGCATAAACGGGAGTATCTTTTGATCGCGTTGACTTAGAAGTTTGATTTTTTCACAGCTCCAAGAGACCATAGACTTGAGTATTTGATATGAATTTCAGCTTGATACCTCCACGCGTTCCTGAGAAAAAAGGTCTTGACAGACAGACAGACAGACAGACAGACAGACGGACAACAAAGTGATCCTATAAGGGTTCCGTTTTTACCTTTTGAGGTACGGAACCCTAAAAATAGACATCTTTTTAACAAAATAAGTCATAGGCATAATTTTAATACTAGAAATAAAGATAAAATAATTCAACCATTTTTTCGATTGTCAAAAGTACATACATCTTTTATGGGGTTCTGTGTTAAATGTTACAACAAAATACCTTGTGACATACTGCAATTAAATGAAAGAAAATTTAAAACTCATATTAAAAGTACACTTTGTAAACAAGCTTATTACAAATTAGAAGATTATATCAAAGATAAGGATGCTTGGAAACATGCTGGTCCTGCTCCACAGGACAATCTAGTGTCTAGACAAAATCAAACTGGTTGCTAAGTAAATTAGGTAATTTGTACCATATTATTTTATTATATTGGAATAACTTCTCACACATTGATTAATTTATTATTATTAACTTTTAGAATGTTTGTAAATATGTGAGCACCATGCACTTATGACATAATTAAGTTTACTTGCCACTGCTACATGTGTTTTTCTTTTCACCTTTTGTGATGTATTGTTTTTATTCTGGGTACATCGTCTTCACATATAATGTTATAATACATGTATTCAAAACACTGTGAAACATTTTAAAAGAGTAACGGTGGAGTTTCTTGCCCATTCTTCTCCACACGAAACTACTTTTTGGAAGGGGCGACTAGAATCAGTTCTATTTCTTGTTCATTTTGACGTTCAAAAGTGCCATTCTTGTGCCTATTTGAAATAAATGTTTTGACTTTGACTTTGACTTTGACAACGGCTTAACGTGCTTTTCGAGGCACGGAGGAGTCTCGGTAAGTGGAGATGGTCACCCAAATACGGACCAGCCTCGGCAAGCGTAGCTTAAACTGGATCGACCTGTATAGCTAATATTAAATAGCAACGAGCTCCTAATATTTACTAGTAATGACACGTTATGTATAAGAACCGCTTCGAACCATTCCACCTTCCACTTACCTACACACAAAGGCATCCCCAATTCCACGATCAACGCTCTCTGCAGCTAATTCCCGTAAAGAGGATGCGACACTCAATAGTCCTTGATTGCTGCAATTTACTCTTTGGCGGTAAAAGATGAGACTAATTGAATCTTGTCTGTGATGTGGCGACGTCAAGTGTGGGCGCTTGATCGGAAACTCCGCATTTGCAGAAAATGGTCCTTTAATAGTTTACTAGTTTTTTTCCCGCGATTTCTTCCGCATGGAGTTCGGATATATCGCAATATCGGGAGATATTTTTGAGACAAAAAGTAGCCCATGTCCTTACCCGGTATCCAATCTATCTCTCTGTCAATTTTATCGAAATCCGTTCTGTGGTTTAGGCGTGAAAAGGACATACAGACAGAGTTGCTTTCGAATTTATAATATTCGCAAGGATAAGGATTTCGGAATATAAGTTGTAGGAAAATAAATAGAGAACTGTTGTGGAGAGGTTCAGAGCTTCAGATCTTCAACTGTTTAGCAGTTTGTGCGGAGGGTGATTGTTTTGATATCATGTTAATTACTCTATGGATTCATAGCACAATAATCAGGGTTGTAAACCCCGAAGGGTTTAGATAGAGGGTAAGTTAGGAAAGGATTTTTTGAATCATTGTTACGCAATAGAAAACCGAATATACTAAACAGATTAATATTTATAACCTATAATCCTAAAAAAGATATACGAGTAGATGTGGAAATAAACTATGGCAAAGAATATAAAGTGATTTATGTAACTACGTTTTAGGACAGTTTCAATACATTTCATTTCATTACAATAATAATCATTTATGAACTGTCAATGACGTTATAAATTATCTAACTCTCATTCTGTGTGTTTGAATTCGTCGTAAATTACAAATAAATGTTTAATCAATAACAGACAAACTATACAATTGTTGGAAAACCAGCCGGTCTGTTCTGCAAAAACCAGCCGGTCTGTTCTGCAACAATATCACTGTGAAAATCATAGGTAAAATGAACTGTCCATAGCGTCAGCTGGTAGGATGACAGTTCACTTCACCTAAGTTTCACGGAGAGATTTTTACGGTATCTATAGATCAGCTTGTTTTCACAGTCAGCTCCATTGGTATTCATAGCCCATCCTTATTTAGTTCCACACTCCACAATCACCTCTACACCCACTCTATCACTTTGGGAATCCGTGTCCTAGGACCAAGAGTAATCATGGTACATCCCGGCTAACAGCAGACACCTTGAGACAATTGTATGGGCTTCCTTATTTCATGCTGTTTCGGAGTTAATGACGAATCTATTTGTGCGTGATTGCTCTGTACTTAGACTAGTTAGCACCCACGTTTGTGTGGTTTGCTGTAGGAACGAAGAGTGACTTTGATAGAAGGGAAACAAAACCTCGTTCACAAAAATAGGTGTTAGGAACTTTGGTTTTTGGTGAGGTAGTACCTAGTTTGGACCTCAAGACCACAAACAGTGCAAAGGAGGTGGCGGGATGGGAGAGATAAAGGTCCTCGCGTCGGAAGCCACGTGGCGACTCCCGGCCTCAGTAGGCGCGGGTCTGCGGGCGGTGAGTAATGGGTAGCTCACCGTCCGATCAGGACCAGGCCCGTGATGGACGGTGCGTAGATGTTACCATTTGAAGGGGCCCGTTAGAGTCGAGCCTGCTGGGTAAGCGGGATTGTCCGAAAGGGTTAGCGCTACCCCGGAACACTAAGGGCTAAGGAAGGAACATGGATGGGTTTTAGTCAGTAAAAGTCTGACACTACCATCCGCTCCACCCAGAGCGGGAGAAGTCATTGGATGATTACCCACCCTCAAAAAAAAGGACCACAAACAGGAATCAGCAGATGTATGTAATCATTGCCATGAGGTGTTTGTAATGAAGACAAATGTTTATAACATAGGAGCCATCTTTGAAGACAATGACACTGTTGGACAGGATGGTAAGGCGGTAATTTTTGGTATTTTTGATTAAAGGATTTTGTATATCATAGATAACAGATCTGGAGGCACGGTAGTGCCCTTCTAAGAGGAAACAAACAAGCAGGCAATCCCTACCTATCTTTTCTGGAAGCGTTTGTCATATTTTCAAACCGCCATGGCTTGGATAACGCTAGAGAGCGCAATTTTCCGTTTCAGACGCGGTAAGTAGAATTATCATGTTTAATTATACAAGTTTTGTTCTTCTTCTTAGCGTGTCGATGGCAAAAATAATTATTAAATAACTATATTTATATGTTAAATTAGTTTGGCCCAAAATTCAGCAACGCGAATACCGCTCACTGACGCAGCCATTAGGTCCTCACGTATACAAGTTTTGTTTAAAATACGTTAGTCTCGTCACTCACTGACTGCCTAGCAAGCATGCTAAGATTTGTACACAAACGCCATAAAAATGAAGAAATCTGTAACTTTTACCCCCCCACCCCCGTAATGGGGGCTGCAGGTAGGATATAAAATGGCATAAAGGCTAGGAAAATAGTACAACAGACTACTTATACACATCATTGTATTGCTGGCTGGGACTACACCAACAAAATATTATATACCATACGTACCTACTCTTCAAATAGCAGTTCTTTTCCATTTCATGTACAAAGTCAGTGCACAATGTCATTGTATGGACGGCACGCTCGACCAGTTCGTTTTGTGAACTAATCTTCACAAATGGTACCGTTTACACTACAAAAGAACTAACCAGCGCTGCACGCCGTGTGGTGAGTGGCATTCTGCTAAGTATAGGACAATCTTGAACTCTTTTCATAAGTGTTTAAGTAGTTGGAAGTCGTTTAAGGTCAATGTCAGGAGGTTAACTGGGTTTGTATGTAGGTTATTCTATACCGTCATCGTTATTTTCGTCACTAGGTTGTGTGTAATTGTCTAAGACTAAGATCTATAAATGTTATTAGGACGTACTTTAGCTAAGCGTTTCTGCTACTGACGTAAAATGGCAAACTACAGAATAGATACTCACTAATTAAACACTTCCATACAATAAACATAAAGGACAGTCCTCTGTGCAGGGCCTGCATGGAGGCTGAGGAAACCGTCGCGAACGTGCTCTTTGAATGCACAGGCGTCACACAGATCAGGACACAGACCATCGGAACACCTAGATCTTTCACAGATATACTACACAGGCCAGGAGACGTGATCAACTTCTGGAGGGAGGTGGACTGTTTAGAATAACAACGGAAGGCCGCCATGGCCCACGAACAATGGTCCGTCTAAAGACTGAATGCGGAAACCATAACCTCCTAACATAGAACATGCATGATAGAGAGTATAGAGACAGAACCAACCAAATCACGAGCTATGTAACATTTATAGACGCCATAAAATCTAACTTATGGAAAAAGAAACAACGTAATTGCAACCGTTAAAATAAAACAAAAGAAAACGCGTTGACCTCATTATTATTCCTTTGTTTATTAATCTTACCTACCTATTATTCCCTTCTATATTCAAGCTCTGTCACAACCAGGCATTGTTTGATTGCCAAACTTCGCAACAGCTGCATATATTTTTTATTTTCATTTGCTTTCTTCTTGCAACTTATAGCTTATATTATCCACTTCGACCCTTATAATGGGCTTTAAACTAAGCGTGGGCAGCGGGCGACTGAAGTAAATCCAGCTAATGCAATAACTGGCAATCTCCACTAATCTGATTGTGTGTTTGTCTGACTGTCGTTTAAGATTGAGGGCGATTGTTGTCCCTAATATTATATTGTGTTACTTCACGGCTTAACTTCTTGGATTTCCTGCACTGGTCTTGTTTAAATGCAACCTTAATATTATCTAAATACTTAATTATACATAGGTAATTGAATATTCATAATTGAATCTCATTCCGTCCATCTTAACATTTGTGTCCATCTCACGTACCTGTATAAGTACAGGTTATTAAGTCTTCATTAAAACACTTGTGTTTCGTGTCGCGATGAAAATATTGATAATCATAATAAGTTTGGACTATATTTTGAAATGTGACTACGGACCGGTGAACGACAGTAATTTGGCATTGACCTCTACTCGTATTTATTAAATTGTCCTAGAGACGTTGATAACATGAAATCAAAATCAAAATTCATTTATTCAAATTAGGCTGAAAATCAGCACTTTTTGAAGGACAAAGTTACATAAGACAGTCCCTCAAAAACGCCCACCCTTCACCGAGCGTGATGATAGTAGGTTCCATGGTAATTCCAGTTTCTTAAACGTAGATCTATAAATGAAAAATGAATGTCGAGAATAACACAGAAAGAAATCAGTTTGACTAACCTGAGCCTCAACAGAAGCCAAGAAAATCGTCACGAAGTCCGTTCCACCAGTCACACAGGTCCTCTTAGGCGGGTCAGGCTCGAAGTCGTAGTGGGCCAGCGCAGCGATGTACCAGAAGACGGCGAAAACCAACCAGATGGCGAAATGGACCACGATGGTACCGATGACGATCCAGCGCCAGCGTAAGTTGATCTGGGAAGAGAAGAGAATGAAGAAGGATTGGAGGTCTTTGAAAAATAGCAATATTTTGATTTAAAAGAGAATCCGTGGAGTTTCTCGTTATTCTTCATAGGATCCTACGACGATTTGGAATGCTAACAAGCTTCATGTTTCTGTCTGACCGGCCCTTACATAGTTCAAAAGTGCCTCTGGTTTACTTGGAAGAAATGGTACGTGTTTGAGTTTGCCAAGAGTGCTACCAGGCCGCGGTCAGCGTCAATGTCTTAAGTCTACAAATATGTCTCGATTTTGTCGATCAGCGGTCTGGTAGCACCCTAAATAAGGTTTTGCGCAGATAGTCCAAAGAGTAGCTACGAAGGTGCTGTTTCATAATCGAATATACTCTACATAAAGCACAAGCTAAACTGCTTAACCATTTAAACTCGGAATATATTCAATTGATTGGAAGGTGATTGTGATAGCAATAAAATAAACAAGGACACCCATAGCAATGATGAAGTATCGAGATATGTTAGTTAATATTAGTAATTTGTACGACAAATTATATCCCTATGTAATTAGCTAACCCCTTCAACGCAACATTGTATGGTGTTTCCATAGCAACACCCTAGGCTCCTATTGTACAAATTAGCCTCATTGTAGGTGAAGGTACTAATTATTTTAAGTATATCATCTGATATTAATTGCACTGTCTGTTTTCCGGAAATTTGAACCACATTCGCTCCCCTCAGGCAGGTAGAAACTAGGGTTGAAAAGACTTCAAATGCTGTAATTAGTACACTCACTAGTTGGGAAAACCAGTTGTGATTACTTTCGATTGTAATAGAAATTGCTACCTGGTTTTATAATGACAAAGTATGTAACGCGTTTTTTGATTTTTTTGTCCTATAACTCTGTTATATTCTAAGTAAAAATAATACAAAGAGTTCTGAAACATAATAAATTGATATCGAAATTTGTAGGTTTCTAAGTTAATAAATGAATTTGAATTTAAGTTTCATTGATAAAATACGAGTAATTCATTTTCATTTAATCTAATCATTAACATTTAAAGCTAAGAAAATGTGACGTCGTCATATTTCACGTAGGAATGTGACTTTGTCAAACTCAAACTCAAAGCATTTATTTCAAATAAACCAATTACAGGCACTTTTGAATTGTCAAGGGGTCGGTCAGTCAGAAAGATGAAGCTAGTTGCCCATTCCAAAGTAGTAGGTACCTATGGAGAAGAACGGGCAAGAAACTCCATGGACACTCTTTTAAACCAAAATATGTTTACAAAAACTGGGTTACATCACTCATGTTGAAATATACACGTGAGAACGATGCAGAACTTAATAAAAGCGTCCATAATTACAAGATTTTAAAAAACAATTCAAAATTAATTTAAATATTAAAACAGCCGTGGCAGCTAAGAGGTGACCAGCCCCTACTGACGGTGCCCGCTCATGACCATGACGCATGGATTAGCACCATTCAGCTCAACCATTTTGATGGGAGCTAAATGGTCCAAAATACCGCCACCACCAGTGAGACATTACAGGGAGCATGACATGCTCTCAGCCGCCAGGGCATATTCAAGTCAATGTAAGACGTACTCAGTAAATTGTAGCTTTATAGTAGGTACATAGTACTCACAAACGTGCTATGCAATTATACAATGCTAAGAGATTGAAGTTATATAATGCAAAAAGTTTTTGTGAATCTTCAGCAGCTCCAGGAGTAATCTCAGATGCTAATCAATTAGTTTAGGATATTAAAAAAAAAAAAGAAAGAATATTCAATAATGTAAACAATTGGAGCAGCTCAATCCCAAGCCCTTTTGTCTTCAATAAAGTCTTTGACAGTATAATAAGCATTCTGGCACAACTTGCGTTTAACGAACGATTTGAATTTATTAAGGCTTAGATCTTGAACGTAGCTTGGAAGTTTATTATAAAAGCGTATACATTGACATCTGAACGAGCCTCCTATTTTTTTGAGCCTTGTAGTGGGTACAACAAATTTGTGTTTGTTCCTAGTATTCTTATCATGAATATCACTATATTTTTTAAACAATTTTATATTTTTATGGGCATACAAAAGATTTTCAAAAATAAACTGTGAAGGTACAGTCATTACATTTATTTCTTTAAATTTTTCTCTCAGAGAGTGTCTCGGACTTAATTTATAAATTGCTCGAACAGCTCTTTTCTGTAAAACAAAGATAGTCTGAATATCGGCGGCATTTCCCCACAATAGAATACCGTACGACATTACACTATGAAAATAGCTAAAGTACACTAAGCGGGCTGTCTCTGTGTCAGTTAAAGTACGAAGTTTTCTAACAGCGTATGCTGCGGAGCTTAGTTTTTTTGACAATTTATCTATATGTGGCCCCCACTGAAGCTTAGCATCCAAAGTTAAGCCCAAGAATACTGTGGTATCTTCAGGATTCAATTCTTCGCCCTTTACCAACACTTTGGTTTCCACCTGTCTAACGTGGGGTAGCGTAAACTTAATACATTTGGTTTTTTTTTCATTAAGAAGTAAGTTATTAACATTAAACCAATGAACTACCGTTGCGATCGCACTATTTACATCGTCAGTAGCCGGCTGCTGACGTTTAAGTTTAAACAAAAGTGAAGTGTCATCTGCAAATAACACTATATCATGACTATTTTTTATGAGGTAAGGCAAATCGTTAATATAAATAAGAAACAAAAAAGGGCCAAGAATCGAGCCCTGTGGGACTCCCATTGTTACTATAGATCCGGGAGATCTTTTTCCATTAACGTCAACGCTCTGAATTCTATTACTCAAGTACGAAGTAAGAAGATCCAGAGCGGTGCTTCGGATCCCGTAATGGCGGAGTTTCCTGATTAATGTTTCATGAAGAACGCAATCGAATGCCTTAGACAAATCACAAAAAATCCCCAAGGCGTCGCATTTATCTTCCCATGCATTGTAAATATGTCCTAAAAGTTCAACACCGGCATCGGTAGTTGAACGACCCCTTGTAAACCCGAACTGTTTGGTATGTGATAATTTATGTTTGTTAAAAAATCTTTGTAATTGTTCTAGAATTAATTTTTCAAATATTTTACTGAAGGTAGGTAGTATTGAAATAGGTCTATAGTTAGTGGGGTCTGATGTACTACCTGATTTAAACAAAGGTATTACTTTACTATTTTTCATTAGGTCAGGAAACTCCCCACAGTCGATACAATTATTAAAGATAAGAGCTAAATTAGGTGCTACAATGTCAAACGACGTCGACTTATTTTGTATGAAATTTTAAAACAAAAAAAAAGATGCTTGAAAAATATATAGGTATAATTCATATGTCAGTAGGTTCTTTGATATGGTCGCATTCATAACCTGAATGGGAAAAATGGAATGTATAAAAAAAAACACCACCTACCTTTAAAACACTTCTGAATATAGGCGCGACAATTTTATTGTTTGTCTATTTGATTTCTGTAAAACACTATGATGATGCTCCCAAAACTCACGTCCTTAGTAAAATAGAATAATTGCATGTTGTGTTTACCTGTAATTGGGTGTGCAGTAGAACTAAGGTCAATTGCTATGTATTTTCTATGTATGTATCGCTGTAACATCTGTTGGTAAACCATAATAAATAAATAAAAAAAAATAAAAAACTGATGATGACCCCAAAACCCCAAAAATATTTTACTAAGTGTGTTTCAACAGCGTAAATTAATATTTCGTCTTCTGAAGAAATTTCAATTACCTAATCAACCTGCAGGTGTATTGAGTGAGAACATACAACGCACAGTGTTTTAGAAACCCTCAAAATCGGACATGACTAAGTTAATGCCATGAGTCTATGGCGTTTCATATTTCAACTGCAAGAGTTAAACTCCCATGTGCGCAATTTACTTCGTTAGTGAGAAAAAAAATGTTAAAGTCGCTTATTTTTGAACTCGCTAAAAACGATTTTTTTTTAAATATGCGTCGTGAGAACTTATTTGAAGTGAGTTTTCGGTGAGCTGTCAATAGTGTCAATCCCGTAGCATCTGATGGAGTGACACCTCACTTGACCTACCTTGAAAATAATAATAATAATAATAAATTATTATTATTATTATTTTAATAAATTATTCGTTTATTTATATTTTCATCTCTTATCTAATATATTTTTAAATATTTTTACTGCCTTCTGAATCTGGCTCTTGATCCAACCGCCTAACGAGAGCCTCGAAAGATGTTGGTCGAGGCTTTTGGCTATCAGGCCATTGGCTGTTACGACAATCGGTACAATGATAGCCGAGCTCACATTTCACATGTCAACAACCTCGTGTGCTAAGTCGAGATATTTTATTTGTTTCTCTTTCTCAGCTTTCACGAGGTTCTCGCCATGTGGAATGGTAACATCGACTATCATTGCAAGGCGCGCTAATCGATCTATCACCACTATATCAGGCTTATTGGCGACAATAGTCCTGTCAGTAATGATAGACCGATCCCAGTACAACGTGACATGGTCATTCTCAAGAACTGGGTCGGGCACATACTTGTAATACGGTACCTCAGAGTCTACAAGTTTATATTTCAAAGCAAGTTGCTGGTGAATAATCCTGGCCACTTGGTTATGCCTGTGCAAGTACTCGCCGTTAGCTAAACGAGAACAACCAGAGATAATATGTCTGATGGACTCACCTGGACGGTGGCATGCCCGACACACGTCAACCGTCCCGTCCTTCATAATATGTCTCCGATAGTTATTCGCCAAGATAACTTCGTCCATAATTGCACAGACGAAACCTTCAGTTTCCCCAAAAAGGTCACTAAAACGTAACCAGGACACGGACGCTAAGAAATCTACACCGGGCTCATGAAGAACCCGATAGAAGCGCCCGTGAAGCTCCTTGCCTTGCCATATCTCCTTGCGGTCATCGGTAGTCAGTACTGCAGGTTTGCGCCAGTTCTCTTTACCCATGGAAAGCGGGGTGAGGCCTATGTCCACTGCCACCACATCACAGTGCATACCCACGTCGGCTTTAAAAAAAAAAAATTATTATTATTATTTTCACGGTAAGATTTTACAGAATCGACCGTCTGTATCCCATCACACACGTCCCATTTTACGACAGCCAAAACTTCTTAAGTAATTCATAAAAAGGTTGTTATACATATAAATATGAGAAACTTCTTATATTATCTATCGTTTGAAATTCATCAAATTACTTACCAAAGTATGAAAGGTATCATTCAGCAGTCGTATTCTCTCGAAGGGAACGTTGGAGATCAGCGCCACATTTTCCATGCCAGTCTTGGAGACTAGACGCTTGGGGTGGTCGCCGTACCCTGCCCGAGTGCGGTGCGGGTGTCTGAAACCACTTGGAAACAAATGACTGTTATAAAGCAAACATTTTTGTAGTAATTCAATATGAACTGAGTGAATTCGAGTTTGTTCTTTGTACTCCTCCTGCTCTGGGCGGAGAGGAAGGGAGAGTCATATTTCTTTGAGGCGCGCATGGAACACGAATGCGCCGTCCGGCACGGGCCAGGACCTGATCGGATGGTGAGCCACCCATTATTCTCCGTCCGAGTCCCGTGCCTATGTGGCCGGGAGTCGTCACGTAGCTCCCGACGCCCGGAGCGTCTTCCGCGGTGGCTGGGATGTGAGGCCCTGTCCCTCAACCATCCCGCCACCTCCTATTATTCTATCAAATAAATACCTGGGAGAGTGATTAAGCGCAATCTGATTAGCTCTCTCGAACTTTTGATTTTCGATATTGGGATTATTTCCTCATCTACTCTCTCATTGGTCAACATTCTCCAAGATGTTTCTAATTATTATGACCATTATATATTATAGATACGTTCTAAATGTGGATTACTTAGTGACATCGACCTTAACACAAATCTGACATAATCCTCGCATGCCTAATAAAATAAGATAAACTATGCAAACAAAACCACGCATACTACCGTTATCCATTGATGAAACCTTGTTACGGTCAAAGATGGGGATTATTTTTAGACGTAG
This sequence comes from Hyppa rectilinea, assembly GCA_951799385.1. Classification (NCBI taxonomy): domain Eukaryota; kingdom Metazoa; phylum Arthropoda; class Insecta; order Lepidoptera; family Noctuidae; genus Hyppa; species Hyppa rectilinea. The sequence goes on along the minus strand of OX637324.1, from coordinate 627,424 downwards.
GGGTACAATAGCTTTATCTATTTTTTTTTAATCCTTGAGAAATTTAGCTGCATTCTAATAAATAGCTACGCAAAACAAAATTCTTCTACCCTATAGTTCATCTACAAATATATTTTCATCTGCTTACCTTGTCATTACTATGAGTCCGTAAGTGCGTCATTCGTGAGTATTTGAGTTGACTGTCACTAGGTATGTTCATTAACTAAGATAACAAATTATTACTACTGTATCTTATAACATAATACTTATTTAATAACATAAGCTCTCCCCAGATTTCATGACCAATTTATCTTTTACAACGACAGATGTTTTTGAGGGGAAATTATTTTCATCACTGTCATGAAATTTGCTCGATGGTTCAGTGATTATAATAGATATTGCAACACAGCAGAATATTGTGGCCTATTCTGTTATCGATATCCCCGAAACAATAATTGCAAACGTCAATGTATTGTGTGTTTATTGTCAATCGCTTCAATTGCACTTTGTAGACGATCATTTTACGCATCAAGGTGTATAAACCACGTAAAAATTGGCAATTGCAATTTATGCCTCACCAAACCTGGTTTTCTAAGATGCCCACAAACTCGGAAGGTTCGAAAGGCGCTACGTTATATTATGATACGGAAATGAATGTAAAGAATTACTTCATTAAACTTACTTATTCGGCACAACTTTCTTCTTTTCCGGAGGAACATGATTAAAAGGCTTCATTACTTTCGGCGTCCTGCGATCCATGGTCGACATACTAATTTCATTCTTCGACATAAATCGATCGACTTCCACAAAACCACGATCATTCGTAGACAAGTTTCGATCAACTTTGGATGCATTGTGATGATGATGATGATTGATAAATGGCATACTAAGATCGCTTCTAGGTAAATGTCGATCGATCCTTGGTAAAACTTGATCGCTTTTTGACTTGTCACTGCGCAAGGGCACCATTTTCATTTGTTCTTTCTTAAAGTCTAAACTTGTTGTACTTTGAGTGATTATTATCTTTGGTAGTTGCTTTGATAGCTTTCTAAGTCTGTCTGAACGTGGTTCCGATTTGATTGAATCAAGACTTTCGGTGGACTTTTCATTTTCAAGTTTGTAAACTGTTTTTGCTTCCATTTTTTCCTCAATTTGGTCTTCATTTTTTTCTTTAATAGAGGCATAGTCAGGATCTTCTATTAAATTTGAACATTCTTGGATGTAATTCTTGCTGTCTTTTAAATAGTTAAGACATTCATCATAAAGTTGGTTTATTTGTTCGTATTCTACGTCTTTTGTTTCGATTTCCATTTTGTTTATTATCACGAAGTTACCTAGTTATCACTTTAACTTAGTAATTTAGCTACGAATTTTTTTTATTAGCAAATTAAACCGTGGGCTCACTTTTTCCACATTATTTCCTACAATAGTCCAAAAACACACACTACAAAACAACTATCCCACATTATAGAACCATTTCATACACTTACACAACAAAAGAATCAAACTCACTCGAAACTTAAATGAGTTGGATTCCTATCCAACTCATTTAAAAATTCAAATTAGGAATCGCGCAACTTAGCACCACTTTCACATATTTTTTCTGAGGAAACTCTCCATAGTTTCGTAACGTTGATGTCCTGACGTTATCTCGCTGTTATCACGTTATCTTGTGCTAATTGTGATGCGCGCGCTCTAAGCCCAAGATTTGAAATGACCTTGCTCGGAGAGTATGTGGGTTATTCTGCACTGAATAGTTGTCTTATGAGTCACACGCTTATTTTTTCTTTGTTAGTCAGTAACAAACTAGTGCTACTGCTGAGAAATAACTCGTCTTGTATAGTATTTTTTATTGTTTTGTTTTTACTTGAATAGGTTCTTATTCAGATACACTTCATGCGCTTAATGTTTACAACGAAACGTCGCGTCGAGCGGTGTGCGAAAGAGAGCGCGTGAAATCTAGCTCGCCCTTTGAGCTCGCCCTAACGCGACAATGTAGCCAAAGCATAAATTATATGAAATCTTCGAGAAATTTTACTACTTTGATAACTTTTCCTTATTTAGTTAAGTTAGTGTTCGATAACTTAAGGCAGCTGTACCTATTCTTGCAATGTGTGTGTTTCAGAAATGCGTGGTTGGTACAGACCATCAAGTAGAAGAACTTTCTCCATGGAACCAACATCGTCATCACTTTATCGCATTATCAGCCCCCAATACTTTGCTCGAAGGAAATGGGTCAGCTGATTATTTTTTCGCCATCGTGATGCCGGTTCCCGAGAAAACTTACACCTATCCTTAAATATGATCACACATTCCTAACCACGCAGTATTATTCTATATCTTTTGTTTTTTTATACGCTTTCATTTTCAATATACATACGTATACACGTTGACTATTAATGCACTGTTAACCTCTCAGGAAGTGAAAGTACCCATCATTATGACCAACTTTCATTAAAATACCAACTCTGAAATATTCAAAAGATTGTCGGCTTTTTCATACAAAATGCAATTTTACTTCATGAAAATGTATGAAGCAGATGTTTATTTTTTCGTAGTTGGTCCCATAGTGAAAGTTGTTTCTAATCATAAGTACTCTCATCTCTTGAAAGGTTAACAGTGAATTAAAAATCACCATGTTGTACATTGAAAACTGTTTCAGAATATCCCAATACGGTAACAATACGAAAACCGTCTAAATTCAGATGGCGTCGTTCAAACTTATTTATCATTGCTATTTGACATCACCGTGATGTATGTTTGTACTGCTTTGTCAAAGTATTATGCGCTGTTGCGACTTTTTGCAGATTAAAACATATTAGTTGTATTTGCCAATTGACGTGGAGTAAAAGGAAACAATCAAAACTACTAACCTACTGCAGGGGTATCGTATTTAACTTTTTTTACCTCCTGAACAATTTAGTGGAGCAATATCCAACGACATTGCTTTATATTGCGCAATGCCATGATCGATTCATTTTTTTAAATTTCTTTAAGTTGTTTTATTAACTCCATCAATGATTGCAGATAAAATTGCCCGTGTAAGAGCAGATGTATGCGTATAAACATTTCAATTGTATTTCGCAGTAATCGAAACGAAAACCCCAACGACACAAATACTCCAATCTTATTGGATTTTATATCATATTCGAGCCGTTTGGGGTTGAAACACTGAGGCCATGGGTGTGCTCACTTTGTTTTTGGAGACATCGCCAAGTAAAAGGTCGCTGACCAATTTTTTTGGACTAAAACTCAGCATTGCCACACAACGTAGCAAAGCTGCCAGTCTCTTGGGCGCTTTTCTGTTGACAGCGATGGGGACGAATTTCGTTTATTCTTCATTACTTTTTTATATACTTGTACAAGACAAGGTCTCCCAAATTGATAATGCACATAGAAATCTTCACCACTGTTCGGCAACGGTCGTATTCCCCGAGCGTCGGAAGACGATATGTATATAGAGTGGTTAAGTGCATTTTCTTCATGCATAATTTAGTAGAATTATGTGTTTTGTCCTAAAAGAGATAAATATTGATTTATCAGTAACGAAATTTGATTCAACAATTCCATGCAAGTAAATAGCGAGCTATAATTTATATAAGCCTAAATATGATTTTCAAAATGTTTTTTCCAGTACTTAATATGTATTTAACGTAGGTATTTTTAATATTTTATATTTAACGTGTACCTAAATGTTAGTATAATTACCTATTTTACAAAATTAACTATTTGAATTTGAATAAGATATTTAAAGTTGAAATTAAATTCATCTTTGAAAACAAAACCAAGAAGGGTGTGTAATAGCAGCTCTATATAATTCCACACAGAGAGAACACGTGCAGTCACCACCAATATATAAAGATGACTGACGGACCTTTGACTGACCGCCGACCGCCGCCGACCGCCCGAATTGTCTTTGATTGTGTACACATGATATTGAGTCCTATCTCTTTCGAACAAGGCGCAAAATGCAAGTGCATTGGTTAGGACTCGAACGATTCAAAGATTCGGGTGTTTCCGGGAATACGACAATTAGCAAAGATCTGTATGTGCATTATTAATTTGGCAGTACTGTACATACAATTGTTTTCAGACTTAGCTTTTTAAATTATGTAAATATTGGTTTTATAAATAAATGTTTAGGGTTTCGCATTAAGAACGCCGAATTAAATGTAGCGTTTGTTAGTTTCTGCCTACCCAATATTTGTTTATTTATTTATTTATTTATTTATAACATAAAACGGCCAGGGCCAATTACATTAGTTACACGTTATACGCCAACAGTTTTTGCATTGTCTGCTGCGTGGCAATGAATAGTCTAATCACATATATGCTTCACACTATGTGTGTCTTCTTAGGCATAAGATGCTTGTAAAATAAACTATTACATTTAAATAACCTATTTACCTACTATTGCTATTAAATGACTAATTACAGTAACTAAAACATAAGGACATCAATAAAAGAAATGTTTATAGGCATAACTTTATTATTGCCTGTTAATACATAATTACATTTCATTTACATTTTTAATAGTGTTTGGTGTTCATTGTCACACTCACTCACACACTTGCGTAAAACTCATTTTTTCAATTAAATATTTTACGGGACATTTTACATTAACAGTATGCACGTAAAAATGGATGCCCCGTAAAATAAATATTAACTTCTGATAAATATTAATATTTCAATAAATATTTGCGAAAAATTATCTCACTGTAATATTAAGCGAGAAGCATGATACTTTGATTTTTGAATATTTTATATTTTAATTTTGAACTTTTCCTTCATAATAAGTAAATAATTTTGTATTTTATCAGACCAAAAAGCTTTGTCTTCTTCGCATGAAACAAATTCATTTTTTTTTTAATAAAAATATATATGTCAATAAATATAATAAGATCTTAATAGTTTATAATAATAATTTTATAGCTAAACAAAACATTTATTATAAATCTTATAATATTTCAAAACTTTAATATATTGGTTCTTAATTAAATTGGGAACACAAATGTTAGATATTATAATTCTAATTTATTAGCTACAGAAGGAAGAAGGACAAATAATTTTAAAATTCAGAAGAGCTTAAATATTAAAACCAGATTTTCCCAATTTTCGTAGCAAGTATTGTTATAATTACATATTCTTACTCTTGTCACAAATCTTCTAGCCACAGATAAAATAATAAAACCGTTTGAGGTACATTATACCGAATTTGGCATAAAAAATTGACATTAACGTATTTTAATTTGGCATTATTATAAAATTTTCCGGTCATAGTAATGTATAGGTAGGTACAACCAATTATCTGGATTACAATAGCAGTATATAGGCATTTTATGAATTTTTACAAATTTTTAATTATTATTTACGACTTTATTTATTTTATTAACTAAATTTAAAATCATTATCTCCAAATATTTTCCAGTTACTTTGAGGAAACGGTATCCGACAGTTTCCTTTGGAAAAACCTTTTTATATCATATATACATTTCGTATATTTTTATAAATACATCGGTCTTCTTTCTTAGAATTTGGTCTTCAAATATTCTGATAGCTTATTTTTATGTTATTAAATTTATTTAGAGGTTTACATGGACATCTCATATACGAATTATTTTTTAAAATTAAATATCACCTATCTACGATATAATCTAAGGAACTATATTTACTTCAGGTATCAAGGTGACCACATATATTACGTTTATATGGTTTTTTTCTACATTTTGTTTTATTTATAAATTCAGTACATGATCCCAGACCCACCAGCGCTGAAATTGTTAATGGTTATTTAAAAAAATCTGCTGTAACATATACAAGTGGAATACCTACACGCTTAAAATGTAAGTAACATGTTTTTTTCAAGAATCATGTGCTAAATTCATGGCAACACACCAATCCATATACCACCACAACCATAAACCATATACCAAACTGTCAAATTTCTCCAAATGATTTTTAACTATAAAACGTTGAGAGTTATGTTGAAAATCGGTTGAGAAAATTAGATAGTTTGTGGTAACTTGATGTACTGGCTACTGTATGTTTAATCAATAATCTGGTAGTGGACTTTAGGTACAGAGGCCAGCACATCAAGTTACCACAATCTGTCAGATTTCTTTGATAGTATTTCAACTTTATTGCAAAGCCATAAGGTTCATTTTTAATTGAGAAAATTTGACAGTTAGGGATAGCTTGATGTGCTGGCGTCTGTACTAGAAAACAAATATGGGGCCTTTTTATTTTTTCTTGGAAAATATTCAGTATCTGCTACATTCGTTGATTTATAATCTTGTTGATGTTTTGTCTCTTTTTAGCATTGAAGCATATGAGAGAGAATCCACGACCGGTACGTGGATTCTTTCTCTCTCATATCATGAGATACACATTGCTTTTGAGTGGTTTTTTTTTTACCGGGTTAATATTTACTTCGTTTTAAAACAAATTTATTGATGTTGGACGAGGTAGACTAATTACTGTACCCTAAAGGCGTAACACACTTTCAATCGCTAATTGGTAGATTTTGAAAGAAATTGCTAATCCATTACTTTATAAGTTTGAGAAATTCCTCTGCTCATCAACGTAAATGACGCAATGAACACTTTCGAACTGTCAAAATGAAATGTATTGCGTGGACGTCTTGCTTTGGTTTAGCCAGTCTTGGCCAAAATGTATGCGTTGACAGGAATACATTTGACTGCTACAATTTGTGTTCCGATATACTGTATCAATGTGTAGCTACAGTTAAGGGCCAAATTCATAATTCGTTTTGTAGACATTGAATGTGAATATTGTAGGAAAAGAATGTTAACAATTTAATGAGTATTGTATTGTAACACCTTTTTCGTTTTTTTTTGTACTTAGTTTTGAAGTAATCGTTTAGTTTAAATTTTACGGTACAATAATCTAAATCTTAGGTGAACCTAAACCTTTTAAATCGACAAAAAAAATGTGTTCTCATAATTTTTGTTAAATGTACCCGCGCTCAATGCTAACACAGATTTATAATTTTAACTGGCAGCAATGTTACATAACCTCACTTTTCTTATAATTTACTATTTTCATCTTGCCGCTTATAGTTGCTACGTTTTGGCAAGAAGGGCAAATTAATATTATATATTTATATCTTTACTTATACTTATAGATAATTGCTTTATCGCACTAATAGATGTAATTATAAATTTGGATAAAATGCTTCAAACTCAATAGAAGAGTGAATATATGGCAAATTCTATATCTTAGGTATGATAATGTGTCACAACCCTATCATAAACTCTGAAAACACAACCCTAGGCAACTAAAACCATGATTTCTTTACATTTAATTATTAAATATGAAATCGTTTCTAATATACATTATTGTTTATTAGCTAGTTTTGATTTATTCAAAATGATAAAATAAAAATAAAATATAAAAAAACACATAATAAAAAATAACCATTTATTCGTAAATAAAATTGAAAAACAAAAAGAAATATAAAATAATTTACATCAGAAGTTAAAGATGTTTTAAAAAAAACTAATAAAACCACAACGTTTTATCATGTATGTACTTTACAATATCTACATAAATGTATATTTATTAAGTATACAATGGTATAATACTTTGAGAATACTGGCACTAAAATATAACAAGATGAATAGTATTCACGTTTAAACAATAATTATTATATAAAATGCAATGCAAAATAAATTGAAATACGATATAATCAAAAATATATCTAACAGACAGCATTACATTGCTGTAATACATGCTTAAATGCATAAGATTTTAATGTACTTTTTAAAATATTAACATAATTATTTTAAGCAACATATTATATTTTTATATTATTATTTGCTCCTGAAAACTATTCACCGCACTATTATTTTATCGACAGTATCCACAAATAACTAACATTATTTAAAAATCACATAAAATCAACAGTTAAAACTTACAATTTAAACTAACTACGTTATTTAAATTCAAACTAATCGATATCGATAAACCAGTTGATAAAAACGAATTAAAATAACTTTCACAATGTGTTAAAAGCGATATGTTTTCAAATTTACGAAACGATTAATTGTAACGATACATTTTGATTTATCGACATCGATAAATTTTGGAATATCCCTACGTAAGCCTCTTACGCGTCACTGAAGTACCTCGGACTGATAGCGCCTTTCCTGAAACGGCAAAATAAGGAAAATATAAGAAAATAGCTAGTGATAAGTGTTAGTTTGGTAACTTATTAATAATTATAGAAATATATGTAATTTACAAGAGAATAATAAACACGTGTTTCCAGAAAGTTTACTCAGAGGTGCACGCATAGTACACACGCATTTGCCCAGTCTCTTCTTTTCGTGTGGTTAGTGACTAACCTGGTGTCAGAGTTTTAATGCTGCCCATGGACCTCTGACTTAGCTTCACATACCTACTGTTGAGAAATATCTCTCAGGCATGTTATGTTTCAACTCTCGTGTGATATGGGGCGAGTCTATTGCCATTAACCGGGCACAAACTGAGGGTCAAGGCAGCTACTGAGAAATTCCAGATAGAAAAACACAGTAACACTCAGCTCGACCTGGGAATCGGACCCAGGACCTCATACTCAAGCAGGAGCTTTAGACGAGGCAGTCTAAATAAATGAACATTTTATACAATAATATTATATTAATTTAAGTACCTAATAATGATAGAAATTATGATAATAATGAACAACATATTTATATTATGTTCGCAAATGATAGTACAGTCAGCGTTTACCTAATTTATTAGAAGGTTAAAATAACACAAAGCAGCTAGTCATATTAGATTGATGAGATTAAGATAGATAAAATTAGCAATGATAATGATTTTTAATGACAGAATAGTCTTAATGAAATGAAATAAGGTTTCCTTAAGTAGAACTTAAAGACACTTCATTTCATGCAATTTTTAATTACATATTCAGAAACTAGATGGCACCTGTTGATTGATCACTGAGAAGAAACGTCGAAACTAGCTCAGAGGTTATTATCTTAAAATATCCAAACATTGTATTACTAAGATTTAATACAAGTCTAACAATGCAGGAAGATTCGAAGAAAGAGCCTTTGCAGTTTTTAGTTGACTTGTTGCTTAACCTGATGAATTAGATTAGGTATAATAAATTCGTGATATAATTGTAAAAAAAAGGAATTGGTAGAGACTTACAGTGGTATTAAAAAGAGCTAAAAGATAATAGGGATGTGATGAATAAAGTGACGGAAGAGGGTAGTGATGTACCAATTGTTATAATTCATAAAGATACAGGCAAAATTGTGATAATCCGGTAAATGAAGCAAAATAAAGTAGAATGAAAGGAAAACTGGATTGCTAACTAAATAATCATTAATTCACTAATTGAATTATCGTTAATGAAGTTAAAATAATTTATAGGATGAGAAAGGACATAAAAGTTAAAACAAATGAAGTGTTAGTGTTAGTAATTTCCATACCATTGTGCACAAGCGCTAGTGAGGTGCTGTGCCGGCTACACGTTGGTAGTGTACCTGTAAGGTTAGTGGTTATAACAGTGATAGGTTAGTTATATACATCAGAGTTAGAAACATTGAGGTTAGTAGAGAAAAGAGGTTATTTACAAGTCTTGGAAAAATAGTTTTGAAAGATTCTAGACGAAAGTTACTCAAACTCAAATTAAAGCATTTATTTCCAATAAACCAATTACAGGCACTTTTGAATTGTCAAAGAGTCGGTCAGCCAAAAAAAAATTAAGCTAGTTGACGATTCCAAAGCAGTAAGTGCCTATGGAGAAAAACGGGCAAGAAACTCCACGGACGCTCTTTTAAACAAAAGATGGTTTAAAAATATTTGTAAAATATGTTCACAAACGTGTTCTATTGGTTCAAGAATAGTGGGGAGACTGTAAACAGTCATTATTATCATCTGATGAGAGTTTATCAGTAATTGAACTCATCTCTGAGTATGATGTCAGACAAGATAGCGTTTACAGGTCACGAGAGATAGTTTTTAGTGACATTCAATGTATACCTACTTGGCCTAGGGAAGGACTTTAAATGATCAAGCCCTATAATAATAGTTGTAACTTCCATCTAGATTCTAACATTTGATTTTCCATTCTCAGTTTCTAAGACAAGCGAATCCGATCAGTTTTGAACCTTATGCAATGACAATAAGTACCTGTCACGTGGGCTGATGACATCCTCGTCCGAGTCAATTTCGTAGAGCTCGTCCCGGATATAACTCCTGTTAGCGAAGCCTCCCATGTCCACTGGAATTAGGGAAAAGAACAATTTTAAACATTGTCAGACACGGGACAGCAAGTTTGTAGCTACTTATCATGTAGCATCATTTTGTTGTAAATAGAGCAACTTGATTTGAATCAGCAATCTGGTTGTTATTATCAAATTGCCTCTGTACCAGTAACAATTGCCGTGGAAGTAGCGTTGGATGGCGACACGACTGATAATCACGACAACAATAACAGCTGACTACCTCTGTGATAAGGTTCAACGAGAGTGGGGTACCTGCCATGTAGCGTTACAGGGTTATAGATACATACAGTGGTCAGCACATCAAGCTACCCCAATCTGTCAAATTACTTTGATAGATTTTCAACTTTATTATAAAACCCTAAGGTTCATGTTTAATTGGGAATATTTGACAGTTTGGGATAGCTTGTGCATGAGACATATCAGTTTCGTCTCTGCGATGACATAGCTTCGCTTGAGCTTAGACTTCTGGTGGTGCATATTTCCATAGGTGACGATGACGACTTACGATCAGATGTTCCAACTGCTTGATTTCCAGCCGAATATTAAAAAAAACATCGTCAGTTTCTCACCTCTGGTCGAGTCGTCGTACTTGTCATCTGCCCATTTGTAGTCGTTCTCGGAGTAGAGCGGCGGGAGCGTCTGGTGGGGCGTGGGGTACAGGTCCAGGGTACGCTTCTCATTCTGTATGCTGTCTGTGTCGCTGTAAGCTTGCATTCTGGAAAGATTGAGAGGTTTCTTAGTGACTGACTCATTACGTGGACCTCATGAAATTGATGAAAGTCGTTTATTGCGGCTCTTTTAATTGAATATTTCATCACAATAAATACGAAACAAGCGAACGTAACAAAATGCATTGGATAAGTATAATTCATTTTATAGTTGATGCAGTGACAATTTTTAAAAATCTACCATTTATAATTTTGCGTAGAAACATTTTTTTTATGAAGTGACTTTTGTCTTTTGTCAGATTTTAATGCGCGGAAAGTGAGGCCCTTCCAAACCACAAGATTCTACTACAACCACAAATGTGATTTAAAGATAAATGTAACGTGCAAGCGGTCCTTAATCTCCATCCGGCTCACCTTGTGTAATCCTCGAAGCAGCTGAACCGCCAGAGCGCGAAGGCGAGCATGGCCATAGAGATGAGCACCCCGGCGGCGATCACCAGCCACACCATCAGCACCGTGCGGTCGTTAGGGATCGCGTACTCCTGGAAATTATGGAAGAAGACATTAGTAAAGAGAAGATAGTGAAGATGAAGATGACATGTTGGAGTAAGTTAGGACTCATGGGGAGACTATGACACAGCTACAGTCTTTTTATCTCACGAAACGACACGCGCTTTACTTGTGCACAAACATGCTGTAAATGCATGCGCACACTATGCTGCAGTGTTACATAAGATAATGATAACGAGATTGAGTCTAATACTGGTATTATTGATTCATATGAAGAGCCTTACAGTATCAGTGACGACATTAAGGGACGTAAGTCCGGCACAGCTTGAGCATCAGGCGTTGTTGCAGATAAAAAAAAGGACAAACAATTCCAATACCTAATTAAAAACTTTCAAAATCAGCGACGATGAATATCAAAAATGTAAGCAACATGGAGTGAACTTTTCACAGATTGAGGCGAACTTTGCTATAAATTCGGTACTGTCCCCCACAAAACTGTCAAACGCAGAGCAAAGGAAAAGAAAACAAAAGAAAAGAAAGTCAAACTTACCGTGACACCCAACGAACGCAGTCTTTCAGAGAACTCCTCCTTGATAGCATAATTAGTCCACATATCGTCAAGATCTTGGGCGTTAAGTCTTGGCTCTTCTGGCTCCTCATCGTAATGGAGGGGAACCCCAAACGTCAGCTCCACGCAGTTCTCAAACTCAGGCCACTGGATGTTGCAGACGGCTGTCCTGGTGATCTGTGTTACTTCCAACCTGGAAAAGATGAGAAACAACCCTTTAAAAAAATGAACGTCAAAATTGAGAAACTACTTTTTTGGCGTTTTAGATGTGTATGAAAAACTCCCTGGTATTTAAGAGATTTACTTCATGTAAAAGCAACCTATTTCGCGAACGACGAAAACAACATCTCTATATTTCAAGTAACATTGCTAAATTTCATGAAATATTACTTTATCCTTGTTCATAATTCAGTCATGACAAACCTCTCATCTATTTTGTATAACAATGAAAGAGTCTAGACGAAATAGAAGGATCATCAAACATATCCAAACGTAACAAATGTATATATAAGATGACTGGTAATTAGTGACCGATATTTAAACACGTGGGATAAGGGTAGGAGAATGGTGATGATGATGATTTAAACACGTGATTTTACTCATGATTACAATCAACTTTCCCAAAGAAACTTCTTGAACTTTGCGCGCGCCAGTTGTTATTGTTAATGTGATAAAAATAAAACTATTGAGTTTACAAAAAACGTTTCTTTGGGAAAGTTGATTGTAATCATGATTACAATCACGTGTTTAAATATCGGTCACTAATTACCAGTCATCTTATATATATATTCGTCTTCATTTGACTGATTGCATAAAAATAGGGAATCCTGAGCCCAGTAGAGGGATTTCAGATGCTAAATAAAATAACGATGATGATATAACGTACCTAAAGACACAAGTAAAAGCAAGAGAAAATATTAAATGCGTAATATAAATTAATGGCGCGCTGAACATAAACAAAATCGTCGATAAACATACTCATCCGATCCTATAATAGATTAGTATTTATCTCCTGTTTGAAGGTCATGTGCTATGATTTATGTTTCTAATACATCTTCAGTAATGACGTCTTTGAAAATGTAATCTAGCTTGAAAATACCGATGAAGTTAAACCATTTTATAAGAAATACTCATCAGCTAGTAATTTTAAATACTTATAGAAATAGTTTTCATGACATTGTGCAATAATAACTTCTGATTGATCATAAAATTAAAATTACACAGTGTTATCCAATTACTTGCATACTTTTGTGCAAGTTACTGTGTATTGTTACTGTTCTGTGTTACGGCTCTCAACTAAACTATAGCTTTGAAATTTGAACAGTGTCGTTATTGTCGATGATAATTTACAAATAGAAATAACTTTCGAATTCTGATGTCATCCTAGGGAGGTTAAAAGTGAACTTTACAGAATAGGGATGCTACTGTCACCAATTATAAGACAAACGACTCACCAATATGACGCGTATCAGCTATTGAGAACAAACATTTACAGAGAGAACGATAAGATTAGAATTGTCCATTTTCTAGTCACTAGTTCGGGCACAAATTGAGACCCCGTGCTTGCTACCGACTCTTAAAGCTTCTTTGACCAATTTCAACTTTCTAGGTCAAAAATTATATACTTATTTATGCTCACATAAACTGACAAGTAGTATGTAAGATAACACATAAACGCTCGCATGTGAATACATGATAACACACCCGTGAGCCCCAAAGGATTAGATTGAGGTGTACCTATAGTTTGTCCACATTCTCAGTTATGTCAAATCCAATATTAAAGGGGGCGACCCCTTGTCATCAAACGTGCACAAATCATGACACGGACTGCTATTGGGAAATTTTTGACACTGAAAAACCAACAACACTTTGCCCCACCTGGAGATCGAATCCAGGTCCAGAAGTACCGTCAGTGACCATTAGACTAACGAACATATAATAATAGTCAAACGCAATACAACTGCAGCTAGTCGAGATCTATTAACATAGTTTCTTATTATGTAACAGTGGCAATTAATTAAGTGACATTAGACTATACGCTATTGTACTAACTAGTGATATTGTCTAGCACGATGACGCACAGAGACATAATTAGAATCAATTCTGACTCCGTTAACTTCAAGTGATTTTTAAGAAAAATAGTATAATGTCTATCTTAGCTTTCTTAAGAGGGTAAACGGGATTGTCCGAAAGGGTTACCACTACCCCGGAACATAAAGGGCTACGGAAAAAACATTGATGGGTTTTAGTCAGTAAGAGTCTGACACTCCCTTTCGCTCCACCCAGAGCGAGAGAAGTCATTGGATGATTTCCCAGCCTTAAAAAAAAGCCTTCTTGAAAGAATTAATAATTTTCAGTTCAACTCGATGGATCACTTTTTACTTATATCCACGAGGTGAATAAAGAAGGTTCATTCTTTGTTAGATACTTTACATGGTCTATACTGCATTTTGATTCTACGCACAACTCGGTGACGTCATAATGTTATCCGTAGACATCCAATAACATCATACTTATCAAACAAAGTCACTCAAAAGTCTTTCACTAATACAAGTTCTCTATTCCTATTGTTTATCGCAGACAAGTTTATCAATAACGTGTTATCATTCGACTGGTGCTTATCAATTCAATGACATGAATGTACAATTAAATTACTTTACGACATTATTTTCCACTGTTTTGTATGAAATTTCAAGCTAAAAAGGCTTATGGAAAAATACTATCTAATTTTGACGCGACAATTTTACAAGATTTGCAGTGCCTAGTCCATATGTAGAATTACTAAATTCTAGAAAGAAAATGCCTACTGATTGAAGTGAGAATCATAAAATCCGATAACTGGTCCTCAAGTAATAAGTGCACTTACGAACAGATAGGTATACAGAAAGATCTTCTGCTTTATAATACGCAGCGTTGATGGCACCACCATACGCAATTCTGCCGCAAAGCAGCATTGATGTGTTTTAGTTTAAAAGGGCACAAATGCCGGTTGAAATGCAGGCGCTTAAGACTTTTGTAGTTTGTCTACAGTTGATGGGAGCAATGATAATATCACTTAGATTTACTTAGGGCACGTTTCCCTAATGTGGACGTTTGTTACAAGATATTGAATATCAAATGTACATATTTAGCATCACATTCTTTACTGTAAGCTTTCATATAAATAAAGAACAGTGTGTTGTGGCACAACTTTGGAAAGGCCGTCACCCAAGAACAGTGGAATTGAGATATACTGAGTTAAGAAAAGGGTGACGACCAAACCCGTTTAACCCTTACGCGTAAACCCTTTTTTGCCTGACGGTAGACCATTTCCCTGGTTAAGAAATAAAATAAAAAGTACTAAAAGAGATGCAAAAAGCACTGCTTTCATACCAGCAAACTGTAATAAATAAAATAACACTACAAATTGGTGTAGATAAGGCTGAAACATGAAAATATAAAGTGTTCGATAAGGAAAAAAACAAATGAACAGAGTGCTCTATTATATCTACGCACGAGGGAAATTAAGAAAATCATGCAATTAAGTTTAAACACTCACCAATAACATACTCTTCTAGCTCCTTAATTTTATATTTAATTCTTATATCTGTAAATCTAACATTTATACTAAGTGAGACGGATTCCATCTATGGTATGAGGACTTTACACTTATCACATATAAATCGTCTCTCTGATACATTTGTTACTCTGTGGCCAGTCTTAACATCCACTGCGATATGTCCATGTAGGCTTCAAGTATCGATGCCAAAATCTACACAATCTAAAATGTACAGAGTAAAAAGTTGACTCCCAATCTCATACAAGCTTTTCTTCTGTAAATTTCACCGGTTGGTTCACTACTTCAATAGCATTGTCAGTCGTTACGTCAACCTTAGCTGTATCATTATTATTGTAATTATCTTTCTTTATAATATCTACTACTACCACTTCTGGAGTGGATTCATTATTATTATCTACTTTAGGCTCTTGGAGATTCAAGTCAGTTTTCTTATTGGCACCCTTAGTGCCGTGCAACTTCAGTTCGTTATTAGATACTTGAGGATAATGATGCAATATCGCAGTTGTATTAAAAGTAATTTTACCATATTTAACTATCTCTGTAGGTCGTTTTGCATAACTAGTACTAGGCACAGCTAAGTCTATGCTCTTTTCAATATCGTTTTCAGGTGTGTTCGCAGCGCTATAATCCCTCGTCTCTTCTATAAGTCCTAAGGCTATGTGTTTACTTTTTTTAATATTTTCCATATTACTATTATGAAGGTTCATATCTACAGTATTATTTTGTTTGAGTGGCAACGAGTTTGGCAGCCGGTGTTGTCTGTCCTCGGCTGTGTATCACAATTGTTTCTGATTAGGGCTCTTGATTATTTGGTCGTTAGCCGCGGCGAGATCGCGCGCGGCATTTGTTAGCTATGTCTGAGACTGAACCATAGAGATGCTGGTTGTCTCAGTCACAATGGTTGGAGCTGGGAACTCGTCAGTGGTCGAGTCATAGATCGGGAACTCGCAGCACATGACGAACTTCAAGAACCGTGGTACTTCCACGTAGATGGCTGGCGGTATCGGTATCAAGGGCGAAGTCGATGCCTTATAATATAAATAATCTGGGTTATCTCTGTATTTTTCGTCCGCCGAACGTTCGAGCAGTGGTATGCCAGATAAGAACAGTATGATCGCTGTCGTAAATAATGGTGATAGTATCGCGATCCATTCGACGCCGTTTATCACATTTAAAGATATTATGAAAATTCCCCACCAGAGAACCACTTCGCCAAAGTAGTTGGGATGTCTTGACAGTCCCCAGAGTCCATCGTTGCACCATTTTCCTTGGTTCGCAGGTTCCTGTCTAAAGGCAAACTTCTGTAGATCAGCATAAGTTTCGATCAACAGTCCAATGACAAAAATCCCTGCGCCAGCTGAGTCTAACGTCGTCATCGTTTTCGGGGACTTAGGAAAGGAGTGATGCGGCGAATTCATGATAATAACTGGCAAACTCACAATATACACCCACACTGCCTGAAATGTATAGAACACTGCGAACCGAAGCGTGTTGCTCTTACGATCCTCGAACTGTTTATCTCTACCTATGTGGTAGATTCTATAGATGAGGTAGCCAGAGAGTCTGACACCCCAGAGGCATACGAAGGCAGTAACCATTAGCTGCCTGCTGTCGTAACTCTTGAGGTGAGAGCCGCCTTGCCCGAGGAAGAATGTGAGCAAGGCTATAATAATAAAGTTGGCCCCGCCAGTGAAGTCAGTCACTTTATCGTTCTGGAACAGCGAAGCTATCGTAAAGAACAATATCTGCATCGCCACCGTCACCATCGCGCTTATAGCGAAGTTATTCCTATCTATCAGAGGCTCCATTCTGTATATTTGACACTAAATTCTGTATTTGGCATCAGGGAACGTTCGAATCGATTCGTCGCAATGCTGCATTTTGGAATATCACTATTATTCTTAACATACTTAAGTCTTTTCTGTGCACATTATCCACGTTTAACACTTCAATCACACACTGTTATCTTTTAAGTGTATTTACAATTAACTTTTGTATATTACTTCGTTAAAAGCGGTTTTATAAGCTCGTCTCTTAAGCTTTACTGAAATAGATTTGACGTTTGTACGGCGCTTGCGTGAAGCTCTGTTTCACGCATGCGTACCTTGAACCTCTCAAACAAGAATTACGAATGACTTAATTTTCTGTAATTTATTTTCATTTGTTTCTGCATTCTAAAAAGATTTTTGTATCTGTCAGATTTTCTTTAATACATTTCGTACAGTGAATAGCTATTGTTATTCAAATTGATACGTAACTGGGTCAGTACGACGTAAAGAGACGAGAATAGAAATACTCTTGCCCGAGTGTAGGTACCTACATGTTACGTGTGTATAGCGCGTGGTCCAACTTTGTATGCGACAATGTTGAGAGTTCCGCATTTAGAATAATTAGTTCACTTTATCTTAACACTGCAGGTTTTAAAAGAACTGTGAACTGAATTAAAGTTTTGAATATTTTAAGAGAACTACATGAGTTTGTAAGATAATCTACTCCTGTCTGCCGGGTAAGCGGGATTGTCTGAAAGGGTTACCTACCGCTATCCCGGAACATAAAGAGCTAAGGACATGGATTTCCCAAGCTCAAAATAAAAAAGATAATCTACCCTATATAACATGGGACTCAAACTTATCTGTAGAAAAGTGGGTGTTCTAGAGGAGCACCTCTGCATAACCCTTCAGGGAATAGAAATAATAATAATAATAATATCGTTTATTTGCATGAAATATGGTGCTCACAGATCTCATATTACTATACACAGTACTTCATATTCCGCCTACTAAATTCAGCATGCAAATTTAGATTGTGCCATAATTTTAAGAATTAAATAATAATTGTAATAATTGAAATATGTCACGATGGGAAAATGCCAATAAATTAAAATACAAATGTCAAAATGAAGCGTGATGGCATGTTACTAGAAGTACGAATGGTAAAATATGAGTAATTAAACCATTGCATTAACATAGAGACATTTTCCTGTTTAGCTTAAATTATTCATTTATTATAACTATAACTAACCAATTAATGGCCATCAACACGCTGTTATATGTAATATTCGTTTTGATCGGATTCCGCCTTATGTTAATTATAAGTCTATGTTTTCTGTCTTCGATGTCAGTTATGTCCAATAAACTTGGAAAGTAGGCATAAGAAAAACTGACTTTTGTACTTGCCCGGATTTGAACCTACAACCACGTGCTTGAGAGGTGAGGCCTTAACGACTTGGCTATCATGACGTAATTTATTTTTTATACCAACTATAATACAATTTGGATAGGTACGATTTGTTTATGTATTTTTTAACCAAATTACGCAGTAACTGACGCTATCAAAACAAATGAATTTCATAGAAATTAGATAACAGCATTTTTTCGTCACTTTGGTATCGTTATAATCTTTCCTTTCTTCTTAGAAATATAAAAAAAACAAGCTTTAGTGTTTTTTTTTATTGTAAGTAGGTAATATCCGATAGTACAGTCAACAGCAAAAGTAGATGATTAAAATCAGAAATTCAATACTAAAGAACGGAGTTCGCGTGAGACCTGTGTGGCGTCAGAATGATTCAGAAGTTTGTGATTGAAAATTACACCAAACATTTACTACTAGTACAGCTGCCATATATTCGTGAACTCCGTTTATTAGTATTGAATTTCTGATTTTAATCATCTACTTTTGCTGTTGACTGTACATTATTGGAACTATCATGTAGGCTAACGGGCCGATGGGGATAAAAACCCCCTTACTAATAAACACGTGAATAGGTTTCTCTCTTTCAGTCGTGAGAAATATGACTTTTGAAAGAAGAAGACAAAGCGTTGTGTAAACTACAGACGCTATACATTATTGACGACCATATATTGGCGGTCGGCTTCTAGTCTAACCGGAGTTAGTTGAATACCATGAAGCGATCGCCTATCTGACTTCCACTACCCAGTTACCAAGTAACTGGTTATCAAACTTTCAGTCTTCTGACTACCTGTGTTGACTGTCAGAGATCTACGAATGACAGCCGGGTCCAACGGTATAACGGGCTTTCCAAGGCACGAAAGGGTCTCGGTATATTACGCATGGTTACCCATCCATTGACTGACCTCGGCAAGCGTTGCTTAACCCGAATTCAAGGGCCAATTTCAGCTAAAAATATTGTAAACGTTGATAGGCGTTTCAAGTTAATTACGCTTTGAAACGTGCAAAGTTACGAGACTTATTTTTAACCATTCACTGTCGGTTAGCATTAGGAATAGAACACAATGCAGGCGTTTGTAGGGGGACAAATGTCAGGGGCCACGTGTTGTTAACGAGGGCTTGTCATAGCGCCAATATGCGCACAGGGAAAAACAAAAGAACACGGAACAGCGAGCAACCCAGTATAGCTGGGACATATCACGCACGTCAACTATTGCAATTTGAACCTTAACTCAATGAAATAAAAACTCACATTAGGTGCGTACAGACGCCAGCACATCAAGCTATCCCTGACTGTCAAATTTTCTCAATTAAAAATGAACCTTATGACTTTGCAATAAAGTTGAAATACTATCAACACAGTTGAAATTTGACAGATTGTGGTAACTTGATGTGCTGGCCTCTGTACAACTCTTAAATGGCAAAGGTTGAGAGTTTGTGAAAATGTTCGTCCGGGGGAGTACCTACTATTGCTATACCTGTTCTGCCACCAAGCAGCGTTGCTGCAACAGCCAAGCTGTTAAGGTTTAAAATAATTTGGAGAAATTTGACAGTTTGGTATATAACTTAAGTTTATTTGAAATAAAATATTTTGACTTTGATTTAGAGCAAAAATAATGAGTCACTGGTCTGTCTCATTGAATCATTATTTTCTTTTATAGTAGGAAAGTAATATATTATCTGTGGTGATACAAATCTGTTTTTAAAAAAATACTTTAAAAAGTTACTAAGAATTTAATGACATTGATTGCTTGTATCGATAGAATTCATATCGGTTAGATCTAACATAAACACGATTTTAATTAATTACAGAATCAGATAATGAAGGAATGTGAATAACGGATGATATTCATGAAATAGCAAATGATTAAGTACCTAAATTATGGGTTTATAAACCAATCCTATTTCCTAGTGCGTTAGTTAGGACTTGATAATGATTTCGATGACGAGTGTTCAGGACATGATAACTTTCAGCTATGTTAATCAAACCAATGTTTTTAACCGACTTCATAAAAAGGAGGAGTTCTGTTTTCGGGTAGTTAGTAGTATTATGTGTTATTTGTTTTGTTTTATTTAGAAAAATCAAAGATATATCAAGTTTATAGTGAAGATTGAACAGAAAAAACAACTGCTCTCCAAAAATAACACAGGAAGTGTAACTTTTATTTTAGTAGTCACAAATCCAAAGGCCAATTTTACACTTAGCCGTGTTTTTTTTTATAAGAATGTTTTTATTTTATACAACCAAAATTTAGATTGTTTTGTGATATATTACCTATAAAACTTTTTCTTTTGACCCGTGACTTCATTCATTCTTCATTCAATAAGAAGGAATTTATGTGCCGGAGTACAGGTAACCCTTTCGGACAGTCCCGCTTACCGACGTGCAGCCCTGTGCAGCCCAATCCATTCTTTGGTTTAAGCTATGTGTTGATAGATTAGTCAGTCAGTCACGGTTTCCTTTTATACAAAATACATAATAATTAATATATATACCAAAATACTATACCTAGTTCTATCTACCTGTGCTAATGCAATCAAATATCGATTTTAGTTCTCATTTCATACCAAAATACGCACACAAATAAAACCTTTTATATGTATGTCTACCAATATAAATTGAACCATGATTCAAAATGTTTTATTCGTAACGAGAGGTCAACGTAGAATGGATATTCAAATATTGTTATCACCAAAATAATACGTTTATTATATTTTTATCGTTTCTTTGTTTCGTCTTCCGTTCGATAATCCTGTGATAAGTTATCACGATGAGTCATCGACCAACTTGGAACACTATTCTCTATTATCGACACTTTTTAAGGTTCCGTACTCAAAGCGCAAAACGGGACCCTATTACTAAGACTCCGCTGTCCGCCTGTCACCAGGCTGTATCTGATGATCCGTGATAGTTACCTAGACAGTTGAAATTTTCACAGATGATTTATTTCTGTTGCCGCTATAACAACTAATACTAAAAAATAGAATAAAATACATATTTAAGGGAGTTCCCATACAACAAACGTGATTTTTTTGTCATTTTTATAGATACTTGTATCCGTACAAGTATCTATAAAAATGACAAAAAAATCACGTTTGTTAAATACCGGCAAAGTGAGAGTCAGGGTTCCGACCCTGACTCTCACTTTGCCGGTATTTTATTGTTAGATAAAGACGTTAGGAATCATGATTGTATTCGTTTTTGTGACAAACAAGGTGGCTTTGTCAAGCTATTTAGAGCAGGCCGTGTAGAGGTATCACATGTGCTCTAATCCTAATCCTAACTTATACCTACTATTATAAATTCTAAATTAACCACGGAACTATGATTATCTTGAAATTTTGCATTTGTTTTCAGGTGTTTAGAAACGAAAATAAGGTGTTTCATAAAAAACAAAGTTTTTGTTCGAGGAAAACAACAATAACGTTCTTATGACAAAAGATGGCGCCACGAGTACGTTCCGTTCTGAGCTCATGATTGCAACGGCCAAACAAATCCGTATCGATCATCATATTTAAAGTAAAATCGAGTGAAGCCACGGGCAAAAGGTAGTATACTCCAGACACAAAACTAATTTGTGACCTGTTATTGGCAGCCCTCTATACAAAACTGGCCACATGCATGTGGGTTTACTAAAGGTACATTTCTGCTCAACCCTTAGGAAGAAAAGGCGTGATATTATGCACGTAAATCAATATTACTGAGAACCACAATTCCTAATGACTTGTATATCTTCAAAGCATAAATGTGTCATGTTACGTGCCTGTAATGTTATAGGCAGTTCGGCACCCTTCAAATACCTACTTTGTTTTATTAATATAATAAGCAGTAAATTGGAAACATTCAATAATTCGTGCTAACTCATGCGCAATTATTAAAACTCGAATCATAACAAAAATTCATGTAAAATTCACGGTAAAGACAAATAACGACAAATAGAAAAATGCTATTGAAATTAAGCAAAATTTTAGGCCCCGTCTGCCATTTTTTACAATATTCAATACACTATAAATAATATTGAAATCCATCAAGCCGTTTAGGCTACAGAGCATGCCAAACAGATAGACATACATACATCTCGAAAAACATTACCCTCCTTCTGAAGTCATCGGGTGAAAATTATAAAAATAATTAAGTTACACATCACACTACGTGTTATTAACTAAGTGTTTATTTATATTCTCTTGAAATTATGTAAAGGTCGACTTAAAGAAACCGTTAACCTTACAATGTGTATAAACGTACCTACATAACTGACATAGTAAATAGTGTCTTTATTTGCTTATTTTAGCTGATGACATTTAATTATTTGCTCACCTGAGAAACTAAGATCCAGTTGTTGCGCACTATCCTCTACTTAAAACGAAGCCTTTTCCCAACTTTGTTGGGCTCAGTTTCCAGTCTAACCGGATACAGCTAAATATCAGTATTTTACATGGAGCGACTACCTATCGGACCTCCATATCCCAGTTACTGGGTAGCACAATATCCCTTGGAAAGACCGGTTGTCAGACTTATGACTATGACAACTGCCAAAGCCCTACGACAGTTAATGAAATAAATGAATTAGATATAAAAATCGTGTCGAATCAAGAAAATAATAAGAAACAAAACTCACGTAGTATTCAATCCCAGTGTGATGTTATTGTCTCTGATATACGCCTTCGCCATATCAGCAAGTAGCTCTAGGAACTGCTCCTTGATCTCGCTGAACTTCGGCAGTGTCAGGCCAGCTAGGTTTAGGGTCAGGGTCTCTTCGGGAGGGTTCGCTACTGGCTCGGCTTCTGGCTCCTCGTCACCAAATGTAGGGAGTGGCCCTGGAAGAAGAGGGATAAGAATTAGAACTATTTCTTATATTAAAATTTACTAGCTTCTGCCCGCGGCTTCGCCCGCGTGGATGACGGAAATTGCATGTTATTATACATATAAACATTCCTCTTAAATCACTCTATCTATTAAAAACAAACTGCATCAAAATCCGTTGTGTAGTTTCAAAGATCTAAGCATACATACATACAGACATTAGGATTTCTGTAAATATTGCAAATACACTTTACGCGTGAAAATAAATAATAACATTTTTCAACTAGATGAGGTTGAAACACCGGTTTTAATCGATTTATCTGAGAAGAAACACAAGCAAACTCAAGTCTCTTTTAAAATCCACACATTATCTCCCTTTGACCATATCTCTTATGGTCAAAGGGAGATAATGTGTGGATTTTTTTAGATTACAAGGTAGGTTGATGTATGTTTAAGTACCATGTAATAGGAGTGAGCCTATTTTCATTTTCAACCCATCTTACAAAATATGTAAAGTCAAATGTTCCACCAATTGTAAGCGCAACATTACCAACCGTTTCTTAACTAATTAGAAAGAAAGTATACTTACAGATCAATTTAACACTGAAAGAGAACCCATTCCGGAACTGCCAGCCAGGCTTGGCTTCAAATCTGACAAACATACGGTTGACGTCAGCAAACCTGTATTTTCTTTCTGACGTCAGGTGATGGGAGAAGATTAGCCCCTCCTTGCCGGACTCGTCGAGGCCACCTGCGAATAGTCCAAGGATATAGAACACTCAACCTGATGTCATTCTCCTGCCTTTACCTATCCCAAATTATCTGGTGCCGGCGCAAACATGTCTTTTTCTTCTTCTTCTATTATTCGTCATCTCGGTAGTCACTCCCCTTTCTAGCCATATAATCTTTCACACAGTGCAACCGCAAGACATTTTCCCTTTTAATCAGCATAACAAGCAAATACCATCACCGATTTTCTCACAAGTTTTCAGTTCTCTATCACTCTTAGAACGAAGAGTTAAATATTGAAATTGAACACTACGAATATTTGTTGTTTGTGAAGGCTGTAGTAGTGTCATTTCGTGAATAATTCAAATGTCAACCTAGTACGGTTCAAAAGATACAGCCCTGTGACAAACGAACGGACAGGCGAATGGCGGTGCTTAGAAATAATATGGTCTCATTGATATCCTTTGGATATGGAACCCCAAAAACTATGTTCATGAGCTTGGTGCTTACAAATTTCAGTTATGTATTAGAACTCTAAGAAATTCACAATCGTAAACACAATTTACTTAATGAACTTAGCGTATGTTTTGAATCATAACTGGTCTTAAACTCCTAGTAGTAACTCTTTAGTAACGATGAGTCACCAGCGATGTCAATAAAGTTGAAAACAAAACATGAATCATTTTACTTATAGTTATTACTTATTTAAATTCTTTAATAATTCAATAGTTCAATTAATTAATAAAGCTGATTCATGTGTTTAAAATTACTAAACTGACTTGTCGTTTGATTAAATTACTTAGTGAATTTTACTGTCTCATTGTTTGCCTGCCTTTTCAAAACTTTGTTGGTATTACCTTCCAGTTTACCAGTTGCAGTTGAATGCCAAATTTTTACATGGAGCGACTGCCTATTTGCCCTGCCCAACACAGTTCTTGGGTGAACGCTTCAATAAAATTAAAATATTTACCTGGTTTCACAAGCAGATAGTCCCCAACAGCACCGTTGACAGAAAAGCTGGTAATGTTCAATTCGATGCCCATACCAGGTCCGTCGAATACCCAATCAATAATATTATTTGTAGGGTAAGGTTCGGGATAATCCGGTGAAGTGACGACTGTAGGTTCATCCACAGATAGGGTTATATGAATAGGCTTTACGTGTTTTGCGAAATTTTCAGAGTTCACGTCTAAATCTTCTTGATGAGCGGCAACAAACTGGGTCATGAGATCACTGAGCTCAGCACTGTTTAGATCATCAACCATCACTGACTTTCGTTGGGTCTCCTCTTCGGCGTTGGTGGTATTCACTTGTACTCCTTCTAATTCTTCAGCATTCTCATCTTTGGTTTGCTTCTCATCAACCAAAGCATCGTTACCATATGACTGGGGCTCTTTAACATCATCAGCAAATATTTGTTTGATAACGCTGTCAATATCATCATCAGCGTTGGGTTCACTGTCACTAGGGTCGTCGTAGTTGTCAACATAGTCGAGAGCTTCTTTTACCTCATCAATTTTCTCTAGTAAAGCAGCAGTAGTCTCTGTCGCACTTTCTTTGCTGTCAACGTCTAATTCAACCAGTTCTTGTTCATCTTGTTTAGCATTTTCGTTTGACGCATTGGCATTTTCAGCGAAAATTTGAGATAGATTGCTATCATCTACGTTCTCATAGTCATTATCATCTGACGCTTCAGCCGCGACAACATTGTCATCTGCTGCTTCATCATTTTTGTCATCAGCAGTTTCGTCAATTTGTTTCGAGGCTTCTGGCTCAGCAGCATCTAATTCCGCATTTCGCCACGAGAGAGCAACGCCTTCGTTGAATGGCCTGCCGTATTTTTCTTCATAATCTTTGACGTCGTCTATTACTTCCTCATCAGTGCCATCGACATTGTCATCGGACTTATCATCAGTCAATTTGTCAACAGTTTCAAATAATTTGTCTAAATCAGCATTCAAATCAGCGTATACTTTTGCAGGCGATTCTTCTTCGTTTTCATCATTATTTTCACTGAACACGTCTTCATCGCTCTTTTCCTGTTCATCAGAGTTATCATAATCATTTGCATCAAAATCATCATCATTTTCTGCCAAAAGTTTGTTTGTTTCTTCAATAATTCTATCCATATCATTATCATCACCAACTGGTGCCGGAACCAGTTCGTCCAAATAATCTTGATCTTTGTTCAAGATGTCTTTGGTTTCCTCAAAAATGTTGTCGTTGTTGTCATCTGTCTCTGGGACAGGTAGAGGAGCAATGTCGTCAACCGCCTCACCCCACGTGCCATCATCAAGTCCAAGTCCTTGCAAGTCTTCATCACTTTGTTCTGGCTCTCCTAGGGGCAAGACTCTATGAGCTTCAGCTGACTCACTTGCTGGAGGCTCTTCAGTTACTACCGCTTCAGCTGTTACCTCTTTATTTTCCTCAACTGGTTCTTTTTCCGCCGACTCCGATCTGTTATCTTCAATTAGATAGTCGTCAAATTTATTGCCGTCTGCATCTGTTGGTACTTCGGCAGCTTCTGTCACATCTTGTACTTCAGCTTGTGGGGATTCTTCTGGTTTTACATCTGTGTTCTCGTTGCTATCATCAAAAGCATCGTTGTAGCTGTCATAGTTTGAGTAGTCATTTTGCCAATAGTCTTGGTAGTCTTGTTGCGCTGAAACCAAAACAAAAATATAAGTCTTTAATATACACTCTCCCGTCACTATAAGTACACTCTTGCCTCCAGGGAAACAGGCGTGACGTTATGTTTGTAATCACAATATTAATTATTTAAAAGGATGTGACCTGGAACGAGTTATGGCGATGGATAAGGTTCAAGTGCACATAACACACACACATTTAGCTCTCCGACACAATAGGTTGTTTTATTTCCTAATTGTTAGATAGAAATTGATAGTTAAAGTATCTGAATTTATCTACAATGCTATCGGTTTAGGTTATTAATATTCATTAGGTTTACTTTTTTTGTGAAAATATCAATGATTATTTCATTGTTTATTCAAGGCGATTGGTTAATTACCTGTCTCCTAAATAATAAAATAATGTTTACTTAATTTAAACGTGTAAAATTATCAATTATTGTTAAGTAAATCATTATAACTATGATTCATCGATTTACTTCTATTAAATAATACAATGCTATGTTGCTCTCTCGTTTCTACTTGAATTCTTCGGTCTAGTGGTTGTAAGTGTGCAATAATATTCCAGAAAAGAATATGAATTATTTTGCGTTTATCCTGTAAGCTTTGTCAATTTTAATTTTGTGGTTTATACACGTCCTAGTTTTCCAGTAACGCTGGTGGAGAGCAGTAGTGGCCCAGTGGTAACGCATACGACTTACAAGTACTGAGTCGTAGGTTCGAACCGGGACAGGGGTTTTACTTTGTGTAAATAATTTCATCACCACTACTCCTGAAATGGTGAAGGAAAACATCGTGAGGAAAGCGGCATGTCCTAGAACCAAACATTCGAATACCAATTCCCCATGTGACGTCTACCAACTCGCACTGGGCCCGCGTGGTAGATTACTTCTACCATCCAACCTTCTTACCAAGATCAGGCCTGAGTCCTTGCACTGAGAACACTATAGGCTGATTATGATAAAAAGACGTTGGTCAGCCCCCTGGGTCTGGGTAAGCGGGATTGTCCGAAAGGGTTACCGCTACCCCGGAACATAAAGGGCTAAGGAAGGAACATGGATGGGTTTTAGTCAGTAAGAGTCTGACACTCCCTTCCGCTCCACCCAGAGCGGGAGAAGTCATTGGATGATTTCCAAACCTTAAAAAAAAGCCCCCTGGGTGGGTACCCTTGTTTTAGCCTAGACTGTGCCTGTGTGAACATTGTACAAATAAAATAATAATAAATAGTTGAAATTATTACTTTGATAATGTCAGCTGCCTACTTAACATTCACTGTTGAGTCATTAAAACAATTAAGTGCGATGTTGCCGTCTCTTAATTGTTGCAATAATTCAATTTTAAAACAAAGGCTACCATTAATTTAGTTTACTAGACTAAATTATTGGTTCGTTCATCAAAACCTACTCGATATCAGGAAAATATTTAATTAGCTGCGGAAACATAAAATTATGTTTTTATTAATAGCATAATGTGTTACTATCACTCTTGTATTCACCAAAGGGGAATTACTGTATAATTGCTGTAGTCCCCCTATTATGGTGTTAGTTATTTTTACGTCCCTTGTAATAGTTAACTCTTTCCAAACCACAATTTCCCAGTGAAAAACTCCCTATTTAATATAACTGACAATGTGACAAATAAGCGATTAGATAAGCCTGAGGGGGCCGAATGAAGACACGTGCATAGACAGATGAAGCGGGGCAAAGTAAGTTGATGTACCTACGAATAACTGTCTTTGTATGTAATAAACTATTTAAGCAACATTCTATACTGCCAGTAATTATTCAGTTGTAAAACATTACTACTTAATAATAAACATGACGATATTTCCAGTACCTATAAGTAATCGAAAAAAAATAAATGGAGTTGTTTATGGTCATGATTCATTTGTTTTATTTTCATTCAATAAATAGAATAGAAATTTGAATCTTTCTGCAGTTCTTTGCAGCCCGGAGCGGAGTCCGGTTTATGGCATTAGGCTTACTCCCTTTTGTGACATAACTGGCCAAATATGGTATTACCTACCAAGGGTACACCTCTACTTGACCCTTTGGGGACACAAGGCGTGATGTTATGTTTTGTAAATAGAACAGATTTGCGGTCACATATAGGTATATAAGAGGCCTGATTAATATAGAATAAAAAAAGCTATTAGTTAGAATAACCACATTATTTATTATAGCTTTACTTGATTTAACTGTAAATATAATTTTGTTATTGTTATACACCATGACACTATTTCATTCGTAAGAGAATTCATCATCGTTCTGCTATTTCGTTGCTTTGTAGTGGTTGGTTTTGGTTGAACCAACTGACAAAATGGTGTAGTCGTAACTATTAGTTCCCTAATAATACAAAGAGTTAGGTTCTGTTCGATTTTTGCGAAAACGACCCGTTGTTGTGTTCCTACATACTCCGAAATTGGAGTCCACCATTCTCCGAAACACCCTAGAGTTAGAAGAATTTGACTTATTCGTAGAAGATTCAGTCTGTCGTTCTGTTGGGAACAATTGGCAACAAATATGTTTAACATTTCTAAGGAAGTAATTAAGAGGATTTAATTTTAAGTTTCAAGATTCTGACACATTCCATGTGAAATTCAAAAGTGATATTTAACGACATGCAATTAATTGACTGGCGATGTAGATGCCGCCACAATGTGAATATTAGATATGAATCGTCAACGTAATATTTGATACATAGGTATACAGTGTGTTAGGCTAAACGACGGACATACTCTCAGGTTGTATACTACTCAAGAAAATCAACAACTTTGTCCATGGGACCAATTCTTAAATATAAAAAAAAAATCTGGTGTTGCTTACATTTTGACGAATTATGCGAACTACTGCTACTACTGAACAGCTGATATTTTTTTCGTGATTTGAGGTATAGTTCCATAGTCAAAGTTATTCATTTTCATGAGTGTAGTAACCCCTGAAAGTATGTCGCACGTTTAACCTATATTAACTTGTATAAAATTAATGATATTACCAGTATTTGTATGAAAACTAAAATCTTACATGACTGTTAGTCGACTATTGATAAGCCACGCTTGCTCATTGCCTATTAACAATTTCAGGTCACGCATTCCACGTCTCCTCGCGATGTTTTCCTTTACCGGTCCGTGAGTCATTTGTGTAACTAACTAACAAATTAATTAAATTTTAGAATAAGGAAGAAGTGGAACTTTCTTGATACGAAATATATGTTTCTGATAAGGAGAAATGACCTTTACGAGACTGTGTGATTAATATCTAGGAATT
This sequence comes from Hyppa rectilinea, assembly GCA_951799385.1. Lineage (NCBI taxonomy): Eukaryota > Metazoa > Arthropoda > Insecta > Lepidoptera > Noctuidae > Hyppa > Hyppa rectilinea. Next base: position 597,242 of record OX637324.1, on the reverse strand, counting down.
AAATAGTTATTTAGTCTTGTTGAAGACGTAAATGATAAATAAACTAATTGGGACATAATTATGTAGCTTCGATAACCTTGGTGCTCTGGGGTAAGTACCGACCCATAGTCACCTACACAAATTATTTTATTGAATCACGATTACTAATAGGTATTATCAGGCATAAAAGTACATGAAATCAAAAAATATCATCAAAATTAACACCAAATGGTTCGTAAACCTATTAATTAGCTTTCTATACGAATAGATTAGAGTTTAATCAGATTATCTAAATAATCTCACTAAATAAAAATAAAAACCTCGAAGTGTTAATCGACATTTGTCGAATCGACGTTGACTGTAGCATTTCCATGCCCTATATATCTGTAAATTATAAATAAGTATATTCACGCAATTTCCGATATAAATGGATACACGGTCGTGCTATGAAAACAACTGACTGAATTTTTTGAAAGACAAGATTAATAAGATTGGAATAGGCAGCGGATCGGAACCGGTAATGGCCTAATGGCGTGACCGACGGACTGCCAAATCTTAGGTCTCGCGTTCGAACCCAAGACACGCACCTCTTACTTTTCGGATTCATGTGCGTATTGTCACTTGCTTAACAAACGGTATAATGTATGATAAGCAACGATTAATTTTTATAAATAATCCCTAAATACTGTTAGATTGGATTTGACCCCTTGAAAAAAGGCAAGCGATGATGATGATGAGAAGTAGGTACAGACGCCAGCACATCAAGCTATCCCTAACTGTCAAATTTTCTCAATCAAAAATGAACCTTATGGCTTTGCAATAAAGTTGAAATACTATCAAAGAATTTTGACAGATTGTAGTAACTTGATGTGCTGGCCTCTGTACGTAGGTAAACCAATTATCCACTCGACGCATTAACTAATTGGCAACATTCTCAAGAATGTGGGGTTTGCCATCGAAAAGTGTCTGTCGTTATTTTTATAGGTACGCATTTTTTCTCAGCTGAGAATCCCAGGGGTGGGTGGGAATCCCAGTGTTGTGAGTACGAAGATATCGCGACTCAAGTGCATACAGTCTTATTGAACAAACTACGTACATAAGTATAGTTGTTGTAAAAGTGTGGGCTTTTATGATATTGAAGATTCTTTGTTGCGTAATAATTGCTAAGAATGTATCATTTTTATCTGAGTATGTAGGTGCTTTGAAACAATTTAAATGAAAAAATTGTACCTACTGAAATTGGTGGCCCAGTGTCAAAGGCCCCGACTTACGAGTGATAGGTTGTGTGTTCAATCCCAGGCAGCAGGCACTTTACTTTGTGTTAAATAGGGCAGTGGACAAGCAATGTAAAGCCTTGTTTCCTAAGAAAACAGTCACACAATAAAAACGGCTGTCCTGCAAAGTGATTTGCCACGTTTCATCATCATCTGCCAAGCCTTTTCCCAACTATGTTGGGTCGGCTTCCAGTCTAACCGGATGCCGCTGAATACCAGTATTTTACATGGAGCGACTGCTTATCTAACCTCCACAAGGTAACAACCTCCCAGTAACTAGGCAATACGATACCCCTTGGTAAGACTGGCTGTCAGATTTTCGGGCTTCTGACGACCCGTAACGACTGTCAAAGATGCACAAATGACAGCCGGGACCAACGGCTTAACGTGCTTTCCGAGGCACGGAGGAGTCTCGGTGTCTAAAGATGGTCGCCCATCCACGGCCAACCCCAGCAAGCGTAGCTTAACCTGATGGGTCGACCTGTGCTGCTGTTAGTACTTAGCAACGAGCTCGTGTCATGCCAACGGAAAATCTGGCATTTTGATTTCCGATTTCTTAAGAACTAAAAACGTAGCATAAGCATGGAAAGAAATACCGGCACACCGCTCGAATTAATAACACACTGTATTATACAAAACGTTATAAGTTTTTTTTTGTCATCAAATTTCTGTCACTAAGTACCAAATCCATATTATTGTTTGTCTGGCTAATGATTCACTAATCGCGACAGAATAAATTGTGAGTTTCCTTTTGTCTTCGAAGAAACAGTTAATTAATACAATGGACAGTTTAATTTTATTACAAGTAGGATCCTGTTGTACTGTTGTTTTTCTAAATCATTTTCCTTAGTACTTGACCGTTGAAGTGTGTAGGTATTTGAAATTGTATGTTATTTCATAGAAATAATAGTCACTACAATGGTTTTTGTGGAGCAGTGGTCGCCCGTGGTATCCCCATTACGAGTGGTTGATCGTGAGTTCGAACTCAGACATTGCTTTCACCAATACTCTTGAATATTGATATTATGTTGTAACCTATCTATTAGATATATATAAAAATGAATCCCTATTTCCCTTGGTCACGCCAACACGCGTGAACGGCTGGACCGATTTCTTTAATTCTTTTTTTGTTGTGTTTGTTATCGTCAGGGGAAGGTTCTTACATTGAAAAAAAAGTAGGTAGGCTACGTAGGCAGGTAGGGAAGGTATCGTAGGTAGAGTAGGTAGGTTAGGTATCATAGTTAAGACAGGAGAACGTCTGTCGGGTCAGCTAGTAAATAATATTTCTGTGAATTCACACTCGTCATGTATTTATTCGCCCTTTTTTTTTTTTTTTTTTTTAAGGCTGGGAAATCATCCAATGACTGCTCCCGCTTTGGGTGGAGCGGAAGGGAGTGTCAGACTCTTACTGACTAAAACCCATCCATGTTCCTTCCGTAGCCCTTTATGTTCCGGGGTAGCGGTAACCCTTTCGGACAATCCCGCTTACCCAGCAGGCTTGGCCCTGAGGGGCCCCTATCAATGATACATAGAACCTACGTGCGATACCGCGGTTTTCAGATTATATTTTGATAACATAGTTGCCGTTTGTCGATAGCTGTAGCGTAGTCTATTATTTACTTACAGGTGACGAAGAAAATTACCTGTTTACCCCTCCTATATTACTATACCATAATACCACATCTTTATAACTGAAAGGGCCATCATTACTCCCCTGGGTTGATTGTTTTACTACTTTAAAATCGACCTAATTGTTTCACCACCCTAAGTTAGAATATCACTTGCACGTCATAAACAACAAGGTCTATTTAGCTGTGGCACCTTAGGGCGGATTTCACCAATGAAACTAATCGCGATCAGCACATAAACCCCGTTTAAGGACCGTCAGTTGGTCGACACTTCACGTGACCACAGGGCTGGCCTCTTCTTCAGCCAAAGAGTCATTGCCCTACGACAGGGCAATGCTGCCAGCCTTCTTGGCACTTTTACTGTTGACAGCGATGCGGGTGAATTTTTTGATGCCATTTAATTAATTTCCCTCCTTATTTTTCATATTATCAAAAAATATACGAATGTCGCTCCTCGGTTGTTCCTTTTTACTTCAGACAAAGTGATGGTTAGTGACGGATTTAAATGGTTTTTAATAATATGATTATATGATTTTAGAAACTAAAAGATATTTTAGTATTTTGTTCTAACTTAATTTATTTCTAAATTTTACTACCATAATGAGCTCAATTACAAAACAAATAATACTATAATATTCACAATAAAAATATGGTGACGTTCATTTAAGACTATCAGCATGCATCATTCAGATAAAAAGCATTATCCAATCGTATTATATTATCGTAATTTAAAATATAAAAGAAAAAATATAACGCTGAATTATATTTTTTCTTTTATATTTTAAATTACGGTCACACCTTCTTGTAGGGAAATTTAGATAACGAACTGACTTATAATGTTCTAAAATCGCAGTGAGCAAGCGTGATTGTGTGTTCAAAGGCAAGTGACATCCACGAAACCAACACGCAATGAGCCCGTGAGTTGGCACACGGCTAGATTTTCGTGGTAAATAAGGGGTTTACCAGCTTCAAGCCGCTTGAAGCCGCTTTAACAGATTTCAAGGGAGGTTTACGGGTCCAGTGTCACGTAAGCGCATTCTTTTCAGAATTTCACGAGCAAATTAGCAATGATTGCCCTAAATAATCCGGAACTTTTACTTTTAATTCGATAGTCCTAGTTTATCATTTGTAACTTCGAGTTACGGCTGTATGGACATATTACAGACGCCAGCACATCAAGCTATCCCTAACTGTCAAATTTTCTCAATTAAAAATGAACCTTATGTCTTTGAACTAAAGTTGAAATACTATCAAAGAAATTTGACAGATTGATGTGCTGGCCCCTGTACAATGCACATGTAAGCGGGCACGCACTCTAAGACTGGAGGCTCCTTTTTTTTCTTATTTTTTTTTTATTTACGATTGAGTACAGTTTCAAATTTTGTAATTGGTGTACTGGCGTGTTATATATATTTTTAGCGATCAAAAGGGAAAATTAATAAAAAAAAACACAATTTTAATCAACCTAAAACTAATTTACTTCAAAATACACTTAATTCTAACAATAATTAAATTAACCATCAAAATTCGAGCAATCACAAACAACCGTTAATATTCAAAACAAAAATAATTCACACAACATAAAAAAACACAATAAAAATAAAATATGGAACGAACTTACTGCAGAGTAGCGTAGGTACAGACACCCTTACCGTTCGACGACTCAGCAACGAATGAGACCGTGCTTGTTTATGCGCTCGCTTTTATAGGAATCGGTGAGTACCGCCACTACCAACAATAAGTTCTGCTTATACGGCCTCTCCTGATCGTGCACCGTCCTCGGCTGCACCTGGGATTCCTCCCTCGGAAACGCTGGCAGGTAGCGCGAGAGTTTGATCGCAGTCTTCGTTCGTGTTGGTCCCGCCTGTACTCGTAGCACCAGGAGGAACAGTGGAAGCATCAGCAGAAGCACCTGAAGGCTCGACTGCGTCGTCAGGGTTGTCATCATTGCAATCTGTACGAGAAACAAGTAGTTTATTATACGTGACGACATCTAACTTTGCCTATTCAGTCATTCATCACGCATACAAGGCCCTCATACAAAAATACACTTTCGCAACCCAAATTAAAGCACTTCGCTTTCATAAGTATTCATACATCTTCACACATCATGTCTCGCTCATACTCATACTTGAACTTGTACAAGTTCACTCGTTAAAAACGAGTAACCCAGGACTGCGCCTGCCAGGACAACACCTGATGCGTGTTCTGAGAACACGACTTCCGGGACAACACCCGATGCGCATACGTAGTACGCGACTTCCGGGACAACACCCGATGCGCATACATAGTACGCGACTTCCGGGACAACACCCGATGCGCATACATAGTACGCGACTTCCAAAACCAGGCACTCCAGGACGCTAGCCTTGGCAGTGCACTGCATCTGGGCTGCACCAGTGAACCGTTTCAGCCAGCAAAGCAAACACATGCCTCGCACTCACGCTCACGTATACACAACATACGTGCTACTTGAACATGAAAAAATAAAAACATTAAAAGGTTCGGTTGAAACTTACTTTCAAAAAATGCAGCACAGCTCTCAGGACACCACTCGCCTTTCCAGGGTATCATGTACTGAGCTGCGGCCTGAGTTGTCTTGCCTCTGGCTCCACTTAACAATTTCAGTTCGTAACGATCACTTGGTAACAGTTTTGTCACGCGGTATGGACCCCTCATGCCGGGGTCAAGCTTCCCAACAGACTGAGAATATTTTATTACAAACACCTGATCGTTAACCTGGAAAACTCTTGGTGGGTGTCTTTGACGGTTTACTCGAGCGTTCTGGCTGTCTTGATTTTTGTCAAGAGATTTTTTTGCGGAGCTCCTGCTGAGTTCCCTCATGGCTTCTCGATTTGGACTGGAATTCTCGACAGCAACGTCACGGATTAGCGCACGAATCACAGGAGTGGTCGCATTAATACCGATTAGCAGGTACAAAGCCGAGTACTGTGTGGTTTTTTGTTTAGTAACATTTAAAACTAACTGAATTTTACATAAACTATCAGACCAGGTGGAATTTTTATTATTACTCTCGACCCGAATCATATTAAGAACGGTTCTCACGTAACGCTCGACTTGCCCATTAGAGTGATGCATTTCGGGCGTCACGTAATGAATTTCACATCCCATTTCAAATACCCAGCTGGTAAAAGCTGACGCTTCAAACATACGACCACGGTCGCAAACTATCAGTTTGGGTGTCCCAAATAAAGATATAGCGCTATTGAATACTCGTTTCAATTCGCTTGCATCTTGTCTCTCCATAGGATAGAGTAAACAAAATTTGGTAAAAGAATCAATTAAAACAAGTACAAATTTATATCCGTTGGACTCGGGTAAAGGGCCTAAGGCATCAACATGAACCGTGTTGAAGGGAATATTCGATTTTTCCCATGACGTAATAGGCTGAAGAGGAGCTCTTGGAACACGTTTCTTGGAAATACAAATTAAGCAATGGGAAGTATACTTCCTAACAAATTGTTTCAGCCCAGGAAACCAAAAATGTTTTAAAATAAGGTCGTAAGTTTTATCAGCCCCAATGTGCTCGTGCTCGTCGTGAAAAACGCGTAATAAACTGAGCCGGTGCCCTTTAGGGATATAGCATAATAAGCGCGACTCTTCACCTACAGGTGAATAGCGATAATAGAGCACATCGTTCTGACATACGTACCGACTAGAGTCCAAGAGACCATCTCTCAACTTTTGTATGAGATCGACAGTCTCTGAATCAGCTGACTGAGCCATTTGTGCCCAATTCAATGGTCTATCAATGTGATTGACTTGCAACGCTGGTGGGTTCCTGCTTAAATAATCAGCGTGACCCATCATCACGCCCTTTCGATATTCGATCTCAAAATTGAAATCCTGCAGATAAATCCACCAGCGTGCAACCCGTGGAAGGAGATCCTTCTTACGTTCGGTGGCCTTCAAAGCATTGCAATCGGTTATGATTTTAAAAGTCATCCCGATCAAATAATGACGAAAGTGTTGCAGTGCCTTGACGACCGCCAACGTTTCTAATTCATACGAGTGATATTTCGCCTCGGCGCCCTGAGTTACTTTACTAAAATAGGCTATCACTCGTTTACCACCGTCTGCGTGTACTTGCATAAGTACAGCGCCGTATCCTGCACTGCTGGCATCAGTGTGCAGTTCTGTAGGGAGGTTTGGGTCAAAAATCGCAAGTATGGGTTCGCTAGTTAACCGTTTTATAAGATCTTGCCGGACTTGATCTTGATCAGGTCCCCACTCAAATTTTACGTCTTTCTTGGTGAGACGTGAGATACATGCGGTTTTTGTCGCATAGCCTTCAATATAACGCCGAAAGTAACCAGCTAGGCCTAAAAACTGGCGTACTTGTTTGACGTTACTAGGTATAGGTGCGTTAACTAGTGCCTCGATTTTGTGAGGACTCGGTCTAACCTGACCATGACTAATAACGCGACCTAGGTATTCTATTTTAGTGGTAAGAAAGAAACACTTACGCACGTTAATTGAGAACCCGGCCTCAGTCAAAGTCCTCAAGACATCGCGTAACAAGGTGATGCCGTCATCGACCGTTAAGGTTAGGATCAGCACATCGTCAATATATACTAAAACACTCCCTGCTTCTATAAATTTACGCAGGGTGTTATTGATTATACGCTGATACACAGTCGGAGAATTACATAGTCCGTACGGCATTTTTAAGTACTCATAGTGAGCTTCCGTAGTTACAAAGCCTGTCTTATGGATCGAGTCCTCATCAATAGGAATTTGATGGAACCCCGACGCCATATCTAAAGACGTGAAGAACTTCGAGCCCCCAAGCCGATCAATGTGGTCGTCAATCAAGGGTAGGGGGTATCTATCCCTGACAGTAATGCGATTTAGTGCACGAAAGTCTACGCACATTCTGTCTGAGCCATCCTTTTTCTTGACCAAAATTACTGGGCTTGCGTACTCGGAATCTGACTCCCTAATGATCTTTTTGTCTAACAAATCCTGACATATCTCGCGAACCTTAAGTTTTTCTTGATACGACAAACGATACGGATGGTAAGCCACAGGTACGTCACTTGTTAAGCTAATGCGCATTTTGCCAGTATTCACGGTAGTTGTGGCTGTACCGGATATTAAAAACGGAGAGAACTCATCTATCACAGCCATCAACTTAGTAAGTTCCGCACCCTCGAGAGGCGTGTTTATTTTGGCAGGCTCGCTAACGCTCACAGCGTTTACTTTTACCTTATCCGGCGTATGGGTCAGGTACTGTCCGTATTTTGTGCGAATAAACGTGACACCATCGCGATTAAGTACGTCAGTCCCTATGATAATGGGTGTATTCATACACGACGCGGGTACTATGACAAAATCTACTTCAATCGCGATATTACTAAACTCGACAGTTAAAGTGATGTACTCGCGAGCAACTATCTCTTGATTGCTTATTCCTTTCAAGGAACATTGAATTTGTTTACGCAAACCGGAAAAGTAATTTACCACCGCTGAAGATATCAAGGATACATTGAGTGCACCACTGTCTATAAGAATGTCAACCGGTATACCCTGTATCACAGCTGTACTTATATCATTGTTATCATTCGTGTTAGAAAGTTCGCCACATAAGTTAACTTTTCGTTGACTGCTATTTTTACTTTGAGACTCAGATCGAGCCTTAGCGAAACAGTCACTCTCTTTATGCCCTAATTTTTTACAGAAAGAACAGGTGGGCTTAGCAGTACTACTATCGACTTTATCATTATCATTACGCCTCTTGGGGCACTTATCTTTATAATGCCCTGTCTGGCCGCAATGGAAACATTTGTTTTCAGATCTATTAGGACCGTTAAAATAACGCCTCTTAGTTGTATTACTGGATGACGCAGATTTATCAGAGTTACGATGATCAAATTTACGAGTAGGCTTTACATAAGTAGCTAAAAAGGAAACTAGGTTTTCTGTTGTTAAGTCAGCATTGGTAGCTGCCGCACGTACCTGTACGTCACTGATGCCGTGAATAACTATTTGAACCATAAGTTCTTCGCTTAAGCCTTTGACTACACGTAATCTTAATAATGAACGACGCGCGTACTCTGCGTATGATAGAAACTTGTCGGACGTGGTGTTAATAACTTCATGAAGAGTTTGCGCATAATTAATTTTCTGCGGACACAGTGACTTAAATTCCTTAACGAAATTGGACCATGAGCGATCATTTGTAGCCCACTCATTTAACCAGGTCTTTGCGTCACCTTTCAAACAGTGAGCCACACGCGAGAAACACTCGAGATCGTCCCAATGGTTTACATGCCTAGCCCTGTCCACTTCGGTACACCAGACTTCAAAATTATTTATAGCTGGGTCAAAATTTGAGACGTAATAATTTGTAGACTTATTTCTTGTTAACTGTCCTAATGCATGAACAAGCGCTTGGGTCGTGGAGACGTTATTTTTATCTAACGGAAGTGTGCTGTCACGAGTTGACGACGTAACACGCGAACCGTTAGCAGTGTTTTCCTCAATGGCAGACAGTCGCGACATAATAGTGCCTAACACACTTTTTACGGAAGCATCATGAGGGTAGGATCGAGATTTACTTCGATGACGATGTGAATTGACCGTACGTGATCTAGACCTGTCACGCGAGCTACGACTGTCACCATTACGCAAGCGACTTTCACCGCGACGTGATCGTGAACGGCTTCTATCATAACGTGAACGGGAGTGAGTCCTGTTACGGCGCGAACGCGAACGAGTTCTACTACGGCTCGACCGTGAACGAGTTCTTTCACGGCGCGAACGTGTTCTATCGTGTGACGATCGCGAACCATGTTTACGGTCTCGTCGCATGTCACTGCGACTACTATGCCCAACTCCAGGTGGAGACGGGGTCCTAACTAGCATTTCACGCGACCTTGGCGTACGCGGCATTCTTATTTGAAATCAACGGTTGTTTGTATAGGTATCAAGGCTATTAATATTGTGAGCAAATAAGTTCTATCCCACTTCTGATTTTAGCGATCAAAAGGGAAAATTAATAAAAAAAAACACAATTTTAATCAACCTAAAACTAATTTACTTCAAAATACACTTAATTCTAACAATAATTAAATTAACCATCAAAATTCGAGCAATCACAAACAACCGTTAATATTCAAAACAAAAATAATTCACACAACATAAAAAAACACAATAAAAATAAAATATGGAACGAACTTACTGCAGAGTAGCGTAGGTACAGACACCCTTACCGTTCGACGACTCAGCAACGAATGAGACCGTGCTTGTTTATGCGCTCGCTTTTATAGGAATCGGTGAGTACCGCCACTACCAACAATAAGTTCTGCTTATAATATAATTATGGCAAATATATGTGGAAATTATTGATTTGATGTATATGTATGTAATGTGTTTCGTAATGTTAATTACTTCTCTTACGATTAATGTGTAGAATCAAGTTCTTCCAACTAAGCAGACAGCTGTGCTGCTGGGGAGTTTAGCCTAGCCTAGTTTTTGATTTTGCTGGATGCGGGTATCCCATGAGCAATCAATATGATATACTCTGGTCTAAGCCTTTGGCCAGCTATGGACATCTTTCGGATTAAGAGTCATCTGCCAAGCCTCTCTTAATTTTGTCGGGGTCGGTTTCCATTCTAAGCGAAGGCACTGAATTTACATGGAGTGACTGCCTATTTGACCTCCTAATCAAGTTACTGGGTAACAGGATATCATGTAGTAAGAGTGGTTTTGAGACTCTTGACGTCTTGACAACCAGCAACACGACTGTCAAAAAAATACAAATCATAGTTGGGGTCGGGGTTAAACGTACTTTCTCGGCGTATAATGGATGGTCACCCATCCACAGTCCTGGCGGGCTTTTATTAGAGGAATGACAAAGATGCATATTTGAGTGACTAGCCTCTACCTACATTTCACAATTTCTTCTCAAACAGAAATGTATGCAAAAGATTTTCAGCGTCAATATGTAAAGTAGCAGTGTTTGGCTTTCAAAGCAAAGATCATCGCCGCAGGAGTGTGTACTCGAGACTTAACTCGTTTAAAAATAGTTCCTGATATGAGCCGTGATAAAAATAAAATAAAAATAAATAATTCAAGAACAAGAGAGAAAATTTACACTGAAATATTGTGAAAATGACGTTTATCGTCCGCCATTTTGAATTATCTGTGACGTCATCTTAAAGCAGACACAGTTTCAGGGTTAAGAAAAATGCAATAAAACCTCATTATTTGTCAAAATTCTATTAGTAGTCATTTAGACAGTAATATGATGACCTTCTATCATATACCTAGCCTGTACATAATGTATTTTTCAGTTTTGACATAGCCGAAAACATATCGAAATCATAACTTGTACCTAGTTTAATTTTATAGATTAATGTTTGAATATCGCTCTAGAATTATAATTTTATCTATCATTGTGCGCTTTTATAATTTCTAACGTGACGCTATTAGCGTGTAGGTACGTCCATAACACGGCATCTCGATAACACAGGGAAGTAAAGTGTATGGAAACATATAAGTAATAATATGTACAAAGCACGTCGAGTTACCTCAATCTGCCAAATTTCTTTGCTAGTTTTTCAACTTTATTACAAGAGAGTAAGGTTCATTTTCGTGAAAATTTGACAAAGTCAAAACATTTATTCCAAATAGGCACAAGAATGGCACTTTTGAACGTCAAAATGAACAAGAAATAGAATTGATTCTAGTCGCCCCTTCCAAAAGGTAGTTTCGTGTGGAGAAGAATGGGCAAGAAACTCCACCGTTACTCTTTTAAAATGTTTCACAATGTTTTGTATACATGTATTATAACATTAACATTATATGTGACAATAGTCAAAGTCAAATCATTTATTTCAAGTAGGCACAAGGAAGGCACTTTTGAACGTCAAAATGACCAAGTAATATAATTGATTCGAGTAGCCCCTTCCAAAAGGTAGTTTCGTATGGAGAAGAAGTTTGGAATAGCTTGATGTGCTGGCGTCTGTACCTTTAATTGAAAACATAAGTAGTCAGCCAATGTTTTGTTTTTTAATTCGTACACTTATAACTTCCTTTCGATTGTAAATCATCATAATTTTTGCAAATTATGAAACGAAATGGCATGTATAAGCACCTAAGTAAATACCTTCATAATAATAAATATATTCAGCAATTCAACATTGCTATAGAATCAATAATGATGTACCTACTGGAACTTAGGATTTTATATTTATTATTTGACAGGCTGTAATTTCAGCGCCTTATTCGTTTTGTCGGGATTGTCCGAAAGGGTTACCGCTACCCGGAAAATAAAGGGCTGAGGAAGGAACATGGATGGGTTTTAGTCAGTAAGAGTTTGACCCTCCCTTCTGCTGCACCCAGAGCGGGAGGAGTCATTTGATGATTTCCCACCCTCAAATAAAGAAATGCATGGTCATTCATGACAACGTACATATAATATGTCATGTTTAGCTAAAATAACTCAATGGTTAGACACAGACTGGCAACCGAACAGTCGTGAGTTCAACTCTCACCCGTAACATTATTGACAACAATCCACTTCTCTTAAAAGCAAGAAACAAAAAGAACGACACTAAGGCGAGTTTCACCAAATGAAACTGAACGCGACCAACACAACTAGAACGCGTTCAATAACTGTCAGAGTCAATATACTATAGAAAATAATGTCGAGTAACAGCTCTCAAACGCGATTTATGCGCTGATCGCGTTCAGTTTCAATGGTGACATTCACCCTGAGTCTCTGAGTCTCGAATAGAGGCATCATGTCCAGCTCAAGAGTCAGAGCTCATTCGTTACCTCAAACGCACGATGAGTGTCCTTCAAAATGCAGAAACCGGAAATAAAGACATCCCGGTATTCCCCCAATACTTTGATGAGTTCAATTGGATATGACATCACCCTTTCATTGTGACCCCATTTGGACGAATAAACCAACAATTGACGTAGAAATACTGTGCTTGCTACAAAGATTTAATATGTTTAAATAAATATGATTCAACTTAACTGCAACGCCGAGACAGATGGGGTAAGTTAACCTTTTGAACGCCAGAGCATAAATGAACGCGCGTGCCCACCACGCCAAGCTACAAATTTATTTCTTCTTGTTATCCTGAATTTCCCAATTTCCATATTGTCTGTTAATTTTCATGTCGTTAAATACGTACAAGAGCTTCAATTTTTAAGATATTTACATAAACACACACATAAGTAATGACATAATTATTAATTTCGTGTTAAAGTGTACAACATCGTCACATAGTTGTGTCGTTAGTGTAGGTACCCCTGTACCTCCTTGCCCTCATGAACTTGCTTATCACGTATATGAGACAATGGCGTTCAAAAGGTTAAAGCCCCATGTAAAAGGAGGTGAACCTATTGCCAACAACCGGGCACAAATCAAGACTCTAGATTGCTACTAAAAATCCCTGACGGAAAAATCCACTAACACTTTGCTCGACCTGGGAATCGAACCAACCAGGACCGACATGTTCAGCATTAGCACTTGCGACTACTAGACCATCGAGGCAGTGTTTGTTATGTATTTTTGTCTATTGATGTATTTTAACAAGTTGTTATGTATTGTTTATCTCTTATCAGGTAACGGTAGTATCTACTTATCTTAGCTGTGTGTTGACATTCACTGGTTGGGTAAAACCACTTTGAATTGAAGATGGAATATGAAACATCGCATTTTGAGAAGATCAGTATCACCACACCAATTGTCGCCAAGCAGTATTTCTCTATTTCGGATGTCGTTGACCTTACAGGCATATTGGATGCACTTAAGGTTGATGTTCCAGGGTAGCCCGCAAAATTCAAATTTTCTTAAGTTTTTTGCAATTTGCAGGCCAGTGATAGGTTGTATGTTGATGAACATTTGATTCGCAGCTGTAAGACGTATGTAGTTAAAGGTGTAAAAATGACTTTTTACAAGGTCAAAGTCATTCCGGAACCTTTATGAGCTCGGAGGGTTGTATTAATGATTTTGATGATTAAAATTCTGTAACTACATACGTCTTACAGCCGCGAATCAAATGTTCATCAACATACAACCTATCACTGGCCTGCAAATTGCAAAAAACTTAAGAAAATTTGAATTTCGCGGGCTGGTTGGAGGATTCACCTTAAGGGGGATGAGCCACGGCAGCTGCATACAATTATAGAATCATCAATACAACTCTGTCAGATAGATACGTGATTTCATTAAATAAATAGTCATTCCGCTGGGTTATTTAAATTTGGACTTTAGTCATCATCATCATCTGCCTAGTCTTTTCCCAACTATGTTGGGGTCGGCTAACCGGATGCAGCTGAATTTAGAGTTTAGTATTGGTGATTTTAATAATTAGTTGGTTTTGGTGTTTTTTTTTCTTCTGTGTGGGTCTGTCTGTCTGTGTTTCTGTGTCTGTTTTTGCTACGTCTGTTAATCGTATTTTGTTCAACATACAAACTGACACTGACCTGCAAATTGCAAAAATACGTTGGAAAAATTGAATTTCGCGGGATAACATAGTCCACCTTAAGTTTGTTTTGAAGATCGAATCAGCGTCATATTATGAGGAGGATTAGGTAACTCATAATAGGCTGAACTAATAAGTTATTAGAATTTTAGCAACACCTGTAGGTACTTCCTTTGTTACCTGCATACTAGAACATTTTTATCATTTTCTTGCCCTTATCCCAATATATTTTGGGAGAGCACAACATACCTTCTTTCAGACTTTTATTAGTCCTCATCTCGGTAGCCCTTTCTAGCCATATCATCTTTGAAACAGTCCATCCATCGTTTTTTTGGTTATTGCCCACTCTTAAAGCCATCCACATCCATACTCAATACCTACATACGGGATGCCTGTATGGAATATGTTAGAACTAAGGTACTGAAATTCACAAGTACGTTATAACTTGATAAAATGTAGGTATACCAAAATAATATTTGGTCATATTTTTCCTAGATAACTGCGCAGGTTTACTTAAAGATAATAATATGAAATATTGATGCAATAGTTTGATAAATATGATAATATTAATGGTAGCTACGTCATCATAAACGTTATTCATTTGTTATTCACATCTATGAAACTTTGTCAATATCAGGGGGCCTACACAAATGTCAATCGCTCCGTGTCGAATCGATTTCGAAAATTGTTGATCGAACAATTCGTTATCTCAGCGATTCGGATTGTCAAGAACCATCGCTAGTCAACGATGGGAATGCTAATCGAGTTGTGTTACACAATTTGGCATTGTCTAGCACTTAGCCATCGAAAACTATTCATTATGACATTTCGAAAGCTTATGCCAATTCCATACATAACGGATTTATCTAATTTCGATATCGTTAATGAAAATATGACTTGGTCTAGGCCCCTAGGAACTTTTGCGCAAGTTTTATCCATACAACCCAGACTCCCAAAAAGAAAAATTAAATAAAAACTCACATAATGGTGTTGTTGTACACGTTCATATAATTTCTTTTTACCAACTTAGTTTCCTGACTATGTATATGAAACCAGGTTTCCGTACAATGATTTCCTTTACCATAACTATTTAGTAACATTTTAGGAAGATTCGTTGAGAGATTTCACTGACAGACAAAGCACAGTCTAAAGCATGGTATCCAGAAGCAGGAATAAATCCTTTAGTAATGTAAAATGAAATTGAGCACTAAGAAAGGATTTATTGGATTTAGTATTCATTCCGGCAAGGGGTTCAGAGAATAACGTTTGGATAGAATTATCATTCTTGCCGTTTGGGAATCCCATGGCACGGGCCTGCATTTATTATAATATGAGTATATATTCGCCTACCTTCCCCAAAACTTCAGGTAGGGATGTGGGTCAAAACTAACTGTTCTGTAGGTTTTTCCCATTTTTTTTTGTCCAAGGATATTATTATTATTATTATTATGTTCCCTCCTTAGCCCTTTATGTTCCGAGGTAGCGGTAACCCTTTCGGACAACCCCGCTTAAGGTTTTTCCCATTTGGCGCAGCATGTTTAGGTACTTCTTCCTAACATCTCTAGCATTTACTGTAGGTAGGTACTAAGTTATTCCCCTACTAATAAAGTTATTCTTCGAGCGCACATATCGGTATTAAATGACTAGATATTACTGAATGATTATTATTAAATTATAAATGATTTTATTTTTGTAGCCCAAATTGGTTTTCACGAACACTTTTACACGTCATACTACGACTACTCTGAGAAGGAAGGTTGTAACAAACTCAGAGGTCTCTCACAGTCTCTTTTTAAAGTCCAGACATAATCTCGGCCAGATCACGTACATAGGTTGGTTGTTATTAAAGTCACAGTCTAACTCGTCAGGATCGAACCAGCAGTCTCATGCTCTAGAAGCAATACTCATAACCCAGGGTCACCACGTTATAAACACGCTTGCATCAATAATAAACATCTGCCATCGCGTTTCAATAATTGTCAAATCTTAACGATCTTGATTAAGAGAACATCAATAATTGACGCTTGACATTGGAACTGTTTTATTCTTATAAACACAGACATAACATTACGACTGTATACCCTGAAGAGGTAGGTAGGGGTGTATAGTCTATTATTATGAAAATCTCATTTGGAATGCGATCACAATTTTAGGTGAGATATATCCAGATATTTTAACTACGATGGCGTGAAACTTCGTCAGAGTTTAGTCACAGTATAAATATGAACAGCAGTGCGATTCTGTTACCATCTCACCGTGAAAACTTACGTGAAGTGAGCGTGGAGTGGGCTGTCAGTGTCATCCCACTTGATTTTAGGGATGTACCACTTACAATCAAAATCGAGATTTTAATGATATTTTTATGCTAATTTTAATAAGTAATTATTTTATTTTATTTCAAAGCTAGCTAGTACCTACTTTGGTACTTACTTACTTACAACATAATTAGTAATAAACTCAATTTCGTTTTTATTTCTTTTTTTCCTAGACTAGCCTTTGTATTTTAACTAAAGGCGCGAGCGGGTCACGCATGTTCGCCAGCATATCAAGTTACCCCAATCTGTCAATTTTCAAAGTGCACACTTCGCGCAAGCACGTTTTTCGGTTGACTAAACGTCTAGTCGTAGATATTTATTCGAGTTTACAGACAATAATTTGATTTTAAACCTTAAAACTTGTACAGTAAGGTTCAGAATCGATTGAGAGATTGGTCTGAATCCCGCGCGGCGTTCACTTCACCGCGCTGCCTGCAGGGAATTTTGGCAGAATCCCGTGCTCGTGAAGTGGTCACTTCACGCAAGCACGTTATGCGTTGTCATAGTTACTAATATGAATACCTATATCGTTGACGGGTGTACATCCGGTTGACAGGGTGTAAGTTACAAAACGGTGATTCTTTACAAATTGCTGCAATGTTCTAGCAATGTGAGGAATGTGTGTAAAACTTAAAGCAATGTGCTTTTAGATGTTTTTATGACTAAATCCAAACGTTTTTGTACAGTCAAATTTCTCCAAATGATTTTAAACCTTAAAAATTTTACCGGTAAGGCTCTAAATCGATTGAGAAAATTTGTCTCCTTGCAGTCATTAATATGATGTGACTGCAACTACAATTTACCAATAATTCGTCACGTGCGCATACCTACGTGGACACACCAAGAACATTGCGAAAATACAATACCAACGTCCAATAAGTACAAAATATATTTTATTGTTCCAACTACCTATTCGTTCTTCGGCTTTGGCTCATCGCCGCCCGCCTTTTGAAAGTGCGTGGAGCGATCACTTCGCGGAAACATCATTATTAAGATGCGGTACTTTGTGTATTTATTATATAACATTAGGTATAAATATGTGCGGCTTTTTGGGACATACCTTTAGTTACCTACCTATAAAGGCGATTTTAACACACTGCACACCGCGCGCCGACGGGTAACGCGGGGCAGCGCCCATATCGTTTGCTATGGCCGCCTCGCGCTACGAGACAGAGCGCGGTGCAGTGCGATATTCGCTTTACCTACTTCAGTAAACATTGCCAATAAGATGATGATAATACCTAATATTCATCATCATCAACATACCTACTGCCAAACTCGACCTAGCTCACGGCATCTCATTATCTCTATGTAGGTAACTCTCGGTCTCCGCGACGCGACTTACAGCGCAAGCGTACCTACTGAGAACTCGACTGTTAGGAGGTTGCCATGGCAATCACGCCACGGTGTTTGTTAGGGTCGTTGCCATGCCAATCACGGGAATACCGTGATTGGCATGCCAACGGCTCAAACAAACACCGTTGGCGTGATTTGTAGGCGCTGTCAGTCACGTGCTACTTTCTGTCAAGTGGGCCATGTCTATTCGTTCCTAAAAAGCCCGTCACAGACGTAGCTATAATATAGATTAATATGAATCATAGCAAGGCATATTACGACATATTTTCCATATAGATTTTCGAGTGACCGCACACGCAGCTATAATATATAATTCTATGACATCACAAAAATATCTCAATGTTAATCGAAAAAATTGTGTCAAAAAGTAATACAGTCTATAATATAGGTTGCTGTAGTCGAATTTAAGTTGTGAGTGTCGTATGTGTCTTATTATACTCTCCTGTCGCAGGTCTGCTGGTAGGAAATGATGTGTAATGATGATGTAAGTAGTTCCTTTGCGTTCTTCATCAATATGTATTTTACTTTATTATGTAGTCAGTGTGTAAGAATAGATAGATAAATAAATAAATAAAATTTATTCATTAGTATCACAATCAAAACAATTTGCTAATACATTTCTTCTACTGAGTCTGCTGCCTCCCAGGGTTCAGCTTCGCACTGCTGAGAACGAAGGGGCATCAGGTGTGTGTGCGCTGCACAGCGATCAACTGGAAAAATTGGTATGCATGTATTAATCATTTATTTATTACATTTTCAACTTGCAATTATTCACATAATATAAAAGTGACAGACTTTAGTGCCCAAATGGTTGGCAGAATTGCCGCATTGTATCGTGGTGCTGTAAAAATAGGCCAGCCTTGTGGCCACTTAAAGAGTCGACCAACTGTTTGGTGATGATTGTCTCAAAAAACCAAGGGGCATTAGGACCCCACAGCCCTAGTGTTCAATTTCAAGGCATTATGGTAATTCTGTCAGGCCTCTTCCTATTGCTGCGTGCCAAGCCGTTGAGCTCTAAAACAGCTGTCACCCCTGCGGTGACAAGAGCGCTACAAATGACGTCTTTAATGGCGGCGTGCCGTGCTATCCGGCCTGGGCTCTTACTGCAAGGTAGGCCCCTATGGAGTCCCTCGCCCACCATACTGGCGCCAATGTGTAGTCCCGTGATAAAAATAAATGATTATACCATGGTATGGTACCTGAAGCTGCTAATACCACTGTGGCTGGGACCTGGGATTTATTGGCCAATCTGCATCCGGGCAAGCATAGCACTTCAGGTCCAATCAGGTGCAGGCTAAAATCTTCCCTGTCAACTTTTCAGTGCTGTGGACAGAAGACAGAAACATTAAGCTAAATAATATTTGATTTATTTTTATATTACTCATTTTATTAAATTAAATCAGAACTATCGCTGTTCAGTTGCGGAATTCACTCCCGCCTGACGACATTAGAGACTGCCAAACAGTTGCAATTTATGTATTATGTTTTTTCTTTTTAAGCTTACAGACATCGTCTACATCTCCTTTATCGAGTTTCCTATTGTAGTTGTGCTGGAACAGATTTCTTTAGAAACAAGCATCACCTATAAAATTATGTATTTTCTGTTCCTTTCTTCTTGTCTGTTTTTATGTGTGTACATAAATGGTTAAACAAAATAAATTATTAAATTTTAACATTATCTAATACACACATCATCAAATTAATTTTTAAATACTGACAACATTATCATTTCTATTTCAAGTGAGCAGAGAAAATGTCTATTTTTGTTCTCCTACATAAATCACACAAATATTTACTTACAAGAATGAGATGTATAAGTTGAGTTTAGCTGCAACCTGACTTTTCTTTTCATAAAACTAGAGCACAATTTTCTAATATGACAGACACTTCTATTGAGGTATCTGAAAACAAAAATAAGTTAAATCAACAAAAGTTCAGGTAATCCCAATAATCAGCGGGTAATACCATTCTCCTGCCCTTATCCGAATTTATTTGGGGTCGGCGCAACATGTCTTCTTCTTCCATACTTCTCTATTAGTCGTCATCTCGATAGTCACTCCCTTTCTAGCCATATCATCTTTCACACAATCCATCCATCGTTTCTTTGGCCTCCCTCTACTTGTATAGCCATCCACATTCATACTCACAACTCTCCGGACAACATTTTCCTCATTCCTCCGCATAACATGCCCATACCATGACAACCGATTTCCACACAACTTTTCGGTCACCGGTGTCACTTTCAGACTTCCTCTTATATACTCATTACGTATTCTATCCATTCGCGTAACACCACACATCCCACATAACATTCTCATCTCAGCTGCATGCAATTGTCTTTCATGAATATTTATAGCTTTTTAAGTAGTTCATTAAATTATCAGTCTTACAAGACAGAAAACATAAAAAAAATGATAATAATGTTTCATAAATTTTTTGAAAACAATCATTTGTACTTACAAATAATTAATAATACACATGATGTAAAATAGGTACTGGTATCCAGCAGCATCCGGTTAGACTGAAAGCCCAGTAAGCCCACCCCAACAAACAGTTGGAAAAAGGCTTGGCAGATTGATTGAATTCTGATACACATCTGAAAAAACAAATGTTGTTTATCATATTTAAAGGGTGATACGAGGGGTGATCAATAATGTTTGACATTCATTTTAAAGGTTGCAGACAGCCTATTTAGGTTAATCAATAACATTAATAAAACGAGGTGGGTAACCCATACCCATTGAGCAATAAATTGAGGGCTGACACTGGGCAGTGTCCAAAGTATGTCTTTGTGACGGCAGGTAGTTGAATTTCAATCACACAACTCGAAGCATTTGTTTCAATTAAAACATTTGCAGGCACTTTACATTATTATCGTTTACCTACCTCTTTTACCAGGCGGTCGTTTAGTTTGAGTTTATAGTGAAGCTAGCCGCCCCATCACAAGACGAAGCAAGTCTTAATATGGAGAAGAAACTTTATGGACAGTCTTTTAAATCGAAATTTATGTTACAGAGGTTAACTTGTTTGATAATTACTTCTTCTTCTTCTTCTTTTTCTTTTAGCACAACTTCCATTAATTACATCACACGCCATCTTTTCTTCAAAGTGATCAATCCTCAAAGTCTGAACCGGGCGGATATGCCGCGTATTCAAATACAGAATCTTATTACTTATTTAGCTAGCTCAATAAAACATACAATGCCAAAATTCTAACTGGTTAATTCTTTTATAAATAAACATGCCAATTAAAAAAAACAAAGACGTTTTTAGAATTAAACTTAAAATTGAAGTATAATTATTTTTCTAAACTCAATATTTATTAGTACTGGGTCACATTTCCGGTTGTTCAAGGAATTTACTCAAACAACAAGTTTTCATAACTAAATGTATGTGCAAAATATTCTTCTTATTTTATAGTTTGTCAATTATTTTCGTAACTAATTTAGCTCTCCTATTCAATAATAACATTGAAGTATTGACCTTTAAACACCGCGCCATTTTCTGTGACGCCAGATCACAATAAACAGAACTTCTAATGTCAAGTTTAGTGTGGGTTGTCTATGTTTTTCTTACCACAGAATACGCGGTCGAATAAACTAATATTGCGAAATCGTATTCGAGATAAATTTGCACGACTAAAACTGACATACGTATTATATTTCTTATTTTTTTAATAAAAATATCGTTCTATTCATGCAGAATAAAAACAATCTTAGAAATATTTGTTTGAATCATCATTCGATTATGAATTTGTTGGTTGAATTAGTATTGCAATTTTATTCTTGCTATCGTAAATAACTTGTTTATGCGACATTTTTAATTTGAAAAGCGGAGGCAATTAAATATTATTCAGTGCAAAACTTTCGAACACCATTATGACAAAGCTGTGGGACAGAGCGCAATGGATAGTTGTCAATGCCAATAACTAAGCTTAATTTTCTTATTATTTTGAGTACCGGTCGTTTTCGTGAGAATTGGCATAACATTTGATATTTTTTTCTTATTTTCTGCAACATTAATATCTAAAGCAAAACACAATATTATGTACTTAGATATATAAAAATATATGTATATAAATTAATTATAAATAATAAAAATACAAATATTATTATATAACTAGTAATATAAATTATAATTACAATCTGCACTTAGTTTTTTTTAATAAATGGCAATATTAAATTATTACAACGATTTAGTGAAACAAGTATTCATTATATATTAGGTTTTACCCGGTTAAAACCTAAAAATATGATATTTTAAAAGCTAATTACAGAATAAACAATTGAAAAATTAGCCTTTTTCGTGTAAAAGTAATTTTAGTCGATTATCTCAAATAATCGTTATTTCAAACGCGTACTGTGGTTGGAAAAAACATAGACAACTTAGAATATTGGCGGTTTTCGCGTAAGTTTTCGATTCAACTTTTCAGACTTATTTTGCACTTTGCAGTTTGCCGCCATGTTTAATAATTAAGCATGGCGGCAAACTATGATTATAAAAGAATTAACCAGTTAGAATTTTGGCATTGTATGTTTTATTGAGCTAGCTAAATAAGTAATAAGATTCTGTATTTGAATACGCGGCATATCCGCCCGGTTCAGACTTTGAGGATTGATCACTTTGAAGAAAAGATGGCGTGTGATGTAATTAATGGAAGTTGTGCTAAAAGAAAAAGAAGAAGAAGAAGAAGTAATTATCAAACAAGTTAACCTCTGTAACATAAATTTCGATTTAAAAGACTGTCCATAAAGTTTCTTCTCCATATTAAGACTTGCTTCGTCTTGTGATGGGGCGGCTAGCTTCACTATAAACTCAAACTAAACGACCGCCTGGTAAAAGAGGTAGGTAAACGATAATAATGTAAAGTGCCTGCAAATGTTTTAATTGAAACAAATGCTTCGAGTTGTGTGATTGAAATTCAACTACCTGCCGTCACAAAGACATACTTTGGACACTGCCCAGTGTCAGCCCTCAATTTATTGCTCAATGGGTATGGGTTACCCACCTCGTTTTATTAATGTTATTGATTAACCTAAATAGGCTGTCTGCAACCTTTAAAATGAATGTCAAACATTATTGATCACCCCTCGTATCACCCTTTAAATATGATAAACAACATTTGTTTTTTCAGATGTGTATCAGAATTCAATCAATCTGCCAAGCCTTTTTCCAACTGTTTGTTGGGGTGGGCTTACTGGGCTTTCAGTCTAACCGGATGCTGCTGGATACCAGTACCTATTTTACATCATGTGTATTATTAATTATTTGTAAGTACAAATGATTGTTTTCAAAAAATTTATGAAACATTATTATCATTTTTTTTATGTTTTCTGTCTTGTAAGACTGATAATTTAATGAACTACTTAAAAAGCTATAAATATTCATGAAAGACAATTGCATGCAGCTGAGATGAGAATGTTATGTGGGATGTGTGGTGTTACGCGAATGGATAGAATACGTAATGAGTATATAAGAGGAAGTCTGAAAGTGACACCGGTGACCGAAAAGTTGTGTGGAAATCGGTTGTCATGGTATGGGCATGTTATGCGGAGGAATGAGGAAAATGTTGTCCGGAGAGTTGTGAGTATGAATGTGGATGGCTATACAAGTAGAGGGAGGCCAAAGAAACGATGGATGGATTGTGTGAAAGATGATATGGCTAGAAAGGGAGTGACTATCGAGATGACGACTAATAGAGAAGTATGGAAGAAGAAGACATGTTGCGCCGACCCCAAATAAATTCGGATAAGGGCAGGAGAATGGTATTACCCGCTGATTATTGGGATTACCTGAACTTTTGTTGATTTAACTTATTTTTGTTTTCAGATACCTCAATAGAAGTGTCTGTCATATTAGAAAATTGTGCTCTAGTTTTATGAAAAGAAAAGTCAGGTTGCAGCTAAACTCAACTTATACATCTCATTCTTGTAAGTAAATATTTGTGTGATTTATGTAGGAGAACAAAAATAGACATTTTCTCTGCTCACTTGAAATAGAAATGATAATGTTGTCAGTATTTAAAAATTAATTTGATGATGTGTGTATTAGATAATGTTAAAATTTAATAATTTATTTTGTTTAACCATTTATGTACACACATAAAAACAGACAAGAAGAAAGGAACAGAAAATACATAATTTTATAGGTGATGCTTGTTTCTAAAGAAATCTGTTCCAGCACAACTACAATAGGAAACTCGATAAAGGAGATGTAGACGATGTCTGTAAGCTTAAAAAGAAAAAACATAATACATAAATTGCAACTGTTTGGCAGTCTCTAATGTCGTCAGGCGGGAGTGAATTCCGCAACTGAACAGCGATAGTTCTGATTTAATTTAATAAAATGAGTAATATAAAAATAAATCAAATATTATTTAGCTTAATGTTTCTGTCTTCTGTCCACAGCACTGAAAAGTTGACAGGGAAGATTTTAGCCTGCACCTGATTGGACCTGAAGTGCTATGCTTGCCCGGATGCAGATTGGCCAATAAATCCCAGGTCCCAGCCACAGTGGTATTAGCAGCTTCAGGTACCATACCATGGTATAATCATTTATTTTTATCACGGGACTACACATTGGCGCCAGTATGGTGGGCGAGGGACTCCATAGGGGCCTACCTTGCAGTAAGAGCCCAGGCCGGATAGCACGGCACGCCGCCATTAAAGACGTCATTTGTAGCGCTCTTGTCACCGCAGGGGTGACAGCTGTTTTAGAGCTCAACGGCTTGGCACGCAGCAATAGGAAGAGGCCTGACAGAATTACCATAATGCCTTGAAATTGAACACTAGGGCTGTGGGGTCCTAATGCCCCTTGGTTTTTTGAGACAATCATCACCAAACAGTTGGTCGACTCTTTAAGTGGCCACAAGGCTGGCCTATTTTTACAGCACCACGATACAATGCGGCAATTCTGCCAACCATTTGGGCACTAAAGTCTGTCACTTTTATATTATGTGAATAATTGCAAGTTGAAAATGTAATAAATAAATGATTAATACATGCATACCAATTTTTCCAGTTGATCGCTGTGCAGCGCACACACACCTGATGCCCCTTCGTTCTCAGCAGTGCGAAGCTGAACCCTGGGAGGCAGCAGACTCAGTAGAAGAAATGTATTAGCAAATTGTTTTGATTGTGATACTAATGAATAAATTTTATTTATTTATTTATCTATCTATTCTTACACACTGACTACATAATAAAGTAAAATACATATTGATGAAGAACGCAAAGGAACTACTTACATCATCATTACACATCATTTCCTACCAGCAGACCTGCGACAGGAGAGTATAATAAGACACATACGACACTCACAACTTAAATTCGACTACAGCAACCTATATTATAGACTGTATTACTTTTTGACACAATTTTTTCGATTAACATTGAGATATTTTTGTGATGTCATAGAATTATATATTATAGCTGCGTGTGCGGTCACTCGAAAATCTATATGGAAAATATGTCGTAATATGCCTTGCTATGATTCATATTAATCTATATTATAGCTACGTCTGTGACGGGCTTTTTAGGAACGAATAGACATGGCCCACTTGACAGAAAGTAGCACGTGACTGACAGCGCCTACAAATCACGCCAACGGTGTTTGTTTGAGCCGTTGGCATGCCAATCACGGTATTCCCGTGATTGGCATGGCAACGACCCTAACAAACACCGTGGCGTGATTGCCATGGCAACCTCCTAACAGTCGAGTTCTCAGTAGGTACGCTTGCGCTGTAAGTCGCGTCGCGGAGACCGAGAGTTACCTACATAGAGATAATGAGATGCCGTGAGCTAGGTCGAGTTTGGCAGTAGGTATGTTGATGATGATGAATATTAGGTATTATCATCATCTTATTGGCAATGTTTACTGAAGTAGGTAAAGCGAATATCGCACTGCACCGCGCTCTGTCTCGTAGCGCGAGGCGGCCATAGCAAACGATATGGGCGCTGCCCCGCGTTACCCGTCGGCGCGCGGTGTGCAGTGTGTTAAAATCGCCTTTATAGGTAGGTAACTAAAGGTATGTCCCAAAAAGCCGCACATATTTATACCTAATGTTATATAATAAATACACAAAGTACCGCATCTTAATAATGATGTTTCCGCGAAGTGGTCGCTCCACGCACTTTCAAAAGGCGGGCGGCGATGAGCCAAAGCCGAAGAACGAATAGGTAGTTGGAACAATAAAATATATTTTGTACTTATTGGACGTTGGTATTGTATTTTCGCAATGTTCTTGGTGTGTCCACGTAGGTATGCGCACGTGACGAATTATTGGTAAATTGTAGTTGCAGTCACATCATATTAATGACTGCAAGGAGACAAATTTTCTCAATCGATTTAGAGCCTTACCGGTAAAATTTTTAAGGTTTAAAATCATTTGGAGAAATTTGACTGTACAAAAACGTTTGGATTTAGTCATAAAAACATCTAAAAGCACATTGCTTTAAGTTTTACACACATTCCTCACATTGCTAGAACATTGCAGCAATTTGTAAAGAATCACCGTTTTGTAACTTACACCCTGTCAACCGGATGTACACCCGTCAACGATATAGGTATTCATATTAGTAACTATGACAACGCATAACGTGCTTGCGTGAAGTGACCACTTCACGAGCACGGGATTCTGCCAAAATTCCCTGCAGGCAGCGCGGTGAAGTGAACGCCGCGCGGGATTCAGACCAATCTCTCAATCGATTCTGAACCTTACTGTACAAGTTTTAAGGTTTAAAATCAAATTATTGTCTGTAAACTCGAATAAATATCTACGACTAGACGTTTAGTCAACCGAAAAACGTGCTTGCGCGAAGTGTGCACTTTGAAAATTGACAGATTGGGGTAACTTGATATGCTGGCGAACATGCGTGACCCGCTCGCGCCTTTAGTTAAAATACAAAGGCTAGTCTAGGAAAAAAAGAAATAAAAACGAAATTGAGTTTATGACTAATTATGTTGTAAGTAAGTAAGTACCAAAGTAGGTACTAGCTAGCTTTGAAATAAAATAAAATAATTACTTATTAAAATTAGCATAAAAATATCATTAAAATCTCGATTTTGATTGTAATGTTAATGCTTGGTCAATCCCTAGCATCAGTTGAATGACACTGACAGCTCACTCCACGCAAGTATTCACGGTGAGATTTTTACAGAATCGACCGGCAGTATGGAAACTAGGCCTATTTGTTGAAATAATTACCTACGCTCCACTGCAGCATTAGGGTTGTCACTCTTAATGTTTTTGAAACTGAACTGTATTTATTAAAATATTTGTGTTCTAAAACAATCAAGTTGGAATTAGTTATTTCAACTCGATTGTTTTTTCGATTATTTACTAATAACATTTAAATAGGTAATCTCATGGCTTCGGTATTAACCAGTAAAAGAAGATTGTTTATAACACGGAACAGTTTAAAATCAATACACAACAACTTGTGAGCTTTATCAATATGGCGTAACCTTTTACAAGTTTTGGAGTGAGCCGCGGAAAGACGAAAACGTTTTGTACGATCCTTGTCGGAAGGGCGCGCGGAGGACACCAGCCGCAAACGGCGCGCGGCATGGCGCATATTTGGCGCCGATGCATGATTAACCCGGCGACCGCCCACCGTACTGTGCAATTCAACTAAGGATAGGATGACCTTGGCACCATATTGTGACAACAATTAAGTTTAACAAAAAATACTTTATGCAAATTACTTATCTTGTTCATGTAATTTTTAACCGACTTCAAAAAGGAGGAGGTTCTCAATTCGGATGTTTGTATTTTTTTTTTTTTTATGTTTGTTCGCGCATAACTCCGTTGCTTGCCAACCGATTTGAAAAATTCTTTTTTTGTTGGAAAGGGTATACTTCCCAAATGGTCCCATATAAATTTTATCGAAATCGAATAAGCGGTTTTTGAAAAATCAACAAAAATCTAAAAAATCCTACTTAATATATGTGGACGATGTTCTAATAACTTCCTGTCACTGTAATTTACATACCAGGTAGTGTAATTTTGGGGGGGAGGGGGGGGTTGTGTAGGTAGGTACCACAACTAAAAAGTGAAAAATAAAAACTTTTTTACAAAAAATAAAACCGACTTCCAAAACAAACACTACAAAGTGACAAATAATTTTGATTTCGGAAGTCGGTGGCAAAAAATGAAAATACAAAACCGAAGACACCGACTTCCGAAATCAAAATTATTTGTCACTTTGTAGTGTTTGTTTTGGAAGTCGGTTTTATTTTTTGTAAAAAAGTTTTCATAATTATTATGATCATTGTTTATCTAATATAGGGCCAAGGTCATCCTATTCTTAGTTAAAACGCAATCGCATAGTAGGTACTACGTGTTAACCCGAAAATGCGTGTGCATTAACCATTCGTCTTGACGCGGCACTCGCGACTGACAGCACCGCGACAACCGCTTAGGGGTCTCGTCGATTCGCGTGTTTGTGTGAGTGTGCCGTTTCGAACGTTAGTTCGTAGTTTCCGTACTGTTCATATTTATATTGTGGTTTAGTGTTCCACAGGAGCGTAACCACCGCGGTATCAGCCTTATCAAATACAGGGCCCCCAGGCCACAGGGGCCCCTGAGTGAAAATTCGTAGAATGTAATCCTCGACCTCATTTTTCATTGAGAAATGTAGGCCTGGAGTTAACCTACCGGACGCGATCAAATGTTTAAGCTCTTGTGAATGCAACAGCTTAAAAATTACATCGCGCATCGATCGATCAATTTTACTGGATGAATATTCAGTAAACTACTCCTTCCGAATCTGGATAGTCAAGTTTTCATGCTCGTTCTTGCATTCTCTTAGTGAAATCACAATAACAGCATAACCTTTTCAAGATTCTACAGTTTTGTAACCCATTTCGCTCTTGCATTATCTCAGTTTGGTCACAATAACAAACTTAGAGTCAGAATGCTATTTCATTCGATTTGTTGTCCTTTAGAACTAATCAGGAAAATAGGGCCCCAATTTTTTTGAGGTCTTTACATCTGATAACTGCTCAGCTGTGCCTGTATAGTCTAGAAAGTTCGTTCTAGATACCTCAGGAATGCAATATAGATACTGTTCGAAGTAATCATTCGTCGTGATTAAGATTAGTAATTAACCATCCAGTCAATAGGTGACAGGTGATAAGTTCAAATCGTACAACATTGTGAGACGACACGCGATAAATATAACTGATTATGGGAAGGAAAGTTTTTCAATCATGTTTGCACATAATTCATAATTTTCTTAGCCATTTTCCAATTGTGTTATGGTCGGCTTTGTGATTTATAATACTTTACTCAGATCAACACACACACTATACTATGTGATAGACGGACAAATTAGATAATTATTTTAAAAGTAGGTAAAGGTGCCGTTTTTTTTTCTAAGCGTGATGTGAAGTGTTTCACGAATGAATAGATTAAAGAATAAGTATATAAGAGGATGTCTGAAAGTGAGACCGGGACTGAAAAGTTTTGTGGAAAGCGGTTGTCATGGCATAGGGCTATGTTATATGGCCGAATGCGGGAAATACAAGTAGAGGAAGACTAGAGAAACGATTGATTTATTGTGTGTAAGATTACACATATGGCTAGAAAGCGAGTGAGTCGAGATGACGACTAATAGAGAAGTATAGAAGAAAAATACCATGTTGCGCCGAACACAAAAAATAAAATGAATATGATGAAAATAAGGGCAGATGAATATGAAGGACCCCGTTAGGACCAAGTCTGCCGGGTAAGTGGGTCCGATAGGGTTACCGCTCCCCGGAACATAAAGGGCTAAGGAAGGAACATGGATGGGTTTTGGTCAGTAAGAGTCTGACACTCCCTTCCGCTCCACCCAGAGCGGGAGAAGTCATTGGATGATTTCCCACGCGCAAATAAATAGGTAGATGAATGATGATGATGTCGTGGCAGCTAAGAGCTATGAAGGCTATGGGGTGTGTCACGCCATGCTGGCAGATACCGTCTCGAGCAGGATGATATTATGATGCAGCTTGGGCAAGGTTTCCGCAGTGGACTGCGATAGGCCAAGTTCATCGGTTGGATGATATTTGGATGGCTTGGGCCGGTTTAGTCTCTGTACAAACTGAGTCAAGACTGGTTATTTTAGACGGGTGCCAGAAGGTGTTATATTAAAATAAGTAATGGAACAGTAATGTTTATTTAATCTTTTTAAATTATTATTTCTATTATCACTAGTAGAGCTATTCCGTAAAAATCTCACCGTGAAATTGTAGGTGAAGCGAGTTTAAAGTGAGCTGTCAATCCCTCGCAATTAGGTGGAATGACAGCTCAGCTCAGCTAAGTTTTCACGGCGACACTTTTACAGAATCGACCGACAGGTGTAGTTTGTACAGTTCGTAGAGTTGTTTAATTTCTATATAAGTAATGAGTCAAAAACGACTTATCGCTTTAGCAGGATATATTCCTTATCAAGTTATTCAGTTTGTTCATGGTTTCGTTACTTAAATAAGTAGTTGTTATCCGAATCCACGAGTGGCGACACCCGGCACACCCGCCCAAAATTGCGCGACGTAAACACTGCGTTTAATAATTGTCGAAATTGGATCAGTACTTCCAGGAATACAAACTTTACTGGTATAAAACATATTGTTAATCACTACATAGTATAAAACAAAGTCGCTTCCCGCGTCCTAATATCCGTATGGTGTGCTTAGATCTTTAAAACCACACAACGGATTTTGATGCATTTTCTTTTAATAGATAGAGTGATTCAAGAGGCAGTTTTATATGTATAATAAACATGCAATTTGCGTCATCCACGTGGACGAAGCCGCGGGCAGAAGCTAGTTCAGTATATTAAATAGTAGTTATGCACGTGCTTTGTGTTTCAAAGATCATAAATTACTTGACAGATTATGATAAAGTTGTTGTTTTATTAAACGTAATAATCATTAATTTTATATCTATACCGACTACCTATGTATAGCTTGTAAAAACAGTCTGTAGATAAATCGTTGTGGCAGCTATGGCATTATTCTGACATGTCATTTTAATCACCAGACTTGTCTGAATAATTGACGACTGCAGTATGTTGTTAGTCGCAGTTAGAGGGCGCTGCTGTCCTTGTGTATATCCTATAGACATAGACATAATATGAACCTAGTAAAATTCTCATCATAACGTCGTAAAAATTTAAGGAGTAGCCAGAGGTGTAATATGACCCATAATTCACCTGTACCTAACCTATTAAGTAGTTATTCTTGATGGGAAAACCCCAGAACACTTTTAGACTTTGGGAGTTAAACCTATAAAGCCGTAACTTAGGGGAGCTCTCAGAGGTGGTGCTCCTGTAGTGTGTTGTGTTGTAGGGATTTCTATCCTACCAATAGAAACACACGGGGCAGCAGCTATTGAATTATATTACTTTAAAGAATACATGCGTCCAGCAGCACGGCTACTGACAGACTCTTCATCATTTCTTTTATAAAAACCTACCAAAATATTCTATCATTTTGAAAGGGCGAATGCTGTCAGCTATTTTCTAACCAACCAGCTCTAGATTCCACATAAGGTTTCAACCTAGGCTCTACAGTACCTATTACACTTTCGAAATAATTAATCCACGAGGATATACTAAGTAAGAGAAACATGAAGTAACTGAAGTGAGCAAACGTTTATTCCTTCTCTGAATAAGAAGTGGCTTTTTGTCCTACAGTTGGACATTAACAGGCTAGTATCTAACTAATCTATACTTAATATTATAAAGCTATAGAGTTTGTTTGTTTGAACGCGCTAATCTCTGGAACTACTGGTCCGAATTGAAAAATTGTTTTTGTGTTGGATAGTCCATTTACTGAGGAAGGCTATGTAACATCACGCTATGGTCTATAGGAGCCGAGCAGCGGGTCCGCGCGGGAGCAGCTAGTCATGTGATACAACCTCGCTATCAGTCGCCACTATCAGTGCACAGATGGTTATCAATCGCCATACAAAGCCCTACAATCTTCTTCAAAAACGTAACAAGAATGAAGAATGACTAATTCTACATGTTTAATTCCAAATAGGTATACATATTGTGAAATGGTTCGAGATGTCGTAAGATTTCGTTTTCGTGAATGATCGTGATGAAAGAATCTGCTTCATGATTTTAAATTTATAAAATAAAACGTGTGAAACTTTATAAGTAACAAAATTCGACTGTTGAAAACAGTCAAATCGTGAATTTCAGAAGTATTTTCCTTAAAACGTGCTCTGGGAAAGTTCCTGTAGGAATGTTTGTTTGTGTACGCACGAAAACGCGGGGAACGGATATCTAGCCATCTATTTCCAACTAAATTGGCGTCATCCTGTCTACTATCCTGTATTTTAATAAACAGTACGTAAGTAGATACTATTATTTACGCATCAATAATCTTAATAGAACTATTTCCGGCTAACATTAAGAACACAAAACTACTTATTGTCAAGAATTAACACACAAAACTAGACCTTAAGGCATAAACTAATTAAGATGTCAATTAATTACCTTTGACAACGACAGCGCCGAGTGTGAACAACACGACACAAAGTAGCACTTTCATGTTTGTTTGTCACTTTAACATAACGTTTATTAATAAATTGTTGTAAATTATATCGACAGATGACACGTCCGTTCGCGGTAGAAGTAAGTTGAGCACTGAATGTCAGTACAAATATACAGTGATAACCAGGATGTTCGGCTGCGAGTACACTGCGGTGTAAACGAAAACAAAAATGACTAATAAGGGCGAATTTCATCAGTGTAACTGAACGTGACATTTTAACCACTCATCATGTCATTATTGTTATGAAATATTGACACTAAGGTGTCCTGCTGATCATATTCAGTTTTAGTGGTGCAATTGGCCCTCATTTAGGGCTTAGTTCACACTGTGCCTGTTGAGGGTTCTAGTGGTACTTACGGTGTTTTACTATGCCCTCGAAGCCATAGGTACTTAAAATGCATATTCATCTTACTCTTGGTATGTAATGTATAAGTTGTAGTTTGTTCGTTCGGCAGTTTTCCTCAACCGATTAAGCTAAAATTTTGCATACACTTGGTTTGGCATGGTAAGCTAAGTGACGTTATTTTAAATCCAATATGGCGCACCGTCCAAGATGGCGGACTATTTATTTTTAATGCACTTCCATGATATGGGTATCAAAGTAAAGGGTTTGCTGAGAAAAACACAAAATAGTGAGTTTTTTTTTTAATAAGCTAAAGTGTGAGTGAATCTTTAAACATATGTTATGGACGTGGACTTAACGTAATTTCGATCGATTTTAAAATTGCAGCTGGTACTAGTTTCACACATAATATTTACTCATATTCTGTGACTTATAGTGCGTGTCGCTAGAATTTAAACCTAAATGCTATAGGATTGATGTATTTTCGATTCAAAAATTCTCATCATTTGTATTTTGTTCAATATGAAATGGAAAGTGTTAGTAAAAACCCGATGGGCACATTTCTTTACGGTGACGATCCCTCCACGTGCGTTGGCAAGCAACGAGTCAATATAAACATAAATAGCTGCTGCTATTAATATAACATGTGATGTGAACGATAGCCCACGCTTGAATGACGGTGCATTCTACTAGAATGTAGATATCGTTTACTGAACATATTATAATACCTACGGGTCACTTTTTAGGACCTACGCAGAGGTGAAAGAAATCACAATAAAGTCATAATGATGTTTAATACTAAACTTAATAATATCTACGATTAAAGATACACGAAAAACTATAATAAACTCTAACCCAAAAATCTTTTAAAAAATCATTTAAAAATAAAAAATATTGATTACCTTAAAAACTGTAAACAAAGTATAGAGTGAAAACTGCCTCAGCATCGCTGTGAACAGGGAATGTACCCCAGAGACTGGAGCATTGCCACGTAAAAGTCTCCGGCCATTGGGTCACAGAAAGTAACAGACGCCATTCAGAAATTTCACATAACATAACATAGACAATAAATTTTTCCAAAAACATTCTTTTTCCACAAAGGCGCTTAAAAAATTAGGAAAATACAAACATCTGATAAATCCTTGGTGGTACACTGGTACATCTGTATCCCGACTGCCATTAGTGGATCTTTGACAGTCGTTACGGGTAGACAGAAGCCCGAAAGTCTGACAGCCAGTCTTATCAAAGGGATATCGTATTACTCAGTTAGTGACTGGGTTGTGGAGGTCAGATAGGCAATCGCTCCATGTAAAATACAGGTATGAAGCTGTATCCGATTAGACTGGAAGCCGACCCCGACATAGTTGGGAAAAGGCTTAAGCAGATTGACACTGGTACATCTGTACCTACTTGGACAAACTGTTGAACAGATATTTGGGGGCTGCCCACAAATATCGTGTGTGCAGTATGTAAATCTTAAAGTTATGATAAAAGCTCGAATGCAAGACGTCATATTGACATCATTATTACATTGTATCAATTATAAATGTTTCTATTTTTTTTAATATTTTAGTTTTTATTTATAAATGAATTACGACTATTTGCACTAGGTACTAAAAATTAAATTACTATCTTGAAGCTTTATTATCACCTTTGATAGGAAAATACGGCTAACACTAATAAAAGAAGAAAATTATACAAAATGTGTAATTGCTATTGTCTGGTGTGGTATAGTGTGAATGGAATGAATGAAATTGAAATGTGGTATAGTGTGAATGGAAGGAAAAAAGGAATGAATGAAAGACAATTGCATGCAGCTGAGATGAGAATGTTAAGAGGGATGTGTGGAATGAGGAAAATGTTGTCAGGAAAGTTGTGAGTATGAATGTGGATGGCTATACAAGTAGAGGGAGACCAAAGAAACGATGGATGGATTGTGTGAAAGATGATATGGCTAGAAAGGGAGTGACTATCGAGATGACGACTAATAGAGAAGTATGGAAGAAGAAGTCATGTTGCGCCGACACCAAATAAATTGGGATAAGGGCAGGAGAATGATCGTTTGGTATAGTGTGGTATGGTTTGATGTGGTGTGGTATGACGTGTAAAAAGTGGCGATATAAATAAAGGCACATGAGACATTTGAGCTGATGGTAAATGGATACCTACTTGTGAAAAGTCCGCTGATGGTATATCTTACTTTATACCTACTTATGAAAAGCGGGCCCAGTTGTTTTTTTTTTCAAGAGATTAGCAAGATTTAAAAAAAAATTGTGAACTTTGTGTTGCAACAATTACAGCCCCGTTACACATCAGTGTACAACAACCTTTCCATGACTGGATATCAGTTTGTTATCTTCGTATGTAGCGTATCTCTATCGATATGTCCTGCGATACAGACGGGCGAGTTTAACACAGCCAATAAGATCTACACGTCAATAGTACAGTAGGTCGCACGTCATTGGTAACATGAACCAGTATAAGAGGGACTCTTATTCTATTGAAACTCAGTACTACGCTAGGCCAGCTCAAGGTACAAGAATTACCACTGATGTAAGGTCGACTGTACTTGAAGACAAGTGTGTTTGCGATCAAATGGGCCAACAGCTTAGTCCGTAAGTTGATTTCTAAAAAACAAGTTGATTAGGAACATCGTAGTTAGTAAAATGTTTTTTTTCGTTCTTATTGCAAACATGTAAATCCTTTTGGTCTAGTGGAGCATGCGGGTCTGCTGAGCGTGTGGTTCTGGGTTCGATTCCGGGTCGGGCAAGGTTGATGGGGTTATCCATCAGGAATTTCTTAGTTGTTTATAACTTGGAGTTTGGAACTAAATGTTACAGACATAATGTGAGTGTTGGTATTTAGTAGGTACCTACCTACTGTACCTACACATTTACAAAAACCGCTTGTGCTATGTACCGTTTTGCAAAAAAATAAAATTAATGTAAAAGTTAATCTTTGTGTTTTCTTGCACAAAAGGTCGCACATTTACTTGTTTATTACCAAAATATTATATTTGATTTGTATACCTACCATCTACCTTTACCTACATTATGGTAAACATTACAATACACTCATAAGCTAATTTATTTCTAGACAAGTATGCTTATCAGAAAAAAAAAATGTAAACAACATCATGTCAGCCACATCTACATGTTAGTAGAATATTGTGTAAGAATGACGTTTACGAATATTCACAAGTATCACCGAAAATATAGTTTACTTAATTTAAAAAAGCGCCATCTATTATGCAACCGCAGTACCATAACGTTATTGGTTTCTGAAGTAGTCATTAGTCACTCTTCAACGTTATAGATGTCACTTTATTAAAATTTTAAATCATTAAAAAAAACGGTGTTCTTTGCATTATTTATAGGATTTAATTATTTTAACTTTGTAATAAATAATCATACGAATGACTAACACGACCTAGGTTAATAATAAATATATTAAAACTAGCGTCAGATTTTTCAAGAAACAACCTTGTGACGTCAAAAAACCTTGACTCAAGGTCAAAATATTGCAAAAATATATTCCCCATTCTTACCCTAAAATGAAAGCACTATCAATTAGTTCAAAAATGAATAAAAAAATAAATACAGGCATCAAATATCGAGTTTACCAAAATGACCTTCGCCAAGGCTGTGTCCTCGCTCCAAGGTCGCTTGGCCTTGCTACGAAGGTTGCCCTTGGCAGGAATTAGCATTGAACTTGCGTTGAAAACCTTGGCATGAAGGTCAGTGACGCTTCTGCGAACATTTTTAGCACAGTCATACGTGTGTTGATAATGTCCGTCATAATAATTATGACGATTACAGTGACGTAGAAGGCAAGTATGGAGATCTATGTAACATTAGTTTTATCATGCATATAATAAAATTATTATATTAGGTGATATCTATTTATGTACGGGGGTTAGGAGCTCGTGGCTAAGTACTAACAGCCGCACGGATCGATCCATCAGGGTAAGCTACGCTTGCCGGGGTTGGCCGTGGATGGGTGACCATCTTAACATACCAAGACTCCTCCATGCCTGGCGTGGCAAGCACGTTAAGTAATTGGTCACGGCTGTCATCTGTGCATCTTTGACAGTCGTTACGGGTCGTCAGAAGCGCGAAAATCTGACAGCCAGTCTAACCAAGAGGTATCGTATTGCCCAGTTACTGGGTTGTGGAGGTCAGATAGGCAGTCGCTCCTTGTAAAATACTGGTATTCAGCTGCATCCGGTTAGACTGGAACCTGACCCCAACATAGTTGGGAAAAGGCAGGCAGATGATGATGATGAGTTGATTTCTATTTAGGTACTTACACATTGTTCTTTGGGGACAATTAGGCGTGATGTTATCTGTTGAGAACACGGTCGCCTCTTGCGGGAAAGAAAATGCGGGCAGAGGTGTACCTACATGATACCTAGTAGGTAGGTACCTGTTAAGTTTAAGTCCCATGTCATATTATTATGAGTGTTTTATGTATTAAACATTTACTGAAGTTTTGGAAAGGCAACTCTCTCAAGGTTGCGATTATTAATCTTTTGTTATTTATGCTAATTAATATTATATTTTTTAAACAAATTGGGATGCGCCTTTTGGCATAAATTACTCAAAAAGAAATCAGAAATCCAGACTGCGTAGTGCTACTGAAAATTTTCCGATAGAAAAACCCAATAACACTGCTCGACCTGAGAATCGAACCCAGTACTTAACCACACGGTCAGCTACGGTGACGCTTGTGATCATCTAAACCAACAAGGAATCTATTCACTGTTCAAGTTACATAATTACATACTTATAAAAAAAAATAGATATCATCACGCTTGTTTGTGCTAAAGGCAAAGGCAGAGCCCAATTTCACTGCAAATCACATTTCACCATCTAGCTCGAATGCTCGATAGATGGCTGCCGTTAGTGACGACAGCAACAAAGGTGCGCGAATTTGATATCATTTGAGTAGGTCTACCAGTAATTCACCTATGAATAAACATAGTTAAATTAATGCTCCAGATGAAGAGAGAACCCTGCGAGATGGGCTGCGGCTATGTCAAGCATTATTCAGAAAGATACGTCTGTGGCCTGAAACACCACCTGCCACCTCTTATAGCAGTGAGAGAATGAGCTATACAGGACGTATACCTGCATCTCTTTCGCGCCAGCATACCGCACCAGCACAGTTACCTTTACTACTGCTGCTGCTTTTAGAGGTGATGCTCACCCCCTGTTCCACTCAGACGTGGCATTACAACGTATTCTGATGAGCTAACCAACTGCACCGTTTTTCGTGTTTTTGTAAAATAGATGTTATGGTTAGTACATTTAGAGTGCATTCCTTTACACTTCTTCCATTATGCAGTCCAAGAATTTTAGTTTTTAGTCTTGTCGTTCGTAACTACTTCGTGTTGTAGTGCTTAAGGAGGTAAGACAATGAGAGGTATTCAGGTCCAGCAGTGAGTGGTTTGTCTGATGATGGGTTTATGGTTTTTTTTTAATCAAAATACAGCAATAAAGAAAAATGTATGAAACATTCGATTATTTAACAACACCAGTTTACCGTTTCAATTATTTCCATGACAACAAAAGAAAATCAAATTATTTCTTAAAAGTTTTATTCTGATTAGCTAACAATAATGTCAATATATTTCAACACAATGACTAACAACATGGTAACTATACGTAAATAATTTAGTTTCTTCTTAATACATACATTATTTTATCTATTTATACAATATTATCTTCACTTAAAAGTACTTATGGCGAATTTAAATATTCCGGGGCACGGTAGTGGCTCTGGCAAGTCGTATTAACATAAAAATTATATAAAAAAAAGGAACAGAATTAAAGATGATGATAATGTTAGGTATTATTTGTACAAGTGGTCCTTTTAAAATATTAATGATTATGAAAGCACTACCTTTTACCAGCGGCTTCGCCCGCGTGACGTCCAGATAATCCCACGGGAATGTACTTCCAGGACAAAAAGTATCCAGTGCTTGGTCTACCCGAGTGTCTTACTTCATTTAAATCTCTTCTTGAACGGCTGAAGCGTTAGCAAAAAAAATAGCATTTCTAATATTAATTAGGATTTTAATTACATTAAAATTATAAATAATAACAACAAGTACTTCAGTAAATTAACTAGCCAAATATTGAATTTTCTTAGTCAAAAAGATTTACATTGTGTTTATCAGTATTTGCAGTTATATACATTTTTTTTATAATTTATGGATGATTTTAACAATGGCTTGCTAGGCCGCAATCACCTGTATGGATTTTAATCTCAAACAAATTTATTAATCATATCACAAATGAAGTAATCTCATTATATTAATCTATACAAAACATTGATAAACTTAGGTATTCACCAGGTAACTACTTCTTTTCAAAACCTAAGACTTAAAAAAATATCAATAATGTCACTGTTTTATTAAAGTTGTAGGTATGTCTACTACATGGCACCTACTTCTAAATTATGTTGGAGCACGACGATATGGCGTCCCGGCAAATTATCTTAGATACTGTCAATCAATTTTAAAATTAAAATGTTTTTAGGTGAAGAGGCCAGGCCATCAAGCTACCCTAATCTGTCAAATTACTTTGATAGATTTTTAACTTTATTACATAAGAGCATATTTATTGCATAAGCGTGCCTTTCAACCAGAGATGTGCTATGCATTCTGCAAGGATGTGAAAGCTAAGCTACGAAACTATACAATGTGACCGTTTCCACTGAGGCTAAGCTATGTAGCGGGCTAGCAAGATGCGATATAAAGATGCACCGCGCTATCGCAATGAGAACGCGCGCTTATTGTAGGTACTCTGCTCTGAACATAGCTTTACCACTTGCGACGATCCATAGCACGCATCCAGGGCATCCATCCATCCATACAAAATACATAGCTTAGCAGAACCCGTTTCTACCAGGGCCATGCTATATGGACCAATGAATATGATTGGTAGGTATCAAACGCATCCATAGCAACTTAGCATAGCATATCTCTAGTGGAAAGGCACCCTTAGGTTCATGTTTTGACAGTTTGGGATACCTTGATGTGCTGGCATTTGTACCTATGTCTTTCATACAGCGGCGATTATTGAACAGTTGAATATACATTTGTATGCCGCTTCAACAAATACAAGTAAAGAAAGAAATCTCTCTTTCATTTATAGAGACCAAAAAACGACTTCATTTAACTGGTTTGATCTAGAACTCTATCCACAGTATCCACTAGAAGACCTCCTTCCTAAACCCGAAGCCGAACTGGTCGCACTTGACCCTGAGGATCTTGGCGAGCTGCGGCGGCCCACAGTAGAACACGGTCACCTTGCCTTTGTTCTGTTCCTGAAGCTGCTTGAACACTTTGTCCCAGTTCGGACGGCCCGCGTTTGTCCTGGTCTTCAGGCCCGTTATTAGGTCGCGTTTCTCCTGAAAACATGTTAAGAACAGTTTAATGGTGGGATGTAGTGGTTATTGTAGATGCTCATCTGGTGGAAGAGTAATAAGGAGAAAAATAATGTATATGTACAATCAAATAGGAGGAGAACAATAGTGTGTAATTTGGAAGGTTTATGGCCAGTACCAGATCACCTTTCAATCTTATGTAATAAGTGTAACGAGGAAAATTTTAAACTGTTTTAAGGCCAGACTACACTAAAGTGAAAACGCCAGGGTAGGCCGTAGCAAGTATATAGATCTACTTACTGACCCGACAGACGCTGCCCTGCCTTAACTATGATAAATATCTACCTACCCTACCTACTTAATGACTTAGGGGTACTTACGAAAAATAGATAGTAGCCGATTCTCAGACCTACTAAATATGCATATAAAATTTCTTAAAAATCGGTCAAGCCGTTTCGAAGGAGTATGGTAACTAACATTGTGACACGAGAATTTCATATATAAAACTAGCTGACCCGGCAGACGTCGTCCTGCCTTAACTATGATACCTACCTACCCTACCTACCTAGGGGTATGAAAAATAGATAGTAGCCGATTCTCAGACCTACTGAATATGCATATAAAATTTCATAAAAATCGATCAAGCCGTTTCGGAGGAGGACAGTAACTAACATTGTGACATGGAAATTTTATATTATATAAAATATATAAATATGAGAGGTGGTGGCAATACAACATTGGTGTTACGGCCGCGACTCATATTTTGATCAACATAAAACCTGATACTGACCTGCAAGTTATAAAAATCTTTCGAGGGATTCCCTGGCGCTTCCCCGTTAATAAGAGACTGAGGGGCTGGCGAACTGTCAATTGAGAAGTAGTCTACGTTGCCGTTCT
Organism: Hyppa rectilinea; assembly: GCA_951799385.1. NCBI lineage: Eukaryota > Metazoa > Arthropoda > Insecta > Lepidoptera > Noctuidae > Hyppa > Hyppa rectilinea. The sequence goes on along the minus strand of OX637324.1, from coordinate 556,046 downwards.
TTCTTATTTTTAAAACTTGACTAAAATCCATCATCAACATCCTCATAAGAATATAACATCCAAATAGTATAATAACAATAGGGGAGATAACATCTTTCTCTCACATTTTGTATCTTCGTGGCTGCGCTTCGTCTGCCAGTTAGTCACGGATCCCTTTTATGTGTAAAGAAATGACTGGATAAACCACCCACCTTCTCATGCAACAGATCCAGCGCCAGCTGTAACCCGACCGCCTTCATATCAGACTTCTGCAACGCACTGGTGATGTACATGTGCATGTCCAGGAACCGGTCCAGGGCTCCCCCTAGTTCAGCTTGTTCTATCTCCAGCTGGGAGAGGAGGGAGACGAACCACTCGAACGAACGCTGCTCTCGGTTTATCCAGAAGAAGTCCACCTGGGAATAAAGGATTGTAGGTAGGTATATGATATAGTGGTAATTTTTTCTGATGTTGGTAAATATTGACCTACTTACAACAATAGTTGGTCTTTTACTTTGGCTTATACTAAACCTGAAGATGATTTGAGATACACTAGAGGTCACATGACATAACATCATCCCCGAAGGGTTAGGCAGAAGAGTACCTATAGTATACCCACATTTCGCCAATTATGTTTGACTCCCATAGAATAGAGGGCGAACCTATTGCCATCAACCGGGCACAAATCCTGGGTTGCTACTGAGAAATTCCTAATGTGAAACCCACTAAGAATTTTAACTACCTGGGGATTGCATCCAATGTCGGCAATTTTTACTGACGACAGTGATTTTATTTTAATAACCTATAATTTTTGGGCTACCACGGCTTTACTGGTAACGATGTTACTCATACCTTCTTCAAATTCATATTATGCGTGGGCATGTTCGACGCCCACGTATGACCGCACTTGGGACAGTCCTGCCTTGCGCTCCAGTAGCGGTACATAACCGCTTGTAGGATGGACGCGAAGGGGGTCACTCCGATGCCGGCCGCTACCAGGGCAGCATGTTCAGCGAGGAAGATGTGGGAAGAGGCCGCGCCGTACGGACCGTCTAGGTAGATCTGGAATATCAATATATTATGTGTTACTTCGTTATTGTAACTAGGTGGCAAAGACAACCACAATGCAACGCCAAGAGGGTAAGTCATAAGCGGGATTGTCCGAAAGGGTTACCGCTACCCCGGAACATATAGGGCTACAGAAGGAACATGGATGGGTTTTAGTCAGTAAGAGTCTGACACTCCCTTCCGCTCCACCCAGAGCGGGAAAAGTCATTGGATGATTTACCACCCCCAAAAAAAGGGGTACGTCAACTTTTTTAACGTTTATCATAGTGTGTAAAAAGTTGTGGAGAACTTGGACGTATGTTTTACTATTTTACACCCACGAAGCGGAATGAGACAGGAAGCAGTAAAGTGTAATACGATTATTACCTCCAAAGGCTTCCCGATAGGATAGTTGCTCTCGAAATCATCAGTAGCCTCGGAGCCATCGTTCTCAACCTCCATTATCTTCTCCGGCTGAGACTCCACGTCTCTGTCTGGTGATAAACTCTTTGATAAACGACGCCGTGCTGGAAAAGATAATTATTATAAGAATAGGTTTAGATCTGATGTTTTTTTTAATTTCTTCTGAGCTTCGTATTTACAAACTACATTTGATGAAAGAAATAATTGAGTACTCCGCTAGATCTTCCATCGTAAAATGGTAGCCATGGATAAAATTGAACACTTTATCGGTAAGGGTCGTAGACAAGAAACAAAACCTGTTATAGCGGGCTACTGCCGATATCTTTCAATATTGATTCTTTCAATGTGGGTAAGTAAGGTACTGTTAACCCCTTAAATGTCATATGAATACCATAACTTCATAAGAAAAAATCTCTCGAAACGACAATAATTAATGTAACCGTAAAAAACGTTGAGCTCTTATAAGCAAACGGCTTCTGATAGGCGAACATCTAATGGGTTAACTGAATAGTACGTTCCTGAGGGATGATTTCCGACTCCCACGCGGGTGCTGCTTACAATTACCAGAACCAGTCCAGTCAATAATGATTAACCGACGAAAATAAGGAAGACGTTTTCAACTCGACGTGTATTATTTTTTAGTGCCAAATATCCACCCACCAAGAGTCAGTATACTATCATTACTCCTCCTTCTCTCATCGAAGCTGGGCGTCTTGAACGCTATGATAGTCGGCTTAGTCCTCATGTATCGAAAGCTGTGGACCAGTGACTTGTTCTGCGGGATCTTGCATGCGAGACCGAACGACTTGCGAGCGTGGAGCATTGAGCTCTCGTCTAGCTTGCTCTCCGATTCCGAGCGCATGAAATCGCGGAGCCTGAAAAAAAAGAGATTTAATACTTACATAGAAAGACAAATAAAACAGAACATCCTATCAAAAAACTATTTATATAAGGAACTAAAAATCTTGACAGGTTACATACACTCCTAAAAAGTAGCTTTGAAAATATATTTAACCTTGTTTTACTTAATGTGTGTTTGTTAAAACCTCACACACACAGTCTGTAATTATATTTTCAATTAGTCAATGACTAATTGAAAATATAATTACAGACTCGTAAGAATAAAACGAGGTAGGGAGAAAGAAAATCAAATGGAGAAATAGCGCATATGCGGAGGTCCGTTCCAACAACTATCATTCTTAAAATTTAGAGAACAATTTTATTATTTCTGTTCTTTGTCTTATAAACCTAATATTATACAGGTTCAAACTCTTCTTAAAAAACAATGTTTACAAAGATACCAATATAACAGCATGCACGGCAGTTGCGCAAGCCAAGCTCCCACAGAAACTCAATTAAGTCGGTAAGTATATATATTAACTCACGCCATCAACCGCTGTCGTTTCTTCACGTTCTTCTGCACATCGGGCATGGAGCGCGACTTCTCCAATGTTCTGGCTGGTGCCGCCAGCAGCAGGGAAGGGTGGTACGATATTTTTGTTGGTGATTTTGGTGCTGAAAATTAAGAGTATGATGATTTCTTAAAAAAATTATCACTTTGTGATTAATTAAATATACCAAATGGCTTTCTTGCCCATTCTTCTCCACACGAAACTACCTTTTGGACTAGAATCAATTCTATTTCTTGTTTATTTTGACGTTCAAAAGTGCCTTTCTTTTACCTATTTAAAATAAATGATTTGACGTTGACTTTGCCTTTGACTTCTTCTTACACTACTATAAAAAAAGCCCCAGTCAAAATTACTTTGTCAGTCCACAAAAGTGTACCATTGTGGTATTGGATGAGTCAAAAAGTCAAAAAAATACCATCGACACGAAAAGAAGAAGAGTCCACAAAATGGTAGCTCCAAAAAACCGTTAGGTAAGTCAAGCTAGAGTAGATTCCACGACCGTATGGTTTCGTGTCAAGGTGCTAGTGATTTTGTGTAAAATGGTTAATGATGGTCTACGGGAAAGTGAAAGACTTAACCAAAATCTCCCTGAATCTAGCCACTATGTGATTCCCTAGCACATTAAGATAATCCCAGGATTCCTAGGTCTAAAAATTACATTTCATAGTCTTCTGTCAAAGACCTTCTAACGTACCTTCATTCTGTTTAACATCTCCATTCCCGTCTTCTCCTACATACGCCTCGTTGGTGTAACTCCTCGGGGAAAAGTCCACGGAGCGCTTCTTGGTGCTGGCGATGGAACTCTTGCGACTCTTCTTACTCTGAGTGGATATAGAACGTGATAATTTCCTGCAAGTAGTTGTTAAATCATTAAAAAATTAATAACACTTTCATTTCTTAGATGATACGGCGATCATATTTCGTGGAAAGTCTTGGGACCAAGTTTACAGCCGTGCGGAGGCGGGACTACAGATAGTGGCAGTAGGTATTCACTCCATGAGATATTTAGGAATTACCATAGACGAGAACTTATCTTTTAAACAACACATACACGCACTATCCGGCCGAGTCAGAAAACTTATCCATATAATGAAAAAACTACGTGACTGTACACCCACCCTCATACTCCGCACTGTTTATCTTGGTCTTTGCCAGTCTGTCCTCCAATATGGCATCTCGGTCTGGGGTGGTGCCGGTAAAACTGCACTCATCGAAGTCGAAAGAGCACAAAGAGCCGTTATTAAAGTAATGCTGAAGAAGCCTTTCTTGTACCCAACTAACTCACTCTACAGTGACTTTCCGGTTCTTCGTGTCCGACAGCTTTTTATTCTTAACGCAACACTCTACATTCATAGGAAATTAAAACTCAGAACAGACTATCAAGATATAATGTCAAAGCGCACAATTAGGATACCCGTTCCCCAAGTAAACTCCCTTATGGCTAGACGCTCCCCAGACTACTTATTCCCACGCATTTACAACAAAGCCATTAAGTGCTGCAACATGAAAGACCTCAAAATGTCCCTTTGCAAAAAGATAATAAAGAAATGGCTATTTACTCTCTCCTACGATGACACAGAAGACATTATTTACTCATAATATCACAATCAGTAACATCATACTCACACACTCACACACACCTAACACTCACGTCCACTACAGACAAATACCCAACCACACACACTCTCTAACACATACTCACACTTACACTCTACATTTTTTGTTACTATTATTATTATTATTATTTTTTTCTTTAATTAATTAGTTCCTATTGATTATTAGATTTTATAATTATCTAGTTACGATAACAGTAATATAATAATTTTACTTAGTTATCTAACTGACCTACCTGATCTCACGCTGATGACAGTGTATATTTTAAGTGTTTTTTCTTTTTATAGATTTTCAATATTACTCTTAGTTTAGTTTAATTTAAGTACATGTTTACCAACTTTATAATCCCTCCTAAATGTTAATACTAAAATGATAATGCTCCGATCCCCAAGATACAGGCAAATGCCTAGTTTGGGGGTCACCGCCCTACGTTTTATTGTAAGACAGATTATATATAAATAAATAAATTTGAAATTTGAATTTGAAATTAATTACCTCTCTCACTACTTCTGACATGGCAGTAAAATCTTCGGATCGTTTGATGGATTAGAATAGAGAATGCAAACAAGTGATTCCAAGATTGTAAGGGGCTTAACTTTTTTTTAAAGATTTTAATTTATTCTACTTAGCCTGTGTGCTGTTCTAAGCGGGATTGTCCGAAAGGGTTCCCGCTACCCCGGAACATAAAGGGCTAATAATGGAACATGGATGGGTTTTAGTCGGTAAGAGTCTGACACTCCCTTCCGCTCCACCCAGAGCGAGAGTAGCCATTGGATAATTTCCCACCCTCAAAAAAAAAGCCAGTGCTGTTCCACTACAAGGCAAAAGTCTCCCACCAGTTCCTGGTCATTAACAATTTAAATTAATATTCAAAAAGCCAAACGCTATAAAACAAAGGGGGTTCAACTTACTCATGTCCACTCTCAATAGCAGGCAGCTCTTCACCGTGGAGCCTGGCTTGCTCTCTCTCGAAGTACGAGTACAAGCGGTTGGTCCACTGACCCACGCCGCGGATGTGAAGCCAGATGTAGTCTGAAATGGGAAAAAATAATATCCCTGGACATTTCACACAACGCCATATAGTCCTAAGCTAAGCAACCTAATCCTTGTGTTATGGTAACGAGATGGCTGATAAACTACTTACATACTTGCATTTTTTTTTTGTCAATACATACATATTATAGATAACAAAACACCCAGACCCGGAACAAATACTTGCAGGTCGCACAAATATTTGTTTTGTGCGGGAAACGAACACACGACATGATTCAGGGCAGGCAATCGCCTAACCACTGCGCCAACCGTGTCGTCACGGGAAGCAATTATCTTACTTGTTTGAGCTATAAACATAAAATAATTTTATTTTGTCAGGTTTCAGAAGCCTACTAATCTTTTTGAGAGACCAAGGAGTCTGATTGGCAGTAGTTATGTAATGCTAGCTTTGGTACAATCAGCGGCCCATCAGTCACTCATGGGGATACGTTTCCATACAGACTCTGACAAGCATGCCAACTTTTGTGCACCGAATACATCATCCTGACAGTATCTAAGTTAAGTTTGCTCTCGTAGGCATTCGTCGAGAATAAATATCTGTCATAGAAGGTACTCGAAGTTCGGAGTTTTAGTAAAGTCAGACAGAATCCTTCATTCCCTTTTATTTTGAGGGTGTCAGATTGAAATGTCAGTCTTTTACTGACTAAAACCCATCCATGTTCCTTCCTTAGCCCTTTATATTACGGGGTAGTAGTAACCCTTTCGGACAATCCCGCTTACCCGGCAAGCTTCGGCCCGGACGGGCCCCTTCAAATCCTGACATCTCTTTGAGGCGCTTGGAACACGTACGCGCCGTCCGGCACGGGCCTGGTCCTCATCGGACGGTGGGCTACCCATTACTCACCGTCCACAGGTCCGCTCCTGCGGTGGCCGGGAGTCGTCACGTGGCAATCCTGCATTCCCTGGTGTCACCTTTGAAAGCCATGCTCCTTTTCAAGATTTCTCACCGAAAAAACCGCGGCGACAGTTATAGAATACACTAACCTTCTTGTTCCGGAGCACTGCTAATAGTAAACGGATGCCACTCATACGCGGCTATAGCAGGTATGTTCACGAACACGTAGTCACCCGCGTGGAAGTGGAACAGAGGCGGACGCTTGACCACGAGGTGGGTGACGCGCGACGGGAGCAAGATGCCGGAGGAGATGTATGTCTTGCCGCGCTCTGATCTGGAATCACAAATATGTACTTCATGAAAGCCCAACGTAAAACTGGTTTTGATCCCTTTCTTACTTAACACTTTCGCAGTTCATCAATTGTCATGAACATACATACGTCTCTGCACGGTGAAAGCTTTTTATTTACCGTAATTTTTGAGTAGCTAAGACCACTTACAGCTCAATTTATGGATACCAAGCCATAATTTGTAAAAATAATTATTAAATTTGCTTAAAGGGAAAATAAAACTTAGTAATATCTGTATTCTTGGTAAACACTCCCTTCAACCACACATTTAAGCGTAACCTACTTTCAATAAAAATCCATTGCGTAGTTTAAAAAATCTAAACGTGCAGAGGGGCAGATGACGGGGAGCGATATTGTTTTTATACTATGTATGTAGAGATTAATAGTCTGCATCAAACATGATCAAACTTGGGTGGGCCCACTGCCGTGCACCTATAATTTTTTATTCTACTTTAGAATTCAAATCTATATAAATAAAAAACAATTGCTGTTCGTTAGTCTCGCTAAAACTCGAGAACGGCTGGGCCGATTTATCTAATTTTGGTGTTGAAATGTTTGTCGTAGTCCAGGGAAGGTTTAAATGGTGCGAAAAGTTAGGTGGGTAGGTAGGGTATGTAGGTAGGGTAGGTAGATAGGGTAGGTAGGTAGGGTAGGTAGGCAGGGTAGGTAGATAGGGTAGGTAGGTAGGTAGTTAAGTAGGGTAGTATCATAGTAAAGACAAGACAACGTCTGTCGGGTCAGCTAGTTCAGAATATTTATAGGCACTTTGAAACGTCAGAATCTAGGTGCACTGTTCCGAGCCGGCAACAAACTCCACAGTTATTGTTTTAAAAATACATGACTCAGTATATACAAACATTTGCTTCTACCCCTCAAATGTCGTATGAACCCCATAGGGTCATAAGAAAAATTCTCTCGAAACGACAATAAATATAACCGTATAAATATCGTTCAGCTCTTATAAACAAACGACTTCTAATAGGCGAACATCGTAGACATGTAGAAACCCACCTCATCCAAGCCAGCCTCATGATCCTCTCACCCAGGTAGACAGTGCCGGGCACCACGAACCACTTCCAGAAGTTGGGCGCGTGCAGCAGCAGTAGCAGCCAGAAGGGTACGTACAGTAAGTGGGTCCAGTAGAATATCTGCGAATATACAACGTGTTCCTTTTGTAATATTAAAAAACTAATGAGGCCATGTCCTATGGTCAACTGGCATAAAATGTTTTTTTTTTTAATTTTATATTATACAACATTAGTTTAGGTAGGTATATGCGAAACCCGAAACACGTGTCCAGTATTTTTATGTAAAGAATCTATGTATAAAATTTCAAAACTGTATTATGGAAAACCACAAAGTTATAAGCTTGTTTATATCTGGTTGTCCGTACAAAAACATGGTCACTACGCGAGAGGCGCCTCCAGCATTGTCTTGCGCTCATTGATAATGTTCGGTGTCCAACTTGTAACCTTTTTTAAATATTTTTGGGAAAAAATATAACATTGTCTAAAAAATATTGTCGTCGATTCAGTTGCTCATCTTGAACAAACTATATACCTTTACGGAAAAAGTCACAAATAACGTCATGCTTATCCCAAACAAATCCAGACTTCCTTACCTCAAAACTCCCTCCTCTTCTAATAAAAGGCTGGCTACACACGAACATGACCAGCAGTATGGCGGCCAGCGCCACGCCCGTCGGGTTGGCGCAGCCGCCCACCATCCCGAACAATCCGGGCTTCTCGGTGAGCAGCCACTCAGACAGTGTGTAGTTATCCTTATTGATCACTGGGTCGTGGACGACTATAAGACCTAAAAAAACAACGAGTTTTTTTTTGAAAAAATGTTTGCCAAGATTTGTTTAATTAACCGCATACAAAAAAGTGGTATTAGTGTTGGGAACAAAACTAGCCACTTGAATTTTTAAGCGGTTATCATTTGCCACGGAGAGGCTATTACGATCAGGACTCAACAAATATTTGTTCGCTTTCAAATGCCTACAGGGGAAATGTACCTATAATATGATAAATATACATATACAATACCTATCTATAGCTATGTCTATTTACGAGTTATGGACCATGACCTCATTCGCATATAATGTCAAACCGCTGATATCTAACCGAATAAACAGGTTACCTACTTTTTCCAAAAGAGACGTAAACACCACGGACAATAATAATTAAATATTGCGTCATGTCCAATATTCACTGAGAGCCCCTGAGAATCGAACCCACAAACACCTAAATGCGATAACCCTTTGTCGCAGCAAGTCTCGAAACAGGTTAGTAGGTAACGAGTTATAATTTCACTATATCATACACAGCCGAAATAGCTCAGTTGGGAGAGCGTTAGACTGAAGATCTAAAGGTCCCTGGTTCAATCCCTGGTTTCGGCAGAAAACTCTTTTTGCATTTTATTGGTTGATGATAAAAAAAAAAAAAAAAGTAAGTTTAAACATAATTTTAAGTTGTTTTATGAAAGGTACAGTTTACAATAGGCCTTGTTGTGCAAGAAGTTAGTTATCGGTTTGATTCATACATTTTTTATTCATTTGTTGAATAGTATAGTAGTATCCTGAGGTTTTAAAATAGACCTTATCACCAAAAAAACGTGTTTGTCACATTCTGTTGACGATAAACGACTTAAGCATGGCATCTAGACATTTATGTAGTAGGTACCGATATTCCCATTAGACACGCGTTGTAGAAAAACAAATTCGACATCGCTGGATCTAAAATTATGAAATTTTGCACAAAAGTTCCTTTTATCATGAGTGAGCACTACTAATGAAGGATTTTCGAAAATTAATTCCCTATTAAGTACATGGGATGAAAGTTTGAGGAAGAAGTCCTCATTAGCCGATGGAAAATCCGATCGGGCACACGGCTTGTTGCTAATTAATTACTAGTAGATTTTCCTTACTCCACATTATGCATAAAATATACGTAAAAGTTAAGTAGTACTCACTAAAATTACACAGATGCATGACAGTATGCACGACGCTGTACACTACTATTAACACTCCAGTGAGTTTGTGTAAGTAGATGTGATGGTCCAAAGGTAGAACGGAACTGAACCCGCGCACGCGTAGCTCGGTCAGGCAGTGACGTAACATCAGAACTAGTACCCAGGAACAGGTGAAGTTTAGGCATTGACCTGAAATTAGGAAAAAAATAATTCATATGTAATTATCAAAACCTAGACTTCTTAATGCAATGTTTCTATCATGTAGGTTGACACTAGCCAGTCACTGACACTAGCTGACAGACAGACACTGAAACTAGTTAAGTCATCATTCTCCTGCCCTTATCCCAATTTATTTGGGGTCGGCGCAACATGTATGATTGGAATGCGCGATAGGACTGAAACTAGTTAAGTAGCATAATTTATTATAAAAACCCCTTTTTCCCACTGATGAAGCAAGTAGGTGAGACGATGAAGACAATATACTTAATTTTTTTTTTTATTTTTTGTTTTATTTTATTTATTCGGGCAAATAAACAGTTATACATTAAAATCTTACAATAAGTTATAAATATTCTGGGTTTATAAATGTATAACCTACGACATTTTCCACAACATATTAAAAGTTATACAGTAAAACCCGTTTAAGACGATTTCACAGGGACTCAACCAAAAACGCGTCTTAAGCGGGAAAGCGTATTATGCGGGATATAGAGAAATAAAAAACGGACCTACTACATACGTATGTATTAATATTAGGTATATAAAGTGCCGTGTATCTATCACGTTATTTAAAATAATCACTTATTTTAGTTTGACAAAAAGATTTTGAGGCATCAGAAATTACAAGATTTTCAACGTAATTTAACTTTTGTAGTACGTCTTCGCTTTGATTCAAAGAAGTTACATAGCGTCTTAAATCAATAACTGCTGATAATGCCTGGGCGTGTGACAAAATCGGAGTTGACTCATCTTCTTGATCATTATCACTTTCAGCCTCTTCTTGTGTGTTATTCACATTCTCAATAAGATCTTCAATTGATTGAATTCCGTACGATGCCACATTATCATCAATGGAAGAATATCCAGGAAAACCCTGCAGTATTACGGGTTCTTCTTCTTCCAACACGACGTCAACCTCGTTATTTCTGAAACCTGCTTTCTTGAAACAATTCTGAATGGTTTCAGGCCACAGTTCAGTCAGTCCGCTGGCCGCTGCCGCAGAGGTATAATGTGTTGGCGTTAGGCGTATTAAACGGGATGACGAATCGTATTAAGCGTTAAAGAATGTATGAAAACATGTCTCAAGTTGCAGGGACTGATGCAAAATGGCGTATTATGCGAGAAATCGTATTAAGCGTGATCGTATTAAACGGGTTCTACTGTATATAAAAGTGCGCTATTCATGATTTTATAGCAGAAAAAAGTACTTAACAGTGAATTTAAACATAGACATGCATGCAAACAACAGGAAAAGATAGAGAGAATGAGTAAATATTGAACTGAATAGACGAACTAACTATTGTATTGTAAAATTATTTTGTTTGTAAGTTTTCTGAATTTTTGAGCAGAGACAAAGAAGAAGTCGATGTCTTCAAAGATCTTGTTAATTGGTTGGTAAGGCGGTGCTCGCAAGCCTGCGTTTGTGCGACAGGAACTTACTGCAAATAAAGGTCTTGCGCGCACCCCACGGCATAGCGTTGTTCTGGGTACTACGTAGTCTCGAGTACGAGTAATTAATCTCAAACTCAAAGCATTTATTTCAAATAAACTAATTGCAGGCACTTTTGAATTGTCAAAGAGACGGTCAGTCAGAAAGATGAAGCTAGTTGCTAAATGTGTTCAAATTACAAGGCTTCCTATACTTGGTAAGCCCTGTAACTTAGACAATGCTGCTCTCGCCTGTATGAACAAAGGTTTTTGTTTTACAATAGAACATGATACTTTTATGTTCGTGTCCGTTAAAGTGGCAATTAAACCCCTGACATTTTGGTTTTAATCACAAAAGCATTAGAATTATCAATCCACTCACAATGACATAATAATGAATAGCCATCCACAAAGAAACAAGAAAGACTGACAGCTTAGTTTGTCTTTAAAAAAATGGCCACTAATATTAAGATTGTGAATTGTAGTCGAATCTGGTTGAGATGAAAACCAACTCAAACATAAGTATGATGTGCAGGGATTAAAGAAGTGAGAGACTTCAACTTACCACAAGCCCTAGCGAATATAACAAATCCATTAGCATTCATCTTCCGGTACTCCACAACCCTGGCGACGAACAGCCCCGCGTTGACCATGAAGAAAAGCGCCAAGTATGTGAGGAAAACGTAGTTGTTCCTGAAGTAGGGCAGGGACAGCTGATAGGGCTTGAGGTTCCACAGGCGCTGCCTGAAGGAGACGGGCTTGGGGTCCTGCTTTGGAGGCACTAGCCAGCGATCTATGCTGTAAGAAAAAAAAATGTTTTAAGTGATAAGCACTTAACGTCCTAATTATTAAACCAAAAATCAGAGCTAGTTCTCTGATTTTTGGATATGCATCATGTCAAAAACTCAGCCACTAATTCACAAGTTAACCTCATTCTTTAATATTTCTAAATGTTTTGTTGCTCATTATAGAATTTAGCGTACCTTTAAAATCAAAGACTTGACTGCTGAGTCCTCTAACAACATAGGTTGAAGAGTAACTGTTGGTAAGTAACAGGTTAATCTTTATGATCAAGATGAACAAAGGGATGCATTGCTACGCTTCAACGACGATCAAATTGACTAACATTGTAGATACCTATGGATTTGATAATTCGTGCATGCATAGCCATAAATTAGATTCTATCAGATTTACTTGCAAATAAGATTTGACGGAATTCTGTTTTTTCAATGGTTCTTTGAAGGCTTAAGTTCAAACGAATTCAAATCTTAGCTGGTCAACCTACAAAGTAAAACCCACAACACAAGTACCTAATAGACAAATTCTCTAGCAATCCATCATGGTTGCCCAACTGCTTCTTCAGCGCCTCATATGTAATGGCGCCGCGTTGCTCGGTGTCGGCGTCTTCAAACATGGCGCTGGTGAGGTGCAGAAGCTGCTCGTCGCTGAACTGCATGCCGTTCTCCTCCATGCACGCGCGCATCACGTGTGCTAGCTCGCGGTGCTGAATGAGGCCATCGCCTGTGGGATAAGTTGTTAATTGTCTGGTTAAAGTTTTTATATGTGTCATAGGAAATCAACTGCCTAGTCTTTTCTCAAGTATACTTGTATTGGGGTCGGGTTACAGTCTAACCGTACTTATACCCCTGCCACCACCAGTATTTTATTCGGAGCATCTGCCTATTTGTCAAAGGATACATATGTAGGTACTAGGAAAAGCCTTGACAATAATGACTTTGGGGTGACAATAGACCAAGATACATTCATCGTTATCGTTGTCCGTTAAAGACGCAATGAAACCCCTGTTTTGTTTTTTTGTAATCACAAAAGCATTGCAATTATCAATCCACTCGCCAAATGACATGATCAATAGCCATCCACAAAAAAATATGAAAGACTTACAGAGAGTGCTGTGTGTAATTTAACCTACATTATTTTACTATCGTCGATCTGATAGTATTAGTGACACTTCAAATGAATAATTAATTCGTGATTCCACAGCCAATAGGTAGTTCGTGTTTGCAATATTATTTATACCATTCATAAATACATACATAACACAAAAAAAACACACACACATAAATAACACACACAAAAATAATGACATTTTAAAGAGGGTGACACATCACCCTATTTAAAATGTCATTATTTATGTCTGTAATTTGTACCGTGTTTAGTTAATAATATCTATTTTTAATTGACAAGTATGTTAATTGACTTCAACAGATTTTTAACAGTACCTAGATATCACAGATTCTTTCAAAAACAAACCTACCATCTAAATCATAAACCTTGAACAGGAACCGTATCTTATCCTCCGGCGTCTGTCCGGCGAAGCGGTGCACAGCCGCGATGAACTCCTGGAGGGAGATGGCTCCCGAGTCATCCTCATCGAAGATCTGGAACACGCGCTCCGTGAAGAAGGGCTGGAAATAGAGACATTAATTATTAGAAGTAGTGTTTCTTGTGAAGGAATCGATTATAGGTGCTGATATTTGCTGCTAAGCAATATTTTTGGGTTCCACTACCAAGAGTATGTACATTATGATTTAGCGGCTGTTAAAATTTCAGTTACACAAATCATTATTCTTTACATCGACTGTAAAGTTTATATCGTATGAATGATCTTCTTAGTCAAAGTCAGTCATTTACTGGAGACAGCACCTACGATGAACCTCTTGTTGCTTCAAGGGCTTCTAACGGGGTGTAATCAGAAATTAGTCTCTTACATTCTTAGACACAACGATCTTCTGGAACTGTTCTCTGGTGATCTCTTTCTCATCTCCGACGGTCGCTCGGAACAACTTCTCCAGTCGGTCCACGCTGTGCTTATCGAAGCCAACGCGAGGTCTGAAACGAAAGTTCATTTGTCAGACTAGTGTTGTGGTGAAAGTCCCGGTTCACAAGGAGTTTATAAGTTATTCTTCCATTGTTGTAAAGGCATGTCTATTCTTAGAGGCTTCTTTCTTTACTGTTGTATCTAGCAACGTTGAACCTTAAAGATAATTTAAGGAAAGTGTGAAATTCGTCAAACGAGTTTTGTAACGCTTATTACACTGTTGTTACTCACTATATTATAAGTATGTACCTGCACATCATAGGTAAACCCAATCGCCTTTACAAAATAATAAATCTAACCACTACGGTTGGTGAAAACTGAAGTAAGTGTAAATGAGCTGCATTGTACGCTTACTTTACTTACAGCTGTACTGATGAAAACGGATCTGCTACTCAGTACGTGCACTGTTGGAGTTCTGCATAAAATGTGCTGAACACAATTTTGATGGAATTACACCTTAATTAAGACAGAAAATCCTTGAATACCTGCTACTGGTAACTGTAGATAAAAACTCCATGATTTCGTCAGCAGTCGTATATCCATCACCGTCCGTATCCACTACCCTGAAGAACTTGTTTGTTACCTAAAAACCAGAAAGATTTGAAGAAAACAACTTTAACAGCGATATTTTTTGTATTATAGGAATAAGTGTACGAAAAATTGTGATAGTAATGGGTATCAGTGAAAATACTGGCAAAGCTACCCGCATTTTTAATACACTTTTCTTTGACAATAATGTTAGTTTATGTATAAATAATTAAAACAGCGCCATCTCATAGAATAATAAAATACTACAAGCTCGAGTTAGTTACGCTACTTGCCAAGAGATGGCGTTGTTAAACAAATTTACTTACAACTTTATTTTGTAGGATGTGTTGAAACGTATCCAAAGTTATCACACCGTTCCCGCATAAAACATATGCTACACTTTCTACTTGTTCCACGAAATCTAACTGTTTGTCATCTCTGTAAACAAAGTTGAATATATTAAATTGTTGTTTTACCTACTCGTCGCTAGATAGCGTTACACGTACCAACCTGTTTCAAATACGTGGGTACGTCAAAGTTTTGTATTACATTAAAAGTCACACAAAAATAAGAGCATGTTCTATAATATACAGATAACAATCATTATCAAAAATATGGAACAAACTGTAATTTCCTGTATCTAAATAATGAAGTCATAAAAATGGGAATACATGGAACTTACGTGAGTCGCTCCTTCAAATATTCAAGCCAATCATTTTGATCTAAATGATCTATCGAATCTGCATCGAATAGATGAAATATTCGCTCCAACAGATCCTGAAACAATTGAAAGAGGGTATTAATCTTTAATAGTTAAAATTACACAGAGCAACAGCTAAAGTGTAACAAAAGAAGACACTTAACAGTGGGATTACCCAGATACAAAGAAAAATAATCCACGGAACACCATGAAATAAGGTATCACGCAACTTCTTAAAGCGCACTTACCTACACGGACAACTCACCTGCGCAATTCTAAGCAACCTTGGTGTCTCTGCAACACCGAGCAAATTACTGTAACACCAAGACTGTATAGCAATTGCCGAGAATTCACCTATTTCAGTTGCCCGTGTCAGCAAGTACCGTTGACAATTTTCAAGAGAAAATCACTGTGGAAATCGTTTCCGCATTGCAGACAGCGTTGTATTACCGCGCACTAATAACCACAAACTACCATCAACTCTGCAAGCAATCCGTCATGATATTTAACTTCACTGTTTGAACGAATACAAACTTATTTGTACAGTTTTTTTAATTAAAGGTCAAAGGCTAAAACAATTGACTAGCGTTTTGCTCGCGACTACATCTGAGTGGCTTTCGGATTTTCCTGCAAGTACCTAGGTTCCTATACTGTGGTCGCGATTTCGTTTTAAAGTCTAACAACCAATCTTACTGCGTGGTATCGTGTTACCCACTAACTGAGTTGTGAGGTCAGATAAACGAAGCAACAAAATTATCTAGGTATGGACGGATCGTAGCAGGCTAGGTTCTGTTGTTTCTACCTGCCCTCTTGCAAAAAAGCCAGGCATTTATGTATCATCATAGCCTTTTCCCAACCACGTTGGGGTCGGCTTCCAATCTAACCAGGTGCAGCTGAATACCAGTATTTTACATGGAGCGACTGCCTATCTGACCTCCATAGCCCAGTCACTGGGCAATACGATACCTCTTGGTAAAACTGGCTGTCAGATTCAAAGTCAAAGTCAAAACATTTATTTCAAATAGGCACAAGAATAAAATAGAATTGATTCTAGTCGCCCCTTCCAAAAGGTAGTTTTGTGTGGAGAAGAATGGGCAAGAAACTCCAACGTAACTCTTTTAAAATGTTCACAATGTTTTGTATACATGTAAGTATTATAACATTATATGTGAAGACGATGCACCCAGAATAAAAACAATACACCACAAAAGGTGTAAAGAAAAACACATGTAGCAGTGGCAAGTAAACTTAATTATGTCATAAGTACATGGTGCTCACATATTTACAAACATTCTAAAAGTTAATAATAATAAATTAATCAATGTGATTAATTGTGTGATTTTCGGGCTTCTGACGACCCGGAACGACTGTCAAAGATGCACAAATGACAGCCGGGAATGTTATGACTTAACGTGCTTTCCGAGGCACGAGGAGTCTCGTTATGTAAAGACCCATCCACGGCCAACCCCGGTGAGCATAACTTAACCTGATGGATCGACCTGTGCGGCTGTTAGTACTTAGCCACGAGCTCTCAGGAGTAAAATGTGATGATGTAGGTGTAAAATTATCTACTAAACCATGTAAGGTATGCTTTAAAATGTTACCTGTGAACTCAATGTAACTCTCAACCAAATCTCATCAAAACCGGTTCAGCAATTTAGCATTGAAAACATAATAAACAACAGACAAACACTTTCGCATTTATTCTAGTTTTCTGGTGATTACATAATTCCTATAAAATATTATAGAACTAACAGGTTATATCTAGTTTTCCTTCATTGAGTAAACAGCTTATTCGAGTTGCTTCCAATTAAGATGATTGCTATCGATTTGAATCGATTCGACGTGACGTGTTCGTGTCAACTGCTCGATAAGTTGATTCGATCAAATTATATGAATCGAGTTGTGTGTTTAGATTATGATTAGTGTCAGTCAGTGTGAGCCTAGCCTTTGGCAACTGGGTCGGCTTCCAGTCCGACTAGATTATGACACTGAATATGAGTGTATTATGTAGCCTACATAAATATGTTTGCCTAAAATATTCTACATACTATTCTGGCGTAGTCTTTTGTGGTAATAAAAGTCCTTTTGTCATGCTGGAACATGCATTGGGTGCAGTGAACATCGTTGTCTCAATAATGGGGACGAAAGCTTTTGCTGTTAACAGGATAGGACTCAATACTCAATCCTCAATCATTTATTGCATTCCACAATGTATAATATGCTTAGGTGGTAAGTAAGATAAAAAATAATAATAAAGAAATAATAATAGACTCCTACATTTATGTCTGTTATTTTTAACCGACTTCAAAAAAAGAGGAGGTTCTCTATTCGACTGTATGTTATTTTTTTGTATGTTTGTTACGAGATTACTCCGCCAATTATAAATTTATTTTTAATTTGTTGTTTGGTCAGCATTGACTTCAGAGGTGGTCCCATATAAAATTTATTAATGTCTTGTTCATGAACGGGCGCCGTCAGTAGGGACTGGTCACCTCTTAGCTGCCACGGCTGTTTTAAAATTTAAAATAATTTTGAATTGAAATGAAGTTCTACATCGTTCTCACTTGTATATATCAACATGAATGATGTAACCCAGTTTTTGTAAACATATTTTGATTTAAAAGAGTGTCCATGGAGTTTCATGCCCGTTCTTCTCCATAGGTACCTACTGCTTTGGAATGGGCAACTAGCTTCATCTTTCTGACTGACCGACCCCTTGACAATTCAAAAGTGCCTGTAATTGGTTTATTTGAAATAAATGCTTTGAGTTTGAGCCTTTTGAACTGCTTTTGAGTTAGCTTCGATAATAATTATTTAATCAACTATTTTTATCTTGATGATATATTCGTAAGTCAGGTCACGGTTATTAGCATAGCAAGTTTAGTTGTGGATTCAAATTCTGGGGCAGGTAGGTGCCAAAAATAAAAATAAACATTTTTACAAAAAAAAGTCGGTGTCTTTGGTTTTGTATTTTCGGTTTTTGCCACAATCATCATCTGCCTAGCCTTTTCCCAACTATGTTTTTGCCACCGAATTTTTTTTTTTTGCTGTCTTGTTTTTTCGGACGTCTGCTGTTTTTTGTTTGTTGTGTCAAAGTCAAAGTCAAATCATTTATTTTAAATAGGCACAAGTAAGGCACTTTTGAACGTCAAAATGAACAAGTTGTGATTTAAGTAACAAAGAGTATTCTTTATAATTATCTATTTATCTAAGAATTTTCTCATGAAAATACTGTGTCCGTCTTACTACCAAACGAGTTCTTACTTTAGCCCGAACTTAACCTTCGAGCTCGTTTTTCTTGTACAAATGTTGGTACAGAGGCCAGCACATCAAGTTACCACAATCTGTCAAATTTATTTGATAGTATTTCAACTTTATTGCAAAGACATAAGGTTCATTTTTAATTGAGAAAATATGACAGTTAGGGATAGCTTGATGTGCTGGCGTCTGTACAAGTAAAGTTAAATATGAAACTGACAATAATAATGATAACTTGGACCATGGTCCCGGTATTATATTTTTAAATGTTTTTTTTTATTGAAAAAAGTGTTTAATATAGAATGTATTCAAATGAAATAAAAGAATGACAACTAGGAATCAAACTTGGCAAACTGAAACTAAGGATCTACTGAACTCAGTTTATCTGAATTCATATTAGTGTTGCCTATAAAATGCCTATATCACAGTTATGTCCCTTTTTTTTGAGCCGGGCGGAAAGTCCTCATGTATGTCCCCCACCCCGGGGGGGGAGGGGTCTGTCAGACTCTTACTGACTAAAAACCACCCCGGGTGTTCTCACACCGTCGCGCCGGGGGTCCCTTTCCGCAGCTTCCTTCTGCGAAATGACTTCCTCGCAGAAGGATACCACCGCGTCCCAGGCCTGCGCGCTGCCGGCCATAGAGTTCACTACGGCCGGCAGCGACAGGTCACTGCCTACTTCAGAGATGAGGGCACGGCGCGGCTCCAGCCATGCGGCACACTCTGCCAGCGTATGCCGTGCCGTGTCCTCCCGACAGTCGACGCAGTGGTGACACCGAGAGCCTGGCTCCCTGGTTATGCGACACAGGAACTTCCCGAAGCAACTGTGCCCCGAGAGCTCCTGTGTCGCCTGAAAAGTCAGGGAGCACAGTTAAGAACCGGAGCCAAGTCCAAAAAAAATAATATTTATCTAGGTACCTACTCACGCCTTATTCCCAGAAATCATACATAGAACAAAATAAATATTTTATAATAATAAGGCCGAATCGTACTGGCTGGCCAGGGGCTCAAATTATTTCAAAATGGAAATTAAGCCGCTAGGCAATTGTTTTAAGTGGGACGCGCTAGGCCGCGAAATGCTAACGTTTTTTGTAATATGCCGATCAGTGTCATATGATTCGCGGCCATGACTTAGGCCCGTATTACAGAACTTCACTCAAGACCCAAGCATTACTTAAAACAAGTTTTAACTAATCAAATGGCTTTAATCGAGACTCAAGCAATGCTTGAGTATTGAGTGAGGTTCTGTAATACGGGCATTAGAGGATTGATAGTGATTACAGTTCATTTGTTCAGACATATTGCTTCAAAGGATCTACTGCAGAAAGTCTACTAGATTCCTACTATGATTCTGACTATACTAAGTATCTTACATACTGTTTACCATGCTGGGGAGGGACAACAAAAATGTTTTTTTTAGAACTTGAGAGAGCACAGCGAGCTCTGCTTAAGGTAATGCTCTTTAAACCTTATAGGTTCCCAACCCAAAGCCTCTATCAAACCACTGGCCTTCTGTCTGTAAGAAAACTTTACCTACTCCATCTTATCCTGAGGAAACACAAGCCCCTCCCGCACGATCCCAAAAAACCGAGTTTGAGTAGCAGGAGACGCTACTTGGTCGCTTCAACTGTTCCGGTCAGATCTACTTTTGCTAAGAGGCAGTATGCAAGGCAATCTGCCCACTTGTACAACTTATTGATTAGGGAACTAAACGTCTATGCTTTGAAACTCCGTGACTGCAAATTGGCTGTGATTGATTGGCTCAAGACTAAAACCTATGACTATATTGAGGCCATGGTATCATCGCTTCCATAATCTGTCTAGTAGCTAAGGACTGCAGTATCGAAATCGTTAGTGGAGGAAGCTGTCACTGGCTTCCTTCGACCCCAAGACTTTTTGGCAGGGCTAACTTTAAACTAACCTTAAACTAAACTTTAAATTACTATATCTATGCGCAGTTAAACGATTATTTTATTTTATTTATTCAGGGACAATAAACAGCTACAATATGTGATACATAAGAAAAAAAACATACAAAACGTTAACAATATTGCAGCCCACTACATTATCCACATATTAACTATAGAAAATACATTTTATAAGGAGTGCCACTAAATGAGCAATAATAAATAATTAAAAACATCACAATAATAAATAAAAATTAAAATTACATCATGCAAAATAGAAATTCCAATTCATTTATAGCTAAATAAAAAGTACACAAAATAAAACAATTAAAATTATAATATATAGACTAGCTTACATTCCTGATAACATTATTGGTTTATAATAAGTTTCATAACATAATTTTTAAATTTGGATTTTGAGCATACAAAAATATCAACATCAATAAAATTACTATTATAAGTTTCAACCATTCGACGGATAGGGCAGCGCAAACCAGAATTAGTTCGACGGGCATTGAGAGCAAATAGGGATCCTGCACGATTGTTACGTACATTAGCAGTGCGTGGAACTACGTAACAAAGTTTGTTCGTGAGATCGATACAGTCAAAGTCCCCGCGAACAATACCATACAGTACAGATGCCTCTAAATACTTACGCCTAGATACTAACTTGACTTGCCCATATTTATCAAGCAATTGCGAGTATGACACGATTATAACTCATACACAATTCACACACATTCACAATCTTTCACACTTTCACGTAAACACGCTCACACAACACACACTCAAGCCGCACTCGCATACATGACACAAGTGCGCTTCTTCTTCTTTTTGGTTATTTTTGTTACTTTATATCATTTCGTTTTCAAGTAAATACAATGTATTACGCTAAGTGGAAGAGCGGAGTCACCTAACGCAAGCATCATCTTGCTTAAAAGGTGATGTCCAAATCACGTATGTTATGGCTTTATGTAATTGAAATAAACATTTTTTTAAACCAATAAGGTTCAAATTCGTACAACACGAATTCTTTTGTACTCAATTGACAGGTGTCAGTAGGTACCGCATTTCCTCATCGACCGCTGATTAGGTAGGTACTTCTTAAGAAAGTGCCCGACCCTTACGAGCTGCGTAGGCGTTTTGTCACATTTAATCCTATTACACTATCTAATAAGACTATTAAGGCGTCCCCCGTCATTTCACATCAAGATAAGCTAATCTCGAGTCACGGCGCGAGGGGGCGTTGCTATCGGCTGTCAGTCGCTGATAGTTTGACAGTGACAGCTCTCGGAGTTGACAGCAACGCGCCAATTAACGCTTTAAACTTGTTGATTAAGTTGTCTGCTAAAAACAATGGGTTAAGTAAGCTATGCTAATTACTGTGTAGCTGACATCGATGTTGCTTAAAACAAAACTTGGTTCATTTGTGGCTCTATTTTTAGGTAGGTACTCTTTTTTTTTTAGGGTGGGGAATCGTCAAATGGTTCCTTTGGCTCTGGGTGGAGTGGAAGGGAGTGTCAGACTCTTACTGACTAAAACCCATCCAAGTTCCTTCCTTGGCCCTTTATGTTCCGGGGTAGCGGAATTCTGTATTCCCCGATAGATCAGGCAGAGGTGTCACGTGCCAGAAGGGCCAAACTCTGCCGGTTAAGCGGGATTGTCCGAGAGGGATTCCGCTGCCCCGGAACACGATTGGTTTTTAGTCAATAAGAGTCTGACACTCCCTTCCGCTCCATCCAGAGCGGCCCTCCAGCTCATTTGATGATTGCCCACCCACATAAAAAAGGCAGAGGTGTACCTATAGTAGGTACACCCACATATCACCAATTATGTTTAACACCTGAGAAATTTATAACGAAAAAACCGAAAACAATTTGCTTGACCTGGAAATCGAACCCAGGACCACATGCCCAGCAGACTTGCGACCGATACTTTTTTTAACGATACCTACATCGCACCGTGCGTGCCTTGCTGCTATAATATTATATTCCACTTAACACCGCAGCCTCCCAGGCGTGGTCGTGATGTATCAAGGTGCTATGAACACATACAGCCTTATCAGTGGCACATGAATCTTTATTAGTTGCGAGCAGTCCTTCATGTAACCGTGTGGTGGTCACGCAGTGTTGGGGTAGGTTAATGATGTGTTGTTAATATCAATGTGTCGTTTTTATCAGAAAACGTGAGTTATATTGCCGTAACGAAGCGTTAAAGTGACATAGTAACAGATTGCTGACAAGATAACCAATAAACGTTGATTTGAACTGCTGTCAAACTCAAACACAAAGCGTTTATAATGTACTTAAGTACTTAACCCTACTAATATTATTAACGTGAAAGTTTGTGAGGTTGTATGGATGTTTGTTACTCTTTCACGCAAAAACTTCTGAACGAATCTGGATGAAATTTGACACAGAGATAGATATAGTCTGGAATAGTAAAAAGGCTTTTTTCCCGGCAAAATGTACGATTCCCGTTAAGCAAACGTGGGCGAAGCCGCTGGCAAAAGCCAGTTTCAAATAAATTACTTATTACAGTGACTTGATTTGGGAAGGGGTCGGGCAGTCAGAAAGATGAAGCTAGTTGCCCATTCCAAACAGTAGTCGGTACCTATGGAGAAGAACGGGCAAGAAACTCCACGAACACTCCTTCGGTACCGGCGAAGTTAGGACAAGCCGATCTATTCTGTAAAAATCTCAACGTGAAAGTTTAGGTGAAGTGAACTTGTAAGCTCAAGTAAGCTCGCAATAGTGTCAATTCCTAGTAATAAATGGGATGACAGCCCACGTTTTGAAGATGACTTTCGTGTTTAAAACGGAGTAAAAAACCATCTGACTACCTAGCCAATTGTTAGAAGCAGCTAAGGTAGGTTAGAACATGGATGGGTTTTAGTCAGCAGGAGTCAGACACTCACAATGGTCATCGCTCTGCATAATTCGGTAACTCACTAGAGCCCCAGCGCTGGTTCTCAGCGACAGCCGACGTTGACGAGATATTCACATAGGCTTCATTACGACGAAAATATTCGAACCTCGTCAATCTATTAGTACTGTTCGCCCTTCTACCGATAATAGCGCAATATTTTTAACTAATGTCTGTTTACACTATCATGTCCCAATTACGTGTCGTTACATTGTGGAGGTGAATGCTAATCAGATAGAAATAGATGCTATTAACATAATCGCTTCTAACTGTAACGCTTATGAAAGCTGCCTCGGGGCGTGGGACACACGGATGTGTGGAATATCGAGCTTACAAAGGATTTACATTTGTAAGCCATTTGTAGGTTTTATAGCCCTGCTCTGTGTACCTTTCCTCCTTTCTTTGGGATTAATAGGACTATAAAGTTTTATATGTTTTTTCTATTTGTTTTGTATGAATCAATCTGCCTAGCCGTTTCCCAACTATGTTGGGGCCAACCCCGGCAAGCGTAGCTTAACCTGATGGATCGATCCGAGCGGCTATTAGTACTTAGCCACGAGCTCTTCTTAGGGTTAATAGGACTATAACGGTGATACCATTTTATTCAAGCATATGTTTTTGTCTATAATTTGTTCTCGAAGTTATCTCATTGGCATCTTTTTTACCCAACTACGGCAAAGTAAAAGGGAGGCTTAATTCTGTTGTGGTTAGAAAACTATCTGGGAAAGTAATAGCCCATAAATACGGTCTTTTAAAACATGGATAATACCAGAGCACCAACCTTACAGTAAGCTAAGGTCTAAGTTTAAGTATATAAGGTAGGAAGAGAAAAACAAATGACTTGTGTTTCGAACATTAAATTAACAGGATAAGTTGGTTCGGTCTGTCACTGCGCTTCATAAAGACGAGACGTGTTTGACGCTTTCCGCGTCCGTATGTCCGACTAATGTAAGTACTCATATCGTAATTGCACAACATACGTTTAGGGCGTGAGAATTGAACCAGTACATCATCGAATTATGACGTCACAGCATCACGACAGCTGTACATAAAGGGATAGGCACATTATGATATAACTCATCACAAACAGGGCAAGGTTGTGAACATGAATTTAATGTCTGCTATTATCTACAATTTACTATCATATCGTAAACTTTTATGCCATATCTTATCCCTGTCGTTTTCAGTCAGAGGTCAGTGTATGTTACTATGAAAATAAAATTAGTGTCAAGTATCCAATGGGATTGAATTGAGATGGCTGAGACAGCAGCGGCCACCACTGCTTTATCATAATCAGCTTATAATGTTCCCACTACTGGGACACAGGTTTCATCTCTGTGAGAGGCAGGGCGCCGTAAACCACATGGGCCCCGGGACTCCCGGCCACCGCAGGCGCAGGCCTGCGGACGGTCAGTAATGCTCACAGTCCGATCAGGCCCATGCCGGACGGCGCGTACGTGTTCCACGCGCGCATTAATGAAGAAACCCGTTAAAGCCGAAGTCTGCCGGGTAAGCGGGATTTGGATACCCCAGAACATAAAGGGCTAAGGACGGAACATGGATGGGTTTTAATCAGTAAGAGTCTAACACTCTCTTCCGCTCCACCCAGAGCGGGATGGGTCATGTGATGATTTCTCAACCTCAAAAAAAAAAGTGCGGGTGTTACATGATTTCGAATTTTTGGTTCTGGTGGTTGGGCATGCCGGTTTCCTTGCGATGTTTTCCTTCACCGTTTTAAAAGCAGTCGGAATGAAAGTAAAGCGCGTCTGGGCTCGAACCTACGAACCACAACTCGTCAGCCGCCACCGTTGCCACTAGGCCCCGGCCACCACACTGTGCTACATTAAATGATTACTATTAATTATTCACATACTCCATTAATACTGATTTATAACCCACGCACAGCGGATGTAAATAATAAAAGTATGTAATCTGACATTTAGTTTCCGTTCTTATGAGACGTGTAATAGAAAGTGTAATATCCGTAGCAAACTTGATGTTTTGGCTGTTTAAAATGTCGATTTAATTATTATGTAACTTGATAACTTTGATATTAATTAGTCATTTAATCTTAGTACATACTAATGTCACATGACCGACGGATGGCTGGGTGGTCTAATATCTCAATAACTATTGCAATCCACGAAAGTAAAGGATGTAACAATTCTGAATCTCGATTGGTGAAGAAGAAATAAAAAGTTGGATTACACGAAAGTATCCGAAGGGAAAATCACTAAAGAGGAATCCCAAAGCAAGCAAAGCCCAGCAAGAAGTATCCGAATACTGAAGTGTTAGTTTGGAATGAAATGATAATAACTGAGCAAGCCAAATTAGTTACATATAACTTAGGCATAAGGTAGGGTGATTCTGCGAGGCAGTTATGCTCGCGAAGGAGGTGGCGGAATGAGAGAGGGACAGGACCTCACGTCCCAGCCGCCGCGGGTGACGCCCTGGGCGTCGGGAGCCGCGCAACGTCTCCCGGCTACCGAAGGCGCGGGCCTGCTGACGGTGAGTAATGGATAGCTCTGCGTCCGACCAGGACCAGCCGCGTACGTGTTCCACGCGTGCCTCATAGAGATGTCAGCACAAAAGAAGGAGCCCGTTAAGGCCGAAACCTGCCGGGTAAGCGGGATTGTCAAAAATGGTTACCGCTACCCCGGAACATAAAGGGCTAAGGAGGGAACATGGATGGGTTTTGGTCAGTACGAGGCTGGGCACTCCCTTCCGCTCCACCCAGAGCGTGAGCTCCACTTTGCTTGACAGTTTGTTTAAATACAGGATCTCATCCCTTAAAACTTTCTTAACAACACTGAGGAGCAAACCTCCTCAGTGTTGTTAAGAAAGTTTTAAAGTTTCTTTTTTTCTCAGAACTTCCAGATATTAAAATATAATATGATGATGCTGATAGATCGTTACATTATTATCTTAATATCCTTACCAAGCTGTGGCGCGTGAATCACACGGCGACCTCACAACTAGATCAGTTGCGCCATGACATGAGTCTGATACACAATACGACAGTCGTGAGCCGGCGATTATAATGTCCTACACGCACTGACGGTGTTGCGACTGACGGGATATTGTGTTTTGGAATGTTTTGATGGAACATTATGATGTGCTATGCTTTCTCTGGTTAATCTTGTTTGCGATGTTGCCAATTTTCAGATTATAAATGTCAAATATTTCGTTGATTCTGTCATTTAGTAATATTTAGGGATTTTTAGGTTGACTGGTAAAATTCCTATGGCATTAAGTCCACCTCTGTACATTTCTGTGCTGGAAGTATTAAATAAATAAATAAATTTATAAATGTTAGCATTATCAGCTTATAATGATCCCACTGCTAGGACACAGGCTTCTTCAGGCCTCGTGTAAGTTGGTAAATGTCACATGTCTTCAAAGTTTTGGCTTTAGGATACCTATACCATTTTGAGAACAGTGGTGATGAAACAAAGCTATACGCCTGTGTGGGTTCAACCCATGAATATTTGCTTCATGGTTCAACCCTACGACCTACCTAAAACTCGTAAGGCGATTTACACACGGCACCGCGCTCCTCCGCGGTAGGCGGTGAAGCGGATCTCATGTCGCATTGGTATCTAAGGAACCCGTTGATGCCTAACACACGTACCTACACCGCCCGACCGCGCGGTCGAGCGGTGCTCGTTTCTACCGTAAACTGCTCCTACCGCGCGGTCGAGTGGTGCAAGTCGCGGCTGCCACCACTGGGGCTGCTGATAAAGATGGTTTTGAAATATAGCCCAGTATATTGCAATAAAATACTGATTATGAAAAAAGTACTTCAACCTTCCAAACCTTCCAAATACTATTTTAACATCTATAACTGTTTCAACACCGAATTTAGTGTTTATTACAACCACTCATAATCAACTTCTTTTGGTGCACTATGATATGATTTTTGATTTTATTTATTGATAAATTAATCTAAACACCGAATAAATTGAATGTATTTGCGACGGCGGTGTTGCCAAATGTATTGATGATAGCAGTTGCCGTAATGGCTGCGATTCATGACGTAGCTTCGTTTCTTCCACAGAAAAAAATTATTATCACAATAAATATCATTTATATAATATAATAATCTTTATAATGTACAATAAAATAGTAATAACAGCCCCACAGGTCGATTCATCAGGTTAAACTACGCTAGACGGAGTTGGCCGTGAATGGGTGACCATCTTTACATACCGAGACTACTCCGTGCCTCATAAAGCTCGTTAAGCCGTTGGTCCCGGTAGAGGTATTGTATTGTAAGTTACTGGGTTGTAGAGGCCAGATAGGCAGTCGCTCCATGTAAAATACTGGTATTCAGCTGCATCCGGTTAGACTGGAAGTCGACCCCAACATAGTTGGGAAAAGGCTCGGCAGATTGATTAAATCTTTATAATGTACAAACTTATTCTAGTTATATATCGTCCTATGAGATATAAGTTGGCGGACTTATCGCTAAAAGCGATTCTAATAATTACCTACAAATAATAAATTGTTTTCATGTCTGGTTATTTGTGTATAAGAAATTTACAGATTTACTAAACTCTAACTCAAACTCATAGCATTTATTTCATAAACCAATTACAGGCACTTGTGAATAGTCATGGGGTCGGTCAATCAGAAAGATAAAGCTAGTTGCCCATTCCAAAACAGTAGGGTTCCTGCGGAGAAGAAGGGGCAAGAAACTCCACGGACACTCTTTAAAATGGTACCTATGGTTACAAAATATGGGTTACATCATTCATGTTGAAATTATAAGTGAGAACGATGCAGAACGTAAAAAGCGTATGTAATAAACGCTATAAGAACTAAAAACAATTCAAAATTAAATTACATTTCAAAAGATCCGTGTCAGCTAAGAGATGAACCTGACCCTACGGACGGCGCCCGTTCATGAACATGACGCATGGATTAGCACCATTCAGCTCAACCATTTTGAAGGGAGCTAAAAGCAAAACAATTATTGTAATAAGTAGGACAAGGTTGCTCATCTCCAAAAAGATTTCGTAGTAGTGTCATTATCCTTTGTACAATTATCTATTCTGTGGATCTGCCTTCAATGTAGTGATACCGTTTCATCACGGTATTCAATTTTAATCTGTTGTTAGATCTCATGTCGAATGGTTTGATGTTTGATAGGTTCTTGTTGCTTTGTTCTTCAAGTATAGGCCAGGGGTTAATCAAACAAAACGCGTCTATTGCCAATGGACTTTTAGAGTTTTGAAATTCATGATTGCATAAAAGTGGTCTTTAAAATTTAAGTATCTTTTTTATATATGGTATTAACCGCTTTCTGTGTTTTTTTGAGGGTGGGAAATCATCAAACGTCCCCTCCTGCTCTGGGTGGAGCGGAAGGGACTCAAGAAACAAGCCCTAATAGGTATTTTATTTTTTGTTACATTTTCAATTTTGTTTTATTTTTGCCGCAGTGGTAATTTTTCACCCAAATACAAAAAAAGAATATGCGCTTTAGCCTCGTGAACCGAAATTGATATTTCTATGACTGCGTCCCTATGCGGGACAGAGACCCAGCTTTTTTTTCGTGACGAACGGGAACACACGTTTTTTTTTGCATGGCATCTTGTAATTCAACTAAAGGGTTGTTTAACCGTTGTGCTAAACCGGATTTGAAACAGAGCCCTAGCGCTGATGTTGATGATTTTATAACGTCCCGACACTGTTGTTTGCATAGCATATAGGTACCTACTGATATACGAAATTGGTGCGGGTAGGTACTTTGCGTTCCGGGGCAGCGGTAGCCCTTTCGGACAATCCCACTGACCCCAGGGCGTTATAAGTCTGAAGTGAATACAATACAAGTGTGCTTGACGAAGCTTCAACAATGGGCCACCGTTAAAAACAAAAGTGCCTTATAAACTGTCGATTTCAATATTCACCATACAGGCATTATAGAAGACAGTATTATATTATGATAATTATATAGCATTGTGTGTATGAAACCGGTATAATAAGGTCTAGGTTAGAAGCCAGTATGAAAAGTAGGATAATGTGCTGAATTGAATGCAAATTATAGTTCTAGGACCACAAGTAGAACTCCTTGTGAAAGATTAATAATAATACCCTTGGACATTTCACACATCGCCATATCGTCTCAAGCTAAGCAACCTAATGCTTGTGTTATGCTAACGAGATGGCTGATAAACTACTTACATACATTTTTTTTTGTAAATACATACATATTATAGATAGAAAAACACCAAGACTCGGAACAAATACAGATTGTATGGGAGTTAAACAGTACTGCTGGGTAAGTGGGATTGTCCGAAAGGGTTACCGCTACCCGGTTACTACTACTACTATTAGTTTGAGTCAGTAAGAGTCTGACACTCCCTTCTGCTCCACCCAGAGCGGGAGAAGTCATTGGATAATTTCCCAGCCTCAAAAAAAAAAACAGTACATACCATAAAGGAGGAATATTTATGCGTCCATGTTTGATGAAATCTATGATGGTGTGTATGAAGTTTATAAGATCAAACTATTTTAGAAATAACCATTATTTAAACATAACATTACGTAATCAGCATATAATGTTCCCACTGCTGGCACACTGGCCTCCTCTCTTTGAGAGGCAGTGGGCCGTAATCCACCACGCGGCCCAGTGCGGGATGGTGGATGTCACATGTCTTCGAACTTCGAAGTTTCGCCACCATTTTAAAGTTACCACAAAAAATTGTGAAGTACGAGTATCTTACAAAGGGTTACAAAGTCAAATTCACGAAACCATAGACTAATCATAAAACTACACTTACAAAAACAAATTATCAACAAAATTATCCCATAATTATCAATTATTCCAATTCATAAATCACGTTAGGCAACATGTACCTGACAGCAAATTCAATCATATCATAATCTGCACTGTCATAAATAACGCCCAATCGCTCACAGCATGATTATAGACCAGAGACAATGAATCAAACTACATACATATAACCTCCTGCAGACAATGTATCAAATTATTCAATCATAGACAATATGATGGCTGTAATATGTGAGAGATTGTAACTGGTTTGTGATGCGTGAAAGGTGATTTGATTTGAGCTAGATGTGATT
Organism: Hyppa rectilinea; assembly: GCA_951799385.1. Taxonomy (NCBI): domain Eukaryota; kingdom Metazoa; phylum Arthropoda; class Insecta; order Lepidoptera; family Noctuidae; genus Hyppa; species Hyppa rectilinea. The sequence goes on along the minus strand of OX637324.1, from coordinate 525,467 downwards.
TAAAAATAGAATGATGAAAACTATTGTTGATCTAATGATCGCAAGCGCTACTGAGCATGAGGGTTCGATTCCCAGGCTGGGCAGTGTTATTGGGTTTTTCCATCTGGAATTTCTCAGTAGCAGCCCCGAGTTAGGATTTATGCCTTGTTTGATAGTAATAGGCACGCATATTACATGGGTCTCAAACATAACTTAAAAATTAGTGATAAAACGTGTTGCACCATTATGGCGCATTGGGTGCGTGTACATGTGCATGTACCCAGCGCGTCAGGTGAGTGCAACAAATATATGAATTAGTGCTTTTGTTATTATTTTTAATTACTTTTAAAAACTTACATAGCGTTTAAGTAGTGTGTATTACTAACAACATATGGATCAAGGTCTGAAATAAAGTATTTTTTTTTTTATAACTAGCAAAATATGTATGTACTATGGATACTCCTCTCCTAACCCTTCGGGGATTACAAGTAACGTTATGTTATTTTACAATTGGAATACATGGCAGCAAGTCTAAAGGCAGTTGATTTATTTTGTCTGTTGTCTATAATCAACAAATCCGTCTTAGATTATCAGTAAGTCGTTGACCCTAGGCCGATCTTGACGTAGTAGTGCAGCTAGAACCTTATTAATATGGAATATTAGCCCTAGACACCAATAACTCAGTCTATCTCAGCAAGAACCAACCATTCCTTATCCTACCCACCCTTCAAGGCAACTGTCGTGATGATAGGAATGCGACTTTAGCACTTAAATCACGACCAAAACAGAAGGCGGTCGACGCGAGCGCAGCCATAAATGTATGAGAATGTTGCATTATTATTACAAGGGTGGCCATGCGCGCGACTATCAATTGCAAACAATGATTGCTAACCGTTCCACATAGGGCACTTAATGTCCATGTCAAATTGCTTTTGCCCTCTCATAAATCATTTATTTTATTAACGGCATTTTCACGAGAATAAACATAGACAATTGTCCAAAAATCTTACACAAAATACATGCAACTTTTTAAACTCATTGCATACGCACAGTTAGCTTAATAACTTTCGCACTGTTTATGAGAGTGCGTGGCTAAGTAATAACAGCCGCTCGGATCGATCCATCAGGTTAAGCTACGCTTGGTGGGGTTGTTCCGTGGATGGGTGACCATCTATACATATCGAGACTCATTCGTGTCTCGGCAAGCATGTTAATTCGTTGGTCCCGGCTGTCATTCGTGGATCTTTGACAGTCGTTACGGGTAGTCAGAAGCCCGAAAGTCTGACAGCCAATCTTGCCAAGGGGTATCGTATTACCCAGTTACTGCCTAGGTTATGGAGGTCAGATAGGCAGTCACTCCATATAAGATACTGGTATTCAGTTGCATCTGGTTAGACTGGACTCCGACCCCAACATAGTTGGGAAAAGGCTAGGCATGCCTAATGAGAGGGAGTAGCAGGAGTGGGCTGTAAGTCACCGGGGGCCTCAGTAGGTTGGTAGACGTGATAGACATCACGTGAACTTGTGAGCGTATCAGGAACAGGGTGCAAAGTTTGAAGAATTATGATTCTTCGACGGGTGTTGTGTATAGTGGGCAACCGCCCGCAGTATTTTTTTTGGGGATGGGCAACTCAGTGCCAGCTAGGAGGTTGTCGACTGCTTAACCGGACTTGCCTATGGATGCCTTAATACGTATAAGCTCACAAACTAAACGACTACACACTAACGGCACCTCTTGTGGGATATGGCTGGCCTCGGCTTACGGGGTCAATCCAATCCAGCCCGACGATTAGATTGACCCGACGATTAAAGTCTGGTCATTGCATATCTGCTGGTCACGATAAACTCTGCTTACGCGATACAGGATTCTGCGTTACTTCTGTGTGGAGCGTAGTTTGTAGTTAACAGTGTAGGTGACGCCACAATCTTGACATGCCAATTTACTCACGATGTATATCTACACGGTTTTGAGATAAAAACAGAGATTGTACGAAATCAATTGTACAGACACCAGCACATGCTACCCCTAACTGTCTTTGCTCAATTGAAAATGAACCTTATGCTCTTGGAATAAAATTGAAAAAAATATCAAAGAAATTTGACAGATATGCTGGCCTCCGTAGAAAATATAGTGTCTGAATGTAAAACCGCGACCTCCACACGAATGTCTGTGCTAACCGGCTATCGTGGCATTTGACAAAATTCATAGTCACCCCACGATCTCACACTATAGATCATAGATCGATAGTAGATCATTAGGGCGGCGTGATCGATACGCGGCGCGCGCTGCTCACGCGCATCCATTATTCATGACTGCCACGACTTATACGACTCCTACGCGTAAGAGCGAGACAAAAAATAATTCAATTGAGTAGTGTAACGTTGATCGACTGACGGCTGTCTCGAAGAAACGGTTGAAGAAACAATGTGAGTCTGATCATTAAAATTGTTCGTTAATTAATAATGAGTTTAATTTTTTTCTGCAGGTTGCCGTGATGACCATTGTGGTTGCCGAAGGTTGCTGGCATTTTATTAGCTTGTGTGAGTCCATTCAGTCAGCAAAACAATGGCAAGACTTGTGATGTGATATGATCGAAAAATATAGAGTTGGTCAATATTCTTTCTATTGCTTTAGTAGCTTAAGATTCTTCCCTATTTATGCTGTAAAAAATCCCAACAGTAAAATTGTTCTTCTATGTGGTTCTCTAGGCTATTATGGCACTAGCAGTAGCTTTATTCCTAGCAAAACTGAGTATCATAACGTGCGGCTATTTAATACTGGCTAATGGTATACAATGTAACGCCTTAAATACGCCAGAAACATGTTCCACAACAAGTGGGAGGACGTAACGTAACTCCGACCTGGTAAAGTGGGACTACCTCAACGGTACGGCAGCAGGGTGTAGATGTGGGAGCCTTGTCCCAAAATATGCTCGAGCTCCTATCCTCAGCCCTCTATATCCCAAAGATGCAACCTGCAGCGCAGAAATCACTGCGCTGCCACCGACGACGCCGTGGAACTGGCGAAGTTGTAACACAAACGTGTCAGAGTCACGAAAAAAATACGAAGATAGAGATGTGCTCAAAAGAAAATTTTAAGTAGGTACGTAAAAAAATATTCAGAAAATATCTAGTCATTAAGAAGCAAAATAAATAAAGTAACACAGAAATAAATAACTCCAGTAACTTTAGGTATGCCACCGAATGACTGAAAGTATCTAGGTCATTGAGACGAACGTCTATTGGCTAACATCGTAGATCTGAGGACCAATAGTGATGCTTGGCTGACGCTGACGTCTGTCACTCGTTAAATCACGTCTAGGTTTTAGGTCCTACCTATTTACGTGCAAATTCTTGTGATAATATCTCAGTAATTAGGTGATGGAAAATGAGGTTGTAAAACTGGAAAGCTGTTCTTGTAAGTCAGTAAAGCCTTCAGAAAGCGAAAGGTTCCTCTACCTTAACAGAAAGCTTTGGTGCTGGAGAATTTGTTGCGCCACTTCTTCCCAGCTAAAGCACTAGAGGGACGCACTAGAGGGACTGTTTTGTATAATCTTGATGTTCGATAATTCTTGTTGAGAATCGATCAATTGACAGCTGACCTGACTTGAACCCAACCTCATTACTTTCGTTTTATATAGAGTCAAAGTTGGTAACAATGTAATTTAATTTTTTTGTAAGTTGGCAGGCGACAAGCACCTTTTGATAATTTCATTAGACAGGACAAACAAAAGCGAATTAAAATGGCGAAAGGCAAACGTGCTCCAAATTGTTATTTCGTTTGTAATAAAGTATTGCGCAACAATCCGTCGATTGTTTAGCGAGAGTTTTGTTCAACAAAACTAGGAGTGTCAGGATATTCAAAAGGTATATCAAAATAAGTTGTATTTTTTGTATTCAATATCGTGTCGCCATATGCTAAAAAAATTTCACTTGTTCTTTCTCAGAATTATTAGAATTGTAAAAATATGGTACTGATTCTTTTGTATATTGACAGGAACCTTTTGATGCACATGCAAGAAATTGAAACTGTTCAATAAACTGTACTTATGTCAACTTTGGACTCAAGTTATTTGCAACAACAAACCCAAACCCACTGTAATTAAACAACAATTCTGGATTGGATAATTACTCTTATTTGGATAAATGACTTTTGATTAGAACCAAACTTTTTTTTATTAGATTTTATCAATAATCTATAGGGTGACGATAGTACTTCCTCTGATAAAAAGCACACAAGTACACGCAGGATAGATGTGGAAATTGACCATTACCTATTTATCCCTAACATACCTTTTCGTAACAAGTTTATTATTTCCCTTTATTAAACTCAAGCCTATACTTAATCTATTTGCCTGTATAAGGAAACGAGAGCATGTTAACTGCCAGCAAGCTCACTTCAACAAACGTGTGTTGGAGCGACAGCACAGTGGTGTGTCAGTGACGTTAATTATGTGAGCGAGCATGTCCCCTCCACGTATGTGGACTTGGAAGTTAATCCCATCGGGCTGATTGCGACCGTAATTTAGAGTTTGCCAAACATAGATAATAGTGGTGATATTTTACAAGGATTGATTGGCAGAAGGGGCAATTTCTCCAAGAGTTATAGTTTTCAGTTATCCAAGATTTTGCCAGGATACAATCGTAGTCGTAACCTTATTTGAATGAAATTGAATAATCATTATTCCATTACCGAGTACTATAATTTATAAAATGACGAAATGGGTCTTCATATCAAGAATTGGAGTCTAATTAGTGAATACATTAATGACTTATGGTCGATTCGCACGAATTAACACGCTCGAAACGGGCGAATTCAATGCGCAGTATGCGCAATGTAGACGACTCGCACGAAATTAATTCGGTGGGCGAGTAGATTCGTGCCAAACCACTAATAAGCCGATTAGCAAATAGGATTTAAAAGATGGTACTAAAAAATTTGCTAGTGTACTGTAAAATAAGCTATCTATATGTAGCCTGTTGGTAGAACGAGCACCGGTAAATACACGAAGTGCCAACAGCTACAATTACTGACACTACAAATTATCTCTACGTGGAACTACTATAAAATATCTGAGGCCCCAAGCTAGCAGTAATAACACGCTCATCAGATATGTTGTCAATAATTCCACAAGCGCTATGTGACGCCATCAAATGGCACAGCTGCTTGTATTTGTAGATCTAGACATGTATTACACGTTATTTAACAAAGAAAGACAAGTTTGAATTTTTAAAAGCCTTTTTTTCTTCAAATATATCTTGGGTGCCTTTACAATGTTCTATTTTCAACTCGAATCTAGTTTATATCGAGATTCGACAACTTCCAGAACCATCCGAACTCTTAAATTGCGTGTGTAGATATTATCAAACTGTTACGATTTTATGTGTGTTCCACTTCTAAAAGAATTGAACAACAGAGGTATAATTTTTATAATAATTTATTTCAAATATTTAATAATTTATAATAATAATTTATAATAATTTTATAATAATTTATTTCAAATAAAACGTTTACAAAAAGTGTACATATATCCAACAGTAATAAGTTTTCCATACAATGAAAGTGCCTAAAACTAAAACTAAGATTTTATTATAGGTGCAAGTAATGGTTGTTCAGAATTGCAATTTTATGTAGCGACCAGCCCGATCTAGGTTAATTTAAACCTGTGTTTCAGGCCATCACTTTACAATCCAACTACTTTGGTCTAGTACAATTTAAAGTTAAGCTGTATAAAAATAAATAATATTATAAGAACTAGGAGAAAAAGCTTAATGGTACCTTAATATCTAAAACTAAGCGTAATTTTACAAAAATAAACACTTACGCGGGATCAAAAAATATCAAAAATAAAAATATCCCTCAACTTCCGTTTTTTCAAGAACTTTCGCATTCTAATCAGTCTTAAAATAAACCTCTAATTAACAAACGTTTCTGACAGTTATTGTCGCTGAGATGAGATGAGACAAGAACATGATTTTTTCATTAAAGGAATTAATCCTCAGTTCTCAAGTCTGAAACGAGGGGTCATAAACACCACTGTATCCATCCGATTTCTCCCAGTCATAAAAAAACAAGTCACACATCGCATCGCATAACATAGCATCGCATAGTATCGCTCGCATAGGACGACGAAGCGATGCATACAAAAACTTTAAATACATAGTTGTTCCTGTGAAAAACGCAATCAGATGCACGTTGCAGGAATAGTGCAGCTCGGTGTGGACACTTCTAGCGGGCAATTAGTACCTATACGGACATAAGTAGATGAAATCGTCGCGTGTAATGTGATAATGTCAGGCACTGTGCAAGAAAACGGTAGAAAATTAACATAGAATCTGCTTTAAAGAGTAGATTCTATGTTAATTCTTTTAACATTATTATCGGTTTTAATAGCATGTTTGGTAGCACGGTGTGGAAAGTAAAAAGGTGTCATAAGTACTTCAGCAGACTACAGTAGTACCATCGGGTAACATAATGAACAAAAGAAAATAACTATTAAGATTTGTTATTGTGGTGTTTGTTGTCATGTTTATATTCGCAATACTTCGATCGATAATACTTGATCCAAATCGCAATATCAATAAGTTGATTAAGTTGTTAGTTTTTTGTCTGTGGTCCATCCACTGCGCATGACCGAGATACTAACTGTCAATGGTTTAGCTAGTATCGATATATATTTACGACATCTTACTTAATAGATTTTAATACCATTTAAAGACTCCCTAAATTAGTCTACTTAACTATGATCGACCATCAAGCGGAGGTGATTGTCCAATTCATAAAAAATTATAGAAAACATTTAAACTTTAATTTGTTTTCTATTTTGAACTTTATAATCAGAATTGTAGAGACTTAATTCGTTTACCTTCCAAACGATTGTCTTTTGTTTTCATAAAAAAACTCAAGTGTTTTCCATTTGTTCGACACCAACTAAAGGCACAGAGTAATGTATCGACAGAGAATATTTAATTTATTATTCATGCAATAATTAATTATTAAGTAAACAAGTTTTGCATAATTATGAAGTAACAGCTGATGAATTTATACAAGTTGACGTCTGTCATGTCAATCAATTTCTTGAAACCGCATGTTAATTAAAACTAGTGCAAAAATTAACCGGTTCTGAATCAAATTGAAACCGAAAGTTATGTCTCTGAAGTTATGGTTAAGTTAATTAAGTTATATTTGGTATTAAATAAACTTTTGTATTTTATTCAGAGGTAAAGCCTATACAGTACGCAATTTTAATATAAAGCAATATCCTTCCTTTAAGAAAATATTTAAAAAGTCTGAATTACGAACACACTTTGTTCGACCACTCGACACGCAATAATCTCGAACTCGACATAACAACTCTCGATTAAACCGACTGTCATAACTTCAAATCAATTTTTCATTCATTCATATTTCCTTCAATAAAAATTGATATCTATATAAAAAGTTACCGTTATCAGTCTGTCAGTTAATGGTATATCAGTAATTCGGTACATGTGTTCCGCAATGAAGATATTCATTAGTCCATGTAGGTACGTTACTCTGTGCTCGGCCGTACGTGATGCGTGTACTAATAGAAGTCGTGATTACAGATATTTGTCAGGGCTGGCAGCGGTCTTCTTCTTATCGTGTGGTCAGTGACTAACCTGGTGTCAGAGTTTTTAAGCTGCCCATAGGCCTCTGACTTAGCTTCACATGCTATTGAGAAATATCTCTCAAAACATGCTGGTTTCCTCACGATGTTTTCCTTCACCGATTTTTAAGCAAGTGATATTTACAATAGGCACATGAATCCGTAAAATTAGAGGTGCGTGTCTTGGGTTCGAACTCGAGACCTTATGACTTGGCAGTCCGACGGTCACACCACTAGAGTATCACTGGTGGTTGCGGTGGATAGCAGTAATTGGTTTTTTTATGTAATTAAATTTTAGACGAAATGTGTTAGCTGTACACCTCTGCCCAACTTTATCCCAACCTGTCATATAACAACATTACTGAAGAAACCAGCAATCAAAGGCATAGAAATGGTCAAAGTGGTGGTGCTTGGGGAAGCAGCAGTGGACGTCTTTCGGCTGAAATGATGGTGATGAATGATGATGATGGAAGCTATGAATATAACCGTTTCGAAGGGTGGCAACCCTACACAAGCCACAGTCGCGCGACGCTTCGCGTTTCGCGCACACCTCTGCGACTTTTTTGCCGCGCGCCCAACATTCCCTCTGTCTAACCGGAAACCATAATTAGTGCCTTTTCAGACGAACGACAAAAAGTGGCTCGCGTTTTGTATATGGACGCGTAATTGGCATCCATTTTAGATGAAAAAGTCGTCGGTAGCCGCGGCATATGTGGGGGACACTTAGTGGCCGGTGGGTGGGATGCATTGTTGGTGCTGGTAGCCCAAATGTTGGATTCAATCATGTAGGTGGATAGATTGGAGCATTTACATACGACTACAAACGATCTGTCTTGTAGCGGGTTGTTAACATACTGCAACTGGCTTATCTTGAGCTGTCAAAGTTGTTAAACTGATCCATAGAAGTCTGCCTTTGTATTCAGAGCGATATACATGCCTCTACTAATAATACCAGCCTATTTTTGTCCTATTGCAAATGCCTCTTCTCATATAGAGAAGGCATGGGCATTAATCATATTATGTCTCATAAAAATACCCATTAAAGACACTGCCTAACTTCAGCGTGCATGTCATAAAGGGACAACCGTTAGAGGGTAAAGCATGGGCTTTACCCACAAAAGGTTGTCCCTTAACACGTTACACGCCAATGTGGTCATAGTGACCGCGAACAATAGTTTTGTATTGTGTCTGCTGCGTTCCATAACAGGGGTGCAACTCCAGCTGCTTTTACAAATGTAGAAGTGAGTATCAAGAAGATTTTTAACTATAATTTTTGCTTTGCTTTTGTTTTATATTTACTGCAAAAAGTTTGTATAGGTGATTGTTTGCACACGTAAGTAGGCACTTTAATCTGCCTACCGTTTGATGAGTACCACTGTATTCATAATGACAAACACATGCATTCAGCCTTGTCACTGGGATCTTCTTCGTTTTCGTGTGGTTAGTGACTAACCTGGTGTTATCTATTGCAGATGAAGAATGTCCAATCAGAAGCTGTGACCACTACAACGCGTGGGCCGTGAGCTGGTTTGCCAGTTTTACCATCCAAAAGCATAACCTAGTAGCAACAAACACCTCTTAAACATTTATCCTTCACCAATCCATCATAGCTCACTAAAATAACTTGAAAAAACAGTAGCTAACTGCAACTTGACATACATAAAACCTCAACCAGTGGTCGAACCCATCACCTCCCGCCGACCGACCAATCGATCATATCTGAACCCGAGTGATATAATTATCTTGAGCCAGTCACGAAGCTGTGATCGATTGCGTCTCGATACCTTAATGTTTTGAGCTCTAATCGATTCGATGCTTATCGAATAATTGACTATTTATTTATTTATCTGTTGCTAAACAGTTGTATTTGAATTTAGAATAAGTACTTATGGTAATGGCGGAGTTAGACATTGTACGTAAGCAACAGGGCTCGTTAAGGAAAGTACCTCTTGCTCTGTTCCATTTTGAAGTGTAGCACCAATGACACTACAAGCAGATCTGACTTATCTGCACATTTGGTAAGACAACGACAAATCCCAGGTGTCCCGGTGTTGCAGGGCTATAGACGACAAAAACTACTTTTAAGGATTCCGAAAGGTGGTGACCCTAATACTAGGCCTTTTTTTTTTTTTTTTAAGGCTGGGAAATCATCCAATGACTGCTCCCGCTCTGGGTGGAGCGGAAGGGAGTGTCAGACTCTTACTGACTAAAACCCATCCATGTTCCTTCCGTAGCCCTTTATGTTCCGGGGTAGCGGTAACCCTTTCGGACAATCCCGCTTACCCGGCAGGCTTGGCGGCCCTGAGGGGCCCCTTCATATGCTGACATCTCTTTGAGGCGCGCGTGGAACATATACGCGCCGTACGGCACGGGTCTGGTGCTGATCGGACGGTGAGTCACCCATTACTCACCGTCCGCAGGCCCGCGCCTACGGTGGCCGGGAGTCGTCACGTGGCTCCCGACGCCTGGAGCGTCTCCCGCGGCGGCTGGGACGGGAGGACCTTTCTCTCTCCCATCCCGCCACCTCCTTCGCGAGCATAACTTTTTCGCAGAAGGAGGTGACTGCCTCCCACTCCCTCTCGCCCCGGACCATGGCTTGCACCAGAGCCGGGCGCGAGAGGTCGCCGCCGCCGATCGCCTCTACGAGGACACGGCGGTGCTCCGCCCAAGCGGGGCAGGTTTGCACCGTGTGCTCTACCGTGTCCTCTGGGCGATCCTCGCAGTGGTGACACCCGGGCGTTTCCTCCCGCCTGATAATACTAGGCCTGCACTGTGATCGCGAAGGAGGTGGCGGGATGGGAGAGAGAAAGGTCCTCCCGTCCCAGCCGCCGCAGGAGACGCCCCGGGCGTCGGGAGCCACGTGACGACTCCCGGCCACCGTAGGCGCGGGCCTGCGGACGGTGAGTAATGGGTGACTCACCATCCGATCAGCACCAGACCCGTGCCGTACGGCGCGTATATGTTCCACGCGCGCCTCAAAGAGATGTCAGCATATGAAGGGGCCCCTCAGGGCCAAGCCTGCCGGGTAAGCGGGATTGACCGAAAGGGTTACCGCTACCCCGGAACATAAAGGGCTATGGAAGGAACATGGATGGGTTTTAGTCAGTAAGAGTCTGACACTCCCTTCCGCTCCACCCAGAGCGGGAGCAGTCATTGGATGATTTCCCAGCCTTAAAAAAAAAAAAAAAAGGCCTGCACTGTACGGTCGTACATCCGACCGCCGCGCGCCGGTTGCGCGGGTTGCAGCGGGTTGTATCTCATGAACCGTAGTAAAACATCAATAATAAAAGTTAAATAAAGTTGAAAATTAATGGGGTTCCCATACAAGAAACTTTTTTTAAACAGAAGTATTTAAAAACTAGCTTCTGCCCGCGACTTCGTACGCGGACCCTGTTGCTTATGCCAGCGACAACGGGGTCGCCATTTATGTTATTTTTTATCATTTTTCCCTTTTAAATCTTTTATCACACTGAGCTTTAGCTTTATTTCATTCCAACAACCACCGAAACATACAGTCCATTTGTCATCGTTTTCATTTTGGTAACCGCATTATTATATTCCTCCTCTAGAGACCTAGAAGTCGATGCGTAGATACGCTTGGAACTCAAGCGTAATTCTCTTTCCGTGAACGTCTCTGACTCGCGAGACAATACATGACGTTCACGATCAGCGGTCAGTCACGCATCATATTCTTCACTGGTCTCTAGAGACCTAATGAATACGCTGAGAACGCAGGCGTGCTTCGCGACCCGAAGAGGTTTCCACGGAGCGAGTTGCAGCCTAATGTTCTCGAACAACATCAAGTCTCTCCTGACGCTCTTCGGTAGATTCTTGGGATCTTATGATCCTCAATCTTTTAGCTCTCTTGGAACATTGGGAAAGATTTGACCTCTTTCTAGGCATGGTCATAGTTTTATTGTGAAGATACCTGATCAATAAAAATCTAAATTAAAATGACTGCTCCCCTGCGTTACCGGGTAGGCTACAGTGTCACGAAGATAAATGGAAAAGGAAATTAAACACTCAAACAACATAAGCCCGAAGGCATATTCATACGATAAAATAAAAAAATAAATAGGAGTTTTGGCCAGTAGAGTCAAATTTTCAATGATATACCATCGTCATCGAAAATCAGTCCTAAACTGTTACCGCCTTCACCGCGTGCAGGTACTCCCAGTTTATGTTATTTTATAATTACACAGTAAAATTAGTGATAGCTTTGATTTCCACATCAGATGTTTCTGATCTTCGATTTTTATAAGTCAACAGGAAATGCCCATCATATTGAACAACAAAGACGTCAAAGACGTCATTCCTATATGTGTTATGTTGTAGCTAGGCTCTTGGAGTTCCACAACAGGTGTTCCAGATCTTCAATTTTTATACATCAACAGAGAGTGCTCATCAGGCTGAACAACTTTCGCTAAGACGTCATTCTTATATGTGTTATGGTGTAGCTAGGCTCTTGGAGTTCCACAACAGGTGTTCCAGATCTTCGATTTTTATAAGTCAACAGGAAATGCCCATCAGACCGAACAACTTTTGCTAAGACGTCATTCCTATATAATGTTATAGTGTAGCTAGGCTCTTGGAGTTCCACAACAGGTGTTCCAGATCTTCGATTTTTATAAGTCAACAGGAAATGCCCATCAGACCGAACAACTTTTGCTAAGACGTCATTCCTATATATGTTACAGTGTAGCTGGGCTCTTGGAGTTCCACATCAGGTGTTCCAGATCTTCAAATTTATTCTTTCAGCAGAAAATGCTAATCCCGTGGAACAATTTTTGCTAAGGTATCATTTTTGTATCTCTTATAGTTTAGCTGGTCTGTTGCGGTTCTGCATCAGGTGTTCAAGTTTCCAAGATAAATTATAGCCTATATGTTGCCCAGACTTAATACCTATAAAACAAAAAAAAAATCATTCCAATCCGTCCAGTAGTTCCGAAGATTAGCGTGTACAAACAAACAGACAAACAGACAAACAGACAAACAGACAAACAGACAAACAGACATACAGACAAACAGACAAACAGACAAACAGACAAAATTTTTTTTTTAGATTCATGCTCTATTACTGTTTCTAAACCCCCCTCAATTATTTTTTTTTTAATATATTCAATGTACAGACACAGTTTTTTTACTGTTTTATTATATGTATAGATAACTTGTAATGTGCTGAAAGCCTTCGTGTGCGAGTCTGACTCGCATTTGGCAGTTTTTATTATTATTACGTGAGCCATAGCTATATTTTGACCTCCCCTTATGATTAATTCTAATAATGTCACAAAAGTTAGACCCAACTTCAAATTCTAGTCCCAGTTTTTTTCTGAAAACCTATTAAATCCTCACCTAAATTGCAACTGAAAAAAAAAGTAGATTCATTAATTGATTTATTTTAACTTTCTATGCTGTGAAACTCTTTATCTAATTCAAAACCACGCAAGCCATGGTCCAATAAATCGAAACACACATACAAATAATCATGTTTACAATTTAATAAAGCAACCAGCCATACAAAATGCGGTCCCCCATGATAACCATATCGCGACGTGGTACCATTAACTCCACACTAAGATGGCCACAAGATATATCTAATAGCTTTCATAGAATTAGTAATAGCGTCTGTTTCAATACTAAACGGTAGGACTGGTCCAAGGAGCCTAGCACTGAATGACTTGATGAGGATTAGTTTTTGGATGAGCAAGAAGGAGTAGGAAAAGTAAGAACAGTTGTCAGAAAGGAAAAAAACCTATGAAACAGTTTTTTTTTATTTTACTTAGTCTAGACTGTCCTGCTGAGCCTCCCCCAAATCCTTCCAGACATCTTTCGCGGCTAACGTGACCCGCCCAATCCCAGTTCAGCTTGGCAACCTTTTTGCCAACGTCACGGACATCAGTTTTGGGGCACAAAGTGGTATTTTATATTCGGTCAGTTCGTTTAATGAAACAGTTACATAATTTAATTATGGCAACTACCTAATGCTCTTTTACTGAGGTCTTCAGAAACCCTCATCGTTTTTTTTATTAGTTTTGTATACCAACCAATAGAAATCGAAGCCACAAAAAAAATCACTAGTCGAAATTAAAAATCAGATTGAGGATTAAATATTATAAATGAGTTTAAAACAATGGAAAATCACTTGCAATGTGCTGCACTGCCTTACTTCCCGAACTTTGGCGTAAAATAAGTAATGAATTTTATACCATATTTTTTATTTAGTCCCAAATAATGAAAAATTTTTTAAAATGGAAATATATTTTTCAATGAGTAAAATTCTTATTTTGCACTCCGTATAATATTATTGCACACTCTAATATAATGATTGCGCATTTTTAATGAACCTCTAGTAATTCCAATTTTAGGGTCTTAAAAATAGAAAATCTTGGATGAAGCGCTGACGCGACTGGGCTCGGTTCGCTCGCTTGGCGGTACGGAAATCACATGCGCGTGCGCGAATCAAACTACATTTACTTAAAATAAGGACTTTTAGAATACCTACAGGATGTTTTAACCAGACTACATAATGATGGTAATAGTTTTAATTAGTTGATTAATATTTGTTCCGATCTTCACCTACTAATGAGATAGCCAACTAACATCGGAGACACATATTTTTTCATCGTCTCGTGAAGCTAAGCGTAATGAATCAAGTGTCGGACGCTGTCTCAACTCCGGTAGCCTGTGTTTGACAGCTGACTGCTTGTCACCGGACTTTCGTAGAGGGTTTTTGTCGATGGTAGATTGTTTGAGGTTTTAGTACTAGGTTGGATAATTATAAATCAGCTGGCAGGTATAACCAGAAATAGTCAAAGATAAAGAGGACTTGGTTTTGCCGTGGTTTGATTTTAGGACAAAAAGGAAGGCTTTGCACAGCTGTAAGCACAAGAATTGCTCACCAGTGCGTGTTGGACACTTCATTTAGATTCACATAACAGTGAGTTAGTTATGAAAAACCAACTCATCAATATGTGTTCAGGAAAGTATTCTGTAATATGAATAAGATCTTCTTTTCGTGTGGTTAGTGACTAACCTAGTGTCAGAGTTTTTATGCTGCCCATGGGCCTCTGACTTAGCTTCACATACTGTTGAGAAAAATCTCATATATCACCGATTTTAAGCAAGTGATAATTTTACAATACGCACATGAATCCGTAAAATCAGAGGTGCGGGCCTTGGGTTCGAACTCGAGACCTATAACTTGGCAGTCCGACGCGACGGTCACACCACGAGGCTATCACAGCTGTTAAGCTAATAAATTCATAGAAAATATTTTTTTTATTTGACAATGAAATTATGCCCAATGATCAGCGTTCACGAGCGTCAATCGTCAAGTAAAATATCTTAATCTGAAACCAGTTTAGTGAACATGAAGCAGCACGTACAGATACCGCAGAACTACCCACAGCGTGAGTGTAAACAGCTATCTAATGTACGCTACATTAACATAAGCCGACGACTTTAATGTCGTAATCCTAACGTGAGGACCAGAAGGCAGGTGCGGGCAGAAGGATCAAGCTTTTAATGACGAGAAAAGTATTTAAAAAAAATGTCAGTGTCAAATATTTCATCGCAATATTACGTTAGATATAGTGACGAGCATAAATGCCTCTTGTATTGTAAATCACACAGTTACGCAAACACTTTGCCCTATATGTTGCCCCCGCGCCGAAGGCTGGTCGATGGACGCAGAGTTTGGGACAGCGCGTGTTGTCAACAAATATTATTATAATTAGCATTGAGACGTGTGTGGAGCCTCCCTTTAAGTAAACAATGCCTGTATTAGAAGACTCCTCTCTTCCATAACATTGGGATATTGTCCATAATTATACTAATTGTGAGTTACTTTAATATAATAAAACAGTGATATTTAAGATTATGTTGTGTTGTTGATCACATGTTCTTAATTTCTTGTTGTTGTACGCTGAGTAATGTGTAGTGTTGTGTGTTGTAGTGTAATGTAGTGTGGTGTAGTGCGGTGCGGGTATTGTATTGAAGTGTGGTGTGTGTGTAAACACGAACTACTATATTTCTCTATAAAAAAGGAGTACACATTGAGCATAGGCGTGACCACTTAGGTTGACTGGCCCCGTTCCTAGAGTTCAGTAGTAATCAAGTGTTGTTACAAGTGGTCCTTCTGCGCGTGATGTGGTGTGAAGAGCTCATTACTTATAAAATTACATATCGATATGTTTTCTAATTAAAACGATCGGTGTATTAATGGCCGGCAGATCTGTTAGATTACTCCAATGTTAAGGTGTGGCTCTCATGTATTCTGATGTAAATGATGATTAATGATATTTATCTGTGTAAATTGGTAAAAAAATCACTTTAACATGTCACAAAATAAATAATGTTTAAAACTAGATGAGCTCAGTGTATCCTATACGCCTAGTATTTAAAGGCCCAGATATCATCTTGGTCAGGCCATATAGGCTGCAGGTGAGGAACTCACGGACTATTAAACCGTAACTACAATTACTGAGATATATGCTTACCAGATTGTTTAAGGCAATTCTTTGTCGTTACTAGAAACAATCTCACTTGCTTGTAATTAGTATTAGTAGTCTTTACGTTCACAGACGTTATGTGTCTTCAGAAGTTCGAATATCTGACAGCCAGTCTTACCAAGGCATGGTATTACCTAGTTACAGGGTCAGATAGGCAGTCGCTCCATGTAAAAAACTGGTATTCCGATTAGACTGGAAGCCGACCCCGACATACATAGTTGGGAAAAGGCTGGGCAGATTGATTGTAATTTCAGTAGTCCAACCAAACGTTAGGGAATATACATAGGTATTTTAACAAGCTCGTACTAGCCTGTATCGTCTCACTGCTGTGCAAAGACTATACACTCCTTCTTATATCAGTCTGAACTCCAAAACAATAGAGAGACTTATCAAATTGATACAAGACAGCAAACTAATTAACCTTTTGATCGCCAGAGCATAAAGGGCGCGTGCCCTCCAGGCCAAGCTACAAATTTATTTCTTCTTGCTATCATGAATTTCCCAATATCTATGGTGTCTTGTAATTTGTTTTATGTCATTAAATACGTACGAGAGCTTCAATTTTTAAGATATCTATTTAAACACTTACAAAAGTAATGATTTAATCGTTTATTTCGTCTTATAGTGTTGTTGCCATTGTCATATATTTGTGTCGTTGGCATGCGCTTTATTGTCACGTATATGTGACAATGGTGTTTAAAGTGTTAATAAAAATACGCACCACTATCTACTACCTAAGCAACACTTAGTTCCTTCTTCCCGATATCCCTAAATCAGACGAGAATGACGTTGAGGAGAAATATATTGTATTCTCTTCACACAAACAACTGGTCCATTTATACTAATTAAACATGTTTTATAGATCAGCTGACTAACAAGCCAGTGATATTTAATTAAAATAACGTCTCGGGACCACACCTTAACCCGTCACATTAGTCACACGTAACGAATGATTCTCGATTCAAATCGATAATTTTATCGATCTACTTTCGATTGCATTACGATTATTTCGGGGCCGCACAGTTATAATTATTTTGTATAAAAGTCGACGCGATCTAAAAGTTACTTCAATGTCAACTTGAATGTAGGTGTAGTGGATCGGATTGATTTGTATGTTAATATTCTGCAATTATTGTAAACATCTATCTAGTTAAAAAAGCTGCTTGATTAGACTTTCGCTTATAATTTATTTATTATATACATTCAGTCAAAAAAGTATCGGGAATGGATGATTTGTTTATGGTTCCAAATTCAACTTTTTGTTTTTTTGTAGTTGTTAGATTGGCACAACTGTTTTCCATTTTGGCGCGGAGTTTGAGTTGCATCTGTTATTTATATTAAATACAGTGCTGGTTTTAGTAATATTATATATAGTGTGTATTGCGAATTTCATAATGGACAAAAATATCGAACAAAGAATTTGTCTTAAATTTAGCATCGCCAATGGAATTTCGTGTTCGGAGTCACTGAAAATGTTACAGAAGGCTTACGGTGAATCGACTTTATCAAAAACTCGTGCTTATGAGTGGTTCAAAGCGTTCAAAAGCGGTCGAGATGTGATGGAAGATTTGCCTCGCTCTGGTAGGCCGTCAACGTCTGCAACTGAAGTTAACATCGCAAAAGTGAAGAAAATAGTGACTGAAAATCCCCATTCAACTCTGAGAGAGATAGCCGCCGAACTTTCTGTATCTCACAAGTCGATCCGTACCATTTTAACTAATCATTTGGGTATGAAACATGTTGCTGCTCGGCTAGTCCCAAAAGATCTGAATTTTCTCCAAAAACTCAATCGCATAAAAGTCGCTGAGGACATGCTAGAACGAGTCAGTTAGGACCCAACATTCATGAAACGCATTGTTACTGGTGACGAGACGTGGGTTTACGAGTTTGACATGCAAACTAGTCAACAAGCTTCGGAGTGGCGCCTTCCAACTGAACCGAAACCGAAAAAACCACGCCAAAGTCGATCAAAAGTCAAAGTCATGTTGACTGTTTTCTTTGACTATCGCGGTGTTGTGCACTCTGAATTCTTACCGGAAGGTCTAACGGTAACTATAAAATATTATTTGAGCGTTATGCGGCGTTTAAGAGAGCAAATTCGACGAAAAAGGCCAGATTTGTGGAAAGAAAATTCTTGGATTTTGCACCACGACAATGCGCCTTCGCTCAAGGCTATCATTGTGAACGAATTTTTGACCAAACACTCAACAAATACCATCCAGCAACCACCATATTCACCAGATATGGCTCCTGCTGACTTTTTTCTTTTTCCTAAACTCAAATTACCACTTCGTGGCACCCGTTTTCAATCGATAGAAGACATAAAGGAGAATTCGCGGCGAGAACTGAACTCAATTCTGGAAGCAGCGTTTAAAAAATGTTTTGATGAATGGATTATTCGTTGGCGCAAGTGTATCGTTTCTAAAGGAGCATACTTTGAAGGTGATAAAATAAATTTGGATGAATAACAGACATTTTGTGTATTATTGATCTTTTCCCGGTACTTTCTTGACAGAGTAGTATAAACATCGTTGTACGGTCGCCAGCGCATCAAGATATACCAAACTGTCAAACTCCAAATGATTTTAACCCTTTATTCATTGCGTATTAAGTTCAAAATCGATTGACAAACTTTTACAGTTCGTGGTAACTTGATGTGCTGGCGACTGCACATAATTATGGTTTACATTATTAGACCTTGTGGGTTTTCTAAGCTTGCCAAAAAGTAGGAGATGCCCAAGTCGATTACAAGCTCTCTATCTTTAAACCTGATAATGTCCTTATAATACGTACACTGGAAAGTAAATGAAAACGAATGCTCTAATCAGGTTCTGTGTCTACGCTAGAAGAGCCGAGCACGAGCGGAGCACGAACCGAACACAATTCGTCTAGTGTGGACCGACTTACAAGCCTCGAACGAGCGCGCTGCGAGCATTTCGTTCGTGCTCGGCTGCGTTCCGCCTGTTGTCGGTTTCGAGTACCTTCGTTGAGTAGGTTTGTTGTACGTCCACACTTGACGCCACGAACGACGAAGCCGAAAACGGCTCCGCTTGTGCTTCGCTCGTGCTCGGTTCGTCTAGCGTAGACCCGCCTTAAAATTTGTCAAAGTAATAGCGAGCATATTAATGTCGCATCTATTTTGCATCGAACTCAATGTTTTTGACATCTGCGGATTATATTCGCGGCACCAAGGCTTATTTATTTTAATGTTCATTACTTCAATATAAATTAAATTTATTAATTTAAGTAATACTTAGTGAAGGTTGGTCGACGTGTTGTTGGGTAATTTAACAAGATTACCTACGAATAAGCTCGTAATGATTTATTTGTGTATAATGTCGGCAAAGTCACGATGTTGAGCGATGACGGATTAATTGAGATACTAATTAGTTCTGGAAATAAGTACGTACTTACTATTATTGGTCAACAAATATTTTACACCAACTGCAATTAATTTATTGAAATATTTGAAACTGCATTTTTTATTACCTTCTCACGTATAAATCTCAATTCAAAACTGCAATTGTATACTATTTTTACATTATCTTTGACATAGAATCCGGACAGATGCCATTCATGGTTTTCCGGCGTTTGACATCCCGTGACAACTGTCAAAACTATACAAATGTCAGCCGGGTCTAAAGCTTAACATTCTTTACGAGGTCCGGAGGGGTCTCTATCTACTGAAAGTGGTGCGGCTTCACGCACCTGTAATGGCTTTAACAGATAGGTCACTTTCAGCATCATCATTATGCTGTGCAAGGGCCTGCTCCTACGACTTCTAGAACTGCTATGAACAATACTGTAATTACTATGAGACCTTTCAGTACATAGAGACCCCTCCGGACCTCGGAAAGAATGTTAAGCTTTAGAACCAACTGAGCTTTGCACAGTTTTGACAGTTGTCACGGGATGTCAAACGCAGGCGAAGCCGAAGGCAGACGTTAGTTTAACTATACGTATTTAATAAATACGTATAACTACTAAATAATACTCTTGAAACACTTAATCTACTCATGAAAACCGCATTAAAATTAGTTACGTAATTTTAAGGATCCAAGCGTCCAAAAGAGCAGACGGTGAGGAGCGACTTTGTTTTTTACTACATAATGTAGATGAACTTTTTTTTTTTGAGGTTGGGAAATCTTTAAATGACTCCTCAGACTTACTGACTAAAACCCATCTATGTTCCTTCCTTAGCCCTTTATGTTACAGGGTAGCGGACAATCCCTCTTACCCAGCAGGCTTCGGCCCCTTCAAATGCTGACATCTCATGGAGGCGCGCGTGGAACACGTACGCGCCTTTCGGCACGGGCCTGGTTCTGATCGGACGGTGAGCTACCCATTAATCACCGTCCGCAGGCCCACGACAACGGTGACCGGGAGTCGTCCCGCGGCTCCCGGCCCGGGGCGTCTCCCGTGGCGGCTGGCGACTGGAGGACCTTTCCCTCCCCCTCTCGCCATGACCTCCTTCTCCGGACCATGGCTTGCACCAGTGCTGGGTGCGAGAGGTCGCCGCCGCTGCCAATCACCTCTGCGCGGACACGGCGGTGCTCCGCGGGGCAGATCTCTACCGTATGCTCCACCGTTTCCTCTAGGCGATCATCACAGTGTTGACACCCGGGCGTTTTCTCCTGCCTGATTTTGTGTAGGAACCTGCTGAAACATCCATGTCCGGTGACCTGCGTCAGGCGGTAGGTGAGGGCGTCGTGACGCCTCTCTAGCCACTCCTCAAAGTGGGGTTCAACCGCCACTATCGTGGCGTGCCCTTCCGCGTAACTAACCTTAAATCCGGAACCGACAACCCGTCTTGAGCAAGAGTGGTAATCTGTGCTCGTTTCTTCTCTGTATGAGAAGAGCCCTTGGTCCTGCAGGGGGAGGGAGAGGGAGGGCTGGTATTAATATTACTATGGCCATACTAAGTTCCTAACGCCTTAAACCGTAACCTAGCTAAGGAACAAAACAACAATTTAATTGGCTAATCATGTATATAGATCACTGATCTACAGTTAACGATCGATATAGATCACGGCTGATAAGCGCCTGCGCACTAACAAGTTACCATAAGTAGTGTTTCTAATAAGCTAAGCTATAAATCACTGGGCATTGCGCTCGACTTTTATATTGAGTTGAAACTAGTTGTACCTAATGTCTTTTTGGTCTAGTGGTCAAAAGTGGAACTGCTCAACGTGGGCTCCTGGGTTCCATGGTTTCATCCCAAAAGAGCAAGGTGGATATTAGGTTCTTCCATTGGACTTCCGGAAGAAACTACGTCTGTCTAAGATTAGTACAATGATCGCATGAAGCCACAGGAGTCATCTGGATGTAGCAACAACAGTCGTTGGGGATGCTCGGGGCCGATACCCTGCAGCGGAAGTGTTTCAACTGGATGACCATGATAAATCGGAAATCCTCATTGGCCAGCAGGAGTCTGGAAATCCACGAGTTGATAAACTGGTAAAAAATTACATTCCTACTTGACTTGATCGGGTCACGATTTCACGAATCGAAATTAATTAGTTTAGTTCCAGTGTCGTGCATCATGTAAACTGTAGCAGATGCCAATAATTGCTTGAAGAAGTGACGAGTCTCATTAGACATAATATGTAATTATGTACCAGTGCCGAACTAGTTTGTGCCAAACTAGTTTTTGTCAGACCAGGTTGTGCCGAAATAATTTTGCACAAGTGGCGAACTAGTCATAGTAGTCATTGCCGAACTAGTCATTGCTGAACTAATGTGTGCCGATCTAGTCTGTGCCGAACTAGTGTGTAAAGAACTAGTTTTTGCCGATCTAGTTTCTGCCGAACTGGTTTGTGCCGAACTAGTTTGTGCCGAACTAGTCTTTTCCGAACTAGTTTTGTACGATTGCTGAACTAGCTTGGTACGAGTGCCGAACTAGTTTAGAACGAGTGTCAAACTAGTTTAGAACGAGTGCCAAACTACATACTTGAAAATGAATATATTTAAATATCATACAGTAAACACATTACGAGTCCTTTTTAGCCACAAACTATATTATTTAATGCTTAAATTTTAAAGTTTCGTTCCGATTCACCCCTGCATCCCTATTCCCGTTTTACGGTAAGTGATCGTATTTATTTTATAAACTCGATCCAAAAAAAGAAAATAATTAAAAGAACCTAGTTTTAGGTAAGCTTCTTCATAAAACATGATAAGGTCTAACCTTTGCCTCGATAGATGGCGTTGGCGTCGAATTAAAAGTCGCTATGGTTTCGTTACCAGGGGCTGTACATATACCCACTCGGAGCACTGCACGTTACGCCCTGGCTGGAGGCTACAATTCTTTTGTGGCAGCCACAGGCAAGCCCGGTTAAGCAGTAGACAACCCTTTGGTTGAACTGCGAGATGCCATTACCAAAAAAAAAAAAAAAACTGCACGTTTCGTCAAGCCCGGTTAAGCAGTAGACAACCCTTTGGTTGAACTGCGAGATGCCATTTCAAAAAAAAACTGCACGTTTCGTACCTAAAACAGCAAACAAACGCTGATATTTCATTAATTTTTGAAGAAGGTTGTGCGCTTTCGTGCGACCTTTTTATAAACCAAATTGGCAATAATATGACGGACGCGCGGACGGTTCAAGACTTGGGAAAGTTCCGCTTCGTAGTGATCGCTACGTCGTCTCTTTCACTTATACTTAAATACAGACGAACGCTCGTCCGTGGTGCCAGCTTTTACTAGTTCGATTTGTAGGTACCTACGTCAAGCGTCAGTTTATTTTCTTTGCATTGCTCGAGGTGTCATATTAACGCCCAGGGCGGTGTACTATTTTTTTTTTAAATGGCATCTCACAGTTCAGCCATAGGGTTGTCTATTGCTTAACCGGACTTGGCCCTGGTGTATGACTGTATGTATTTATTTATATCAATAATCTATCCCGCCGTCCGGTTCTGTCGTTCGGTCTGATTTTTCTCTCCTATTTGTTTATGAAGAAACATTAACCACATTATGTTTTGAGTCAATTTTAGAGCATAATGGGGATGATCACAACGTAAGCTAGATTTTTTAAAAATATTGGACATGTTTTTTTTTCTTTTTTTACATAATCCAAAGATTACGTATATACATTGAATAAAATGTGGTGTAAAGGAAGCACCCCAATTGGAACTACCGTTCCACTTAGAATACTATTAAGAAAGAGGGCTCTAATTAGCCCTGTACACTAATTAGAGCCCCAGCCCAGTTAATTAATTATTAACTGAATATTGTTGGTTGATTAGATAATCACAATCATTGTAAAGTCATAATTGGTAGACAGAGACGAAAACATTGTATCTTTCACCTCCGAATAAAGGTGTGCCCTGATTGGTCAAATAAATGTTTGTTTACATCAGAAATTGTAAGCAGCGAGCAGGTTCCGACTTGTCGAAACCTGCACCGAACCTGCCTTGGACTCGCCCGCCTGGCGTTGGACTCGCCCACCTGGCCGATAGATATAAGTAGCCATCATAGGCTAAGGACATGGGTAACCGGGGTGCAACCCACCACGAGTTGCACCCCCGAGCCAAACATATAAATATGGGCACCTTGTAATCGCCCATCGTAGTTCGTAGTTGTCTTCGCTTTTGTTAATACCCTTGTCTTGTTATTGTGTACCGAGTCGACTGCGGCCTATTGTCCTCGGATATTCGCGTGTGTTTTTAATGTCTAATGTTGTTCCTTTGTTTTAAATAGTGTTGTTATTACAGTCAAGTTATCCTATTGTTGTATGTATTTTAATAGTTTGTGTGTTAGGATAAGTTTGATTGTGGAACCGGTGAATAAAGACATTTGTTTAAACATTACTCCTCTGAGCTGCTTGTTTCAATAGCGCCCGAACACCCCCGCCTTACTCAATCTGACGGCGATTAAGTTCGTCGTCTACATTCGTTGGTCCTTCGAGCCGGATCGGGTGGAAACATGAGTCAGAGGAGTACAGTAACCACGCGAGGAAAGCTAAGGAGATTAGCCGAAGAAATAAGCGCACGCAGGAAGAGTGACGCCATTTCCGACTCGGGTTTGCCCTCGGACAGGGCACCGGGTTCGCCGTCCGTGGCACCGACGATGGCCTCGACGTCGGCTCTCAACATCCCTCTGACGGGTGGTCGTCTGATCGACTACAGCGGGAAGAGTACGTCAGAGGGACCCCTGGGAGAGCAGGCGATCGGTAGAAGGAGCCACAGGTCGCCGCAGAGTAGGACGTCGTCCCGCGCTAGTAGGAAGAGCACCGACTTCATTAGGAAACGGATCGAATATGAAGCCGAGCGCGAGCTGGTACAGCTCAAAGAAAACCTAGTGCGGGACAAGGAGAACTTGGTGAAGAAGAGGATGGAGGCGGAGCTTGCCGAAGTAGAGGCGGCCGCCGAAAGCGAAGACTCAGACTCAGAGGTTGGTACGGCACAGCGGGTCGAACAGTGGATCAACACGACGCCGCGGGTACCACCAGTCAGTGAAAGTGAAGTGTTGTGTACGCCTACAGTACGGCGTGAGCCTATGGAAGTGGCCGCAGCCGCCAGTACAGCTGCAGCCGGAGGTCATGTAAGTACCACAGATGTGTACAGTGTGCCCAATATTGTGTCGCGAGTAAATGTGGCGTCGGTGCCAGACCCTAGGGCGCCGACGTACACGCCAGTGTCTGAAGGTGTAAGATTCTGTCTACCCCCTAAAAGTCACCCCGTCTTTACCACTCCGGTCGTTAGCGTACCTCGGGCTTCGATACCCGAGTCGGATACGCGGCGACAGTTGAGAAACGGAGAGGATGAAAGAGAAAGGCGGCGTGAATCGTCCGGTGACAGAGATCGAAAGATAGACAGATTGGCAGAGGCAATCACAAATATGGCACGACCCCGGCCAGTACCGAGGCAGGCGTACGAGTTGCCGGCGTTCAATGGAGACCCGGCAGACTGGATTTCTTATAAGAATATGTATTGGGATACAGCCGAGCTTTATAACTTCAAAACGCACGAAAACTTAGCGCGGCTGAAAACATCGTTACACGGCGACGCGAAAGTCGCTGTGGAGGATTTGTTACGCTCGGGCACGCACCCGACAGAGATTATGCGTGCACTCGAGGAAGAGTTCGGGCACCCGACCTTAATACTTCAGTATGCGCTGAAAAAGGTCAGAGACTTACCAAAAGTCTCAGAAAGTGGCCGCGAACTGCGTAAATTCTCGTCAGCAGTGAGAAATTGTGTTTCACTAATGAAGAACATACGTGCCGACGGTTATCTGAACAACCCGCAGTTAGTCAGTGAATTGTTGGGAAAACTAACTGCGGTACAGCGTGCACAGTATGGAGATTTCGCCATGGGTTTGGACAATACTCAAGGAGTGGATTTACGAGTGTCGCCCAACTTAGAAATATTATCGCACTTCTTAACCCATTTAGCGCGATCGGCGTCATATTATGTCCAAACAACAATGGGCGATAGCGGGGTAAACAGAGCGCCCCAGAAACAAAGGCAAGTCGGCACACAAAAGCCTTACGCAAACAATGCGCGGTATAATAACATGCCGCCAATACAAAGAGTGAATACACACAGTGATGCGCCCACCGGTTGTATTATGTGCAACAAAGAGCATAAAATAGAAAAATGCGAAGCATTCGCTAAGTTAAGTGTGCCACAACGGTGGGAAGTAATAAAAGGACAGAACACCTGTTTCAAATGTTTGTTCAGCAAGCACCCGAAACGATTCTGTCGCGCACCGCGGTGCGATAAGTGCGGATACGGGCACCACACATTGTTGCACGCCGAGAAACAAAAGATCGCGAGTAACAACAAAACGGAAAGTGTCACGAACATCGGCGAATGTAAGGCTACGGCCTTACTAAAAGTGCTACCAATCACCATCAGTGACGATAACGGAGTCAACACAGACTGTTACGCGCTACTGGACGATGGGGCAACCGTGTCTTTAATAGACAGTGACATAGCGGCTAACATAGAGGGACCGTGCATGCCGCTAACATTAAAAACCGCCGGAGGTCACGGAGTGTCGGACCGTACCTCTCGAGCGGTACAAGTGAGCGTAAAAGGACCAAATGGTCAGTGTCACAAAGTGAAGTGTCGTAGCATGGTCAATCTTGACCTACCCACTCAGACTGTGTCGTCGGCAGTGATGAGCGATAATGCTCACCTACGTGACTTGGGTTGCGCCGAAATGAGGGGCGCAAAGCCGCTGCTACTTCTCGGCCAGGACAACTGGGAGCTGCTGGTCAACCAGGACCTTCGCCAAGGACGATCCGGTAAGCCAGTTGCCTCTCTCACTAAGTTAGGTTGGGTAATACATGGTCCGTTTAATAACTCGTGCAATGTTGTTGTTGATGAATGTGTAAATCATATAACGGTTTCCCTTCCGGAATTGAACGACCTGGTGAAGTCCCAGTTCGAGCTGGAGGCGATAGGAATAACACAAGTCGCTCGTAAACACCAGGACGTGGAAAGGGCAGTCCATGTTCTGGATACGACAAGTCGTCGTATACCAGACAAGGCCCAGTGGGAAGTAGGTTTGCTGTGGAGGCAGGAAGCTACACAGCTGCCTAATAACTACGCTCAGGCTCGGCAAAGGTTGTCGGGTATTGAGAGGCGCATGCGGCGAGACGCCGGCTTTGCCGAGGCCTATTCCAAACAGATAAACAGGTTATTGGAAGAGGGCTATGCTCGGCAGGTGGAAGGTGACGTAGAGGGTACCCCGGTGTGGTACCTACCTCACTTCGGAGTAGTCAACCCGAACAAACCGGGAAAGCTCCGGCTCGTGTTCGACGCTGCCGCTAAAGCTCACGGAACGAGCTTGAACGACAACCTATTGACCGGGCCTGACCTGCTGAACTCGCTGCTCGGCATTCTAATAAGATTCCGTATAGGTCCCATAGGATTTACGGGAGATATAGCGGACATGTTCCTCCGCATTAAAATAAGGTCAGAGGACCAAGCCGCGCAGCTCTTTTTATGGAGGGACGCGGACAGTACAATAGAACCGAAGGCGTACGCCATGACCTCCATGATATTCGGAGCGGCGTCTTCACCGACCACGGCTATTTATATATTAAACAAGAATGCGCGTGAGTTCGGTCACAAATACCCCGAGGCGGTCGAGGCCATCCAAACAAAACATTATATGGATGACTACTTGGACAGTGTGTGGTCCGTGGACAAGGCCGACCAGCTAATCGAGGAGGTAACCCACATACACGCCGCAGGCGGGTTTGTTATACGGGGGTGGGTTACCAACTCTGCAGAATTAAGGGACAAGCTTAAAGTAGACGTACCAGAAAAAGTGGCTCTGGAAAAGGGAGCGGGCGCCACCGAGAGGACCCTAGGTCTTATGTGGTCGCCTAGTAAAGATGAGCTAAGCTATGACCTATCATTTAAAAGGCTTCCTGCAGACATTGTAAACGGGACGTTAATCCCGACTAAGCGACAGTTCCTTAGCGTAATAATGTCAATTTACGACCCACTGGGTTTCCTGTACCCGTGCGTCATACAGTCTCGGGTACTGATGCAACGCATATGGGGATCAGGGGTCCAGTGGGACGAACCCATCAAGCCCAACGACGCCAAGGTGTGGCGCGATTGGCTAAATAACCTCCACCGGTTACACGAGGTTAAGATACCGCGGTGGTACGGGCTTCTCCCGGACAACCTCGAGTTGCATGTGTTCGGGGACGCCAGTGAGTTGGCGTACGCCGCGGTAGCCTATATTGTAGGAAGTAACCTCGACGGGGAAAGGGAAATTGTTATGATAATGGGTAAGGCGCGTGTAGCGCCACAGAAGGTAGTGTCCATACCGCGCCTAGAATTACAGGCGGCCGTGTTAGCCTGCCGTTTAGCTGACACGGTCGAAAAAGAGCTAGGACTGGCAATAAATAAAAAATACTATTGGACCGACAGCAAGACGGTTATTAAATGGATTAATTCAGACGCTCACGAATTTCAGCGTTATGTGTCCCACCGCTTAGCTGAAATTGATCGGCTGTCGAGTCGAGACAACTGGCGCTGGGTACCCTCCGAGGTGAACCCAGCTGATAAAGCAACCCGGTTGTCTTGGCCCGACAATCATGCGGAATGGCTGTCGGGCCCCTTGTTTCTGCGTGATCCACAGGAGCGGTGGCCGGTGTGTCGCGAGTCTGAGGCGGCGGAGGCGGACCTCGAGCGCATACAGCGGGTCCACACCACGGCGCCGCCTGCGGCGCCACTGATACAATACGAGCGCTACTCATCGTGGGCGCGCCTACTGCGCGTCATGGCACGCGTCCTGATATTTGTCGGGCGGTGTCGGAGACACCGCGACTCGCCCGAGCTGTCACGGCTCGACCTGGAGGCGGCTCACCACAGCCTACTGAGGCTGTCGCAAGGCGACAGCTTCTCCACCGAGCGGGCCGCCATCATCAAAGGTCTGCCCGTGCCCGCCAGCAGCAGCGTCAAGGCGCTCGACCCCGTCATAATGGACGACGGGCTGCTGCGCGTCAGAGGGCGTCTAAGCGCCTGTGAGGTGCTCAGTTTTGAAGAGAGGCACCCCATCATTTTGGAGGGCCGGCACCCTCTTACCCGGCTACTCATCGCTCATCACCACGCGTTGGCTTTACACGCCAATCATGAGACCGTGGTGAACAACCTAAGGGAGCGATATTGGATCACCAAGGTGAGGTCATCAGTAAAAACAGTGGTCGCTAATTGCCACCTATGCAAAATTTGCAGGGCCAGACCCGCCCCGCCCAAAATGGGCGACCTTCCACCCGCACGGGTAACCACATCCCGGCGGGCCTTTGTACGTGTGGGCGTGGACTACTTCGGGCCCATGGAAGTCACCATTGGGCGGCGCCGCGAGAAGAGGTGGGGCGCCTTGTTTACCTGCCTCACCACGCGCGCCGTACACCTCGAGTTGGCTGCTTCATTGAGCGCCGACTCAGCTATACTTGCCTTGCGGCGCCTCATTGCGCGCCGCGGGCAACCATCACACATATACTCCGACCAAGGCACGAACTTCGTCGGAGCCAACACGGAGCTGCGAGCGGCCCTGAGAGAATTGGACCAAGGTCCAATAAGAACCGAGGCCCTCAACCGGGGCATACAGTGGCACTTTAACCCCCCGGCGGCCCCACACATGGGTGGCTGCTGGGAGCGCCTGGTGCGCTCTGTCAAGAACGCACTTCGCAGCACGCTGAGGGAGCGTGCACCACGTGAGGAGGTCCTTTACACCCTCCTCACGGAGGCCGAGCTCATAGTGAACAGCCGGCCACTCTGCTACGTGTCCGGTGACCACGACCAACCTGTGGTCCTGACACCCAACCATCTACTTCTGGGCACTGCGTCCGGGAGTACTCCATTCGCCGCGCGAGACGACGAGGACGTCGACTCTCGGCGGCAGTGGCGGCGTGTGAACGCGCTCGCCGACATGTTCTGGCGGCGCTGGCTGCGAGAGTACCTGCCAACTCTACAGCGTCGCGGCAAATGGACAGACAACGTGCCAAACATTAAACCAAGTGATGTGGTTGTCATCGCTGACAACCACAAAGATAGAAGTGTGTGGCCCAAGGGCATTGTGCAGAAAGTGTATCATGGGAATGACGGGATCGTTCGAGTGGTAGACATAAAGACTGTAAGTGGGGTCCTGCGTCGGCCCGTCTCTAAAGTTGTGGTGCTCCCTACCGACCTTATGTAAGGCGGTTGAACCCTTTTACAGGGGGTGGAATGTAAAGGAAGCACCCCAATTGGAACTACCGTTCCACTTAGAATACTATTAAGAAAGAGGGCTCTAATTAGCCCTGTACACTAATTAGAGCCCCAGCCCAGTTAATTAATTATTAACTGAATATTGTTGGTTGATTAGATAATCACAATCATTGTAAAGTCATAATTGGTAGACAGAGACGAAAACATTGTATCTTTCACCTCCGAATAAAGGTGTGCCCTGATTGGTCAAATAAATGTTTGTTTACATCAGAAATTGTAAGCAGCGAGCAGGTTCCGACTTGTCGAAACCTGCACCGAACCTGCCTTGGACTCGCCCGCCTGGCGTTGGACTCGCCCACCTGGCCGATAGATATAAGTAGCCATCATAGGCTAAGGACATGGGTAACCGGGGTGCAACCCACCACGAGTTGCACCCCCGAGCCAAACATATAAATATGGGCACCTTGTAATCGCCCATCGTAGTTCGTAGTTGTCTTCGCTTTTGTTAATACCCTTGTCTTGTTATTGTGTACCGAGTCGACTGCGGCCTATTGTCCTCGGATATTCGCGTGTGTTTTTAATGTCTAATGTTGTTCCTTTGTTTTAAATAGTGTTGTTATTACAGTCAAGTTATCCTATTGTTGTATGTATTTTAATAGTTTGTGTGTTAGGATAAGTTTGATTGTGGAACCGGTGAATAAAGACATTTGTTTAAACATTACTCCTCTGAGCTGCTTGTTTCAATAGCGCCCGAACACCCCCGCCTTACTCAATCTGACGGCGATTAAGTTCGTCGTCTACATGTGGCATGACGTCACAAGTATGTAGTTTTTATACTTATTTGTGACGTAGCGAGCCCCACTCCCCAACTTGAATGCGTTTTATCAAAGTCGTTTTCTATTAATATGATCTTAATATGATAAAGCAAAAAATACGTGTCAAATATTTTTTATTATCTGATTGACGCACTAAATA
This sequence comes from Hyppa rectilinea, assembly GCA_951799385.1. Classification (NCBI taxonomy): domain Eukaryota; kingdom Metazoa; phylum Arthropoda; class Insecta; order Lepidoptera; family Noctuidae; genus Hyppa; species Hyppa rectilinea. Next base: position 494,701 of record OX637324.1, on the reverse strand, counting down.
TAACTTCTTTTTTTATCTAGGCATCATCCCTAATTCTTTCTAATCGTTATCCAAACTCCAGATATAAAGTTGAAATTTCATATGTGCTTGTAACCACTCCGGCACGCTGCTCGACAAGCAGTTTATTGCAGGAAAAACAAAAGCAAATCAAAGTGAAAAACGGTTGGTTCTTTACATTGATTCGTTTCAGTTTTTAATTTCCGTCGAAAATTCTATAAAACCGACTTGCAAATTTATCTCCTAAATATTCAAATTCAAATGTATCCAATCTACTTGTCATTGCAAAACCTTAACATATGGCTATGTAATCGTGAGAATTTACATTAAATAATACATAAGAGTTATTGCATGTGTTTGTAGTTAATAGGTTCGGTTATTTACACGACACACCGTGAGCGGATAGTAAATTAATAATATGGTACTATGAGTTGTCGATAGGAGGCGGTGACTCGATCGTGAGCAGTGATGAGTGTTCAAGATTTGAGATTATAACAGGATATTGTGTATGCGAAAAAAAAATAAGATTGTTTTTTTTTGGAAGAGGACCAATTTGACATCAATCTGTGAATGTGCTTATTGATTCCATTACTTCTATATTCAAATCCAGTTCAGAGCCAAAACTAAGACATTTGTGAAAGACAGCATAATTTGTGAACATTAAAACTCTTATAAGTTTTTTTGGAAATTAAAGAAATTTCCTGATACTAAATAATTTAAGGTAATGCATTGGATAGGAAGTTGGTTTAAACCCCTCCTATCCCAATTGTTAACCACACTTATCCAGAAGACAACTAGTTGTCAGTTTTTATCTGTGGTCCATCCATTGTCCATGGCCGAGATACTAATTGTCCATGGTTTTAATGTTTCTGTACGAGATTTTTAAGTTGCTTTGTACGGGTGTATCTAATGACTTTTTAGTTTCTTTTTTTGAATGTGCGTTTGGTTTGTGCAGATTAAACATTTTATTTTTTTCTTTCTTTCCAGTTGGTAAAATTAAAGCGTGATTTCTGAAGCCGAAGCATCACAAAGTGTCAAAGATTCTTAAAGAAATCAGCAATACCTACTAGTTTTTTTTTCAGGACCAGGGGGCCTCCGGCTATACAGGACGTATAGCTTCATCTCTTTCTTAATGTGAAATAATATAACAATAATACTACTGTACGAGGTGGCGGTTGGTTACAAGTACACAGACGTACACGTACGAGTACACAGACAGCTTAAAATAAATAAAGCCACTCGAAAGTCCCAAACTCACTGAGACACACAATAACGACGACGACGCGACGTGATATTTTAATGAGAACTCTCGGTAGTCCTAACGTCCGCCGCGGTAATTTAGACTGATCTAGCCCGACAGTAAGATTGCCCAACAATTTCGCTGTGTAAACACCACTGAGTCTTATCATAACTTCGCCAGCTGTCGGCTATTCATCAGGGCTGATTTACATTCCCTGCTTGTAGTCAGGTGGTTCGTTGCGTTTGCGTTGGTGTAACTTAAACCATTAAGTTCGGGTTTACTCTGAAGCTTTTTAATAAAAATAAAAAATACTTGAGAACCTTCATATTTAGGTTATGTCAATAATGTATTAACATTAATCAGCCAGAATTAGTCTATAAGCAATGGTAGCCTAGTGGTGTTATCGTCGGACTGCCAAGTCACAGGTCTCGAGCTCAAACCCAAGACACGCAACTTTAATTTTACGGATTCATGTGCGCATTGTATAATTATCACTTGCTTAAAAATCGGTGAAGGAAAACATCGTGAGGAAACCACCAGCATTTCTGAAAGATATTTCTCAACAGTATGTTAAGCTATAGTCAGAGGCCCCAGGGCAGCATTAATATTCTGACACCAGGTTAGGCACCACCACTCGAAAACTCAAACTCAACTCAAACTCAAAGTATTTATTTCAAATAAACCAATTACAGGCACTTTTGAATTTTCATAGGGTCGGTCAGTCAGAAAAATGAAGCTAGATGCCCAATCCAAATCATTCATCAAATCAGTCATTCCTATGGAGAAGAACGGCAAGAAACTCCACGGAAACTCTTTTAAACAAAATATGGTTACAAAAAATTGGTTACGTACAGAGGCCAGCACATCAAGTTACTACAATCTGTCAAATTTCTTTGATAGTATTTTAACTTTATTGCAACGACATAAGGTTCATTTTTAATTGAGAAAATTTGACAGTTAGGGATAGTTTGATGTGCTGGCGTCTGTACATCATTCATATTATTATTATACATGAGAGATCGATGCAGAACGTTAAAAAGAAAGAGCAGCCTATAATGCCCCCCTGCCTCCTCTGGGTGAGAGGGAGAAAAAAGATTGACAAGAATGGTTAGTCATTCAAAATATACCAAAACCCAATATACCACCAAGGCTCTAAGGACCAATATAGTCCTTAGAGCCAAATCAAAATTTAAAGATCCAATTCAAGTGTTGAGGTTTTTATACGCTTTATGAGTATTTGAGAGGAAAGATTGTTGCTATTTTTGCATCATCGTTTAGCGTTTAACTTTTATTTCTCAAGTTTGTTTAATGATGTCGTTGTTTAACATACTTGTTATATCGACGATTATCTTAATTTGCAGCAATACCAATGATATCCTTTCAAGAGTTGCAATTACGAAAACGCTTTGATCTATACCTAGAACTAATTTATAATTCTCATTTGAAACTAATCAATTCCCCCCAATTCTTTCTTCACAGTTCTCAGAAAAAAAACCACCACTCTGATTGGTCGTTATAATTTTAGCGCACTGCACCACGAATCGAATCCACCTGACCAATCGAATCTTGAATGTGAACGCAAGGTTAGATCACATGTGAAGGGATAGTAATTGTCTCTAGTAATTGTTGGCTGTATCGGATGACGTCACTAGCCACCTTCTAGGCTTCAAGGCAATGTCACGTCGTATGTAGATCGTGGGTAACGATGGAAGGTTAGATTGTTCCTAGGTCTTAGCCTATAAGTCATAAGTCAGGTATTATTAGTAACGGGTTTGTTTGAATGTATGTGTCTATTCTAAGGTCTTACTTGTAATAATTTTAAGAAATAACTACCATTATAGCAGAAATTAGGTCTTACTTGTTCGCAACTAAGCTCAGGTTACATAATAATTGCTAGATATAGAAAAAAACTGCCAGGCTGCACCGTCTAAATCCATAGTTAATTAACTTTAGATTATACTAACATTGTTGTCCTATGCCTGAGATAGAATACAAGACTATAGGTACTGCACACTATATTAAAAGAAAAAGAAAGACCTTAAAACCCAGTATTGACAACGGAGTCAGTAGTTGTGACCGGCTGCATCCTCGCGCGATCCTGTAATGACCGCTATAATAAGTGGTCATTAGAAATTAAACTGAGATTTGGCCGTAAAGCGGATATCAAGTAAGGCTTCAGGTCAAACCAAATAAGCGACATCTCGGTTGTAAAGGACACACATGGGAGATCAAGACACATTCAATCAAATCTACTAACGATTCTCATTCAGGAGTGGATACCGGAAGACCTAGCATTAGAAGGCCTCCCACAGGTTGGACCGATTGTACAGGTCGCAGGAATCAGCTGGATGTAGGACGCACAGAACCAGTCGAACTGGCGGTACTCGGGTGAGGCTTATGTCCAGCAATGGACGTTTTTCGGAAAGGATGATGACGCTTTTGGTAAATATGTGAGCACCATGTACTTTTGACATATTTAAGTTTACCTGCCATTACTATAAGGTGTTAAAAAATTAACTCTAAGAATTTCGTGGGAGCATTGTACTCGTCGTTATGAACAACTTTTACTATGGGATGAACCCTGAAATCGCGAAAAAAATATGAGCTGTTCCATACATTTAGGCACACGTAACTCAATAAAATGTATGGAACAGCTCATATTTTTTTCAGCACATATTTAGGCACACGTAACTCAATAAAATGTATGGAACAGCTCATATTTTTTTCGCGATTTCAGGGTTCATCCCATAGTAAAAGTTGTTCATAACGACGAGTACAATGCTCCCACGAAATTCTTAGAGTTAATTTTTTAACACCTTATATATGTGTTTTTCTTTTCACCTTTTGTGGTGTAGTGTTTTTATTCTGGGTGCATCATCTTCGCATATAATGTTATAATTCATGTATATAAATATTTATTACTGAACATATTATGATTCTAATACAATAAAAACTTATATATACTTAAATTAAAAGACTATCTAACTAACTATATATACAAATAAATCCAAAAAAAGACAAAAAGGACACTTAGGCGTCGAAGTACTCATCCGCATCGCTGTCATCAGGAAACGTGCCCAGAAGACTGGCAGCATTGCCACGTTGACAAAACATTGTAAAACATTGTAAAACATTTTTAAAAGAACGGTGGAGTTTCTTCTTCTCCACACGAAACTACCTTTTGGAAGCGGCGACTCGAATCAATTCTATTTCTTGTTCATTTTGACGTTCAAAAGTGCCTTACTTGTGCCTATTTGAAATAAATTATTTGACTTTGACTTTGACTTTGATGATGAATAAATGGGAAGGAGGCAGTAAAAAAAGGAGAAGGCATAATAAAATTTCTAAGTAACACGTAACGAATATTGTATAAGTTCAGAACAGTTTGAGCAAACCGCTAGTGTGCAATTCTCCTTAGTACATTTATAATAAGCAGTATGAGGTTAAAGTATATCATGCAGCCAGTTGACCTACCCTGTCAACTGTCGATCTGTGATTGGTCAATTAATTATAAGCGGTCATTCCATTGGCTAGCGCAACCGCGGAGGTAGACATTAGCCATCAATCTGAATGAAGGTTGAATGACATTTATGTGTAGTACTACAGATAATATAAAGTTTTTGTTTAAATTGCAAGCACTCAAAAGTCAAGTAAACGAATAAAGACTACTATCCAATATCTATAACGTAGTATTTGGAGTTCTTTAAAAACCACCATTCAATAGACACCATTTTGTTGTAAGCAGAGATCTTAGACTCCAAAAGCTTTGTCACAACAAATAAATTGGGTCTGGGCAAACGGATGGTGTTTTTGCAGTAGGTCCAGTTTTAAACAGCTGATGTAGAAGACCTCAATGATTAGTCAATATTGAAGCTGAACTGCTAAAGAATATGACCAACTTCTCTACATGTGAAGGTGTGAAAACCAATCATTCATCCAAGCGACGGTTGCTCAACTTAGATCGATCGCTCGGTAGCCGTTTAGCCACCAGCGTATGTTACCTGGTGAAATATTACACTTGATACCATCGGAGACTTTCCAAAGCAATTATATTTGTGATACGAGCAACGTACGGCGCAGGCGCGGCGGCCATTTGTCAAAATAGCCATTCATATGGTAATGACGTGTGCTGATTGATCATCTTGCGCAAGTGATCTAGTTAGAGACCTTTGAGTGTTGTAATACTTTTATTGGAAGGTTCGCAAGGTGCGGACGATCCTGGTTGTATGTTTTTTCTCTTTTTACTGTCTCTGTATCACTTCTTGCTTTGTCAAGCGTCGTGATTAGCAATTCATTTACGTCAATCAATCAGTTCAAAGGCAAATTTTTAGAATGGAGGAAAATCGACACAAAGTACTCTTATTTTAATGGTACCTGTTTTGTTACAGGGATACACTACCTACAGGGCAATTTTTTTTGGGGAGGGAAATCATCAAATGACTCCTTCCGCTCTGGGTGGAGCGGAAGGCAGTGTCTGTCTCTTACTGACTAAAACCCATCCATGTTCCTTCCTCAGCCCTTTATGTTCCCGACAATCCCGCTTAACCTCCAGTGCGATGATGAAAACATTTCAAGAGCCGGTAATCTCACTCACCCAGTCACCCAGCCATGGAGGTTGGAACACAGCTGAGCGACTTGGCTAGTACGGCTGCAATTCTTCGACAAACGAAAACTTTGTGTGGAAGACAGCAAAATGCTTGACTGTTGTCTGACATAATTAAGTCATCATAAAAGAGGTAACAATTGACTATTTGAAACGGTCAAAAACTTCCATCATCGTACAGAAATTAAATATTACGCGAAGATATAATTGTAAAATTGCATTTAATGCTTATAAGTATTCCATTTGATTCGAAAAATCTGTGATATATTTCATACAAATCGCGTAGGTACAAATTCCGCGTTTTGACAGTTCATAAAAAGTAACGTTATTGACTACTCTTTCAAATACCCAATTGTATCTATCCGTTGATTCATCAAAAGATACGACAGTAAATTCACTTTATTCCCATGAAAATAAGCTGCTACATAAATTAAGTCATTTATTACGCAGCTACGAGTTACTCGCTACAAAATGGAGGCAATCTATCTAATTGTTAGCTAGGAACATTGCAGGGGAATGCTAACAAGACTATAACTTAGTACAAACATTTAGTTACTAGCTAAATCCGGGTTCACATGGTCCGATTTTAGTAAGTTAAACTAGGATGTGTCCCGTGTCTTAGGTGTAAGCATTCGTCGTTGACTGGTACGTTGTTAAGCCTGGTTTATGGTCAGCAAAGTTAAAGAAACAATTAGCCAGTTGTTATAAATGTCTCAATGAAAAAGAGCTTAATAAAACCGCGTTCACACGGTTCGATTTTAGTTGAACCACTTTTGTTTTTCAGACGGGTCAAATCTTAGAGCATTTAACCTAGGTCAAATCGCTTTTGACTCGTTGTTTATTATTTATTCCAAATTCAAATTCAAAATCATTTGCAAAAATGGGTACACAATTTTGTAGCACAATCAGAGATTAACCCGATGAAGTAATAACAGATTGAATAACAGAATCTGACGTGTTGGTCGGACCATTTTGTTACAAAACCTGTTGTATGTATTCCTTAATAGGTCCGGAATGTGTTTTGTATTATTATATTGTAAATTGCTATATTACGAGAAAAAAGCGAAAGCGAATCTGAGGGAAAAAAACTAGTGTTAATAAAATTTAGTGTCAATGGAAATAATAAAGTGCTTATGCAAGACCATAAATTAATAAATACACCACAGTCAAGCTCATTATAATAAAAATTAACACACATGTATTGCAAGCAATTTCGGAATATTTTTGTTAAAATCTCAATCACTTGTTTAGATAATAAACAAATGAAACTTTGCCGTTTATTAACTAAGTGAACACTCTTAATGAGTCGGCAAAAGGTCGTAATTCCAATAAAAACACTTTCAGGTCTAGCAAATAAACAATTTTATTTCCAAATTTAAATGTACACTTCTAAAAAATGTGATCAGGGCTTACTCCGTCGTTACAAAGAATATATTCGCATGAAATTTTTTTTCCTAGGCAGCAATGGGTAAAGTTGTATCTTCAAAAGCACAGAATTACGAAAAAACCAGATAGTGCTATTGAAATAAAATTTTATGACACATGTATGTAACAAGTACATTTGTGAAATACATGATACATGTGTTGGTGTGTGGGTGTTGTGTGGCCAGAATAACAGCGTTCTTAGGGGAAAAGTTTTTCTAAAAAGCATTTTCTCTTACCAGCTTTATTGACTACTAACACTTCGCCCGCGACTTCACCAGCGTGGTTCTTTTACTCAAACTCAAAGCATTTATTTCAAATAAACTAATTACAGGCACCTTTGATTTGTCAAGTGGTCGGTCAGTCAGGAAGATAAAGCTAGTTGCCCATTCTAAAGCAGTAGGTACCTATGGAGAAGAATGGGCAAGAAACTCCATGGACACTTTAAAATATGTTTACAAAAACTGGGTTACAGCATTCATGTTGAAATATAAATGTGAGAACGATGCAGAACGTAAAGAAGCGTCCATAATTAAAAGATTAAAAAAAAACAATTCAAATTTAATTTTCAAAAAGCCATAGCAGCTTAGAGACGGCCAGTCCCTACTGACGGCGCCGCGGCGCCAGTCCGCAAACATGACACATGGATTAACACCATTCAGCTCAAATTAAATAGGTGTAGTCCGTGAAAACGGTTTTGTGGGGCATAGTTGATAAATTAAGACTTTTTGTAAACTTTACTTTAATAATATAAATAAATAATAAATAATAATATAACACTTAGGGATGATGTAGCTGCCCATTAGTAAAAGAATTTTCAAAATTGGTTCATTAGATCCAGAGATTACCGCCTACGACCTCACACACTTTACCTCTTTATAATATTAGTTGACTAGTCATGTAGATTCTTTTTTGTTTTTAACAGTGGTTACTAATAGCAGATGTAGCAACAATACAACAATACATTCTGCCTGGGAGTAAGAAGTTTTGGATGACTCAGCCGAAGATGTTCGTTAAGCTTTGGTTTCCAAGAATGCGGTTTTTGACACGTTAATGTCAAATTCTGGTAAAATGTCAGATTATCGTGATATCATCATCTGCCTAGTCTTTTCCCAACTATGTTGGGGTCAGCTTCCAGTCGAACCGGATGCAGCTGAATACCAGCTGGACAATACGATACCCCTTGGTAAGACTAGCTGTCAGCTTTTCGGGCTTCTGACGACCCGTAACGACTGACAAAGATGCACTTATGACAGCCGGGACCAACGGTTTAACGTGCTTTCCAAGGCACGGAGGAGTCTCGTTAAGTAAAGATGGTCACCCATCCAAGGCCAACCCTGGCAAGCGTAGCTTAACCTGATGGATCGACCTGTGTGGCTGTTAGTTCTTAGCCACGAGCTCACCCTCAGATTATCATGATATTCAATATAAAATGACGGTGCCGCTTACCTAGAAAACTGTAGCTTTTAAAGGAATGGATTTAATAAAACGCTACCAAACAAATTTTCTCGTTGCGTTAGTTATTTGTCGGAAGCCTGTTATATCAACATTGTACTATACGTGATGGTAATATTAATATTAAGATTTTTATTATAATATGAGAATGCTTGCGGTTGGAATGTTTGCTTATACAGCAGTGCTTGACCGTGAGAGGTGTTGGCAGACAAATTGACAGGCCCTTATTTAATTACAATGACATAACTACCTACCTACTTATTTTTAATTTGAGATCATTACAAAAAACTCTTTGAACGCCTGTAGCCACATTACCATAGCCACATCATCATCATTAACTAACATAGTTATTATGTTTAATGTTTACTAACAAATTATGGATTTTAATACTTAAAAAAAGTGATCTTTTTTATTTCATTAATAATACACATTTTAGACATTAGAACACATTAGACATTTAGAAATATTTTATAAAAAGAAACATAAAATAATGATTAATAAATATCCAAGAAGTTCATCCTCTAAACATTACTTGTACCGATATGCGCGAATTGCGCAAATTGGGCGTGACTTAGGCATTTCAAAAACAAATGAGTGCGCTTTCGAATTGTGTGTTCGATTTACGTGATATTCAAATTGAACTTGACACAATAGTCCTGCAGAATTAGGTCAACAAGAAACTACATTTAATTGCGTAAAATCACAGTCGCGAATTTCACAGCCACACAATAGATCCTCAAGCGTTACTCGCGAAGCTTTCAAACTTCCACACTCTAAGGTCACGACTGTGCGTGCAAAAACCGCACATTTTGTTCATACTATAACGAGCTTTTAATTTGTGTGTAATGATGTTACAAGTTTGTTACAAACTCGATACAGAAAATCCATTCCAGGCAAATAAATAACTCACAACGTACCTACACAATAATAGGATTAAAAGTCGATTCGGGACTTGAAAACCGCTTTATACTAGTGGCAACACGTAAGACGTGTACCTTTGCACTGACTTGTATTTTTATGACCGGCTGATATTTTTGCCACAGCATAATCAGCCTCTAACGTTCCATCTGCCGAGGCCCAAACCCTCCTCTGTATGAGAGGGAGCGGGATGGATCCCTCTCATAAAAAGGAGGCCCTGTGCAAAATACCCTTATTCATTTCTTGGGTATTTTTGACACGGCATGATCCATTCTTAATCATTCGCAGTCTGAAATACTGATACTGATACTTCGGCAGTCGCGGTCATTACACGTTTGAGCAGGACGGCAGATATTTAGTTCGAGATCTTTAAAAAATATTAATTGAGTCTCGTGTTATCTTGCTCCTACGTTTTATGCCCACGTCTGCCACTGTTTATTAGGCTGCATCCACACACCTGAAACCTATGCTGCCATGCTGCCGACTGTGAAAAATGAAAGCAAAGCACACTGTCCTTTGCTTTCATAAATTTAGTCATACACTTAGTACTTGTAGCATAGTAATATTAACTTATTATAAACCATTTCAAGAGTTAAAGTTTCTTGCCCATTATTCTCCTCCATAGGAAACTACATTTTGGAAGGGGAAAATAAATGTAGAAACAATTTAATTCTAATAAAATCAAAGTCAAATTATATAAAATTAGGAACCTATTATTAGAAATAAATAATTTGACTTCGACTTTATGCTCTCAGCCAGTGTTATAAAAAGGGCCTATTAAATTGTGCCCAATAAACCTTCTGAGTTCAATTTAAAGTAGTGATATTATATCGACCTTGCGCGATATAGGTACGATGAGCCAAACGAAGGCTAAGTATAATAGTATTGCTGTTGGGCAAACTTAATGCTGTTAGTTCACTTAAACTTACCCAATGCTGGCTGGTTGGAGTAATTCAATTACGAGGTGTAATTTTTTATGTTCTTTTTTAAGGTAGCAGTTGATTTGTTTGTATTGATTGAAGTTTGCGTAATGAATAGAGTATTTATGTAGGTAGATATATTATTATGAACGTTTAATTTGGTGCCTTTGACAATGATCGACTATAGGAATACGGATTTAAAAAAACATTGAGATCCAACGTGACAAAAACTGCAAGTCTTTTAGGCACATTTCCCACTGATAGCGATGCGAACGATTTTTTTATGTCCAATGAGCTCTACGCGTTTTTTCCTTTGAATACTTGTAAGTCGTAGCTGTTAAATTTTTTATTTCAGATTTGTATATTACAATAAAGATTAATTTTAGGTTCAACTAAGATAAAGTATGCTACAGGCTTTTGTGTATTCATACATCATACATAAACTTTCGCCGTTATTCCATGGGTGTAGGCAGAAACTACTGGTAATCAGTTACATACTCTTTTGGCGTCAGAGGATTCTAGATTGTAAATGAAATAAATCAAACTTGAAAATAGTTAGTTCAGAATCAAAAGTAGAATTGATTACACTGCAAGTTATTGATTTTGCAAAAAAAACAACTTTTCTGATAGAAGCTTCCGCAGACAGTTGCAACGCGACGCCGCCACGGAATTCTGGTAGAACAATTTCCTTAAAGTTTTTATAGAAATGGTTCTACCAGAGTCGCGTCGCGCTGTCGCGTCGCTACTGTCTGCTGGAGCCTGAAGTCATATTGAAAGAATAAGAACGAAGTGACTAAGGTTTTGAGTGTTCCATAAGCATCTTATTTACAACGGTTACAATAAAAAAAAACAATTGAAACTCACCTCATCCTGAAATGTCCGATGCAAGCTCTCCTTCGTATACCTCTGGTCTCCTTGCTTCAGGATGGCGGAACATTGCTTCAACAGCGCCAGCCTCGTCCTCTCTTTAGCACATTCCACTTCCATTATAGATGGCCGATGTCCCGTACGCGGCACACCCAGGCAATTCCCATCATATTGCTCGTTGATAGCCGCCAAGTGGACGGCGAATTGCCCGGTAAATTGCCCGTTTCTTGCCAGATGCGACGTTCCATTTTCGTCTTTTTTCTCCAAATCGATTGTGTCGAAATTGGTAGTAATTTCTGGTGTTTTGCCGTTGGATGCCATGATTGTTCTTTATTTAGTCTGTGGCATTTACATTTTTACGTCATTTTTTTTTCACTTTAATTTATTGAGAGTAGTTGGCGACTGTTCTTTAAGAAGAAAATAAGTTATTGTGACAATAAAATTGTAGAAAATACTGCATTCACAGTTTAGGTGCCTATGTACATAATAAATTAAACCCATTTTTGAACGTATCGCCATAAATTGTAACGGGAAAAATAAGTAATCCTATTAAAAATTACTAATATGAACTTCTTTATCAAATGCATCCGCGAGCATAATAATATTAATTGGAAAAGTTATTACTCAATTGACGATGAGTCACTGACTGATTATCATGCTATTATTCCATTTGACATAATTATAGGCGTGAGTGATGTTATGTTTGTGTCGCTATGTCGGTTTGCACTGCGCTTGAGTCGTGCAGTCTTTGCATCCAGCTGCATCTACGTTCACTTGGTCTAGTAAAAAAAGTCTACAATCTTCTACAATCTTTAAAGGTTATCACGAAGTATTAATTATATCCCTTAAGGTACAACAAGTTAATGCGTTTTGAGCTTTTGCTACCTTTTAAGATTGAAGAAAATCTCACTGTCTGTCTCTCTGTTACGTTTTAACTCCTAATCTGGTGATCCGAAGTCCGAACAGGTCAAAATTAGCATAGAATTAGCTTCTTCTTCTTTTCGTGTAGTTAGTTACTAGCCTGGTGTCAGCTTTCATGCTGCCCATGGGCCTCTGACTTAGCTAGAATAGAAGTAGCTAGGTCTAGGGGAATGCCATAAGTCTAGTCATCTCGTCATTAAATTTATAAAAAAGCCCTAAGACGACCCACTGGCCCAGAATTGAAGGTAGAACGAATATAATGGGTGGGAATTCTCAACTCTCTGGTAACCGCACCTCAATACTGAGGCACTGACAAGCCCCAATATCATAATATTAAGAATCACTAATCCGCAGACTGACAGCGGGCTAGTTCCAGCCGCCCTAGGGCATAACGCTGAATAGTAAAACTCATTTCTCATCAATAATTGACACAGTGTACTCCTATTACATGATCACCTGTCCACGTAGGTATGTATGTAACATTATAATTCGCAACTGAATCGATTAATCTTGGCCCGCGAAATAAATAAGTGCGCCTGCCCACTTGATTGTCTGATTCATTCGTACAATCGTATCGTATACATCGGTGATTGATTCGACGCCGTGTGAGTGGGCACTAATTGAATTTATTTTTGTTGGTTTTATTTCTGTGGGTTCCGTAGTCATGTTTGTTTGTAAAACTATCGTGACAATACACTCAGTAAAAGTAGAACTAAGAAATAACTAAACCAGTTTTTAAAAAATTATGATAGTAGAGCATTCCAAAGCGGTATAATTTGTGAACATATTAGCTACTAGTTTTTGCCTGGGCTTTCAATACTCAATACTCAATACGTTTATTGCATTCTACAATGTGAACTTAGGTGGTAGGTACATTTAGTTTTAGAGCATTGTGGGCCCTGTCCGGCAAAACAAAACAATAAATAGGAAGAGGGCTATTATAAATATTTACAATTTCAATATTAATTGAAATGCTTAATGCATTAATTTATTGCTTTCCTTGCGTTAATTTAGAATTTGACAATCAATTCGTTGCACACTGCTTGTATTAATATAATTCAACCATGATTCGAAAGACACGTGGCGCCATCTGTAGCGTGTCGTTTTCCTAGAAAATAGTACCTTTTTGGCATAAAAGGTGGCATATCCATTTTTGTACACCTGACAACTTGTATACAAAATTTCAAGACGATGGCTCAGTGGATCAAACTGACAAACTTACTTTCACATTTATAATAATTACATAAGATGCTTAAAACACCTTCTATACTTTTATAACAAATTATAGTTCGATTGACCTTGACCGCTCGACTTGCGTATCTTGATAATTTGATACTTTTAAAGTTCGTATCCGCCCGTAAGTCCGTATATATCAACAGGACAGAAACAATGTTTTCTCTTTGAATAATTCATCATTTGTTCATTCATCTGCCTAGCATTTTCCCAACCTTGTTGGGGTCGGCTTCCAGTCTAACCAGATGCAGCTGATTACCAGTATTTTACATGGAGCGACTTCCTATCTGACCTCCACAACCCAGTAACTGGGCAATACGATACTGGCTGTCAGATTTTCGGGATTCTGACGACCCGTAACGACTCTCAAAGATGCACAAATGACAGCCAGGACTAACGGCTTGACGTCCTTTTCGAGGCACGGAGGAATCTCGGTATGTAAAAATGGTCACCCATCCACGGGCAACCCCGGCAAGCATAGCTTAACCTGATGGATCGACCTGTGCGGCTGTTAGTTCTTAGCCATAAGCTCTTCTTCTTTGAATAATTATGTCTATGAAAATGGGTTGCAGAGTCGCAAAACACGACCTGCATCATTTTGTGCATATTTTTTCCCTAATACAAAGTAGTTTTGTACACATTATTTGCAGATCATCTGCTATGGTTTCTGTCTGATTTATTGCACAACAAACATAATACAGCCTGTCATGTAAATTGAAAGTAAACAATATTTCTGTCAATCACAGCGGAACCCTAATTGTACGAACACTCGTGAATGTGTAATAAATTATAATTAATCAACTTTGCGAATTTAGTGAAAGTGAAGCCACTCCCTACGTTTTATGTTATTTCTGTACGAAGTAGTGTGTACTAGTTTTTTTTATTAGTTCCGTTTGTAATAAAATAATAATAGTTTGTAGTCACTTTTTTTTTTAATGTTTTATTTCATACACTTTTAAATGCTGTTGTACTATTATTATCATCATCTGCCTAGCCTTTTCCAACTATGTTGGGGTCGGCTTCCAGTCTAACCGGATGCAGCTGAATACCAGTGTTTTACATGGAGCGATTGCCTATCTGACCTCCACAACCCAGTAACTGGGCAATACGATACCCCTTGGAAAGACTTGCTGTCAGATTTTCGGGCTGGCGACCCGTAACAACTGTCAAAGATGCAAAATGACAGCCGGTACTTAACGTGCTTTGCTAGAGTCTCGGTATGTAAAAATGGTCACCTATCCACGGCCAACCCCGGCAAGCGTGGTTTAACCTGATGGATCGACCTGGGCGGCTGTTAGTACTATTATATAACACAACAATTTTTTTACCATTAACGTCAATGATCTCTTTGCGCTTTATTATACAACCACTCAGAAAATTACATTGTTTACCTCATTTGACAAAAGGATTAGTTACCACTAATTATTGTTGTCAACCCAGAAAAGATGTCTCATATTGTCTTATGTAGGTGTCGATTTTAATTGACAGGTTAGGTAAAGATGTCTCATATTGTCTTATGTAGGTGTCGATTTTAATTGACAGGTTAGGTAAAGATGTTCAATAATCGCATCATCAAAAAGAACGTAAAATATAAAGGGTACAACACACGCAATAAAGGAGGAAGGTAAAAAAATACTGTTAAAAAACCGATTTCTTTGCACCTCCACGAGAACCACAGTATTTACAATGATATAATTTGTGTCACCAAAAGAAATATATCAACTTTTGGAAAACAGGAAATTTACAAAAGTAGCGCAAACTTTAAACGTCACAATGAATGTATAGTTTAGAAAAATGGAGATTTTTATCATTCATTATTTTATCGATATATTCATCTCCTCACTATTGACATTATTTTCGCGACATTCTCAACTCACCTCAGTGCGCGCTTGACGTAAGCTTTGGCGCGTAATTTGTCAGCCAGCTGTCATTGTTACACTGACAGCTGAAGTAACAGAATTAATTAGCTGATTTGCTTAATCCTCTCGCTTGCTTGCACTAACGAGATGAGCAGTGAAAGTTGGTAGAATGTTGGCTTTGTGTCCTGTGCTCGATTTGAGGGCTTAACAGTCTTTTGGTCGTAGATATAAACCGGTCTCATTTTAGGTATGATTTGTAGGAATCGTCCCTATACTACTGTACTACTGTACAACAGTAGTTTTAGTATAATTATGTGAAACCCAAAACACGTGTCTAGTATTTTTATGTAAATAAACTATGTACAAAATTTCAAATCTGTATTATGAAAAACCACAAAGTTATAAGCTTGTTACTGGTTGTCCGTACAAAAACATGGTCACTACGCCCGCGCCTCCAGTATCGTCTTGCGCTCATTGATAATGTTCGGTGTCCAACTTGTAACCTTTTTTAAATATTTTTGGGAAAAAATATAACATGTTGTAAAAAATATTGGCATCGATTCAGTTCCTCATCTTGAACAAACTTTATTCAGGTTTCGCAAATACTAAAAATAATATTGTATATACCTACAATATATATATTAATATTATACAACTTTAAATAAAACAAACAAATGATTATGGCAAGAAATTAACGCCTTTTAGTGAAATCTATTGAGAATCTGTTCAGACTTTTAATGGCATTTTAGTTTCTCAATTTATAATTGTGTTTGTTTGGTAGAGTCAAGAGAGGTCACAATGACACTCCAGAGGTTAAGAGCTCTAGAAACCGTGTGTGTTTAACTCAGGTGCTACGCAGATGGAAGAAAAAAAGTATTATGATTATTAATGATAGTTACCTACTATGTAGACACATGACTGGCCATCATCTACAAATCATCATTCAGTTCCAATTTCAGCAATAAAACCAAACGCGATCACCACGGCTAAACTACATTCCGAATGTCAGTGTCAATATTCCACAACAATAATGACGCTTGCCGGGATTGGCCGTGGATGGGTGACCATCTTTACATTTCGAGTCTCCTCCGTGCCACGGAAAGCACGATAAGCCGTTGGTCCCGGCTGTCATTTGTGCATCTTTGACAGTCGTTACAGGTCGTCAGAATCCCGAAAATCTTACAGCCGGTCTTACCAAGGGGTATCGTAGGTATTGCCCAGTTACTGGGTTGTGGAGGTCAGATAGGCAGTCGTTCCTTGTAACGTTCTGGTATTCAGCTGCATTCGGTAAGACTGGAAGCCGACCCCAACATAGTTCGGAAAAGGCTAGGCTGATGATGTCGATGAATGTATGACACGCGGTTAGTTTCAATGCTAAAATATGCCTTTAGTCACGTTAAACAAGATGACAAAAACGACAGAATCGGCTACACAGTAAAAGGTATTTACTGTGTCTATTTAAATCAGCAGAATGAATAATTATTTAATTATCATTTCAAATCATAATCATTTAGCATAATGTTACTGCCCTAAACCGGTTTTAGTGATGTTCTTAATGTGAATCAGGAAATCTCGTAAGGGTAATTTTATTTGTACATCGAATTGATGACACTTATTATTCCTGCAAAATATTGATACTTTAGCGTGATTAATAATTGTCTTTCAATCATTTAAAATTAATGATACATTTTTAATCCGGTGTATATTCCAAATTAAATTCTGAAATATCTGATTTGATTTGATTTACTAAGTTAGTGCTCAGGTAAAATTTATAATTATGTCTTTATTTGATCTAAAAATATTATTCACAGTTTAAATTTTAAGACGCTTTATTTCCATAATCTGGATTTTATTTTAAACTTATCATAAAATGAAAACTTAACATATTTCGAAAAATTCTAATGATACAATTCGAACAGAGTTAACTTATGTTTGTCGTATTGCTATTATTTCTCACGAGGCTTCGAAAATGTATGTCTGGTTCAGAAATCAAAGTCAGTAATTCTGTCACGTTCAACAATAAAAACGTCAGTAGATATATGTAAGTGACAATTTTTTCGATGTTCAATAAAATGTTTGTCACTTTTTACGTTCTACCTACTGCATTTCGTCCGCGTGGTTTTAAATATAGCCTGTAACACTAAGGGATAATGTAGCCATTAGTGAAAGAATTTTTGGAATCGGATCAATAGTTCCGAAGATTACCTTTCACACAGAACAGAAACAAATCGCATCTCTTTAAAATATTAGTATAGACTAGCTGTTGCCTACTTCTTTGTCTGCGATGTGTGATGAAAATTGCCCATAGTTTGTTTCAGGTCCCATGCTTCCCTTTTAATAAATAATATAGATAAACGTACATTGATTTTTAAATGCCTTAAGTATGTATAGTGTGTGGATGATGATTTTTACCTACATCCATTAAGTTCATGCTAAGAGCGTCTTCCCATAATAATTTCAGCATAATGTCACAGGTTGTTTACTTACATAAATACATATTTTCCTCCATACATAATAATACATTAATCTATTGCTTTATATTATAAAATCATTCTAATTTATACCAAAAGGGCAGGTAACAAGAACGTGACAGGATACAATTACCCATTAGACATAGAGCACGAAGTGCGCAGACACATCATTTGTCAAAATATGCCTAGGGATACATGCAATAAGTTACACATAATAGGTGACTTAATAGCAGTTATTTAATCTTCTTTCCAATTTTCCAAAAAAATGTCGATATCTTCGAGAAAACAGAACGGAACATCCCTATGCTGTTTTGAATTCAGATGAATACCGGTAAAATACTTTTAATATTCTACTTCTGATATTTTTTGGTTGGTTGGTAGTTTTCTTTTTAATTAAGAAATTACACCTTTAGGATTTAAATAGAACTTAATCATTTTGACACGCTGTTAAAGTTAAAACATATAATCAAGAAGATGATTTTTAATTCGTACATTTCAATACTGAAAAAAATTTAACGCATACTTTTATGTTCATCAGGTTTAGCGCAAATTAATAGTATTTATATACCAACCCTACCAGGAAATGACAATAGTCCAAACGCTTAAAGGGGCGGACTGACAGACGATGGGTAACACGTTTAAAAAAACAGCTGTTACACTTTTGAACTCAAACCAGTCGTAGAGTAAAAGGCTGTTAATTTTAAGTAAGTATAAAAGATTTCAGAGAGTTTTCAGGAGCTTTTTCCTCTGCCTAGTGTTTGTTTTCATATCAAGGAACGCCTCCAGAATCTTTACTATGAAACAGAGAGGCAATCCAAAAAAGATCCGTTACCAACACTATTCAGCTTTGTATTTTAGAAAGCAGAATAAATACCACCCAAAAATACCTTAACCACATCACAATAACTGATTTTCCTTATTGGACATCCAAAAACCGTCAACCCACTTTCAATTTCACCAAAATATTAACATTAAATGAATACTTGAATAATCATAAACACACTGTCGACAAAAAAGAATCACTTGATTATTCATGTATTCCCATCACTACGCAAGAGATCCCATTTCGAAATTCGAATTTTTCATTGATTTTTTTTTTGTTGTTCACTATCACTTTCGTGATCTAAGTGTCGATAGATCGTGCGCGCGCGCCGCTGGCGTGGTTTGTCACACTACTGAGGGGTTAGACCGCACATCTAAACGAACCTCCAGCTTGAAAGCTCTTTGAGCCTTTATGAAACTGTTTTAAAATTAAGAGTGCGATTTTGGGATCAAATTTTTGACCCAATCACGAGTCATGTCAATCCTTTCGGCTGTCCCGTGATGGCGAATGTTTTCCTTTGTGCAGTGAAAGTTTTCTATATCACAATGCACCATATTATTGCAACAGATTTGGTAGGAAATGTTACTGAAAATTTCAAAGGGGTTAAAAATATTGACCGATTTGAATTAAAAGGTAAGATTAGTTTACCTAAGAGCCGATTTATAAATCCAAGTTAACTTTTATTATAATAATTACGACGACGTGACTATACGTGTATTATGTTCCAAAAAGCTGCCAATCCTCCATATTTATATCGTAACAATTTATTTATTTAAACTTTATTATACACAAAAAATTACATTCTAAAATCAAACACTACAAATAACAACGAGCGGCCTTATCGCTTAAAAATATTGGAAAAAGGTTTGCAAGTAACATACTAGGTAAGTAGGTACTGTATATATTAATCTTTTCATTATGGGTGCCAATTTCATACTCAAAGCTCTCTTTCAATAACACTCAGATATTGTAATATTTTACTTCGTTCGGGAATCTAACCTACTCACTATCCGTAGCGTTCAAAGCAATTATTGAGCCACTGCGCTATTCAAACCATTTCAACTTAGCTATCGTCTGCCTACCGATGGTATAGATAGCGAGTGGCGACAGTTAAATACATCCTTTTGAATACCTCATTCATTGAGTCACTCCGTCTCCAAATAATAATTACTTTCACTTTGGTTCGAACAAGCTTCTGCCCAGAGCTGTGTGCACACGATTTGGTCTCTATAGTTACATGGAGAGGTACGGACTTAAGGTGAAAATTATTCATGTACAAACCATGTCCCTAATCGGATCCTCATCGACAAAAATGATCAACTTTCATCCCCTATTTAAGCCATTTCGGGCATTTAATTTTAAAAAGTCTATTCTAGTGTCTATTTTAAGTCTAGTGCTTTTTCTTATTCTTTATTCAGTACGTTGTCTGTAAGTGAATTAATTATTTTTTATTGTTATTAATCTTACGGTACTGGGACGTACATCAAAATTACATATTAGTTCAATAATTTAATTATATAGTATTGTAAAACTTTCAGTTATCATTTGCCAGCTGTGGCTTCATCTGCCTCATCTACTATTTTCTAAATCTTAATCAAGTTCGTCTCCAAGCTGCACTTCACTTACGATGAAGACGTGGAGGGTTTATTAAAAATCCATATTTTTATTTCAATAGAGCTCTACAGTACAAAAGCAACTAAAATAAGTAGAACGCCTTCCGTTAACATACTGTATAATTACTATTCAGTTGTGTTGATAGAATGTCTCTTGTTAATTGATGATTATGATATGTGAAATTCATTCAATATTGTTTCAAAGTTCACTTAGCATAGCTTGATGCGGCTGCGTTATTAGAATAGGAAGTCGCGTGACTATATGCGCCGGCATGAACAATTTCCATACAAGTTAGTTCACACAATCGGCGAGAACGCATTTGTCCCGCATCCCGCGAAGGGTTCACCGGTTTGGCTAGAGCTTTACAGCTGTCCTTTGGTGACACAAATACGGGCTGGTGTTATAAATTATAAGCATAAACTGATTATTAAAAAAAACAGATCTATACAAAATCAAGCTATCCATCCTAAATAATATGATAAACTTGCTTTGTAAAAACCGGCCTCAAAAACAAGTTGATCCAGTAATAGCATATAGAAGAATACTTAATCTATGGCTCCTCCTAAGATCATAACTATTGTACACCTGACAGGCAACAATTACTTGTCCCTTATTCAAGAAGAATGTAAGAAAATCTTGGTACAGACGCCAGCACATCAAGCTATCCCTAACTGTCAAATTTTCTCAATTAAAAATGAACCTTATGTCTTTGCAATAAAGTTGAAATACTATCAAAGAAATTTGACAGATTGTGGTAACTTGATGTGCTGGCCTCTGTACTTACTAGCTGTAACAAATGCTGCCTATTATTACTCATGTCACGCCGACTGGTCTGTGTTAAGAAAAATAATTTCCACCAATTGTGGTAATAAATTAGTTATTATTAACAAAGCCGCGGCCGACTAAGCGCCAATTTCACCATGAAACTGAACGCGATTAGCGCATCTAAGCTGCGTTCAAAACCTGTCAATATTCCTCAGAAAATAATGACACTGACAGTCCTTAAATGGGGTTTATTTCTGATCGCGTTTAGTTTCCCGTTAGTTAAGTGCTGTGCGAGTAAAATAAGCCTAGGGCTATGTGACTTATGTAACATTAAACATAATCAAAAGCTCGCTCAGCTACTTTATTTCTACTAACTCAAGCCGCACATAGGATATAAGTCTGGATGCAGTGAAATTAAGCAGTTGTTCGCACAACTGCTTAATTTCACTGCTGGTAAAACACCAGCTTGCAGTTGTGGCGTGTTTCATCCGCAAGCGTTGTCGCCTGTCGACGGCAGCCGTTGTCGCCTATCGGCGGCAGCCGTCGACGTATTGACTGCTGCCGCCGACGCGTTGACGACTGTCGTCGACAGGTGGCGACGGCTGAAGTAGCCTCTGCCGTTCACAACTTGCCGTTCGTCTGTAAGAACCCTTAATCTCTGATTTCCCAAGGAAGCGGTAAATGCTCACACAACAATGAAACTCTTTTCTTCACAGCGTTTTTTGACTCCTTACTGTCAAATAGGTACTGGTGAAAATTACCGATTTTCATAATATGGTGGAGTCGAACTGCTTCCCTACGAGACCAAAGTTGTACGCTCGATATTCTTATATTATTGATCGGGTACTATATCTTTGGTGGATATATAATATTGATCTAATATCAACTCAATTA
Source organism: Hyppa rectilinea (assembly GCA_951799385.1). Classification (NCBI taxonomy): domain Eukaryota; kingdom Metazoa; phylum Arthropoda; class Insecta; order Lepidoptera; family Noctuidae; genus Hyppa; species Hyppa rectilinea. The sequence continues at coordinate 472,699 of OX637324.1, read as the reverse complement.
ATCTGCCTAGCCTTTTCCCAACTATTTTGGGGTCGGCTTCCAGTCTAACTGGATGCAGCTGAATACCAGTATTTTGCATGGAAGTACTGCCTATCTGACCTCTACAACCCAGTAACTGGGTAATCCGATACCCCTTGGTAAAACTGGCTGTCAGACTTTCAGGCTTCTGACTACCCGTACGACTGTCAAAGATCCACAAATGACAGCCGGGACCAACAGCTTAACGTGCTTTCCGAGATATGTAAAGATGGTCACCCATCCACGGCCAACCCCGGCAAGCGTAGCTTAACCAGATGGATCGATCTGTGCGGCTGTAATTACTAAGCCACGAGCTCCTCTAATCCAGATCTAATATCAACTAGTGAATATAAACCTCCTAATGAGATTAAGCGCCTTTACACTGCGGAAGACCACTAAATTAATATATTATCACCCAGCTTTATGATACCTTTACTTACGATTCTTGTGTTTTGCAGCTATTCAAAGTGTCGCATGTCGGTGACCACTCACCTTGTAGGCTGTCTGCGTGTTTGCTTCCAATAACATAAAAAAGTTCATGCAGGGATACAGATAAGAAAAAGCGCAAAAATACCTCCCTGCCTCGTTGGTCTTGTGGTCGCAAGCGCTACTGCAGAGTGTTAGGTCATGGGTTCGATTCCCGGGTCGAGCAAAGTGTTATAGGTTTTCCAAAGGGAAATTCTGAATAGCAGCCCCGAGCTATTAAGCGGGATTGTCCAAAAGGGTTACCGCTGTCCCGGAACATAAAAGGCTAAGGCACGAACATGGATGAATTTTAGTCAGTAAGAGTCTGACTCTCCCTTCCGCTCCACCCAGAGCTGGAGAAGTCATTTGATTATTTCCCACCCTCAAAAAAAAGCTCCCAGTTATCTTTGCCCTCTATTACATGGGACTTTAACATAATTGGTGAAATATGGGTGTACTAAAACCCCTACTGCCTACCCTGTCAAGGATAAGAGGCGTGATGGCGTGAGGTCCAAGCTCCAAGGGTTACATAAGGAAAAAGTGCTAAATACAGCTGCAGCTGCAATTGTTCTGCATCAGCGTATTTCGTAAGAAAGTAATCAAAGGATAGTGTAATTAAAATGTATTTCATGAGCCACTCGCCCCAGATTACGAAACAAATTGATTTTTGACCATATTTGTTTTATTATTTACTGTCGATTTCGATACGAACATAAATTACGTTTACGTTTCGTTCTGTTATGTAATTATTTTATTTTCGTTAATGTCGGAGCGTCTCCTACTTTCAAGTTTGTATTTTATTTACCTATTTGTTGTTTTACCCATAAACTTGATTTGAATGTAAACAAACCACTTTTTTGTGGATTGAATAGAATTTCAATACGTTAGAGGTGACTTCGTTTTTCTTGTTTCCAAATTAATATTTACGAAACTAGTTTAACTGCTTGTGCAACAATAATTTGCTAAACTAAAATTCCAAAATTTTAAAATACTATTAAAGATGTAGTTGCATTTTAGTGATATCTAGAAAGTGGTCGAAGTCTTTAGTTTCTCATTGATTTCTTCAGCTATGTTTGAGTACCATTACAAAGGAGCCTTTTTCCATTTACTGGGAACAACTCTGGCTATATCCTAAAGAAAAAACTGAAAACTCGACTCGAGTATCGAATCTAAGAATGAACGCTCCACGTTCTCTCCTGCCATTTCTAGGTAAACCAACCAAGCGTTCTTGAATGAAGCGAATCAGCTCCTTGCTCATATCATCATCTGCCTGCGTTTCACCAACTAAGTTAGGCTTTCAGTCAACGGGGTTGCGGAAGAATCGTATACCCCCACAAGCCCTGGCGTAGTTGTGAGACGGAAAATCGGGGTGGTTTCAGTAAGAATCTGTGACAAACCCCGCCTCCCCCAGGGCGGTGGACATCCATTAGGGTTTTCCACCCTGCAGTAAAAAAAGACTTCCAGTGTAACCGGATGTAGCTGAATACCAGTATTTCATATGGAGCGACTGCTTATCAGACCTCCAACCCAGTTACTATAACGGCAACGCGTTACCTAAATTTTATTAACTCCTTCGTTTCATCTAATTTAATTTAACTGTTGCAATCCCAATAAATTAGACTACTGCTAACATTTTGAGCCACACATTGAAGACGGATTAAATTAATTCCCTGACACTAGCGGTGGTGCCGCGATTGACAAATTACTCGTAAAGCTGACATCGCTGAGCTTTGACAACATCACTAACTCTATGTAGTGTTGGGACATGCATCAGTCGTTAAATAAAAGTGGGTGATCGCAGCAGAGCCACTGTTGTGAGATGGCTTTTGGATTGCATTTTTCCAGCATTATGACATGATAACGCCATGAAAGAAGGAAAACTCAAACTCAAACTCAAATTATTTATTTCAAATAAACCAATTACAGGCACTTTTGAATTGTCAAGGTGTCGGTCAGTCAGAGAGATGAAGCTAGTTGCCCATTCCAAAGCAGTAGGTACCTATGGAGAAGAACGGGCAAGAAACTCCATGGACACTCTTTTAAACAAAATATGGTTACAAAATATTGGTTACATAGTTCATATTAGTATTATACATGTGAGAACGATGCATAACGTTAAAAGCATCAGATATAAAATATGTAAAAACTATTCAATAATTAAATTAAAACAAGCCTTAGCCGCTAAGAGATGACTAGTCCCTTTTTTTTTTTTTTTTTTTTTTTAAGGCTGGGAAATCATCCAATGACTGCTCCCGCTCTGGGTGGAGCGGAAGGGAGTGTCAGACTCTTACTGACTAAAACCCATCCATGTTCCTTCCGTAGCCCTTTATGTTCCGGGGTAGCGGTAACCCTTTCGGACAATCCCGCTTACCCGGCAGGCTTGGCCCTGAGGGGCCCCTTCATATGCTGACATCTCTTTGAGGCGCGCGTGGAACATATACGCGCCGTACGGCACGGGTCTGTTGCTGATCGGACGGTGAGTCACCCATTACTCACCGTCCGCAGGCCCGCGCCTACGGTGGCCGGGAGTCGTCACGTGGCTCCCGACGCCCGGGGCGTCTCCTGCGGCGGCTGGGACGGGAGGACCTTTCTCTCTCCCATCCCGCCACCTCCTTCGCGAGCATGACTTTTTCGCAGAAGGAGGTGACTGCCTCCCACTCCCTCTCGCCCCGGACCATGGCTTGCACCAGGGCCGGGCGCGAGAGGTCGCCGCCGCCGATCGCCTCTACGAGGACACGGCGGTGCTCTGCCCATGCGGGGCAGGTTTGCACCGTGTGCTCTACCGTGTCCTCTGGGCGATCCTCGCAGTGGTGACACCCGGGCGTTTCCTCCCGCCTGATGATGTGCAGGAACCTCCCGAAACATCCATGTCCGGTGAGGACCTGCGTCAGGCGGAAGGTGAGGGCGCCGTGACGCCTCTCTAGCCACTCCTCAAAGAGGAGCCTTACCGCCACTATCGTGGCGTGCCCTGCGCTGGGTTGCGACAGTCGCTGCTTCCAGGCCGCCATGAGATCGCGCCGGAGGTCCGTCCGCTCCGCCGCAATTTGCTGCGGAAACGGAGTTTCCCCCCGGCTTAGTGCCTCCGCGCGCCACTCGAACAGGCGCGCGAGGACTATCGCCTCCAGATCCCACGGCGGCAGTCCGGCAAGGAGGCTTGCCGCCTCGCCCGAGATCGTGCGGTACCCCCGGATTAGCCGAATGGCTACCACCTTTTGGGGCGCGTTCAGATAGTGAGCGGCTCGTCGCCGCAATGAACGCGCCCACACCGGGGCCCCGTATAGGGCCATGGACCGCACGACTCCCGCGTAAAGCCTCCGGCAGGAGGCGTTTGGCCCCCTCAAATTGGGCAAGAGCCGCTTTAAGGCGGCCCCAGTCCGTTCCAGCTTGGGGGCCAAACGTCGGAAGTGCTCCACGAAATTCCATCGGCTGTCGAGGACCAGACCCAGGTATTTCATCGTGGTCTCGACGCCGATGTGAACCCCTCCTACCGTAAGTTGGGATCCCGATGGTGGCCTATTCCGAGGCCCATGAAAGGACATGGCCTCGGATTTGTGCAATGCCACCTCGAGACCCAACTGCCGGATCCTCTCAACGACTATCGCAACCCCGCGTGTCATCGCGTCGGCCGCCGCCTGATGCGACCTCCCCTGCGCCAGGACCAGCGTGTCGTCAGCGTAGCAAACTACGCTGACGCCGTCAGGGAGGTCGGCCCGCAGCACCCAGTCGTAACCGATGTCCCACAGGAACGGCCCCAGAACCGATCCCTGCGGGACACCGCACGACATCTCGACTAGTCCCTACTGACAGCGCCCGTTCACGAACATGACGCATATATTAGCACCATTCAGCTCAACCATTTTGAAGGGAGCTAAATGATCCAACACACACGCCACCATCAGCGAGACATTAATGTGAGCATGGCATACTCTCAGCCGCCAGGGCACATTCAAGCCAATGAAAGACGTACCCGGTAAATGGTCGCTATAGAGTAGATACATAGTACTCACAAATGTGCTAAGCAATTATATAATATTAAGAGATTGAATTTATACAATGCAAAGATGTTTTGTTTTAATGTTGTTGATCTTCCGCAGCTCCAACAGTTTTTAGTAATCTAATCAATTAGTTGATGCGCCCTTGTGGAGCTGGACTAGCATTGACCCAAGCATTTTTATCAGCAATGTAATCTCCCAATTTATAATATGCTTGGCTGCATAGTGTGCGTTTTATACAACATTTAAATTTTGTTTCATTAAGTTCAAGAATGTGGGGAGGTATTTTATTGTAACATTTTAAACAGTACCCCATGAAAGATGAATCTACTTTAGCCAGCCTGAAACCTAGTTGAACTAATTGGTCCCTATTTCTAGTAAAATAATTGTGTCTCTCACCTCTTTTACTAAAAAGATGTAGATTTTTCCTTGCGTACATGATATTTTCATAGATATATTGACAAGGTACAGTCATGATGTTAATAACCTTAAACCGTTCCCTTAGAGAATCGCGCCTACGAAGATTATAAATGGCAAAGGAAGGAAGAAAGATCAAATTAAGACACGTATTATAGGATCGGTAGAATATGTATTTGCTACCCGTTTTGTGACTGTGGGACCTTTTAATTTGATGGCAGTTGTTTTTATTTATTTTAGCAAAATAAAATATTGTTTCCTTATATTTATTAAAAAAAATCTGTTGTTAAGATTCAAAATAATTACCTCTCCTTGTTTAGCAATAAGGCGAGTTGATTTTAATTTTATTCGAGGAGATTTCGTTATTTGATAAGTACAAGAGTAGTCACTGCTTTTCCCAAGTAAAATTTCAAACTGTGAACAAAAACAAAAATAATAGAAACCAAAATCATCGTAGGTCTCCGTATACAAGTCTATGATAACCCATCACTAATTTCACACGCATTCTCAACTGCGGCGCCTTTGATCCCAATACGGCAGTGATGTGACACTATCGGTAATCTTAATCCTCGTCGCGAAGATGTAATTTAAATAACATCAGATTAATCTTCGGTTACGATGACAACTTGCAATTGCGTTCAGTTTCATTTTAATACTACGCATGGAGGTATTTAATGCAGGCATTTAATAAAAATTGTACTACCTACCAAAGAGGTTTCGCTATAACAGTCTATAATAAAATACTTAAAAATAAAAGGGTCATGCACGGTATACCCAAGACAATCTGTCCTCTGCGTACGCGTCGATGCGAAATCATTTTTTTTTCTACTTTTAAACGTCTCTTAACTTTGAACCGATTTTAAATAAAACCCCAAGTCCGGCCGTAGCGTCGTGACCCTTTAAAAAAGATATTAGGCAACGAATAGAAGAATTTGACCAGTTAACGTTTTGAACACCATTGTCACATATACGTGACAAACAAGCACATGCTCTGTACGCCCACGACACAAATATGTGACCGTGGCAACAACACTATAACAGGAAATAAACAATTAAATCATTACTTTTGTGAGTGTTTATATAGATATCTTCAAAATAGAAGCTCTCGTACGTATTTAATGACATGAAACAAATAAAAAGACACCATGGATATTGGGAAATTCATGATAACAAGAAGAAATAAATTTGTTGCTTGACGTGAAGGGCACGCGCGTGCGCTTATGCTCTGGCATTCAAAAGGTTAACAGTACATTATGTATTAATTCCTAAATATACGTTTCTATTTTGTTTTTTTTTCAATTATTCTACAGTACCTACTCTTAACACTGTAACAATATAATCGTTTCAAAACAAATAAATATGGGGGGCTTCGGTAACTTTAAAAGTAAAAATATGTCATTTAGCTTATCTAACATTTCTCGGATTATGTTAGATTACTTATATTAGAATGAGAACTTTTTGATGTCTTTTTTTTGTGTCTGCCTTTGACTTTTGACGCACGAGGATCGTCTGGCTCAAGTCACAAAGGTTAAGAGTACACAAGTAGTATCACGCGACAAGTTAGAAAACCCACTTGTTTTCCAACTAGTTATTAGCTGGTTGTGTTTGGTCTAGTGCCAGTCGATACTTTGCTCTATTTAATGTTCATATAAGGAACATAATTGAGCTTATCTGATTGTATTGATTTGTGCCCGCTGTCGAGTGCTACCATTGTATGGAAATCGATATAGGGATAACAGACGCAGCGGTTTTTAATGATCTTCAAGGGTTACGATGTATGTAAGTAACAACAATTCTACAAATTATTATGTTAGTAAATGTAAAATAGTCTGTCTTTTTTCGCCAGTCATAATAAACCAAAAAAATTATAGAAATGTTAAGAATACTACAGTCATATTTTTTGTAGATTTTAACAGAGCTTTTAATAAGTCATCATCAAAATAAGTAATATTCCTCCATCGCAGACGCTGTGGTATCTACATTTGATATTCGAACTTTGTACACAAATCATACAAAACATTAATATTGATATAATTAGAGTACTAGTTTAAACATAAAAATAACACATAACAATTCCTGTTTTTGGGCATAGGCAAGTGCCACAAGGTAGCATACTGTGTCCTATTCAACTTGCATTTTTTGATGATGGAGACTACTACATGAAGGATTTTTTTTCTGATAGGTCTACATGATGATACAGCTACAACTATGATGCTACAGCTGTCTACGAAAAAAAGTTGGTAAATAAGAAGAAAATTTCCATACCAACACAGCCCTTGGGTATACCTGAATAACTACCGACTAACTAAGTAGTAGTAGTAAGAAGATAAAAAAATCATTAAGTATAAATAAACATAAAACTAACTAACGTAAAACGGGGTGAATAAGGATGCAGGGGTGAATCGGAACGAAACTTATAAATGGACATTTAACATTGAAATAATATAATTTGTTGCAGAACAACTGATAATGAATTATTATACAGTAAACACATTACAAGTCCGTTTTGGCCAGAAACTATATTATTTAATGCTTAAATTGATTTTAAAGTTTCGTACCAATTCACCCCTGCATCCCTATTCACCCCGTTTTACGGTATTTAAAGAATTCTAAGCGATAATATTAAATGATGAATACAAAAATATGAGATAGAAATACACACACAGTAAAAAAGTAAGTAAAATTCCATCTTGCTGTTACCGAAAGCATGACCAACATGTTTTTCTTAAATTTAAAAAGATGGATAATATTGTATAATTAGTTTCCAAATGTAGTATTTTTGCTCTACCTGACCTTGTAAGGTAAGGACTGCTTACTAAATCATTATCAAAATTGCATCAGTGAGTTTAAAACGATATTGACGAAATGCCTTTTTTCTAGACACAAAAACTTGGATTTATCTAGATCATCCTAATAGTCTCCTACATTCCTTTTAAGAGCAGACTATGTTAGAGCTCAGTGGGGAACCTCTCGGTTGCGCAAATGGCGTAAGCTAAGTATTTTTATTGGTGACTAAGTGTGGAACGAAAAGTCTTAGTTAAGGTGATGCCTTCAATGTAGCCCGCAATATTCGTTTCTTGCTTTTATTGCAAATTGCTCTCGAAATTATATTTGTTGCAAATCGTCGTAGTTTCACGAAAATTTTTGTTTTTAATGATCATAATATTCTTTTAGTGTATTTTTTCATTTAAATTACTAAATTGTTTCTGTAATATATATTTCTCGTTTAATCTTACACACGTTATCTACATCTCTTATCTACTTAGGTATGCTGGAAGAGATTTCTTTACAAATAAGCATCATCTTTGTACGTATTTTCTGTTTCTTTCTTCTTTGTATTTTTATATGTGTAAGTACCTACATTAATAATTTTGTGATTATGAGTTTAGCTAGCGTGGTATTCGGAAATAATCCTACGGAAACATATTACAGCTACATATTAAAGCTCCCAGTTGGCATGACTGTTTCCGACATGTTTAACAATCATCGTCATCATTCAGCAAATTTACACAAATCTTTATTAACACTCAAACCTTCCTCCATCCTTTGTTGAAAACCGGATGAAAATCCGCTTTGACTTTATCGCTTTGAGACAGACAAACGCAGGACTTTGGGAAATTATTTTATAAGATAATGAATTTATCATATTTCCCGAGTGATTGTGATCAACATACAATGTGAAACAACTATGCAATTTTATTTTGAACTTATTTTTTGTTTATTTTTCGGGCTACAATATCGGATCCCCTTAAAGACAGTGACTTACACGATCTTGATAGCATATCAACCACTAAAGGGCTGACCCTAGATGTAGATAAGCCGCTAAGTAAGTTAAAGGTATAATTGCCACAATTAGCATGTTTTAGCCGACTATTAGCTAATGTTTAACATAACATCACGCCTATTTCTCAAAGTATCCAAGCAGTATTTATTTGAGTTTGTGTTGGGAAAAGGTCAATGAGGCAATAGTTTAAATAATGTGTTGTTAATAGCAGGCAAAATATTAAAGGAAAAATAATACGACGCAAGGAAAACAAGTGATCTATTTGTTCTTTGAATGAAAAAAGAGCGAACGTTATCCTATAAGGAAAAAAAATATAGAAATAAATACATACATGCATAGCCATGTACTTATTTAATAATATATTCTGGTTTATATATACAGATTACTATATAATGTATTCTGGTTTTCCCAAAATGAGTATCGTTGTTCAATAACACTGCAGATGGAAGATTTGTAAAAGGTTTCAAGTAGCATTAATATTTATCCTTGACATTTACAATCAAAGAAAAACAAACAAAATTGCACAAAATAATCGATTTTGTTGTTATTTTTTTTCGTTCATCTTTGTAGGTTTCGATTAGATATTAAAATCAAATGCTGCAGCTCTATATTGAATGTATCGTAAACTCAAGCCTTTTTCCTTTAGCGGGATTGTCCGAAAGGGTTACCGCTACCCCAGCATATAAAGGGGGGAAGGAACATGGATGGGTTTTAGTCAGTAAGAGTCTGACACCCCCTTCTGCTCCCCCAGAGCGGGAGAGATCATTTGATGATTTTCCACCCACAAAATGTCATTTACCTGTGGGGTACGCAGAATACCTTTAGGATACTTCTATTCTTCATCCAGGAAGGTATTAGCACACATTTCTGCCAGAGTTGCTATGTTTCAGTACACTGGTACCTATCCATATCCTTCGTATGGATAGCAGTGTGCAGATGAGACATTAGAGCTATAACTCTGATATATGGCAATGCACTGCTGCTATGCCTCACATTCATATAGGTTGCGATGATCACTTACCTATTTGTCATTGGTAAATGACCGCATTTTTGGTATCTAAATAACACAAAAAATCTACTTAACTTAGTACCATTACTTAAAAGGTCAATAACTGCGTCGTTTCCACATTTTGTACTTAAAAACAGAAGAAGGTAATAACAACACGACATCTTATTCTACCAGCCTCCATATAAAAATCACATTCCTATTAAAAACTTAGTATAACTAGGTACCAGGAACCCAGCGCGCAGCGGGGGTTCTCCGTTACTCTTTAATTATAAATCATTAAGGACTTGTAATGATGTACCGATACCCGCCGTCAGGTGTATGTGGTCGGCTATGTTCATAAATATTGCTAAGATAAGACATACTGTTACCGAAGTGGGTAAGGATATCGCTATTACACAGTAATTGGATTGTTGAGGAGATGGTATTAAGTACGTGGAAGAAAATAATGGTTGCAAACAAGTTGCTGGCCACAGAATATTGGTATTTATCTGCATTTCTTTAGTATGGAAGTTGTCGAGAATCGCGTTTAATGGCATACGATTGTGAAGGCATATTGGAGCGGGTTGCTGTAGGAAATAGGTATTCGGGGATTTAAAAAACAGCAATATCTTACTTATAATATAATTTCAAAATATGCTTCTTCTTCTTTTCGTGTGGTTAGTGTCTAACCTGGTGTCAGTCAGAGTTTTTATGCTGCCTAATGTTTTCCTTCACCGATTTTTAAGCAAGTGATAATTATACAATACGCACATAACTCCGTAAAATTAGAGGTGCTGGATTCGAACTCAATACCTTTGATTTAGCAGTCCGACGATCACAGCACTAGGCTATCACTGCTTAAGCGGGATTGTCCGAAAGGGTTACCGCTACCCCGGAACATAAAGGGCTAAGGAAGGAATATGGATGGGTTTTAGTCAGTAAGAGTCTGACACTCCCTTCCGCTCCTCCCAGAGCGGGAGAAGTCAGTGTTTTGAGAACCATAATTCTAGAAATATCACGCGGCAGAAACTCCCAATTAGAAAGCGATCTTCACATTCATATGTACAGCGACCAGTTGGTACATGATATTAATTTATTTCTACATATAGTTAATATTCTTAATCGCTTGTCTGTGTAATTATACATAATTACTAACGTTAGATAAATGATCATTTAGGTGAACGTTGAGACGGCTTCGTTTGGACAGCGAGGAGCATGACCTCCGGTGATGACGTCACCGAGACCAGACATCTAGTAATTAGCTGATTTGATTATCTGACTTTCCTGAATGTGTAATAAAGATTTATTTAAGACTAGCGACCCGCCCCGTCTTTGCACGTGTGCAATGTGCTGATGTGATGACATATTATGTGAAAACAACAAAATTTCTGAGCTGTATTTTATTAATGTATTGAACACATAAACCTTCCTTAATAAATTCTTTAAACTGATGGTGAAAAACTCTCATCATAATTCATTGTGAAGTTTAGAAGAACTGAGCGGTCATACAGACAAACACGAAAAGTAACTTTGTTTATACTAAGGAAAGTTCATGTTTCTAGAAGAGCTAGTTTCAGAGTCTTCGATCCGCCTTTTTGGGAATTTAAGATGGAATTCGTGTGTCGTCTTTTTTCGTAATATATAAAGATTTACGGGCGCATCCGAAAGCCAAATGAGAAACCCATTTCTGGGCCTAGCCGTTACACGAATCAAATATGTACCAAAATAATCTACTGTTCTGCCTAATTAACCCATTTAAATCTTAGCCTCAATTACAATGGCCAAGTGTAAAAAAAGTACATTTCTATTTTTTTGTTTTAAACAACCTTTGTAAACCGTTACGGCTCTTATTTCATCATACGTCACTTACTTTGCAAACACTGGCATTAAACAATAGAGCGTACCATAAGAATGTAATCGATTGAGCGGATATCGATAATTACAAATTATAATTGTATAATAGGGCTTGTACACAAAACTGCGATGCGACGCGATTTAAACTCGCAACTCCAAAGTCTACCTACAATATCAAGCGTCGAGCTCGTAGATTTTTGCGATGCGACGTCGCATCGCAGTTTTGTGTACAAGCCCATACTCCATTATTTTAGTATAATTGCTTTTTAGAAATTAAAATCATTGTAAAATAAAAAATTCAGGAATATAATTATTTTTTAACGTAAGCACGATTTAAAAATCATTAAAGGACATAAATAATCGAAAAAATCGATTGCACCGCGGATTGCACTAGTACACGGCAAATGTCAATGTCAACGTCTGTCAATAAATTGTCATCGTTATAATTAGTGTCTTAAACATCTGCTGACTGCTCGAATACTGGACTCCGAAATTGATTGACTTCTGACTGACCCTCGCTTGAATATTGGACATAGCCTAGCCGTAACCGTAGCCTGCCATTCCTGCTGACCTTTGCTGGAAAACCGGATCTGGATATTGCTCTTCTGACGACTGGTTAATACGGTATCATGAGCTTGTGCATTCATTGTGGAATAGCGAAATAATAGGAATATAATAGGAAGGCGAAGATTGGAAGATGAAGTGATCCTTTCAATTGTACAGGAATGGGTCGCGCCTCATTCGGTTAGTATGCGATAATTCTATAACGTAACATTTTTGTAAGCATGTAATATCACCAATCTCCACTGAACCTGCATAGTTAATTACGGCCGATTCCTTCTCTCAGAGAGGAGTCCTGTGTCCTTGCAGTGGGAATGTAATAAAGCCGCTTATGTTCACCTAAATGTGCCACTCAGATGCTTATTGCTAAATGCTAGTGCTAGAACTAATAGTCAAATGATAAATGTTTGCTTCAGGTAAATGAAAATGACTTTATCTGTCAAGTTTGCTGGAATCATGCCAATGCTGTATCTCTTAGTGGAAATAGACCAGAAGAGAGTGAACAGACACCTAGGACACCGGCGAGTGTGTATTCACTGTGGAGGTTCTCTTCGTACATTCGGCACCAGGGTAGTCAGTTTCTTCCTGCACAATTCCTAGATACTGTATTATTATACTATGATAATCCTAACGAAGAAGGTGATTAATAGAACTCTATCTCAATAATACGGTTTTTATTTATAACCGACTTCTAAAAAAGGAGGAGGTTCTCAATTCGACTGTATATATTTTTTTTTTTTATGTTTGTTCACGCCTAACTCCGTTGCTTGCCAACCGATTTGAAAAATTCTTTTTTTGTTGGAAAGGGTATACTTTCCAAATGGTCCCATAAAAATTTTATCGAAATCGGATAAGCGGTTTTTGAAAATCAACAAAAATCTAAAAAAAATCCTACTTGATATATGTGGACGATGTTCTAATACTGTAATTTACATACCAGGAAGTTGTATTTAAATTATGGGGGGTTGTGTAGGTACCACAACTAAAAAGTGAAAAATAAAAACTTGTAGTGTTTTTTTTGGAAGTCGGTTTTATTTTTTGTAAAAAAGTTTTTAATAAACCTATTGTTGCAATCTCAGTTAACTGTAATTTGAGATAGCATCAAATCCCCTGGTAGTAAATGCAATGTTTAAAAATGCAACCCATTAGTGATGTAGTGGGCCTTATCTAGCAAACATATTTTTTAGCTGAGGTTTTCAGTAATATTAATCAGAATTTACCGCTTTTGTTTAACAAAATAACCTAATATGTAAACATTTTCTGATTTTACCAATTTGGCCATTGCTGAAAGACGTTAAAATTGGGCTCGTGAAATCTTCCTAGGTGCTCCAATTTATGGCAAAATTCCAGCTCTGTAACGCCAGGCCCAAGTTTCTATGGAGTTTGGGTTTCTCCTTTGCATATTATTTGGTCGTTGTCTCGGTAGGTTTTTTTTACTGCTGCGCGCGGTACTTTATAAATCGCCATGCGTTACAAAAGTAAGTGCGGGGACGCACCGCACATTTGAAGCGGGAGTAAACGGCTTGCGTTTTTTTTTTTCATCACAATCAAGAAATGCGCACCTTAATGACATTCCATACTTCACAGATTATGCTGTAAAACCCTCGCTAATCGGTAAAGTTTCGTCATTTGGATCCACTAACATAATTAATAATAAACAATTTTATTTTTAATATCTGTGATATGTTATTGTATTAGGGTGACCTGTAAGGATAGTGGTTGTAAGTTAAAACATGAATTGATTGATTTTACTTCGATAGTCCTAGTTTATCATTTGTAACTTCGAGTTACGGCTGTATGGACATAGTACACCATTGCACATGTAAGCAGGCACACCCTTTTACCTGGAGGCTCTTTTTTTTATTTACGCTTGAGTACAGTCAGTTTTCAATGTTTTAATTGGTACTAATATTAGCGTGTGCCTCCATTGATGTGTTTAGTAATGTTAATTACTTCTCATACGATAAATATGTAGAGTCAAGTTCTTCCAACTAAAAAGACAGCTGTGCTGCTGGGGAGTTTGTTGCGCCACTTCTTCTTCCCAGCTAAAGCACTAGGAAGTTGTGAAGGGTGGGCTTTTTTGGAGGACTGTCTTATGTAACTTTGACCTTCAAAAAGTGTTGATTTTCAGCCTTGTTAGAATGAATGACTTTTAATTTTGATTTTTTTTAAATATATATATTAATTAATTTCTCGACTAAACTTTTCTAACGTGATAAAGGAAGGCTTAACAGATGACTCGAGAAGATAATGGAGTATAATGTATAATTACCAAGTCTTCATCTTCTCGTAAGTAGGTTACATCGCAAGCCTTTCTTATCACCATATTATAATACACCCTAGATGAGGTTATACCCTATAAGAAAGTAAAGTTAATCAAGTAAATAATTACTTTCAATTTAATTAGGTTTTTTCGCTCCATCGTAATGTATACGAAGACGCTTCGCCGCGAGTGCGCCGCTTGCATAATTAAACAGGACATTATAAAAAAACCAATCAGGGTCGCAAGAGTAAAAAGTGAATATTTTGTCTTTATAAGCTTAATTAATTAAGTATAATTAGTAGCAGAAGTTGCAACTTTAAATGTTTTACTGTGATTTTTTGAATATTTGGGATTTTATGAGTTCCGTATCCGACCGAAGGAACTTTAATGTGTTCGCGTAAGTTCTTTGAGTGGTTAATTTAACGTTGTTATTTTTTCGGCTATGCAATTTAATGTTCATTTTGAGATTTATTGCACATTCTGTTGTTTATTTTCATTTTACGATTACTGTGAATGAAATACCGGCTGGCCGCTGGCAACAACATTATTTATTATAGGTAATGCAGTAGAAGTAATCCCTGTATAAAATAAGTTGATCAATAAAATAACTTTTAAGTCTAAAATTCCAATCGAGATAAAAAGCAGGACTTAGTTCAATATTGTGCCGACAGAGGCTCTAGTTGTCTTATCAAGTTTTCTCATCAGTCACTTATAACCACATCATGTCTGTTTCGTATAAAATATAAATAAAACTCCAGTTTATTGCTAAGACTCCAGGAAAGGGAATTACTGATAACATCTAGAAATGCGAAGACTAAGTTAACGTTTATACTGCTTTTAGTACTGCTATTAGCTAATAGATGGCGTGGATTTAAATATTCAATTTTTTTAGGTATTGGGTGTTCCTCTTACTAGTATTGATATATAGATAACTAGCGTTTGCCTGCGTCTTCGTCGGTGCAGAGTTCGATTATATCTCATTATTGGGATACAATCTATCTCTCTGCCAAATTGGATCGAAATTCGTTCGGGAAAAGTTAACATACAGACAGACAGAGTTAATTTCGAATTTATAATATTTGTATAGATTTTCTTAATATAAACGATGGTGAAGTCCAATTTGTGATTTCATATATTTATAACATTAATTGGAACATTGTTCTCCTTATATTATAGGAACATAATGTAGGTAGGTAGGTTAAATATAATAAATAAACATAAGATTTACTATAATACCGTTAATCAATCATACATTTAAAACCATACATCAAACAAAGTGGATGTTTTTAAATAAACCCTCCATTACGTCGTAAATAGCAACAAACGTAACATAATGTTCCGTATAATGAGATGTGTGTGGTCCGCCATCATCCACCATTGATGACCATTGAGAGCCATGTGTTATTGATGAGCTGTCGTTACGCTTTTTGTGTTATGTTGGTTGTAGAGTTTAAGGTCGAGACTGAACGGCGCCTGGTTATTGTTATCTGATGAAAAATTAAGAAAAAATACCTACGAGAGTTCAAAAGGTGTGCTTAAGTTCTGGATTCTGGCTTTGCTGCGTTTCATCCATTGCCTCCAGAACTTTATTTTTAATTGAGTTCTTATTGAAACATGCAAGTTTCTGATTTTAGATGTAGTCTTTATTAAATACTGGGTACTTTTCTTAACACTATAAAAATATTTAATATCTATATACATAAAAGTAGTCAATTCTACTCAAACATATAATTATGGAATGATGTTTATTATACTGATTTATTGCATTTTTACTTAAATATACTTAACACAGGCTTGTATTCAAACGAATACAAGCCTTCAATTCAAGAGTAACATTTTGTTCTTATTTTGTAACAACATTATTGTATTATAGTGAATTATATCAAATTAAATAATAATACGCAAGGGAATACATTCAAATTCATGTAAAATCTTAAAAAATATTGAGAATATGAAGCAAGAATGTCTTTCTGATTTCTTACAACCCAAAAATTAGATCTTAGCTAGACCACCATGACGCTTACCTACATAAAAATCACCCAACGGTTTTAAAGATTTCACACGAATTCGAAAGATATTTTTCATGTCACCCATCAAAGTTAGCTCCTAGTCAAGTATTCAGTGGCAATCTCCTTCCAGTCAGTGGGGTCCACGTCTTCCGTAGGCTTCGACTTACGGATCTTCTTCAGCAGTTCCCAGCCGTTGGCCTTCTCTGTCGATGTGACGTACACGTTGTTGGGATCCTGCTCCAGAGTGTACGCGCCGAGGATCAAACTCTGGACTAGACGGGCTGAGATGAGCGTCTGTGAATAGAACAGACAAATACGTATATAGGTATTTGTCTTTTTGTGTATCCGTTGTTGGTTTCTGATTTGTATAACCCCATAAGTTATATTGGTTCGTAATATTAAATAACGTGTACCTAATTGTTGGTTGTATCAGCAATGGCTCAGTAGTAACAGCCGTAAAATACGAATTCTAAGTCGTAGGGTCGAACCCTGAGACGCTTTACTTTGTGTAAATTATTTATTGACCAATACTCTCAAAACGGTAAAGAAAAACATCGTGAAGAAACCGGCATGTCCTAGACCAAAATTCCGAAGGCCTGACATGACATTCACCAACCCGCACTGTACTTGCGCAGTGGACTACGGCCCACTCCCATTTACCATAGGAGGCCTTTCATGTCCCATGACATGTCTGAGCTATTTATTGGATTTCCGAATAAATCAAAAACACTTTGAAACGTACGGCTAGTGTCATCTATCGGTGAGTAGCTGAACTATCAAGACAAACGGTTTACTACAAACATGTGCTTCCACCTATTGACAAGCTACCAAACTATCAAGACAACTAGCTAACTACTAACTACTATCTGTAGTCGAATAAACTTGAAGAAAAGCATTTCTCGTTTTACCTTCAGTAGCCTGTATTCATCATCAGGTAGACGCCTGTTAACAGTGTAGCCAGCGAGGACATATCCTCCGACACGAGGATCTCCAGTGATCAGCATCATGTAAGTCATAGTGATGGCTAGCTCAAACACGTAGTAGGAATACTGGATGTCACCGAAGTCGATGATGCCTGTGATGCGGTAGTCGGTTTTGCTGTCGAGGAAAAATGGATGAATGAATGAAAAGAACAGAATTTATTATTGTTGTTGCACATGACTATCAAATAAAGTTGTTCAAAATCAAAAAGTATCTCTTCGACACACCTTTAGGGTAAGTATAAATTAATTAGAAAATTATTAATTTTTAAAGAATATTCTAACATGGACAGAATAAACAGAAAACTAAGCGGTGTAGGTAGTTACACGAACTATAAATCTTTTTATACCTAAAATTAGACAATAGGGAAAGATAGATTTAGCGGGATTGTCCGAAAGGGTTATCGCTACCCCGGAACATAAAGGGCTACGGAAGGAACATAGATGGGTTTTAGTCAGTAAGAGTCTGACTCCCTTCCGCTCCACCCAGAGCGGGAGGAGGCATTGGTAGATTTCACACCCTCAAAAAAAAAAAGGTAAAGATAGAAATATTATAATCTAAATCTGTAATGATTTCACACATTCTTTTCAAGGGGCTCTTGTTTCGTTTTCCAAGCAATATAGATACAACAATGAGCTACGCATAAAAAAAATATTTCAGTTTCATGCATTGTATCAAAGAATATCCTTAGTAAATAGAGATTTGCGTTAATTAATTACCAATTTACCACATCCCAAACCACATCAGTGCTAAGTCAGTATCGAAGCAGGCTGAATCACGTTTGAAGCAAAAACTAATCCATATCCATCCATTGAAAGTTTACGAACATGCGTAGCTCACCTTAATAATATTCCGTTAAGAATCTGAGTGCATACCTTCAACACTGATGAATTCAGGGGCCTAAATTAAATAGTAAACAGTTTTTAGTAGAAAGGTAAACTACGCCGTCTATTGGCGAGTAGCAATACAAATTAATAATCAAAGAATGTTTTAGTCTCAAAAATAAGGCTTCGTTAAAATTATTGGTATAAATAGGTGCAGTGCAAACATAAACTGTTGTTATCTGAATGGTGTTTCATCATTTCAATCTCGTGATAAGATATTACGGGATGCCACTATCTTTGCAATAACATGGAAAATAAACAAACTAGCAATCTGATACGATTTTTTATTATTATGTTAAGGCTGACGCAGGTACACGAAATCACTAGATGATACTCACTACTTGAGTGATACATCAAACAAACAATGGCTATACACAAATAACCAACTCGTCAGTTACATAACGCTCTAGGTTTACAAAACTCTAAAAAAAACGAAAATCCGAACTGAAATATTCGAATTAATTGTCAAGCTCTTTGTACAGTTGCATTTTGTACTATTAATGCGACCACAGATCTAGCTGTCAAAACTGTTCTAAAATAGAACCACCGACGTTGTATGGCCATTCAGTAAGTAAAACTAGTCAAATTAAGTTCTTGATTAATTCAATATTTAAATTATTATTTTATAAGTCAAGTCATTTAAGGCAGATAGGCGCGACGAGACGGGGTGACGCAATTCCGGTAGAACAATTCCATGCAGTTTTCATAGAAATTATTCAATCTGTGTCGCGTCCACCTGTGTCCGTTTATATTAAAATAGAATTTAGATAGCAAAAGCTTGTCCTAGGGACTGCCAATTCACGAAAAGTAGGTATTAGTGGCTATTCAAATTGATACGTGTAGGTACACACGTGTAAATAACGAAAATTAAATTCTAGTTATCACTCACCTGCCTCCCGGCTTGAGTCCGACGAGCACATTCATCTCGTTCACATCTCCGTGGATGACGCCCTGCTCCAGCTCACCGATACGCGGCACCACCGCGTACTTGAATTCTTCTATTACCTGACAATTCATTAATTGAATTTCAGTAAGTAAGTAACGTAAAGTAAGTAAGTAAGTAAGTAACTGGTGTCGGTAGCAGTTCCGGCAAGGCAGGAGAATTTCGGAAGATTAGAAACGTAGAAACTATCGTCTGACTGGAGAGACGTGTTTCTTTCTACTACCCTATAGTCTCTACTACTCTATTCCTTCCTTTTCCTATAATCCGCGCTTCCTCTTTCTAGTTTTGATGGATTAAGGTAAGATGACGTGTTAATAAAAGGTTCTTTCTTTCTTTTTCGTGTGGTTAGTGACTATCCTGGTGTCAGAGTTTGTATGCTGCTCATGGGCCTCTGACTTAGCTTCACAGGCTGTTGAGAAATTTCTCTCAGACATGCTGGTTTCCTCACGATGGTTTCCTTCACCGATTTTTTCAATAAAAGGTGGAAATGAAAGAGAGTATTATAATAATTTGGGTTGGAAAAGTTGTGTTCTTAGTGCCGTGTGTCTTTAAATCACCCTGTTAACATTACATTTTTCTTCAAGCTCAAGTTACATTTAACCTAATAGCTATTGAATTTCTTTCAGCTCTGTACCGAGCATTGAATATCCAACGGTGCACTTTAATTTCAGCATTGGGATAATTGTCACCCTGTTAGTGAAAACGTTAATAGATAAGCCATTTAAGTATTATAACCAATTCCTACCTCACTACTGAGGTTAAAACTGTAAAATAACGCTTGATTAACACCATAATTATTTAATGGATGCCATTGTAAACTGTAACGAATGCACCGCTTGAATAACAATAACGCGGCTGCATGCTATTCAAACCTACCTATGTATCTACCAACTGCGATAGTACATTAACTTGAACATATTGCTTTAATAGATTATACATTGCCTGCGGCGCATTGCGTTTATGCATAAACTTGACATACACATTATCCTTTGTAGGTCAAAATATCTAGGTACCATATCGTAATTGTAAGTGATATGTTAGTAACATAATTGCGTGCTAGAGGCTTATGGGCCAGGTCGAGGATGTAAAGCCTGACGGTGAAGGTAATGTCGTGAAGAAACCTAAACTAGTAATAGTCTAAAGTCATAAACTAGTCACCTGCTACAATCCTTACACTGTGCTAAATACAGCCTTAACCACCTGCGTGGTAAACGGGATTGTCCGACAGGGTAACTGCTACCCTGGAACATAAAGGGCTAAGGAAGGAACATGGATGGGTTTTAGTCAGTAAGAGTCTGACACTCCCTTCCGCTCCACCCAGAGCGGGAGGAGTTCTTGATGATTTCCCACCCTCAAAAAAACATACCACCTGCGTGCATACATATTCTGACCGCACACACCCACCGATTGCAGAGAACTACGCACCTAAGCCTTTTAAAGGACATCACTAACAACTAGGTCAGATAATGATCGTCTAGGTCAGACAATGATCGTCTAGGTCAGACAATGATCGTCTAGGTCAGACAATGATCGTCTAGGTCAGACAATGATCTAGACGATCATTGGGCGCCCGGATTTTTACTAACATCTTTTTGGAATCGCCTTACATTCATTCTCCCAAACTAACTAAGTATGTAGTGTGTTATGTTAAACGAGGGACATCATTTCAGGTTGTATAACTCATGAAAATCAACAACTTTGTCCATGGGACCAACTCTGTTTTATGAAAAAAAATATCAGCTGTTCCATACATTTTGACGAATTATGCGAACATAAATATACTGAACAGCAGATTTTTTTTTCGTGATTTGAGGTCATTCATGAGTATTATACCCCCTGAAAGTATGTCCCTCGTTTAACCTAACACACTGTATACTCTATTCAATTTTCGGCATGCATGTAGGTGCATCTTCTTTTAAATTGTCAACAGGCAGGAATTTCCAACTGATAAAGATAGATTAGATATTTAAATTAATTCCTTGTGAGACAGACAACTACGAGTGTCGATTGTCGTCATTATCTGGGACTATTTCTTATTTTGTGGTCAGCACATGTTTTTCCTCCATAGTAATTGTCACACATAATCCATCAAAATTTTCTTTCGTCCTTCTTACTAATGCACTTCTTACCTCCTCAGCCAGGTCCAGTTTCTCCGCATCCTTGATGACGTACTTGAACTTCTCCAGATCAGGCACCTTCGTCAGCATCCACATGTGCTCCCGGGAGACCAGCCCAGAGTGGTTGAAGTGCTGCAGACAAAACATTGGTTAACCTACCATTTATTTAAAAGAAGACATTTCATTTTCCAAACTTTAAAATATAATAATACTAGCTGACCCGACAGATGTTGTCTTGTCTTAACTGTGATAAGTACCTACCCTACCTACCTACCTACCTGCCTACCTACCCTACCTACCTAGCTACCTACCCTACCTACCCTACCTACCCTACCTACCCTACCTACCCTACCTACCCACCCTACCTATCCTAGCTACTCTACCTACCCTACCTACCCTACCTACCCCCCTACCTACCCTACCTACCCACCCTACCTACCCTACCTACCTACCTACCCTACTTACCTAACTACCTAACTAACCTACCTACCAAAAAAAAAAAAAATGTATTCTGCTATTTAGGGCGGAGACAAATCCAACGAAACAAAAACCATGAAAATTGGTCCAGCAGATCTCGAGTTATAATGGAGGGAACAAACCCAACTTTCTTTTATATATATAAAACTCAAACTCAAACTCAAAGTATTTATTTCAAATAAACCAATTACAGGCACTTTTGAATTGTCAAGGTGTCGGTCAGTCAGAGAGATGAAGCTAGTTGCCCATTCCAAAGCAGTAGGTACCTATGGAGAAGAACGGGCAAGAAACTCCATGGACACTCTTTTAAACAAAATATGGTTACAAAATATTGGTTACATAGTTCATATTAATATTATACATGTGAGAACGATGCAGAACGTTAAAAGCATCCGATATAAAATATGTAAAAACTATTCAAAAATTAAATTAAAACAAGCCCTAGCCGCTAAGAGATGACCAGTCCCTACTGACAGCGCCCGTTCACGAACATGACGCATATATTAGCACCATTCAGCTCAACCATTTTAAAGGGAGCTAAATGATCCAACACACACGCCACCATCAGCGAGACATTAAAGTGAGCATGGCATACTCTCAGCCGCCAGGGCACATTCAAGTCAATGAAAGACGTACCCAGTAAATGGTCGCTTTATAGTAGGTACATAGTACTCACATATAAATTAATCTTGTTCACCGCTTCGTAATGTTGAACTAGAGTGGAAAGAGAAGTAGTACAATGAAACTCCCTATTAGTGCCTTATCTAGGGCCCTCTGTAGCAAAATAGAATGTATTCTGAAGCTTGACGCCTTTGTAAGCCATAAACAAATTACATAATTTTTCATATTTTCATTAATTTATTTTGTTGTTCGGGGTCCTATATCGTTGATCAAATCAAATCATTTCTTTGCAATAACACAGGTTTAGAGGATGTTACAAAAGATGAGAGAGAGAATGACACAGGTGATATGGTGGAAGCTAGCTTCGACCCTGACTAGAGTGCTATACTATTTGGATAGGGCTGCAAACCTGTCGTCTCATTGATGATGTCATTGTACTGTATTAAAAAAAAAAACCGAAAACTGAAAACCATACCTAATCTGTTTAGCCCAGCCGGGCCCTCCCATGTTGTCTCATCCCTAATATAATTGGCCATAGGCATCAAATCAGATTTTTCTGCCGCAAAGGCTATTGTAACTACAATTACGTAGGTACTTACACGTATCACAGCGAGTAACGAGACTACAATACAAATTGTAAAAACCTTGGTCTGTCACACTACTGCAGTCAGGAATAAGTACGTTGGGCCCTATTGTGTGGTAGCATCTATTGTTGTTATTGGAATCTCTACGTGATCTCACCTTCGTTAGCGTAGATAAGGGCTGATTTTCATTTATCTACTTATCTTTTGACCTTAATATTATAAAGTTTACAAAGAATTGGATAAAATACTGGTATTCAGCTGCATCCGGTTAGACTGGAAGCTGACCCCAACATAGTTGGGATAAGGCTAGGTAGAAATGACAAAGAATTGGATGCTGGAAATTGTTCGGATAGACTTATGGATCTGAATCCTGGAAGATTAGGCAACTACATGGTGGTTTATAGATGCGAAATATACATAGCTCCTACCATTCCACATAGTTTCATAAAAAATCAGGATATTTCGAGCAGACAAGTGATATAAATGGCTCAAATAATAATGGTTTAGGTCATGGGGTCAAATTAGCTTGACACTTCGCATGAAACTTAAATTTTTGTCTAATATTGATATGCTATAATCGTGTGTTTTATAACATAAGTCTTCGGAACTAACTGCAGCTTTGTATCAGTATCCATGTAGGCAACGAACTCTTCGACCTGACAGAATGCGTTGTAAAAACAAAAGAAGATCCAACAATCTAAGTTCAATGATCTCCAATCAAATTACGAGGAAACTATAACCGTGAAGCACTAACCTGCAGCTTAGTATCCAAGTTGGCAACGAACTCTCCGAGCTGATAGAACAGCGCTTCAGACTTGGGCACTCCCTGCAGCAGGTCACCGGGGACAAACTCCAACAGTCGCACGGCATGCTGCTTGCCTCCGATCTTCTCGATGGAGTGGAAGTGGCCGTACACGTTGCGGATGGGCTTCGGGCAGGTTATGGAACGGGTACCTGTAAAAGATAAATGTTCGAAATGAATTGTGGACCTTATGACATGTAGTATTGATAGAGCTCTTGGTTGAATTTCGCCAAGCAATCTTTGAAAACAAAAAATCACTCACCCAAAAAATTCATAATCTCATTCTGAGCTTCAACTACATCAACATTCTGCGAGTCCATGGAGTTCATAATCTTCAGCACATAGCCATGTTCACTGTGCGTCGTGATCAGAGGGTTCTTCACGTTGGGATCCTCGACTATCTTGTAGTTCTTGTCATCGTATCCGTTGAGTTCGGTCAGCTCTAACACTGAGATGCCGTAGAGCCGCTCCGCTAGTAGTTTGACCCCGTCGTGGTCAATCGATGGTCGGATCACCGCGCCTGGTTCGAGGGTGTTGGCTGCCATTATGTCTGGGGGAGGCAAGAGGGGTTCAATGTTTGTTTCAGGAAGCAATACAGTGGATCGATTTGTGAAGAAAATGCAACAAATAACTACATATTATAGATGTAAAAATATTTGGGTACAAATCGAAAGTCATGACTAAGGTATTTTGAACAAAAAGTCAATGAACACTGAAGTTTCCTTTTATTTCTGATACTTTTAATTTAAATAAAAACACCAATGTGTTAATCTCTTTTGATATGTATTCCAAAATACGATAGTTCTTCACATTAGGCTGAATTTAAACATATTTTAGGTACCAAGGCGATTTATTAGAAATCTATACTAATTTTATAACGCTGAAGAGTTTGTTTGTTTGAACGCGCTAATCTCGGAACTACTCGTTCGAATTGAAAAATTATTTTTGTGTTCGATAGTCCATTTGTCAAGGAAGGCTGATGGTGGCGCCATCATGCGCGTTAGAGCCCTCACGGCGGGGGACGCGGTGTCCCAGGGTAGGGTCGTCGTGGCGGTGTCACTCGACATCGCCAACGCCTTCAACACCCTGCCCTGGAGTTGCATTGGGGAAGCACTCCGGTACCACCGGGTGCCGACCTACCTCCGTCGAATAGTCGGGGCATACTTGACGGACAGAGCCGTCATCTACCCCGGTCGCGATGGGGAATGGAACCGGTGAGAGATGTCGTGCGGTGTCCCGCAGGGATCGGTTCTGGGGCCGTTCCTGTGGGACATCGGTTACGACTGGGTGCTGCGGGCCAACCTCCCTGACGGCGTCAGCGTGGTTTGCTACGCTGACGACACGCTGGTCCTGGCGCAGGGGAGGTCGCATCAGGCGGCGGCCGACGCGATGACACGCGGGGTTGCGACAGTCGTTGAGAGGATCCGGCAGTTGGGTCTCGAGGTGGCATTGCACAAATCCGAGGCCATGTCCTTTAATGGGCCTCGGAATAGGCCACCATCGGGATCCCAACTTACGGTAGGAGGGGTTCACATCGGCGTCGAGACCACGATGAAATACCTGGGTCTGGTCCTCGACAGCCGATGGAATTTCGTGGAGCACTTCCGACGTTTGGCCCCCAAGCTGGAACGGACTGGGGCCGCCTTCAAGCGGCTCTTGCCCAATTTGAGGAGGCCAAACGCCTGCTGCCGGAAGCTTTACGCGGGAGTCGTGCGGTCCATGGCCCTTTACGGGGCCCCGGTGTGGGCGCGTTCATTGCGGCGGCGAGCCGCCCACTATCTGAACGCGCCCCAAAAGGTGATAGCCATTCGGCTTATCCGGGGGTACCGCACGATCTCGGGCGAGACGGCAAGCCTCCTTGCCGGACTGCCGCCGTGGGATCTGGAGGCGATAGTCCTCGCGCGCCTGTTCGAGTGGCTCGCGGAGGTACTAAGCCGGGGGGAAACTCCGTTTCCGCAGCAAATTGCGGCGGAGCGGACGGACCTCCGGCGCGATCTCATGGCGGCCTGGAATCAGCGACTGTCGCAACCCAGCGCAGGGCACGCCACGATAGTGGCGGTAAGGCCCCTCTTTGAGGAGTGGCTAGAGAGGCGTCACGGCGCCCTCACCTACCGCCTGACGCAGGTCCTCACCGGACATAGATGTTTCGGGAGGTTCCTGCACATCATCAGGCGGGAGGAAACGCCCGGGTGTCACCACTGCGAGGATCGCCCAGAGGACACGGTAGAGCACACGGTGCAAACCTGCCCCGCTTGGGCGGAGCACCGCCGTGTCCTCGTAGAGGCGATCGGCGGCGGCGACCTCTCGCGCCCGGCCCTGGTGCAAGCCATGGTCCGGGCGAGAGGGAGTGGGAGGCAGTCACCTCCTTATGCGAAAAAGTTATGCTCGCGAAGGAGGTGGCGGGATGGGAGAGAGAAAGGTCCTCCCGTCCCAGCCGCCGCAGGAGACGCCCCGGGCGTCGGGAGCCACGTGACGAGCAGCTATATTTCATATTTTTCATGTCCGAATAAAAAATTACTCTGAAATGAAATCATTTTAAGTTATTTTTCCCAATTTCAAGACAAGATTAAGACGCTTTTCCCATTTGTCATAGCTGACTCAAACATTGGCCCTATATAAGCAACCATGTAAGACTGCGACAATAATGATTGTTCGTGGCATGTCCTGAATTCGTGATGCACAGCACGCATGGCGGGCAATATTGGCAGGGGTTAACAACACGTTTCTAGGTTGCCGCAGAACCATACATTGTCATTCCAAATTGTATTATTAAGATAAGTAATAAATCAGATGAAAATTGTCGACAGCTACATCTGTTGAGACGGATAACTTAAACAAAATACTAATCTAAACTTATTATTTTTAAAGGAACGAAAGTGAGTCATAATCATAATCATAATCATTTATTGCATTCATGTAGTTTATAAGTTGTTACATTTAAAGGTAGGTTTCATACATGAACCCTGCTAGGGCACAGCAATATACTTAATCTAGTTTAAAGTCTCCATCCCTAGGTTTCTAAAAGGCTACTGCAAATCTATTGGTAGTCTGAATTCTAGTTATTTGGTTGCCTGCCTGTTGTTATATCTGCCTACCGGTTGCAATACTTAGCTAACATGAATTGATACTTTTCAGAAACTTCGCCTTCCGAACAGGTAGAGAATAGTTAAGTCTGTAGGTATTTTGCTGCTAATGCAGTACTTATGTACCTAAATCAATATATACTATTTGAAGGTAACTGAGGATATGGCTAGAAAGGGAACGACTACAGAGATGACGACTAATAGAGAAGTATGGAAGAAAAAAAAATGTGGCACCGAACACAAATAAATTGGGATAAGGGCAGGAGAATGATGATAATTCGGTAACTAGGTAAGGTCGTAATGAACTTTTCAATATGTGCGGAAAAATTGTTTACACGCCTGAAAAAGGGGCTGTACAAAGTGGTCTTTCAATTAAACAGGACGAAAAACAAACAACTTTTTTTGCTTATCACACAATGAAGTTGTTATCCACCACAAAGTCAATAAAAGGATCAATTATTTAACGGAGTCAATAGCAACATTTGTAACGATAGACATTTATTGACTCGGCTATTAATACTTCGCGACGGTGGCGCCACGCGCGGCCGCTTGTATCAACTAACGTCACATGATTTGCCGGTACCACGCGCTTGTATCTTGTAATATTTCATAGAAATTACTAATCTATTGTTTGTTTTGTTATAAAATTGGGGTTTAAATGGTGAAATATTAACAGAGTACGTACATTTCTACCTATGTAGAGTTTAATGTTATGTAAATTTAACGGGTTTTTCTGGCGTCTCATGTACTTAGTTAAGTTTTTTCAATAATTAATTTAAATTATAATGATATACGAAAGGGACCAGTTTTAAAGAAATGGTCAAATAGTATAACTTGTATCTAAGTACCGTTCATTATTATAGTTACATTTTAAAATATTTGTCTAGAACTGTTATGACTATAATAAGTCACTTTTGTAATTATCTTAAATTACTTTACTAAACAACTAAGAAAAAAATAAAGCATTAGAATTATGTTACCTTTATCAACGTACTAAAAAGTTTCCATAAACGAATTAAACTGTAACTAATCATTAAAAATAATACCAAGGATATCATTTTTAATTATACTCACGTAAAAATAAACAAAATAAGGGTGAGGGAAAATAAAAAAAAATTACCACACCAGAAATTTTTTCCGAAAAATATTTGATGGTAAAAGCCAACAACAGCTCACCTCACGAGTTCACAAGTGGTCACCGCTGTCAACAGTCAACAACTGCGCCGAGATGAGCATACAATGTACTAGTAGGTACCGCTGATAACGCAAGATGAGTTGCTATTACGTGTGACAGTCGCTATTGCTATCACGGTAGAGATTTACAGGCAAACACAAAATTAAATCACCTATTGTGAACCTATTGCCATCAACCTGGCACAAATCCAGACAACAGGCTTTTTTTTTAAGGCTGGGAAATCATCCAATGACTGCTCCCGCTCTGGGTGGAGCGGAAGGGAGAGTAAAACCCATCCATGTTCCTTCCGTAGCCCTTTATGTTCCGGGGTAGCGGTAACCCTTTCGGACAATCCCGCTTAAGACTACAGGCTGCTACTGAGAAATTCCTAATGGCGGATCATATTCAGTTAAAAATAAAACTATATCCTAAAAATAAACTAGTTCAGTGCCGATCACAAAAGTATATTATGATATTATCACTTAACTCCATTAAATGAGTGCCTATTTCGGTACAAGTAGAACTACTACAGAGACAGTCTAATTTATTACGTTTGAGCTATTAAGTTAGACACTGAAACATAATTTTCACAAACTTAAGTCTTCTTTTCGTGTGGTTAGTGACTAACCTGGTGTCAGAGTTTTTATGCTGCCTATGGGCCTCTGACTTAGCTTCACATGCTGTTGAGAAATATCTCTCAGACATGCTGGACAAACTTAAGTAAATTATATACTCGCCAAACATGGCCAAATATCGCCTGTAGGAAAGTCCCGAAAAGAAAGGTATGCAACTATAACCTACACCTACATTTGACAAGACCTTAATTTTGGGCTTTTGAGATCAATCCCAGTACCCTGCGCTTAGCAGTCGAGCTGTTGGTGTAAGTATTACTATTATAATTATTTTCGTATTTCTGATTTTATTTGAATAAATAGTACAGGTTCTTATATTGTTGTAAAAGCGAGAGTGACGCAATTGGGATGCAGAGCTAAATCCGAATCTATTTTCTAGATAGAAAGTCTTATTCATAGACATGAATAGCATCCAATTTGAGGAAATCGCTGCTAAGTAATAACAGCCACACAGATTGATCTATCAGGTTAAGCTACGCTAGCCGGAGTTGACCGTGAATGGGTGACCAGCTTTACATACCGAGACTCCTTCGTGCCTCGGAAAGCACGTTAAGCCGTTGGTCCCGGCAGTCATTTGTCCATCTTTGAATCGTTACGGGTCGTCAGAAGCCCGAAAATCTGACAGCCAGTCTTACCAAGGGGCATCGTATTACCCAGTTACTGGGTTGTGGAGGTCAGATAGGCAGTCGCTCCATGTAAAATACTGGTATTCAGCTGCATCCGGTTAGACTAGAAGCCGACCCCAACATAGTTGGGAAAAGGCTAGGCAGATTGAATGAATGGATAGCATCCAATATCTATTCGCACACGTAGTAGGCGCCGTCTCCGTCGCTATCTGCTGCCGTTCGTGACTGTGCGTTTGACAGATTACAAGACTACGGTTACTGTAACAATATCATATCATTTCAGGTATACTATGTTTATCTAAATATTACGCTCGTACCTACAACACAGGTGAAATTTGTGCTTTACAAGAAAAATAAATATTTAGGCAAAATTATTAAAAATGCATTCGCTGCGTCATCAACTTATACCGTTCCCAATGCTGGGATGCAGGCCTCCTCTGTGTGGCTGTCGACCACGCAGGCCCAGTGTGGGTAGGTGGTCCTACGACATGCCAGTTTTAAAATGTGACGCGTATTTCCCCCATCTTGTTTTTTTTTGAGTATGTGTTCTATCTGCGCCACGGTAATATTATACGCGTCATGCTTGACGCAAAGTAAGTAAGTAAGTAAGTATATTTTATTTTGCAAATATAGGTACAGCACATGGTGGATAACAGATAAGAGGTAGGTTCAGCTATATTTTACCAAAAGGCATGCAAAAGTTATAGTTTGACGCTAACACAATAAAGGCAATTAATAAAAGCAGATAACTGAATATGATTTGAAAAGTTAGATCATCATTAGAACAAATCTATCTTCTATATACATATAATAAATTTGTAGAAAAGTGGTGTCTGTACAATAGAAATATATAAAAAAAAAGTAGCAGGGGTTGTTATTATATCGATGCCGAACCCGAAATTGTAATTAATTTTTTTTTGTCTGTTTGTCTGTGTGTTTGTGCACGCTAATATCAGAAACGGCTTATTCGATTTAGATACGGTTTTCACTAATATAATGTAGTAAGCTTCACTTAACATTTAGTGTTTATTTCATCTCAATCGGTTCATAAATAAAAAAGTTATGACAATTTAAAGAATCACGG
The DNA here is from genome assembly GCA_951799385.1 of Hyppa rectilinea. Classification (NCBI taxonomy): domain Eukaryota; kingdom Metazoa; phylum Arthropoda; class Insecta; order Lepidoptera; family Noctuidae; genus Hyppa; species Hyppa rectilinea. The sequence goes on along the minus strand of OX637324.1, from coordinate 442,340 downwards.
CAAACATTTGGGTATTCTATCAGAGTACGTATACGCATCGCGCCTGCGCGTCCGTGGCTATATAAAGCGCGCTGAGAGCCGCGCCGCTGTTACCCCCGATACAGCTGTCCCTTGCTGTCCTCCCCCAGCGACGCCCTAAGCCGATGTCCGTACATTACAGGGGGTGCCCTTAGCGTGTAGTCGCTTAGTTTGTAAGTTTTTATAAGCCCTGGCTGGAGGCTACAATTCTTTTGTGGTATCCACAGGCAAGTCCGGTTAAGCAGTATACAACCCTATGGTTGAGCTGCGAGATGCCATTATCAAAAAAAAAAACACGCCGCTGCCATAAGGATTCAGTTATTCGTAGCGAACGCACGTATCCTGGAGAGTATAGGCGAATAGTTGCATTCGATTATTGCGATTCACTTGAATACTGACTGTTTGCATATTTCATTTATTTATATTTTAGGGTTTGTAGGTTAGGTTCTTTTTCTAAATTTTCCTTCATATCTATCTAACCTAATATAATAAAACAGTAAAAAAACGGTTTCTGTACATTGAATATATTAAAAAAATAATGATTGAGGGGGGTTTAGAAACAGTAATAGAGCATGAATCCAAAAAAAAATTCGGTCTGTTTGTCTGTATGTCTGTTTGTTTGTACACGCTAATCTTTGGAAGTACTGGACGGATTTGATTTTTTTTATTAAGTCTGGGGAACAAATAGACTATAATTTATCTTGGAAACTTGAACACCTGATGCAGAACCGCAACTGGTCAGGTAAACTATAAGAGATACAAAATAGTACCGTAGCAAAAATTGTTCCGCGTGATGAGCATTTTCTGCTCAGAGAATAAATTTGAAGATCTGTAACACCTGATGTGGAACTCCAAGATCCCAGCTACACTATAACAGATATTGGAATGACGTCTTAGCAAAAGTTGATCAGCCTGATGAGCACTCTCTGTTGACGCATAAAAATTTAAGATCTGGAACACCTGTTGTGGAATTCCAAGAGTCCAGCTACACTATAACATATACAGAGTTGATACGACAGAGGCTTTCCTTTAGCTTATACTTGGGACCATTTTCAAGCTCTGTTCCAATAATCAATTAAATAGGAGCAGTAGTTTAGTCGCAAATGTTTTTTTAAGTTTTGCTCCGTTTGAACACGATGTATCTTTCCTAACAGCGCTCCGGTGTGCCTGTGCACGTGTCGGTGCCGCTGCGTTACAAGGTCAGTTTTTATTTACAAAGGGTGGTTGCGTTTTAGTCTGATTTGTAAGCTATTTAGTTGGTTTGAAAAAATAAAAACCTCATTTTTGGTGCTTTTTATTTTTATACCGTACCGAGTTAATACTAAACACGTATAGTATACGTAGTGTAATTGAATGCCCCTCTGTCATATCAACTCTGTATAGGAATGACGTCTTAGCAAAAGTTGTCCATGATGTCTGATGAGCACTTTCTGTTGACTTATAAAAATCGAAGATCTGGAACACCTGTTGTAGAACTCCAAGAGCCCAGCTACGCTATAACACATATAGGAATGACGTCTTAGCAAAAGTTGTTCTGTCTGATGGTCATTTCCTATTGACTTATAAAAATCGAAGATCAGAAACATCTGATGTGGAAATCAAAGCTATCACTAATTTCACTGTATAATTATAAAATAACATAAGCTGGGAGTACTTCCACGCGGTGAAGGCGGTAACAGTTTAGGACTGATTTTCGCTGACGATGGTACAGACGCCAGCACATCAAGCTATCCCTAACTGTCAAATTTTCTCAATTGAAAATGAACCTTATGTCTTTGCAATAAAGTTGAAATACTATCAAAGAAATTTGACAGATTGTGGTAACTTGATGTGCTGGCCTCTGTACTTATATCATTGAAAATTTGACTCTGCTGGCCAAAACTCTCATTTATTTTTTTATGTTACCAAATAAATATGCCTTCGGACTTAATATGTTATTTGAGTGTTTAATTTCCTTTTCTATTTATCTTCGTGACACAGTAGCCTACCCGATAACGCCTGGGAGCAGTCCCTTAGATTTTAATTGATCACTTATATTCACAGTTTTATTATATAACCATGCCTAGAAAGAGGTCAAATCTTTCCCAATGTTCCAAAAGAGCTAAAAGATTGAAGATCATAAGATCCCAAGGATCTACCAAAGAGCGTCACGAGAGACTTGATGCTGTTTGAAAACATCCGGCTGCAACTCGCTCCGTGGAAACCTCTTCGGATCGCGAAGCACGCCTGCGCTCTCAGCGTATTTACGCATCTACATCCAGGTCTCTAGAAACCAGTGAAGAATATGATGCGCGACTGACCGCAGATCGTGCAAGTCATGCATTGTCTCGCGAATCGGAGACGTTCATGGATAGAGAATTACGCTTGAGTTCCAAGCGTATCTACGCATCGAGTTCTAGCTAGGTCTCTAGAGACAAGTGGGGAATGTGATGCGTGACTGACCGCTGATCGTGCAAGTCATGCATTGTCTCACGAATCGGAGACGTTCACGGATAGAGAATTACGCTTGAGTTCCAAGCGTATCTACGCATCGACTTCTAGGTCTCTAGAGATATGTGGGGAACGTGATACGCGACTGACCGCTGATCGTGCAAGTCATGCATTGTCTCGCGAATCGGAGACGTTCACGGATAGAGAATTACGCTTGAGTTCCAAGCGTATCTACGCATCGACTTCTAGTTCTCTAGAGACAAGTGGGGAAAGTGATGCGCGACTGACCGCTGATCGTGATTCAGATCTTCGATTTTGACGACCCCGTTGTCGCTGGCATAAGCAACAGGATACGCGTACGAAGTCGCGGGCAGAAGCTAGTAATATAATAAAATTGAATACTATGGAACAGATTAATTATATAAGTAAAAGATTCAGTAATGTCAAAAAGATTAATAGGCAAACACATAAAGCAGGCATTTAGGCTGAACAGATTGAATATAATGTAAGTCAAAATAACAGTATTTTCTTTCTTTGTTTAAAATGCAATAGCTTATTTTGTCTACATTTCAAAATTCATACCTATTTATTTTGTTGATTAGTTATTTTTGTAAATAATGAATAGGTAAGTTGAGAGTCAATACACTATGAGAGATACCATATTGTGTAACTGAATTGACTGAATTTACATTATTAAAGTAGTTTCTTCAGAATCGTTCACTGAATTGATTTCTTCATTTGTGTTCAAGGAACGCTTTTATCCCAGAACTAGCTGCTGCCGCGCGGTTTCAGCCGCTGCTGTTCCTATTGGTCGTAGCGTGATGTTAGCCTATAGCCTTCCTCGATACATGGACTATCCAACATAAAAATATTTTTTCAATTCGGACCAGTAGTTCAGAGATTTGCGCGTTCAAACAAACGAACTCTTCAGCTTTATAATATTAGTACCTACTTATAAATAAACCAGGACTAAATACCTTCTACGCTAGACCCTTGTGTGTGATTGTATGCGAGTGTATATTTGTAACATGACCACAATTTGCTCCCACAATCTACTGATTGTTAAATAAACCAACTGTTTTATTTAGTAATTTAATAAATAAACAATGTTTTATACATAACAGTAACAATTCAGTGTTTGTATTGTGATTCTAACATAATATTCTAATTGGGTTGTTTGGTACCTAACGACTAATTACATAGTTAATTTACCCGCCTGTCTACTATTAAGAACTGCGACGCTACTCAGTCATAGAACCCAACAGTATTGGACCCTTGGACCTATCATCTCAAACAGTTAAGTCCTAATTGAGAAGGATGGGTTCACCGCTCGCGACTTTGAGGGGACCGACTCGATTAGCACAGATGATCGAACTCCCATGGTACCCCGACATACGAATTATAGTCTGTTTCAAAAGTGTGTGATGAAAATAAAAACAAACCCTGTCCAGTGACACGTTCATCTGTATTAAGAAGATATCAACTTCGTATCTCAACACTTTCTCCAGCAGCATTGTTTGAATTGTTGTTAAATTATTAAATGGTGATTTAAAGAAATCTAAAAATATTGAGATCTTAAAATTAACGTCCATAATTATTATAAAAATGAAAAACATCAATCACAGGCTCGTTGGGATTTGTATGTAAGGTTTGTTATTTTAAACGTCAATCAACTTTGATTTGTTTATTTTATTTATTTTATCATTACGGTAATTTCAAGAATTCGGGTTTAATCGAAGCACTCAAAACACTACAAATTTCCATTGACTGGTTCGTTTCCTGTTCCATGTTTATATTTCGCCAGACACTTGGAAGAGACGACCTTAACCCACGTTTGCATCATGAGAGAAAGGATACCGCACATAGCGTTGAGTATTACAGTATCCGCTCTCGGTCAATTTTTACGTCAAACCTTTTTCCATTAGGGGTAAGCAGGAACAAGTTAGGTACAGCTTGCAGTGCTACGATACGATCCTGTACCTACTAATCTTACTTCTTTTGCCTCGTCATATTATTGTATATGTTCAGCATACAGCACATTCAGCCTTTAATGTTCCCCCTACTGGGACGCAGGCCTCCTGTCTGTAAGAGGAAGTGGGACGTACCAACACGCGGCTGATACCAGTGGGCCACCACTGATTCTTTTTACCTTGTTTCAGTTAGCAAGGTAATTTAAATAAAATCAGAATTGATATTCGAATTAAGTGAGTCATATAGGTAACAAAGGCCACCGGCGCCGGCGCGCCGCGAGGGAGGAGCGAGGAGAGCTGGGAACTAAAGTTAAACACGATGTTTGTTTGACAGAGCTGTCGCCGGTGCAGCGGTGGTGTGAACAGTCAGTATCCCGGTAAGGGATGGCAATGTGGAGAAAACAATACGACCATTAATGAAAACACTGACGATACTAATGAATAGGACTATTTTAGAACTATCAAAAAATCCTAACACCGATATTTAAGTATTTTTTTCAAACAAACTAAATAATAGTGGTGGACCGACTATGGGTTTTGGCAATCTTTGACTAGCTATAGTGACTAAACTATTGGATGTATTTGATTGAATTTTCGTATGCAGACTGAGGACAGCATTAGATATACGCAGTTTAATTTATGATCGTATTGTAGTCTGTATTTTATATATTCTGTGGTCAGTAATCAACTGAGCGAGAATATAGTCGATAGTTGGTACTTTTATTAAGTTATATGGTTGTTTATTAAGTTACGTGAAGAGAGCTTAAAAGTAAGTTGTCACTAGTATCAGTCCTCATCATCAAGTAGAACGACAGTTCACTTCAAATTCACTCCTCCTAAGTTTTTGCGGTGTGATTTTGACAGAACATACCGGCTGATGCCGTAAGTAGAATTTGTAGATACGTACCTAAATAATGGTAAACTTCAAATATTCCATTACACGGTACGTTTAGTGGCAAACCACAATATGTAGTGATCACGACATGAGGTGTTAGTTGTTTCATCGTGACAATGAGGTTGTTAACACATTGAAGTAGCAGACTTTGTTACAATTAATTATAAATTGAAACTACTTTTTCATGCATTTTAAGGAGTGGTTTTATGTGGAAAGAAACGTGTTTGTTGAAAAATAAGTGTAATAATGATTTTGGAAGAATAAATTATTATAAATTTTAGACTTATCTCGTGTCCCGGACCTTGGGAAGAGGTACGAGGGGCCGAAACCAATTCGCAGAGGCCGCTTGGATTAGTTTCAGTGGGATTGTCCAAAAGGGTTACCGCTACCCCGGAACATAAAGGGCTAAGGAAGGAACATGGATGGGTTTTAGTCAGTAAAAGCCTGAAATACCCTTCCGCTCCACCTAGAGCAGGAGGAGTCATTTGATGATAACGGGCTCCTTCCCTATTGCTGACATCTCCTTAAGGCGCGCGTGGAAGACGTACGCGCCGTCCGGCACGGGCCTGGTCGTGATCGGACGGTGAGCTACCCATTACTCACCGTCCTCAGGCCCGCGCCTACGGTGGACGGGAGTCGTCACGCGGCTCCCGACGCCCGGGGCGTCTCCCACAGCGGCTAGGACGTGAGGCCCTGTCCCTCAACCATCCCGGCACCTCCTTCGCATGCATGACTTCAGCAGTAGAATCTGCTTTTCATTTCTTGGTAGCTAATCAGTGTTCTAGAATTATCTATTTTTACATTCACTTGTTTTTGTTTATGTTGTCAGACATTTTCGGAAAGTTTGGAGCGATCAGTCATGATTATGCTACGTCTTGATGCAGAGATGAGTTATCATTGATCTAAGAATTCGTAGGGGTAAACGACATTGCGAAAATGATTTATTTGATGACTATATTTAGATTATCGCGAACCGAGATAAAGATGGCGAACCTTCTGAGGTCATTCAGTTCACAGAGAAGGTGCTGATTAAATCTGAAACCCGATCGGTTCTTTCATTAGATCTCGCAAAACTACTGAAAATAGGTATCTGCGCTCTCAACCAGCTGCTACCAGAACAAAACCAAAGAGATTTATTTATTTATTTAATAACCAACTTATATGAACAGTGTGCACTAAACATACAATAAGTTAGAGATGGAATATTGACACCGACAGCTGTTGAACGCGTTTGAGAGGTGCTGATTGCGTTCAGCTTTACTGATCAAATTCACACTTAAACTTATGTTATTTTAGTGTAACAACAATAAGTCACGTGTTACAAATAAGTAGTGGTTAATAAATTATAAAGTAGGTACCTGTATTTAATCAATCAACAATGTAACATACAAACGATTAGTAAGTACCTAATAATAAATTTTTTAGAGAGCAACAACAATACTAGGGCTGTGAGGTCCGAGTGCTCATCGAGTATTTCGGGATATCGCCCAGCGGTTGGTCGACTCTACACGTGACCAGGCGGCTGGTCAATTTTTAGGCCAAAGAATCAGCATTGGCATCCAACGTGGCAACGCTGCAAGCCTTTTGGGCACATTTCCCACTGACAGCGATGGGGATGAATTTTTGACACCCTATGAGCTCTTCCCCTTTTTTACCACTTGTACATAATGGATATATATTTTTAGTGTTAGGTTGTATATATTTAGTAATTGTTTTAGAAAGTGCTAATAAGATGAATGAAGAATGGTTGGTTTCTCATTTAGTTTACTTGTTGGATGAAGTAGATAAAGAAATCTGCCGTATTTTGGAACAAAATTGGCCATAAACATTACCTTTGTAATAGATATCATTTATTATACATATAAATGCTGCAAAGTAGAAGAATGTAGCTTTGTCCTTCTAAATAATCATAGATTTGCGTTTAAAACGCCCTCCAGTAAAAACTTTGCAGTCGTCGAATTAAAATCCCGATGTACTTCAGCAAAGCAACGGCATAAGTTTATCTGATAATCAAAAGACCCCCTTAACATTTTTAACCAACCAATAATATATTTTTTATTTCTGCGCCATCTAGCGGGTAATTGTATTACTATTTACTCACTTTTCTTCAAAGTAACTTGTTTTTACCTTAGCTACTTAACAATAGATGTCGCTGCAAACGAATTTGAATTAGGTGTTCTACTCACTAATAGATAGCAGCACAAGTTATCCTCATTGTATGGTAGAATTAAATATTCACAAGTAGGTATCTTATTCTTTCTTTATCTTTAATAGTAAATAGGATGAATGAAAAACAAAAATTAATTATTTTTATTTTGAGATTTTGTAAATACATTGTGTACCTAACTGCCAGCAAAAACATCAAACAGGTCATGGTTTTTTTAGAAAATATAAAAACCGTTTATAATAGGTACCACCAAGCCGGTACACACGGTTTTAATAAAAGACTGAATTGATAGTGAAAGCTCTAACATTTTCAAATCTTCAACAAAACTTAGTAGTCAAACCATCGCTTTTCTGCCAACCCTTCCACGAACCCAAGCGTGATAACATTAATTAACTTCTCACACCAAATTCAACCCGAGCAAAATTAAAAACAAATTAAACACTGCACACTCAATCGCGTCTATAGCACCCCTTGCCTACCCTCTTAACTAATTGGCATGGCGACTAATCCTTGGCACGCGACGAACTACAAAGAAACTGATTTATATGGCGTGACGTTTTAAAATGTGTGCTGTGAGTTTGACAAGTGATCGGATCGTGGATAATCATTAATGTAGATTCACTTCTGCCAGTGACTTTGTCCACGTGACCTTTCTGGTTTAAACCTTAAATACATCCTATAGCTGCTGCCTTCGGCTCCGTCTGCGACAGTGTTGATTTTTTTCATACAAACTTCCACACTGTTTCAACCACAGAACAGTTAAAAGAGGTTTATATAGACCGCTTTATCTGTTCTGTGGTTTCAACCCTCAATAGAAGGAGTTCTATAAAACCCTTTCTTAGCTGACGTCTCCTATTCATAATCTACCTCTGTGCCAAATTTCATCTTCGAAGGGCAACTGTTGAGATTTCGTAATTAATCAGTCATGTATGAATATCTATAATAATAATGCCTGTAGCCCACACTAAAGTACCCCTCATAGTATATACCTACCTACTAGCTAGTGCTAGCTAGGTAGGTAGCTACTGCCTTACTTTGTGCCAGTGGGTATCAGCAAAAAGCCTGTGTATTACGTTGCTAATCAAACATCGACCGGTATCATGTCTATGCAAAGGGTGAAAATGAACTTTATAACTATACTTTTACTTTATACTTTAAACGGTCAGTTTCTCGAACAGAAGCGATTGCAAAAATTATTTAACACTATTAATTTAATGAGTGATACTACTTATTAGCAATTGAAGATAATCACTAAACATTACATTATTAAAAGCACATAAACCTGCAATTCACAGATGCATTTGATGCAACAGAACAAAATTATTTACAATACAATCAATCTGGTACGGACGCATATCAAATATTGACAAACTTTAAAATTTTCCCAATTGTAAATGAACTTTGTAAATGCTTTTGTAATAAAGTTAAAAAACTAACGTTTGACAGAATGGGGGATCTTGATGTGCTGGCCTCTGTACCTAGTAGATACTACCTAAAATATAACTAACTAGCACTTTGTCCGCGGCTTCGCTCCCGTGGTCTTTCCCGTGGGACCCGTTATTTTTCCCGGGATAAAAAGTAGCCTATGTTACTCCTAGAAAACTAAGCTTTCCAACGGAGAAAGAATTTTTAAAATCGGTCCAGTAGTTTTTGAGCCTATTCATTACAACCAAACAAACAAACAAAGTTTTCCTCTTTATAATATTAGTATAGATTATATAGTATAGTAAACAAAATCATACTGATTAAATCAATAGAGTAGCACCTACAGTAAAACTTCACCTATAACTTATCGTAACACTGGCAATTGCTTTATGCCTCAGTTTGCATTCTTGCGAAAGAAATCCTCAGATTCTTTCCCCCTTGCTTCGGCACCACCTATCCTACCTACCCTCTTATTTCAAAAAGCCATGCCATGGTTAGCCACACCACAACAGATCGTATCGTATCGTCACTCGTGTAGGCTCTTACAATGAAGGCACCGTCAACTGAAAGATATTTCATTAGACAGTGGCATATAACTTCACCATACAATCTCCTTTCAACACAAAATACTGACTCACAATTACATTATAATTATCGCTCTAAACTTCTATTATCAAACGTATGTGTGCCCAATATACATAGACCCCAACATACAAATGTTATTTACAACTTCTAAGCTCAACTTCTGTTGGTACAATATTATACTTTGACAAAATCTTGTTTTACGCTAGACGTGGTTTCACAGTCGCTTAGACTTTACCATGTTATGTTTTACCATTTATAACCATATGCGCCAAGTAAAATTGAACCTTAAGTCATGGGAACAAGGCGTAATTATATGTTTGTTGAAAAGCAAACGTAAGTTGGCACTCTCATCCTAAGGCAAAATGTTCTTGAGATAGAAATCTTATAAAGGAAACGTCTTTTTCAGTTTCCCATTGTCTACAATTACTTGGCTTTGTGATCTCGACTATATGTTCATCTCCGTCTAACATTCATATTAAGTCGCATCGCTATCTCTTTCTATCGCTCTTTGAAAATCCAATTTGAGATTTCCGTTCGCATCTGTGTTTTGTGGTTTTCTTTATTTTTAATTATTTCTTTTTTTTAGCATCTCGAGTTGTTTTTATCCGATCGGGGAGAAGGAGTGTGTTGTGTTTTGTTGTTTTGCGTCTTTTCTTCGTATTTGCTCTACTTTTGTAAATTCAAAGTTGAATTTGGTTTTTTGGCAATCGAGCATACTATCGAGATAGGTACTGTAAATAAATGTACCTCCGTTGACCCGGTTAGTAGTTGGATGAGAGCGGGCGAGCCAGGCTACGTGCAATGTACCTAAACCAAGTCTTTTAGAACAGACAGACATTTCCAACAGGAATAGAGTAGAAAGAGTTCCACGGTTCATAGGACAATAACAGCAGCCAACACGAACGAATCGCTGTGCAACAAAAATATTAAATTTTCTCCCGACTCCTTGGCGAGTCGTTAACTATCTACATGTGAATTACTTAGATGGAGTTGGACCTGAATTTAGTTACTAGTTTGACCTTGAGACCAACAGTTTCTGTAACGTGCAGATGACAGGGCTCGGTATTAAGTGTCCCATCGTTTGTGGAACAGTACCTCATTTACACGCTAGGGCGGAGTCATCGATGCGTCTCCACCTGAACCGGTTTTCGTCCCGGTTTATTGGCCAACCTGAGTCCGGAGTCTGTTTAAAGACTTTCAGTCTAGCCTGGACAACTCGTGTCCAGATGGAAGATCCTCAGCAGGTGGAACGAATAGTTCGGATAAGGAAGCACTACGTCGCCACAGCTTCAGTGGTTCTTTGGATCATTCACCAGGGCATGTGAAATTGTCTTCCGTCTAACTAGCCGTAACTCATGCGGGGTGGTGAAATAAGCCATTTTAATAATAAATATCATTTTGCCCCTAGAAGAATTATATTCCATCGTAAAGAAAGAGGTATTTGAAGCACTCTCGAAGTAAGAAATAATTTGAATCCAGAAGATATTACTGAAGGGCAGCGATGTGTTGCAACTGATGGATGACCCTAACACTTTCACTGGGCATAGGGTTGCCCCTACTTAGATTTTAAACATACGTTTAGTTAGTTGACATACTTTTGTAAAGAATAAACACACGTCAACAAAAAGTTATACACGTTTGTTAATTTTAATTATTTTTCAAATGTATGGTTACATCGGTCCAAATAAAGTCAGTTGACATAAATCACCCGCCATCTTGCTCGTAACAATTTTGTACCCACCTGAACTTCTCAAGACTAAACAAAAGTAATTTATACAACAATAAACAAATAGATCCATCTAACAAACGAGACCTTCATCTATTCTTCAAACCCCACCATTCAACGTTCAATACAGCACAAAGATCGAATTACAAGAAAATAAAAAACAAAATAAACATAATATTCTGTTTGTGCCAACCCTAACCATAATATCAGTGACTGACCCCGCTCCCGTTAAAAAGAAATAAAAAAGTAATAAAATGCAAGAGCACAATAAAAACCACAATAATAGAAGGGTTCAGCGGTTTGAGGAACCCTAATTTTTGTGCGGAACCGTTTACGCCAGCAAGGAGTGTTTCCTTGAGGGATATTGCCAGTATTAGCATTTTTCAGTTTATATTTTTCTTTTATTTTATTGTGAGATGTGGGAATGAGTTTTCTTCTTCGCCAGTTAGTGAAACATTCTTCGATCCTTAACATTTATTTCATGACTAAAGTGTGGTAAGATTAAAATAATTTTAAGCTCCATTCATTGTTGCAGTTGATCCTTGACTTATTTAGCCTGGTTCTTTCAAAAATGTTGACACGCCGTCGACGAATCCCGTAGGAATAAAGAAGGGTAATGTGAGGACGGGTAGGACCTCACTCTTGAGCACTGGAGGAGTGCTTGCTATACCGACTAATATGGGGACGTAGTTACATTAAAAAAAACACTTTTTTACTACATAATTATGTATTTCTTTATAGAAACGTGCTCACTGCCACGCGCCTAGTAAAAGTCAACTGCTCTTCAAACAAAATCTTAAACATTCATTCTTAAACTACTTATAACTAAGTTATAACAGCCGCACGGTTCAAGCCGGTTGCCGGGGTTAGTCGGTGGATGGGTCTTTAGATACCGAGTCTCTTCCGTACCTCGGAAAGCACGCTAAGCCCTTGGGCTCCACTGTCATTTGTGTATCTTTGACAGTCGTTATGGGTCGTCAGAAGCCCGAAAATCTGACAGCCAGTCTTACCAAGGGGTATCGTATTGCCCAGTTACTGGGTTGTGGAGGTCACATAGGCAGTCGCTAAATTTAAAATACTGGTATTCAGCTGCATCCGGCTAGACTCGAAGCCGACCCCAACAAAGTTGGGCTAGGCAGAGGATGACTTGTTGGGCGCGGCCGGGGCACTTTCAACGCTGCTTCCCAATCTGGGGGGCCCGAGCGCCACTTGCAGGCGGCTCTACGTGGGGATCGTGCGATCGATGGCCCTCTACGGGGCACCGATCTGGGCGGCTGACCTGACGGCCGGGAGCATCTCTGTCTTGCGTAAGCCACAGAGAGCTATGGCCGTCAGAGTCATAAGGGGATATCGCACGATCTCCTACGAGGCGGCATGCGCACTGGCCGGATCCCCGCCCTGGGACCTGGAGGCGAAGGTCCTCGCGTCACTGTTCCGGTGGCGCGAGGAAATGCGGGCGCGGGGCGAACGACCGATGCAGCAACAATTGGAGCTGCGTCGGTCTCAGCTCCACGAGGTCCTGGTGGCGGACTGGCGGGACAGGCTCTCACGCCCTACCGCCGGCCTCAACACCATCGAGGCGATCCGACCGGTGCTCAGCGAGTGGCTCGGTAGAAGGCACGGCTCCCTGACCTTTCGGGCGACACAGGTTCTCTCGGGGCATGGTTGCTTCGGGAAGTTCCTGTGTCGCATAACCAGGGAGCCAGACGCTCGGTGTCACCACTGCGTCGACTGTCGGGAGGACACGGCACGGCATACGCTGGCAGAATGTGCCGCTTGGCTGGAGCCGCGCCGTGCCCTCATCTCAGAAGTAGGCAGCGACCTGTCGCTGCCGGCCGTCGTTAACGCCATGGTCGGCAGTGAACAGGCCTGGGATGCGGTGGTATCCTTCTGCGAGCAAGTCATTTCGCAGAAGGAGGCTGCGGAGCGGGAGCGGGAGATCACCTCCCTCAACCCGGCCCGCAGCAGGCGCACCGGGCGTCGGAGGAGGGCAGACAATGCCCTCTTCCAGCCCCCCTAAATGGGTCCAGGGGCGACCCCGGATCAAAAAAAAAAAAAAAAAAAGGCAGAGGATGACTTAAACTACCTACTTCTAATTTATTTCAAAGTTCGAATGCAGCCGGAGTTATTTTCTTACCAGCCTGCTCCGACATGAGGTCGCATCAACTATAGGACCTACTTTGACCTTCATTTATTTCTTAAAAGGCATCATTATCATCAAAGTTCACTTGCGCTGCAGTTTTTCAGACAACTTTTTCCAACTTCACCGACCCGCCATAGTATAAACATTTTTGCGTAAAAATAGCTAATTTGGACAGATCCATAATGCTTGAAAGGTATACAGCTATTAAAAACGTAGTTCTCCTCATAAAACACTCGTGAGTAGTGCTGTGTGTATGACGGTGCAGGTCGGCAAGTGTCACAAAGTCGATGTGTTCTCTGCGTGGCTACTAACTGAGTGCGTGCTATAAGTGCTCGCACGGGGACGTACTTGGGCGGCTGTTTATTGCTCTACTAGCATGTTATATATTTTTTAACAGCAAGGAAAAGACAGTTGGAGGATCGATCACGCCTATTTGATTGTCGGTTTCGCACTATCTGAGTTTATCTAAGCATGATTTGGTTTAAGTAAGGTTTGACTTTGACTTTGACTTTGACTAGTTTTATTAACACAAAACTAGACATGCAATTCTCACTTACCTATGAAAGCAAAGCTTTCTCATAATATTTTTTGTCCTGAACAGGGTAAGCATTCTATTTTATGCTTTATTAATTTCTTCGATTTAAAATTAACCATAACATAAGTACATAAAATGTTCTCAGACCTATTAACTGTCGAAAAATGCGCTCAGTATCTTGCCGGCCTGATGTTACTTGTACAACAGATTCCGTCCCCAAGTCCAGCCCTGAATTGCCACCATGATAGTATTTTGTTAGTCGGCAGCTTTGTCGCGAAGTGGTTCACTCTACCATCGATCTCCCATTACCCTCACACATCGGCGATTAGACAGAGGCAGAGCACCGGTCACGGGACACTGCCATCGACTCAGTGTGACAATATTTGGTCACTTATTGGCTACACTGGGAACGGTCGCAAGCGCACACAAAAACTAGATTGTTCAACGTTATTCGTGGTCGTTTTTTGAAAAAAGAAATATTCGTTTGGAATTTTTAAAGGGTTTTAAAGTTCACGATGTTTTCCTTGGCTAAGTTTAGCTTCCACCGCCTTCTTTATCTTGGTTCCATTACGTTTTTGGTGTGCTTCTACCGAGTGACGAATCCTAATTAGTTACTGACTCTGCCTACCTTTCGGTCTGGTTGATCTCTTGATAAGGACTGTCTTCGAATTCGTGCTTTTAGGTGTGTATAAAGATATGATTGGTTTACCAATAGAGTGCAACAGTGGTAAAGGCCATAACGCTAAGACAGAGATTTACAGTATCATGTGACTTTAATGTCACCGACGTCCACCTGCAGTTCGAAACACCACACACCTACACCAACTCTTGATGGCCTTCCCTTCAGGGTTTGTTATAAAGTACATCACTATCTACCTGCCTTTTCATAACGATTTAAGGGTCGTCTTCCAGTCTAACCGGATGAAGCTTAGCTAGCAGTGATAACTTAGTGCTGTGACCGTCGGACTGCTAAGTCATAGGTCTCGAGTTTGAACCCAATCACTTGCTTAAAAATCGGTGAAGGAAAACATCGTAAGGAAACCGGCATGTCTGAGAGATATTTCTCAACAGCATATGAAGCTAAGTCAGCATGCCCATGCCATGCCTTGTGCCCATGGGAAGCATAAAAACTCTGACACCAGGTTAGTCACTTACTTCACGTAAAGAAGAAGACCGGATGCGGCTGAACCCCAGTATTTTAAATAGAGCGTCTGCCTATCGGACCTCCACTGTGAGGTCTCAACTGTGACACTTTCGAGCTTCTGACTACCCGTAACCACTGTCAAAGATTCACGAATGACAGCCGGGACCGATGACTTAACGTGCTTTCCGAGACACGCGAAGGGGCCGCGATGTGTAAAGTTGGTCACCCATCCAAGGACCGCGGCAGGCGGGTCAACCGGGACCGTGTTTGCGTCTGTTATTACTTAGCCATCAGCCATGAGCACCCCCACATTTGACAAAACAATAAATCCAATAGAAGAAGAAGAGTTCCTCCCTCTCCTCTGACAGGTCTATCCACCGCCGCCATACACGTGGATACGACTACACGTGTCACCTTGTTCCGGGAAATCTATTTCAGTCTCTCACACAATATTTCCATAAGAAAAATGTCCACGTAAATTATTTATATGAAGTAATTAAAACTTTCACTGCCTACGGGCCACATACCCACCATGTGAAGTGCTAAGGAATGGTTTATAAGGAATAAAGTCCTTCTGGCTGAAATTGAATTAAAATTAATCAAAAAACTAAATGAAACATTAAAGGATTGACCTTTAGGCATACCTACCTAATGCGTATAAGCTGTCAACATAACGCCAATTAAGCGGAAGAATGTGATGATCATCAAAGTGATTAATAAGATTTCCGCAAAAACGGTTTTACGGGTGACCACATAGTCAAATCTAACTACTGTTACCAAGATTTAAATGCAAAAGTTTGGATGGATGTTTGTTACTCAAAGGCGCCAGCTAGCGGCCGAACGGATCTGGTTTAGTTTATGTTCCCGGATTAACACATAGGATACATTTTACGTTCCCGTGGAATCATTTCCGGCATCCACGCGAGCGAAGCCAAAGGCGGATATTTGAAACACCTGATCAGCCGTAGCCGTACATAAATCATAATCACTACGCAAGAGCCTCCACCAGGTAAGCGGGATTGTCGAAAGGGTTACCGCTACCCCGGAACACAAAGGGCTAAGGAAGGAACATGGATGGATTTTAGTCATTAAGAGTCTGACACTCCCTTTCGCTCCACGCAGAGCGGAAGAAGACATTGGATGATTTCTCACCCTAAAAATAAAAAAAGACCCTCCACCAGATACAAACAAAGACAAATTCCTGAGCAGTCAATCCAACTACCAGCGTTGGCTGTGTATCAAACCAACTCACCGCGACATAAGCTGTTCTGATATCGCTCGCGGCTCGTGCCGACACGAGACAAGACTAAGGTGACGTTCAATTGACTACGTATAGGTAGGTAGCTATGTACCAAGAGGTCGTCCGTGAACCGCGCAGCAAGGTCGCTGGGACAACCGTTTGGTGAGCGATGCATTCGAAGGTATGGTGAGGTACGTAGAGATAGCAAGAAAATGTAATCATATATTTGGAAAATTAAGTGTCATTTTAGACGGTCGTGGGAGAAACTTACACACAGACGTAGGTATAGCTGGAAAATGGTTTAATACAATGAAGTTATACATAGGATCAAAGTAACTTGTTCGAAATAATGAACGAAGAAACAAGTTTAGCATTAGAATAGCACTCCTATTGAAATGCTTACCAAGTAACTAGGTAATACGACACGTATTATCTAGTTACTGACTTTATTGTGGAGGTCAGATAGGCAGTCGCTCCGTTTATAATACTGGTATTGAGCTGCATCCGGTTAGACTGAAAAGGCTAGTCAGATTGAATTATCTGAACAATGAAATTTATATTTTATGTTATTCAACACACAACATAATTATACCTAATAAATAAATGCAAAAAAATATAAAATTTTGAACTTAATTTGAACAAGATTACTTTGCTGTCTCTACTATTCAAAAACAGACGTTAAAATATTAATCCAAAACTGGAAAATACATTTACCTTGTTAACATAACACGCTCACGCACGTAGGCACGTCTTTATTGAGTTTCGTTATTTCGTACGCATGTGTGAGAGCTTTTTTATAAAGGCACTTTTTTACTAACTAAATTATTTTTTTAAGCATGGTCAACGAAGATGGTAAAACATCAAATGACCTCCTCCCGCACTGGAGGAAGCGGAAGGGAGTGTCCAGCCTCTTACTGACTAAAACCCATGCATGTTCCTTCCTTAGCCCTTAATGTTCCGGGGTAGCGGTAACCCTTCAGGACAATCCCGCTGACTTTAATAAAGCTGCCATTGGACTAGTTATTTATAAGTAGAGTGAAGGCCAGATGCTTCTTAATATTTTTTTTTAAGTTTAGATTTCCTACGTTCATTTGCAAAAGTAGGTACAGGCCGACTAGCAACACCCACACTACTGCATATTATATTTTGATATCATTCGGCTCCACACAGGCGCACGCGCACATATCGCACAGTGTATAGTGACGCAACTTTAATCTGTGGTTTACTTAATTCCATTGTTTGTTCACAATTAACCCGCTTCAAAGACACCAATTCGGTACATTCGAGGAGACAAGTGTTATAGTAAAGTTGCAGAAGTTTGAAACACGAACGAGTTTTTTGACGGAAGATTTGTTCTATCCCCAGATTGGATTGTGGTCGTAGACATAGACAGCAGAACACAATGTTCAAACGGATTTAATGTGGTTGCTGAAATACCGTATTGTTTCTGTAGTTCGTACTGTTTTCCGGTAGATGACAATAATTAGACTACAGATAAGGATTTTCATATGAAAAGCCTTATCCTTTACCTATCTACACACATATTCGAGAGAGTTATAAGAGACATAGCACTTAAGGACCTCTCAGTTAGTTAAAAGAAAACGTTTAAAGATCGTCCAAATTCCTTTTTTAGACATAAGTTTATGATTAACATTATTTTAGTAAACATTTGTGTGCTCGCCTATCCTGTCAGCAGTAACATGATCGCTGCTCGGTTGATCGCCTCACTACGATATATTGAGCGACTGTTTGCCTTCTCTGTTTGACTGTACACCGCTCACGCCATACCTCGCCATGCCCACTATTTGGACATTTAGAAACTTGAATTTCCATTTTCTGTGCACGTATGTACCCCGAAATGTATTTTTACTATTTTATATTTACCGCCCCGAAATTCATTCTTGATCTTTATTCGAAGGAGATAAAGGTGCAAATTCATTTAATGAGTGTCTCGTCTTAGATGGTTTTTCATTGGTATGTGCAATCAAAATAGTTAATAATAACAGAATGATTTTAAATCTTATTGACATACCAATAAGGTTGAGACGGAATGCAAATATATTTGTCATTGTAATAGGTTTCCTAATACTGTTTGTTAAGTTTTAACACAGATTTACTAATGACATATTTTTACGGTTTCGGATTTAATATTTAATTTTGAAATTATTTTTTACTAAATTATTTATTATTCAAAGAATTTAAACTAATAGAAGTTTCACATCTTAAACATAACTAACGTACCAATTTCACCATGGAAACGAACGCGATCAGCAGTCAGCACATCTAATGTAAACCGCGTTCAAGAGCTGTCAGTGTCAACATTCCTTAGAAAATAATGACACTGACAGCTCTTACACGTAGTTTATGTGATGATTGGGTTCAGTTTTGGTGGTGAAATGTGCCCTTACAACTTACTACTTTCATATTCTGAAAAAAAAACAAGCGAAGTGCGCATAGTGGAGGCTATATAAAGTGTTAGGTACATTCCTTTAATTTAATCGTAAGAAAAATAATGACTTACATAATTAAGTACCTAAGTATATAATAGAAATAGAGTCAAGAGAGTCAGAATACCCATAATAGTCAGTCAGCCCTGCTTACCACCTTATTGCACCGCAAAACTTATAATGCAATATGCATTTCTTGTTTCGTGTCTATCTTGTTCTGTGTTAAATGTTACAACAAAATACCTACCTTAGGAGGCAGTGGGCCGTAATCCGCCACGCGTGCCCAGTAGGAGGAGTTCTAGGACACGCCGGCTTCCCCGCGATGTTTTCCTTCACCGCTTTGAGAGTAGATAACTAACATAAAGTAAAGTTTCCAAGTTTACCGCTGGGTCACCACTAGCTGCTAGAGGTGGACACTGTATTTATTTTCTTATTGAAACTCAACGATACAGCTCCTCATCTTACCAGATGCATGAAAAACTTCGATGCCTACTTATTGCTCTCTCTTTAATAAAATCCAAAATAAACCCATACCTACCTGCTACCATACATTCACTAATTTACCCATACAACTTATTTTTTTACCCCCATTCATTGCGCAAACCACAAAAACTATCATTTGCTAAACAATTGCCCAACAGTGGGGAAACACGATACTGTGTGTAAACTGATATTATTATAGAACACTATTATTTAATGTTTATTATTGTTCTCTTTCTTATTCATACCATGTATTGATGTTTTAATAATATTTTGCAAGTGAGGTATTCGTGTGGAAACTTATTTTGTGCTTAATAGTTTAATGTGATTATTTGCAATGTTATGTGGAAGGTAAATGTAGTGTAAATCCGCCAAACTGCGTGTGTTTGTGCATTGTAAGCGTCGGTATTGCCAGTTCCTATAACTCACCAGCCCTTGAGAATCAAAGTAAGTACATTTAGTACTGTTCAAAGTTCAGGATAGGTAGTGTGTGAACTTGCCCTAGCACGGTTCTTATGCTGGAAAAACTAAGTAGGTAGGTATTAATAATAATAATAAAAGCTGTTTATTTCAATTAAAATACAGTTTTATACAATTCTTAACTTAATCTTAAACAAAAATAGAAAAGATTTTACAGTTAAGGAGTTGCTATTCGATTACAATTCATAAAATATCGCTTGAATATGTTATAGGTCTGCCTTTTATTAGCATCGCACGGGAAACCACGAGTTGGTAATTGAGAACAAAAAATTCCAAGAGCTGTACTTTATGTTATGTAGTAGGTATGTTAAATTACTGGATCTGGGCGTAATTTTTCCGCTTCATCACTATTTTAGCCTGCTTTTTATATAAAAAGTTAAATGTGCATTATATTATTATGGTTGGCGCAGTGGTTGAGCAATTGACTGCTGCGCAACATCTCGCGGGTTCGATTCCCGCACGGAACAAATATTTGTACGATCAACAAGTATTTGTTCCGGGTCTGGGTGTTTATCTATCTATAATTAAAAATAAATGTACTAATATAAGTAGTTGATCAGCCATCTCGTTACCATAACACAAGCCTTAGGTTGCTTAGCTTGGGACTGTCCAAGGATGTCCAAGGATATTATTATTATAAAAGTTGCAATTAAAAAACCCCGTATAATGTATGATACCTCCCGGACGTACACTCACATATCGCCATTACATTTAGATATGTCCCATGAAAGTAATTTAGTAAACTCACATCCTAACTAAAGAAATATCACTTAAACATACCTACTTTGCAAACAGCGCAAGATACCATGTCACTCAATACACTTTAATAGAGCCCTAACCCAAGGCTACCACGTCTCCGATACAAAGAGCAAAGGGTTCCGATTGATCGCCAGCACTACCTGCCTTTGTACTGAAAGAAATCTATTCATACAAGAGAACCTGCGGTGAACAGCTGATGGCTCTAAGTATTAAATGACAGTAGACCTTGTGTCAGATAATTGCTTAACAAACATCGCGAGCTGGTGAGGATTTGTGAAGGTTCCGTGTCTTTAGAAAAGCTTGTAAATTCTATACTAATATTATAAATCTGAAGAGCTTGTTGGTTTGAAGGCGCTAATCTCTGAAACTACAGGTGTGAATTGAAAAAATATTTTTGTGTTGGATAGTTCATTTATTGAGGAAGGCTATAGGCTATGTAACATCACGCTACGACCAATAGGTGCCAGCGGGTGAAACCGCGCGGGGGCAGCTAGTTTAAAATAAGATAATCATCTAATAGCATACCTATAGGTACTTATTTAAAATATCGGCGGTTGACTTTGGGGAAAATATGGAAAACTACGTAGTAAAAATTCTTTACTTGGGACCTGTAAAATTTTGACATTAAATCCAAATCAGCCGCTCGTGATGACGTGAGTCAGAATTTTCCTAGTGGACTTAGTCAAATAGGCAAACATGTGAATAAATCAGAGGGTTCTTAAATTTCGATGCACGGAACCCTAAAATTATTGACATAAGGTTGGTAAGGAAATGTGTACAAATCGAAAGTTTGATAGATCATCTGTTTTCCTGTCGCGGAGACGCGAGCTGATCAAAAGTGAGATGTCTGCGTATTGTTTGAGACCACTGCTGTATTGTACCTTATAGCAATTAGAGCGTGCTTCTATTTCGAAACCTTTCTTTCCGGTTAAAAGGGTTTTCCTTTGTGGTGACAAAAGGCTTATCTGGTTGTTAAAGTATTTCCGATTTCTTTGATACCGGCTGAGCAAAGAAGTGATCATCACCATGTAAGAATTCACCATGCTTGGTAATAAATTAGAGAAGGATGAATGAATGGAGTATTTTATGACTCTTGTGAATAATATTGTAAGTTATAGTTAAGTATTTGCACACCATGAAAGATATGGGTAAAAGAGCTTTGATTTTATGTATAAGGTATCCACTCATATCAAAGCAAATTATTAGATTTTTTTTTAACTTCTTCTTTCTTTGTTCAATACTTTATCTTTCATATTTTTAAGTATTTTTCAATGGATTGGCTCTAGTTAGTTTCAATAGCTGTAACTCAATACAGTAATAATCAAATTATAGAACCACTTAATACTCCAAACGTTTAGCCTTCTTTCTGTAGAGCGCGGCGGTTACTGACGTATTATACGCCTGTCCACAAACAGCGAGGGGCCCAATTAGTAATACATCTCTTATTTATCAAACTATTACTTATCGGTTTAAAGTAGCCACGCCTTTAACAATGAACGAACAATAACAACCGTTTAGCTAAATGATTATAACTCTAATAACTATTCACAACTTAAACATAACCTTATTCTATAAATAATAGAGGTGATTTTAAAATTTAATCGCAAAACAATTACTTGAGAGTACTTTAAGTTTTATTGCTATCACAAAAAACTGTTAAAAACTCTATTAACAAACGACTAAGAACGAAAATCGAATAAATTCTAACATAAAACATTTGATAATTCAATAACAATTATTTGAAGCACCATTATTGTTTAGTGAATAAATAAAGAAATAATAAAACAATGTGTAGTGTTCTCGTTGCGGTACTCGACATGAATGCAGTCAATAGGTATCGTGTGGCGACATCGATTGTAGGGTAGTTTGAGGTCGAATGCAGTTGCATTGTTCGGAACGTTATTGATTAATTGTGATACCTTTGTGGGGACATCGGGCAGAAGTAATCGAGATAATTGCTTGAATATCAGTTACTAAAAAGCTCAGTTGGGAGTGGAACATAAGAGCGAACATAATGCGTCTCAGTGGTATTGTTTCGGTTTTTTTTACCATTTTTACCTACTACTGTGTGTAAAACAGTTAAACATAAAATCTGAGACGGATAGTGCGGTGAGAAAATGCGGCGATACCGTAGTCAAAAGTCGCTTTAGGTACGTCTGAAGATCTCTGGCAGTTAGCCTGTTTACCGTGTTGCTGACTGAGACTAGCTTCCATTTAACCGCGGAATGAGCTACCAGTATGCAGCACGTGCTGACGAGAGGAGATTAACCTGCACATACAAAACCATCCAAATGATAATTCTGCCCTCGCCAGGATCGCTGCGATGTTTATAGAATCTATCCTCATTAGTCGGAAGACTAAAACTCAGAAAATGTATTATTCTACAACATCCCTTTGCCATTTATGATGCTACCAAATAGAAAACTTCATTATAACACATTTTCTTATCAAGATCTCTCAATAACAATTATCAAGCATCCTCCATGCTCCCACAAGCCGTGAGACGCCCACCTGCGCCACCAACTCACCACAATACAATCCTTTGGGCACAACTCGTGGGAGTTGTAACCGATATCAGATGATATAGCGAATACAACGCAAGTGTGCGTCGCGTCGCTTCAGGCGGTTGTAAGAAAAGGGTCGTTTTTGTATGTTTTTTCAGTAAAGGTTTGTATGCTGTGTGTTTTTTGGTTTTAGGAACAAGCTCACAACATTCCTACTATAATTGTTATAATGGTTACATTCATTTTATGCCCACCAACTGTTTTACAAACTCTATGGAATGCATTAATCAATTGAGAATTCATTAAGGCGAGTTGGTTTGTTTATTTGGTCTTTATCAAAAATTTTGTTTTGTAAAGCGTTGTCCAGACCTGCAGACCATTTATTTCCACTCTTATCTTAAGGTTTGTTAATGTTTTAGTTAGGTAAGGTAATGTTATTTGTATTGTAATAGATTGTGATTGTATAGTTCTAATTTAGACATTTTGTTTTTATTTTTGAAATGACAGAATTTATCGCCAGTGTTGGCGGTATCATTCTCCCGTCCTTATCATGCGATTTAATTATTTAACATGCTAGAATTTGTAAGTAAGTTGTTTTAATCAAATATTTTTAGACGACCTCCATGACAAGCTAGTAGCCGTTGATTATCAATTTAATTAAACGAAAAGAATATATTACTTGAAATAAAACATTTGTAAGGAGAAATAAATATTACATACAGTAACTCTCTTTGATAATAACCCACATCCATACTACTATAACAAACAAACGACAAAACCAACAAAACGTAGAAAGTCATATTAAAGTTAAAGGATACTTAAACTCCGATAAAAAACTAAAATTTTATCCATTTATGATCAAAGAGATATTAGCAATTGTCCTGAACAAATGTTGGTGGAGCTTTGTACAAGTGTTGGCTGCGCTTCAACAAATGTTGGTGAACCATTGTAACAACAAGTGGATTTGGTTTGGATACAATACATTGAGGGTGGATTCTTTCTATTTTTTGGAAACATATCCCTCTGGCGATTAGATCAGGACACTGATCGCCATGGGAATCGCGGATTAACAATCGCTTGGTTTTTTTATCGCAACCTGTGGCAGATTTGTGACGGTTTTAGTTTACAAAATAGGAATAAATCGCGGTGTTGTAACACAGAAAAGTTAAACAAATAGAAGAGTTGCTTACAAGAACCAAGTACACCAAATGTCTTACCGGATGGAATCAGCACCCTAACCACGAACACACTAATGAATGCAATGGCTTTCGTTTCGATAGTTCATTCATTGCGTTATTTACTAAGTTATCAAAACTGTTGAATGAAGCAATGGATAAGCAATATCCTTCTACTAACTGATTCAAATTGTGTGTTACGCAATAAAGGTCCCGGATAGCACGAAACGACACTTGTACATGTATGTACAGAACTTGACGCCAGCACATCAAGCTATCCCTAACTGTCTAATCTTCTCTATTAAAAATGAACCTTATGTCTTTGCAATAAAGTTAAAAAACTATCAAAGAAATTTGACAGATTGTGGTAACTTGATGTGCTGGCCTCTGTACATTAATAGGTGTAGAGTACGGATTAGTTTTTAAACTGTTCACAGGTAGTTAAATTGTTAAAATATGACTGAAAATTTCGTACCTTACGCTGAAGTGCAACTTCTGTAAGTATATTCATCTTTAAATTGACATCCCTAAATTGTACATTTACTTAAGTCTGTACCTACAATGTTAAGGTAAAGGATCTATAATTGCACTCCAACTATCATATTAAGTTGATAGTAGGTATGTTATTATATATATACATACCTATGTTTCTGCAAAGATGGGTGTTGAAGTGACCAGTATGGGCTACTGAGTTACAAGCTATTCACACGTACCAATAATGGGCATTGTGTGCGAGAACGTAAAGTAAAAATGAATAAAATAAAAAAACTGTTTCCACTTCCTAAAATTCAACCCAAGAAAAAAAATAGTAGGAGTTTAACAGAATTCAATCTGTCAACACTTGATCTTCTCAGAAGGCTCCCCTCAGACGGGCTGTTTGCACAATTTGCGATTATCCGCGCGATCGCACGGACGCACGTGTGGTTTCGCCCTAATTTGCTTCCGTACGCCTTGCTGAGTAGCTGATTTGTTACATTTTTAATTTGGATGGCACATTTGTAAGGTTTTTTTAGAAGCCTTCTAAGTAATATTATGTCAGAATAGGAATCATCAATCATTTTTGAACCATGGTTGATATTGTTTGTAATATTATGACCTATACTGTTGCAGAATCTATGTATGTAATACAGCTCTGGCCAAATCTTCTGTGAATACAGGCACGATGTTATATTATGTATCTATTTAAATAGGTTTATAATTATTTTTAGGGTTCCGTATCCCTCAAAATGATGAAACGTAACCCTTATAGGATGACTCCGTTGTCCGTTCGTCTGTCTATCAGTCTGTCAAGACCTTTTTTCTCAGGATTAATAAATAAAATTATATTAAATATACGACCATGGGCCCGTGCAGGCCTAAGGAAATCAAGCTTCAAAATCAAAGCATTAAACAATTATACACAAAATATTTTGATACTCGCAAATAGCTATATAACCTATAAGGTGCTTCCCGTTGACCTGGAATCATGAAATTTAGCGAGAAACAGGGCTTCACAACACAAGTAGAAAAAGAAAAAGTACAAACATTTTTCATTTTATGTTTTACTAGCTTCTGCCCGCGACTTCGTACGCGGACCCTGTTGCTTATGCCAGCGACAACGGGGTCGCCATTTATGTTATTTTTATCATTTTTCCCATTTAAATCTTAATTTTAGCACACTGAGCTTTAGTTTTATTTCATTCCAACAACCACCAAAACATACAGTCCATTTGTCATCGTTTTTTCATTGTCATTTTGGTAACCGCATTATTATATTTCCCACTTGTCTCTAGAGACCTAGAAGTCAATGCATAGATACGGTTGGAACTCAAGCGTAATTCTCTTTCCGTGAACGTCTCTGACTCGCGAGACAATACATGACGTTCACGATCAGCGGTCAGTCACGCATCATATTCTTCACTGGTCTCTGGATACCTAATGAATACGCTGAGAACGCAGGCGTGCTTCGCGACCCGAAGAGGTTTCCACGGAGCGAGTTGCAGCCTAATGTTCTCAAACAGCATCAAGTCTCTCCTGCCGCTCTTCGGTAGATTCTTGGGATCTTATGATCCTCAATCTTTTAGCTCTCTTGGAACATTGGGAATGATTTGACCTCTTTCTAGGCATGGTCATAGTTTTATTCCTGATCAATAA
Source organism: Hyppa rectilinea (assembly GCA_951799385.1). Taxonomy (NCBI): domain Eukaryota; kingdom Metazoa; phylum Arthropoda; class Insecta; order Lepidoptera; family Noctuidae; genus Hyppa; species Hyppa rectilinea. The sequence goes on along the minus strand of OX637324.1, from coordinate 416,084 downwards.
AAATCTAAATTAAAATGACTGCTCCCCTGCGTTACCGGGTAGGCTACCGTGTCACGAAGATAAATGGAAAAGGAAATTAAACACTCAAACAACATAAGCCCGAAGGCATATTCATACGATAAAATAAAAAAATAAATAGGAGTTTTGGCCAGTAGAGTCAAATTTTCAATGATATACCATCGTCATCGAAAATCAGTCCTAAACTGTTACCGCCTTCACCGCGTGCAGGTACTCCCAGTTTATGTTATTTTATAATTACACAGTAAAATTAGTGATAGCTTTGATTTCCACATCAGATGTTTCTGATCTTCGATTTTTATAAGTCAACAGGAAATGCCCATCAGATTGAACAACTTTTGCTTAGACGTCATTCCTATATGTGTTATGTTGTAGTTAGGCTCTTGGAGTTCCACAACAGGTGTTCCAGATCTTCGATTTTTATAAGTCAACAGAGAGTGCTCATCAGATTGAACAACTTTTGCTAAGACGTCATTTCTATATGTGTTATGGTGTAGCTAGGCTCTTGGAGTTCCACAACAGGTGTTCCAGATCTTCGATTTTTATAAGTCAACAGGAAATGCTCATCAGACCGAACAACTTTTGCTAGGACGTCATTCCTATATGTGTTATGGTGTAGCTAGGCTCTTGGAGTTCCACAACAGGTGTTCCAGATCTTCAATTTTTATAAGTCAACAGGAAATGCCCATCAGACCGAACAACTTTTGCTTAGACGTCATTCCTATATGTGTTATGTTGTAGTTAGGCTCTTGGAGTTCCACAACAGGTGTTCCAGATCTTCGATTTTTATAAGTCAACAGAGAGTGCTCATCAGATTGAACAACTTTTGCTAAGACGTCATTTCTATATGTGTTATGGTGTAGCTAGGCTCTTGGAGTTCCACAACAGGTGTTCCAGATCTTCGATTTTTATAAGTCAACAGGAAATGCCCATCAGACCGAACAACTTTTGCTAGGACGTCATTCCTATATGTGTTATGGTGTAGCTAGGCTCTTGGAGTTCCACAACAGGTGTTCCAGATCTTCAATTTTTATACGTCAACAGAGAGTGCTCATCAGGCTGAACAACTTTTGCTAAAACGTCATTCCTATATATGTTATAGTGTAGCTGGGCTCTTGGAGTTCCACATCAGGTGTTCCAGATCTTCAAGTTTATTCTCTCAACAGAAAATGCTCATCACGTGGAACAATTTTTGCCATGGTATCATTTTTGTATCTCTTATAGTTTACACTTTCACTGCCAAGCACCCGGCTCCCGGGTTCAACGATAATTTGTTTCCGTGCCCACAACGCGGCTCCCGCGTCCTACATATAAAATTGATGTATGTATGTGGCTTGTGACCATGCCCAGCACCCGCCTACCGGGTGCAAATCAAAACGTGCTACTAGGGTTGCCAGAAATAAGTTGAAAATAGTTTGAACTGGGCAGTGAGAGTTTAGCTGGTCTGTTGCGGTTCTGCATCAGGTGTTCAAGTTTCCAAGATAAATTATAGCCTACTAGCTTCTGCCCGCGACTTCGTCCGCGGAAAATTTCTAGTTTTAACATTAAATATATCCTATGATACTCGGCAATACTGTAGGTTCCCATTAGTGAGAGAATTTTTGGAATCGGATCAGAATTTTCAAAGATTACCGAGGTGATCTTTTCTGCTCAACTTAGTCGCCTTTTACGACACCCTTTTTTTTTTTTTAAGGCTGGGAAATCATCCAATGACTGCTCCCGCTCTGGGTGGAGCGGAAGGGAGTATCAGACTCTTACTGACTAAAACCCATCCATGTTCCTTCGGTAGCCCTTTATTTTTTGCGGGGTAGCGGTAACCCTTTCGGACAATCCCGCTTACCCGGCAGGCTTGGCCCTGAGGGGCCCCTTCATATGCTGACATCTCTTTGAGGCGCGCGTGGAACATATACGCGCCGTCCGGCTCGGGTCTGGTGCTGATCGGACGGTGAGTCACCCATTACTCACCGCCCGCAGGCCCGCGCCTACGGTGGCCGGGAGTCGTCACGTGGCTCCCGACGCCCGGAGCGTCTCCCGCGGCGGCTGGGACGGGAGGACCTTTCTCTCTCCCATCCCGCCACCTCCTTCGCGAGCGTGACTTTTTCGCAGAAGGAGGTGACTGCCTCCCACTCCCTCTCACCCCGGACCATGGCTTGCACCAGGGCCGGGCGCGAGAGGTCGCCGCCGTCGATCGGCGCTATGAGGACACGGCGGTGCTCCGCCCAAGCGGGGCAGGTTTGCACCGTATGCTCTACCGTGTCCTCTGGGCGATCCTCGCAATGGGGCGTTTCCTCCCGCCTGATGATGTGCAGGAACCTCCCGAAACATCCATGCCCGGTGAGGACCTGCGTCAGGCGGTAAGTGAGGGCGCCGTAACGCCTCTCTAGCCACTTCTCAAAGAGGGGTCTTACCGCCACTATCGTGGCATGCCCTGCGCTGGGTTGCGACAGTCGCTGATTCCAGGCCGCCATGAGATCGCGCCGGAGGTCCGTCCGCTCCGCCGCAATTTGCTGCGGAAACGGAGTTTCCCCCCGGCTTAGTACCTCCGCGCGCCACTCGTACAGGCGCGCGAGGAGTATCGCCTCCAGATCCCACGGCGGCAGTCCGGCAAGGAGGCAGATAGTGGGCGGCTCGCCACCCCAGTGAACGCGCCCATACCGGGGCTCCGTATAGAGCCATGGACCGCACGACTCCCGCGTAAAGCCTCCGGCAGGAGGCGTTTGGCCCCCTCAAATTGGGCAAGAGCCGCTTGAAGGTGGCCCCAGTCCGTTCCAGCTTGGGGGCCAAACGTCGGAAATACTCCACGAAATTCCATCGGCTGTCGAGGACCAGACCTAGGTATTTCATCGTGGTCTCGACGCCGATGTGAACCCCTCCTACCGTAAGTTGGGATCCCGATGGTGGCATATTCCGAGGTCCATGAAAGGACATGGCCTCGGATTTGTGCAATGCCACCTCGAGACCCAACTGCCGGATCCTCTCAACGACTGTCGCAACCCCGCGTGTCATCGCGTCGGCCGCCGCCTGATGCGACCTCCCCTGCGCCAGGACCAGCGTGTCGTCAGCGTAGCAAACTACGCTGACGCCGTCAGGGAGGTCGGCCCGCAGCACCCAGTCGTAACCGATGTCCCACAGGAGCGGCCCCAGAACCGATTCCTGTGGGACACCGCACGACATCTCTCGCCGGTTCCATTCCCCAACGCGACCGGGGTAGATGACGGTTTACGACACCCTGCCTCGCATTGTAAAGGTGCAAATGCATTATGTATTTTTAACCCAACACGGATAATAATATAATTATCTTGCTACTATTATAAATGTGAAAGTTTGGATGGATGGATGGATGTTTGTTACTCAATCACGCCAAAACGGCTGAACGGATCTGGATGTTTGGCACAGAGATAGATTATAGTCTGGAATAACACATAGGCTAATTTTTATCACGGAAAAACGTACCCGTTCCCGTGGGATAATTTCCAACAACCACGCGGGTGAAGCCGCTGGCAAAAGATATTACACTACCTATATACAAAATACAAACCATCATTTAAAAATGTTAACGTTAAAAATATAAAATTTAAGTGAGGAACCTATTTAATTTAAAGCTTCTCTAAAACGATAAAACGTCCGCACAAAGCACGTAGGAAGTAGGAATGATAGTTGAGCTCGGCGAATGTTTTAGCATTTTGCGTTTAGTAATTTTATATTATCTCGGAAAACATATGACCAATTGACATACTGTAGAGGGCAAATCTTATCTCTGTGATGTCCTTGTGATCATAAAATAATTTTATTTGATAAGAATTGATATTTTGTTGTTTAAATAATCATCCAAACAGAAGTAAGTCGAAAAAATACTTTTTTAAAACATAAAACGAAATATAAAAGTTAAAATACAAAAGATAGAAATGTGGTGTCGCGGACTTTTTTGTAGAAATAATTAAGGCGAACCGGGTTGCCATACATTGCTTTCAATTTTAAACAACTGTTTAGGCAGCGCATGCAAATAATTCTGTTTTCGGAGGTATTTCTTTCCGACTTGCTAGACGAAAAATGCAATAGCTTGGCTAATATGTATGATATAAATATAATTTATTGAAAAAATATTGAAATTGGATCATTAGTTCCGGAGATTACCCCCTACATACAAACAATTCATAACAACAATTTTTTCACTGATAGAAAGCTACATTATTCCTGAGTGCTATAGGCTATAAATTATATTTATGTCACACATATTAGCCGATCTATTGCAATTTTCGTCTAGCAAGTCGGAAAGAAATACCTCCGAAAACAGAATTATTTGCATGCGCTGCCTAAACAGTTACAGTATATCGCAATTTTCCGCGGACGAAGTCGCGGGCAGAAGCTAGTTATTAATATATTCAATGTACAGACACAGTTTTTTTACTGTTTTATTATATGTGTAGATCACATTTGCAGTTGGTGAACTGACCGTATCGTAAATCGCCGATGGGAGAACATATTTTTCCAACTAATGTTACTTTTGTTCTTCGGATAATTTATCCCAGCCACGGATCCCGTCATTGTGCGTGGTTCGACACGTGCTTCGCCGGTTTTTTTATTTACATACCTATGTAAATTCGAATCAAACGGAAACCTACCTATTCATTTAACTGAAAGATTTGCTTTAGTACTCACTAAACATATCAATCGACTATTAATAAAACCGGTTTAAATTTCGAAGACATGTATAACTACCAATGTATTACCAAATCAATAGAAAAGCCAATAATATGCGGTTTAAATGTACCTACTTTTCTTTTGAATCCCTATTCACATTTCAACAATAACAACAAAAAATAACAAACAATTATAATTCAACTCTATCTCAGCCCACGCAAAACATATTTAACTATACACCCAAATAAAGCAAAACAAACCTTATGTCTCTAGGATATGGCTTACATCACAGGCAGAATGTAAGTTGGTAATAAAACAATTATCAAAAAAGGTTTTTAGAAAAAAGGTTGTTATTCAAAAAACGATTGCACAATAGTAATCGATAGTACTCGAATGGTTTCGAATGTCGAACGTTATTTGACGTTTAAACTACTCACGATTGCGAGTTTGCTTGAGTTTTTGTAAGAAGTACAATACGAAGAGAAACTGTGTTGAATTTTATGACCGCAATTAAATAACTCTGGATTTTATATATTTTTTATGCGAATTGACTATTTGAAACGGTCAATAATAAAATATGAAATCACACAACTAGATAAAAGACCGCTCGTCCTAAAAACTACCATCAACGTACAGAAATTAATACGTCACATTGTTATATTTCATACAAATCACGTACAAATTCCGCGTTTTGACGATTCATAAAAAGTAATGTTAATGACTTACCCTTTCTAATACCCAATTGTTTACCCGAGTTATTTAGTCACACAGGGGGACGTCATTACGTCATTCCAGGGGTAGTTGCTGAAAATCAGCGCTGTTGACGATAGGTTCGCCTGAAGTCACAGCATTTTTGCTGAGCAACGACCAATTCATGCACAGATGCGACTCACGACTTCAACGTGTTAGTCGTAAAAATAAACAGTGGTTGAGTTATCACCCTGCAATCGGCATTTCTGTTTCTCGCACATTGTAGTATTTAGAACTGAATTATGTAGATTTGTTATTGTTGTAGTGTTATGTTGTCATGTTATGCAATATCAATATGTTGATTAGGTTGTCAGCTTTTGTCTGTGGTCCATCCATTGTCCATGGCCGCGATACCAACTGTCAATGATTTTGATGTTTCTGAATACGAGGTTTTTAAGCTGATTTGCACGGATATAGTATGTGACTTTTTTTGTTTATTTTTATATTTGCGCGTCCTGTTGGTGCTGAATAAATATTTTTTCTTTCTTTCTTCTTTTCTTCGTTCATGTTGTTCAATGCCTGGGACACGAAAGCTACCATACATGGTCAGATCTTCTTGTCATAATATACTTCAGGTTCATCTTGTTTGACTTAATTCCGTACTGCCTACGGTAACGGCCGGCACGTTTACTATGCGAAGCCAAGCAAAAGTCAAGTCATATTTGCAGTAAATGCGGTACAAAAGATGGTTGTTATATAATCTGTTACTGTGTTGACACATTTTGCCATAAACTAACATGCAAATATGCTAGTTTCAATACCTAAATCTCAACATTCAATTATTTCAAGTAAATTTGCTTCGTAAACTCGATATACAATAAGATATTATTATGAGTAGACACAAAGTTAAAACTAAACTGACAGCGTTTCCTGTATGTATACAGCCAGTGGACAAAAATAAGTATCCACTTTTTTCTTTATCAAGATTACATGTAAAAAAAATTATCTAAGTAGGTAGGTGGACATCTGTACTTGCCATAACAAGGTAAGACAGGATACTCATGCCTACATTTACATATCTCTCTCGGTTTAACATGTTTTCAGTCAGCCCGTTCTAATTCGCCTATTCAAGTGTATTTCTCCATGTATTTCGCCTTTACTTGTAAAGATCAGATCTCTACCAAATATAAATGTCTAAGGCATACGACCTCTTCCTAAAGGATAAATATAAAGGGGTAACACCGGGGTGCACCGGGGTCAAGGGGTAAGGGGGGGAGATCTCGATTGTATTGGTGTTTCGATTAATTCGCAATACTTGTGGCGCGCGGCTCTCACATTTTATATTCGCGCCGCTCTTAAAAGGAGTGGGATAGTATGGAGATGGCTCTTATTCGGTAACTAGTGACCCGACGCCAACGCTGCTTCGGATGATTTTTACAACTTCACAAAACATAGAGAAATTTTTGTTATAATATAAATGTGGGTATGTATTAATCTCTTTATTGTGGTAGGTAGAAACAACAGAACACATAAAATAACGGGCAATCAAATAAATCAACATGTCTTATTCATTAAACCAATTAAAAAAAACCTTTTACTTCTCTAGCACCTGCTAGTGATGATATTGTTGTCGTCTGCAGTCGCCGCTCGACCGCAGAAGGAGAGGTAAATTTCATGAATATACATAGAAACTAGTAGCGTCGCTACGGTCAGCCATTGCTGTTGAATGGCACTACAGTTACCGCCTGCAAAACGAATGGTCACACAAAGTATTATTATCTTCATAAAGCCGTCTCCACAGTTGGCAACTGGTCCACCGCTGTCACTAACACTCACTCGGTAATTATTTTTATTATTGAAACACCTCCCCCCCCCCCCCCCCCCCCGGCCGCCCGCGCGCCCCCTGCCCCCGCAGTCATCTAACCCTGCGGACATTTTGTTTTTGTTTTTAATTCGTATTTATTACGCCTGCGCCGGACACAGGGCAGAGTTCAGTAATTAAAATGTTTGGATTACATTAGATTGGCTGGTCAACTTGTGGGGTGGGGTGTACAAGTTTATAGTACTTATGTTGGTTTAGCAACCAGTAATATGTAATTAATTATTCCACTACTGTTACTCACGAGCACTAATGCAAGACACTTAGAAACTTTGAAAAGTGTTTTTTTCCTACTGCATGGATTGTATTCTAATGTTGTTACAAACATCGTTTTGTTTTGTAAATATTGTTATTAAATAGTTTATAACAAATCTCAAAGTTGCCTTCGTTATTTCACAAGTATAACCCTTTCACATCTCGCTATATTTATACATGTTTGTGCTCGTGTCTATGCAATTCTTACGAAACCAGATATTTTTTTAAATAAATTAGAAGTTTGAATGGCTACTTTATGCAATATTATAATATACAAACATGTATACCTAATTCAAATAAAGTCGTTACTTGTCAATAGAATGGATATAACGTCATATTGTTGATGTCGCCCTTTGCTTCGTATAATATGACAAGGTATTATTGAGGAAGATGTGATAAGGCAGCCCCGAGTAGGTTGTATGTACCCTTGCACGCCAGCCACTGCCTCGTTAGCCAAGTAATCGCACGTGCAAATGCTGAGCCAAATTTAGCAGTATTTTTGGGATTTTAGATTATTTTGTGCCCGCCTGAAGGCAAAAAGCTCGCCCTATTAAGTGCCCTATTTAATTCATAAAACAAAACCGACAAAATATGAGCGTGCCCTCTACCCTACCCTCACATGTTCATGGATAGGCAGGGGCTGCTAAAGAGTACAGGCGTAATTATATTCTATCATTAGTCACTCATTAGGCATACAACAGATCCAGATAAAAATAATTTGTTCGTTACTTCAGTGTCAGTGCCATTGGACCTGTGTCAGGAACCCAACACTATTTCTGCTTACCCCTGATCGTAAGCGTGAGAAGTAAAACTTCTAAACCAAGTATTTCTGATCCAATAACCACAGTTTGCGGTTAATCGTTAAAATTTTACAATTTTCCATCTCGATTCTATTGAAGGGGCTGAAACTTTTACAAAAGGTTCTTCCGTCTCTTTTACTTGCGTTGCAAGTTATATGTCAGTCTCTGTCTGTTGAAACTTATTGTAATAGTGATAGCGAAGTTGGAAGAAAGTATTGAATTATGGCAGATTTTAATGGACGGGTTTATGCAAGGCGGAGGAAGGAAGGCTTTTTAATTTATCAAATTACCCACTATGCGCGATGAAATCGTGTGCAAAAGAAATAATCAAATAATACGTTATTTATATGACTAGGAAGGGAGTGACTACCGAGATGACGACTAATAGAGAAGTATGGAAGAAAAAGACATGTTGCGCCGAGCCCAAATAAATTGGGATAAGGGCAGGTGAATGATGATTAAAATAGTAGTAACTGTTCTATGATGTGTAAAATATCACCAGGAAGTCTAGTAATTTATATTTCACCGTATGAATATGGACTTCGTTAGTTTAAAATCTAGCTCGCGATATTATTAACTATCGAATAATTTTGTGAACTGCAACAAAACTCTTACTTTAACGCAATATTTTATATTACTAGTATTCAACAAGCATGTGACGAAAGCACCTTGCGCTAAGCCTTAATAGCCAGTAACTGCGACCAACTAGGAAGAAGCGCTTGCCGGCCGCTGCCGCGGTGCAGCTCGCTCCGCCTGGGGCGGGGTGCGCTGCGACCGCTCGGCTACCACCAACACCCAGTATAAACAGTCTCTGATTGGTTCAGGGACTATTCATAATTTTACAGATGATGAAATCGAACAGCTTTTGAAACCTGTCGATAGGTGCAGGTTCGTTCACAATTTGACATTTCATAATCAGCCTATAGTGTTCCCATTGCTGGAACAACGGCCTCGTCTAGGCGAGAGAGAGTGAGCCGAAATCCACTACGCAAGCCCAGTGCGGGTCGGTACATATCACATGTCTTTGAATTTTTGGTTTCTACGACATGCCGGTTTCTTCACGATGTTTTGAGAACAGTGGTTTTTATTCTTTATTTCCTGTTCAGTAGCTGCATCGTACTGTAATATCATTGTTAAGATACCACCTAAGGGAAGAGTGAGACAGCCCGGACACAAGCACTATTTGTAACTTACTGGGGCTGCCTCAGTTTATGTATGACACAATGTTTAAGATAAAATAAAGATTTTTGTTTTTTTTTTTTGTATAGTGGTTATTAAAATTAATACACCCAAAGTAATGCCTGTCTGGATTCGAACCTCCGACCTCACAAGTTGCGCCTGTTATCACTGGGCTACAACTGCTTTCAGACACTTGACATTAATAGATTTTAAAATACCGTGTACAGTAAACGTGTTATTGTATATTCTATCCGTTCCCAATTTTTCGATGGTTTATAATCTTACGGTAATCAACAGACATATGATAGATACAATAATTAAAATATCTGATCACTAGCTTTTGCCAACGGCTTCGCTCGCGTGTATGTAGGAAATTATCCCACGGAAACCGTACATTTTTCCGGGATAAAAGTAGCTTATATGCTATTCCAGACTATAATATATCTTTGTGCCAAGTTTCATCCAGATCCGTTAAGTACTTTTTGAGCTTATTCGTTACAAACATACTTACATACAAATCTTTTCTCTTTCTATTATTAGTAGGTATAGATAACAAAATGCGGAAACATTGTTTTCAAATGTCAAAACAATACTATAGTGCTACGAAATCGCTACGCGGCTACGCCGTAGCATCTTGGGTCAAACATTTATATGCAGTTAAACTTGTATTATTACTATTCCTAGTCGTGCTCGGCACTTTGTATTTTACTGAGTGAGGCTGTAAGAACTACTTTTGGATATGGATCGGATTCCAAGGACTAAAATTTATACAGGAAATGAAATGCTTTGCTGTTATCTTTGTGCTGGAAAGATCGTAATATAAAAAAAATATCAAATGCAAATTCACTACACAATGTGTTCCTCCCTTCGTTACCCAATAATAGCAAACATAGGTTCAATTAATCTACCATGCATAATCCAGGCACTAAGCAGATTAAAAAAAAACCCAAATAGTATTCCCACGAACATTAAAACTTGAAATAATTATTTAAAACCACCCCCTGGTATTTAAAATCCCACAAACAATGAATTAAAAAGCGGTTAAATTGAAATAATAGTTCGCGTTGTACCGGTCGCGTGGCGTCCGAATCGTTTGACGTAATCAGATCAAATGAGCGGTCGCGCTAATGTATTGTGACGTATGCGTTTTGATTCTGTTTTTGAATTTTTAGATGTCAGTTGCAAATTTTTTAAACATGTTTATGGCTTAGTGGGCGTGAGAAGATGTTGTTGAAATTACATATTAAATTGATTCGGTTAAGATTTATTTATTTATTTAACTTTAATTACAACGGTTAACCAATTACAATAATTAAAGGTACAAAAGAAAAGAAAATATAAAAAATCAATAAAACACAAAAATAAAATAAAAATTTGCAATGCTTTCATGAATCCCTCTCACAGAACTTCTGACATGCCATTAAAATCTTCATCCATTCATCCGCAAACAGATCAATTGTTGGATTAGAATCTAAGAGATCATTAAGTGCGGTCAGAGTGCGTGGTACTGGAGACTTAGCTCGCGCAACAGTACGACATGGGGGTACAGCAAACAACCTGTGCTTCCTGCCGCGGCAGTAACTGTCTGGGACAAAGAAGCGAGCCAGCACAGCATGAAGATCAGGGGCGTCAATAGAGCCACGGAGCGTTTTGCAGGCTATGGTGAGCTGACCTCGTGCTCGCCTTACCTCTAGAGAGTTATATCCGAGGCAGCCCAATAGAAATTTGGTAGGATATAGGAACGGATAATACTGGAATTTATGCTTATATAAAAACCTAAGGAACGCTTTTTGCACCTTTTCCAATAAAAGCGCGTTGGCACGTTCGTGTGGATTCCACACACAGCAGCTTGATTCTAGTTTGATACGTACAAGGGCATTAAAAATTATTTTGATGGCATGTGAGGAGCGAAAATCGCGGCAGTTACGAAGAACAAAGCCCAACCTCTGGTATGATCTTTATGGTCTTTAGCTACCGTGGCAATATGATCGTGGAAGGTGAGCTTTCGGTCGAATGTGACTCCAAGATCTTTCATGGCCGCTGTTTTCATGATGACATTGTTATTTAAATTGTATTCAAAGTTAATTGGGTACCGCATACGACCGAATGTCATAGCAAAGCATTTAGAGGGGTTAAAATCCATCTTATTGTTCAGGCTCCACTTGTAGATAGCATCTATGTCTTCCTGTAGTGCCAAACAGTCACGCTCGGAGTTTATTTCAAGGTACAACTTTAAGTCATCAGCATATAAGAGGCATTTTGCATGTCTGAGAACTTGGGGAAGATCGTTAACCATGATTAAAAATAGTAAAGGCCCCAAAATTGAGCCCTGACTAACTCCGGAACGCGTGTGGTAGGTTCCTGAATCGTAAATACCGAGCCTAACAAACTGCTGGCGCTCTCGTAGATAGTCTGCGAAGAAACGTAGTAGAGCTGGTGTGAAACCTATACTGCTAAGCTTCATCAGTAGCGTATCGTTGTTAACTCTATCGAACGCCTTCCGAAAGTCGAAATAAAGTACGTCTACCTGACGCCCACGGTCCAAGCTAGAGGAGATGTAATCTACTAGTGTCAGGAGATTCGTATCAACTGACCTCTTACTTCTGAAACCGTGCTGCTCATTACATAAATATTTGTTAACTTGCTCGTATAGGATATTGTGAAGAATGTTCTCGAAGACCTTCGCTGGGGAAGATAAAATTGCGATAAGTAATCTTCAACGGAACTTTTGCTTTGGGATTTAGGAATAGGTGTTACTCTAGAGACTTTCCACGGAGAGGGATATGTACCTGCCTGTAAAGCTAAATTGAATATGTGGCAAAGTGGATCACAGAAAATATGTTTTAAACATTTGATTACAAAGGGGGGAATGTTATCAGGGCCAATGGAACTGTTTGGCTTTAGTTTGTTTATGCCTTTTATAATGTCCGCCGGGCACAAGGGAGGTACATTTATGAAATTGCTGTCGCAGGTAAAGCCCGCCGCACTAACATGATCAGCATTTAACTGAGGGATCTCAGGCAGAAATACAGATGAGAAAAACTCAGCAAAAGCTCCTGCTGCTTTAGTTCCTGTAAAGGTTATGCCCCTATACGTAATGTTCGGTTCAAAACCACCCTTCGATCTTAGGCTGGAAATGTGTGACCAGAATTGGCGGGGGGTAATTTTGATTTGATTTGACAAGATATACCTACTTTCCCGTAATACCCATAACTACCTATTTTTAGCATACAAGAAATAAGGCCTCTTGATAGATGGTCTAGTTGGAGCCAAATTCTGTTTTTTTAATGTTACGTTACATAACGATTGTATGTATAATTACCTATATAAATACAATCTACCAATGAAAAAAAAAACTTACAAACGGAAGTTCGGTTCTAGAATAGCTCATGAGGAACAAGATGCCATAATTAAATCCACACCAAACTGCATCTCATCCCGTAGATACTGCACGCAAAACAAACGACAATCTTCGAGCCTTCCTATCATCCAATTTGCATCGGACAATACGTCCCGCAGACGTCCACACGTCCTCTCAACGTACGAGTGACGCCATTGTGACGACGTCGAGTTGACGTAAGCTTAGTGACCATTGACGTCGAGTTGCTAAGCGAATAGGGGATTGAGTGACAAGTATCAAGATGGTTTGGTTGAAGTTGTGAGCTGTCCAAATGATATTGTTTTTGTTTTGATTTCGATAGAGCTGGTCAGTCATCGGTTGTATGAGCATTGGGACGTGGAAAAATGGTAGCTAGGTTTCCGTGTGATACAATTTTTTTTGGATAAGAATCGCGTTTATATTGGTTGCACAGTGTAAAACTAATAAGACAATGTGAGTGCGGTTGAGGAATTTATTATTAAGCTTTAACAAAATGCGAATTGCAATTCCTTTGTTCTCAGTTTCTGCATTGCCCCAACTATGAGAACTTGAATGTTATAAAAAGTTACTGTATAGCTACGTTCAAATAGATATATTATCTATTACTAGGTATAGATAAACTGCTCCACTACCGAGCAAGGATTATTCCAGATTCTTTCAAAACGTACTTATTGATTACGCTTTCTACTACACCTTATCATCAAAGACTTTGTTACCAATGATGTAGCTATGTTAGTACTGAATGTGTGAATAACATGTCATATAGCAATAGCCTTACATTGTAGCCATGACTCCACGGCCACCAGCCAGTCTAGCCTCTGTCCAGTGAAGCTAGTAATTAGTCTGTCGGCTCGATAACGTGCTCCATTGTGGACTAAGACGCATTGTGTGGACATGGGGGTGCCGTGTGTGTCGGCTAGTGTAGGCAGCCATAGAGCGCTTGTAGGATTAGAAACGACTTATAATATTCCTTACTTACCAACTGCGGCGGTTGTGACGAGATTTATAGGTGACAAGGATTAGCGACAATCTGTCGTTGAATGACATGACAGATAACAAGCAATGGTGATTCCCGTATTATAAGTAATGTTCTCATTCAAGTCATATCTAAATATTACACAAATCAAAATAATACCTAATATGAATAATATAATACCTACATTTAGTACACATCAAACATAAATTGAAAACAAAAAAAAAAACTTAGTCTCAATTTGTCTAAAATATGTTTCATTTCCTACATTTTAGACATTGTTTGAGATGGCAGACTGTCGCTGAGATGAAATTGTGACTACTGTGACTAGGTACAATATTTTGGCCGTTTTTGGGCGAATGGAAATTGGCGTTTTGGAGCGCTCCAATTGGAGTGTAATAAATTACATATTAGCTAAACTAGCTACCTTGGATTCCCTGTGTCGTAGTTGCCAAGTAAGGCAAGCGTTCAAGGGGACGACTGACAGCTGAACATTATCTTTAAAGAAACAGAGAACCTATAAAACTAAATTGGCGCTGCCAACCTTTATTACAGGGTAATCTTTAATCTACGATAAATGAGTATGTCAAGGACAGCTCGGGATACAGTTGAAGACATTATTTGAACTCAATATAATTATCATAAATAAGTATAGTACGTGACTTCTCAGGCAGGCAGATAAGAGTTTATTAAGATTTTTTTTTAACGTGAAATTAGTACATATTTGTTTACACAACAACTACCTTTCTTGTTTTCTATAAGTTGTATGCGGCATACTGCTTTTGCCAGCGGCATCACCTGTATGGATGTCGGAAATTATCCCACGGTTACAGTTCATTTTTTTTAGATAAAAAGCTTAATCACTATTCCAGACTATTATCTATCTCTGTGCCAAAGGAGATTGTTCTAGACCGCCCTATAACCAACAAACATTTGACGTGTACGTTAATTTTAATAATATTTTAATATGCTTTTTAAAAATAATAAGTTCAAGCGGACACTGTTTAATTCTTAATAGGTTTTTAAAAGTGACCTCATTGATTTTATTACCAACTGAACTCGCCATCTTTCAAGGAATTGTCAATGTGAATGTCACAAAAGATTTGACAGTGTCGCTCTCGCTCATATTACAAAAATATCGATATCGACGTCGATGTCCATAATATCTAGTGTTAAATAATGGATGTTCGATATTTATCACTTCCAAAACATTCAAAATGTGCAAGATTAAAGTTTTTCAAGCATTTTTTTTTCATGGAATTAGTTCCGTGAACATTTTAATGGGACTTATGATGAATATGGCCTAGCACGATTATGATGAAAATATAATTAACAAAACAAACTCACAAAATGTCCTTATTAGACGAATGAGGAATATTTTTACTTTTTAAGTACTTAAACTCTATTTTTAAATGTCGCAAACTAAAACGTTACACATTGTTCGTTGAGAACAAAATATTTTATTTTAGCATTAATTTAATTGAAGTAGAATCATAGCAACAACGTGTTTATGTTTGAAACGGAAAAAAATAATTTACATTTGACATATTGATCTGTCATTTTGGTATACTAAATTAAAACCACAGAATAAATATAGTAGACCAAAATGACAGATGGCATGGAGGTATGAAGGGGCCCCCCCCTCAGGGCCAAGCCTACCGGGTAAGCGGGATTGTCCGAAAGGGTTACCGCTACCCCAGAACATAAAGGGCTACGGAAGGAACATGGATGGGTTTTAGTCAGTAAGAGTCTGACAGTCCCTTCCGCTCCACCCAAAGCGGGAGCAGTGATTGAATGATTTCCCAGCCTTAAAAAAAAAAGACTAAATAGGTGGTCATTGATAATCGATATACCTACAATGATTTATCTTCAAGAGAGCATCTCTACGTCACTACGTAGTACGTCAGTAGGTGAGACGAACCTGTGGCTGTGTTGTGTTGTTGTGAATTTGGCGATTTCTTTTGGCGTTTTTTATTTTGTTTCTGTTTAACGGACTACAATTTGGATTGCTTTTAACGTGACCTGGCTTCGAATAACTGATTCTGTGATCTGCTTAAACGACACCTTAGGATTTTGACAACGGATAACGGACTTCGCTTAAAGTAAACTTCAACCAATAAATAATAACTGTACCTAAAAGGCATAATACAACTGTATTTACGGTAATATTTTACTGTATTTGAAGTTTAATGCTTTGTAGAAACCAGAAAAATAGCGATTTTAGAAGGAATTACTTATGTTTTCTTTTATAAAAAATAACCTCAAAATCTGTTCCTTTTCGTTAAATAAATCTTTTCTCTAAAGTGTCCGTCAAGAAACTTTGTTCTTATGGGCTACTAAGGGCAGTTTACAAAAAGGAAATGATTTTTTCTATGCTGTTGGCTCCAGGGCGAACAATGTATGGGCGTAGAACAATCTCCTTTCATCCAAATCTGTTTAGCCGTTCTGGCGGGGTTGAGTATCTAACATCCACCTATCCAAACTTTCGCATTTATAATAGTAATAACATTAACCAGTATTGAAATTCCTGTGTTGTTGGGAATTGTATAAAATAATACACCTTCATGTACTGATTTATTGAGCATGTTTATTTATTATTATTTTAAATTATAATATAATTAATATCATCTCTAATTATTACGGGTAAACATTTAACTATTACTAATATTTACATTTACCTCTATCTATTATTATCTAACTATTGAACACTAAATAATAAAGAGTGTTTTATCGAAATATTACAATTATTATTATATAAGTGTATCGGTAAAGTATGCGTAAATTATAATAGTTTCTTAAATACTAAAGCTGTATTACAGAACTTCACTCAATACTCAAGCATTACTTATAACTTGTTTCAACCTATCAAATGGCTTTATACTAGTTTTAAGGCTTGAGTTTTGAGTTCGTTCGTTTGAGTCGTTATGAGAGCTAAGCAGTATTATTTAAAAATTAATTCACTGTTTTTTTTTAATTCAGAAACTATCTTCATTAATCTTAGATAGAATCTACATATTGTTATTCAGAATCAGTTTTATTTACAGTCTTATTATATAAATAAATTATAATAATTGTGAATAAAATATCTTGGGCGTTCCGTTTAGTTTAAAATCATTTTATATTAATCGTTAAGGAAATGATTTTTGAGATTGTACTAAAACTATTAAGTACCTAGAGAGTGCGCATAGAATTCGAATCTTAATAATATAAATAAAGTTATGTACCTATTCAGAAAGGGATAGTACCTATAATAATTATTAGATACACTCAAAATCAATAAATCAAGATAGTCGATATTATTAATAGTACTTTTAGTATAATTATATCTATTTACATTTTTGTACAGCGTTGCACGCCACAGTTTTAAAATGAAATCAATCTATAATTCTCCCTCTCTACTGCGAAGGACTACTGCTAACTAGTCTGAATTATTATTAAATAGTAAGTACGTATAATAATACATCTACGAATAATCTATTTATCATTAAATTTCAAGCATACTGTATGAATATTTACAAAGGTATTAGAGACACGGATTCCTTTCATTGTTAATGATGATTCAATAATTATTTTATTAAAATGTATAATGATTTTTGTTTCTGTGTTTTTCATTGCAAAATACTCTTTCCGCGTCTCTTATAATCGCGTCATAAGCGAATCAAATTGTGACTAATGCCACATTTTCTAGATTCTTAGTTAAACAAAGGAATTAATGATTTATGACTGCAAGAATATTTTTAATTTTAGAACTTAAATAAAGTTCCATTAGCGTAAGCGGGATTGTCCGAAAGGGTTACCGCTACCCCGGAACATAATGGGCTACGGAAGGAACATGGATGGGTTTTAGTCAGTAAGAGTCTGACACTCCCTTCCGCTCCACCCAGAGCGGGAGCAGTCAATGGATGATTTCCCAGCCTTTAAAAAAAAAAAAAAAGTTCCATTAGCTCCTCAAGGCGCTCACTCACCGGGAGCATTCGCATGTAATGTAACCTTTATCTGCGACGCTTTCCTATTTAATTATATGAAACAATTATCTTTCTATAATTTCTAGCAGTTGACGTCTGCGCTGTCTACTCGCAAAACACCAGTCGTTACAGTGGACAGTTGGGTTATTATATTACCGGTAAATGATTATTACTTTACAGGTAAATGCTCCGGTGATAATTTACTAATTTTATAACCAATTGTATTATAGAAACGTTTATACAAACTTATATCTCTCTATCCCTAGTAAATGACACTGACACAAACAAAAGATTCAATTGGAATTGAATTTCAGTTTGATAAATGCTTTTGCCTCAAGAAAGTACTGCATCAGTTCATTTTTATTTCACATTTTGAATGAAGATCCGTCTGAAGATCCACAAACATCTAACAATGGCACAGCTTTTTAAAGCACAGTCCAATATTTCAGATACTAATCAGAAAACCCATCATTGTTCGTATTATCCGACGTAGGAGAGGTCCCTGGTGAGGGTACTTGCAACTGCCTCCCGTACATCAGCTCTGAAGGTGGCATGAACGAGGACAGGTATTCGGGAGGAGGTCGGATCACTGTCGGTAAGTACCCTGTACCACTGTATGGTGGCGTCAGAAACCGTCGCGATGGGGAGAATTTGAAACTCTGATTCGATAAAGGAGAGAAGGCGGACTTTGACTGGTACTGCATATAGGGAGGTGATTCTTGTGTCACTTGGTACGGGTTCGGATTCTCCCCGGTGATCATCATTTCCATAGCGGCTACTACATCCCCTTTGCATCTGGCGAGGATCCCTTCGATTTCTTGTCGGCTGCGTCGTGGGAAGACTTTTATTAGTACATCTACTGGTGACTTTTGGTACGGAGAAGGGTCTTCGGTGACAGTCTCAACTGTCTCCTTCCTCTCTCGTCTAAACATTTTGTATTTGTATTCAGGGTTGTCCCATTTGTCGTCATCTTCTTTTTTCACTGGAACGTCTTCCCTTTGTTCTTTCATTGACAGGTTTTCAGGTGTGAGTGAAGGTTCTGTTTCTTCTAGTTCTTCTTCTACGTTCAGTTCGTGGTCTGAGGGCGAGCGAGGGGGTGGAGTCGCTAGTGGTGGGGTGGGGGCGGGCGTTTTTGATTCTTGCTGAGATTCTGTTGGTGGAGACGGGCTGGAGCATACTTCTGTGATGCGAGCGCGCTTTTGAACTGTTGACAAAGAGAAGAAAATTAAGTTAAATTTGTTGTTCCTGTTCGTATTTCGTGTCATGGTTGGTTCAGAGCACAAAAATAGAGTCGCTTTTTGCTCAGTTGTATTGAAACGGTATAAGTATAAAGAAAGACAGATGCTTTGCTGCTTCATCTAATGCTGATGCCATTAACGTCGAATTCTTAACAAACCAATGTTGATCAATGCTTATGCGCACTGACGCTTACGTTAACATATTTTTTAAAACACAAGGCATACAAATATTATTCCAGAGCCACCAAAAATAACGAATAAATCTTGAAAAACGAATTCCAAAAACAAACAAAGACCGTTTCTGTGAAACATATTCGTTTCGAAATTCAATGTACACAGAGCCCCGAGAAAATAATACAGTCAAGAACAAAAGTTCAAACAATAAAGGGAAACAAAAAAGGCGAACCAGCATGCACACTGAGTGGTGGGGTGTACACAGACTGATGTTTTACTTTAATGTGATTTTACTTAAAATAATGGTTTACAAACGAAAGTGAAATGTTTTTAAATGGTCTCTGCTTGCATACTATGAACAATTAATCTGCCTAGCCTTCTCGTAGAAGGCTAGGCAGATTAAATGTTCTAATTTGTGGGCTAAGTTGTGGTCGGCTTCCAGTCTAACCGGATGCAGTTGAATACCAGTATTTTACAAGGAGCGACTGCTTATCTGACCTCCACAACCCGGTAACTGAGTTATACGACACCGGTGAGACTGGCTGTCAGATTTTCGGGCTTCTGACGACCCGTAACGACAGTCACAGATGCACAAAGGACAAATACTGTGACTACCAGAATTAAACATTTATCATTATTGCTTGGCCTGGTATTAAGTAGTTACTAAATACGATGTTGCAGCTTGTGCATTCTGCCCATTATGTTATCTTATTCACCATTGTCTAAGAGTAATCATCACTGACTTCTTTTATATATGAAGCAATGAAATTTTTTCAAACAAATGACTTCCGTAACGAGATTGATTTATCCAAGTCAGATTACGCCGTAATCTTCGATATACAGCACGTATACATCCCCGGCTACACTTATACAGGGTGTGCACAAGTCGTGCCAGTCATTGTGTTGCCGCAATTAAAGTAAGTCGACGCAGTCGCGTGAACCAATTTAATGGCTGAAGTTATTGTTTTTTTTAAACGTTGACGTGGGGTATCGAGAGTCTGTTCGGCTGGTTTTTAATAAGGTTTTAATAGATATAGGTTTATTTTACTGGTGATAAAGTAATAATCATTTTTAATTTATGGAAGCTTTCAGGCCTGTTACACTTATGGCACACCATTTATATAGTCAAATCATATATTGTTTATTAATATACTAAGTCGTCACTTGACTTTTTTCTATACCATAAATAAAATAAATAGACCAAAAAATAACAGGTAGCTGTCATCAACGGTAAAAAATCTATACGTTATTCAAAAAATAGAACTCTATCCGTGAATTTAAAAACCATAAAAGCATGTCGAGTGAACACTCATTCAAATAAATCGCCTGCGACCATTAAAATGTAATCGAAACCCGCAAGCGTCCGTAAAAAACGATTACATTGAAAAGACACTGAGTATAAGTGAACCAATTCACTGAACACAATCATCAATGTAAACCGTTCTTTAAGAAAAAATTGAATGAAAGGAAAAATTGAGAGTCGTTTTTGTGTTATAATAAAAGGTACGCCCTCGCACTAAAAAAAAATCATTAAAATAATACGAACAGTTTTATACAATACAAACAACTTTTATTGAATTACAATAAAGCGAATACTGGCCATTTTGAATCTCATTATGTGTGCAAACGAGATGGGGATAGTGTTTTGTGTTCGGGTGAAAGAGATGAATAGAGCTATTGAAATGTAAGTAGAATTAATATAGACATCTGCTGGTAAATGATGCTGTTAGGCTGTGTTTTGGTTTATTTTTTATTTAATGTGTATCAACAATGTTTGGTATTTGTAGATATAAAATAGGGGAGCTCAAAATCATTTCGTGTAAATACTCGTATGTACTTCCATAAATTTTAATACAAAATAGAGCAAGTCAAATAATTCAACAGTCGTTCAATCTTGTAAATAGATTGAACGACTGTTGAATTATTTGACTGACTGATATCCAAAGCACATCTAATATCATTGAAGATATTCTTATGAAATATTGGATACTATTTAATATTTTCGAATATTTCTTATTGATAGGATGTTTTTGAGCTTAACCTAAATAGGGTTGTTGAAGTCTGTATGTGAAAATCTGTCCCACTTAGTCACGGTCAAATACTACTTAGTACATTACGTAAATTCTATTGATTCAAGGTCTAAAAGTTTTAACGTAATCAATACTACAAATATTGAGGTACGACGTAATCGGGGGGTCCCCTCACTCATTTAAATTCAAACTGAGTCAATATTTTTGTCATTGGAAACTATTAAGACGCAATTTTTACGAATGATGAAATTATCTTAGAACAACTCTTTAGGCATGTGTAGATTACTTAGCAGAAACGATCTTCGCTAGTACTAGAGCACTGTATGAGACGGTTTTTACGAGAAAAATTTACAACTAAGCATTACCTGTTACGTCTGTTGATATTTTTGTGAGTGACGGTAAAATAATAGGTACCTACATAAAACTTATAATTCCCTAGTGTCTCTCCTTGTCACTTTATACTTAATGAAAGGTTTGTTTTTAAAGTTTTATTGGTACTTTTGTCAACCTACTTTCAACTTTCTTCTACCTATGTATTGTATGGAGTCGCTTTAACACAAGCACTGCCACTATTTTTTTTGCTACTCTAAGCTCAGTGTCTTCAACACACGTATTAGGGGCAGTGTATGGGCTAGTCAGCGGACATCATCCTCTTATTATACGTAATCAAAAAGTTTAAATATTATGATACGTATATCATAATATTTAAACTTTTTCATAATAATTCAAAAGTACCCAATCACAACTCTATTCATAAATCGATAACCAAACATCAAAATCGCCAGTAATTCGTTCCATATTTAAACAATAAACTCCCACAGTAAGTTCTACCTCCGTACAATTACCGCGCATGTTTCGACACTCTGCCAATGTTTCGCGTAGATTTATGCGTCTGCTTATAACACTGGTCGGTCGCGTGAACAAAAGCTGCATTGTATTGTGTGCATAATAATGTCACTGCGTTGCGGCAACTATTGTGGGAGTACGGTATGTACTGGTCGATATACGTTGTATTATGATCTCGGAACTCAATTTTGTCGGTTACTAAATTAAATTTGGTCTCTGCTTTTGAATTTGGTTTCGATTATTGTTGCAAAGTTTTGTGGAGCAATCTTTTAACGTTTAGTTAAATTCTAAAGGAAAAACAGACCAATATACATCTAATTATTTGCTTGGCGGGTTACGTCATTAAGTTATGAAATGTAACATGATTTCGATTTTTATACTAAAGATACTTTTTAAACCAAGTATTTTTTTGGATTGAAATATCTGAGAGCTTTTAAATTATGGGTTGGTTGGATCAGCGTCATTTTAAAAGAAACTACGAGAAAAGTGAAAGGAGGAAAAAAAAGGAACGTTAATATCTAGCAAACGAGAAACAGACGAGATGAATAAAACAACCCACTGAATACGGTTGCAAGAAACAAAAGAACGCGCTTGGAAAGCAAGTAGGATGCAATGGAAGAAAATAAGCTAATAAAATATGATACCCCACCACAATGATATAAATACATAATTACGGTATGGTGCATAATGTTTACACCGTCAGCCGAAACATAGCGTGTACAGTCGTCGCTATAAATTACTTGGCACAAAGCCGCCGCGCCGCGCCGCGCCTGGCCTTGCCTATTGTGCGGGAGATTTACTGAATGCTGGCCATGACTGTACGCCACTAGCATTACTATTCATTTGTGTTACTTTGGAAAAGGGATGTTTAGTTTGGCTTTAGGCTTATCTCATAACAGAATTAGTTATAAATGTAACCCTACAAATATTTCCAAAAGCATTAGCATGTAATAAAAAATTGTAATATCATCTAAGTAAACACACTCTCATCCATTGATTTACCATTTTAATATTGCAATCCCGACATAGTTAGAATAATTTATATTGATAATATCTTAGACTAGAACTAAATAAACTTTCTGATTCGTTTTTCGAAGCAAAATAATTCATTGACGTGAAAAGAAGTATCTGGCGAAAAGTAGTGTCTACATCTAGCTACCGTAAATGCTTTTTTGTCGCCTTTATCTGAACTGCCTTTAACTGGACTGGTTTTTGTAAGTCTTTTGAAAATATAAAACTTTTTCTTTCATTGAAAATCCACTTGCATCAAAGACGCTCTCCCTATACGAGTACAGTCTGTAGATAAATAAAATTTCACTCAAACAGCCTCCTCCGCACGCTTTGTATGCATTTTAACAAAAATAAGCGCCTGAGTAGAGGCTGCTAATTACTGACCCTCACATTTGAGTTATTATAAAGTAATTAGTGAACAGTTTTGAAAATATTCTTGTTTTTAAACTTTTTTGTTGAGTTTCGCTTTGTGGCCGCTGTACCTACTTGTTTGTTTTTGTATGTGTTTGAAGGCTTTTCTCATATTTTTATTACAGGGCAATATTTTTAAATAAAATCATTTCATTAACCAGAATTCTTAGAATTAAGTTAATAGTATAAAACGTATATACGATTTGTAATATAGATGAATGATGGATTGGACCTATATATTTAGCTCTCTTAACTCAATGCTTTTAGGTTATCTTAGCTTGTTTTAAATTCTCTACTACGTACGTTCCTGTTTGAACATACGATTGCACTGTTTTAATTAAAATCCTCTTGATAAAACCGCCCAACAATCATGTCGGACCATAATTCAACATTTGTCGATTTCTAATCACATACAAACAGCCGAACCCTCTTTTATCCAATATTAATATCCAAATGACTGCAAAATTAATAAAAACACCCCCGTCACGAGTTACGACGTGACCCTTAATTTGTACCCTCTGAACTAAGTCCATTCTCAAGTGATTAGCAATACAGAATGAACTCTGACTACCCGCCACGATTGTACTCGACACCTATAATTTACTACCAGACATTAATCATACCAAATTACACTTTATCCCCATTAAATAAAGTTTAAAATTGTTCTGAATTTATTGCAGTCTGAACGGAGTAACTTTGAATCGGCGGGCGGTAACAATAAAACCAATTGTTGGCGATCTCTATTATTAAGGTTGGTGTTCAAAATTGAGTTTTTTTGCGTTGATATAGGGTTGGTTTTCGCGATGATAGTAAGTAATTTGGTTACCGGTTATACATTCGATTGAGGAATTAGTGTTCTATTGGGATGCAATTATTCAACAGGGTTGGCACTGCGGGGGTCATTATGTTTGTATTTTTGAATTTATTTCTTTTGTTTAGGAGTAGCCACGCCTGTCACGAATTTGTTTGGTTTAACAATGAAAGTATGTTCTCAAGCTTTTCCTCTTTAAAAGTTTTTCATAAAAGCGATCAGAAAGTCACATGTTGAAGAACAAGAAAATTAACTAAAACCAAAACGAACTCACGAAAGGTTTTATTTAAGAACTAGCTTTGTCTGTGTTTTCGTTTTTTCTTAGTGTTCTTTTAGATTCTGCTCTTAAGGTTGGATTCATAAGAGCAGAGTTATGTTAAGTTTCATGTACCCTTGCTCAAGAATCGGGCTATCAAATCCAAAAAGATTTTTTCATATTCGATTAAAAACAAAAAAGCAAACCTGAGCTTATTATTAGTATATAGATTGCCATGTGAAATACTCCACTAACTTCGAAAATGTTCCTGATGCTAGCATTGCAGACATGTCACTAATAATTATTTGTGTTTCATCTTCCATTTAAATATTATCCCAACGCAAAATCAACCAAACCAAAAATATTAACACCTAAAAACAGTAGCAACCCTACTAATATCCAAATCAAATTACAGTTCAGTATTTAATATGCCCCGAGTGATGTCATTGTGTCGGGGTTCAATAAAAGTAGTCACACTGTGAATGATCACTCGGTATAAGCAGTCACCCTGTATATGGATATATTACGATTTTAATACGAGACAGTAATTGTATTAGTACTTTTGAAGTGGTGGGTATGTGAGCATCAGTATTGTCTGCTGAGGGGTGAAATATATATTAAAATTTGTAATACGAGCGTTGGTTGGTGAAACACGTTTGTCAATATGTTGAAATATTGTATTGCTGTAAGTAAGTACTATTCTTTTTCGTTTGTTTATTTTGGTTAATCTTCAGTTTTTGGCAAACTTAAAGAGGCAAGTTAAGAACCTAGGTATATCCGTCACTCAATCAAATCGTTAACCTACCTTCTGGATTTCTGAAATTATGCGATTGGAATCAATTCTATTTCTTGTTCATTTTGACGTTCAAAAGTGCCTTTCTTGTGCCTATTTGAAATTAATGATTTGACTTTGACTTATGTGTTAATGATTTTACAATATGATTTTATAACAAATTAAATTCGAAAAAGATTTATCACAATAATGCTTGTTCTTTCTATCCAAATTTTATTTTTTCAATATTTTTGGTTGCTTACGCGGTTTACAATCCATTCATATCACTAGATAAACTAAACTAAACTAAGTCAACCCCAGCAAATTGGATATACTTCCCGAGTACAGTCAACCGAACGACATTTGACATTGCCCGCGTCTTTATTTGGTAGCAATAAGGGTGGTTCTCGTAACTCACTACGTAATAGTAGACTTGTAATTGACCGTACTTACTCAAACCATGCCCTCCAATAAACTATCAAAAACAATAGTTTCCATGTTTCTGATGTCATCACAACACGTCATTGTTAAACGCTCGCCACTACATCAGATAACGACTGACACTGTCACTTCAAACGATTGTTAATTAGTATTTGACTATGGTAGTGCATAGATAGTAGAGTAGGGGAGTGCTCGACTGGCAGGGATGTTGCATTTCTAGGGATTATTTTATAGGTACCTACAATCCTACATGTGCAAGGAGCATTCTAAGTTGGTTTAATCTGATCTATATTGATGGATGATGAACTTTCTTCGCTTGGTTTAAGACACCAATTGATTCTTTGAATAGTCAGAAACAGAAAACAAGCGTAATTGATTACCTACATCATATAAAATATAAAAACGAAGTCTTAAATAATTCATAATAATATTATGTACAGCGATGTAAACGATTTTTTGATGCTCTAAGATTATTCCCTCTCCCTTTTTATATATTTGTACAAATTATGTAACCATTTGATTAATTTTTCTTAGTGTGTTTTCCTCCCCCAAAATTAAGAGATAATTTTTGCTATCTTAAGGTTTCGTCCCGCATCGTTATAAGTACTAAGGTAGGTATTTATTGTCGTACAAAATGCTGTCTTCAATAAAAACACAACTATCACATTACGGCGGGTGTGTACCTCTCCTAATAATGCAAATCCCCGTTAAGTTGTACATTAAACCCACACGTACACGAGCGGTAACCGGAGCGTTTTAATCAATTGTAAAAACTCTTGTCGTAAAAAATTGCCGACTGAGCACTGAACACTGTGTTCACTCGGAAAATTTAATAAAAATGTTGAGAAGCCGCTCCAGTGTGGTGTTGGTTTACACGAGGTAGCTCGAGGAGGCACGCCGCGCTTAGCTGGGATCCGCTCATCTTTGCGAGTTTTTTTTGTAAACACCGTCTTTTGTTAACGTTCACATCACAAGTTCGAACAATTTTAAACCAACTCCGTTATTTAGAACAACACTACAATCAGACACTATGAAGTCGAGTGGTCAACTTAAGACGTAGTTAGTAGACACATAGGTAATATTGAAACATTAAGACATGCGATGACAAACAAAATTCCAACCGTCATGTCTTTTGGAACAATAATTGAACCATGCTATTTTTATCCGTATGTGGCTTAACCTCAAAAGACGCACCCACTTCCTAATGTTCTTGATACCCCTATCCTTAACCGTAAGAAACTAAGAAACCAAATTAAAAGCGATGTTTTTGGATCCATTTTGCTAAACTGCCCAAAAATCTCTTATCCTTTTGTCAAAAGCGTTCGATATACAAAATCCAAAACCTGCAGCTCTTTGTGCCCGTTAGCCTCGCTCAGTTCACGCTCATTTTTACAACAAGTTCACCGTACCTTTACTAAACAAATATTTAATAAATCAATCGTGTAGCGTGTATCAATTACATGCGCTAATAAAAAGGGAAAAATGCTTCCGAACAAGGATATAGAATCAGATTGAGCGCAGTTGAGGGGACAGAGCGTGCTTAGGTAGGTACTTATCTTGTTTGTTAAGATTTTGTAGACAAAGATAATTGATATAGTCTTCACGGTGGAATTACTTTTATAATACTTATATACATTTTCCAAAGGTTTCAAGCAAGAGTGTACAAGGATAACTTAGAAATTCTAAGAAGATTGTGTTAGGAGAAGAATTCTGAACATAACTACTTAGTAAACATAATTATGTGTTATTTAAAAAGAACAACATCATACAAACTGAATGTCAGTTTTCCAAATCCGATTTTTGCTAGAATCTTGCCGATTCCACCGCAACTTTATTTCTCTAAACATATCAAACACACTCGCGACTCAACCCCCGGGCGCTGTCGATTACTGAACCATTAACCTTCTAGCACCACTCGACTCAAACAGACATATTTACCCACAAACCAAATCATACCCTACCTAGTTCACATAGAATTTACTCTTCTTTGTTACAAAATAGTTGGAGATCATTTGTGATAAGTCAATAGATTTTGAATTCTATTATATTTAGATAAGACTGAATTTTGGGTGCTAACTGTCGCGAAAATGTTTAGGTTTTTGTTAACTTTAATATTGAATTGCCAAAATAATTCAAAGGCCTGAAACGAAGGAATAAGGTTGAAATTACATTGCTAAATGCTCCGAAGACGTAAAGATTTCAAGTGGAGATTCCAATTGAGTTTTTCTTCTTCTCGAAATAAAAAGGTTTCAATAACCGGCCAGTGCTTGAAGAGGTTTGTTGAAAAAGATCTCATTATTGAGTTATTCTATACTTTTCGAGAGCTGTTCTCTATAAAATACGAAGTTTGACCATTCCGGGAATGTGAAGTTATTATTCGAGTTTTTGAGTAGATAATTAAATGTATGAAAACACATTCTTTACAAATGGGTCATTGATCGTACTGTTGACTTTATAGGTTAACATTGTTGACGTTGTGCTGATCTTAAGTTTGATTAAGTACTACAATATCGAGGGGGTAAAGTCCGAGGTCTCTTACAAGATATTTACGACTGTCATTTTTCCTGACCTTTTGACTGACAACTAACCAGCCCAGTCCTTATGAATTGCTATTATACAAATGTTTTGGAATGTAGTCAGTTTCCTGTTGGAAATTATAATTGACGGACACCCAAACACCACATCAATTATAAAAAGAGGCGATACTCAACCACACAAAAAGAATACTTTCCTGGACCCAGCTGAGACTGAGCTAGCCAGTAGGTATTTATAAAATCCTGATAAAAAATTAACTCCAACTAAACATTTTTCTTCCTTTAAACGAATAAAACACAAAATGTTAGCATCAAAAGCCCAACCCTTTGCCCCCATGCAAACTGCGCTCTCATTATACATCTTATACAATGAAAACTCAGGTTTCATCCCACGCTGACCAAAGTGGACGAGAGACGGATATATACACCCTCAGAAAGAGCGAAAAGGACAGGTATATGTGTGAAGCACCACTTGAAATATAAATGGTATCGGATTGGCGCGGAAAGAGATGCGAATAGGGTTTGAGTGTGTGTGTCAGAGGGAGCAGAGTATAGAGCAATGCGCTTGAGTGGATAGTGCTTGTATTGGTATCTAAAGATGTTTGAAGTGGTTCATATTAGTTGAATTTACTTGATAGAGGTTTGCTTAGTTTAAACGTAAATAAATGTATTGGATTAAATAAATATCAGTGGGTAGTTTGTTGCTTTAAAATTATCTTATAGAGTTAATAGGCGCGACGGAACGACTTGTGTGAAGGACGTCTCGTTACTCTCCGAAATGTATTGTTAAGCAAATTGGATACCAACATAAATTGTCTGTATATTGAAATCACAACTGTCATTCAGTCATCGCGGCGAATTGACATAGGATGTCACTTTGCTTCGAAATTAATTTCCCTGACCTTTCATAATCTGGCATTTTATTGTTGTTTGCAATAGTTGGAAGAAAGCTTCATAATAACCACATCTTTATGAAACATGTTAGATATGATAAGTAGTTAAAGATATCTAAACATTTCTCGGTTTCAAAAAAAAAATAACTGACAAAAAAAACTAACTCCAACGCCGTTGCAGTTTTAAGCCCAAGAACTAATTTGTTTACCAGTAAAACGCCTCAACCATTATTAAGTTCCTACTATTATAATGCCATTATCCTGCCCAAAAAACATTTACCCTTGTAATCAGTTAGTGGTCCATGTGTCCCTCTGCCTATCAAGTTACGTCATCGTCGTAGTAATGATGACATCGCCAACATTTGTCATGTAACTTGATATCTTAACAAACATTTGGACAATTAGTGGATTCTGTTACTAACCGGACGGATTTTAGAATTATGAGAAAAAATAAATGATTTTAGTAACAAAGTGTTTATTTTTGTTTATAAAAAATGCCCGCGCGTTTCACTAGGTTACGGAAGTATATCGGTACATCACAAGGCTGTATTTATCTCACTCGCTATGAATATAGTATCTACCTATTCAAGCCGTGTTTTAAAATTACAAAAACTGGTAAAATCTGTCACACAACTCTGTGCTCATTCAATCCTTTTAAACCTACTTTGACATGATAATAACTTTTTGGGACCGATTTCAACCTAAAATATAAATATAATGTTTTGAAGAAATGCTTCCATCCGTACGTCCTGACATTTTACAATACTTTTGAAATAGCAAAAGAAATTACGCCGCACTATTGATTTTAAAATATTATGTCACTTTGTTTAAATCTGTTGACACGGCTTGAAACCTTGGTTTGAATAAAGAAGATCTACCAGATACGAAATAATGAAATAAAGTCTTAATTTTACCGTTACGCAAAATAGATGTTTTCGTAGCCCCGTAGACCTACACCTGCGTAGCGGCGTAGACCCCGGTGGCGTAGACCCCCGCGTAGCCGCTTAGTTTTTATTAATTGATTAGCTTTTGCAACGTCTATCTAAATGTTACTACACTCCCGGACACTTTTATCGAGTCACTCTGCAAATTTTGAAGCATGGAATGTTTCAAGGAAACAATTATTTACATTGAGCTAACGTTTATTTAGTAACTTATGTTGCCTCCAAAAGCATTTACGACGGCCGTCTTGCGGTTTGGCATGGCATTAATTAAAGCCGCGATGACGTACTTGGGAACGTTTTTACATGCTTTCAAGATAGCAGTTACCAGTGATTTATTAGATTCATATCAAGCAATTCCATTACTGCGATACTAAATCCATGCCAGGTATTCTCAAATATTTTCTGTTGTGTATGCTTTTGCATTTCATGCATCAAAATTAGATCCTAGCACACATACACACCATATGCTTTCACCTCTAGGAATTTACGTATGTATCGGTCAGTTTTTAATGGTGATAACTGTGATCCGGTGACAACCCTAAGGGCAGTTTTTCCTTTGGTGTGTTTTCCCATTGGAAATTCCGCCCCTCAGTGTCCATGACCCACCGCCATAACTTACTTAATTTTCTTTAAGAGCGACCATACTCCGATTTCAAAAGGTACCTACGTGATTTCAAACTTAAAATTATGGCTAGTATGTCAGGGTTAAATTGCATTAAAAAAAACCTCTGACTTATAATATATAATAGTTTTTACGTACGTACGTTTACGTTTTTATACCTTGTTTAAGCAGCAATAGCCTAGTGGTGTGACCAACGGACTCAAGAACCCAAGGCACGCACCTCTGATTTTTCGGATTCATGTGCGTATGGTACCTATAATTATCAATTGCTTAAAACCGTTGAAGGAAAACATCGTGAGGAAACCGGCATGCTCGAGAGATATTTCTCAACAGCATGTGATGCTAAGTCAGAGACCCACGGGCAGCATTAAAACTCTGACACCAGGTTAGTCACTAACCACACGAAGAAGAAAACCTAGTTTAAATTATGTAAGTTAATTTTAAGACCACGCTATCGCATAAGGTATACACCAGTAATGATGTAAAGGACATGCTACTAAATAAATAAATAATCATTATTTTGATATTTTAGGCCTATAAACATAAAAATGCGCGGTGGCTCGATTCAGGAGTCCGGGAGTGTATTATTATCAACGAAAGAAAACACCAATAGTAAGGTGCAGTTGGTCTATGTACAGTATGGTTTTGAACTTTTTTAAATAGATACCGAGGAAATTGAAAGGTTTTTGTTGTATTTAACATTCCTTTCTTTATTAGGAGCAAAATATCTCATAAAACGTAACAATATAAATTAAATACGATCCGCTCACTCGGTAACACTGATTCGAATAGTCTAATCGATTGGAAGCACCATTGTGTGCAA
Source organism: Hyppa rectilinea (assembly GCA_951799385.1). Classification (NCBI taxonomy): domain Eukaryota; kingdom Metazoa; phylum Arthropoda; class Insecta; order Lepidoptera; family Noctuidae; genus Hyppa; species Hyppa rectilinea. The sequence goes on along the minus strand of OX637324.1, from coordinate 384,499 downwards.
TAACGTGAGCATTTTCTGTTGGCATTCAATACGATATCGATTATCAACTCAGGACAGTGAACGATTTCCATTATTATAATTGATTACTTCGACGTACTCATAAATTTGCGTACATACATTCGTTACATAGCTTTAAAAATAAGGTTATTCTAGACTACTAAGTTTCATTATGACTACTAAAGACCACGTCTTCATTCATATATATATAGCTATTTGAATTTTCCATTAGAAACAAAAATATACTCAAAAGTTTTATTAAATTATTCTTCTAGCTTTGAATACTTGCAAAATAAATGATCGAGCGTCGACTGTCGAAGCTCGGTCATTAAGGTTTCAAATCACTCAAATAACTCATTTTCCTTAAAGAAACACAAACATTAATCAATCTTTATTAACTTAATATTATTATAACTTGAGCAAACACAAAGAATACTCGAAAATGCTTCTAAGTATTATGAAAATTAAAAATACAAATCTGGTTCAATATTTGTTAAGATTGCATGATGGAGTCATGTTAGCCAAATGATTGAATTAAGAATATAATCAAACATTACGAACAATAAAACCATTAGCGAGAAGGTCAATTGATTCACAAACTTTATATTTCACTAATTAGACAATGCTGGGATTGGAGTAAAAATTATGTAAGTAATTAAGTTTGAAACACACACTTTGAAAACCAAGTCATTGCTGGATTCACAAAAAAAAGCTACTCTATAAAGTTTATTTGGAACCTTATTCGAGTGACCTCACGCGATTCGAAACTGACATATTTGTTTTAAAAAAAATTGTGATGGATTCTCTCCTCAACACTGTTCGAATTTGAAAATGTTTTATATGAATACTACTTACCTACTGCCAGTTTCACCAATGAAACTGACCGCTATCAGCACACATGAAAATTGCCCTTGGAGTTACAAAACTAGTTCCAACAGTAAAAGTAGTAAAATATTGTCTATCTTAAGTCATAATGAATGACAGTGAAAGAAGATATGGTAAGGAAATGCAATCGATACCATGAAATGAGCTAGCTAGGGTCTTACTCAATACTTCTTCTTTGTACGAGAGGCCTTCACCCTGCAGTGGGACCAAATAAACAGAATTGTATGACCAATATTTTCTTTGTAAACCTACATTTACATAATACGTCCCCACTCCCACATATTCCACAATAAAAGTACATAATACACGAATAATGTACTGGAATACACAAAGAGTACACAATACACAGTGTATCGGCAATAAAACGCGCGCATTCCGACGACGCAATATCGCACCAATGTATTGTAGATGTGGCTCTAGTTACAAGCGAGAGCGGGGCGGGGGGAGGACACTGATGGCTTTACTTTGACTAGCCGAACGATTGACCGAAAGTTTAAGTTGGCAATTACCAGGCCCACTATTAAGAATCGCAATTTATTCATTGTAAGGGAATTTAGCGCAGGACTTCCTTACTCAACGAAAGCAAAAGGAGCAACAAAGAAGGATTTTTGTTTTTTAATACTTTTTTAAGTGTCAGAAATATATGCCAATTTTGTGAAGCTGTTCTTCATTTCATAATTGAAGAAAAAATTGTTCTTTTAATAAGATCATAAAATTAATATTAAAAGAAATAAAGGGGATTATTTATAAATGTTGCTTAAAATTAAGTAACTAATAATTAGTGAGTGATTAACCATACATTTGCCTCTTAGCTTTAAGCAGCTTTTAGAAATAAACCCCATAGTTATCAATTTATGGATTAATGACACTCGTTTCCCTAATAAGTAAAGAGTGTCTATTGCCAGCAGAGGAGGCACCCGTTGCGCCGGTTCTCAGTCCGACGGCGGTGACCGTTCAACTAGCACAAAGTAAGCAGCGCGATAAATATAAAGTAATAATACACTGTGTCGGAGCTACATGGCTCGCATTCCGACGCGGACCGCAATATCGTGGCAATGTATTGCTTTTATACCGAACATGCCATGAGCGGTAGCGGGCTAGCATATCAATAGATTTTAAGAAAACAAATCAACAAGAGTTGAGACTGCTTATCTCTCCAGATACCAGTAGCATTTATTCGTCCTGTTATTTCATACAATTTTCCAAGTTTCTCTAGAAAAAATTCTGATGGAGTACATAATAATTGATATAATTACAGTATTAAATCATGTATGAAGTAAAAAAAAACCACAGAAAGCCCGTTGCTACGGTTATCAACTTCTTTTTTCTTTGAAAAAAATTATACAAATATCAACAGTGACATTTCAAAAAGACCAATCTTTATCACTGACGTTACAAGATAAAGGCAAAAGACCGTTCTTTTGACATTAAAACTCGCAGTTTCTTTCCCCCACAAAGCGTCCCGCCATCACCTATCCTTTGCACCGTAGTTTTATCGCAAACATGTTGGTATGCTGCGCGCGAAGTGTCATGCAGACACCGGGCCCCGGCCCCGGCCCCTGGGCCCCTCACAATACTTATATCACAGTAATAAACATTACTCTCTTATATTGCACGCGAACTTTGGCCACTAACACTTATTATTTATTAAATGTCTCTTTTGTTTTCCATTATGAGACGATTAAATTCTTTTTACATTAAGGTGGGAAAATTACTTTCAAGTTGGTAATTATTAAACGACTTCGCGACTTTTAAAGGAAGATACAATTACATGGTTTATAAGGTTATTCATCCTACGCAAAACTTCTGCCTAATTAGACTTGTTAGCTACAACGTGATTTTCATGGTTGGTTCACCTACAGGTCAGGAAAATCGTTAAGGGTTTTTCTATTAGATCGTTATGAGTAGGTAGCAGCCCAGGATCATTAATTATTCTCCTAATCTCTAATCTGATACTTTAAACGATGCAAGATGTAACCAGACCAGGAAGCCGTCATCTACGCATTCTGTAGATACATCAAACTAACTAACCTTGTGCAGAAATAATTGCTGAGAACCGACTTTTATTTTTATTGTGAAAATTCGCAGTACTTTATGCGCTCTACCACTAACAGTGGTAGTGCGCATAAAGTAACGCTAGATAAAAATTTAAAACATGTTTTCGTAAATAAACGTCAAAAAAAAATTGGAACTTTAACCTTCAACAATATCTCCATAACCGAAAGGTTCCCAGGTATGGTGCAGTACAAAAAAAAACATAATAACGAGAAGAACAAGTCTCAACTTCACTTACAGTATTTTACTACCCATTTGCTACAGAAAAATTACCAAAACGAATAACAAATGCGTGCATGTTTACAAATAAACTTTTCATAATTGCTCTAACAAAACTGAATCCTTCCTTGCAGTAAGAAAACATGTATTAAAACTGTAAGTCTAACCACATTGAACCACAAGCAAGTAAACTTTCCACCTTACTAACAAGGGCGGTGCACTTGTGCAGCTAGTTTCACATTAAGACGTAATTCAGCGCCTTCAATTTAGAAAGTATAAGAAAAAACACATTACTCACGACTCAAAGTACCCGGCGACGGATTTAATAACCAACTGCTGGTACTAGGGGTAATGCGACTCGCTTTGGAGTCGCGAGACATTTCATTGGCTTTGGATATTGTTCGAAGTTTCGTTTTGTCGATAGGTAGGTACGATACGAATCTTGGAAGAACAAATTATTTTTAATGTTTTCTAGTATCATGCTATACATTATAACTAGACTTGCATCTTTCTATCTGCAGATAGATCTGATTACGGTCTTTGTATGGCAGATAGTTTATGTTTAAGCTTAAAGAAAGTAGAAAAGTTCGGGTATTTTAAAGTGTTGTCACTGCCACTACTAAATCTGTCAAAAAAAAACAATTTATCAATGTTTAAAAATCTGTGAATCCGTCTGCGTGTCTGTTTGTTGACCTATATTATGTTGGGTCTTCCTAAATCTCATTGCATCTGTCTGGGTACTAAGTATACCTAAGTTCTTGATACGTCTTAAGACGCCTACGAGTCACCAATTTTATTTATCTAGAAATGACATTACATAAAATATCGTTTTCACAAACCAAAATTAAATAAGCTCGACTAACATTCACCCGCACATCCACCTCCACCTCTGAATCATCCAATTCCCTTAATTCCCTCCTCCCAGCGGGGCGCACTTTGATGTAGCAGCACGGCACAAGCAATGCGAATTATAAACATTTGTATAAAGAAAGCTGTGAACGCCATGCAGCAATTAACACGTTTGTGTGAATAAAAAGTACTTTTTAACTTAAACTCGTTCATTCACAAGCCAGACTGAAACTCTTGGCACTTTCCGTGGGAGTGTGTCGTGAAAGACCCGAATTTAATTATGCTATGATGAAGGACAGGGTTTTGGGAAAAAGAGAGTTTAGGTATGAAAAAGAAATATTAAATTGGCAATTGTTTGCTAACAAAATTAACATTATTTTTCTAGTAACAGTTAATTCAATGATGGATGTCAAACAAGCCGACGGCTCACCCAAGGTTTTTTTTTAATGTTTTTGTGTACACCTAAGATTTATGTGACATCAACATGTCAGAAGGATCGCGATGTTTTTGCAACCAGGGGACAAAGTTGAAATCTCTTATTTATCAAACTTTGTGCACGAGAAAGTTAAAAGTGCTTTCTTAATGTCTTAGGAGTCTTCTAGTGCATAGTGTACCTTATATGCCTGTGACATGAAAACGCCCATCCCCTTAAATCTTAAATCTGTATAATACCAGGTTACGATAAATTGGAGAACTCAATGTTCCATTATAATATAAATGAAAACATTTTCCAAAAAACTCTTCTCTATCTAAAATAACGTGTTTTTATTTTTTTGCTCAATTGCCAACTCCTTTGAATTGCACCACACATCTTACAGCCTCATATTGAGTTACAAAAGTGCAAGCGAACGCGTCTACGAGTAATTACGTTTTGTGCGCGACTGTATCGAGTGACGGCGAGACGTGATGCACTCGTGTGCGCCATTGTACTTCAGCCAGGAATAGAGAGGCAGAGGAATAGGAGGACTGGATTGTAATAACGATTCTAGTAAAAAGGCTAAAGGAATATTGTCTTGGCGTAGCAAATACGGTTCACGGTAGAAAGGTACGAGTAGGTAAATGGTTTTGAAACCGTAACGTTGTCTCTGATTGGTAGAGCTGGTGGCAAACCTTATATTACATGGCGATTGATTGGCGGAATTAAAATGAGACAGTGAAATAAATTATTTGTAACAAGCCGTGTGTCTGATAGGATTTCTCATCGCCAAAAATTATAAACTCTTATTTCCCGCTTTATATCCGCTTTCCTTTATATTTAGGTGTTGAATTAAAAAAAAACATTCCTTAGTGCTCCTTTCATTATAATATCTCTCGAAGAAAGATTGCGTGCGTCTAGAGCTAGGTTTAGACCGTACGTTGTCGATCAGTGAATGGAACTTTAAAATATGTTTTTTTCATTCGCCTACGTCATACGGTTGTTATAGGTTAGGTTTTAGGGGTTTGTATTAAGTAGACGATAGGTGATTGACGATGGATTACAATATAAGTAGTCTAGTTGCTGATGACTAGACTAGTTAGACTTAGACTAGTTGCTAATAAGACAGAAAATAGTTCTTGCGCCCCAATTACACACTCTAGTACATCCTGAACGAAATTTATTCTCCATTGTTTATGTGTTAAAAGTTTATCTGCTCGATAAGTTCAATTACTCAGTGAATATCGTTGAATTGTCAAAATGAACAGCATTGTGATTGTGAGTTTGTTTCACAATTACCACCTGCTCTCTACTACGTTTGGGTAGGACACTACTCGTACTTACAGCACCGACACTGAAAAACCAGAACAGCCAGTGAGGTTTTTATTCCAACACGGTTTCTATCCAAAACTGGCATAAAAGAAAAACAGTCAACAAAAAATAAAACTGCTCTGTTACGACGCAGTGTTCTAACCCGCCGTTGCTACAATGCGTCGCGACTTTTTTAATGATTTTTAACCCCCCCAGCGCCGCGTCGGTAAGAGTGGCAACACTCACCGTTGTGCCTTAATTGGTACCGCTGCGCTTTTATTTTCTTAAACTGTATTTTTTTACCCGATTAAGGGGAGTTTTTAGTTGTTAGATTGTTGTGATTTTATTTTTAAATGGAGTGAAAATTTAATCGATTTTGCGAGTGGAAAAGTGTATAGATGAACATGCTTTGCCCACTGTGTCACCCTATGTAGAACTTTTACATTTAAATCTGTAATTTGTATGGTGTACATAGTAAAAAGTATTATATTCTATTATTTACCGCCGTTTTACTAAACATGTTTATAATCATTTTAGATGAGACCAGATACTAAAAAGATTTTCTTGATTGTTGGTACGGAAGAGGAAGAGCACTTCACACAAACGTCACGAATTTTGTTTAAGCTCAGTGCTGACTGTCTGTTGACCGCTTATAGATCTTATCATGAATTCAATGGTCAATTATATGAACCATTACTAGCAAAACTTTACTTGGTTCTTAGCTTTGCTAACATTTTCTAGATCAAAATCAAAAGTTATTTATTCAAACTAGACTGAAAATTTGCACTTTTTGAACGTAAGTACATAAGACAGTCACCGAAAATGCCCCTTAAACACTTCCTAGTACTTTAGCAGGGAAGAGTGTCGCAACAAAATCGCCTATCATCAACTGCAACTTACCAAACAATCGTCTCGTAGGGAGACTTAAAGTAAAACGAATCATTCGCACACTTCTTTCACAATCCCATCGCTTCCCAGTACCTACAGCAGCTCGACTGGCAAGTGTAAGTGACACCCGCAGACGGGGGTCAGGAAGCGCCAGCCTCCGGACAAGTAAGATTAGATTCTTGGCGACACGCTCTGCTAGTGATATAGGATAGCCTGAGGCGCACTACAGCTACAACTCTAGTCGACTAGTGACTGAGGGACGCAGGTTCTTGAAAGATTTGACTCGCGACTTATAGTGTATTTTTTATTCGTAAATATTATTTTATTGTTCTTTAAAATGGGTTAACTGGCCGACGGCACATTTTTTAACAGTGAAGTGTCGATGGTTGATGAAGCGCCTGATTTTAAGATGTAATTAAACGAAGGCAGGTATGATGGAAGTGAAAAATATTTTCCTGGACCAAAGCTTGGAGCTTGGCCTGGATTAAAGCTTTCATTTTTCAAATTCTATCAACTACGTAGTACCTATTAACAAAAAAATCGGTCATTGGTGGTTTTTGCACCTTGTTTCATACTCCATATCAGGAATAACTAAAACCTATAAACACATTGACCACGCGCTTAGCAGATGTATTTTAATGTAGTAGTTATTAAGAATAAAAATAGCATTGCCCCAAAAAGCGGGTTTATTATCTGAAAGGAACATTCCAAGCACCCCATCAAAATGTTCATATTATTATGAAACACATTCATACCTGGCGACTCATCCGGCATGTCACTGTAGTGGTGTGGCGCGGAGCTCGTCTGACTGGCGTACAGCAGGTTCAACTCCCGCGCCTCGTTCTCTTCCTGCGCCTGCTGCCGCCTCAGCGCCACCTGCGCAGATGGAGAGGGCTGTAGGAACTATGTGTTGCACATAGCACTATATCATTCAGGTTTCATTCGGGTCTAATATAAGTGTGTGGAATGGCTGTGCTGTATAACTAGGTAGGTAAGTAACCTCTGTGCACATTTGACGTAGGTCTAGTACATTGGATATACAAATGAGTTGACGGGGACTGTGTATATACATACAATATACATCAAATGCAACAGAAGGGGGTTTTGAACAGAGCGAACAGTTAAATAAGTTTAATTGTATCTCACACGCTACCAGCCGCGTACGGCTGTCTGTGCAGCCAACTATCTGTGTATCCGTCCCATGTGTGTGCACTCACCTGTGCAGCCATAACCCTCTGGCGCTCGGCGATGAGCGTGCACTTGGCACAGACACAGTCGCGCCACCGACAGTAGCGCTTGTGCCCCTTGAGCGCCGACACCACGCCGTGGTTGCGGCAGCGCGCGCACTTGGGCGTCCGCTGGTGGGGCAAAGCAGACTGGTTATTATGTAGCAACTTCTTTTTAGGGTTGTTGTCAGGGTTAATGTTGTAGGTGTACTGTGTGAGGAGCTCTTCGAACATCTGGGAGGGAGAGAAGGGCGGTTAGCTGAATGTCACTTTTTGGTCATTAAAGATAGGTATGAAATATGTGGTCCTGAAGTTATCCAAGGTCCATACTCATTGGTAACGTGTGCTTACTCAAAACTGTGTTTAAAAAAACTGAATATTTTCTAAACTACAGCAGATCAAGCGAACTTAAGTACCTACCTACCTATCGATATCTTAAGTACAAGGTTAAAGATATCACTCATTTGGTGAGACTGACCGGCAACGGGTGAATCAATAGTAATGATTTTATCATAAATATAATAGGGAACAAGGCACTGAATTACAAGTAATACAACATAAATAACTGCTAACGACCTTCCAAAGACTTCGTTTTCTACTGAAATTCTATGAGTAGTTGTCGCAAACGTATAAGGTCTTCGTTGACGCTTCGTGACAGGCACATTAAGTATCTACATTCCTAATATACTTCAGCTACCAAATCAATTATTTTCCTGACGTATTTAACTTTCAATCAATTCAAAATAAAGCGGATCAACTCTAAATAAATTCATCACTCACTGAGCTCTCTTAAAATGCCAAAGTCTATTCGAGAGGAAATTGATAATTTTGGTTTAGAAATAAAGCAAAGCATTAGGTTTTCATGATTTGAAAGAGAAACGTGACTCATAGTTAGGAAAAAATAAGCGTTATGAAAATTTGCCCTTTAACATGTTCAATTAAGTACAAAGATGTGACAGGGCAATCCGTATTGGAGCCGAATGATATAGCCCTCTCCCTCTCGCAGAGAGGCCCGTATCCCAGCAGTGGGAACATTATAGGCTGGTTATGCATATTCTAAAGGCAGCTGAGGACTGGCATTCATTCAAAATCAAATTACGCAGGTAACCAACAATTATAAACATTTTAAAACCCCATATTTTGGCCACACACATCACACAAAGATGTATCACTTACGATCACCTTTATACCTTTCATAATTCAATAAACATTACAAAAATATCACATTGCATTAACAATGATTAACTACTTAGGCACAATAACATTAACATTATAACATGTAATTATTACAAACAAAAAGTGTTATATTACAATGTAATAAAGTGTTAGTGTTCATACCTAATAAAGGGGAGAATTTGACACAGTAATGTACTTTGGGTAACTGCTTACAATTTATTATAAAAGAACTGTTATTAAGATGTATTTATTACAGGAAGTGTTATTTGAAACTGATGTTTTGATGTTTCTGTAATATATTGATGTGGGTCAACGTATCATAATAAGGTTGTGTGCCCAAATGTTCTTAGTTTCTCATAGTATCTAAAGTATCTATCCTTTTATCCATCTGGCACTAATCATGGTATTTTAGTGTCCAGCCTAAAGGTATATTAGGTATACAAGGACTACTGGCCTTTTGAAAATTATTTAAATTTTACACCAACCGGCGACAAAAAAAACATTTAAAAAGTTAATCTTTCATCGAATTGAATTATTTAAATAATTGCAGAGAATCGCACGTACCCACACAATTCACGCTTATTTTTGACAAGGTTACATAATAATTATGTACCTAAGAGACCGTTTTTGCCTACTCAGTAGTTGCGGCGAAAATTCAACGCAACTCACCCAGTGACTTGAATAAAACTACAGCAATATAAAGTACACCAATAATAAATAATTGCTGGCGTGCATCAAAGCTACCTACGAGGGAAAATAAAGAAAATACAAACGATTGAAGGAACTCGGGGAATGGTACCTATGTTATTTATCTTTTCACATCTTAACAAATTGTACCGAAGTGGTATCCTATGGGACATGGACACATTATCCGGGATTCATTCTGGATATTTTTGTGTTACCTGCGACTTCGATTAGGCATGTGTGTTGTATTTTAATATTTCTATACTAATATTATAAAGAGGAAAACTTTGTTTCTTTGTTTGTTTGTTTGGTTGTAATGAATAGGCTCAAAAACTACTGGACCGATTTTAAAAATTCTTTCACCGTTGGAAAGCTTAGTTTTCTAGGAGTAACATAGGCTATTTAGCCCGGGAAAAATAACGGGTCCCACGGGAAAGATCACGGGAGCGAAGCCGCGGGCAAAGTGCTAGTAATTAATATAAATATCCAGCAATCCAAGATGTGCCTAGGTACATAATTGTTTTCTCATATAGCTTATAAAACTCATCATAAGAGCCACCTATGCCTCCCTAAAAGGCATACGTCATCTACGTAATATTAAGTAAAAGCACGGATATCAAAAGCTCACAAAGAGATAACAGAAGACTGAAACACACTGTGGAGCAACAGAACATTGGTGATGTTTGTTGTGTGATCCTCCATTCGACTTAAACATTAAGCATACCTAATATGTTTTCCACTATGCACTTTTTTTTTTGAGGGTGGAAAATCATCCAATGAATTCGCCCGCTCTGGGTGGAGCGGAAGGGAGTGTCAGACTCTTACTGACTAAAACCCATCCATGTGCCTTCCTTAGCCCTTTAGTAGCGGTAACCCGTTTGGACAACCCCGCTTACTTCCTCTATGCACTTATGATGTTATGATGACAACAGGGTCGTAGGTAACTACCAGTTGTCAACATTGATATGATTCATACTATTTTTACAGTACCTATATGGATAATCGGTGACAAAAATTTCATCAATATTTAATCATGATTAATTGAGTATTTCCCGAGAGTACAACATCTCACAAATTTGCAATAAGAAATACCATTTCTATTATAAAGAGATAGCGCTACACTAACCGCATCCGAAAAGGTTCAAACTCGCGATCTCTAAACCATTAGTTTGCTATTGTCACTCGACTTGCCACTAACTATAACTGTTTGCTTATATCTTCAAGTTCACACTCGACTGCCGTGCTGCCTTTGAACGTCGCCGCTATGTTTGAACAGAGCTTCACTCGCCCGCGGGAAGGTATATTTAGATAGGGGTTGATGCTAACTAAGCCTGATTTTATAAAAAGCTTTAAATTTTGCTTTTAACAAATAAATATTCTGTTCTATTAAAAACTAAACGTAATTCCATGATAAACCGCAGATGATTTCTAACAACTATAGAAATCTCCACGAATCTTGGCCCAAGAATAATATACTTATCTATCAATGGTCATGATGATATTATAAATGATCTCAATGTTCTACCTTAACACCTACACATTAATAGGAACATAAATAAAGATTATTAGAATAAAGTTTAAGTACTAAGTATCTTTTTTGTAACTGGAGCAAATGCCTATTTAAAAAATGGGCACTGAATAGTTTGGCTTAAATTAGAAGGTTTTTTTGACAGCACAGTAAAAGGCAAAGTTAATTTATCTACATTAGGTAGGTATCTAAGTAATGTTATTAAATCTGTTCAAGTCACTCACTCGATAGCCTGGCTGGAACTGTCGACGAAAAAGAATGCTTTTAATTTGATCAGAGAAGGCACAAGAAAAATTAAAAACTATTTAGGTATCTCGAATACATTTTCGAAGTCAATCTATAGTATAGGGTGTGAAGAACTGAACGGATTTAAAATAACGTTCTATTTCTGACGTGGAGCTAACAGAATGAGAATGAAGTATGAATACGTTGAACACTAAACAATTTAGTGACTTGTAGTGCACGCGGGCCCAAAGCATTATAAAATTGTTTAAACATCTTCAGAAGAGCAAATTATTGTTCAGTAGAGCATTGTAATGGAATCCCGTCGCTAGTTACCATGCCACCCACGCAGCGCGGCGACGGTTTCAGTTAGTGCGTAGGTACCTATTCAAAATTAAGAGCAAATTTTTGTTCCCAACTTGCAACAAATCGGGTAGGGTCCCTTAATTGATTTGATAATCTGTGGAAGTGAAAGATACTGCTCTAGTACCTACTATCTTAAGCTTATAATAAGATTGAGATCAAACTGATATATTTAATATCTATGATATACCTACCACAAGTCTTAAATAACTTAACTGTTTGCTATTCCTGTCCTTACTAAACCATAGATCTATGTAACTTTAAAAATCCTCCAATCTCAAGTCCGTTCAAATCAAATGAGTACACAGTACAGTTCAATTTACTAAAGTGGAAACTTAGACAGAACAATATTTAACTTACCTATACCTATAGGTAGTTTACTTTTAGTGTTTAGCCTCAATCAAAAATGTTTTTCTCCCTCAAATTAAAGTGTTAACTAAGTTTTATATTCCATTTCAAATATGTACAGTTCTCACTGTTTATAATAATTCAGTTAGGTACAATTTCAATAAATATTTAAGCAGATACTATCACTTAGTGGAACTGTTAATCCAAATTATGTACAACTTACAAGTTTTTTGCAATTCAGCAAAGAAAATGAACCAATCAAATTCTAAAGACCAAGAGCTTTTATAGACAGGGTCAGAACTTTCACATAAAGCACTGTTTATTTTTTCAGGAAAAACTTGACACAGTTTAGCTTTAACATAAATTTGAATAAAATATCTACCTGATATCTCTCCGAAGCTCGGAGGAAGAACGGCGGCAAGGCAGCCAGCACTGGGTGCTGGACCAACTGGGAGACGTCGACACCGTTCGGGAGAGACATTTCCATTAAAATAACAATCCAACAATAACAAAAACAACTAACAAATAAACTAACACTTCAATAACATTCTGTTTCTATAACACTTTTTTAATAATACAATTTTAAATTTAAAAAAGGAATTGCAATTCGAATTTGGAACGCGAACGTTACAGTTAAGGCGACGCACTCCGCCGAGTTGTTTCGAACACTGTTGATTCATTTTCAACCGAACAGTTGCTGCCGCGACGCGCGACAGAGACGGAACGAGAGCGAAACGACACACTGTATTCAAACGTATACCTCTGTCCCTTTCACACTGTAGTGTTAACTGTATATGTTGTATCATCCGGTTATATAAAATGTTGTAAGATGAGAGGCTCGGCTCTGCCAATGGAGAAGCTCCGAGACCCCGCCTCTGGCTCGCGATTGGTTGCTACATGCTGAAACTTAATTTATAAAGGTGACTTTTTTGAGAACCAGTTTTTTTTATTGCGAACAAAAGAGTGTATTGAATGAATCACAAAAAACACAATTATGTTTGTTATTCGCGTCGTGGATTCCGTTTCGTTTTTATTTCTTTATTGTTCTGAAGTTTTTTTGTTTAATTGTTTAGTTATTGTGGTCTTAATGCGTGGAATATGCTCGGTCGGTATGAGATGACGCGATAACTTTTGTTGGTCATAATGTAGTCAGCTCTCCGAGTGATTCGTTGCGACATGTTGGATGGTATCGTTTGTTTTCTGCTATATCTTGTCATCTAAATTATATTGCACTGGGGAAATGCATATTCGTTGCTCGTATAAGCTATCGTTATAGTAGGTAGTGTGTGATTTTATCTAATGTCCTGAATCATTCATGGCATACCTATTTATTCGAAGCTAATCGTTGGGAACTTATTATTACCTGAATAAGAAGGTAGGTACTACCTACTTGCATTAAAAAATTGTGTCTACACTGTTTGTTTTCTTTGGCCTAATACAGAATTTGTCCGGCGTTAAATAACGAAATTCTATAACGTGGCAGGAATAGACTGAAAGAAATCATCACGTAAACAAAAAGACCTATCTCCAAGCGACTTTCTCTTCTTATTTTTACTTTTCTTTTTCTTGAAGTATGTATTTGGTCAAAATAAAAATGCAAGATGCGTCTGCGAAAATTTTAGTTTGAAATCATACATCAGAAGGACCTAACGGGCATCCCCCGCGGGCACACGTTTTATACCTGACACAGTTTACCGTGCCAAGTAGATCGTGGAATGATGAATGATCGTGGAATGGAATATATTATAATATTAAAAGACGATTTATTTTCAATGAAATGTAGATATTAAAAATATATTTTTTCAGATAGATCTAATCTATTATTATAATGATCTTACAGAAGTTTTAACAAAGCTGAGTAGGCCTTTTCATTCAGTTCACAGAACCAAATTACCTACCTTTACCTGGAGTATTTATTTTCAGAACTCTTTCAAACATAGTAAAATATAGGTACCTATATGGTGAATATGATACTAGAAAATTTTAATAAATTCTAGCTTAAGGTTCGCCATCTTAAAATTCTAAATTCAAATATCGAACGTCAGAGCGGAAGGTGCGTTCAAATTGAAATATTTCAATTTACTTGTCGGCGGGAATTCGATTTAAATTACAATGAGAGGGCCGGGGGAGTGACTGTTGCGGGAGGGTGAGGTGGGAGGTTGACAAGTAATTATCAATGTATAACTGAATATCTGCGCGTTTTGTGTTTAAAGCCGATCAGGAATGTTTGTACGGGGTGCTTGTGGCTTGGTTGACTGTTAGCAAGGCAGTTGAATTGGAACTTTATGACTGGCTCAATCATGGTGTTTGGTGTACCTATCAGAATGTTTTGACGAAAATAATGCACAGAACTTATTTTTTGAATAAATAAGTCATAATTTAAGCGAGTATAACTGAATTCTTGTTAATACTGTTGAGCGGTAGAGACGGGCAAGATCGTAAAAATATTATTTTAATTGTTTCACTGTCGCCTTCGATATCACACTGGGTCTTCATCCAATGACTCATACAGCTCTGGGTGGAGCGGAAGGGAGTGTCAGACTCTTACTGACTAAAACCCATCCATGTTCTTTCCTTAGCCCTGTATGTTCCGAGGTAGCGGTAACCCTTTCGGACAATCCCGCTTACATATAAATGATCAGGCTAGACCCATCACACCGTGTCTAGCCTGAACATTGAACTATTTTCAGTCATTACTGATACCCATCTCAAACCTGGTACATTTCTAATCATTCACACAGAAATTCCCGAAAATAGGAGCATCCTCTATACGTAACAGATACAGGTGTGGCTGAGCAGGGTGTCGGCGGGGGTGAGGTGCGATGGAGCAGGCGGCATGGAGCGGGGCCCGGTAGAGGAACGAGGCGCAAATGAGAATTCCGCAGAGCAACGATCAATTCGCGAAATGTGAACATTTCGCAAACGTCTCAACTTGGGATAGGGATGAGCTGGTGTCGATGATTTTGGGAGTTGGCTTTTGAATTTGTTGATGTGCTGTGGTATGGTAGGCGAAGGGGGGCATAACGGGGGCGTTAAGGGAAATAAACGATTATGAAATAATCAAATATATTTATTAATAAAAACTAATCACAACCATTTAGTTAGACATTAGAGTATCGTTTGGCATAGAATTTGGTGATAAAAACAATCAAGAATATTTTTAATTTTAATTTTACGAAACCCTAGTAAAAACCCCATCATGCCCCTGGGTAGGGGCAGTATGGCAGTATGGGGTACCAACTCGGGGCAGTACGGGGTACATGGTTATTTTATCTCACAGAATGTGCAGATGTGAATTTGGTTTTTTATTTGTTGAGTTGTTGTTGGTTGAGTGGGTTTTTTATTTATCATGAATAGACACGCTGACAGGAGTGGTTAATGTTTAAGTGCTTTCTTACTTCCAGTAACTCACTCTCTAATTCCCGTTTCTCTAAGTTAGTGAGAACGAGAGCAGACGAGACCTAGAAACAAAAGCAAGAAGGTAATGTATAATGGTGGTATCATGGTGGTGGTGGTGTAGCCATTTGTCTACGCAGATCGTTACTAGTACCTACCTAAATACTAGACATAGACTCAATTGAAAAATAATTAACGTAGGTAGGTAGGTACTATGTTTTGAGACTAAAATTCTTTAGGGATTCATGATAGGTAGGTAAGTATAGGATGGACTACACAAATTCTTGTGTTGTGTGTTGTTGTGTTGACGACAGCATGTGGCGGGTTCGATTCCCGCACGGAACAAATATTTGTACGACCTGCAAGTATTTGTTACGGGTCTGGGTGTTTTTCTATCTATAATATGTATGTATTTACAAAAAAAAATGTATAGGTATAAGTAGTTTATCAGCCATCTCGTTACGATAACACAAGCATTAGGTTGCTTAGCTTGGGACGATACGGCGTTGTGTGAAATGTCCAAGGATATTATTATTATTATTAGTGATAGATAACGAAATACCACGTCTCAGATCCAAATAATAATCATAAAATAGGAAATAGAGCACTACGTATGGGTAATTCCACCATACGGTATGTAGAAAGACACCTTGTAATACTTGCTGTGTATTAAAAAGCTCTAAGTCTTGCATTAACCATTAAAATTTAACTTATAAAAAAACCTCCCAATATAAAATCTATCGACTCACAAAATCCTAACTTCGCCCATCCCTACACAAGCGTGGGAGCGCGCGAATATCTTCGCAAGCGTTAAAATGAAATGTTCGCAATTTGAATATCGTTCTGCTTTCCTCCCCTCCTCCCTCCTGCCCTCACAGCCTCACCCCCTGAGACACCCGGAGGATATTATGTAGTAGGTACTTAGTAGTTTTATTTTAAATTGCTTTCTCTCTTTGTATGTGGTTTATTTTGGGCTGTTTTTCTTTTAGATGGTGTAGGTGGGGAATTTAAGGAAGGTACCTGGGAAGATAGAGAAGGATGCGTAAAACGAAATAAGTAGACGGAGAACATAGATAATATAGAGAAAGGCGTTTGTGGTCTGTAACCACCCATGAAGCTAAGTACTTGCATTGTGAAATTAGCTACCATAAACATAATAGGAAACGAATTATAAATAACTAGTACTTTGCCCGCGGCTTCGCTCCCGTGGTCTTTCCCGCGAGAACCATTATTTTTCCCGGGATAGGTAAAAAGTAGCCCATGTTATTCCCTAAAAACTAAGCTTCTAATGGTGAAGAATTTTTGAAATCGGTACAGTAGTTTTTGAGTTTATTAATTACAAAAATACAAATCTATCCTCTTTATAATATTAGTATGGCAACCACCGTCTGGAGTATGAAATTAAAACCACTTTAAACGAAGTGATGGAAGCTGTGATGAATTGTGAGCTCCTTTATAGAGAGCAGTCTACACAGTGAGACACAAACATCTTTATAGAGAGCAGTCTACACAGTGAGACACAAACATCTTTATAGAGAGCAGTCTACACAGTGAGACACAAACATCTTTATAGAGAGCAGTCTACACAGTGAGACACAAACATCTTTATAGAGAGCAGTCTACACAGTGAGACACAAACATCTTTATAGAGAGCAGTCTACACAGTGAGACACAAACATCTTTATAGAGAGCAGTCTACACAGTGAGACACAAACATCTTTATAGAGAGCAGTCTACACAGTGAGACACAAACATCTTTATAGAGAGCAGTCTACACAGTGAGACACAAACATCTTTATAGAGAGCAGTCTACACAGTGAGACACAAACATCTTTATAGAGAGCAGTCTACACAGTGAGACACAAACATCTTTTCGTAATTTGGTACTACAAGATACAGAAAACACAGTGACTAAGAACTATTATACTTTTCGTATAGGAAGTAGACGGAATAATATTGTTTTGTACACGTACGAATCAAAGAGACACGAGAGAAGTGCCACGGAAGTATGAAGCGGACATCCGGGCATGTTGATAATGTACTACATAATATTAAATTTGCAAAAGGCTGTCTAGACACTGTTGCAGATTCTTGTTTTCAGACATATTACGAGCGTTGATCACGGCATTTTGTGTTGGCAATTCAGAACAGCGACGTATTTAGTAACCAATTTAATTTTCTTGTTTTACAGTCAAAAACGTAAGTTTTACATCGTTGTATCACTAAATAAATTAAAAATGTATTCCTGGAGTAGTCATGTCTGGTTTAGAACCAAGACACACTAGGTACCAAACAATTGCAACAAGAAATTAAATCACTTCACTTTTCGTCGCACCTTTCGTCGCACCTCTCGAAACAGCCGGACGAATCTGTTAAAAATATGAGCGTGAAATCTTAGGTGAAGTGAGCGTGGAGTAAGCTGTCGCTCCACCCAACTCTAGTGATTGCAACTATTGACAGCTCACTTTAAACTCACTCCACCAACATTATCGGTGAGATTTTTACAGAATAGCACTACAGGACTCTGTAAAGTAGCAACTTTGGAGCAGTTTTTAGTTATTAACAATGGTGACCAGAAAAACTATCTAGGAGAAATCAAAATCAAAAAGTCATTTATTCAAACAAGGCTGAAAATCATAATTGGGATTGTCCGAAAGGGTTACCGCTACCCCGGAACATAAAGGGCTACGGAAGGAACATGGATGGGTTTTAGTCAGTAAGAGTCTGACACTCCCTTCCGCTCCACCCAGAGCGGGAGCAGTCATTGGATGATTTCCCAGCCTTAAAAAAAAAGGCTGAAAATCAGCACATTTTGAAGGTCAAAGTTACATGAGACAGTCCCTCAAATACCCCACCCTTCACCACTTCCTGGTGCTTAAGCTGGGAAGAAGAAGTAGCGCAACAAACTCCCCAGCAGCTAAGAGATCTAAGTACCTATTTATTACAGGTAGAACACTACTGAGTACCGAAGCCTCACGTCTTTGTTCCGTGCACCAGATGTTCGTTGTTTCTCGGCGACAGTCTGCCCTCCCGGATATTGTGTTGAGCAAGTAATTTAGAGACACGAGTGCTGTCTGATATACTGTTTAGTGTGTTGTGTTCCTTTGTCTTGGGCTCCGTCTGAGGACGCCTCGCACCGTTCCTGTTTGAGAACGAGGGTATGTGCCTTTTGTGTCGGTCAGTTACATTTCCTTGGAATTATGTTCTATGAATATAAGTTATGTTTATGACGAAGACGTACTTACTTGGTTATCAGTTTCCTTGACGTTACTTTGCCATTATACGCTTCTAAAGGTATTATCGTACATAATTAATGTGTCATTCACACAATGAATGAGTGGTAATACATAATTATGTATGTAAAGTAAAAAAAAAGTGGGTTTTAGACTAGCCTAAGTAAATGTAACACTGAAAGTATTTCAAATGTTTCTCAATTTACTGTAGTATTTATCATAGTCACTTCAAACAATCCTGATTCATGCGAGTAATCTGAAGTTATGACAGTCGAAAAACACCGATCTACACCTTATACTGAACTACACACATCAAAAGTGTCTAGGGATCAACATATATTTTTGCAATAACTTTTCTCTTGATTGATATTAATTTAAATTTTCTTTAAGGATTCATCAAATAAAGTGTTTTCGTTTGTCACAGTAACGATAAACCAAGTCACCTTTGCATTAATAAAGAAATTTGCCATTTTCCTAATAAAGGGATTTTTGACATTTGAACCACTAACATTAAAGTTCGAAAAAAAGACTGAAATAACAGTTTTCTTTAAAATTTTATTGGGTAACTTAAACAATTAATAATCCGTGTTTCTACCGCGAACACTAACAACACAAGAACATCGGTTTGGCATACTCAAAATGAGTTCATCCAAATCACGCTGTGGAATGGCCGCCCATGTTCGTTGCAACAACAAAAAAAGGTCTTCTTGCAACTGGATACCCTCCATATTCGGCAGAGCTCTTCTCTGTAGCATATCCCATGCATGCTCAATCGGGTTCAAGTCTGGCGACTGAGCAGGCCAGGGCAGGACATTGATGTTAGCTGCGGCGAGAGTCTGTCTTACAACTCTTGCGGTGTGCGGTCGTGCATTATCATGCATTAACTGAAATAAGGGACCGATTTGCACTTGTAGAGGAACGATGACGTCAGATACAATCGTCTCAGCATAAATTTGAGCGTTGAGGTTGCCTCTGATCCAAATCAACTCAGTTCTTCCGCCGATCCAAATACCCGCCCATACCATGATGGTTCCACCACTATATGGATGGACTTCCTGGCAGGATTTTAATCGCTGTTGGCGTCCAGGGGTTCTCCAGTGTCGTATACGTCTTGTATCCGGTCTCATACCAAAACGAGACTCATCAGAAAAGCACACGAAACGCCATTGTTCTTCTGCCCAATTTCTGTGTTCAAGAGCCCATTGATATCGAATCCTACGATTGTGCATTGCTATAGGTGGTACCCGTAGCGGTCTTCGGGAATGAAGGTTCACTTCATGCAAGCGGTTTCTGACTGTTTGGTCGCTAATTAAGTTCCCTGAAGAGTGATGAAGCCTCACGGCTAACATCATGGCGGTTATTGTTGGAGCTCTTCGAGTTAAGATTTGAATGTATCGGTCTTGTCTCCGTGTGGTGCAGCGATACCGTCCTTCATGGCGCTCAGCCACGGTACCAGTGCTTCGGTAACGTGTCCAAAGTCGACTGATAACACTCTGACTTGTATTCAGAGCTAAAGCCACAGTACGTTGCCGGGAACCAGCTTCTATCATTCCCACGGCTCTGAGCATTTCTTCCCTGCTTAAATGACGTCGCCGCTCCATAATAACGTTGGTTTTAATCAGTAGTAGGGAAACAGTAGCACTAATAATGTCTTCAATGCGTTGTATGTTTTTATAGGGAAAATATTGACAGCTGATTTTCATCTTTTACTCGAATTTGATTGACAGTTCCTGTTTCAAATTATGAAATGCACCAAAAAGGATCCATATAAATTTATAAAATCATAAATTTATTACAAAGCCACATCTCAATCTCAAGAAATCCGCATAAAAATGCTTGATCCCTAGACACTTTTGATGTGTGTATATATTAAATTGATATTACATCACACATCATTGCTAATTCCTTCGCTCAACGACTGTTCATATCATTATTTACTTGCTAGGTAATACATACGAAGATCTCATTTAAGAAGTATTTTTTTAAAACATCGCGCCGTCTAGTCCCTCCCCTTACAAACATAACTATCCCTTAAGCAAACGACATAAAAAGCCTGTTTTTAGCGACATTCGCTTTAATGAAGTGGGCACGCCCCCGCTTCGCAACATCCCGTCCACCAATCGCAGCGTTTGAAACTGTTGCCAGCTCTCCCATTGGTGGAAACTGTATCAATACTGTTGCAACCGACGTAACGCGAATGGTGTTTGAAATAAGAACGAGTTTCTACCCAATGGAGATTGTGCCTACCGGTTAGAGAGTTAGATGTAAATATAGTATCGTTTGTATATTTCTATGTTCCTGGGAGTGTCGACCTCACCTTCATGTGTCGTGACCTTTGCGAGATTAGCTGGGCAGCAGCGCTGACTGTACGGTGTACAGCAGAAGAACGTCTTAGTATAGTTACTATCGAAGGCTTTATTAATCTACCCCAGACATGGTAACAGTAATTTACAGTATAAAAGTAATACCTAATTTAGTATACCGTATAGTTAACAATTTGTTCCAATTTGTTAGGCCCTAATCGGTCTACAATGAACCCCATATACTTACACATCAACATATCAACTTTTGACTTTACCATTTTACACAACAATGCGAAGTATTAGGCAAGTTCGGAGCTTAGAAAATAGTACCTACCTACCCTGTGCTCAATTAACAATATCGTTATCGCGGCTAGGTATGTCTTTATGTCTATCGCTGAACCCAATTCTGACCAAAACGATGAATGCTCGAAGGGAATTCCTTAATTGCCTCGGATAAGTGATCGCAGCTTATTGTTATAAGCAGACTGAAAATTTGCGCCCTGCTCTTGAAGATACCTTGCCCATATATCATACTCAACATACAAAAGGAGATGTACTACAATATGAATAACAAAAAGTGATAAAATAAATTCGTGACGTATTCGTAGCGACATTATTTCTGCTAATTTCGTAGCAAAGCCGCTACGCAACTCGCTACGAAGGCGTAGCAATGTCTACGAGGTGCTACGTCAAATAATTACACAAGGGTATCATTTAAGCCAATCACCAATTTAATTAGTTTTGTGTTTCTTAAATAATAGGGTTTGTCCTCAAAATAGTAGATCTGTCACCAAAATGTAGTCACCAAACAATGCAAAATCAGTTCCACAATAAATCACCTAAAATCCTGAGATATAAGGTCTAGTACCAAATAAATGTTTTTGTATGTATTATAATAGGTGTGTCCTAATAAGTATTTAAGCAAACTAATTTAAAGAGATCACCAATAAATCATATTATGTTACTAGAACAAACTGTTTCCTTTTACAAAAGCGATTCGCTTCTGGCACATCGCCGGCCGCTGCCGCGGCACGCTCGCTCCGCTCGCTCGGCTCGTGCGTTGTTTGTTATACTCTAACCTAACCTAACCTAACTGTTTCCTTTTACAAAAGCGATTCGCTTATTTGGTGACAGATCTACCATTCTGAGCACAGAGCTATTATTTAAGTAACAAAACTGTTATTATAAGAACGAAGTTTATATTCATGTAATGCAATATAATTTTATTGGTTATCGATCTCTTATTTTACACATAATAAGTTAAGTAAAAAGTAAGTTTAATTTTTTTTTTTAAATAAATACTATCATAATATGTTATTTAATCCTTTGCTTGGCAAAAATAAATATGTATTAAATTAAATTAGTTAGTTATTTGTATTAAATTAGTTTTTTTCTTTCATTCTCCTTAGAGGACAAGTAGGATATAGAATAAAATACAGGGTATTTAACTTTGGAGATATTCTATGTAACTCATAAGATACATTGCCAAGTATCTGTTATTTTCTTCACATGAGTCAATGTATCTGAGATGCACGAACAAAATAAAACTCAACATATAACACCTGTTTTCTTGCACCTAGCAGTTTCCTCGCTGTAGTGAGGTGAAAAATTGTGTGTTGCGCTCGGCAGCAAAGCTTTTCTGCGTCTCGTACCTTTGAAACCTTCGTTACGCTCAGGATTCTATATTTGAACCACTCGCTTCGCTCATGGTTCAACCCTAGAATCCTTCGCTTACTCAGGTTTCAATAGAAGTACTCGCGCGAAAAATCATCTTTGCAGCCTTGCATAACAAATAACTATTGTTTATCTGAGAACGAAAATATTTCGTGGCGATAGATCTATTTATTAGGTGATACAACTTGATGACAAATATAAATTTTGGTGATAGAAAATATAGTTCCCATTACACAATAATTTTATTGAGGTAGGTCCGTTTTAGGTGAAATATTTAGGTACTGTTTAGTGTTAAATACAATGAAAATATTGTTCCTTTAGTCTTTGTTTTGTCCTAGTTCTGAATATTTACGAGTATAGTAACGTCTCACGGATTGACTAAACACAGTTCAAACAACTGATGATTTCAGACGAGTCTCAAAATAGACAAATTATAATCCTTACCACAATAGGGATGATTGATCATTATATTTGTTGTTCTCTTCCTAGTTCCAAGACTTTACATATTTCTTAATATGCAGCTGGATGAGAGTTGCCTAAAATCGAGTTGAATGGCGTCACAAGCGCTACTGCTGAGCATGAAGTCATGAGTTCGATTCCCAGGTCGGGCAGAGTATTATTGAACCCAATAACAATTTGCCCGACCATTCGGAATTTCTCTGTTAGCTAGCAGCCCGGAGTCTGGATTTGTGCCCGGTTGATAGCAATAGGCTGGCCCCTTAAACATAACTAGCATAATATGTCCCTATATCTCTAATAGTCCCTATAGATACTCCTCTGCCCAAACCGTAACATTACTTCCAGTGGGAAAGAGTTGGGCTTCGTGTACTGTATCGCTCCATCTCATTCTCTATAAGAGGTGGTAAGTACTTTTTTTTAAGGCTGGGAAATCATCCAATGACTCCTCCCGCTCTGGGTGGAGCGGAAGAGTTGATATGACAGAGGGGCATTAAATTACACTACGTATACTATACGTGTTTAGTATTAACTCTGTACGGTATAAAAAAAGCACCAAAATGAGGTTTTTATTTTTTCAAACAAACTAAATAGCTTACAAATCAGAGTAAAACGCAAACATCCTTTGTAAATAAAGACTGACCTTGTAACAAAGCTGCACCGACGCGCGCGCGACGGAGCGCTGTTAGGAAAGATACATCGTATTCAAACTGGGCAAAAAATTAAAAAATCATTTGCGACTAAACTACTGCTCTTATTTAATTCATTTTTGGTACAGAGTTTGAAAATGGTTCCTAGTATAAGCTGTTTAAAGGAAAGCCCCTCTGTCGTATCAACTCTGTATGATCAAACACAATTTCCCTACATTTAAATCAATACTTTTGGAGCAGATCTTATTCAGTTTTTTTTTCCAAAACAGCCTTATTCAAATATGAAACCCATTCATTTAATCGGAAGACATTTCCCTCCGAACTGCCGACATGACTGTTCCAGCGTTATAAATCGCGGGCACACACACACACAAACACACAAACACACACTCACAGTGGTCAGCACCACAAATGACGGCGCTGTGTCACCGACGCTGACGCGACGGTTGCAGAGAGCCAGGTAAAGAATAGGAAGGACATGACTGTGAAGGAATAGTTATTTATTAGGTACCAAGGATTAATATTATGACAGTACCTTGCCAATTCATTTATGAAAATGTTATGTATGTAAGAAAAAATAGACATCTTTTTAACAAAATAAGTGATAGGCATAATTTTAATACTAGAAATAAAGATAAAATAATTCAACCAGTTTTTCGATTGTCAAAAGTACATACATCTTTTATGGGTTCTGTGTTAAATGTTACAACAAAATACCTTGTGACATACTGCAATTAAATGAAAGAAAATTTAAAACTCATATTAAAAGTACACTTTGTAAACAAGCTTATTACAAATTAGAAGATTATATCAAAGATAAGGATGCTTGGAAACATGCTGGTCCTGCTCCACAGGACAATCTAGTGTCTAGACAAAATCAAACTGGTTGCTAAGTAAATTAGGTAATTTGTACCATATTATTTTATTATATTGGAATAACTTCTCACACATTGATTAATTTATTATTATTAACTTTTAGAATGTTTGTAAATATGTGAGCACCATGCACTTATGACATAATTAAGTTTACTTGCCACTGCTACATGTGTTTTTCTTTTCACCTTTTGTGATGTATTGTTTTTATTCTGGGTACATCGTCTTCACATATAATGTTATAATACATGTATGCAAAACATTGTGAAACATTTTAAAAGAGTAACGGTGGAGTTTCTTGCCCATTCTTCTCCACACGAAACTACTTTTTGGAAGGGGCGACTAGAATCAGTTCTATTTCTTGTTAATTTTGACGTTCAAAAGTGCCATGCTTGTGCCTATTTGAAATAAATGTTTTGACTTTGACTTTGACTTTGACCTTTATAAAAAGGCGTAAGAATGTAAAGCTTGCTCCTCGTCATTAAGGAATGGAATATGAAATAAGGACTTGCTGTCCCAAATAGGTACTTTAATCTTTTTGGTGAAATGAAACTCCATATCGATACAAGTCACTCATAAGACACAGCACAAGATGTGCTCAATTTAATACGTACCTACTGCAGAAGACACCTCAAAACTAAATATGAAAACGAAAAAAAACAATGTTTATAACAAAACTCGTCTTAATGTCAGTATTATCAGCTCGTAGAAGTCGCACAAATAACGCGGGATGGTCATTTCCCTCAAACTTCCAGGTTACAGTAGAATGGCTATTAGTTAGTTGTTTTAGTTATATTACACCATTGTGCATGTCAAACAACGAAAAACGCTCCCTGGCTTACATTAGTAACAAATTACTTTTGTGTCACACTGTCATGAATTTAACTACCGCAGATACAACTGCTGATTGTTTCTATTACAGTGAGATTGAGGGTTCTTTGACACAAACGTACCTACTTAGCAAACAAGCCTGTCCACACTATTCCTCTCCCTTAGCTGACCAACTAAAACGCCGCTCACTCAACAACTGCACATACGTACTCTTTTTCTACTATACTCGACCGTTCACTATACTCGTCCGTTTTACTAGCCTGTAAGTGAATTTGATGGAGGGCCTCCACTCCGAGATATGTTTGTTTTTCAACCCTTTCCCGTTTGTGTCAAGGAGTTCTTTTTGTGGCTGTAAAGTATGGTCGCGTGCCCGGCAGAGTTCGAATCCAGTTAGAAGTTATTTCTGTGATGCTTTTTGGGGTTATTTTACAAAGGTGTACTTGACTAATGGTTTTTATTTATTATTTTTAAACTTGATCACGTATGCGTTTGGCTACCTTTGCTATATTCACAGGCGTTGTTGCGGCTACTTACGATTTTTTTTAATGAAGATTGGCATAAACGTCAACAATTTGGCAAACATTGTAACTGACAATATTTTTCATGAAAATCTGATGTGTGCCTACCCCGATGGGAAAGAGACGTGTATGTTTATTAAAAATGTAGCAATAGACATTAGAAGACTACAGATTGAATAATAGATAGCAAATTAATCATCATTGCTCACCGTTGTCACGTGCGTTCTTTATTTGGCAGTTTTTATTTTGAGTCAGGCAGGGACATCTGTTATGGAATAGCAGAATTACATAGTCTGTCCGTTGTCTGTTGTTGGAAATGTTAGTGTCATTTGCCACTAGATGGCACTGTTTTAACTTACCATAATTAGGTGTGGAGGGCGATAACTACCTCAATTAAGGTTTGCCGGGTATTTAGAAGAATATCACCATTAAATCAACATCGTACAAAATAAAAGTACTTTAATATTTTTTTCACCTCACAGGCTCGGAAAGAGTCTGTTTGTCATTCGAAATCTGAGCCGAAAATCGATTTTTGCTCTCTAGCGTGGAAAGAGTTTTTAAAATTCGAACCTTTCTATTTAATCATTTTCTATACTGCCAGTCCACTGAAAATGCATGACACGGTCTAAAATAAAATATTAAATAATATCGCTCACCTTAAAAACTTCCATCACAGTACAGAAATTAAATATTTTGCGAGGATATTATTGTAAAATTGGAATTAATGTTAATAAGTATTCCATTTGATTAAAAAAAATTGTGACGTCACATTTGAATATGAAATACTACCCTGTCAAATACCCAATAGTGTAGTAATTGAAGTAAAATTTTTTAAATAAAATAAATACTAATATAATATGTTATTTAATCCTTTGCTTGGCAAAAATAAATATGTATTAAATTAAATTAGTTAGTTATTTGTTTTAATTTAGTTTTTTTCTTTAATTCTCCTTAGAGGACAAGTAGGATATAGAACAAAATACAGGGTATTTAATTTTGGAGATATTCTATGTAAATCATAAGATACATTGCCAAGTATATGTTATTTTCTTCACATGAGTCAATGTATCTGAGACGCTCGAACAAAATAAAACTCAACATATAACACCTGTTTTCTTGCACCTAGCAGTTTCCTCGCTGTAGTGAGGTGAAAAATTGTGTGTTGCGCTCGGCAGCAAAGCTTTTCTGCGTCTCGTACCTTTGAAACCTTCGTTACGCTCAGGATTCTATATTTGAACCACTCGCTTCGCTCATGGTTCAACCCTAGAATCCTTCGCTTACTCAGGTTTCAATAGAAGTACTCGCGCCAAAAATCAACTTTCCAGCCTTGCATAACAAATAACTATTTCACCTCAAAAGCTCGGAAAGAGTCTGTTTATCATTCGAAATCTGAGTGCAAAAGTGCAATTGCGCGCTAGCGTGGAAAGAGTTTTTAAAATTCGAACCTTTCTAGTTTTCCATTGCGTTCCAAAAATCTGTGACGTCACAATAAAATATTTCCCAAAAATCACGTACCAATTCCGCGTTCTGACAATTTAAAAATGTTACGTTATTAACTACCCTGACAAATACCCAAAATTAAATGTAGTTTTTTAACTTGAATTCTTAAAATAAAATAAATACTAATATTATATGTTATTTAAACCTTTTCTTGGAAAATTAGTTAGTTGTAGAGGAGCTCGTGGCTAAGTAATAATAGCCGCACAGATCGATCCATCAGGTTAAGCTACGCTTGCCGGGTTGGTCTGTAGATGGGTGACCATTTTCAGATATCGAGACTCGTCTGTGGCTCGGAAAGCACGTTAAGCCGTTGGTCCCGGCTGTCATTCGTGGATCTTTGACAGTCGTTATGGGTAGTCAGAAGCCCGAAAGTCTGACAGCTAGTCTTACCAAGTATCGTATTACCCAGTTAGAGACTGGGTTGTGGAGGTCAGATAGGCAGTCGCTCCATGTAAAATACTGGTATTCAGCTGCATCCGGTTAGACTGGAAGCCGACCCCAATATAGTTGGGAAAAGGCTAGGCAGATTGATTGAGTTAGTTAGATGTATTAAATTGTTTTTTTTTTTCATTCTCTTTTGAGAACAAGTATTGACGATTGAGAAAAAAAATACAGGTATCTAATTTTGGAGATATTCTATATATCTCATAAGATACAGTGCCAAGTATCTGTTATTTTCTTCACATGAGTCAATGTATCTTAGACGCTTGAATAAAATAAAACTCAACGTATAACAGCTGTTTTCTTGCACCTACCATTTTCCTCGCTGTAGTGAGATGAAAAATTGTGTTTCGCTTGGCAGCAAAGTTTTTCTGCGTTTCGTACCTTCGCTACGCTCAGGATTCTATATTCGAAACACTCGCTTCGCTCATGGTTCAATCCTAGAATCCTTTGCTTGCTCAGGTTTCAATACAAATAGGTACACCTATTCGCGCCAAAAATAAACTTTGCAGCCTTGCATAACAAATAACTAACTATTATTATTTATACCGGGTCATTTTTCAATGACCGTCCAAATTTTCACTGGGTGTTCTACCCATGAATGTGAACAACTTTCACTATGGGACCAACTCTGAAATCCCGAAAAAAAAATCAGCTGTTTCATACAAAATATCAATACCTACTCGACTAAAATGTATGAAACAGCTGATTTTTTTTTCGTGATTTCAGAGTTGGTCCCGTAGTGAAAGTTGTTCATATTTATGGGTAGAACACCCTGCGAAAATTTGGACGGTCATTGAAAAATAACCCGGTATATATATATACTAGGCCACTGCTGACAAACTTCCCTCGGTCTTCCGCAGATTTCCACTGTACCTATATCTCTCCGATTGCGACAGTTTACTACAGTGGTGAACTATATTCTAGTAACTAAGAAACAATACGTGTAAACAAAGCCTTTGCCTCAACCTGGGCTCGTCAAGGCAGATGGATGTTCTACTTGGGTGACGTAACGATCCCAGTGCAATGGACAAAATAGCCGACGCAAACATAGGTAACGAAAACACGACATCTGAATTTACTCTCCTTCTCCGATGATTCCATATTTAAATCATCATCATTTTTATCGCATCTTAATCGCAGATTTCGGGGTCTAGTGACATGTCTTTTTCTGCCACACTTCTCTATTAGTCGTTTTGCTATACCTACTTAGTCACTCCCTTTCATTTTTATGATAGTGTATAGAACTTATAAGAAAATATAATAGGTACAATCGGCGTTTATCCAAAACATTCCGAATCGGCAGGTACATAGAAAGAAAACTACTTTTAACTTCTTTATTTTATTGAAACACAAAATACATACAATATTCACTTACTCAGTACCTACATAACACGCAGTAAAACGCAAGTTTACGTTAAAATTAGAAAATTGATACTAACAGTACTTAAAAAATCTTAGTCCACTTCACAAACATCTAAGTCACGCGCAGAAACCAAAATATTGTTACAAACAAGAGGCGATTGCGTGTGGCAAACACAGCGAGGTTTACAAACACGCCAGCACCACATCCTGCGGCTCTCCACGAGCGTAGCCCTCATTACCAAGTGCACCATGTATTAGAAACATTTACAATCATCTGCCAACCCTGTAGTATACACTACGTGATGATTTAGCTTTAATATATTCTATGTGTGTAAGGAACACATTCATAAACCGGCTTGTTATATCGTAGGAGCTGCCAAAAGTAAGTAGTTTTTATTTTTCCTTTCTTAGTAAGTCATTAAAGTAACCTCTCGTTGTCTAAACTCATTTTAATGATAACTTTTCGCTGTAATACCTACATGTTCTGAAAGGTTTGGATCGTTTATTATTCAATAAGCGAAAACAGTGAATGATTTTGGATTAATTACGGCATTTAAATTTATTTGATAACCCTATCCCTTTTCCAAAACACGCGTATGAGTTGATTCTTTTGTTTTTCGCTTATCCAACAGTTATATTACCCAGTACAGTGACAATTTTGAACCACATTAAAAGTTTTTTAGTTTTCATGCATACACCCATTACATCGTTCAGTTGTATAAGCTTTAGTAATACTTAGATACTTACGAACCTAGGCAAAAGGATGTGAGTGTGTGACGCCAAAGTTATGAGTCAGCATAGGTTTATCACAAACAAAATAGACCCGAAGAATTTCATTATTACTTAGACTTCGGCACCACTGAACAAAACACAAAAAATGAAGTCTTGTCAAAGTTGTCCATTCTAAACTATGTAATTTATTCCAGATACAGGAACTAGAGATGGCGCGGTTTCATTTCACACTACTCTTCTTAACATTTTACTTCATCCGGTCTCAAGCGATGATGATAAGAAACGACGCTCTCATTTCCAAGATGGTGTCCGACTTCCAGAAAGATAACTCAATGGCTCTGCAGCAGCAACAGCAGCAACTACAACAGCAGCAATTACAACAACAACAACAACAACAACAACAGCAGCAGCAGCAGCAGCAGCAGCAGCAACAGCCACAGCATCAACCTCACAATGTTCTAGCCATGATGCAAAACGTGTTGTGTAAGAACTTTCCCACGGTCCCGTGCAACATGATCATCCAAGATGAAACGCTCAAGAACCTCATACAACGCTCCATTCAGCAGCTGAAGTACAAGAAACTATCAATGGATAAAACGACGCAGACGCCCGCCGGGTACCACTTAACTTTATTCCCATCAGTAAACAGCGAAGACCTGTCAAATTTTCTACAAGTTAGCGATGCAGGATACTACAAAAACAAGCAAGAAAAAGCAAGTAACAGACATAAAAAGAAAACAGCTAGGATAAACCTAGAAGTAAATGGTGAGATAGAACCAAAGAAACGAACGAAATTGAAGAGAGAAAGCGCGCGGACGCTATACAACGCACGGAAGAAGATCAGGAAGTTCTATCCTCACAAGATCAAGTACAAAGACAAGTTGAAGGGCAGGAAAGACTTCGGGGACTACTCGGAGGAGAAGCTGTCTATGTCTGTAGAGGTTCCGGACATTAACGTGGGTGGAGTACTAGACTTGAACAGGCCGAGAGATAGAATGAACTACAAAGCGGACGCAGATGATGGCGATGATCCCCCCGTGTGGCGAATAGATTACTTGAAACACGGCGATCCGGGCCTGAACGTGTTCGGGGGTGAACCGGATAGGCTAAAGGAGAAGTTGGTGAAGACCGGCCCCAACGTTATTGTGTCAGAGGACATTGTAGAACCAGCTTCGAGGAAGGGCGTGATGCATCCAGATGTGTACATCAAGAAGAACTACATCAGGAAAAACGCTCTTCTTGAAATGAACTCCGGCGCCCTCGACTAGGTATTTTTGCTAGTATAAGATTTTTTCGATTAAAATATAAAATTGTACTACAAGTATTTTGCTTACAACCTACCTTTAATATGACCATAGATTTATGAAAGAAGTTTTTTTTTATATTTCTCTGTTTATGACAAATATTAGATACCTCGGGGTAATGAGATTTTATCATATCGATCATATGAACGAAATTAACCCTTTTATACCCTTTCGAGGTACGACAAACTATTTTACTTTCAGAATATATACGAAAAGTGATAAATATTATACGCTGAGTCCGGCCGTCTTATGGCGTCGTTGCACAGTGAAACTTGCCAATGCCAAGTCTCATGATTTTTTGAAACCATATTATTGTTTGTTAATAATAAAAATTATTAGGTTAATTATTGAGTTTATTTGACAAAACTGTTTGTATTATAATACATCTATACATTTTAAACTGTTGCCTCCGATAATACTGGAGATGTACTGTACCTACCTACCTAAGCTGCTTACTTATTAGATACTTATGCACTAGTATAATTTAATTGGCATCATCAAATGGCCAGTACAGTATACAATACATTAGGTGTACTTACTTAATCAAAGTTTCTATTACTAAAAACTAGCCAAAAAAAACGAATGTAAGTGATCATTTAGCACAATTACTAACCAGAAGAATGGACACAACAAAACGGCAAAAAATAATTAAAGCGCCTGGTAATATTATTTAGCAATATCCTTTATTTACATGTCACTCAGAACTTAAATGCAGGAGTGAAAAATTAACAAATATTTCAGTTCCTTGTTTACGACAAATAGGTTTCACGATAGTATCCAACTGTGAGAATAGATACACATACAACTATCTGCTAAAATAATCACCAAGCTACTCCATAATATCTTTATAATTCCTACATGCCACGTTGTAATCTAAAACAATGCTTATCTCCAGCGATTAGAGTCCAACTGTCCTGTAATTAAAAAACATTCTTCGGGAGAAAACATCTTTATCGTGCAGCAAAGACTACTATAGTATACTGTCGTGCAGTTTGTGTCCCAGCCGCCGCAGAGCGTAGACGTGAACAATGTCACGACCCGTTTTATCTACTCATGTGTTAGACACATCAACTGGAACCCCTGCTGCTGGGATTTTTGTTGAATTATACAAGCAAAAGGACAGTACCTGGACACTATGGCACAGCACTATGGCGACTACTGATGGGAGAATACAGTTTCCATTTACAAATGACTCGATGGCGGAGGGGACATATAAGTTGTTGTTCAAAGTTGGTGATTATTATAAAATGACTGATAAGGAAACCATTTATCCGTTTGTGGAGGTATTGTACAATTTACTTTGTAATAATAAGTTATAAACTACTTACTTACTGTTATATTTTGTGAGGGTCTATTTGTTAATAAGATTTATGAAACTAAGTACCACCATTCTCCAATTAATATAAATTGCTAGCTATTATCATGACTTAATGATTGTTTAGCAATGTAAATGGCAGGAAAGCTACACAAAAAGTAATGTAAAAAAAAACAAAAAATAGGTAGGTACCTACCCCGAACACGGTAGGTATAGGTACATACTAATAAACGTTCAAAATTCATTTAATTTTACAGTGAAAAGTAAGAAATAAAGAAATAATCTGAAACTAGCAATCGCAAAAAATCATTTTGTTCTGTAAGTCTCAAACCACTCTCACTGTCACCTTCTTCCACAGAGTTCCAAATTTATTTGGGGTCCTTCGCGCAATCAAAACTTCTCATTATCAAATTTGGTTCAATGGTTTAATTAGGTGGTTTGGTTTTGTTTAGTATCAGTTACAAGGGAACTTAGAGACCGACATAAATATATGCCTACATACCTACAGGTCAAACATTTAACCCTCCTTTTTTGGCTCCGCCAGTAGGGTAAAGATGCGCGAATTCAACTAGTTATTTTAGATACGGAGAGCACACCGCAAAACATTCTTCTTTATCAAGCGTGGCAACTACATTAATAATTTATTATGTTTACGAAATTATTTTTATGAGAAGTCAAACATATGATGTTTTATTAGGAAACAGTTACCCAGTTGTTTTGTCCACAGTCAGACTACATAATATATATTGACTATTACTAAGTTGCCCTACGTTTTAAGAAACATGATAAGGTTATCTTATCTTTAATAAATACGCAATATCACACATGCTACCGTTTCCTCTACCAACACAGGTCAAAGTGCATTGACCTAACCTTTAAAATAGCGATATTTCACTTTGTTACTGTTTTTATGACGAGCAAAATCAAATCTTAATTGAATCATTTTTTCAAAACAGAGGCTTATCAGAGCTACGTACAATAATACAAAAAAAATACTCGTAGAACATTTCATTTGTGTATAATAGCGCCATCTATCACAAATAATGATGCACCAGTATAAGTATTCCCGTTTTGCCACTAGATGGCATAGCATGACACAAAACCAAATGTGAAAATTGCTAAGATAGTTTCTCTTATTTTCCAGATAACGTTCAACACCAAAGATGGCCAGCACTACCATATACCCTTGCTGCTAAGTCCCTACGGATACTCTACTTACAGAGGCAGTTAATCTTTAGTCAAACTAGTCCATAAAAACATGCCATTTAATCTCCTAATTGCCTTTTATTTAAACTATATTTTCTCTTATCCTTTTTTGAATTACGAATAAATAAATTATTATTGACCTTGATCACGTCAACCAACTCGAATTTTCCTAGAATATCTTGCTAGGTCTGTCATGAGACCATCAGCTCCATAGGCTGCCCCTAGATTTAGGACCAAGTAGGTGGGTAAGTAGATACTTACCCACCTACTACCTCTGAGTATAGGAATCTACCTATACTTACCTACAAAGATTCTAACTAGGTAGGTAGGTAGGTACTCATGTACCTACCCTAGGTATGTACGAGTGTTATGAAGAGAATTAGCTCCTCACTTAGCTGCTGCCTGAAGATTAAAGTTGATGTACCTACTTGTCCTCAGATGGTACTAGTTACGAAACTGCTACTTGTACACTCAGATGAACTAAGTAAATAGGTACTAGCACATTCTATATGATAAACGACATCTAGATACTAGTGAGTGATAGGGACGGCATTTAACCGACTGCACTGCCATGTGCAGTGTCAAATAATGTCCCAACATTTGATAGGGCAAGTGACCCTGTAGTGGAAATAGGCCACAACAATCACATAGATAATAATAACCATTAGCAAGTTGGAAAAGCTCATCCCATCAAATAACATTTAACAGAAAAATGAACAACTACATGGTAACGACTGCAGCAATCGTTAATAACCTAAATACTTACCGAGCATTCTTGATATTATTGTAGTACTTACCTACATAGAGTTATGTACCTATCCCCCTTCCTACTTGAAAATTTCATGACTATAGGAAATAAAAATAAAAAACAATCGTTAGTTTTACATTTTATATTGATGCTCAATAAAAACTTAAGCAATCTAAAAAACCTGCAAAATTGTATCTGTTCGTAATGAACTAGTTAATAATTAATTACTGCTCATCAATTATTGATCTTCAACATGATTACCTATGTCATAGAAAAACTCTATATTATGTAACATTATGCCAAATACACATAATACCAATTATGTTGCATTTAAAATCTTTTTGTTAGGGAAAATTAGTTAGCCATGTAATCTGTATTAATTAAAAGACTAAGTACTAAATAATTATGCTTTTGTAGAAGTACATCCAATTGATTTACTTATTAAAATCTTTGTTCTATGCATGAGTTGAGCAATTGAGCCAGAAAATGGAAAACACGTTTTCATAATTATTGGGAATGTTAAAAAGAGAACCGTAAAATGGGGTGAATAGGGATGCAGGGGTGAATCGAGACGAAACTTTAAAAGGGATTTTAACAGTGAAATAATACAGTTTGTGGCCAAAAAGGGCTCTTAGATGTTTACTGTATAATATTGAACGATTAAGTGTCCTTGTTGGCAAACAACTGTAGTATTTCAACGTTAAAATCAATTATGAAGTTTCGTTCCGATTCACCCCTTTTTTTTTTTTTTTTTAAGGCTGGATTCCTATTCACCCCGTTTTACTGACCAATAAAACTTAGAAAATAATTGTTTATCATGCTATTAAGCAATTTATAGCTATCGCGTTTGATTCACATCCAGTAAGTGGCTTAACGTAACATAATATGCCAATGAGTTCTATGTTCGTATCGGTCCATACACACTGTGTTTAGTTTATACATTAACATTAACATTTGTAAATATGTGGAGTTTGCTGTGGGTAATTTACTGTCTATTATTAACTAACTATCAATATAATAAGTCTCTATATAATTATAAAATATTTATAATATAATATGGAAAATTCCTAGAATTACAATCTACAAAACTTGTTAAATTCCTGAGTGGGCCAGGCACACAGCTGTATTATAATTGAGATACTTTAACACTATAATTATTGCGTTCTTCAAATCGTTGACCATTAATAATCTACAGTTATTCAGAAATAAATTAAAAATAAACACCTCACTCATAATAAATTGTACCTAATTAGAACTACCTAAGTTAAGTTGCCTACTTATAGTACCTAATCACTCGTAACTAAAGTCAATGAACCATCCTGCCACCTGCCACAATAATTTATTTGTTAGACTGCCAAGTTTATAATCTAAGATATTATAACAAATTAAAAATAAATGCAATGTATGTTTCATTGTCTTTAAATATAAAATATACTCCGTTAAACTCAACTAGGTGCCTATGTACATTAGAAATAACAACTAAACATTTTTAATAGGTAATATAATAAATTCTTTCAAACTATAAATAAAACATATAGACATGACCGTTTAAAATCGATTGCCTATAGGTTAAGTTGGAGCACACAAAACTACTAAAAAAATTGCTTTCAAGTTGTAAACTCACAATGAGTGTTCTATTCTATCTTATCTATGAGTATACAGGTTTGTTATAATGTTTGGCAACTCGCAGCAGCGTCTGGCATGTAGTCTCTGTAAGGTAAATGGTCATATTCATCAGTAAACTGCCGTGGGTCGGTTTAGACACCGTTTCTTCATACACAACACTACAGTCACAGTCTATCACATTTCTGTCCATATGTCCCGTTTCTTCGTTGCTTCGACTCGAGAGCCCTATGCCGTGGCGCATCTTTAGCAATATTTATTACTGAACCTTACCCGATATTACTGCAGATATTCAAAGACAATGGAAATATTGAGTTTGGAATAAATTAACTTTATGGATTGAAGTACTCGTAATCCTTGAAGACTACCTAGTAGAAAAGGTCACAGTTCAATACAAATTGTTATTTTATAGCCAATTTAAATAATTTTTCCTGACTTACTTACACCACTAGAATTTTAATTTTTTGTAAAAACACATTTAACTAAACATATAGCTGAATGACACCATGTCTTATCTAATACATCAAAAAACTTGAGATCTAGAAGATTTCCACCTTGACTTCGAAGAATACTAAACATGCCAATTGCCGTAGTTTCAAATATGTCAGACCTCGCCAGAAGTAGGCTTGACAGATATTTGAATGACTGAGTTCCAAGCTTCTTCATGTTTTATACGTTTTTATACATTTACCTGTTTGGGGCTGCAAATGAAACATGATTAGGGTTCAGGAGTAGTGTGATTCAGCCAGAATCAATACTTACCATGTAGTACGTCGTGATTTCTGAGTGACGGCCCTTAGAAGCATTGAGCGCCGATATCTAGTGTAGTGAAATCAGAATCAAACCATTAGAATCATAATATTTTTGCATACCAATGTACCACAACCTTGGACCTTATTGTCATGATAATAAAGTCTTTTTTCACATTAGATCTTGAGGAATTATCTTTATGATAGTTGAATCACTTGGAGGACATAATTACACTTAGTCCATTGATAATGCCTACTTCTCACAAGCACAAAATAAGTCTTAGTAAGTAAATAATAAATTTTCTTTTTATTATAATAATATCAGTCTTCTTTCATCTATATGAAGATACCTTGAGCACCTGATAGCTAGATAAAAATGGCATAACATCTCTGACATATCACCTGCAAATGTTCAACTAACCTGTAATCCAACCCTGCAAACCAAAATAATTGTTATGCAGAAAATAAAGAAAGTTCGAAACCCACCTATTTCCCTTCCTCTTGTCCGACGACCTCTTTATATCTGGCAATCATGAGTTTTTTGACCGTATCTCTGTAAGTCTCCCCGGGGGTGGGAGTGTAGATACCTCTCTTCTGACCTAGACCCACCAAACTTGGTCGTTGTTCGGCTTCTATGGGCGCGATTCTTCCCTGTTCTTCTTTACCCAGTCCTCTACCTTCAGACCAGCCCATTTTCTGCAGCATTTTGCCACCAATCGTGTCAACAACTGAGGGAGGCGGGTGCGGCGCCATTGGCGGTGGCATCGAGTCAGACGGGTCATAACGCTTTCTGATGACCGGTGGTTCGTCTTCACCGAACTTCAGTCGTCGCTCTGCCGCTCGGTCTCTGTAGCCATTCATTTGCGGGATCAGTTCGTTCTTCTTGCGATACTCGGCTAGGTTCTGTTTGTGTAAGTCTGACAGGGACTTGTGTTTGTTCAGCACCTCTGCAGACGGGAAGCGTCGCTTACAAATGAGGCAGGTCAGTTTGGCCCAGTCTATAATGCCCTCGTCGCTGTCAAAGGCTTGTTCTGCGTCGGCCACCCTTTTTATTAAGAACTCGTCTCCGGTTGGAGGGGGAGATAGTTCTCTGACGTGAGTCAAGGATGGACCAGACCCTAACACTGAGAAGCCTATGTCAGCAGAGCCCTTACTGGCCCCAGTGTCTAGAGGCTGTTCCATTACAATATTGCTTCTAGCATTCTCTTTCTTTTGATTCAAAGTTCGTGCCCATCTTTCCATATCTTTGGCGATCTTTTTGGCAACTTTCACTTTGTCATCTTTATCTCTCTTTTTCTTTTCTTCTGGTTCTTTAGCTATGGTGTTCTCAGTGGTGGCTGTCGGTGGGCTAGGCAGCTTAGGCTGCTCAGTATTCTGGTGAGCTTGTGTAGCTGCTATGTATGTGTTGTTTGTGGCATCCCAGTACATGTACTGGCTAGTTTGACTGTTGTAGAAGTACTGACTAGTACCGTCGTAATATAAACCTGTGGCTGGGTCATAGTAGTAGCCAGATGTCTCATCATACATAAATGTACGTACATCAGGAGCATTATACACTGTTTTACCATCACCAGTGGGAGCTTTAACTGCAGGGGCAGTTTGTGCAGTAGAAGTCACAAAAACTGGGACACTGACAGGGGTCCAAGCCATGTGACGGGCTTGAGCAGCTGAGATAGCAGATTGAGCAACGGCAGCGGCCGCATTCACTCGGTCTGCCTCAGACATAGCCTGAGCAGATGAAGTGTAATTAGACATTTGAGCATAATAAGAAGAATAGTCTGCACTTGGAGGTTTCGAAATTTTCTTCGATTCATTATAGAAACTAACAAGAACCTCCCTACCATCTATCTCTAACGGGGGCTGCAGGGATGCTAACTCGGAATGAGCTGCTGTCGAATCAGCAATGGAATTAAAATTAATGTAAGCTAAGCACTTTGATGCACCAGTTAGAGTTTCTCTGCCAATAGTGATGCCTGCAATGGAATCTAAAACAGTCTTTGAGCATCTAGCCTTTATTACATCTAATATTTTCTCTTCAGTAGTTAAAGCATCTAATCTTCTAAACAACAACCGTTTTGTGATGCCAGCACTCTCTGATAAGAGGTTTCTCTCACTATCACCACCATAGACTATGCCATCTGACCTCTTTCCTTGACAGTTCCGTCTGTAGCATATTTGACGCCTCTTGAAGTTGTACAGTCCACACTTGCAGAACCAATCCCCCGGGGATGCATTAATAGCCTGGTTATCATCATGCTTGTCTCTGGTATCATATTTATTCTCGTAGTCTAAGTCCATTCGTTCGCGACTGCCCGAGCGGCTGCTAGACCTAGAACTGGCTTTGTATTCCATTTCGCTTATAGCGGGCGGAGACGGCGCAGCCGGCAGGTCGCGCTCACGGTCTTCGTACCGCTTCGGCGACCGGCGGCGGTCACGGTCGCGCGGCCGCTCGTACCGCTCGCGGCGGTAGCGCTCGCGGCGCTCGCGGTCCTCGTCCCTATCGCGGTCGTAGCGCTCGCGCTCGCGGTCGAACCGCTCGTGGTGGTGTCGCTCGGCGCGCGGCTCGCGGCGCTCGGGGCTGGCGCTGCGGCGCAGCTCCCACACGGGCGAGCGCGGCCGGCCCTCGGCCCACCTGTCGTCCTCGCCCCACCGCGTGTTCCTCTCGTCACGGCCTCGCCACGACATCGCACACGCCTGTGAACATCACCCGTACGAATAAAGCGACTGTACTCACAAACCGTTCGACGCCGCAGTCCCGTTGCCTCCACGTTGGTTGGCCTTAAATCGCCGTTCAATAACCTTTCTCCTCGCCGTACTATTGTTTACCTGCGTAGCAGTCACTGGGACGATAATATAAACCCTTAATAACACGGTTAACACTTTACACAGTAGTTTTTATCGAATTTTCCAGTACAATTACTCGAATTTTAATAAGAAACTCATATTCAAGGACAAGGGCTATGCGTCGAAGACGCCATGTTTTTTATTACGATTCTGATTGTGACATTTAGATTCGTTTGACGCACAGACTATTTTGACGTCATAGTTACTAGGGATTGCAAAAGTCAGTCAACTAAAATTATATTACTAAATACAATCAGCTGTTACTCGATTTCTAGCATCGATTTCTAGAAGAAGTCAAATTAGAAGAAAAAAATTACAAAACCAAAATAAAATGTATTTACACTGTATTATAACATGAATCATAATTGATGATAACTTAATTCAAGAAACATCTAAATACTATAAAATAAGGGATACAAAGAAAATCGACTATTTAAACGAGTTGACGCTTTGTTGACGTTAACGACTGGCTAGATAAGCAGAACAAGTGAACAACAATTCACGCCCAACCCCACCCCTCCCCAACCCACCGAATCCGATCATCATGTACGGCAAGCTGATCCCTTGGGCGAAGCATGCCAAGTACCTGGGTGTCACTCTCGACCAACACCTCAGTTTCGCAGAGCACATAAAGCAGGTCCGTTCGCGGGCCGCTTTCGCTCTCGGTAGGCTCCAATTCATGCTTACAGAACGCAGCA
The DNA here is from genome assembly GCA_951799385.1 of Hyppa rectilinea. Taxonomy (NCBI): domain Eukaryota; kingdom Metazoa; phylum Arthropoda; class Insecta; order Lepidoptera; family Noctuidae; genus Hyppa; species Hyppa rectilinea. The sequence continues at coordinate 343,874 of OX637324.1, read as the reverse complement.
AATTGTCACTCCGGTGCAAACTGCGTCTCTATAAGGCTGTAATCCGTCCCATCATGACATACGCTTGCGTCGTCTTCGCGCACGCCAAACCCAAGTATCTGCATCGAATGCAGACACTCCAAAACCGGTTCCTCCGTAGGGTCTCAGGAGCTCCCTTTTACGTCCGTAACATGGACCTTCATGTAGACTCTAAACTCCCCACAGTTCAGCAGTTCATGAAACGCCTCTCGAAGCGTTTCTTTGACACTGCCATAAAGCACCGCAATCCCCTGATTGCGGCCGCCTCCCGATACACCCCGTCCCGCATTAATAAGGTTCGCCGTCCACGGCATACCCTCATTGCCCCCGACGATGCCACCACTCTCCTCCAGGAGAGCAACCCGGCTACTAGCACTGTTAGATTAGCACACAAGTACAAATTTCCGTCGTTCCGTCCTCGCCGCCGAGGCCCGTCGCGACGACCTTGTCCATTCTCATCTCCCCGACCCTTGCTCGAGCCAGCCCGCCATTGAGCCAGTAGCTTTAGAAACCCCCGATCCAGCTGTCCCTTGCTGTCCCCTCCAGCGACGCCCTAAGCCGAGGTCCGAACCCCGCAGGGGGTGCCCTTAGCGTGTAGTCGCTTAGTTTTGTAAGTTAGGTTTTGGCTGGAGGCTACAATTCTTTTGTGGCAGCCACAGGCAAGCCCGGTTAAGCAGTAGACAACCCTTTGGTTGAACTGCGAGATGCCATTAACAAAAAAAAAAAAAACAACAATTCACGATTTGAATTAATTAAGTGGAAATACCACCTTCTTTAATGGATGGCGACGCTCGCTGCATATTTCGAAAACTTATACTCTGTCAAAATCAGTTGTAAAGTCCGTTTGACGAAAGTAATTTCACAGGCGCAGTGGCTCAGGTATGCGACGGAATAAATTTCTATTTATCTAAACATCACGGCACTGGTTTAAAATGCACAATCATAAAGAGGAAGGGTTGAAAAAGATGTTTCTAATAGGAGAGCTTTTGCAGGATTGTTGAACCATACTATAAAAATGATTAGTTTCACTTACTGCTGCAGGACTTTTTCGAGCGCTCCGTCTGCATCGTAAAACGGACTCTACAACGGTACAAGAATCTTTATTGTGTGGAAAGTCGGAAGTAACCTAGTTAATAGTGTATCATCTACGGAAGTAACGCCGCCATCTTGTTTTTCCAATATACAATCTATCTGTATTTAATTTAAGTTCACACAACTGGTACACAAGTCGGTCAGTGGGTCGTCTTATGGACGGAGTTCACATGTAGCCAAAGACTACAATATAATATAGATGTACTTAGCTCGTCTCTTCAAGAGGGAATGGGTTCGAGTGTGTTTTACAAAAACTATTATTGTTTACCTCGAGTAAACGTAGTACGCGCATTAATGCGGCATTTTTTATAATAATACTAGCTGTCCCTGCGAACTTCGTCCCGCCTTATAATTTTTTTTTTTTTTAATCTAAACCATCCTCAAAGCCACTGTAACACACACAACAAATTTCATTAAAATCGGTCCAGCCGTTTAGGAGGAGTTCAGTGACATACACACGCACAGAAGAGTTATATATATAAGATTATGATGTGTTGGTGTAACTCATTGTGTCAATTTCATTTTTTAGCAACCAAAAGGCCTCCTGTACCTAAATGTTTCATACGCCAAAAATATATTGTAGCACGTAGGGTGCCACAAAAAAGATCTATAGTTACTGGTCACAATATTTTTGTAATGAATGCTGAAGTTGGTAGGTTCTTAATGTTTCTACCACACCGAGTGGACATGTACGTTAATGACTCTTTTCTCCTTTCGTTTTAAGTTGCCCAACCCATACCTACTTATTATATTGAAGGGGCTTGAAATATGAACGCCTCTTCTTGAATAAATAGGTATTTAATTTCTTTCATTTACAAGGTTTATTGGGAACGCGTACATTTATGTGCGTTTTAAATAGTGCGTGGTCGCTTGTGTAGCTCTCAAAGAGCATAGGTATATTATAATAATAGCTCTCGTCGCAATGGCTGTGGCGGCCCGGTCCTCCGTCGCGGGCGCCGATGTCGGGCCGCGCACTGTGTCCCGCAGACCGGAGTGTTGTGACGCGGGTGTATTCCCGTTCGTCCCCTCGACTTCGTCCCCCGATGGGGACGAACGGGAATTTACAAAAATAATATTTAATTTGTTCCCGATCGTCCCAATCCTAATTCAAGAGGGGACGAATGGGAATATCGCACCTTTAGAATTAAAACGACACAATTCAAAAAAATCAAAAATTGAGTTATCGTCATAAAATGACTCAAAACGAAAATAGTGAAAAGACTTTTTTATAATTTGCAGCACAAACATAGTCACTGACGTAAATAATCACGAAATAATTGACCAAATAGTACGGAAGTGTTAAGAACTTTAAAACTTCTTTTGCTATTTCCCTAAAAGTCACTTTTTTGAGACGTCGTTTTCATTCTAAAGGTGCGATATGTTCTTCGATTAGTGCCATTCGTCCACTAAAAAGATTTGTGCAGAAATATATGTTTATTCGTTGTTTTGTAGTTGATGACTGATTGAAATGACTGATTTTTATTTCAAATTTGTTTTTTTTACCAATTAAAACCACCAGTCTTATATTATTTGGTGGGAGCAATAGACCTAAAAAAAATAATTATTAGATTATTCCCATTCGTCCCCCCAAAAAATTTAGAGGGACCATCGGGAAAATAAATAACGAAAGAAATTCCCGTTCGTCCCCCTCGGGGGACGAAGTCGGGGGGACGAACGGGAATACACGGTGACGGGTGTGTGACGCGCGTGTCGTCGCACGCAGTGCGATTTCTTGGATATAAATCCGGGTGCACATTATTTGCTTAGTCAAGTCCTAGGTCACGAACTTTTGGTAACGAACATTGTAACTTTACCTACATTGTAACTCACAAACAGATTCATATATAAGAGTGAAATTTTTTACAGTAATAAACAGTCGCACATTATGTTTTACTCTAGTTTATTGACCATGTCATAAAATGATAGAAAATTGATACAATTAATTAATAAGCACATTTTCTATAGAATACCTAGCTAAACATCTACTGACTACATCGAAATAACCGCAGAATTATAAACTACACCTAGCTAAGATTCTTACGTAACTAGTAGGTACCTACTTAACCTTCTGAACGCGTTTGTCACATATATTCGTGACAAGCAAGTACGCCAATGACACAAATATGTGACAATGGCAACAATACTATAACACGAAATAAACAATTAAATCATTACTTTTGTGAGTGTTCATTTAAAAACTGAAGCTCTAACATGAAACAAATTAAAAGACATCATGGATATTGGGAAATTCAAAATAATAAGAACAAATAAATTTGTAGCTTGGTCTATAGAGGGCGCGCGCGTGCGTTATGCTCTGGCGTTCAGAAGGTTAAAGTAACATAGACTAAATAATTAAACAGAACTGACAACAAGCAAGTTTTATGCCATTTTTTTGTAAAATATTAGTATTTCCAAAACTGCAAATACATTTTTATAATACTCCAATTCCAAAAACATAAACAGACGTTCAGTCATTTTTTTATATCTAATGGCATTATCAATAAATAACCTACTCCTGACAAATAGTTGTTCACTGTGTAAATCTAACTAAATGCATTATTTTTACAATCATTATTACGGCTATAAAGTGTTTAACAATAAGAAAGCGTAATATGTTTATTACGGAATGTCGGCATACATTATGAGATTAGGTGATGGACACCTATTATTACATTTTAAATTCGAAACCAACCACTCTAAACTAGCCGAGCCTTTTCGTGGCTCATTTTTGTTAAATAAATGAAATCTAGTTTATAAACAGACACCAATCTAAAGACTAACACTGCACTGGAAGTGTCCCTTGTGTAATATTAGAATCACTGTAATTTACAAGCCATACAGACCCAAGAAGCTTACTTGTGTTAGCAGCATACTGTAGCATGTAACACAAGTTAAATTCAAGCGCCTTCTAGACTTGCCAGGATTGTGACGTTCATTAACGATGAGAGGAAATACTGCTGTTGCGGTAAGTAAAGGTACCACAAAACATGCAACAAACGTTTACTCAAGCCTTTCTCTAAAATTACCTTGAGCAGCAAGTTATTGTAATTTTTTCCCGATCGCGCTTCTAAGCCGATATCAAATGATAATAAAATATTTAAATTTTGAGCTTAGATTATCAGTCTAGTTTCCACCGCGTCACCGCATTTATATTTGCCGAAGGCTACCAATTATACACTATGTGTCATTTTTATTATCAACTTTTCTATAAGTAACATGATTTTAAAGTATATGGTTTTGTTGAGCGTAACACGTGTCTTTTGCCTAAACAAATACAGGCCTAAGATCATGGATTCTGCTTTTAAAACAGGTTGGCCCCCCAAGGTGTACCAATGACCTGGTGAATGTCATGGGAATGGTGGTGTGGCAATGTTAAGCGGAGTTCTATGCTCAGCTGTGGACGTCTACCTATCGTCGGAATGATGATGGATGATATAACTACCGTATTCGTTACCGTTAAAATCTAAACCTAACTAGTTACTGACGATAATTTAGCTAGAACACTTGGGAAGGCATTTTCGGCGTTAATAATTTAAACTTTGCGACCCTTTTTTCTAGCCCATATCACATCCCAGCGCTCAGGTAATTTTTCAAGCTTGTTGTTCGAGTAAAAATTTAGTTGCTCTCAGTAGTGAGATCCTCGTCATCGTCAACGTCACATTCCTGGTGAACGTAGTACTAGTCTTTCCTCCCGGTGAGGAGATGTTCTCGCAGCGTAAAGATCTCACGTTCGATGTTTTCTCGGGCGGCGGATTCGAAGCATTCGAACTCAGGACTATGGAACAGCTTTGGTATTTGGCTGAATTGGTTTAGCACCTGGAATTTGGACAAAAAATGTATTTTAGGAAATGATGTATGTATGAAACAGTTCCTTTTTTACCAATAAGACCAACAGCTTGATCTTTCTCTGTGAGTTAAGAGTTCTTTTTTGCAATTTACTTTCTTTGAATATATGTAGTTAAACTGAACAACTGAACAGGCGAATAAATATGGTGTACAACTAAGTAAGTATTTATCAAGGCTCACATCTGCCTAACCCTTTTCCAACTACGTTGGGGTCGTCTTCCGGTCTGACCGGATGCACCAGCTACTAGTATTTTACATGGAGTGCTTGAAAGGTCAATTAAAACGAAACCGCTAACCTTAATCCTCAACTCGACATAGTTGTCGTGCGTGAGCTTAGAATACTCGGCTCTCACAAGTTTGGCGTGAGCATCATACTCCTCCCTCGAGGCCGCCAGCACCGCCAGCTCGCAGTCGCCGAACAGCTGCAGGTCGCGCAGCGGCGCCGGGCCGGCCGGCGTGCTGGCGCGCGAGGAGTCGCCCGAGCCGTCCGAGCCGTCTGAGCCATCCGAGCCCGACGCTTCAGAGCCGGACTCTTGCGAGCCACCCGAGCCCGACTCGTCCGAGCCGGACGCCTCGGAGCCGCCCGAGCCCGGCGACATGGCCATGGGCGACGCGTCATCCACCATGTCTGCAATGAGGGTGATCATTATTTAGATTTGAATTTGGTTAATGAAGACTCCTAAAAGCTACTTCTTTTAGATATTTTTTTGCAGTTTGTTCTGGCACAAATTACAAACTTCCGGAAGTAAACTTTATGCCCCTATTAAGAGATTAATTAAAAAGTTTCCTTCCTTAATGCTTTCTTTGGTTTATGTTAAAGACTCTATAGTGCCATATTCATAGCCAGGCGTTGTCCGTCAGTGAGTGAACTAATGAATTAAAAATATAAGATTTTAACTACGTAAGATAATCACCTTCGTCGATAGGATCGTCAGCCGTCGTAGAATCCGGCAGATTGGATTCGCCAGGGGTCGTGGAGTCCGGCGCGACCGGCGGGGCGGGCGCGCGGGGCACGGAGCGCGCCGGGCCCGAGGCGGAGTCGGCGGGCCCCTGCGCGGCCTCGTTGGTGTCTATGTCCGTGGCCTCCGCGCCGTCGGGGTCGCTGTCCACCTGGTCGCTGGTGGAGGACTCTCCGTCCGCGGAGCTGGCGGGGGAGGACGGGGTGGAAGATGCTGCTGATTCAGAACTGTTACAGTTCCCGCACCACGTGGCTTCGTCGTCTGTGAGGAGGGCTAGGATGTACGACGTCAGGTCTTGCTGTGGAGTAACGGTGGGTTTTGGATCTTTGTTACGATTTTTGTTGTTGCACTAATCAAATTTAAGATTATTGTAATGTTTTAATAACACAAACTTAATATAAGTTTGTTTGACTGAAGGGTCTACAGTTAAGGTATAATTCAAGGTATATTCATAATATTTACTGAAATCTTGTCGTCTTAGTCTTGAGCAAGCGTGGTGATCAATGTTTTTCCTGTGGTACCAGAGCATAAATGATTCTTGATCTAAACAAAATACTTTGTAGTTAGAGACATACTGGCAAACATTGCTAAACAGATGTAATATTCTTCGATTATTGATCGAAGGTAATATTAGATATCATTGACGGTCTTACAGCCAATTGATTATCTTCGTAGCGGCTCTTTATTATGCCCAAGTCCCCTTCGCAGATATTGTGTATGAAGGTTGGTCATGGCTTACCCATGTACCAAATTTCACCCAAATCCGTTAAGCAGTTTTAGCGAGAAAGCGTAACAAACAAATAAACTCACATTCGTATTAATTAGTAACGATGGTGAGAAGATTACGATCACAAACAGCGAAATTGTCTAGCCCGCGCCACGCTTGACCTTTTGTGAAGTAGAAATATGCAACAAAAAATGTTATCCATCTGGGAGCCAACGGTCAAAAATATACGCAAGCCAATCCGCAGAAATAACTTCTATGCAATTGGGTACGTAGTTGGTACATAATGGTAAACAAGAAATACTACTCGAACAAAGCACTACTACTGTAAGTAGGGAGTATTATCGGTCAAATTACAGCACTTTCAAATTCAACTCGCAGATTGCATGCGATATTTTCGGATCGTTGACCGCCTCTTGTTATTGTTAACGAATAAATTAAGAATGATGTCTCTGTACTTACAGACTGCGGATGCGAGCGCAGCAACTCTGTCAGCAGTTTGACGGTTAGCTCGGACGGCGTGTGCCTCAACACTATCGCTAGTTTGAATGCCGCCGGTTGGATCACATCGTCCATCCCTTTGTTGAGCAAGTTCTGCCAGACGCCTGCCTGAAAACCAGCAATGTAAAACGAATTTAAAATGATGCGCGAGTTTTATGCACTTCGTGGTACAAAGATGCCAGTTTAAAGTCGCTCATGTGTGTGTACTCGTTGGAATGAAGGGATAGCGACGAAATCAGACGCCCGTGTGTGAAAGTTGGTATCAATCTGGCTGCATGTTTGTGAAACAACGATGAGTAGAGCTCAAAAGAATGGCGGTTATAATTACAAGTGTTTTAAAAACAAAACTTACTTCATCGTATGCAGGTGTATGCATTGTGGTAACTGGTGGTTTAGTTATGTCAACACAAAAAAGTGAAGTAAGATAGTAAGTAGGTCACTTCATAGCAATTCTGATGTGACGTATTCGAGATGATAAAAAATAGGTAACTACTTAAATTATCAAACGACGCTACAAACTGTGGTCTGTCTTAATAAGTATTTTCAGTTGAGTGAGGAAAAGAAATAGCAAGCAAACTTGGTATGTAATGTAGGCCACACAGGTGCCATAAAACAGTAACAATAAGGAAATAAGAGACGCGGCTCTTTTATCGATACCGACATGTTTTGTGCTTCTCCATTCCGGCGGATCGCGCGAACTCACCAGGTCATCGATCCACTTTTAGGCTTTTCCTGTGCGCGTTAATGCATCTACTTATTTTATTTTTATTTTAATGTATGGCATCTCCCAGGTCAGCCAATGAGGTTGCCGGCTGTTTACCGGATCTATCCTGTGGCTGCCTTAATTAAATAAGGCTCCAGCCAGGGCATTACCCTAAAAAAATCCAGAGCATAGGTTCTACATCTAAAACGATCTATACCTGATAAGCTACGCAGTTGCGAAGCGTGTGCCACAAGGATTCAGGCGGGGACGCTTCTTCCACCTGCTTCCACGCGTTGTCAGCGTCGGGCGCGACCAGCGTGTTGCAGGCGTTACGCCACATTCGCATGGCGGAGCAGCCCTGCGGCTCGCCCGACGACACAGGGGCTGTCATCACTGGAAACATCATGAATTTACTACTAAAATCACGAATTCTTCGAATCTGCCAGCTCGTTTATGTCCTGATTAGCCTTTCAGGTCAGTCGTTCTACAAGAAACTCTGAAGGTGTTAGTCAGGGCCAATTTCAAGAGCCAGTACAACTGGCTGTGTAACTTAACTACCGAACCACCGAAGGAGGCAACGCCCTCGTCCTAGTGCGGACAGCAGGTTGGTGACCCCAAACGTTGTTAACATCGACACGCCCAGACCCAGCGCGTCCCAGTTATACAGCTAAAGCCTTGCCTGCAATATCCTGGTCTGCGTCTCTACTTAACGGCGATTCACTTTATTTATTTATTATGGTTTACCAACAGATGTTACAGCGATACATACATAGAAAATACATAGCAATAGACCTTAGTTCTACTGCACACCCAATTACAGGTAAACACAACATGTAATTATTATATTTTACTAAGGAAAACAATTTTGTACAATATAATATAAACGAAGCACTTGAGTCTATAGCAAGAAGAAAAATCTCAAAAATAGGGAACTTCACTAAATATGTATTAACCGAGTCAACTATTCAAGCTAGAAATAAAAAAAAAACTAAAAACTCTCGTTTTTGCTCAGTTAACGGTAAGTAATTATAATTAGTAACAAAAATATTCAAACCGGTTGTTTTCTCAGTCATACCTACGCGCCGTTAGGCAGTCATCTAAATAATTATTTTTTCACCTGACAGGCTCGGAAAGAGTCTGTTTGTCATTCGAAATCTGAAAAAAAATCGATTTTTGCTCTCTAGCGTGGAAAGAGTTTTTAAAATTCGAACCTTTCTATTTAATAATTTTCTATACTGCCAATCCACTGAAAATGCATGACACGGTCTAAAATAAAATATTAAATAATACCGCTCACCTTAAAAACTTCTATCACAGTACAGAAATTAAATATTTTGCGAGGATATTATTGTAAAATTGGAATTAATGTTAATAAGTATTCCATTTGATTAAAAAAAATTGTGACGTCACATTTGAATATGAAATACTACCCTGTCAAATACCCAATTGTGTAGTAATTTAAGTTTAATTTTTTAAATAAAATAAATACTAATATAATGTGTTATTTAATCCTTTGCTTGGCAAAAATAAATATGTATTAAATTAAATTAGTTAGTTATTTGTATTAAATTAGTTTTTTTCTTTCATTCTCCTTAGAGGACAAGTAGGATATAGAACAAAATACAGGGTATTTAATTTTGGAGATATTCTATGTAACTCATAAGATACATTGCCAAGTATCTGTTATTTTCTTCACATGAGTCAATGTATCTGAGACGCTCGCACAAAATAAAACTCAACAACACCTGTTTTCTTGCACCTAGCAGTTTCCTCGCTGTAGTGAGGTGAAAAATTGTGTGTTGCGCTCGGCAGGAAAGCTTTCTGTGTCTCGTACCTTTGAAACCTTCGTTACGCTCAGGATTCTATATTTGAACCACTCGCTTCGCTCATGGTTCAACCCTAGAATCCTTCGCTTACTCAGGTTTCAATAAAAGTACTCGCGCCAAAAATCAACTTTCCAGCCTTGCATAACAAATAACTATTGTTCAGCACATGTGTCAAAGTCGAAGATAGCGATACAGGATGTACCTACAACGTAAATTTCGCTTTTTTTTCATTTAAATTTGCTATTATGTCAGTGGGTTTCTTTTATTTATACCTCTATTACCTACTATCATTTAGAGCACTTTGCCCCCAAATTCGTCCTCGTAATTTCGTAATTTCGAAACTAACTTTTAAACTGCCCTTAAGGGGAAAGGGCCATCCCCAAATACCTCCAAGTCAAGGCCAGCCAAGATAATACAATATTAAATGATGCTGGGTTGAATAAAAACATTGAAACATAGCAACAAAACAAAACTAATTCTTACCCCCCATGTCGGGTTCCCTCCACCAATTGTTCGCCATGACAGAAGCAAGGCCACTGGGCCTTCACAACTGGAAATGAAATACGTATTTGCTTAACATAATAGTTTACAAAATATAAAAGTATGCGGGAACACCACTGTCGCCTCTGTGAGATTAGTTGATTGATCTTTAACGAAACATCAAAATATTTATATTATAGGTAGGTACTTAACGTGCTGTCAAACAGACAATTACTTAGTGTCTGTCGAGGTAGGGCACGTAATTTAGATAAGTAATATTATCAGTAATCGCGAAAGCATTTTTGTACATAAGCAAACAACATCATGTTTACAAATATTGTACTGAATAGAACTTGTTTATTATGATAAATATTAGTCCTATTGCACTAATAAAAACAAAAAATATCGATAGGTAGCGTGGTAGGTAGGTACCTAGCAATCGCACCGTCGAAACCGATACCAACAAATCTGATAATAATACTGGATAATGACTGGTTATTTAAAACCATAGTAGGTACTTAATGTTGCTACCGAAGACGAGGAAATAAGAAATAAACATAGTATTATAAGCCATAAAACCGCAACAACAATAAGGATCAAATTTAAAAATATAATCAGAGACCTTGATCATATTCTGTGGGTAGAAAATCAATTAATTTACATGACATAAAAACAAAATTGTACGAATACCAACAAACGAAAAAGGAATCAATAGTGATGTTACTACAACAAAAAAATACCAAAAAAATCGACTCACTTGTAGTTTCCAGATTATTCTAGGCCGGAATATGGATATTTTAAAACCAAATATTCTATTTTGATACGTGCCAGGCGCGTAGGGCGCACTCGCGGAGTGTCATGGCGGCTCGAGGGAGGTGCCGCGCGCTCCACGCGACTCTCATCGACAATCGATAACGTTTGCCAGACAGTGTGTGTTGTTATGCCTGCGATTGTTTTCACAGGTCTGCGCGCGAGAGCAACATCTGCACATTGTTGCGGTCGATGACCGATCTATTATGTGAAATTGTAATGCTAGTCGCTGATTTCATTGATTCTTCGTTTAGTTGATCATTCGAAATTCTTCGTGCGTTTATGTACACTTTCAGGTGGAATTTTGTTACCAAAAACATTTTATTTTGTGTTTGATGTTACGATGACTATGCCCGACATCTAGCGAGGCCAGCACATCGAGCTATCGTTGATGTGCGGGCGCCTGTACATTAGTTTAATCGCAGCTTGCAGATTTGTGCGTGAAGAATTTATAAAGTAATATTGGCGGGTGGGTAATCCCATTTACAAAACTGAAATCATTTACCATTTAATATTGATACAAAGTTTCCTACTAAGTGTTTCTACGCATTCGCTTGCAAGAAACTGGAATAAATTGTAATAACTCATGTGCTGACCATGGCGACCATGAAAAGATAAAGTGGAGCTATTAATAGTTGCTATTGTCAAATATTTTGTACAACATAATAGTTACCTACTCGTATTGTATGTAGGTACCTACATTAATATAATCTATTTATGGTAGATACGTACTAATGTTTGATAAAATAATTATTACCAAGAAAATATTTTTGACATAATTAAGCGACATCATCGATGGTACGTGAATGTATCATCTCACATAGGCACTTATTTTTAAAGTATTTTTATTCATAGGTAATAATGCAATTAAAAAAATACATATTATATCGACGTTATTTTGAAACGATCTTAAATTCTACATCTTTCTGTCGATAATTAATTATTTTATAATATTCACAACACTATTTTCCAAGGGTAGGAATAAGTGGATACGGTACGCATGCGCGAATGCGCTCGAAGGCCTTCAACGTTAAACCCGTTACACGGAAAAATCACCCTTATCTACAAGGAGTAAGGTTTACTTCGGAATGTTTTCATTAGGTCTTGTTAACTGTGGTAATCAGTAATGAGCTTTATGGAATTACAATAAGGTCTATAATATGAACGAGGGATTACTAGAGCCTGTCCGAGACATGAACTTGAATTCCCGTAAGTGACATATTGCGATGACATTTCTGGCAGGCGCACTGAACACTAGCAGGGGCGTAGCTCTACCGCCGCATTAGCCGTAGTGTGTAAGCAAAAATTAGTAGAATGTTATCCACAATGTCACTTAATCTCGTGCTTCCCGGGGTAAAAACATAAAAAACTGTCAAACGTCATATAGTAGTTTTCACCATACAAAATTACTTGGACTTCCATGGGACAGGAACGCCTATCAGACTTTGTGTATAGAGCCAGTGGAAAAACTGAAATCATCTTCTTTATATGATTTATTAAACCAATTTGCCGAAGACAAGGCAAGAAAAGTGTATATTTAATTTAATTATTTGGTAAGCTCAATTTCCTAGCAGGAAGTGATAACTTATAATCAATAAATATTTATTTTAATTTTAATCAATAAAATATAGTTATTTTAATTTTTATGCAAACATTTGTTTCTTTTGTGAGAAATCTTTACCCTTCGTTTTGCCTCCCAACTAATTTTGATACACATCCAAGACACGCTACGCCACTGCCCACAAGACCTACATAATTATGTTCAACTATATTATCATCACAGACTTTAGCGTTTTACTTAGGTACTTAAGTATTTTTTTTTAATTTATGACCATGCATACTTGCTTTTCCAATAAAAGGTTTTCTTTTTAAGTTATAAAAAACATAGTTTCCAAGAACTCTGTAGATGGCGTTGAACTGACTACGTTACTAGGTGCGAAATTCAAAACACTTGAAAAAAACATTGCGTCACGTCACATACGCTTGTTGACACTTTCGTTGTTTCGTGTAATTTTTGTATGTATGTTTCGTTTTAAGATCTCAAAATTACATCCAAGTGAAATGATGTGACGTTCCGTTCCTTGCAGTAACTAACAAAGTTCAGCGCCATCTATCCAGTGACTAGGGAAGAGTTAAAAAGAAAATCCCTCATTCAGAATGGTGGACAACGGCTTTCCTTGAGACTAAGACGATTGGGGAAGTTGAAATCAAAAGGACTCTTAGGTAAGGTACCTGCTGTTGCAGCTGAAAAAAAAACAAAAAAACCAGAATGTATGTAACAAAATCGTTTATTTACATAATACATATTCACAGATCCTCACGTCTATCTCAATTCTCAGTACTTTATCGGATACAGTTCGTCCCACACTTTAAACCTGTCTTCATGGAGGTTCTGTTGGACTGCGAACTCTTTGTCTACGAGCAGGTAGTTCCTCATGGCAGGCTTCATCGCTGGCCAGGAGAGATAGGCTAGCTCTGGGGACTTGTCTCTGAACACAGGATAGCTACAGAGAGAAGAAGAGTTTTAATTCGGTCATGTTATCATGTATTTTAAAAAATCTCTTAAATATTTAGTTCCAGGTTAAATATTTAGTTTTAATTACACGCTAGGGATGTTACGGAGCTTCGATTCCAATTCCGAAAGGTTGGAACTTCCAATTGATTTCGCACCTTCGATTCTGATTTCGGTTCGGTGGCCGCATTACACATTCCATTAAGGCATCTCTCTTTTGCCTCCGCCCCCGATTCCGTTTCTGGTTTCGATTCCGGTTCTGACAAACCAAATAAAAAATATCCGTTTCCTAATTCGGTTCCGATAAAACCACTTCCGTAACATCTCTATTACACTCGTTTATACTATTCTTGCGTTTAAGGTAGCCCGCGAAATTCAAATAACGTTTTCTTACATGTGGCAGGTCAGTGTCAGGCTATGGTCAGGTTGTATATTGAACCTAACATAATACCTGGCCAAAAACAAAATTGTTGTTGTGTAAGCAGAATTACGTACGTAACATCACAACTGTATTCCCCGCAGGGTTAGGTAGAGGTGAACCAATAGTACATACACACTTCACCAGGTTACGTCCCATGCAATAGGGGGCGAGAAGTGAGAAAAATTGTCATTTAATAGGGTAATATGAACTTTGAGAGTTGTGGGTATTAAGTATTATAATTTGATAAGTATTTGTACAGACGCCAGCACATCAAGCTAATCAAATTACCCCAATTGAAAATGAACCTTATCCTTTTGTAATAAAGTTGAAAATCCATCAAAGAAATCTGACAGATTACGGTAGCTTGATGTGCTGGCCTCTGTACATATTAATTTTTATACATTTTAATAACCATGCAATCTAATATTTGCCTGCGAATTGCAAAACAAAGCAAGAAAAATTGAATTTCGGGAGCTACCGGTAAATTACATTCAGTCAAAAAAGTATCGGGAATGGATGATTTGTTTATGGTTCCAAATTCAAATTTTTGTTTTTTTTTGTAGTTGTTAGATTGGCACAACTGTTTTCCATTTTGGCGCGGAGTTTGAGTTGCATCTGTTATTTATATTAAATAATACAGTGCTGGTTTTAGTAATATCATATATAGTGTGTATTGCGAATTTCATAATGGACAAAAATATCGAACAAAGAGTTTGTCTTAAATTTTGCATCGCCAATGGAATTTCGTGTTCGGAGTCACTGAAAATGTTACAGAAGGCTTACGGTGAATCGACTTTATCAAAAACTCGTGCTTATGAGTGGTTCAAAGCGTTCAAAAGCGGGCGAGATGTGATGGAAGATTTGCCTCGCTCTGGTAGGCCGTCAACGTCTGCAACTGAAGTTAACATCGCAAAAGTGAAGAAAATAGTGACTGAAAATCCCCATTCAACTCTGAGAGAGATAGCCGCCGAACTTTCTGTATCTCACGAGTCGATCCGTACCATTTTAACTAATCATTTGGGTATGAAACATGTTGCTGCTCGGCTAGTCCCAAAAGATCTGAATTTTCTCCAAAAACTCAATCGCATGAAAGTCGCTGAGGACATGCTAGAACGAGTCAGTTCGGACGGTTCGGACCCAACATTCATGAAACGCATTGTTACTGGTGACGAGACGTGGGTTTACGAGTTTGACATGCAAACTAGTCAACAAGCTTCGGAGTGGCGCCTTCCAACTGAACCGAAACCGAAAAAACCAAGCCAAAGTCGATCAAAAGTCAAAGTCATGTTGACTGTTTTCTTTGACTATCGCGGTGTTGTGCACTCTGAATTCTTACCGGAAGGTCTAACGGTAAATAAAGAATATTATTTGAGCGTTATGCGGCGTTTAAGAGAACAAATTCGACGAAAAAGGCCAGATTTGTGGAAAGAAAATTCTTGGATTTTGCACCACGACAATGCGCCTTCGCATAAGGCTATCATTGTGAACGAATTTTTGACCAAACACTCAACAAATACCATCCAGCAACCACCATATTCACCAGATATGGCTCCTGCTGACTTTTTTCTTTTTCCTAAACTCAAATTACCACTTCGTGGCACCCGTTTTCAATCGATAGAAGACATAAAGGAGAATTCGCGGCGAGAACTGAACTCAATTCCGGAAGCAGCGTTTAAAAAATATTTTGATGAATGGATTATTCGTTGGCGCAAGTGTATCGTTTCTAAAGGAGCATACTTTGAAGGTGATAAAATAAATTTGGATGAATAACAGACATTTTGTGTATTATTGATCTTTTCCCAGTACTTTCTTGACAGAGTAGTATAAATATGCCTCCTTAACAGTATTATTGCTTCTGCACATTTTGCAGGCGCTAAAACCTTATAATTATATTTATTATATAAATATATTGAACTGAATATTCTTAATAAAAATAGACTATAACTGTGTGTAAATGCATAATTATGTTTTATCTCACCCGTTTTTAGCGAAATTGTACCACAAAGCTGTCATTTTGTCAACCATCTTGGAATCCAGTGTGTCAGCGACATCTATCATCGGGAAGCGGTAACTCAGTGAGAACAAGTAGATTAAATCGTCGTGGTGGGCTGCGACTGCAACAAAAGTTTTAAAAATATTGGCGAGGGTCTAAAAATTATGAAACTGGCATAATGTTGAACTAATAAACTTCTAGTGGTGTTGCAGATAAACTATTTAATAAAATTTACATTTTCAAAAGCATTTCAATCCACTTAGTTCCCAGTGCATCAGAAGCAAAAGCCTTGTCGCCTGAAGTGTGTATCTAACGACGAACATATATTTGTACATATTGCTATAAATATTCCACTAGGCTGTGTGTGTTGGTGCTAATGCTACTTTGATCTACTAGTGGCGAGCCTGACTGCTTAACATGATAAAGAAGTGGGTTGTGGGTTCGATCACCGGGCCGGCTAGAGTATTATTTAAATTATTATTACATACATATCACTATAAATATAACTGCGAGTGGGATAGGTATTTTGTCAATAGCATCGTCACAAATTAAGGTGCACACCGCCCACACCCCAGTGCCGATTATATGTTCTTTATTCTTGGACAACAACGATCCAGCGTGTTAGTAAACAATATTATAAATTATTCGGTCAGTTAAAATACAAAGGCAGAATAATTATGCCCCTGTGGGCGATTATTCACGGTTATTCATGGTAGCAGTCTTAAGGTTGCTGCAGTTATCAGGAGAATGTATGGCTAACATGGATCAGTAGCGTCACTTACGAACTGGTTTGTCGGTAACTGGATCCTTGTAGTGGCTGTTGTTGCCGACGTATGCGAACTCTGCGTAGTATACCGGCTGCGAGGAGTGGCGACACATCAGGTTGGCCATTCTGGAACAGACAGAAGAGCATTAACAATTCAGAGATCATCAGTGTATATAGACTGCGGTCACGATTTAGTTTCCAAATATGTAAAAAAAACATGTGTTTTTGGAAAAAAACTTTAATAATCACACCTAAAGTAGGTCAGTCATTCAGTCTCCCTTTTCTTTTCTTTTTTTTTTTAAGGCTGGGAAATCATCCTATGACTGCTCCCGCTCTGGGTGGAGCGGAAGGGAGTGTCAGACTCTTACTGACTAAAACCCATCCATGTTCCTTCCGTAGCCCTTTATGTGCCGGGGTAGCGGTAACCCTTTCGGACAATCCCGCTTACCCGGCAGGCTTGGCCCTGAGGGGCCCCTTCATATGCTGACATCTCTTTGAGGCGCGCGTGGAACATATACGCGCCGTCCGGCACGGGTCTGGTGCTGATGACAACAACTTAACAACTGATGACAACAACCTTATTTAGGTTGATAATCCTATAATAGTGGAATTAATCAATTAGAAACAAGGATTTTAGTTGTCTATGTAGTCCCTAAAAGTAAAAAAAAAGCCAGTAGTCGTAACTCAGTGAAACAACACCCTCACAAATTTATCAAAAAAGAAAACTATTATGTTTAAGCATGCTTATCCATTAAGTCCGCCTCTGTACATTTCTGTGCTTAAAGTATTAAATAAATAAATAAATAAATGTTTCTAAGCTAAATAATAATTATAAATAGGAAATTCGTCACAATCGACCGCATTTAATATTGACATAAATTGCATTCTGGAGCAGCCTGTGTCTAAAGCTGAGAAAAATTGTGGAGATGATTCAAGCAAACTGTATTGCTACTTTACAGTTCTCCAAGAAGCCTTTAATGAGCAGACGCTGATTACTTTTGTCCTAACTATTTTTGCGTTATTGGTAGGTACCTAACTTGATTCTGTGGTAAAGCTTCAGCCATTAATATACCCACCTATGAACAGGGAACCCGGTTATCGCGTCCCCATACAATGTCCCCAACCCAGCAGTAGTGGCCGTGTCATTGACTAGCGGCTTATCTCCAAGATATGCCTGCCTCAGCCGAGCGAGCTTGTCACTCGACTCGTTGCGCGGGAGTATGAACGCGATCGGAGCTACTCGGGACCACTCGGCGTTCATCGTGTCGAGCAGTGTTTGATTGTTTAGGACGGCTGTGAAGACAGACAGTAAAGGTCAGAAAGGTACCATAAACTAATTATTCCTCAGCATCAGTCCCAGCAGAGCGGATTGGTCACTAGCTTCATTGAAGAGGAGTATTTTAAAAGGCAATTGACAATTCTCCTGGTGAAAGATTCTTTTAGTAATCACGCAGTGGATATTTATTATATAAACTTGTTAAATACAACATAAGCAATATTTGTCAGAAACTTAAATTCAGGAAACAACTAGGAAAATCTCAAACCTTGTAAAGTTACGAAATAGATACTTACTAAATGCCTTCCAGAAGAACTCGCCACTAGTCTGAGTGATCATGTACGGGACGGAGTGTATCCTGCCCTTTCTGATGGAGACCATCGGTTCCTCCGTTAAAAACCGCTCCTGACCGAAGTCTGGCTCGATCACTGGGCGCCAGAGGGTCAGAGGATCGAAACCGAATTCCTGGGGAGTCGTACAATAAGTAGTTTTAATTGTTCTTTCCACCTTACCAGCATAATTATGCTAACTAATATACTATTACTTTCAAGACTCAGAAACCTGTGAGAGGCGTCTTGAAATTTTGTCAAAAACGTAAATCCCGCGTAAGATACAAAATAAGGAAGATTGTTACAAATGGTAGAATACATACTTAATGACGATACTGTAGCTTGAAAATTCAAAAATGCCTGTTATTGTTTTAATTAAAATTAATGCTTCGAGTTTGTGTTTGTTATGAGTGGAATATAGCAAGTAAGACTCAAATTGTGACTTATGAACCAATTACTGGCGCTAGCGTCGCACATGCTGTAGTGTCGCCGAAATTCACGATGAATTTAATGTGTGTAAAACGGGTCCGACTCTCACAAAGAATTTCAGAAGTGATCCAGCGATCTCCTTCCAGCTCTTAGTCTTAAGACATTCGAAGAGCTCAGTGGAGTTGTCCTCAGGACAGCCGGACGTCCGCGCCTGCTTCACGGCTAGATCCAAGCGGTCTGGGGGGCTCGGCATCTTGGAGGTGGCAGAACCACTCATTGAAATACCGCGATGGAAGAGACCTGGAAATGAAGTAACATTTGATTGTATAATTCAAGACTGACGTCCATTGCTGTTCAAGGAGACCATTGTCGGCCGGGCACTGCGGCTATTGGGAAATCATGCAACAATAAAATAAACTAAACAACGACGACGATGGTTTTAGAAATTTAAAGTAAGTAGGTAAGTATAGCAAGTTTGCTGCCAGCCTTTTGGGAACTTTTCCTGTTGACAGCGATTTGGACGAATTTTTTGATGCTCTTTGATACATATTATTTCTGTACATATTATTATGAATATTTAGCTTTTAAATGTAAATATGCAATAATTGTAAGTATAGCAAGTTGATAAAACCTGTAAAATTATTTACACTAAACTACTTTTGAACACTACCCACTAATAAATTTGTATGAACATATCACACAGATAAACCGCGGTGGATATTCTCGATAAGGAAGTAAGCGTTCTCTTACCTTTGGACATAGGCGAGATCATATGCACCATGACACTGACGGCCCCGGCACTACACCCTGCGATGGTAACCAGGTTGGGGTCTCCTCCGAACCCGGCAATGTTCTTCTTCACCCAGCGGAGAGCCACTACCTGGTCCTTGAAGCCGTTGTTCCCTGGAGCCAGTTTATTGCCCAGGGCGAGGAAACCTGCAAGAGGAGAGGACTGATATCTGATGAACCATTGTCTAATCTTATCTAACCAGTCTATATTGTGTCGCTACAGGCAAAGGCATCTCTCACCCATTTTGATGAAAGAAAGCGTGTCAGATCAAACAACCAATTAAGTCTTGGACTCTTTTGGTCTTAATTCGTCATAACACAGTTTATTTAAAATCTATAATTATAGTAATCATAAGTTAAGGTTACTGTATACTCCAATTAAAGTTTTATTATATTGTCTTTTAACATATTTTACTTATGTTTCTCATCCAACTGTCGTGTCGCAGGCCCGATGGGAGAAACTAATGAAATAAGCAGTACCTACGTTTGTTACTCTTCTATCTTTATGTATTTTGCTGCATTCAGTTTTGAGTTTACCTACATTAACCTTGTGAAAGCCATTGTCACATATACGTGAAAAGCAAGCGCATGCCCTGTACGCCAAAGACACAAATATGTGACATTGCAATGTACATTATAACACGAAAGAAATGATTAAATCATTACACAATCAAGACACCATGGATATTGGAAAATTCATCTTAACAATAAGGAATAAATTTGTAGCTTGACTTGGAGTTGCGTGCGTTTATGCTCTGGCGTTCACAAGGTTAAGCCATGGTATTTTAAAACGTCGAATTAGCTTCCGGCAAGCTCACCGAGAGAGCCGAGTCTGTAGTTGATGGTGACGAGCACGACATCTCTGTCCAGCAGATAATGCGGCCCAGCGACGTCGCTGCTGCCCGACATGGTGTAGAATCCTGCAGGGTGGATGAAGAAGATCACCGGGAATAGCTTTGAGCTGTAAATATATTAATAAAACATAGCCGATCGTTTATGAGCACCAAGAACTAACTATTGAGCTGGGCTCTATATTTACGTGTAGAGCTTTTATAATATTCCATATGGAAACAAATCTCTTATAACTTTTAAAAGGCGATTATAGCACCAAGTATACTGAAAATATTCGATGACTTTTATTTTTCGGCAAGAGTCCATGGGGCAAAACTGTCGCTTAAGTTGTAACGCGTATGTTTTCCTCACAGTAGTGAATGTATAACAACTCTTGCGGGACGGCTAAGCTCGGCCGCTTATGCTGTTAGAAAGATAAGGCAGTTGACAGACGTAGAAACCGCGCGCTTGGTCTACTTTAGTTACTTCCACAGCATTATGTCGTATGGCATTTTACTGTGGGGTCGGGCTGCTGACATTGAATCCATTTTTATTCTGCAAAAGCGAGCTATCAGAGCTATTTACAATCTACGTCGCCGCGAATCGCTTAGGGAACTATTTAAAAGTATTAATATTATGACGGTACCATGCCAATTCATTTATGAAAACATTATGTATGTAAGAAAAAATCGACATCTTTTTAACAAAATAAGTGATAGGCATAACTTTAATACTAGAAATAAAGATAAAATAGATCAACCCTTTTTTAGATTATCAAAAGTACATACATCTTTTATGGGGTTCTGTGTTAAATGTTACAACAAAATACCTTGTGACATTCTGCAATTAAATGAAAGAAAATTTAAAACTCACATTAAAAATACACTTTGTAAACAAGCATATTACAAATTAGAGGATTATATAAAGGATAAGGATGCTTGGAAACATGCTGGTCCTGCTCCACAGGGCAATCTAGTGTCTAGACAAAATCAAACTGGTTGCTAAGTAAATTAGGTAATAATTTATTATTTATAAAATACTATTTTAACATGTTGAAATAACTTCTCACACATTGATTGATTTATTATATATTAACTTTTAGAATGTTTGTAAATATGTGAGCACCATGTACTTTTGACATACTTAAGTTACCTACCATTACTATATGTGTTTTTCTTTTCACCTTTTGTGGTGTAGTGTTTTTATTCTGGGTGCATCGTCTTCACATATAATGTTATAATTCATGTATACAAAACATTGTAAAACATTTTAAAAGAGTAACGGTGGAGTTTCTTGCCCATTCTTCTCCACACGAAACTACCTTTTGGAAGGGGCGACTAGAATCAATTCTATTTCTTGTTCATTTTGACGTTCAAAAGTGCCTTACTTGTGCCTATTTGAAATAAATGATTTGACTTTGACTTTGACTTTGTAGATATAGTGTACGTTTTTGTGTGAAGTAAAGTATCTGAAACTGGTCAGTCAGTCTACTAATAAAAATTAATCTGTAGGCTTCACACCATTACCTAACGTGGCCAGGAGTATACACGTTGATTGTCAGACAGTCCTCATCCACGTAGTAGCCGGGACTAGTGGGCCTGGGGCATGTGGGGCCCTCCTTACTGGCGTCCACCATAGTCTTGTATTCCAGGATAGGCTTCGGAGGCTGTGGAAAAATTGTTGAAGCAGTAAGACCTTTGCGATATTAGGTAATCATTGTCTTTCAATAATGTAAATATTTAACGACCCTTTTAAAACGGGAACTGAACTTAAACGTTGTCATCTCGTAGGTCATAGTTATTCATCTAACGTTCAAGTACTGCAATGAAAGCAATCCTCTTTCTGATGGTAATCGCCAGGATCTCGCATTTAACGGCAAGAGCCATTGTGAACCTCAAAATACGTTTACTTCACCAGACCATTTATAACATTTTAGCGTCAGTTTGACCTTCAATATGTTGTGATTTTCCGCCTCGTTTGAGTGCCTAAAGTATCGTTAGGCTTACACTGGGGCAAATAAAATTAGCGAGCGCAACTGCACCGACGCGACTTGACTACATAACATTATGTTCTCTTTTTAATTTTTCGCTTCTCAGTTTGTTTTTCGTGGTATATCTTACCTGGAACCGCAGTTCATCGACGGGTGGTTCCGCGTACCGTATCCCCCGGTAAGCTTGAATGCGTCTCCCGCGCCTGGTCTCCATCCATGAGCCCCGGAACTGGCCCGATAGCGTCTGGGCGATAGGACCTTCTTCGGACTTACTGGGTTCACTGGGTATAGTGAGTACACTGGGTACACTGGGTTCACTGGGTTCAGTGAGTTCAGTATCTGGATTTATAAAATCTGTAGTAAAAGGTAAAATTGAATTTCCTAAGAGGTAAAATTTGTAAACTTTTACGATCCCTGAAGGCCATGCCATAGTTTAAAACCTATATTTAAAAGAAGTCGCGTGCATGATTTGGTAATCTATCTATAGCGGGTGTCGGAATACCCTTAGTGCCCTTAACGAATCTTGCGACAAGATTTTTTTTATCATAGTGTAATGTGATGAATTGATGGATTAGACATAAAGTTTATTTTCTTCTTTTTATACCATTTAAATAAATGATTGTTTTTTTTAACCATTACTTATTTTTTAATTTATTGCTGGACATGTTTCTAAGTCTGTTTTTTCATAATACGTCATTGCATGATCGTGCATAAAAAAACACAAACATGGTTCTCCATCTTTGGGAGATCACCATACTGGATTTAGATTGTCGTCTTTTTATGTTTCCTATTCGTACTTATAACTAATAACTGACTATAATATGAATATGAAACTAACTAACATCTTTTTTTTTAAAGGATGTTTCATCATGTAACTCCTCCCGTACTGGGTGAAGCGGAAGGGAGTATCAGACTGACTAAAACCCATCTATGTTCTTTCCTTATTTATTTATTTATTATTTATTTCTGGGGTAGCGGTAACTCTTTCGCACAATTCCGCTGACCCGGCAGGCTTCGGCCCAAACGGGCCCCTCCACTGAGCTCGGGAGCCTGCTGTAGCTATCCAACATCGTTGTATACCCCAAAGACGTAGTAACACCGCCAAATGGAGGAGAAAATATCCTTAACTATTATTTAAAGAAAAGACTAAGAATTATTTATCAAACATAATTTTTGAAAACACCCACTGACCTGTAAAAATGTCTGGCGTCGCATTCACCGCTACACATACGACCCATAAGGCCCACGATAGTTTCGAGAACATTCTCCTCAGGACGCTCAGACCACAGAGTACTTTATGAGCTCGGACTACACTGAGACGAAGACAGTGTGCAACTGGCTTATTTATTGACAATCTGTGTAGGTGCAGCCAGCCTGGGTCTGGCCCGTAGCCTAGTGGGGATTCTGCAACCATTGTACGTCATTGTCAGGTATTAGAACAACGGCTAGACCGATGTAAAGAGTAAAACCTTTTTATTGTTAATATTCCAGGCTTATTCTTACTAACATTGAGCATTGTCTTCTCGCATACCGGTCTACATTTCATAAAACAAAGGAGGTTTAAGTAAAAGTATTTCAATTGTAAGGAAAAGAAAATACATACATAATACATAACACACAATATGTATAAATGAGTATTTCTCAGTGGGAAAACCTACTGCTCACATTACGTTAGTAGTATCAGTCATTCTGTGACATTGCTGTGCTCTGTTTACAATGTTACTATTTTATGGTGACAGTGTTATTGTCAAGTCTAGGTAGATTTCCAATTACTTAGGTGGAACAATCATTTAGATTCATACTATGTATGCAAATTGATGGAGCTCGTGGCTAAGTACTAACAGCCGCACAAATCGATCCATCAGGTTAAGCTACGCTTGCCGGGGTTAGCTGTGGATGGGTTCCACCATCTTTACATACCGAGAGTCCTCCGTGTCTCGGAAAGCACGTTAAGCCGCTGGTCCAGGCTGTCATTTGTGCATCTTTGACAGTCGTTACGGATCGTCTGAAGCACGAAAATCTGACAGCCAGTCTTACCAAGGGGTATCGTAATGCCCAGTTACAGGGTTGTGGAGGTCAGATAGGCAGTCAACTGGAAGCCAACCCCAACATAGTAGGGGGAAATTCGATTGGATAGAAAATTGGATGGGGAAAAAGGCTAGGCAGACGACTATGTATGTAAATAATTAATAGTAAGTGACAAACGTGTGCTCAGTCTAGACTTGTTCTTTCCTCAGAAGACCATTGCAGACACAAACATTCTTCATGGTTAAGTCTAAGCGTGGGTAATGCAGGTGACGCAGCACAGAACAGTACGGATTTTGCAGGGCAGATTTTAAGGCCTTGCCATTAAGAAGGGCATAAAAACAGATACAACAATTTAATTATGTATTTTTTTTATTTTTAGTATTCTTTATTTGTTTTTATTAAAACATAATATTACACTAACCATGATCTCTCAAATAAATAACTTTGCCAATGTAATATTATGGCTTTCATCTTCAAATCGTTAATAAATTCTCCTTAGATCAATACTGTATCGGGTACAGCTCGTCCCACACTTTGAACCGGTCTTCGAACATGTTCTGTCGTATGCTCAGCTGGTCTCCTCGGTGGAGGTAGCTCCTCTTATCCGGCTTCATGGCTGGCCATGTCAGGTTGCCCAGCTCTGGCGTGTCACCACGTGGGTTTGGGTCTCTGGGGAATAAAATAGGGTTATTGAGCGATAGACAAGAACATTACCAAGTGAAAAGGAGTTTTAAGCTAAGCTCATAACATTACAGCGGCAAACTCGGCACATTGCACATTAGGTAAAGGGCACTTATTATCATTAGAATCATCAATACAGCTCTCCAAGTTAGAATTGTCCGCAAATGTCATGATTACATGAAATTGTAATTCAACATACAACTTGACTCTACCCTGGAAATTACAAAACCTACGAACATCGATCACTAATATTAGTGATCGATGCCTACGAAACATTGAATTTCGCGGGCTACGCTGGCGGTTCCTCTTTAAGGTACCCAGCGTGATGCTGAATAGAATAGAATAGAATAGAATCTTTATTTGCTTAGAATGTAGGTACATAAAAATAAGCTGGAAAATAATATATACGAATCCATGTACATTCTGCCTTAATATAGCATGCAAATATAATACATAGCAGAGAATAGTAAGCATAGGTATTACAAAGAATTGTCATTTAAGAAATCCTGAACAGAATAATAACATTTGTTTACAAGTAATTCTGTGAAATGTTTTTTAAATTTTTGCAACGGTAAGTTTTTCATTTGTTCAGGTATTTTATTAAAGATTACAGGAGCCATACAAATCACATTTCTTTTCAATAAGCTAGTTTTAAATACACCCGCGCGTGCATAATAGATTCTGGTATTGAGATCTCATAGCTGTAATTCGTTTTCTAGTTTCTATTAAAGTTGCAAATAGACATCGATTTGTTATTACGAATATTGCTAATTCGAGTATATAGAGGCATGGGAAGGTTAATAATTTATGAGACTTAAATATAGGAGCGCAACTGTCTGTTACTTTAAGACCAAATATAGCTCTCAAACAGCGTTTTTGAGCTTTGAAGATGCTTTCTCGTTCACTACAGTGACCCCAAAATATTATACCATATCTTAATATGGAGATCACTAGACCATGGTAGGCTACTAATATTGTCGGTAGATTTACTTTTTTCGATAGATTATGCAACATAAATGCAGCTGTACTAAGACGTTTACATATATCTTCTGCTTGCGGCTTCCAGGTTAGCTGGCTGTCAATTGTGATTCCTAAAAATTTTGTACTGTTTACTGCACATTTACTGTCTCTATAGTTTGACCATTATAGTTTATATTCATATGTCCCGTAGATATTCGTTGGTAAAAATTCATGATTTTAGTTTTTTGGATGTTAATATCTAAATTATTATTGTCAAGCCACTTTATTAAGCTACTACGTGAAACTTGGTTAAGTGGGACCTGGATAAGTGAGAAACCTCCATAACTGGAACTCATGCTGAGGTCCCAACACTTTGGCACTGAATTGCCTCTGTTAGTGAGACGAAGCAAACCTCTATATCTGGGATTTGTTCCTTCCATTTTATCGTCATAGTTACCGACTGCGAGTGAATTTTATATGCATTTAACCTCTAAATAATAAAGATAAAAAATTATGTATAATATTTACATAATACTTTATTTTATTTAATACTCGCACCTCTATAACTGAAATAACCTGTATTCTGACCTCTAAATGAGACAGATATTTATTTATACCTGGATATCTGAGACACTGGGTAAGTGGTATACCTCTATAAGTGAGACAAATTTGCAGGTCCCTTAATGTCTTACTTAACCAGGTTTCACTGTAATTGTATTGTTAATGTAACTTAAATATGATTATTTTTTGTTACATGAGACAATTGATGTGCTATCATCTGCAAATAGTACCATCGGATAAGGTATATGACGTGGCAGGTCATTTATATATATAATAAAAATAACAAAGGTCCGGCTGACCTTGCATTATCTACTACACTGACTGCGTTTGTAACGATTTAGCAACAATTTCTATCGGCTACATTATTCGTCTCATTCGCATGGGTTGACCTCCAAGTTGCAAAAAACGTAAAAACATTGAATTTTGGCAGAAGAAGAAACAGACGTTGAGCAGTTCGGAAAATGACTCACCCGTATCGTGCGAAGTTGTACCAAATGGCGGTCATCTCGTCGACGACGTGTGCGTGCGGGCTGCTCAGAGCTATGGTGGGGTAACGGTAGCTGAGGGTGAACACGTACAGGAGGTCGTCGTGATGGGCAGCACCTGTAACAAATAAAGTATATTAGTCAAAGAGTCTCAAGGGCTAAAATACACAGGGCGTGTAGTTGAGGTGGTTGCAGAAATATATTGTGCTAAATGTCCCCAAAAGAAATGAAGACACCAAAATAGCTAAGTCCAGGGGCCCATGGGCAGCATAAAAACTCTGACACCAGGTTAGTCACTAACCACACGAAAAGAAGAAGAAGATTAGAAACCCGGTCGGCCATCATTGATATTTTCTTCCTGTTGAGTTAAGTATTGAGAAGTGAAGAATCATAACAAGTCTAAGTTCTAGGTATAGTATTGAGTGACCTTGTGGTTTCCCATTGGGATCTTCGAAGTGAGAGTTGTTCCCGATGTAAGCGAACTCATAGTACCACACCGGGTGCTTAGAGTGACGACACATCAGGTTCGCCAACCTGTCAGACAAAAATTTACAATTATTATTTACAAAAAACGCGCACGCTTCAGTTGAGCATTAGGTCCAGGTTTAAATTCCCGGGTAAAATTAATATCTCTATCCATCAGTCATTTCTCAGTAGCTGTCTCACCTATGCACTCCAACCCCAGCCGCCCCAGTGCCTTCTCGCTCTCCTTGTCATTGACCAGCTTCTTCCCCTTCAGGTAGACCTCCTTCAGCCTGTTGACAGCCACAGCGCGGTTCTCCTGGGGCAGCATGAAGGAGATCGGGGCGATCTTCTCCCATTCCTCGTTCATCGTCTTTAGGAGGGTTTCGTTTTGAAGGACCGCTAGAAGACAATAATAATTGATTAATGTTTCGATTAGCAGTGAATTATTGCCATCGATATCTAGGGTGTCTATTGTGATAAGTGGCCTGGCTCTCGTGTATGCGTCCATTAGGTGTGTATTAATTTATCAAAGTTACATCAACCAGGATCTAGTTCTTTTGCGTGCTTTTGGTTTTATGTTATAGGACAGCTTTTTTTTTCGTAAATAATCAAGAATCTGAAAACTTATGCCGATCCGTGCTTCTGAGGAAACCGCTGCTGCTGATGGAAATGTGATAAGCTAGAATTTTATTCAGTGGAATACATGAGGAACCGCTTATTTGAGAATTAATGTACAGTTAATGAGAGCGTCATTAACTGTACATTAATTCTGAGTGTCTATTTGCTAGAAATAGTTATTATTTTTACTCACTAAAAGCCTTCCAGAAGAACTCATCAGTAGTCTGGCTGACGATGAAGGGCACGGTGTGCATCTTGCCTTCCTTGATGGCGTCCAGCGGGTTGACGGTGAGGAACCGCTCCTGCCCGAAGTCAGGCTCTAGCACCGGGCCCCAAAGGCCCACTGGGTCTCCTGGACCGAACTCCTGAAAGTTAAAGTTACATAATTTCCAAACGCAAGTGGCACTTGGTGGTACAAATGCTTGCAGAACTGTTAGTGATTCCTGTAGGAAATCTTTTATTTCTAAAACCTACCCAGAACTTAGTGAGTGAGTCTCCGAGCTCCCTCCAGGGCTTGGTCATGAGGCAGGCGAGGATGATGGAGGAGTTGTCAGTGGGACAGTTAAGGATCTTTGCCTGGCGCACGGCGAGGTGTCGTTGATGCGTCAGGGGCACCACATCCTTGCCGACAGGAGACGCGCTCATTGCGATGCCGCGGTGAAAAAGACCTGCAATGAAAACGTAGGTTCGAGGCATGCTGCAAGATATTCTTTAATGTCTTCATATAAATGCAACTTGAAATATATTCTGACTTCACCGTGAATTATGTGCTGTGAACTCGACGAAACTACGGGCTCCTTTTCGACTAATAATAGACGGAAGTGGTGGAGAATGAGGTTCACGTGGTGATGCATGACGAGCGACACTTAGAGATGACATGATGGTCACTTTGAGGTATTTCGATCCATGAATCTACATCTACTTGTTATTTATTTTTTAGTTTAGTTGTGTATGTAAAAAAACATTGTTTACTTAATGTAGAGTTTGAAAACATTGATTTAATTAGCCTAGGCTTGAAGCCTAGTTTTATATTCCTATTACTATTTAATTTATATTCCCATCTACCTTTAGTCATAGGCGAGATCATATGCAGCATGACGCTGATGGAGCCCGCACTGCAGCCGGTGATGGTGACTAGATTGGGGTTTCCTCCGAACGCGGCAATGTTTCTCTGAACCCACTTGAGGGCTGCCACCTGATCCTTCATGCCGTTGTTGCCGGGAGCGTATGCGTCGCCAGTGCTCATGAATCCTGGAAGAATTGTTTTGGTTAGTTAGTGTTTGCAATAGAAATTTATGCGATACGAAGTGTTCCTGGAAACTGGCGAGTAATCGAAGGAATCAACAAGAAAAAAAGAGTTACGGAACAGTAAAAAAAAGCTGCAAAAAATTTGGAGGTGTCTTTCTATATTCTTGGAGGCTTAGTGAGGCTAGACTTATAGTAGCAGAAATAATATACCACAAAAATACACCCAAACTCAAACTCAAAGCATTTATTTCAAACTAGCTTCTGCCCGCGGCTTCGCTCGCGTGGAGGTCGGAAATTATCCCACAGGAATGTTCTACCGGGATAAAAAATATCCTATGTGTTAATCCAGGATATAAACCATCTCTGTGTCAAATTTCATCCAAATCTATACAGTAGTTTTTACGTGAAAGAGTAACAAACATCCATACATCCATACTTACAAACTTTCGCCTTTATAATAGTAGTAGGATAAACCAATTACAGGCACTTTTAAATTGTCAAGGGGTCGGTCAGTCAGAAAGATGAAGCTAGTTGCCCATTCCAAAGCAGTAGGCACCGCACATATTATCAATACAATCGGGACTGTGTCACGACAAAGGAGATAATCTGGCAAGTGAAACTGTCAACGATATAATCCTACTACTATTATAAAGGCGAAAGTTTGTAAGTATGGATGTATGGATGTTTGTTACTCTTTCACGTAAAAACTACTGTATAGATTTGGATGAAATTTGACACAGAGATGGTTTATATCCTGGATTAACACATAGGATATTTTTTATCCCGGTAGAACATTCCTGTGGGATAATTTCCGACCTCCACGCGAGCGAAGCCGCGGGCAGAAGCTAGTTAATTAATAATGATAATGTTTTACCTAAGGATCCAATCCTGTAGTTGATGGTGACGAGTACCACATCCCTGTCGAGGAGGTAGTGAGGACCCGCCAGGTCACTGCGGCCTGTCATCGAGTAGAACCCTCCGGCGTGGATGAAGAAGATCACAGGTAAGGGGCCCGTGCTGTAAGAGTCATAAATATTGTTAGCTACTCTCGTTGCTTGCTATGCTAGTGGGGGACTAAAATCTTTTGACCTGGCACCGCTTGTAACCGGGTAATAATCTAAATCTGACTAGGGCGTAACCCGGGCTGGTGTCCGCAATTCTACGTCAAAGCGCGTATTTTGCGAACGCTGTAGGGGTTACAGCAGCGGCGACTTTATTTTCCTGTATTGAAATGAAAAAAAATTCTAAAGCTCCTAAGTGAATAGTGGTATGATAAACATGAATGCTTTGATTTTACACGTAGCTTCTAAGACTTAAATGTTCTTTTGGCACACTCTCAGCAGTCGGCTCTTCTACCATTGTTTACAAGCGTCGACCATCGGAACGAATTATACTGAAGAGGCTGTAAAAATTTGGTAGTCAGGGAGGAGACAGCGTTCGCCTAACGTGAATTTAAGTGTCTCAATTTGATTTGTGTACAGTAAGTTCTCCTTACGTGTTCTGTATCGGCGTGTACACGTTGACAGTGAGACAGTCTTCGTCCACGTAGTAGGTGGGCGGCGCGGGCAGGGGACACGCGGGGCCCTCCTCACTCGCGTTCACCTCGTCTTCATACTCCAGTTTCAGTTTCGGTGGCTGGGGAGAGACGGTCGATTAGGTTCAGATTATGAACTTGTGTTGTGGAACCAATGATTGGTTGCGCAAGTCAGTCCAAGTGTGTTTGGTTAGCAGCCGGGAGCTTGAATGTGTCCCCACATTAGACATACCTGGTTAGGCTTGCCTCCTTTAACATAAGTGTGGAAATAGCGCATATTTCCTCTGCCGACTGTACGCCTTTGCCTACTCCTTTGAGAAATACTTAAAGGAAAATTTTACGTTAGGGGTTTTGCAAATTGTTTTTATATCTAAGCGTTTGCTATGTGTAACTGTATCTGTATATTATTCATTTTGAGCAATGCTTTCAAGGTCATAAATTAAGTTCAAGTAAGTTATATCTACGTTGGCGGGAAGATTTTCCTGTTTGTAGGTTTTACCACAGAATAATAACTTTATTATACTGAAGTTTGACGCGTGTCCAACCACACGACACGCGCAATGACGAATTCTGTAGTTGGGACGAATTTATCCCAAGAATAACTTAATAGTTGAGAAAATATTTTCCCATACATCGTCGATATTCGTCGCGGTCAATTTTCTTTTTGCAAACATGTAAACGATTTTTTTTTACGAAGTAACTAACGTAGATGTACAAAATAAGAAAACATAAGTAAATGGTTGTTTTTTTTGCGTTAACTTAGAAACTTTATGTTTAAGAGCTACAAGGGACCGTAGAGCATTTGATATTACATAATTTCATCTTGATAGCTTGCCGTTGCCATGCTTTTATAAGAAAAATGTTCTTGACAGACTGACAAACGGACAAACGGACGATGAAGTGATCTTAGAGATCGATAACTCATCGCTCACCACTGTATTTCCGTCAGCTAAGCTGTTAGAAGTTAATCTTCTTTAGAAACAATAATAATAGATATACCTATGATGATGTTCCTTACCTGAAATCTCAGCGCACCAACAGGCGGCTCAGCGTACCGTATCCCCCGGTACGCCTGGAAACGTCTGCCGCGCCTGGTCTCCATCCACGAGCCGCGGAAATGACCCGACACGCTGCGGGTCACGGGGCCATGCGGGTTGGTGATGTCTGAAGAAACTTCTGCTATCACTGACTGAACTGGAACCGGGGGAGAAGATTAAATGATGGGTGGGTGTGACAGATGATCTGAGGAGACGTATGAGCGGGTCAGCATAACTGAGCTGATGGCTGATAGAGCTGCATGGAGGCATTGGACACGATACTAAGTATATTGGGACAAGTATAACGATAAACAGTCTAGGTACAGCGTTAACAAGAATACTTTAAATACCTTAGCTAAAATATCTAAGTAGCTAGGTTTGTTGCTGTTGTAAACTTCTAAGACACTCACATTTTGACAAACTTTAGAACTGTATAAAAGAGTTGGGACCATAGATTTAAAAAAGAAGTGGTGGGGCCATGGTTGGGACTCATGCACTCGAAGGGTTGCCTACCACCGTACAATGTTTACCACTAGGTAAGGACCCAAATAATATTATTGTATACTGTTTCTTATACCTTAGTAAAATACACTTCTTCTACCCACTTTAAATAAATGTTATTTTTAGGGCTCCATACCCAAAGGATTAAACGGGATCCTATTACTAAGACTCCGCTGTCCGTCCGCGCGTCCGTCTGTCACCAGGCTTGGTTAGACAGTTGAAATTTTCACAGATGATGTATTTATGTTTCCTCTTTATCACCAAATACTAAAAAGCAAAATAAAACATACAACACACCTAATTTTTTGCAATTTTTATAGATCGAGTCTGACTCGCACTGGCCGGTTTTTTCGTAGTTATAGTGGCAATAGTAGTACACATTCTGCGAAAAGTTCAAGTGGATGTACCTATTACTTACGGTAGAGTCTAAAAGATATAGCCTTGATACAGACGGAGTAACAGCGGAACCTCAGTAATGTTCCGTTTGGGTACGGAACCGTAAGGAGCTGGCCAGTACTACTACTACAACTGGCTGAGAGTACCTCCTGCCTTCTTTTGTGATCACTTCATCCTCTGTCATCTTTACTCGCACTTCTAAAATCGATAAAACCCACTACCTACATAATGACTTGTTTACAAACTAACCTGACTCACGTGTATGTTGTTGCGCATGTTGATGCGTGTGCTTGTGTTCGTGTGCGTGCGCGCAGGCACACAACACACACAGCAGCGCCAGGAACATGATGCGGGCAGGTCGGCACAGAGGGCGTGACTGACGCGAGAACAGGAAAACTGCAGATTTTATAGCGAGGATGGGTTAAGGCACTAGTGGTCCATTCTGCAAGCTTTTGAGTATACAAAGAAATTAAATTATTATTTTTAATTGGATTTAGGCATTTTGACTGTCTGTTTGTGGTCTCGTGGAGGCATACGCGATGTCTGAGCGTAGGGTCCAGGGTTCTCAGACCCGTGCCGGACGGCGCGTATATGTTCCACGCGCGCCTCAAAGAGATGACAGCATGTGAAGGGGCTCTTAGGGCCAAGCCTGCCGGGTAAGCGAGATTGTCCGAAAGTGTTACCGCTACCCCGGAACATAAAGGGCTAAGGAAGGAACATGGATGGGTTTTAGGTCAGTAAGAGTCTGACTCTCCCTTCCGCTCCACCCAGAGCGGGAGAAGTCATTGGATGATTTCCCAGCCTTAAAAAAAAAGGGTCCAGGGTTCGACTCCCGTGTCGGGCAAATGTTTTTTATTGGATGTTTCTATTGGGTATTCTTAGAAGCAGCCAGTACGCAGTTAATACATCGATCACTTATAAAGAACTAGATACACAATCAGCGCGGCAGCGTCAAAAAATGTCCTCACCGAATGACCGCCCACTTGAACATTTGGGTGGTCTTTTCATCTAGTAGCATTCGAACGCTCCGACGGTAAACATGCCTCAGTGCTCGTTTAAAAACTGCAAAAATCACACGTCTAGGACGCTAAAAAAGGATGGAGTTTCTTATTTTTT
The DNA here is from genome assembly GCA_951799385.1 of Hyppa rectilinea. Classification (NCBI taxonomy): domain Eukaryota; kingdom Metazoa; phylum Arthropoda; class Insecta; order Lepidoptera; family Noctuidae; genus Hyppa; species Hyppa rectilinea. Next base: position 309,949 of record OX637324.1, on the reverse strand, counting down.
CTAAGTATTAATATTATCATTATATAATTGTTAACACTGTATTGTAAATACTAATATTTTGTCAAGAAATCATCGTAAAAACTTTATTTTAAATTAAGTCGTAACAAATAGCAGGCGATATAATGCAGCTCAATTGTAAAGACTTTTACTAAACGTATTAATCATACTTACGCATGTCCACTTAAATTGTTTGGGTTATCCGCGTTGACTCTGTTCCATTTGTTGGAGACGCTATTATAGTTCTTAATTTTTTTTAATGCGAGATTTGATTTTTGTTGTCATTTACCTGACTGCGCGGTGCAAGGGAGGGTTATGTGTTTATTAGCCTATGTATGAATAATTGACCTAAAATAACTGCCACCAACTGCATAAGACTACTTGAAAAGTGACTTGTTTGGAACTTGTTAGTTTTTTTTTATCAGTCGCGTTTTTTGATATTGTAAATATTTTTTTGTGGTTTTTTAGTCGGGACTTTTGAAAATATTCAAGTTTTTTAGCTTTCCTCGTGATCCAGTGAGGTGTGGAGAATGGATATCAGTTACAGCACGTCAAAGATCCGAAGAATTCTTAGATCCGAAATATTTGGTGTGCAAACATAAAAAAAAACATATATATATTTATAAATACGCGACGCATTGAGTAACCTTCTCTTTTTTTTGAAGTATGTTAAAAATACCATACATAATAATTTACAGTACAAACAAAAAATATTGTTCTGGTTCGTCTCCACTCGTTCCTTGTGCTAGTGGCGAGCCTTGGTTGTAAAATTTTATTACTTTTTTTTGACACTTAGTAATTGTTACTTTAATGCATGCGTATAAGGTTGAAATTGTTTTGATGTATGTTGAGCAGCGAGTACCGGTCGTAAAATTTTATTGCTTTTTGTAATAGCTTTGTGAATACGGCTTTAAACCTTGCAAGTAAGGTTGAAATTACATTAATATAGATTTATTTTAACTAAACACAATTGGCGACATTTTTAAGAGAACTTTTGTATGAGATTGTGTATCTAGTTCTTTATTAGTGATCGATGAGTTAATATCAATAGGAGCTGGTTCCCTATTACAGGTCATTATACAGAAGTGGCCTTTTGAGAATGGTTCACCTCTTCTGAGAATGCAGATATGATGACGCGCGTCATGTTTTATTCATTTTTTTAGGGTTCCGTAGCCAAATGGCAAAAAACGGAACCCTTATAGTTTCGCCATGTCTGTCTGTCTGTCTGTCTGTCTGTCTGTCTGTCTGTCCGCGGATAATCTCAGTGACCGTTAGCACCAGAAAGCTGAAATTTGGTACCAATATGTATATCAATCATGCCGACAAAGTGCAAAAATAAAAATTTAAAAAAACATTTTTATTAGGGTACCTCCCCCAGACGTAAAGTGGGGAGCGATTTTTTTTTTAATATAAACCCTAACGTGTGATATATTGTTGGATAGGTATTTAAAAATGAATAGGGGTTTTCTAAAATCATTTTGTGATAATATTAATATTTTAGGAAATAATCGCTCCGAAAGTCAAAAACAATGTGTCCCCCCCCCCTCTAACTTTTGAACCATAAGTTTAAAAAATATGAAAAAAATCACAGAAGTAGACCTTTATATGAACTTTCTAGGAAAATTATTTTCAACTTGATGAGTTGAATAGTTTTTGAGTTATATAGCACTTTTTCAAAAAAACGCAAATGATAACTTTGTTTTTCATACAAATACTATGAAAAACAAAGTTATTTTTGCTGACGAAAAATGTTGGTATTTTTAATGGTCATAGACAGGTACTGTCCCTGATCTATGCTTGTTTGAGTTTAGATTACTTTATTTGAATTTAGTTTATATTTTATCATCCTGAACGTATCTCCTTTCAAATAAAAAATCGGTTCACGTAATCCAAAATTTCCCGAGAGATGGCGCTGTACGTAATCTTTCTGTTAAAGTATGTTAGGTATATTACATAAAATATAAGTTCATTTATCCACTTTTTGTTTACAAAAAAAGACAACTTGAAAAATGCACTACAAAGTTCAAAATAACTGCGTAATTTAAAACTCGCAATTTTGAAGGCGGTGCCAAGTAAAAAAACTATTAAACACAAATTTACCTAGTATGTAAAGAAAAATGAAAATAACACAAGAAAAATAATTCTAAAAATGATTCACGTTCGTAATTTTTGATGACAAAAATGTAATATACTAAGTTTGCGTGGGAAGCTACGGAACCCTACAGTGAGCGTGGCCCGACACGCTCTTGGCCGGTTTTATAAGTGAACACACACTTTGTTTACCTGATAACTTGAGCCGATTTCAAGTTATCAGGTAAACAAAGTTTTATCAGTAATATACCTTGAACTTTCGATTCGACCTCACGATTCGCAATAGGTACTGTGGAAATTATTAGGTACTATGTACATAATGAGAAAACAAGTTTACATTATATCTTTGTGTGTTTATTTTATTGTGCGGAACCCATTTCAAGTTCCTCTAGATAGGATCTAGTTATCAGGCCACTTTGGGTATAACAAAGAAATAGCTGTTGGAATGAGCTATTCCAGGCTAAGCTGTAGACTTCCTGAAAGCAATCATGATTGACGATCACCAGTTACCGCCTACCAAGACCGGTGATATATTCAGCTCGAATATATAATCTAAAACATCAGTGTTTGAACCGCAGTCAAACTCTGCAGAGAATATGTATAATTCTATCGTTAGCTTTATCGATGTCAGGTCATTGCTGCAATTTTTTTATGTCGTAAAGAGTATATGAACTAAACTCCAGCATAAGTTTCAGTTAATAACAATCTTAGAACAAGGAAAGTCTCAATTGTCGCAATACTCATAGCGGTCATTCGGGAAACCCATTAGCGCAGCTGCTCTAGGTGAATAAGACGTGAACCGCTACGTACCTAAACAAGGAGTCGTGGGATAACCCCTTTTTTTTGTTTGTAAGTAAGAACCAATTTGATTGGCTTTCGTCGATATACAGTTCGAGTCTTTATAATGTGCACATCTTTGATTATTTATGTAAATAATCAAAGGTGCACATATTGCATTGAGGGAATCTTTGCTTAATAATTTTATAGACGGATTTTTTTTTTTACGAAATATTTAAAAAAATTGTACGCTACTGTGACCCCATTGTAAACAAAACGGTGTAAATTTTAAACTTAATAATCTATCACTATGAAATAATTTACCACAATGAAATAATCTATCACTATGAAATAAACTCCTGAATGAAGTAATTAGATATCCTCTTAAATAAAAATTGAGGAAAAAAACAACCCTCAATTGACTGTAAGCATGTTTGTTGTCTAGCAAAAATCTGTTTTTTTCTTCAATTTTTGAGGATGAGGATGGACGGCGCGGTTGAGGCCGGCCCCGGAAGACGTGGCGAGACGACCTAGACGCATACCGCAAGGGATGGATCGAGGTGGCTCAAGAGAAATGTCTGAAAGGATTTGGGGAGGTCTTTGCAGTGGGACAGTGTAGGCTAAGTAAAAAAAAGTTAAAAAAATAAAGAGTAACACAGTAGGTATTGTAAACTTACTTCTGCTAACGACTTCGTCTGCGCTAAACTTGTTTTAACCTAAAATATGTATAATTGCCATTTACCACTATGAGCAGTAAGAAATGTAGACATGAGTGTCAGGTACATACACACATGACAGTTATGGGTAGTCAGGATCCAGAAAGTCTGACAACTAGTCTTACCAAGGTGTATTTTAGTGTTACCCAGATACTGGGTTGTGGAAGACAGTTCAGCTGCAGTCGTTCCGTGTCAAATACCGGTAGTCAGGCCTCGGTCTCGGCGAATATGGTGACAAACCACACACTCACTCTTGGGGTTTTTTCTTCGTCACGACAATAATAGAGCATCAGTCTTTTGTTTAAAACTTTAGGCATCTTATTTGTTATTAACCTACCTGTATACTTTTCCTGGGTTGTGTCATACGTAAGGTACACAAATAATGACGGATCTTGTTATGATGCAGCCTGCCAGAGCACGAGTCACCCAAGGCCATTGTGATGTGCGTCGATGAATTTTAAAAGATTTTGCTTGTCAGGGTATGCGATGGTATTAGTTAGTTTTGATTTAACAATAAATAAATCTGAAGGTTAATAAATACGCCACGCCTGCATTTCCTGCAGGGGTCGGCAGAGTTCATCCACATTTCGCCTGTAATGCCTACGTATTATAAGTCGCATGTATATTGGGCGATCTGTACACTATTGTCTAGCATCAGACAAAGACTCGGTTGCTCCCGAAAATCAGCAACAGTTCACGATCGATGTAACACCATACAATGTAACTTTTATACCGGGAAGGAAGGTTAGAATTATGTAGTTCTCAAATCCGGTAAGTGAAATCCTATTACGAATGTATGGCATTTTTCATTTTTTTGCGTATCAAACACGATTTGTGTCTTCATCCACTGCAACCAGCGAGCCACGGCCACCACGCTGTGTACGGAGGAGTGCGTGGCTGGCAAACAAATGAACCTTGGTAGTGTAATTCTGCCTTTATGCAGAAACTACCCAGTCGGTCGATTCTGTAAAAATCTCACCGTGAATTCTCCATCATTTCTCACGCTCACTCCACGTAGGTTACGTGGAGTGAGCGTGAGGTGAGCTGTCGTTCCAACTAATTCTTGGGATTAACACTGTTCACAGCTCACTTTAAACTCGCTTCACCTACATTATCGCGATGAGATGTTTACAGAATAGCACTTCAGAAATAAGTTTATTTAGCTTTAAGATTGATAAAAAGGAAAAGCAATACAAATCCTCATCATATATTGTGTATTTCTTTTATTTAAAGATAGCATTCATACAAACGTGAGGAGCTCATATAAGGTAATTTTTAAAACTTGATAATGATAAGCGATTTTATCACACAATTATTTTCAATACCTAAGTATATACTTTATTTCATTTTGTACTCTTAGATCATACTTGTCCAGCACAGAACATGACATGACCTACATTTAACAGCATTTAATAACAATCAAATCATGAAAGTATCCAGGCGTTTACACATCGAGATTTCCAGGAAGACTGTCTCACAGCAGGAGCCAGTTACCTACCTCTCTTCAGCTACACTGACACAATTTTCGAAATGTTTACGAAGTAAATAGTTAAATGATTTGATTTGAAAAACATGATTATATGTTCTGTGTAAGTAACTGTTTTCTATATCTGTTTACACGTCTGGTAGTCAATCGGGAACAGCTCCTCCCACACTCGGAACCTGTCTTCGAAGAGGTTCTGTTTGACAGCGAACGGGCTGTCGATGCGGAGGTATTTCCTGTCGTCGGGCTTGTACTGCGGCCAGCTCAGGGTGGACAGCTCTGGAGTATCGGCCTTGGGGTTCGGGTCACTGGGGGTTGAAGACAGGTTGCTTAATTCATTACAGAATATCCTTGACGAAATGTACTAAAAGTTGTCAGACTGGAAAAAAGTGTCGGACTTACAAAGGAGTTTTTATAGACATTTTACCAAAGCCAGGTCTTATTCAAAAATCTTTCTTTTCTATTTCTGTTTTTATACTTGATCAGAAACAGACCGGACTAAACATGAGATCTTGAATACCTACGAATTGGTATGATATGGACTTAATATGTATCGTCCTATAAGTAGTATACATATTGTTCTCTTTCAACATTTTTTATTCTATTTTGTGGTTAATAATATTTCTTCAAACATTTAGTTTCCTTAGAGGTGAAAAGAAAAGCCATTAGCCGTCACCTAACATTACTGAACATTCACGATCCCTTACCCGTATCTCATGAAGTTGTAGAAGATGGCGGTCATCTTGTCCACCATGAGCGAGTCCTGGGAGTCGGACACGGGCACGGGCGGGAAGTTGTAGCTCACGTTGAACAGGTACAGCAGGTCGTCGTGGTGCACCGCCGCTGTGGGGAGAGCATACTGGCTTAAGGTCGAAGATTGATGATCGTTGGTTCGCAGGTGGTAGAGATAATTGTGGTGTTATGTCCGGTACGTGGTACCGACAATTAATAGCCACGTAAGTGGAGTGGTTGAGCTACACCATTAACGATGCATGCTTGTCTTCATCGAGACAAATTAAATTACAGGTAAGAAGGTACTAGGTACAAGATATATGAGGAAAAAATTCAAAGTCTTGTTCTGAATCCATGGAAACCGCATGCGCGTCCATGTCCCTGCCGCTCTGTATGAAAGATTCTTTGGCTTCCGAGTGTATAGTTTTAGGTCACAAAAACCGAAGTTTGGTAGATCTTTAACGGTGACTTAGACAATTATTTTGGCATCCCCAAATGTAAGAAGTTCATATGTGTGGTGTCCTCACCGATGGGTCTCTTGGTGGCGGGGTCCACGTAGTGGCTGCTGTTGCCGACGTAGCCGAACTCGTAGTAGAACACCGGCTTGGGCGAGTGACGAGCCAGCAGGCTCACCAGTCTACATCATATAAACATATAATATAAACACATACACACATGGTTTAGAGTAAAGACTAACTGATTAATACAAGTTCTCTGTCGCAAGATGGGTGCAATATTGCGGTAGAGTAGTTCGAAATGAAGATGAACATTCTTAACTTGATCTGTATTCAAATTGAAATTGATTGAGATTGATATCTTTTTTATGGGCGAATAAGGCTTTTTGAATAATTTATATACTGTTAGCTGGATAAAAAAATATTTAAAAATACATCCGTGTATTTTTGCTTGAGAACCTTTTAATAATTACCTACTTGTTACTCAGTTTTTTTTAAGAATAGTTTTAATTCAAGCATTTGATCAATATCAATTTAGATATTACTCCATTAGTAACTTGTCAAAAACAACAAAATCAAAATCAAAAGTCATTTATTCAAACTGGGCTGAAAATCAACATTTTGAAGGTCGAAGTTACATATGACAGTGCCCCAAAAACGCCCACTCTTCACCACTTCCTAGTGCTTTAGCTGGGAAGAAGAAGTGGCGCAACAATCTCCCCAGCAGCATAGCTGTCTGCTTAGTTGCAAGAACTTGACACATTCAACAGTGTTACACACACCAATTAGATTCCCTTACCTGTGAACTCCAAACCCAATGATTGCATCAGAGTAAACTTTTCCAAAGCCTTCAGCAGTAGCGGTATCATTGGCTATGTCCTTGCCGCCGAGGTAAGCTTCTTTCAGCTTGTTGGCCGCTGTGAAGACGGTGGTGTTGTTGCCAGAGAGGTACAGCGCGATGGCGGCCAGGCGCGGCCAGTCACTGCGCCAGGACTCGAAGGCGGATGGGTTGCGGAGGACATCTGAAAAGGAGTGGTTGTTAGAGATTGAAGCGAATAGAGTTCATGGTTTAAGAATTGCTCAGTAGTTAGGAACTGGGAATCTAGTTTAACATCTCGCGAGACTTGTAGAAAATGTAGAAGTATTGCGAGTGTATTATAATAGGCACAACCATACTACGAGTTCAGTTAGTAATTTAATATTAATGGGTGTACAGTCATACATCTTCATAGAAACACAACTCTACTAGAAGATTTATGATTAGGCCAGGTATCACAAAAAAGAGACAAGGCCTGTAGAGAGAGGCGGGTGAAACTAAGGAATTATAAGAATTATAATCATCAAAATCATTAATACAACCCTCCGAGCTCATAAAGGTGTAAAAATGACTTTTTACAAGGTCAAAGTCACTACGGAACCTTTATGAGCTCGGAGGGTTGTATTAATGATTTTGATGATTATAATTCTGTAACTACATACGTCTTACAGCCGCGAATCAAATGTTCATCAACATACAACCTATCACTGGCCTATAAATTGCAAAAAACTTAAGAAAATTTGAATTTCGCGGGCTGGTTGGAGGATTCACCTTAAGGCTGCATATGATGATAACGACAAAGAACAGACGAGAGTTGCCACTCGTTATTAGACTGGCTAACAGTCACAACTCACCGAGAGCTTTCCAGAAGAATTCGTCCTGCGTCTGGCTGATGATGTACGGCACCGCCTGCAGCTCCCCCGCACACACCGCTTCCAGCGGCTGGCGCGGCAGGAACATCTCCTGGCCAAACTGCTGCTCCTGTATCGGCACCCACAGCAGGACGGGGTCGTAACCGAAGTCCTGGAAAACGGATGCAAGTATGAAAAAGTAAGTACATTGAAATGCTGATACAAATATTAATGTGATGAAAAAATAATTTATTAGAATTAAGTTAAATTACTAATTATAATTAAGTTACCTACAAAAAATACTAAAACTAGAGAACATAGCGTCGTAGTACCTTTTTAAACAGGTTTATAAACAGATCAGAATGCCTAATAAGACATTAAATTCGCCTTTCCATGGCCTTTATATGGTTAAAAGCTGGAAATCCTCGACTACTCTCCTTCAGCTTTTGCTGCGAAAATCCATCCATCCATCTTGCCTGAAGGCATCCTACTTCATATTGTTCGCTAAATCCATTCAAGAACACGCCTACCCCAACGGCCATCAGTTCTACAGTATGACAGACAGGTAATAGAAGGGACATACTTTAAGGAGATCCAGTCTGTATCCTCATAAAATTGATCAACTTAAACTATGGAATGGGCGCTCTAGCCTGCAAAGATTCTCGCTCCACCTAGTCTGAAGGTGTCCTACTGTAATCTACGCTCGCAATTCAAGACTACGAGTCACCTACCTCCTTGGGGGTGTTAATCATCCAGCAGACAACGGCTATCTACGCGAGGTTGCAATTTGGGACATTGTGTGTAGGTACTTACGAACATCTTATCCAGCGAATCTCCCAACTCCTTTGAAGTCTTGGTCTTCAAACAGTCGATGATGGCTTGGGAACTGTTAGTGGGGCACTGCAGTAGTTCCGCCTGCCTGACCGCCAGGTGGCGCTGGTGGCGAGGTAGCACGACCTGCGATATCGGGGAGCCGCTCATGGAGATCGCGCGGTGGAACAAGCCTGAGTATAGAAAAAGATAACTTAACAACCTACTAACGTATTCCCAAAGATATCATTTTAGCGGTGGCCCTACAACTGAAATGATTCCTTATTCTTAAAAATCCTAATCAGTAATTTTATAACATAGAAATCGTACCTGGGACCTTTTCCCTTTGCTTGGCAGTCTCATTTGTGACCACCGGACTGTCTTGTTAGGTCAGTCAGTCTGGTTATTAGGTATTCAAGAAAAATAAATGTTATTGAAATCTAAGGCTGGCAACACTTTCATTATAGAGTTAAAATCATTATCTATACTAATATTATAAAGTGGTAAAGTTGAGAGGTTGTAGAGTGATCTCTACTGAACCGAATTATAACATTCTTTTACCAACTAAAAGCTGCACTGTCCCTGAGTGTTATAGGCTATAATTAAAAATTCCACGTGGGTGAAGTGCTAGAACGTAAAGTTGCGCCCGTCCACGCCGCCGTCGCCGTCGGCATAATTTATCCAGTATTTCTTGGTATCAAGAGCAATCATGGATGTGTACAAATTTACCTACCTAAGTAGGTACACATAACAATTGTAGGAAAGATAGGTCATTTTCTGATATAGGTTTTTTTCCAGCGAACACCTTTGTACTATTATTATCGCACGACACGGCTATTGATAAGCCTAGAAACACGTCACACGTAGAAGAAATTGTTATTGGTTTAATGAAGTTTATAATTTCAGCCCATTACAACAAGTCTTCGGTAGTATAGTGGTAAGTATCCCCGCCTGTCACGCGGGAGACCGGGGTTCGATTCCCCGCCGGAGAGAATCTTTTTGCATTTTTTTTAAATTGCTTATCAGAAATAAATGTTTCAAAATTATACTAATTTCCTATCTTTAATTAATGAGGCACTTAGAGAATTAACCACGTATGATGTCCAAATTTGTAAAGTATATTATGCATACGGTACTCATTGTTGGAAACCCTATTATAAATTAATAAATACCTACTCAAATATTAAGTAATTGCCAATGATCAGCTGGGGCTCAGTGGCCTCGTGAGACCCCTGGTCCTTTCACCCACCTTTCGACATCGGCGAGATCATATGCAGCATGACGCTGAAGGAGCCGGCACTGTACCCCGAGATGGTGACCAGGTTGGGGTCTCCTCCGAAGGCGGCGATGTTCCTCTGCACCCAGCGCAGAGCCATCACCTGGTCCTTGAAGCCGTTGTTACCGGGGGCGTACTTGTCGCCTGTGCTTAGGAAACCTGGAGGAAAGATTAAAAACGAACTTGTATGAGACAGACGAGACTATAACACTTGCTTACGTTATACAGTGGAGTTGAATGGCGAGCCTTTCAGTACGTACAGTATCCTCGTATTGTGCGATACTCTGTTGGTTCGGACTGTCGTAAATAACGCCAGCCAGTACTATTTCCTTAGCCTTGTGCTGATTTTCAGCCTAGTTTGAATAAATGACTTTTGATTTTGATAGCTTCAAGTCTAACTGGATGCAGGTAAATACCTTCTAATGTTTTACATGGGGGACTATCTGACCTCCATATCCCAGCCTAAATATAGAAAACGAAGTTCGTGATGAAAAATTGACAGTCAGCACGTGTAGTATACAAGAGCATAATATGTTTCTGACCTACTCCTTTACTTCATGAAACACCTACTTTTAACTACTTATAAGAAACTCACCGAGTGATCCAAGCCTGTAATTGATGGTGACGAGTACAATGTCCCGGTCCATCAGATGGCTGGGCCCGGCCAGGTCGCTGCGGCCCGACACCGAGTAGAAGCCTCCCGCGTGCATGAACACCAGCACCGGCCGCGGCTTGAGGCTGCACCAGGGGAACAGACCAGGTGAGAATTATATGGTGATGGTTGCGAAGGTTGGAAGCGTAATTATTTGATAAAATTATTTATAAACCTACAACTACCATTACAGATTTGTGATCCAGTGCGATAGCGTGGCCTTAGGTGCATGGTAAATCCTTAATCTACATCCTATAAAATTACATACTATATTCTAAATCTTAAGCTACATCTACGTAACATATTAATTTAAAATATATTTATTTAATTATTATTTTTGCCATCGACACGCTAAGAAGAAGAAGATTATTATACATTTGTAATGGAACTTTTGTGAATTCCCTGAAGTTGCACCACAATATATCAACCCTCTCGTGAACCTTCTTCACGACACGCGTGGCTCTAATGAGAGGAGTCCTCCCTCGCTAGTAAGTTGGTTCTAGCTGCAGGCACAGCAAGCAGGGGCGGACATCGCCGCCTCCACACGTAGGGTCGGGCACGCAAAGTTGAAATGTTATTCAAAAGCGGCTATTATAAATTAGATAGCCAAAATGCAACATATTTTTGATAGTCAATAAAGACACTTTTTAAATAAAAATAAATCTCGTCGCATTTGTTTAATGCAACGACAAGTCACCGCACCGATCACTATTTATTAGGACCAAGGATGAATTGAACTAATCACGGTAGCTTGTGGCCTAATAAATAAAACGGTAATAATTCGTTCCATTAAGAGAAAAAGTTTCATCTGAAAAACATCAACTTTTCAGTAGCGGGCGTTTCAGCTATAAAATCTCAAGTATAGCGATCAATTTCAAATCTTCACAGAACCTGTAATTTTATTATTTCACACACAATAAGATGCGCTTACGTCTTGCCTTCCGGCGTGTAGACGTTGAGTCGCAGACAGTCCTCGTCCACTGGATAGTTTTTGTAGACCGGCTGAGGACACGCTGGTCCTTCCTGCGTGGCGTCCACCTCACTGGTGTAGTTCGTGATTATCTGAGGTGGCTGTAACGACGAAAAGTATGATGCTGTTAGTTATTATTAGCCATTACTTATGAGACACAAATTATAAGTCTTATCTTTATCAATCAGCATTGCCATTTAATATGGCAAGTCTGCCAGCCTTTTGGGCACTTTTCCTGTTGGGCAGCGATGGGAACGAGCTTTTTGATGCTAAGAAATCTATTATTAACTATTATCTTATTGTAGCTTAAACAATAAGTAAATATCTAGTTTGACGGAATCTTATTTACCTGGAACCGCAGTTCTCCGACTGGTGGCTGTGCATATCGGATGCCCCTGAAGGACTGGAACCTCTTCCCGCGACGGGATAACATCCAGGAGCCACGGAAGTGACCTGACACACTGTGTGCCAGTGGGTCGGTGGATGCTGGACTGCTGGGTGGTTCTAAATAAACACGCATTGTTTGAAATAAATATGTACACATGATCACATTTTTCATTATTTCAAGTAGATAAAACACAGAAGCATTAGTATTCACCTGTCCCATGTTGATGTTGTTGGGCGGCGCCTGCGCACGCCAGCACGGCACAAAACAACGCACACAACATCGTGCTAGCTCGGATGTGGAGACACTGAACACTGCACGCACTGAACGGGACTATAAAGCTGTGGAAATGAATCAGAATTATTCTGCTGTAATTTATATGCTTTCATAATTTATTATTAACTTGCAGGTTTCTTTGTGCAGTGGAACGAGGTAGACAGTGACAGTCCCCACTTGTCTTTTTTCGAGCGCCACCAACAACCAGGTGGTGTTCTGTTTTGTAAAGTCAGGGCAATTGATTTTTCAGCAAATTGGCAAAAAAAACTGTCTGTATATTCAAATTACATCCTTAGACTGTTGTATCAAATGGCTATTACACGGCAATTGACGTAGGGAGTTCAATTTGCTTGGTAATTAATTTATAAGACTATTATCAAAGATCGAACTGCTGCATGTGATGACCGCGGTTTTACGTGCTACATCTTCGGTAGACGTATATAAAACAAAAATGATCACAATCATGATTTTTACATAGGTTGATGAGTACATTTAGCTTAGAACCACTATTGAATTGTCTGAATCATTTGCTTGCGTTTATGTTGTAGGTACCGTCAAAGAGCAGTTAATTTTTATTTATAATATAGTAAACACATTACTGGTACTTTTTGGCGCCAAACTATATTATTTAAATGTTAAAATCCCGTTCAAAGTTTCGTTTCGATTCACCCCTGCATCCCTATTCACCCCGTTTGACTGTACTTAACTTTCGGTATACCGAAAACCCAGAGAAAGTTGACCTACGATGTATCCAGTCAGCGCGCAGTAAATACCTACTGAGCTAATCTTAGAACAGATAATGTATTGTGTTGATGCGTGACTTTCCAACGTATTGTTGATATAATATTTAAGGAAAAGTGGGTAAACAAGGAAAGTTAGCGTCTGAAATATTTAGTACAACATAAACAATGATTGTGTGAGAGACGTTTTATCTTCTATTTATAATTGTAATACTTACATATTTCTGCATTTCATTTTGTTTTTTTTTCCGTCAAACATGTAACTAAATTCTGGGCCTTGTCAGCGACACGTTAATAAGGAGAACATTTTTTTTCTACGATGATTTACATAGGTATTAGAATATAAACCTTTTTATTCAATTAATTGAAAATTTTATGCTGAAACGATTGTAATCGGCCGATTATTCTATCTGAATAATTCGGATACTTCTAAAACACTACCCGGATAGTTGGTATGGATAATCGTATGTCACTGTAAAAAAGATAAATCAAACTAGTTTAAGTTTCCAATCGTCATTTTTATTACAGAAACTCTCCTTAAATTGTTTTAATATGTCATATTTGTTTTATTTACATTACGCTGTCCCAGTCCTGGGCAACCGCCTCCCTCCATTCCTTCCAGTTTTGACAGGTTACTAATTTTGATTATAATCATGTAATTGAATATCGTTTTTGGACAACAAGACTGGAAGCGGACCTCTAGATAGTTGGAAAAAACCCTGGCAGATGATGGAATGTTTGCGGCAAATCATCTTATTAAATCACAAAAAAAAACCTTTTCAGCTTCGACACTGGTTGGAGGAATTGTGAAGTTGTATACCTACTTGATATAGGTGAAGAATGCTTTATGGTGTGTGTCATCTGTACTCGGAGAATTTTGAATAATTTAATGAATTAACTTAAAAACTTTCGACTGTTGACGACAGCGACGATGATCACAAAATCATTTACAGCACCACGTCTACTAGGATTGAAATCAGTGTATTTAGCACGATGCTTTAGATATCTGCTGATTTGCTCTGAATCCGGATAGTAAAACAAATGATACCTGGATGCCACTTGTACCACCTAAGCAAACATTGTGGAAAGCAATAAAGATATTGAGTATTAAGTATTGAGTATTGAATTAGCACAAAAAGGTTGCAGAGCTTAAACAGAAAAAACTCTTAAGAGATTTCTAGCTTTTATAATTAAATCTACTTACCTGTAACTAACTAAGCGCGCAGATACCCACGCTTGAGGAAAAGGCTCGTCGTCAGGGTATTCCCAGAACCGTTGAATGTACGTACGTTATAATACGTATTACAGTCATGTATAAGACACTTCCTTATTAATGACACCGAGTGGTGCGGTCAGGTGCGGGTCTGTTAGGAATGATTATACAGAGCAATATCATCTAATTTTTTAAGTTTTTTTTTATAATCGATTAGCGCAATGGGTGCGTTTTTCGCAAGGGATAAATATTTGTATGGATTATACAAAGTAGCAGTTGTTCTTTGTTGGTATGGGTTATATTTGTGTATGTTCACTTTACACTGTTCAGGAGAAATTCGTAATAGCCTACAGTGAGCGGGTAGGTCTCTGGTTCTAACAACTGAACTGTTTACATTTGGTTTCCCCGCCGCTCTATCTAAATGAATCCTTAATAAATAATATGACTACATAGTATAAAACAAAGTCGCTATTTTTGTCTGTTTGTTTGTCTGTATGCTTAAATCTTTAAAACTACGCAACGGATTTTGATGCGGTTTTTTTTAATAGATAGAGTGATTCAAGAGGAAGGTTTATGTGTATAATTTGTCGACATATTTTGCGGGCGAAGCCGCGGGTGGAAGCTAGTAACTAATATATTTATTTGGTTATCTTATATTTCTAATGCATTTTGTCGGCAATTCTCCGAAAACTGTTAACATTATTACTATTTGACTATTTGTCTATAATAGGTGGTAGGTATCTATGCGTTCTTGTAAGAACCAACATGTCACAACGAAAGAAACAATGCGTGCTAGTGTGTTACATTTTCATTGATCCTGTTCATTGTTACCCGCGACACGGACCGCTCACACTTGGCCGACATTTCCAATCAAACAATTAACCGCAAGACAGTTTTATTGCATTTAATAATTTTGTTGTGTGTGTCACATAATCCATTGTCTATGTTTTTATGATCTGATTCTTAATTAGTCATTATTACAGATTAACTCTTTGTCTGTCCGTTAAATAGTTGATTAACAACTTTTCATGCCTGTCATTTTGTGGCATGACGCGTGATTAGCTTTTGTTTAGTTCCTAGACCCACAGGTTTAAAAAAACAATAAATGAATCAGATAGATAATATTATTAGTACGTACTATTAGTTTCTAATAGGTGGCTCAGTCTAGTAGCCTTATAGTAGGTAGGTATTTGCATGAAAATCATAAAAAATATATCTTGGAATCTTAGGAATTATTCCATTCTCACGGTTGAGAATTGTGACTTTTCATTACCTACACGTTCCTAGAAGGCCGATAGTAATAAGTAATGGAAGACGCAGCAATTTGTGGCAATAATGATATTTATTGCTTTAAAATTTTTGGCAGGCGCTGACATAACACAATAATAATATAATGAATTTTTGGAAATCTTTGAATACAGTTCTCTTTCTATTCAAAAATAAAAGAATGTTTTCTTTGCGTAAAATTTTCTATCTACAGTATTAAAAGAGTACTTTCCCTCCAGGTGGCATTACAAAATTCCACCCTGTATAGTCCATACTAAAAGGGCCTAGACAAGTGTCACTTACCTACACTGACAAATACCTACCACTTCAAACAGGTAGCTTGACTAACAGGAGTGTGCTAACGTATTATTCAACAAGCCGTGGTAAACAAAACGAATATACGACTATAAGTTAAAAACGCCGTAAGATAAGAGGAAGTATAGCCCTATTGTGATCAGCACAGAACAGATAAAGAGGTTAGAAGGGAAGTAGTTCCTGATTTGTATTAGAACGCGTGTCGCCGCATGTCTCCCACTCTGCCTCTCCACTACAAGCAAGAGATAAATACGTACGCGCATTACGCACACAAATAAACCACACGCACTTAGATCGCATGTTTATTATTGGTTCTCACACTAACGCAAATACTGCTCTGGACGTACACTCACACACATGTAAAAGCAATTTATTTCTCATATATGTTACGGCCACCAAAAGGTCGATTAATCATATCGATAAAATTACTGTAACTTTGTTAATTAAAGTTTTGCATCTTTTTAAGTTGCGGGTACGGTACAAATATTGTGGACTTCCTAATTACATATTTAAATTAAATTAAATCAAAGTCGAATTAAGTAAAAATTAAATTAAATTTATTAAACTTTTCTTTCGTTTTATGCTAGTTGCAACTTTGTTTTACGTCATAATAATAGAAAGAAAGAAAAATAGCATTTTGAATAACATAAAACGTAAAATAAAGCTATAATTAGCAAAAGCAACTAAAAAGAAATTTTAAAATTTCTTTTAATAAGAAATTTCGGCTTTTGCTAAGCCGAATAAACATAATATGATCTAATTAATTTATTGTTAATTACTCTGTGAAAAAGTATTTATTAATTTTATCATGTTAATTTATGAATAATAGCTGTACCCACCGGTTTCACCCGCGTTAATTTAAGGAAAAAGCCTATTAAAATAATATATTACTATAAGAATATTACTTACGATTATCACATAATACATTATTACTTTAAGAAGCTAATGACCGGCCGCCTTGCGGAGTTTTATTTTAAAACCGTAAAATCTCCTAAGACATTCATTGAAATCCAATAATGTCAAGGGCTATTTTGTTCAAAATTAAATACTTTTGATGAGTAACGTATTTATTGGGATAAGGAGTAATTAAGAGGGGCAATTCTCTTTATTTTAATAACGTTCACAGTCTGATCACAGCCTCAATCTGTCAAAAACACCTTTAATTTCCCTACATTTCTGATCAGTTTTTTGATCAAACTTGTCGCTGAGATGAAACTGCGACTAGATTTTGAATGTTTTTAAAGTTAGTAAGTCAGCAAATAAATGGCACAAGTAAAAATAAAAAAATATTTTAATATTGAATAATAATTTAGACTGAATTTCAACGCAAATATTTTTATTGTCCCTGAAATAATACGTATTTATTAAATAACATGCGCTTGCTATCTTTTAAATTCGAATTTTTCAAAATAAAATGCAACCTTACATTAATATATTTTCCGATAATAGATTTAGTTAGGTCTGTAACATGGCTCACAGTAGGATATAATCCAACCTGATGATTGCTAATGTTGCTAAATAATTCGGTTCCGACGAATCTGTGTTTTCATCGTTATTTTGATTTTAGACGAAAATCCAGCTAAGAAACTAAATTAATAATCCACATTATAAAATAATTGGTGTTAATAAAAACAAAGTTATTTTCATTATAATATTACTGAAAATAATCATTCCTATATACATACTTAATATCGATATTGTTTACAATTTGGTACAACACTATCGACGCGCATAGATTTCCCAGAATTGCAGCTTTGGCTCAACGCTCGTGACGTTAGCAGTGAACGCAATACATTGAGCGACCGCTCACGTCGTACAAGATCGTACCCATGTATTGCAAGCAATGTATTATTTTGCATCTGAATGCGATTTTATCGTTTTTGTCTACAAACTACATAATACTTTTGTAATAATTACAAATATCACTCGTATTTTAAGGTTTTTGGACTTACCGGTGAAAAGAAATCCCTCCTCGGGCCACATTACACTCCTGACTTCTTTTCCGACACGTTATTATTGCGCAAGACGGCATAATTCTTTTTTTCCGCGGAGAATTGAACGCTTTCACAATAAGATCGTGACTGTTGACCGGTGATTCTAACTTCGGTTGAGTTTGGAGCGCCCGCGCAAATGTGTGGCGCGCCTGTTCCGCCCACAAGGCCCTTCTAACCTCTTTATCTCTTCTGTGGTGATCAGTATCAGACAAGCGTATCAGTTGTCGGAAAAGCTTGTTTTTCTTTCGTTCCATCTCGTTAGTACATAAACGACTATTCGGCCTACAACCACCTCCCATTGAGTGATCTACTACATTGTACCGTGGCGACCATCGTCATGAGGAACTGTACAGAGTTGCAGCTGCTCAGTGAGCAAAATAATTCATAGTCAGTACTTGCAAGAAGCATTTGATACTCGAGAGAAGGAAGTCGTGAGTGTCGTGACACATTTTCCGACACTGAGAGAGGGTAGTAGGTAGTGACTCGGAAGAAGTAAGTCGTGAGTATCCTTTATGAGTATTTCCTGACGATTGAGATTAGTCGTCGGCTCCGGCTATCATTCCGTGGACTTGGACAGTAGTAACGGGAAGTCAGAAACCCGAAAGTATAACAAGGTAAGACCAAATAGATATAAAGATAAAATTCTAGTATTCAAGTTAGACTGGAAGCCGACTCTAAACTAGTTAGGCACATAGGCAGAGAAGTTTCGCGCGGCCATTATAGACTTAGAGACTATAATTTTCGAGTTAACAACTCTATATGGTGTCCTCTCTCCAAGCAGTTTCAATTTCCCGTTCTCTCGCATGTCCCGCTAGCAGCCCAGTCAGCGCCAGTGAACACTTCTGAACGCGTCGCCGAAAGCGACCGCGCCTACCGCACAAAAAATATATTTTTAAAGTTACGCCGACCGACGCAAGCGTGTCATTGGAAAGTTGTAAAATATTTTTATTTTAATCACTTTGTTTATTTTTTTACTTTTCGTTATTTTAAATGTTCAGGTGAACTGTGCTACTTTCATTTAGTGTTGTGATTTATTATTTCTACGGTTTCTGCGTTAAAATATGGCGCGACAAACGTTAATATTTTTGGTAAGTGAAGACTTTTTAATTTAAATGTAATAAAATAATAAAAACCTCAAAACATATAAAACTATTACTTAATTTTTTTAACCAAAGCCCATACATAATGTAAACCCGCTAATTTACCAAATACCTCTTAACAAACTAACATTTAAAATAAACTAAAAGTATGTATGTTGACTACACTCTAAGCTCAAACCGGATGTTCCAAGTTCAATTTTCAATACTGACGACTCTTGAAACGATTACATTGACAGTTATTTCAAACCTATTTCAATAACAAATGAATTCTACGAAAGAAACTCACGAAATAAAAAAAAATAGCCACATAAATAAGTGCAGACGACGTTATGTGTGCTGCTGTGGTAGAAAGCGACCGCTCAAGACTTACGATTGGAGAGAAATTGTGCGATTACAAAAGGAGTAAGACCAATAAAATCGTTCTACATCTCGGAGCGACGCGGTTGCTGAAAATTGTCTATACGGTCCGATGATAACGATTCTCTGTGATCGTCGTCGTTTAAATTTCGAATCCCTTTGGCGTTTAGTTTTCCATGGTAACATAACAACGAAGACAGTCGAGTTTTGCAAGATTTCACCAAAAAGAAAAGAGTCCTTTAAAAGACTGTGTGAATGCTTAAAATAAGATAAGCACTAACTTTCAGGGGTATTTTATAATTATAATCATAATTTTATATTTATGAATCAACAAAATCTAGTGCGTGGTTTTATTGCAATTAAATAGTTTAAGTAAAAACTTTAAAATTAGCTTTTTAGGTAAAAGCTTATTTTAAAGGAATGGTGGCCATCGCCTGACCAAACGACATAAATACCTAAACCCTGAAGTAGTTGATTACATAAACGGTAATTTCGTAACTGTAAAAGATGGACCATGTCATCCTACTACCCTCCTTACATACTTAAATCGAAGAACAAGTTATGTTAATTGCTATCAATTGCGTTAATAAAGAGCATTTCATCGCAAGCAACAACGTTCTACATTTAGTTAGAGTAAATTAATATTGTATGATAAGTGAAAAATCTGTACGGAGTCGCGGGTCTAGTGCTCGCCAGCGGCACTGTTGAGGATAGGGCCCTGGCGAAGCCCCCTAGTGTCCCAAGGAACCGCCTAACCCTGCCGGCATTACAGGCGTGACGTTATGTTATGTAAAAAATCTGTTAGAATTGAATGTAAACTTGTTTCTATCGACATACCACTAAACAACTAAACTCTTTGGAAGGTGGATGGACGATACCTCACGGTCCTTAGAGCGTAACGGTTACATCAAGTTCTTAATTTTTAATGAGGTTAAGAAATTAATCGATTAATCGAAATTGAGAGCTGTTAGAAATTCGATGCTGTAATGATGATGGATGATGCCAAAGATTTTGTAATACTTACCTTAATCAATATTCCGTTAGATTCTAAAATGAAATTAAAACTATCATGATAATATTCACGTCCCCAAACTTCAATGCATGCTCTCCGCTAGAGATTTTCTAGATAAACCAGAGTCTTTGTTAAGAAGATCCTTAGACCCGCGTCTAGTCCCGTGGCTCTACTCACTATTGCAACAGTCATGGTTCATCTTGACTATTTCTAGAATCATCGTCATCATTGTCACCACAACGAAGGAGTTTCTCAGCGCCATCGCCAGCGCCAGTCCTAAATACTACAAATATTTCAACAGCTTTTGTTTGGGTCACTGGCGCCTCTGCAACGGTAAATAACATAAACGTATGTAAATCAGCTGACTCGTTTTCGAGGACGTTACCACCACATAAACAAAAACTTTCTCTCACAACAACTGGTGCAGCTCGCTGGTAAAAGCATCTTGGAGTTCACTTCCACTTTTTTGAAATCTGAGCCAGCCGAAAAGTGGTGAAGGGATTTTCCGCATCGATGATGCACGTAGCAGCCACTTTCGTAGAATGTAGGGAAACCAAAGTGCGTTGATTGTCTGCCAGTGTAACCTCAGGGTCCCACATCAGGATAGATATTTTATATTTATAGCTGTAAAAAGTTCAAAAAACACATAATCACATCCTACTACTATTATAAAGGCGAAAGTTTGTAAGTATGGATGTATGGATGTTTGTTACTCTTTCACGTAAAAACTACTGTATAGATTTGGATGAAATTTGACACAGAGATGGTTTATATCCTGGATTAACACATAGGATATTTTTTATCCCGGTAGAACATTCCTGTGGGATAATTTCCGACCTCCACGCGAGCGAAGCCGCGGGCAGAAGCTAGTAAAAAAATAATTATGTATTAAAACTAGATGAGCTCAGTTTTTCCTATTCGACTATCCTGAACTGACCGGCAAAATTACTCAGGGCTCAGACATAATGTTGCTCAGTTTTTTAAAGTAGAATAGTCTGTCTTAACCTGTGAACATTGTCCTGAGCGGTTAAAGATTTTTAAGAATAGAGATCCCCTTACCTTACCTTGACCTTTTTACCTTGCGGTATTCAATCTAAACTAAAGTTATAAAGAGAACATAATTCTTTTTTTCATGTTTGCTCTATTTGGTACATAAGTACGATCCACGCGGGCAAAGTTCAAATAAGTTATAAGTTCTATACTTTTAGAAAAGCCTATGCGTCTGAAATGGTCCTACGTATGACCATGTCACACTCGAGAATTCTATAAAATAGCTTAATATAAAAACACTTTGCACCTTAAAATCTGAAATTATAACAGTATCTAAATCCAAGTGTCAATATCCAAAAAGATAACTTTAATGCCAATGCATAGGTGAAGATTTCAAAACAACACGGTTTTGGAATGGAAACTAATGTCCCACTATCAAGAATAACAGAATGCGAGCGTAGGTATTGGATCGATAATAATCCATAGGCGTCCGATATTTTCCGTTACCAATGAATATTTTACAGAACTCTCCGCCGAACCATAGACCCAACACAATCGCTATTTATTCTGTATTGTCTCTGGGCTGCCTTTGCTCTAAAAACCCACTAAAATACAGATTATTTTTTTTCATTCTTTAGTTCCGCTTTGTATTTTTTATTGTTTGCTACAATTTCATTCGCACGCATATTCTTGAGAAAACATTTTATACTTTTGTTTATTGAAGAGAAGAAATCCCTGACAGCGTTCAAACGATAAATTTGCATATTGCAAAGACAAAGACAGTCGCTATTGGGCGTTGTTTTAGTAAGTGACCTCTCAATATTTGGAATCTGTTCCGTGAACTGGCACAACCATCAATATATCGTCAACAACCCACACGTTTCCAATTTCCGAGGATACCACAAGTCCCGTTAAGCTTTCTCTGGTCACTTATGGACGACTCCTAAACCGTTGTCAAAGAATTAAGGCCACGTTTAAACGGAGATTAATGAGTAAAAGCTGAGCCTTCGACGAAGAAAAAAAGACAAAAGGCAAGCAATTTTTTACTATAATTAGTAGAATAGCAAATTAGGGCCACGTTCGCAATTAAGAGATATTATGAATTCGCAGAACCATTTATCATAATAATCGAGCGAAAACTATGCAGGTATATAAGCCTCGTAGATGAATTACCTTTGCCTATATACAAATAGGTGATAAATAGCATGTCACGACTTAAAAACGGTTAACACACGGTGTACACGAACAAAGGCCATTGCCAGAAAAATTGTTTAATCAGCATCATAACTGTATGAAGTAACATACAGTTTGAGACATACATATACATATAATTGCTTTTATCATTATGATCAACTCTTAATTTCCCCCTATGGGCAACGAATGGGCCCGACAGTTAAAATTAGACGAAAAACAAAAAAAATGTCACAAATAAAATATTATGTGAGTACTTAGTTGAAAATAGACATTATGTATGATCAAAGAAACCATAGGTGATGATGCCCTAAACAACGTTAACTACATAATAGTTCAGTTGATTACGTTGACTCTATTTGGAATCTTACTAAGTATTAAATTGATTCCTTACCTAGACATGAATGCCCCAAATTCCAATGGTCCTCTCCAAAACAAAATAACTTTCTCTTGATCTCTGCTAGCCACAAGCTTCCGCAGTCAACAAATGAGTTTTAACCAAAACCATTCGCATTCAGTTCTATCTTGTGTTGTATCGGTCACTATGGGCAAATCAGTCATCTGTCGTACGTCCCCACTGGCTCCACTATCAGTCACCTGTCGATATGTCGCTATTGGCTCATCAGTCACCTGTCGTAAGGCCCTGACTCCACTTTCTAATACAATATTATGTAGATAATTAGCTGTGACGTCATGAGCACCGTTAGTGAGTCGGGACCTTCACCCAGTGGCCGACGGGTCAATGATCGTCACGAACACAGCGGCGCGTAGGCAATGTGGGCATTTACAGAGGATCTTTGGTACATATTGTGGTCGATAAAGCACAGTAATCCCTTTACCCGTAGATTCATATCTTTAGTTATACATATTATGGTTGAGTCTTTATACGTACTCTCCTTTAAGAGCCACCTTTACCGTTCAAGTATTTGAGAAATCGCTTTTGTTTTACTTTACTATTCACTACACTGAGTATTTTTTCCAGCTTTGAGCTAAGCTGTAGTCTCAGGCTATAGTGCAAGTTTTGCACATAAATATTTCTTCCTCATATTTTCGAATACGTGCTACTTTATATTCACTTTTAAAACTAGTTTACCGAGTGTTTTCAATGTTCGAAAGCCCTTCTGCGCGTACGCATTCCACGAGGCTTGATGCTTTGAATTGAGAATCACATTGGCCCTACTTCTTGTCCTATAGGCTTACTTTACTTTTATGTATTCCTTCCAATATGATAAACTTACAATTTATTAACCGACTTCAAAAAGGAGGAGGTTCTCAATTCGGATGTTTGTATTTTTTTTTTATGTTTGTTCGCGCATAACTCCGTTGCTTGCCAACCGATATGAAAAATTCTTTTTTTGTTGGAAAGGGCATACTTCCCAAATGGTCCCATAAAAATTTTATCGAAATCGAATAAGCGGTTTTTGAAAAATCAACAAAAATAAAAAAAAAATCCTACTTAATATAATGTGGACGATGTTCTAATAATAAGTTCCTGTCACTGTAATTTACATACGTGGTATTAAAATGGGGGGGGGGGTGTAGGTAGGTACCACAACTAAAAAGTGAAAAATAAAAACTGTTTTACAAAAAATAAAACCGACTTCCAAAACAAACACTACAAAGTGACAAATAATTTTGATTTCGGAAGTCGGTGGCAAAAGATGAAAATACAAAACCGAAGACACCGACTTCCGAAATCAAAATTATTTGTCACTTTGAAGTGTTTGTTTTGGAAGTCGGTTTTATTTTTTGTAAAAAAGTTTTTAGGTATCGGTTTGTGTCCTGCAGGTAGGTATACACAATTACGATAAAAAACTTAAAGACTGCAACAGTTTTTGCGGGCATTATTTTATTTTAGATTCACGTAACTCTTCAAAACTTCGTGTTTTTCTGATTCAGTTTCTCGAGAGAATTCAGAACCAACACTGGCGCTCGTGTCACCTGGTTCAGAACAAATGTAGAACATTGTCTTAATATCAATTGGTCATCACCATCAGCAATTTCTATTAATGCATTACTGCTTACGCAGCATTCGTTTGTGTTTAAGGAGGTGTGAAAGTGTGAAATTTTGGACAACTTCAAGGGCAAACCTTTTCTAGTATAACTCTGGCGTGAATATGACAGACACATCGTCCTGTAGCCAAAGATTGTGGCAGTGACAGAGTCCTCTCAGTCGTGGGCGTTCTATAAAGCCTCACTTTTTTTTCTAAAACTAGATGTGCCATATCGTGATCGGCCGTATACTTTAGAAGATATGCCTCACAACACAGAACAATTACTTGTAGCAAGAATCAACCTAAAGACTGGTATGACGTCACGTAAGGTAGGGTACGGTTAACGGAGATGCGTGTGACCTTCACCCAGTTTAAGCGGGACCGGCCGCGGTCACCGACCTGACCGACCGTCTCTGACCAGTGTCCAGTGTCTACTTCATACAGGGCAGTAGGGACGATTGTGACAGATCGGTCCTTGGAGGTTCTTGCTGATTATAAGGTACTACAGTACCCGGTGATCAATATTGCACATCGACCTCTGTGACTGACCTCGTAAAGGTTTCCCTCTTTTTCCTATAGACGCTATAGCACACTTTTAAATGATTGTAACAACTGTGTATTGTGGGTGTTAACAAGTCTAAATACATATATTTATATGTATTTATGTATATATGTATATATTTTGAACATTTTGACAATTCGCCGATTGTCTCTTTCCAGAGGTCGATGTGCAATGTTTATTGCCGGGCACTGTACTTGGATCATACAATATTATTTTCTAGCTCTTTTATTTTCAATCAAGTTACTTGTCAGTCCTCCAAAACTTCATATTTAAAGCTAGCTTCTAGCTTGTCCTTTCAGTACCAGTACCATTCTGTCCATATGGTACAATTGTTCAGAGATTCATTTGTACAGTATCATGGAGCTTCGAATCTTTGTTTCGTGACTTTGACTGCCGTTGAAAACATGATTGGATCGAGGATAAAGTGCGTCCTGCATTTAAGTGTTTTCATGCACACACGTCCACTTATTTATTAGGTTTGGTTTGCGCCGATGGTAGTACCGCATTCCACAGTTTAGCAAGATTATGTCATTATTAAATGCTCTTGACAACTTCAGTTTCATTTGTTCATTGCTTACCAGAGTGTTTACCTAGAGCGGTCACTCTGAAATATTTTCGCTAGCGCTTCTTTCTTCAGTGTTTTGTCTACAGATGTTCACCTAGTTGTATAATACAATCAATTTGCTGAGTGTAGTATTGTTTCGTACTGTTTATCTAGATAATACCACATAACACTACTTACGTATATAATTACATGTCGTGTAATAACAACGTGTGAATATTCACTGTTTAATGTTATACACGTAAGAACTTAGTAGCGTTGTAGTGCCATTTGCTGCAGAAAAACTTGTTTCCGAAAACGTCTTCTTGTGTTCAGCGAAATCGGTTGTCATAGCGATTGTCTTGGTTGTATTTGATTTGAATATTTCAGGAGTTTTAGACCTTTCAGGATCTTGAGCTGTTGAAGATCATGGACCAGTTTTGGAACAAAACTTACCCCAAATTTTAAAATATAAATGCATAATTAGATACTAATTATCGAGAAAGAGATTGTGTCAGAACGATCTTCCATAACTTTTTCACATCCTTGCATTGTCTTGCCTTTTCTGCTGAATTTGTCATAAAGAGATCTAAATATGTACTATTTAGGACATGCATCTGGCCATCTTTAATTACACAAGAACTTAGCACAACAGTACAAGAAAAGTACCTTAATTTTCATACAATTACCTCAAATAGTTGAGCATAGGGTGTAAGATCCGGGTGTCGTCCGTCGTAGTCACGCTCTGGTTGCTTCGTAACGGCATCATACCGCGGCTCGTGCGCGTGCGCTGTGCCCGCTAATGTTACGCATAACGTTAGTACTAGAGGTATACAGGTGGCTTGCCGGGCTGCCGTGGAGTATGACTTGAGTGCTAATATGGAGGCAAATAAATAGATTGGTACTGTTATGGTGTGGTGGAGTAAAGCGACAGAACAGATTTATCAGAGGACTGGTGCCACTATTACAAATATCTTTTAAATATACAAAGAAAAAGTAGATATTAAAGTAGAATTAAATGTCATCAGAAACGAGAAGCGATCGAAACTGACTGAACAAGATGATTATGTTACAGATACCTACAAACGTTGTTACTGAAGTTATCTCTCCAAAAAAAAACAAACAAAAATCTCAAAGAGTTTTAATCACTGGAGAAATAAGAAGTAAAGATATTTAACGTTTCTACTAATCTCATGTGAGTACGTATATGTATACAATAACTAAAGAGTCTTAAACCATTAAAGATAAATAGGTACTAAAACGTCGACTATTTAAACTAAAATGGATAACAAACTACAAAAAACTCTCGCGCGCGCATGAAAGTGCAATTTAGTTACGGCGAGTAAAAAATGTATGTCACTACAATATAATATCGTGTTGTGATCAAATGAAAGGGAACCACAAACTGCGACAGGCGTCAATTGATTCGTGACGAAAGTGATTACTTATATTCTTTTAAGTGGTAGGGCTACCAAGATGCACTGGTTAATAAATAGCATCGGATGTCAATCAACATCACAGCATTCGAATCCTCGTGGTGCCGTCATTTGGTGCTCTAAAAGTGGTTGCGTGGAAAGTTTGCTGGGAGTTATGAAAATTGATGATTTTATCGATTACTGACGCTCGCGCGTCAATGTCCAATGGGTCTCAATGGGGATATGGTCCAAAACTTTTCGTTTTAAGGCGGCATTTCTACAATATACGTATACACGTTATTTATTGTGATATTGAATTCATAGGAATTAGGTTAACAAAAAAAAAGAACGCGCCACTTAGGTATTGTACCTCTGGTGTGTCAATGGGTTATTTTGCCGAAATGCGTGTTGGAGTAAACTGCGGCCTTTGAACGCTAAAACTAAAAGTTCGTCGTAAATTAAAGAAGGAAACCCTAGTTTAATTTTTCTTCTTCTTTTCGTGTGGTCAGTGACTAACCTGGTGTCAGAGCTTTTAAGCTGCCTATTAGGTCTCTGACTTAACTTCACATGCTGTTGAGAAATATCTCTCAGACATGCTGGTTTCCTCACGATGTTTTCCTTCACCGATTTTTAAGCAAGTGATAATTATACAATACGCACATGAATCCGATCCTAGTTTAATTTATTTCCTAGTAAGTATTTTAATCATAAAATGATTCGAAAAAAAAGTATTGATAAAATGCGTTTTGGTCGCTATTTTTCCAATCGCTCTGTACTTACAAAAATGTATGCCACAAACGAGAATAATTTTCACTAATCTCAGAGTAACGTAACGCAAACCACGGTTGGGAACCCTCTATAATAACCACCTAAAGATGACATCAATACGATACCATATACACACAAACATCACCCTTATGCCATTGATATAGAGACCACGATAGCCCAAACTGATGCTACAATTATATGGGAGTCTTCATCCAAAGATGACACAAATATCAGATCTCTATCATACTAAAGTGAACTTTATGTCTTCGGGATAGGACATGGTGGAAGGAGGAAGGGATAATGATGTAGTTGTCGGCAACCGCGGGTAAATGCGTGTAACAGTTATGAGCCAACAGCTGGGCGCGTGGCGCAAGCGCCATCTTTACAGTTTCTTGATTATGATGCTTTGATGACAGTATCGCTTGTAAGGCTGTACATTTTATTAGACGTGTGGGGTAACCAGTGCGTGGCACATTGATGAGGTCTTCACATATGTTACCAAAAATGGAATGTGAAGAAGTTTCTAATTGCTAAGCCAGCAATCGGTTCAATGGCATCAAGATTCTTGTCCAATTCCAGCAGCAAATACTTTTCGTATTTATTTGCTTCTTCCTCTTTCTCAGTTTTTGTATCAGTCTCATATTTTCTGTCTCAAATAAATACTTGAGTTAGTTTTGAGTTTAAGTTTGAGTTTTGAGTTTAGTACGCTTTTGTGATTTTTTGTACGATGCTTTGTTGTCTTAAGATTGCTGGACGTCGTAATATCCTCTGTTTTTGCCAACTTAGAAATCATTCTATACTATTCTTGCAATTCAAAACATTTCACTTGTTTATAATAACTTCTACACTTACCAGTTTCACTTAGAAATTAACAAGTTTAGCCTCACGGCTCGAGTGTGATAACTCATAAAACGCCTACCTACTTACAAAAGAGATCTTAATTAGTAAATGTCGGGTAGCTTATACATTTTTGTTAATGTTAATTGCTTATTCAACTTTAATATTATTCATTTATTATTCCAAATGAGTGGACATCTCCATGTTTACAATTTACATAGATCGGGGGATCTAAGTCTAAGATCTAATAGGGTCTAAGTCTCGCGCCAACTGTTAATTAATTAATTCACCTACATTTTGGTCGTCTTCATTAAATTTCCTTCCTACCAATACTTATTCTTCTAAATGCTGAATAATTTCTCTTGCCTTTAACCATCAAACTAATGTTTCACATTTCAAGCTTGTCTGCAGCAAATTACAGAAAATTATCTTTCCCAGAATCGGCGATAGAAACTACCAAATAGAAACGCGAAATAATAGCAGCTATTATTGAAATTAACTTGACACCTTTACTGCGGAATTTGATGGCAGAATAATAACTGTAGGAAGCTCATACGTCGAGTGTAGTTACAACGCGTGGCAGCCGTGCAGGCAGTTAGTTGTAACAAGCTTCACTACAATGATTGCCCGATTATTTAGCAATTTCAGAAGTTTATTATCGAAGAGGCTACTTAGGTTATTGTAGAAATTGAGAAGTCAAGAGCAACACCATAAAATAACTGTGATGACGATTTGGTGAATTATGATATTGTTAGTAATGAAGATGATATTATCTGTGTAACCATGACAACACTTTAGATGACAATTTCAGACATACAATACCCCAATACAGTGAGAAGATGAAGTGCATCTATATTCAAATGTCATCTGGTATTGTTCGTCGAATCACTGAGCAGTGAGCTCTTTAAGTTTTGAGATGAGCTGCACGATTTAGGACACATGTGTGCACTGACTGGACCAGCTCACTCAATATGTATGGTTCTTTCCTCAAAAAGCCACTTCAGATACCAACTTACATGGTCTTCACATGATTTGACCAAGATTATGTCTGAACATTAAAAAGCCTTTCTTTTCTCAGATTAGTCGGTTAGGAAACGCCGACCTCATTTAGTTTGAAAATATAATTGATGTGTAAAAGTGTTTGTAAAAACCCATTTACACAAATAAAATCATTTATCATTTACAATGTTAAAGACTTTACAAGACGAGGTTGCAAAGTGTTTTCAAAATGTCTTCCAACTTTTCACACGTGCTTTGTGTACCAGTTTTACTTTGTTGTCTCGCCCTAACCTCGCTGGTTAAGAGTGGGATCGAAGTCCTGCCAAGGGTCTCATATTCCGACTGTGCCGCAGCAAGCGGTGCGCTATGATCAACTGCGGCAAGTGTAGCGGCTGCGGGCGCGCGGTATGCGGGTCAGTGCGTTAACGGTCTGTCTGGGACGACTCCCGGCGGCACGCGACTACTTGCGTACTGTGACTGCATGCGAGCCGTTTGGAAGTGGAGCGGAGTACACGCAACTTATTGACACGTTCAGCCATTATTAGTGGAGAAACTGCTCTGGTATTCATTCATCTAGAGCTGCCAAGTGCAGGCTAGCGTAAAATAAGATTTATTGAAGTAACTACAAGCGCTCCGCCCTCCCTTGGGTTTCAGTAATATAAACAAAGGCTACATAAGTATTGCTTTTATATTAAATCTCTAACCTACAAGCCACATATCACGTAGGTAGTACCTACCATGTTTCTTCTAACGAAACGAAAGAGCGCTTGCGAGTGGTGGCATTGGGTCAGAAGTTCGAGATGTATCTATCTATATATCTCCTTACAAAATACACAAATGTGCGCCCTAGGTAGGTAGGTATACATATTACTAGGCAGATAATTTAACAGTTCCAAAATCGCTCAAACCAAAAAAATACATTTCGGTTAGGGAAGATCAGCTAACACACACGCAACGCTCGAAAACACGCAGTTCGAAAAGGTACCTAAATACCACAAAATAAAAGGGTTATTGTAAACTCGCCATAATGAAAAGGAGATTGTTCTACGCCCATACATTGTTCGCCCTGGAGCCAACAGCATAGAAAAAATCATTTTCTATTTGTAAACTGCCCTTAGTAGCCCATAAGAACAAAGTTTCTTGACGGACACTTTAGAGAACAGATTTATTTAAAGAAAAGGAACCGATTTTGAGGTTATTTTTAATAAAAGAAAACTTAAGTAATTCCTTCTAAAATCGCTATTTCAGGTTTCTACAAAGCATTAAACTTCAAATACAGTAAAATATTACTGTAAATACAGTTGTATTACAAACAGAAACCAAATCAAACACGCCAAAAGAAATCACCAAATACAATGCAACACAAGACTCGGTGAGACGAACCGACTGACGTAGTGACGTAGAGAATAGAGATGCTCTCTCGAAGATCAATCATTCTATATCGATTATCAATGACCACCTATATAATCTGAGGTTTTAATTTAGTAGGCCAAAATGACAGATCAATATGTCAAATGTCAATTAATTTGTTCCGTTTCAAACATAAACACGTTGTTGCTATGATTCTACTTCAATTAAATTATTGCTAAAATAAGATATTTTCTTCCCAACGAACAATGTGTAACGTTTTAGTTTGCGACATTTAAAAATAGAGTTTAAGTACTTTAAAAGAAAAAATATGGCTATTGAAGTCGTGAAATGGTTATGAGAACAATTCACTAGAGTTGCGTCGTAAATGACATTTCAATCGTTAAATGAGAGATTTTCTGACAAGTGAAAAAACATAGTTCAATAGATGGCGTGGGTAAAAAATACGTCTTTGTTTTACTGGCTACTGATAACAAAAATAAGATCCGTAAATAAGAAAGCTTATTTGATGTCAAAAACCTGAGACAGTGACGTATTTTTTACCAACGCCTCTTTTGAACTAATATTTTCTCACTTGTGAGAAAATCCCTCATTCGACTAGTAAGTACTTTTGTGAGTTTGTTTTGTTCATTATATTTTCATCATAATCGTGGTAGGCCATATTCATCATAAGTTCCATTAAAATGTTCACGGAACTAATTCCATGAAAAAAATATGCATGAAAAACTTTTATGTTGCACATTTTCAATGTTTTGGAAGTGATAAATATCGAACATCCATTATTTATCACTAGATATTATGGACATCGTCGTCGATATCGATATTTATGTAAGATGAGCGAGAGCGACACTGTCAAATCTTCTGTGACATTCACATTGACAATTCCTTGAAAGATGGCGAGTTCAGTTGCTAATAAAATCAATGAGGTCAATTTTAAAAACCTATTAAGAATTAAACAGTGTCCGCTTGAATTTATTATTTTTAAAAAGCATATTAAAATATAATTAAAATTAACGTACACGTCAAATGTTTGTTGGTTATAGGGCGGTCTAGAACAATCTCCTTTGCCACATGTAAAAAACATAGTAACAAAATAATTCACAACAGGTATAGTAAACTCGTCACAGGTAGGTCAAACTTGTTTTGGATGTACCGACAGTAAAACGATATTTGTTCAACATTATTGTTTAGTAAAAGTAATGTAGTTTCCGAATAAGGAAAAAGAAGAAAACTGTATCAAAAAATATGATCCATGGGCCATGTGGCCATGGCCATTAAACGCTACTACTTCGTTTGCTATCGGTACTTTTAAAGCTGTGGCAAGTTTTCGTGAGACAGATAAGACTGTGGCGAGTTTACTACAATTTTTACTTGTGGCAAATTTTCATTATGGCGAGTTTACAATAACCCAAATAAAAGTATCTGCTCAGAGCTGTGTGTGGCTCAGAATTACAAATTAGGCAACCGTCGCACTTAGGTACGCGTGGCTCACGCGTCAACAATGCGACATTGTCCGCGAACGGGCGGCAAGTGTGTGCAAGTGTGCCGCGGAAGTAGGCCAGTGGCGCGGCTGGTTTAGATTATCGCGGGATCGCGCCAGTGCAGCAGTGTGCCGAATGCCTAAGTGCCCAGGTCAGTGTCGCGATACAAATAGATACTAGATAAGTTAAACAGGGCTTAGATTGGAATTGATAGCAGTAAAAGTAGAAATGGCTGAAAAGATAAATTAAGTAAATAGAATTTACTTTATGAACAGATTAGTTGTAAAAGGGAAGCATACTTTTGAACTAGTTGAGATAATGACGGCCTCTGGAGATCTCGGTAGTCACCTCGTTTCTAACCGTATGATGCCATAGTAGTACCTTATGTTTAATAAACCTAATATTTATTGATTTTTATAGATAGATAAGTGTATTATGATTGATGTATGTATTTATTGTATGTAAGTGGTACAACTTACAGACTACCTGCAATGTTATCTCTCCTTCTCCCTTAATCCACCCACACCTTGTATTTAAAAGTAAGACCGCCCATTGTCTCAGCTCTTGTGAAATGATACACGATATGTGTCATTTTATGGTTTACTTAATGAAGAGTATTTCTATTCTATAAATTTTGTCTCTTGTATAATACTCAAGATCTAGAATGTCTGTCAGATCCACTTTCGTCTTCACGTGGCGTGTGGGGTGAATGTCCCTGCTGCTCTCCGACCAGAACCACCGTTAGAGCCGCGCATGACCTTAATTTGTATGTTAATAACGCTTTATATATACCATTAAAAGGTAATTTGGTCAAACATATTTTACTTACTGTAAGTTAGCTGCTTACCGTTTAATTAACATCCCTTCATCATTATTTCAGCCGAAAGACGTCCACAAGACATGTCCTCCCCCAACCGTCGCCACCTCAAGCGGTTCATAGAACATAATAATGGCTATCACTAGTGTAACTACAATAGATATAGCAGCCAAAGACGCTATCAGTTAGCGACCAGCTCACGGCTCCCGTTGCTTAGCAGAGCTAGCGTGACGAACATACATTAATAAAGTTAACGGTACCTAATGTTCCCATCAGATGGCTTCCCATGAGACTTGCTGTGAGAGACCGTCATGCCGCTTGCATGGTGGATCATCACATTGATAAGACATGTTTCTAAGCTCCGTCGCAATTAGGTATACATGGCCGCAAGGAATAATAATTCAGAACGTGCAAGTTACAATAATTAAGTAGGTTCAGCCGCTGGAGCCAGGGTCTCCAGACTCAAGAACCACATTAGTTACTTGTTGATAAAAGATCAACAAGTAACTAATGTGGTTCTTGAGTGAGACTCCAGTGCTCGTACTGACTCGACAGGAGGAGGAGCGACTTTAGAATTGCGTGGAATCGTAGGATTGTCTCAAATCTGCGTTACGATAAGCACCGCGGTTGCAACCCCATATCGATCTTCTATTTATAGGAAACAACTTTGGCTATATTATCCTAAAACGTGTGTCGTGCTGTAGTTTTACAGATGTACCACGACGCTGGGCAATGGGAACGTTGTACCTTGTACATCACCAGTCTTACAAATTTCCCTTTCTGTTCGTCTCAGATCCTTTGCATCACCACACGACTAGTGCTGCTGGAGCCGACAGCGCCCCCCGCAGAGGCGACATCAGAGCCCCGCGACGAAGCGCTGGGGGATACTGAGGAGCCCCCGGAGGGGTACTACGCGTTTGTGGAGTCACCTAATGCCACGCCTCCCAGGTAAGATATGTTTTACTATAAGTTATAGCTAGAAATATTACCTGTTAGGTACCTATAGCAGATTGGTACATACATAGGCATGTGCCTGCTCAGAACGGGACCATGAGTTCGACTTGCTTTCTCAGTAGCCGAAGTCTGAATTTGTTCTGAGTTACTAGCAATTAGCTTACCCCCCACTAAAGTAAAGAATCGAAATATAACAGATGTGTATGTGAAGTGTGCGCGAACTGAACCTCTAGCAAACCTTTCCGGGACCGTAGCCTATTTGCACGTGCAGTTGCGAAGGGAGTACGTCCGTGTACACTGTCGTCGAAATTAGCGACAAGGTTAATGAGACTATTTCTATTTGCTAATACACTCGTCTTGGACCATGAGACTGCTGCCCAATGTTACTCAATTCCCTGTAGGTTCCGAGTTTACAAGAGAATAACAGAAAATACTAAGCCAGTAGGTACAGCCTACTCTTATTTATGCAGAACTAGACTGTCATCATCATTCGGGCAAAAGACGGCCATTGCTGAACATTGGCTCTCTTCAAGGATACCGAGGTCGAAGACCAACGAGCAAGTGAATGTGATACGGGAGGCACAGCATCGGTCGTTGTGGCGATGCCTGGGGGAGGCCATTGCTGAACATTGGCTCTCTTCAAGGATGCCGAGGTCGTAGACCAACGAGCAAGTGAATGTGATACGGGAGGCACAGCATCGGTCGTTCTGGCGATGCCTGGGGGAGGCCATTGCTGAACATTGGCTCTCTTCAAGGATGCCGAGGTCGTAGACCAACGAGCTAGTGAATGTGATACGGGAGGCACAGCATCGGTCGTTGTGGCGATGCCTGGGGGAGGCTTATGTCTGCTACGAAAGGTACCAAAGCCAAAGCTAATTACTGTACTAAATGATGATGACGAAATGCCCAAGGTAGGCACACGAAATGTTATGACCGGTGAAAAATTAGAATATAGGAAACCGGTATTTAAATCTAAAGTAAATTTATTTTCAGTAACATACACTACTATGTATAAAGCTATATTAGGTGCCTCGACGTGTTCTGAATGCATATTCTAAGCATGAATCATAATTTTCTCCTGATGTAGGTGTTGCATTGTAGGGCGATGAAAGCTGTAGTTAACACTGACTAATGTTAGGCAGCCGTACTTAACGGACAAACCATATCGCCTACATTATGGACCCTAATATAATAAATGCCATTTTATGGTTGTTTTCACTGCCACGTTGATCTCCTCTGAGCACAGAACAGTTTTATCTGTTCTGTGAGCGTAGGCACGGAGGTATTCTTACTGAAGGTAATCAAGATTCAATGTAATTACATAATTATTATCGTAGAAGCTAAGCATACGGTTTCGTATAACATTAGTCAGCTCTTTAGAGTGAATATACCATCTACATGATGCAGGGTCGGACGAATCATAATACAAGAGCCTATACGACTGGCGGAATGTGGGTGAACTAAACACCTACTGCTTGCTCCTTCGGGGAATACAGGCGTGTAATGCGGAATCACCGCTACCCGGTAGAGTCTCGAGACGGCAGTACTTTATCAAACAAAACGAACGAAAGGGCGTTGAGGGCACAACTTCTGTTACAGACCGTCTTCAAAACTATCAATTTCTATACAATATAAGTGTTTTGCGTCGTAGTGGAAGCTAACGGCGACACATCATCAAGGTGTCTCCGTGTTCTGAGTGTTGTACAGATCATTATTATGTAATAGCTCCTGGCTGCGAATTCGTGCGCATGTTTGTCTCCTTGACCCACCCCATCGCGTCGCATCGCCTACCTGCTTTATATTCGTTTTCCTATAGCGTCTTTTGTGACTTTTTTGTAGCCTATAACATTCGGGCTATCAAATGCAAAAGATTTTTTCAAGAGGCAGACATATTATCATAAGAACGTTATTGTTGTTTTCTTCGGGAACAGTAGGTAGCGGGATCAAAGATACCCTACATCCGTTTCTGTACACCTAACAGCGTAGGTATAGATATGCAAAATTTCAGGACGATCGGTTCAGAGGTTAAGGCGTGAAGAGGTAACTAACAAACAAACTTACTGTCGCTTGAGTAATATTAAAGTTCGGATTAGTATTGATTTTCTCAATGTAAACCAATTGTTACCAATTGTGTAATTTTTTTGTATTCGCGAACCTCTGAACCGACACATAAAATAATGACAAACAACTCTCGAAGTCTCTAATGTACTACAGAACAAGGCGCGGCGGCGCCTCGCACTCACTTTCACTAACATCTGCCGAGTTGAAGATTATAGGTACCTATCTGTTCGACATTGAAAAACCTGCTTTGTATTGTAACAACAATACTAATTATATGGCGTTCCTGTCGAGACATGGTTGATCGACCGCGAATTTGATCTTGAGAATATGGCATGTGGCCATAAACTGTTTCTGATGCATGAATTAAAGTTTAGAAGTTACAAGTTTCAATAAAAACCTACTTATTTCAACAGCTTAAATCGAATAGAAGGGGTGAAGAGGTGTGTAGTACCCCTAACTCCCTAACAGACAACTTTAATTAACCTAAGTTTGCGATGTACAAATTATAAACTAACAGTGTACTGATTGTTGAAGAGCCTGATAATAAATATGTAAACTAAAAAAATGACAGTACGCACAGTTCACGAATAACATAAAGTGTCTCAGCTCTACTTCGTGATTACTATTGTTTTACGGCACCACGCATTTTTTGTTCCTTACGTTTCATCTGGTCGCCGGTAGACTGGCAATGCTAGAACGTTATCTTCCTGGTCATAGATAAATAGGTCTATAATTTTATTATACAAACAATATAACACGTCGATAACAATTAATAAAGAAGTGTTTCCTATCCAACGCAGCGACTACTCTGAGAAGAAACACCGGAACAAACACAGAGGTCGCAGTCTCTATTAAAGTTCGGACATAGTCTTGGTCAGATCATGTGAGGACCATGGGCATTCGTGTCTAAAATGGTTTTTTAAGGAATTAACCACACATGTTAGGGTGGGATTTCCAGTCGAGCTCGCATTTGTCAGAAATCAAGTAGCTCAAATCATAATTTAAGGGACTCATCGACTGAAATATGCTGTTTCAGAGTACGCCCCCCTCCGTATCGACAAGTGAGTTCAGCGTGTGCCGAGGTGGAGTCCAACAAGCCGCACGTGTCCGCCAACAACCTGTGCGGAGACCTCAACAGAGGGGTCATACCAAGGAACCCTATGGGACAGAACCCCAACGGGGAGCCGTATCCCTTGTGAGTATATTGTGTTGGTATAGTTCTCCGGTCGTCAACCTGTAGGGCCTCAACAGAGAGCCTGCTATCCCATGAGGCTTAACCCCAATGCAGGCCTGAATTCTTTGTAAGTAAAATATTGTATCATTAGAGAGTGCCTGCCTTCAACTGTGCTCCCGATTGCAGGATGGGTACACTTGGTAAGCCTGACATTAGTCTAGACTGCATCGTTGCACCAAAATAGCCGTCATTAATGTTGTTATCAGCCAATCAGGGTCCACCTTATGAAATACATCCCGTGCTAATTCTTGTATAAAGGGATTTTTTTTTTTTTTATATATCCTGCTACTTAGCAATCTGTTTCCAAGGAACAATAATCTAATATGGTGTCAGATTTTCATCGGGATTATTATCATCAGCTGAGCTGAGCACCCATTGATGCCATACTTATCTTCTGTCCGCAAATCTCACAGCTAAATCTGGTATACTATTTCTCTTTAGTCGAGAGAATCTCACACTGCCCTCTCCCCTCAATTCAGCAGCCAGTTGATTAACATGTTGGTTTAGTCTATTTTGATAATTATTGCTGTATGACTCTATTTCTTCTTTCACTGTTCGCAGGTTCAAATCTAGGTTTACATAGCGATTGTTTATGTACGGTGGAATATTAAACATGGCTCTCATTGTTTTACTTTGAAACCTTTCCAGTATTTCAACGTTACTATGACTTGCTGTTCCCCATAACTGTATGCCATAAGTCCATACAGGCTTCAGTATAGCCTTATATATAGCCATTTTACTGGCTTCTGTCAGTTGTGACTTACGACCAGTGAGCCAATACATGCTTCGAGGTTTGCAGTCTAATTGTTTCCTGTATAAAGGGATTGAAGAAAATTCCCGTTGTCCAGATAAGTTCAATCATTTCGTTTATCTATTCATAAGTTTTTCCACGATGTTCTTCTTTAACTCGTATTTGTTTTGTCCCAGCGAGCTGATCCGCAACCAGACGCTGCGTTTCCTGTCGCGCACGCTGCCCGTGCTGCGCGCCGACGACACGCTGCCGCGCGTGGCGCACCTGCCCGCGCCGCCCCCGCACGACGACACGCATAACCGGTATGTCGGCCGAGGGCTGCTCGTCTATGTAACCCTCCTTTCTAATTGTGAAGAAGTCGGTCAGTCAGAAACATGAAACTAGTAGGTACCAAAGATGGGGACAAATGGGCTGGGACAACTCCTTGGAAAAGCAAAACATTGAAGCAAGAAACTCCATGTTCCAAATCCAAGCTTCATACTGTTATCAGCCCGGCTAACGTAGAATCATTCCTTCTAGGCTAGAGGAGCGCAGCAAGCGGTCAGTGTTAGAGGGAGAGCACGCTATCGTGGAGGACAGTGACGTCATCCCGTCGGCCGCCCTGCGCGCTGAACATCGCGCCGCCGACGCGCCGCGGGAGAGTCGCAAGTTCTGTGATAATGGCGGAGTGTGAGTGTACATATTTTTTTCTTTTTTAATGTTGGACATTTCAAATATGAAGGTCGAAACCTCATAGGGCAACTTCATGATTCATGAAATTTGACAAGAAGCAAGGTCTCACAACTCGAGTAAAGGAAAAAGCTAATTTGTAGTTTTATCACATAAACGATATTTTTTTGCTATTACAAACTAACATTTGCAGTTGGAGACTTTATCTATATCACGGGGATTCGTTATTATTGGGTTGCGCCATCGGAAATAACACTCACAAAACCTTCGTTAACACTTTTAATTACTTGCTAAATCGCACTGAATACAAAATAATCAGGATGCCTAAGATATGGCTCCATTAAGAACTAAGGAACGCGGGAAGTTTAGCGCAGAGTAACGAACGTCCACTCAGACTGACGGACCGATTCAAAGACCAGGTTAGTACTTACTATACTCTTTGAAGTGTCCTCACTCAACTGTCACCGCACACTTGTGCCTCCCCACTTACAGGTTAGCCAACCCACCTGTCAATGTCAAATAGCTGATTATACTTCCGGATCAACATTTGACTCGATTATTCGCTCGGTGTTGCCATTACTCCACGTTCAACCATACCCAAGTTATTAGGTACTTGACGTTCCGAAACGTAAGATGTCAAATCTAACTACATAGTTCCTCCAGTGAGAGATAGATGTCGTTGATCCAGATTGATTGATATGCGTCGACGCTTCGACATAAATACATAAGTACTAATATATCGACGTACGGGAGAACATGTGATCTTGTACGTGGTTCGACACGCAATTAGCCGGTTTATTTGGCTTCGTAATGTGGTTGTATGAATTATAAGATCGTAATCTTAAGCTCGAGGCGTCATGTTGATCGTAACTGTGGCTACAACTTTTTTCAAATAAAACACATGCAACATGATCAAAGTTTACTGAAAATTAATAATTTAACAATACTTACAATAACATACAATTGACTACAACGCTCAAACACTGCTCCCACTGAAGGGGCATGACTCCACACTCCCAGAGCCCGTTCACATAGCGGTAACGATAAATCTCGGAGTTATTTCTGAGAGATGATCACTGCTCGTGCCTTCTCTACATGAGAAAAAGCATTTGCCCTGCAGTGGGACAACAGTAGGCTGCTATTTTTAATTGTTAATTAATTTACATGACTGATTTGAGAGCAGCTAATATAGAAGACAAGCCATAATCAATACAAAAAGCTGCTTGGAGCTAAATCATAGCCCCTCTTATTGATAAACGTCGCTTAAAGTTAAGTGACGTTTAAACGTCAAAATGCATGGTTTAACAGACGCTAATCATAACATAACTATAAGCAACGTTTTAAATATCGAACAAGTTTTCACATAAATCGAGATATTTACATAAATGTTGAATAACATCGCACCACTCCATTGATACCAATACAAAATGACGCGTCAGATATAACGTTAACGCTACCGCTCGTGTGACCTAGCTTTTATTTTTTCATATAACTCTGTATAAAATATACACCAGTATAAGTTGATTATTTACCGACGACACAAGAAACATATTATCGTCTTGTTCTAACGCATGGTTGTCGTAAGGCGTTGTTTCACTCTTACAGTATCTTCGATAAATAAATCAACCTATTATAATGACTTAGGACTTAACAGGACTAAGCGAACTGTGCATAAGGCAACTTGCGGCATAAAGTAGGTGCTGAAGCAGATTTGTATATAATGTATAGAAAAATATGTAATAACATAACTCCATTACAACATTAAACATCACTTTCATTATTGCTTCAGTTGTATAGTTCCAAATATACAATTCGTTTAGGAAGACTTAACGATACCAGTACTATACTATTTCATAAAGTGCTTATCACAAGAATGTTAATGGCAATTTTAATATGAACAACTTTACAAATTAAAATAATAAATAGCTATTCCATTACGTTGTCTGATTATATTTGATCGACGGCATTATTTCTTTACAGTGTTGCATTATCCTGCACTTATTGCGATATTATTTCACTATAACGAACAAAACATTGAAGTGTGACCCTTATCCCAATCCAATAAGAGTCACACCACAGTATTGTAAAAGGTTTATATTTACAATTATTTCTCTAGCTTTATATTGGCTAGTTTTTAGGCGAATATACGATCTTATTAGAATCTGAACTTTGAATAATAGAAAACCTCAGTTTGGAAGGAAGCGATTGGCTAACAGTAGGGAATATATTTAGGAACAAACAGCCTTCCAGAGAGAGGGATGAACTTCGATTATCTTCGTGTTCCTGATTGAATACGAACGTACTCCGCCCCCAAAAAAATTAGTTGTCAGCAAATTGTCACTTATTCAAGAATATTAAAAAATTAAACGCGGCAAACCCAAGCTATTCGAAGATAGCCGAGCGCTCGCCGAGTACAACTTGCGTAATAATATATGAACTGTGTTTCTGCTACGTGGTTAGTGCTCGCAGGTCCGCCATTACAATTTCATACGCGTTCGCTTGTGTTCCGTCTATGACAGTCACGCGTTTATCTCGCTCGATCTAAAAATAATATCATTTTACGGTGAGTATAATATATTCAATAAACTATACATATTAAAGTTACCTTTCATGTCTGTCTATGTGACGGCGTTGATCCATTAAACTAGGCAATGCAATGCATTTTATCATTCTTTTGTGAATTTACTGCACACTGGTTAAAAATATATAAGATGACTGGTAATTAGTGACCGATATTTAAACACGTGATTGTACTCATGATTACAATCGACTTTCCCAAAGAAACTTTTTTTCTATACTCAATAGTTTTATTTTTATCACAATAACAATACAACTGGCGCGCGCAAAAAGTTCAATGACCTTCGCGCCGATCAGCTGTTAGCAGCTATTGAGTATAGAAAAAAAGGTTCTTTGGGAAAGTTGATTGTAATCATGAGTACTATCACGTGTTTAAATATCGGTCACTAATTACCAGTCACCTTATATAGCACAGACTCTACGGTGCAGGCAGTGCGTTGTCTGCCAGTGAATGA
Organism: Hyppa rectilinea; assembly: GCA_951799385.1. NCBI lineage: Eukaryota > Metazoa > Arthropoda > Insecta > Lepidoptera > Noctuidae > Hyppa > Hyppa rectilinea. Next base: position 268,000 of record OX637324.1, on the reverse strand, counting down.
ATGATTTGAACATTTAGATATGTAAGAAGGTAGAGTGAAGTTTCGCACCTCGGCCCTGTACTTGAGGTGCTCGGGCCATACGCACTGGTCGAAGTAGCCCTCGATGTCGGGCGGGTCGTACAGCCGGAACGAGCGGCGCAGCACGCACTCGCCGTACTCCAGCACGAAGTAATACCTGCCACATACTGACGTTTACCAAACAGTACGAAATCGTAACGTTTTTGGAATAACATTTCTAATCATCATAATAAACTTTGCTTATCGATTGTATTGGCGGCTCCTTTCATTTAATTTATTATTCATTTATATCTGTTATCAAAGCCGCCTGACTTGGCAAGTCTGAAAGATTGTAATGCTAATTTACTCGGTCAGTGGTACAGAAATGATTATCACATTTTTAAGAATATTATTTTCATAAAACTATCGCATTCTTAAAACCAAAACAGATTCTACGGAATAAAATAACAATCTATAATAGCATAAAACAAAATCGCGTGTGGCGTGTGTCTGGCCGTTTAGTTCTTGTAAACTACACAATGAAGTTTTAAATCTCGATGTTAGGCACGTCAGTTCGTAAGTTGTGGGGTACGCAAGAGCTCCTCGCTAGTAAGAAACACAATAAGACTCGCCTCAAATCGCACATATCCAGAATTGGCTTATAATTGAGCACGGTAAACCCTTCCAAGATGAGGAACCGCTTCCCGCGCAGCTTGAACTTGTCGGGCCCGTCGGCCGCACACGTGTCGTGCGCGCGGTCGCGGCCCGCCAGCGTGTCGCGCACGTGCTGCAGCATGGCGGCCATGTCCAGCGCGCTGAGGACGTCGTAGTTGTTGTGGTCCAGGCCGGCGCAGCGCGTGTGCGCGGGGCTGTCGTCGGGCAGGAAGTACTTGTCCTGGTGGAACACGTGCACCGGCGTCAGCGTGGCGCGCAGCCGGGTGGCCAGCGACGTCTTGCCGCCGCACGTCACGCCCGATATGCCTGGATGGCATATGGGGTTATTGGTAATGTCGGCAATCTATTATGGGGATGTGGGAGAGGTCGTTTGCGGCTAAGTTACCTCTTTTGCAAAAGTATAATCATTAATTTGATATTGAATTTTCTTATGAATAATTTTTCTTAACTTTATAATTGAGTATCAAATATTCAATATCTCATGTAGGGTATTTCAATGCACCACGTTCAATGCGACTTGATCTGACAACGCATTGAATGATCAGGCTTACATACCGATTATAATCCAGTCGCTTCTATTCGGCACCATGGCTGCCGTAACAAAAGTTGCTTTGATCGAGCGAAGCGGACAGAGAGGAGAGCGGAGCGAGGCGCGCAATTTTAGAGATGTGGGAGCAAGTGATAGAGCGTGAAAGACATCAGTCCACCAACGAACAGTAGGCCAAATGCACCGCAACCCAACAAACACCACTGTGGGTCCGGGACTATGCTGTACACCTGCGAATCTGGAACATGCAACAACAACGGCTGTTAGAAGGCGCTCCACCAAGCAGAGAGTCTCTTGTACTGCCAGTCGTTGTTATCATTGGTGGACACTGGACCTTACGCGGGAACCTTCTGGTCACAGATATGTAGAAGGTTTCTATTTTTTTAATTTATCACGAAAACAAGTTTCAAATGTTTTACTTTAATTACCCCTGCGACCCCGTACCGTTGCATGAGGCCACGGGATACTTCCTGTCTGTGCGGCACGTTCCCGTGGGACCATGGCGCCCTCCACGCGGACGACAGCTGGTATTTTGACAAGTTCCAGTTACGCTCAGAATCTTTTTATAATTCAGTCCAAACCAAATATTACTGTTCAATCATAAGAATGAGAAAATTAATCAATCTGAATTGTTATGTCTAACAATAATTTTATTATTAGGTACCAGTAGTATAAAACAAAATCTTTTATCCGTGTTTTCACGTACTATACTTTTTTTGTCAAGCCATATAGTCCCACTGCTGGGCAAAGGTCTCTATCATAGCTTTCTATTGTTTTTTTATACTATACTAACTGACGACTACTTTTTCATTGATTTCAACCACCATTTAAATTGAAACATGAATAAATTCGTGGACCTATACCTACTATAAATCGAAGTAAGAATAAATCATTAAAATACAATAAACTCACCTTCGTCTATAAAAGGGTAAGAGTTGAGCCAGAAGGATAGCAGGACAAACACCGCACTGGTTGACACCAGGAGCAGTCGACCAATCAGCGCATCAGGTATGTCCATAAATACGCATCACTTCAATTTCAGTCTTATACTACAACGAATAAAGCATAGATTTGTCTGTAGAGTTTTCTTCTGTGTACTGTTACGAGATATTGAAGCTTATTGTTTGAGCGGTAAAGCTTATATTTAACTGCAGAATAGTTCTTTCTCGAAATCTTCGAATGTTTCACCTTCAGGGAATAGGATGGACTTGTGGTCGTCGTGTTTGATTTCAACTGTATCGGCGAGTGGCTTGCGCTTGGTCGCGCGCTCCACGATCTGCCAACAAACATTATCATGATCTATCAATGAATTAACTTATTCAAATCAAAATCAATTCTATTGTTGAAACGTAAGCATGCCGTTACGTATAATGTATGGGCACTATTTATAACATTTATTTTCGTCTTTTCTGAATACTATTATATTCTGAATCTATTTATATTTTTTGTGAAGACTAGGTGAGGTCGGTGCCTATACCTATCCGACTGCCTCTGCAGAGAAACAACGGAGCAAGCTCAGAGCTCAAAGTATCTTGTACAGTAAAGACAATGGCCTGTGACCAGATCAGAATCCTTGCACAGGTTAATTATTACTTATCTGAGATGATCGCATGTACAGAGGCCAGCACATCAAGTTACCACCATCTGTCAAATTTCTTTGAGAGTATTTGAACTTTATTGCAGAGACATAAGGTTCATTTTTAATTGAGCAAATTTGACAGTTAGGGATAGCTTGATATGCTGGCGTCTGTACCTAACAGATAGTTTGATTATAAGTTAGCAATAAAACCTAGCATTATTATTCGATTTTATAGCTTTACAGAAATATGTTACTAAAGGTGATAAGACGCGGGCTACGAGAGTACAGATTTATCTAGAATTTGATTCAGTTGACAGATTTTAATGACTATTTTTGTTGTTTATTATCAAGATTGAAAACTAACTGTTGCACAGTTTTAAGTTCCAATCGTGGTTACGAAACCAAATCTTTTTAATGTTATCTAATAAAAACAGTGGTGCAGCTTGAAACAATGGGTACCATCAGTAATGTAGGCTAATCCGAATTAATATTACAAATGCGAAAGTGAGTTTGTTTGTTGCGCTTTCACGCTAAAACAGAACGTGATCTAGGACATCTTCATAGGATATTTTTTATCCCGGTAGAACGTTTCCATACGACGATTTCCGTTCTTTACGCGGGCGAGGCGAGTTCAAAAACTGGTTCCAATACTTTGAAACATTTAGTTTTACGTAAACCAATTATAAAAACAAGTACGTAAGAAACATCATAGCGAAACGTAAATAAATTCCATACTTATCATGTTATCAAAAACTAAACATTCTGTTTGAGAATGACAATGAGACAAACATGTTAACACAAACTGGTTAGGCCACACAATATCATTTTGTATAGTTTAAGGGCATACTAATTAAATTGGTCCCAGCACTCCCATCTGATTTTATACTATAATTTCATCTGGGCCTCTGCGCAACGTGAGAAAAATAAGAGAGAGTGGGCTGTATCCACCATGTGGTCATAGTGTGGTTGGTGGATGTCACCTGTCTTCTTGTTTTGGGTCACTGGACTTCTGGTTTTGGGACATGACTGGTCGCTCAGTATCTTCTGGGCCATGCCAGTTGCCTCACTATGTTTTCCATCACCAATTTAAGATTATGAGAATAAGTTGTCCTAATAATAAAAATCAGGGATCCAATTTGCTTCACACAATGTTACTAAACAGTCACAATCCTACATGAACTAGGATATAGGTGAACTAGCTGATAAAAGACATTTCACAATAAATTTTTAATTTCAGTACCTACAGTAAGTGACCATGTATATTATATATTATTGCTAATGAGAAACATTAAATGCTTAGTTATGTGGTTAATATTGTCACAAGTATATTGCAATACTAATTATTTATACAAAAAAGGTACAAAGGCAGAAATAATCATCACTTTGGGTGTGATCTTAATAGTATCCTGTTAAAATTGTTTAAGTCATGATTTAGTAGATTGATGATTGATCTAAACATTAAGTAAATATCATTTAGGGTTGATACGACAGAGGGGCTTACCTTTAAACTGCCTATACTAGTTACTATTTACAAACTCTGTACCAAGAATCAATTAAATAAGAGCAGTAGTTTAGTAGAAAAAATAAACTAATTTTTGGTGCTTTATATTTTTATACTGTATCAAATTAAAACACATATAGTATATGTAGTGTATTTTAATGCCCCTCTGACATATCAACTCTCTATATGAATAAACTGAAATTGATTTGAATTTCAGTTTATTCATATATGTGAATTCTACTGCAAATACTGTTTTCAGTTACAACCCTAAAGAATTATTTCTATGTTCAACCTCCCAATAGCCCACAGTATCACTAACACAACAAACCTCTTACTGCTTCTGTAGCACATCAATACTGTGCTATCTATCAGTTACATTGTGAGACAGCAATACTGAACTATTGTACTCACATACTATTATAGTTAGATGTGACTCTTATAAATACTACACAAGTTATCAATGAATAAATGAAGGCTTTATAATGAAAATAACCTTGAAGTAATTAACAAACTTGTTTCCTCAGCAAAGAAGTGATTCAGCTAAGCAATGTAGAATCATTTTCTATAAATATGAGTGTGGAAGCACATGGTCAGAGACTACATCTTAAGTGTGTTTTTTAATATGATTCCAAAAATTGATTTTTAAATAACTTTCAATAAATTATGATTGCATTAACTGTTCATGCTCACTGTATCAAATACTTTGTAACAATCACGGAATGATTAAGACCAGTAATATTGTAGTAGCTGAACTTTTAATTTACATGACATCAACATGATATTAATTTAATTTGAAGGTATGATGGGCTAGCTGTCATTAGTTTAAAGCTAGGTACATACATGGTCTCAATGATTTGTGTTGCAGGCATTGTGGATGACAAATAAACATATGCATGTAATAGTATGAAAGACTATAACAAAGTATTATAGCCCATAGTGCTTAAACTACACTTGAACAACATACCTTGTGGGCCACGCTGCTGTGTGCCACAGGTTTGCTGAGCTTTAGCAGCTTGTTGACGTTCTCCTCAGTGATCTACTCCTTCGTCTTCACCGGCGCCTTCGGTTTCTTACTCTTACTCTTGAACAAATGCCTGTGATCTACACAAAAGAGTATTTTCGTTCGTAAATTGTGCGAGGCATAACAAATACTTAAATTGATCGACTGCGCAAAGTGTCGCTTATGTTATGTAAGTAAGAAAGTACCGTTAGTAATAAAACGGACAGTAAAACCGGCGTGACTAATCGTTTTAATTGGCACAATAAAGTAGCGACACACGACGAGTGCCGTGACTGCGTGACGTAAAAACGATAATTATGTATATCAATAGTAAGTCGGTGAAGTTTGGACGAACCTTGACCCGCGTGTCGTGGCCGAGTTCTCCGAGATCGCTTCGCCTCGCCGTTGTCTACGAAATAACAACAACATTAAGAAAATACTCCGGTAAAAACTAATGAACGACATAGTAAATTTTTTGCACAGTACCTTCTTGATCGACGAGTTCCAGAGCCTGTCGCACTAATGCTGAAGACATTTTAATGCAACAACGCGTAAAGAAAACATTTATGTGCTGTTAACACGGAAATACAATTCTAACCTATAACTAAACATGAAACGTGAAACGTCAACTGTCACTGTCAATTCATGAATCGATGAATTGTCAATGTCAAATACGTTTCGTATCGCTACAACGAGTTGATCTTTTTTTGTGAATATAGTTAGTGCTTAAAAAATATCAATAAAGTATAATAAATATCAGCTGCTCTTGCTTATATCATGATATTATTAGCAAGTCAGTAAAGACGCAATGTGATTGACTATTTACGCAAGAAGCAATTAACTCATTAAAGTTTTGTATAACTTATTATTATTATTGTCTCACAGGTTCTGCATGTTATACCGTGCTATCAACGGCGACAGCGAGTCCAGTGCGGGCGTGGAGCGTCGCGAGGACCCTGGCCCACAACCACACGGTTCGGCCACGCAACATTCAGCGCAACACAGATATGAGGTGAGCAGCATTGTCTGAACTCCTCAAACTCAATAAACATTCCATTAAAAAAAAGAAAAACAAGACGAAGGCGGATGCGTTATTTGGTCCAGCTAGTGTTTGAAAGGTGTCCTGGTTCTGCCCGTATTTACAACAACTTACGATGAAATCGATTGTTATGGTTTGATCAGGAGGAACGCTGCTGGAGACTAGCTACTTTTAGAAAATATAGGTGGAAAATGTTTAAGTCGTAAGTTCTACTATTAATACATTGAGTGAATAATCAAAATGGAAACCAGAGATAGATTTATGAAATAATATAATACCGAGGGTAGAAATCGGCACGTAACGTAAAAGCGTTATGCCCTTCCCATCACAAAGTACCTAAGTGAAAGTACCTGAGTTTTTTGTTTTTTCATCATAGTTACGTGAAAAGAAATTTCGCTCCAGAAGGTCATCCCTTGACGGCACGCGTTTAAAACTTTGTAAACACTCTAATATCGAAGGAGTCTTCAAAGGTTAATACTTACTATACTCTTTGGTCTTCAAACGAACAACAACAATTGAAACCGATAGCGAATTAGACAGTTTTGAATAGCTGTGCTTAATCAATCCCCAGGATAAATGTTAATGCGATTTTTTAGTAGCCTCCAGCCTGTTTTCAATTTGTGGTCTAGTGACATCGTCGATACTGTAACTCTTTGTATTGACTTCAGGGCCCGCCAACACCATGTCCCGCGCGCGTGGAGTATGCGACGCCGGTGTTCGCGCGCAACTACCAAGGAGTGTGGCGCTACGTAGTGCAAATACCCTACGAGGGCTATTTCACGCAGACTGTCGAGGTTACCAGGTACGTTATGGAAAGCTACAAGCTTAAGGTTAAGATTGCGCTTCAGCGCCTGAATGACATTAACAGTGGGGACTTATTCATAAATATTTGTAAAATTTTGTCACAGAATCTGTATAGATAAAACAAGATGGCGACTTTAGTTCCAATTGTATTCACGAGCCAAAACGGCCTTGTAGCGTTGTAATCATATAATTTTGATTTCGAAATTCAAAAGGGCCGGGTGACGGTGGGACTGGGAGTGCTTTGTCGTTTGCTGTCTTAAAACCCCGGTGCAGGTACCTACTTATAGGCACCAAACGAACTCTACACTCGCACTAGATTAGGAGAAGTCAATGATAGCTATTTGCCCGAATTGTATCAGCAATGGCTACCAATGTACAGATCTATTAATTGGCCACTACTGTTCCAGTACAGGGAGCACTTGTGTTGACTTAATCAATGTGAATATGACAATACTACAATGTACCAAAACACTGGTAATACTAATAGCAGTATTTTGTACCTATTGAATAAATTTAGTCATTCCGACAAAAAAAGTGTTTTTCAAGCAAACTAGTAAGTAGATAGTAATGCTCCTGTGAGTTTTCCCGATCGTTGACGAACTATAGTGATTCAACTATCGGATATATCTGTTTGCCTGTTTTTGTAAGCAGACTGGGGATGTCTTCGGATACTTATACGAAGTTTAATTGATTGTCATATTGTCATCTCCACCTGGTATAAGATGCCATTGTCTCGTGCTTGCTAAGACGTCTACCAAATTCGTAAAGGCCGCACTTATTTCTTTATATATATTTCCATTTAAGCATGATTTTCTCATGTGTTCCCAGATGCATGCAGTCTCGCTGCCACTACTTGGACGGCGGCTGCCTGAGCTCGCCCCGCTGGGTGTCTCTCCTGGTCGCAGAGCTGCACTATCCTCCCAGACAGAACAAACACGTACAGGTCCCGTAAAACATACATAGGGTCACGCGTAACTTCTTCAAAGGCATTTGCCTTGTTTGGTCATAAGCTGCACGTTATACTTTAGCCTTTTCACATCAGCTATCTGTCAGTGAAAGTCCGGTCTAAATTGGCCCAAACGTTACAGGCAGACTGAATAAAAAAAAAAAAAATTTATTATAAGAAACGGTACCTACTTTTTTTTAAAATTTAATAATTATTTTGTAAAAAAAACTGTGACATTACAAACAGACATTTCCATTTTATTTATTTATATATAATTATATTATATATTTTATATAAAAATGTTAGTAGGATTCATTTAATGATATTGTTTAAATTAAAGTTATAATTTAGCCATTTTGTTCTATTATGGTAGCATTTGTGACTTTCATGTAGAGGGGTATCGTATCGATATCCCGTGTGATAGAGAGCGAGTTAATTGCCATTAACTGGGGACGAATCCAAAGCCGCAAAGTTCTATAGTCATCACTCATCATCAGTTCCAATGTGTTTCTGCTTTTCGGTAGGACTACGAGCAGTACCTACAGAACCGCGCCGGCCAGCAGCCCGAGCCGGAGACCAGCACCGACAAGCCGCCGCACTGCGACGGACACGACGAGATGGGATGCTATCAGGTTAGAACCTGCATTCATGAGTTATTGAATCACTGTTCTATGCAGTCTACTTCAAATTTTGCATTGAGATGATACCTGCAGGTAAATTACATAAATATTTTTGATCATCAGCTTCCTGCCCAGACAATTTGAATGGGACCGGTGTACCATCTATGGGTAGACTTATGGAAGAAAAAATCTCCCATAAGTCTAGTGATCCGTACCTTGCATCCCAGCCATTACACCTGCTTCTCAATCATTCTCAAACAACCTATCTCTTCTTTGATCTGCTTTAAAAATAAACTAATTTATTTTCACTATCAAAGAGAAATTCAGTCCTTTGCAAACGTGTGATACCGTTTCAACATGATGACTTTTGAAATCCCTATTCTATACCAGAGACATTACATCATCGTTTATCTTCAGGTTCGTCTCTATTACGACTGGTTCTTGGTACCCGGGTCCTGCAAGTGCTGGAGACCAGACTACTTCGCGAGGTACGTGCGTCGTCGCCAGAACAACGAGCTGTAAAGGAAGGACTAACACACGTTGTAATTATGAATTTAGATGAATTCACGCACAGGGACCAGATTATAGCTTCATCTCTTAAAATTCCGCCGTTTTAAACCAGATATAACATCATCTACGTAGGCAAATGAGATTATTTAAACTTTTTGTGAAAAGCTGTTTAAGCCCTACCCAAATCTGCAGTGTTCATTTTAATTACTGACATTGACGTTGACGTTAAATTATATATATTTATAAATGTATATGTATTCCTATAGCGTTATGTAATAAGTATGTTAATTTTGGTGCTATTGCTACTTAACGTTGTGAAATTAAGACTGTTTCTAAATAATTATATAACGTAAGCAGGTTCGTACCAAAATATATAGGAATGGGAGACGAGATCTCTTATCAATTTAGACTATTCAATAAGTTAGTGTTCAGTCAGCATTTTACATTTTTCTTTAAATTTATCTAATTTACTTACACAGTTTAATAGGCACCCGCTGGGACAGAATTACAATAGTAGGTTGTAATCATTATGTTTTCGTCGTCATTTATTACAGATTTCTGTATTTAAAGATAATTTAGAAGAAAGATCTGATAATTATTAAGTTCTCCCTGTAGAAATACTCGTACACATAGCTAATTTAGACAATAGAGGGAATGTATTGAAGCTCAATTCGCATTTATAATTTGTAAAGATTTTTTGAACTATTACATATACAACCATGCTTTCTTTGACTAATTTATTCCAAATACTGAATTGAAAGGCTTGTTTAGCATTGAAAAAAGGAGATTATTTCTTTTGGGCCTTTCCAGAAAGGCCAACGAATAATAAAAATAATAGTACGTACGGTTAGAACCATAGTTAATACGGCATAAAAGTTGTAGGATTATTATTCAAGTCATAGTAAAGTTATACAAGTTAACAAAACAATAAATGTTTGAAAATGACAATAAATATATGAGAGCAATCCTACAACTTTTGTACAATATTAGATATTGCTCCAAATGACAAGTACTTACCACACTTTCATTTTTTTTTCGTTGGCCGGAGCTTTCAGAAAAGGCCCAAACGTGTATGGAGTCTGAACGTTCTGCTTCACATCGCTCTGAGTGATTGTAAGCTTCTCTACGCAAGTAGCCGCTCTGAAACTGCAAGTGACTAATAAACACAAGTTTGAGAGAGCATGGTTCTTAAAATATATGATTATAAAAGATTAGAACTACCTAATGTTAGACATTATTTATTTAAAACTTTAGGAATAAGTTGTTTTAATTGTATTAATAAAGCACTTCGACTATTAACTGTGTTTTTGATAAATCTATTTAAGACTGGGTTCTCTCAATTATATCAATGATAGTCAAACTTTTCGGGAACTTATTTCTTGTGTTCATCCCCTGAGCAACGGTTGTAGAATAATTCATGGGGATGGAGTCAACTCTCAGCCCGTTTTCAATAAGACTGTCCAGTCCTCGTATGTGTACTTGTGGCTCTGCATCTTGCGGCTTGGTGCCTGACGTGAAGCAGGCGGAGAAACGTGGCGGTGGCTCCTCGATGTCATGCTCGCTGGTGCTGGAGCGCACGCACTCGGAGTACGGCGGCGGCAGGTCGTCGCTCGAATGAAGTAAAGAGGCCATGTCCGAGTTACCAACGTCGGGGCGCACTGAAATGTTGAAAATTGAAAATCTTAATCTGTTGGATCTGGTTATGTTTTACGGCCGCAAATAATGTGAGTATCGGTTAGGACAAAAATAAAACATCATATTACTGTACAGGCTTTACAAAACAGTCAAAATAATAATAATACTTTTTCAAGTAGGCACAAAAGAGCTAATGGTTTGAGTAATTTTGTAACACTTACGAGTAATGGTTATCACGGCATTGGGTGCCGGCCGCACGTTCGACAGTTGTCTTCTGACTGCAATAAAAAGATTATTATTTATTAAATTATGTTAAGAAAGCATACACAATAAAATCACGCGCCACGACATTTCCAGAAACAGATCCCGACGCGGGCTGCCCCTCGTGAAGTCTGTGCTATGCGTGGTGGACGGTCAACGGTCGGTGGGATAGTAATATCTGCAATCGATGATCGTACCCCAAAAGCAGAAGTTATAGCGGCATCGACATCACCACGTGAAGGCTGCGAACTGTATTCAACGTACCTCTGCGAATGGGTCCTCCTAACTTCATGAAGATCGCCATCAGCACCACCACCCCAAAGCCACTCAGAAACACCCACAGGAGCTTCTCCAAGCTGAAGGCAAGGCCCGACTCCCTGGCAGTCACTGCGGTTGTAGGTGGCTCGGTCTGCACCAAATAAATCTATGAACACAATATAGCTCCACATAATATAATATATATTATATTGCGGGGCTCCACATCGCAGTCACTGTGATGAAGCTATCGACCGCCGCGGACACCATAGCCATTGTCACGCCACGCCAACATTAATGACAATCATCATCCTTTTTCACCACTAGGGCAGCCATCCCGGGAATCTAGCTCTCGAAAATTTCGAGTGTCTCGGCGATTTTTTGGTACCTATTTTCGAGACTTGAGACTAACATTTCCTGTCTACGAGGCTCTTGAGACTCTCTCTTTGAAAATAGGATGACGGAGGGAGATACCTAAACTATTGCAACCCCCACGAGCATTAAAGTAGAGAGAGCTTTTTCTAACGCTGGTTACTTTTGTAACTGAGGTCGTCTCTGTCAGAAACCGTGTTTGTTTAAAAACCTTTGTTTTTACGTGCCCACTACAAAAATAAAATTTTTAATGTTTAATTTGCTTTTACTTGTTTAAATACATATCTTGTTTTGATTGTCTATAGTAAACAGCCTAGTTTTGAAATCGAAAGTCTCGTTTTTTCCGGGAATTTTTGAGCCGTTTGGCATTAAAACATATGGGCCCGTGGCGCGGCTCCGAGTGCGCATCGAGGAGCCAGTCATCGGCTTGTTGCGGTCGCCGTCGTCATCGGTTGCTCGACCCTACACATGACCATGACTGGTCAACTTCTAGCTAAAGGCACCAGCATTGCCATCCAACGTGACAACGCTGCCACGATGACATCGCCTGATGGGCACTTCTCCCACTGACACCGATGCGAACGAATTTTTTAATTTCCAATAAGCTCTTCCCTTTTCCTATGTTACATATACTTACATACTTAATTTATTTTAGTTTTAGGTTGTACAAAGTATTTAAGATTTGCTGGAAGAAAAATATGAATTCACAAAATACCTACGAATGAAATAGTGGGCACTATTTTGTACGTTTCCGTATTTTTGTAGTTGTTTTACACTGGTAAGGATATTGGCCTACTATCCGGTTGCCAGATATTTGTGTTAACGCAAAAATATTCCTGTTTGGAATTTATGGTCACAAATTATGTTCATTTCCATCTGTCTGCTAAAGGGTTCCACGGGAAAAGGGAAAATAAATTGTACCTAAACTATGCGAAATGTAATAAACTATCAGTCATTGCAATTGTATGTATATCATCGGTTTTACTTACGTATGATGTTTACGTAGGTTTGTACAGGCCGGCTGTAAGTAGTTACCATTAGTATCTATGCAAAACTTTCCAACATTGCTCAACTTGAGTGCTGACATATTTATGTATTTATTCAAAATCTGTACAATATCTTACACAAAGTCTGCCAAATTGCGTAACAGTTCGTCGACAGGTAATAACTTAACTGGCTCCTAGCGTGTAGCGTTTATTGGTATTAGTGGCTGCTCGTAGGCAGAGAGTGGCTGCGGGGCTGCTCTCGTGCTCCTTGATGTGATGCTGAATGTTGTTGTTTCATCAACATCAATATTACGGAACCAACGTAAAATAAATCAGCAGCTTCCTATTTCTGTGTTCGCATAACTCGTCGAAATTTAGGGAGCAGCTGATTTTTTCTCGAATTGTTATAGCATGGGCTTAAGGCATTTTTTTATATCATGTATACGTTTAGACGCTATCCTATTGCGAGTTTATGGGAACGCATTTCGTTAATTAACATAAGTGCTGTATATTTCAAAAAAACATTCACACGGACGAAGACGCGGGCTAGGTGCTGGTATGTCATATAGCGCTCATACTCAATACCTTATCCACTTGTCCAGTCAGCAGTAGATGTTCACGCATACCTTGATGTCGGGTGGCTTTGACTCCCAGTTCGGTCCAAGTGGCACTCCCAAAATAGGCCATTCGTGGAACGGTCTCATGGTAGTCCATTCGTGGAACGGTCTCATGGTAGGCCCTTCGTGGAACGGTCGCACGGTAGTCCATTCGTGGAACGGTCTCACAGCGTGAACAGGCTTGTCATTTGCAGGAGTATTGAAGACACTCTCTAAGATTTTAGTAAATATTTTTGCCATTTCCCTCCGCTGCACTATAATAAACAAACTCTAATAAACAAACTCGCGACTGCACAACTGAGTGTGCTACACACAACTAAACTTACTCCGTGTCTCACCAGTGAGTTCTTGTTATTAGTTATAGTTATGCTATAGGTATAGCGTTTTCCTTCCTTGTATTCTAGGTCGTCTTTCGCTTCTCGGGTCGATTAATATTGGGCTTTGCATCAAGAATTTCTCAGTGCCAACTCTGATGGAGCAAATGAGTTTCGCAGTAGAATTAATTACATTCAGTTACTTCAGACTAATTATTTGATTGGGTAGCTAATAACGAAGGTTTTACTTAGGACATAGACAGAATAAAGGCAAAAAACACACAACACAGTGAAAAATAACTTTCATTTCGGATGTCGGTGTCTTTGTATTTTGCATTTTTGCCACCAAAGTTATTTTACACGTGTTAGTTGTTACGTCACATAAATTCGAACAGCAACCACTACCTGCTATGTTAATAACAGTGACACAAAGTTTTTATAACATCATCCACTTAAACGAACTGGAAAAAATACGTATTATTGAAGCTCTACTTAAAAACTTAAAAAGGACCACCATGCAAGATTCCTCTGCGTAATCAGCCTATAGCTAACGTCCCCACTGCTGGGACACATCACACAGACCTCCTCTCACTGCCAGAGGGTGTGGCCGTATGTGGCCGCACCGGGCCCAGTGCCGGCTGGAGGATGTCTATGTCTTTGAACTTTAAGTCCGAGGACATGACGGTTTCGTTATGATGTTTTCCTTCGCCGTTTCGAAAGCAGCGGTGATGAAAAAATTTACTCAAATTAGAGTGATTGCTTTCGTTCGAACCCACGAGCCACTCCTCGTAAGTCGCGACCATTTCCACTGGGCCGCCACTCGTACGCGTCCTCTACCAAACGTTACCAAACGAACAAAGCGTCACGGAAATCGAAGAACATAGGTAAGTATATACAAAAAAAACGTACACGAACATAGTCCCTCCTCCTTTTTTGAAGTCGGCTAAAAATGGGCCATGCACAACATTATATCAATCTTCGGAGAATTCCTTAGAAACGAGCGCATAAAGCTTTGTACTATACCTACTACCGAGGCGCACCTCGCATTGCGCCTCTGTAGTCACTATCAACCATGACGTGTCTACTGGAGGTACTTATGTCGCGTGTGTGTCACTGCATGGCAGACAATATTTCCCCACGTTGAATAGCATTTCATAATTGCAGACAGAACTATCCGCCACGTGCTTCTGTAATATGCTCTGAAATGGTGTCGATATTTATGAGTAGATGCAGGCCATGCCATTAAATAGGTCTCTTAACTCTGATTTTGCATTACAGCAACGATAATAAATAAATAGCACTGATATTATAATGGAATTCGGTCAATACAAATTCAAAGAAGGTCCGTTTTCATCGAATTTACTTACATTCGCATGACGCATATAGTGTTAAGTCAAAGTCAAAGTCAAAACATTTATTTCAAATAGGCACAAGAATGGCACTTTTGAACGTCAAAATGAACAAGAAATAGAACTGATTCTAGTCGCCCCTTCCAAAAAGTAGTTTCGTGTGGAGAAGAATGGGCAAGAAACTCCACCGTTACTCTTTTAAAATGTTTCACAATGTTTTGTATACATGTATTATAACATTATATGTGAAGACGATGCACCCAGAATAAAAACAATACATCACAAAAGGTGAAAAGAAAAACACATGTAGCAGTGGCAAGTAAACTTAATTATGTCATAAGTGCATGGTGCTCACATATTTACAAACATTCTAAAAGTTAATAATAATAAATTAATCAATGTGTGAGAAGTTATTCCAATATAATAAAATAATATGGTACAAATTACCTAATTTACTTAGCAACCAGTTTGATTTTGTCTAGACACTAGATTGTCCTGTGGAGCAGGACCAGCATGTTTCCAAGCATCCTTATCTTTGATATAATCTTCTAATTTGTAATAAGCTTGTTTACAAAGTGTACTTTTAATATGAGTTTTAAATTTTCTTTCATTTAATTGCAGTATGTCACAAGGTATTTTGTTGTAACATTTAACACAGAACCCCATAAAAGATGTATGTACTTTTGACAATCGAAAAAATGGTTGAATTATTTTATCTTTATTTCTAGTATTAAAATTATGCCTATCACTTATTTTGTTAAAAAGATGTCTATTTTTTCTTACATACATAATATTTTCATAAATGAACTAGCTTCTGCCCGCGGCTTCGCTCGCGTGGAGGTCGGAAATTATCCCACAGGAATGTTCTACCGGGATAAAAAATATCCTATGTGTTAATCCAGGATATAAACCATCTCTGTGTCAAATTTCATCCAAATCTATACAGTAGTTTTTACGTGAAAGAGTAACAAACATCCATACATCCATACTTACAAACTTTCGCCTTTATAATAGTAGTAGGATTGGCAAGGTACTGTCATAATATTAATCCTTTTAAATAGTTCCCTAAGCGATTCGCGACGACGAAGATTGTAAATAGCCCTGATCGCTCGCTTTTGCAAAATAAAAATGGATTCAATGTCAGCAGCCCGACCCCACAGTAAAATGCCATACGACATAATACTATGGAAGTAACTAAAATAGACCAAACGCGCGGTTTCTACGTCTGTTAACTGCCTTATCTTTCTAACAGCATAAGCGGCCGAGCTTAGCCGTCCCGCAAGAGTTGTTATGTGGGGACCCCATTGCAACTTTCAGCCAGGCTGAAGCGATTAATTCCCTGTTGAATCAATTCACTCAAACAAGATCCGATTTGGATAATATAATAAAACTGATGAGGGTACTAGAAGAAAAAGTAGCTACTAAAAAATCTCGAGATATTATAACAGAAACAGTCGACAATCCTCCTTCTACATTCGCAGAAGTGGCCAGTCAAAAGAAAAATTCTAATAATCATACAAAACAGAAAGTATCGAAATCTGCAACCACCAAACCGCAAAAAGATAACAAATGTGGGGCCACGAAAGCCGCTGTATTACCGGTAACGGAAACGGCCGGTTTTACTTCCTCACAAACAACCACACCTTATGAACAAACGGATGTAGAGGAAGGCGATACTGGAATGGGCTGGACAGCAGTTACAAGAAAAAAAATTAACAGACCACCTAAAAATGTAGCAGTAGGAACAAATAAGGAACTGAAAGCTATTCAAGCGATGGAAAGGAAAAAACACTTGCATGTCTGGCGCCTGCATCCTGAGACTACCATTGAAGCTATAACTGATCATGTAAAAAGCGTATGTGGCCCAGATGTGCAAATAAAAGTTGATAAAATTATTCACAAAACTAAAAGAGATTACTCGTCGTTTAAAATAGAAGTACCTGAAAACTGTTTCCAGAAATTAAATCAGTCCGAAATCTGGCCTATAAATACAGAGTTCAACGAGTGGATTTGGTTTCGAAACTCCACCAGAACCGGAACAGATTAACACCATTGACATATACTACCAAAATGTTAGAGGGCTTCGAACAAAGCTTAACGACTTCAGAAGTAGTGTAGAATTAATGGATGCAGATATATACGCAATTACGGAATCGGGTTGCAACCCTTCCATACATGACCCAGAATTAATCCCGCCGGGTTATAAAATACTTCGCTGCGATCGAGCGGACGGTCGGAAACAAGGAGGAGCGCTTTTAGTGGCCACACATCGGTTCGAGCTGCGACAAGTGAACGTGAGTGACGTATCTATTGACAACTGTGTTTTTGAATTAGTCAATGCAACGGTTTACTTAAATAGACGTTTTTTATTTTTGTGCTCAGTGATTTATATTCCGCCTGGTAGTTCTGAGAATGACTATATGGTTCTGTTTGGCATAATAGAGAAATTGTGTACTAAATATAAACAAATTATTGTGTTAGGTGATTTTAATCTTTATTCTTGTCCGATAAATGTGAGGAATTATTTTGAATATTTTTTGTCCTATTGCGGATTCACTCAAAACAATAATGTATCTAACTGTTTGAATAGACAACTAGATTTAATATTGAGTTCGGGTTTGAGCGGGGTGTCAGTAGTGGGGGCGGACGGGTCGCTCGTGCCCGTGGACGCACATCACCCGCCGCTCGTGGCGACCGTGCGGCTCGCGGGCGCGAGCGCCCCGCGCCCCGCGCCCGCCGGCGCTGTCGGCACACGCACTGCTACTAGGCCGCGTTGGAATTTTTATAAAGCGGATTATGAATTGCTATATTCTATGTTAGCATCTACTGATTGGACCGATATGTTTGAGCAGAACGAGGTGGAAGATATTTTGAATTTATTTTATGATAAACTTAATAATATTTTAGATGCAAGTGTTCCTAGGAAAACATTTAATGTCAAACAGCGGTATATTTACCCCAAATGGTACACGAGTGATATAATAAAAAACGTAATAATTAAAGCAAGACTACATAAAATATATAAAACAACAAAATTAAATAGGGATTATGACGAATATTCGAAATATAGATCACATATTAAAAAATCAATAGAAATAGCGCGCAAAGAGCATCAAAATAAGATTCAATTTCAGTTCGCGAAAGACCCCAAGTCATTTTGGCAATATGTACGATCGCAGAAAAGTACAGCGAGTAGACAGGACATTATAAAGGACGGTCATTATCTGTCAGACGAGGAGTGTGCTGGGCAGTTCGCGACGTATTTTGAGTCGGTATATAGTAATGAGCCGCCACGACTAGACTCAGAAGCGGCGGCAGTGGAAGCGGGGAACACTGGTAGTGCATGCGTAAAAATTAATAATCTTTGTCTTAAGGACGTTAGAAGTGCACTCGATCGCCTCAAGCCTAAGCGATCCGCGGGCCCGGATGGTATACCAGCGTTTCTTTTTAAAGATTGTGGTAGGGTACTCGCGGAGCCGTTACTTTATATATTTAACGCCTGTCTTCATTCTGCGAAATTCCCAGCTCGGTGGAAGATTACACGAGTCATTCCAGTGCCCAAAGGCAGGGCGGGAGCTGACATCAGTGGGTATAGGCCGGTGGCGGTGTTGTCGACGCCGGCAAAGGTGTTCGAGTCTGCCATTCAGCGCTGTATGCAAGAGCAAGTGCGCGGACAGTTATCGGATGCGCAGCACGGATTCCGGCCGGGGCGCAGCACTGCTACCAACCTCCTTGATTTCATGGGACGCGTGGTGCCGGCGGTAGATGCTGGGGTGCAGGTGGACGCAGCTTATTTTGACTTTAAAAAAGCTTTTGACACCGTCGACAATGACATCTTGCTGCGGAAGCTAGCAGAGGTCGGATGCACCCAGCATCTATTGAGGTTTTTCGCCAGTTACATGCAAGGCAGACAGCAGTATGTGGACTGCAACGGATGTGAATCCGACTTATATTACACTTGGTCGGGTGTAAGTCAGGGCACCAACTTGGGGCCTCTAGAATTCATTATTATGATAAACAAGTTGCCGGAAGTCGTAAGACATGGCACTTGTTTATTATTTGCCGATGACCTCAAGTTGCTGCTTGAGATTAGGTCCGAGTCTGATTGCAGGTGCCTACAGGAGGACATCGATCGAATAGTACAATGGAGCCATGAAAACAAACTGTACTTCAACATATCCAAGTGCTCGTTGATGAGTTTCACCCGTGCTCGTGCACCTCTGCTCTATGAGTACGTGGTGGACGCGGCGCCACTGCAACGAGTCACGGAGGTGCGAGACTTGGGTGTTATCATGACTCCCGATCTGACATTCCGTGAGCATGTAACCAGGATCTGTAAGAGGGCGTACAGAAACTTGGGATTTGTTCTGAGACAGACACAAAGCTTCACAAACATCACAGCAGTTAGGGTCCTGTATGATGCACTAGTCAGGAGTCATCTGGAACATAGTGCGGTCATATGGGCTCCACATGAAGCTAAGTACTCTGTAATGTTGGAGCGCGTTCAGAACAAGTTCACGCGCCATTTGTACAGGAAATTATATGGGGTATATCCATTCTACCCACTGATGTATCCCACTCTGTTTGTCCTGGGCATGGTTGGCTATAATAAACTGCATGTCCGACGGGAGTTTACGCTGGTCGCCTACTTGGTAAAGGTGCTTCGTGGAGTGGAGAGTCACCCGGCAGTATTGCAGCGCTTGAGTCTGTGTGTGCCGGACCGCTACGTGTGGAGGCGGCGCAGCCCGCCACTGCTACTGGTACCTGCAGCCAGAACTAACCTGCTTGCCAAGGCACCCCTTACCAGAGCTATCCGTACCATCAACGACCTTCAAACTCAGATTGATGTGTTTACATGTTGTTTTAGTGAATTCGCAAGGGTATTACTATTTATATTATGTTACAGCCAAAATAATATTTAATTTTAACTTTATTTTTTATTTTTTATACTATGTTTTTGTAAGTAATTATGTAATATGTTTTTGTGATTTTTAATTTTAATAATGTTGTTTTAAATTTTCCTTAGCTATCGCATTAGGGTAAACCCTGTAATGATAGTTTAAGCTGTTTAAATAAATAAATAAATAAATAAAATAAATAACTTGTCGTCTAGCGTGATTCCCAGGAAAACCGTCTGCTTAATAAATTCCTTAAGCTGCGGTTTCTCAGAAGAGCGGTGGCCGTTTCATGGCGTCTGCCATATACTAGTGAATGACATCACTGAAACGTTATTTCTAAAAGTAATTTGGTGTGTTATCCTAGATAGCGTTTTGTTCGTGGCAGTGGTCAAACTGCTCTGTCCAACTACTTGGACCACGGGTCTTTACTAGGGGCAGTTGTCCAACTTTAAAAATAATTGGACCACAGCACCTTTGAGAGGTCCGTGGCACAATTCATTTAAAAAAAAAATTGCCAACTCTAAAAACCCCAATTGCTTCTTTATGTGCGTATGGTACCTACTGGTTTACGGTTAAACTGAACCTCTTTGCAGTAAAATAACAAAATTAAAGTCTAGTGACTAATTTTTAACAGGTCCTCTGTCCACAGAGCACATACGGTCTGTAGACAGACTTCCATACCAGTCCGTAGGTACAGAACTGTAGACAGACTTCCATACCAGTCCGTAGGTACAGAACTGTAGACAGACTTCCATACCAGTCCGTAGGTACAGAACTGTAGACAGACTTCCATACCAGTCCGTAGGTACAGAACTGTAGACAGACTTCCATACCAGTCCGTAGGTACAGAACTGTAGACAGACTTCCATACCAGTCCGTAGGTACAGAACTGTAGACAGACTTCCATACCAGTCCGTAGGTACAGAACTGTAGACAGACTTCCATACCAGTCCGTAGGTACAGAACTGTAGACAGACTTCCATACCAGTCCGTAGGTACAGAACTGTAGACAGACTTCCATACCAGTCCGTAGGTACAGAACTGTAGACAGACTTCCATACCAGTCCGTAGGTACAGAACTGTAGACAGACTTCCATACCAGTCCGTAGGTACAGAACTGTAGACAGACTTCCATACCAGTCCGTAGGTACAGAACTGTAGACAGACTTCCATACCAGTCCGTAGGTACAGAACTGTAGACAGACTTCCATACCAGTCCGTAGGTACAGAACTGTAGACAGACTTCCATACCAGTCCGTAGGTACAGAACTGTAGACAGACTTCCATACCAGTCCGTAGGTACAGAACTGTAGACAGACTTCCATACCAGTCCGTAGGTACAGAACTGTAGACAGACTTCCATACCAGTCCGTAGGTACAGAACTGTAGACAGACTTCCATACCAGTCCGTAGGTACAGAACTGTAGACAGACTTCCATACCAGTCCGTAGGTACAGAACTGTAGACAGACTTCCATACCAGTCCGTAGGTACAGAACTGTAGACAGACTTCCATACCAGTCCGTAGGTACAGAACTGTAGACAGACTTCCATACCAGTCCGTAGGTACAGAACTGTAGACAGACTTCCATACCAGTCCGTAGGTACAGAACTGTAGACAGACTTCCATACCAGTCCGTAGGTACAGAACTGTAGACAGACTTCCATACCAGTCCGTAGGTACAGAAACGAGTAAGCTCACGCATTCATGGGAACAGCGTCCCAAGACAGTCGCGTCAAGTCACTGCGGGGCTGCAAGGTTGGTGCCGGTCTTAAGTTGAAAGGGCTTCGTGGCTCAATAATAACACCCGGACGGGCTTATCGAAGGTTTGGTTTCGCTTGCCGCGGTCGGTTCGTGGATGGATGACCAACCGAGACCCCTCCGTACCTCGGAAAACACATTATAGGTACCGTTGGTCCCGGGTGTTATTTATGACAGTGGCTACGGTTAGTCAGAGCCCAAAAGTCTGACTAGGTACTTCATACATAGTTTTAACCGGTAACTAAGTTGTAGAGATCAGATATAGGCAGTCTATGTACAGTACTGGTGTCCTGTTGTATCCGGTTAGACTGGAAGCCAACCCCATCATAGTCGTAAGAGGCGGGCACACAATTGACAGAAAACCAATTTGAAAGAGCTCTGTTTGAAATGTAAATTATCACCCTCTATATCAGAATCTATACAGTTCGTTTGTTTCAACGCGTTAATCTGTGGCACTACCATCAAATTTGCACTTTTTCTTTACATTTGATAGCCTAACTCTTAAGGAAGGCTATAGGCTGTTTAGCATCACGCTAAGACCCTTACGAATAAAAGGCAAGTTTGGAAGTGACGGCTTATAAATACATTAACACTTTCACTGCCCAGTTAAAACTATTCTCAACTAGCTTATTTCTAGCAACCCTAGTAGCACGTTTTGATTTGCACCCGGTAGGCGGGTACTGGGCATGGTCACAAGCCACATACATCTATTTATATGTAGGACGCGGGAGCCGCGTTGTGGGCACGGGAACAAATTATCGTTTAACCCGGGAGCCGAGTGCTGGGCACTAAAAGTGTTAAGAAGCCCACTAAGTCGCATCCCATGAAGATCCCAAGAAACGAGGAGCTTCCTCTGTGAAAATCAATCGCTAATAAAACGAAATACTACTCTGTCAAGAAAGTACCGGAAAAAGATCAATAATACACCAAATGTCTGTTATTCATCCAAATTTATTTAAAAAAAAAAAAGTTATTTATTACTTTTACATTGTACATAAAACACTTAAATTTTAACAACTATGCTTTACAACAGCGTAAGTGTTTTCGATGAACTCTGGCACCCATTGTAAGATTTAACTTGTGTTTAGGGTGCCAGCGTCCTCACCTACCAATTAGACATAACGTAGCAGTAGTTGTTACACAATCAATCATCATTATATACTAAAACCAACTATTTATTTCGTAAAGCAACTATTGGGCTGTATGTTTATATACTACTTTGTAAGTACGTGTGTGTAATTATGCGTGTGTGTGCGAGTGTGCTTGTGTGTGAGTGTGCGTGTGTTTGAGTGCGCGTGTGTGTGAGTGTGCGTGTGTGTGTGTAATTAATAGTCATAAATATACTAGAACGTTACCCTATTTCGTTTAAGCGATCGATATTTGGAGTAAATCTTCAGTGTTACAATAATTTAGGGTTAGTAGCCAATTCGAAACCTCGGCCTTACATTTACTTAGGCACATAGGAGAAATGGCGCCGACTTTATTTATTTTGTTATAGAGGTGGTTTGACAGCACATCGTAATGACGCTGAGCAAGGGCCGTCCTACATCCGTGTGTCGGGCATACTTCAAAGTACCTGCGTTTTTTGGTAGCATTTGGGTCATATAGCACTGAGGGGTGCTTACGTAGAATTGTGCCGTGAACAAAGAGCTGTCTCACAGTGAGGACCTGGCATTCGGTGTATAGTGCCGAGGTGGGATATCTAAATGGTTTCGAGGTCATAACCTTGAGGACAGCTCGTTGTGCACGTTCCAGAGGGAGGAGGGTTGTTTTGGTGGTTCCACCCCACACAGTGATGCAGTAGTTTATTATGCTTTGGCATAAGGCATAATAAACGGTCTTAATCGTCTTAAAGTTTGCAGAGTGCCTTAATTTTTTAAATATAAATATGCATTTGCGAACTCGTGATAAAAGGGTACTAATCTGAAGTTTCCAGCTCAGTGAGCTGTCTATATAGACCCCGAGATACTTGATAGACTCAGTTCTTGTGAGTTGAGGACAGGTGCATTGTAAAGAGGAAAGGCTAAGTGAGCAAGTATGAGCTCTAAGCATCATTGAGTCAGCCGGAGGGAGTTTGGCAGGTTGCAAGGAAAAAGGTAGGTATACTGTTTTCTTTAGATTTAAGGTTAGGATGTTATTTGACAACCATTTCATCACGGAGTTAAGAGCGTGTTCCGCGTGTTTAACAGTCTCTGGCCAATCACTACCATGAAGAATTACGGCTGTATCATCTGCATAGGTGAAGATCGAACAGTTCGTTAGAGACAATTGGCAAAGATTAGGAACAGGGTAGGTCCCAGGATTGAGCCTTGAGGAACACCAAAGCTTAGTGGTTGGGTGTCACTGATAACATTATTTATTTTAACGCACTGGGTCCTGTCACACAGATAACCCAGTGCGTTAAAATAAATAATGTTATTAGTATATATATTTTATCACCTTCAAAGTATGCTCCTTTAGAAACGATACACTTGCGCCAACGAATAATCCATTCATCAAAACATTTTTTAAACGCTGCTTCCGGAATTGAGTTCAGTTCTCGCCGCGAATTCTCCTTTATGTCGACTTTGTGTTTCGAATATCCAATTAATTATTTTATAATAGATATTAATCTGTTATATGTTATTATTTTATTTTTTTCTTGACTGTTTACGCTTTGTTTGTGTGTTTTTTTTTTTTGTATCTTTGTATAGGAATATTTCACACACAATTTTATTGTTATTGAATAAATGAAATGAAATGAAAAAATGTCTTCTATCGATTGAAAACGGGTGCCACGAAGTGGTAATTTGAGTTTAGGAAAAAGAAAACAGTCAGCAGGAGCCATATCTGGTGAATATGGTGGTTGCTGGATGGTATTTATTGAGTGTTTGGTCAAAAATTTGTTCACAATGATAGCCTTGTGCGAAGGCGCATTGTCGTGGTGCAAAATCCAAGAATTTTCTTTCCACAAATCTGGCCTTTTTCGTCGAATTTCCTCTTTTAAACGCCGCATAACGCTCAAATAATATTCTTTATTTACCGTTAGACCTTCCGGTAAGAATTCAGAGTGCACAACACCGCGATAGTCAAAGAAAACAGTCAACATGACTTTGACTTTTGATCGACTTTGGCGTGGTTTTTTCGGTTTCGGTTCAGTTGCAAGGCGCCACTCCGAAGCTTGTTGACTAGTTTGCATGTCAAACTCGTAAACCCACGTCTCGTCACCAGTAACAATGCGTTTCATGAATGTTGGGTCCGAACTGACTCGTTCTAGCATGTCCTCAGCGACTTTCATGCGATTGAGTTTTTGGAGAAAATTCAGATCTTTTGGGACTAGCCGAGCAGCAACATGTTTCATACCCAAATGATTATTTAAAATGGTACGGAACGACTCGTGAGATACAGAAAGTTCGGCGGCTATCTCTCTCAGAGTTGAATGGGGATTTTCGGTCACTATTTTCTTTACTTTTGCGATGTTAACTTCAGCTGCAGACGTTGACTTGACGGCCTACCAGAGCGAGGCAAATCTTCCTGATGGAAGACTCAAAGCGTTCAAAAGCGGTCGAGATGATCACATCTCGACCGCTTTTGAACGCTTTGAACCACTCATAAGCACGAGTTTTTGATAAAGTCGATTCACCGTAAGCCTTCTGTAACATTTTCAGTGACTCCGAACACGAAATTCCATTGGCGATGCAAAATTTAAGACAAACTCTTTGTTCGATATTTTTGTCCATTATGAAATTCGCAATACACACTATATATGATATTACTAAAACCAGCACTGTATTTAATATAAATATGTAACAGATGCAACTCAAACTCCGCGCCAAAATGGAAAACAGTAGTGCCAATCTAACAACTACAAAAAAACAAAAATTTGAATTTTGAACCATAAACAAATCATCCATTCCCGATACTTTTTTGACTGAATGTATATAAGTTAAAAATAAAATTGTAATATGTATATTAGAATACAATGTAAGTTACCTTAGTTAATACCTACTAACAGTAGGTATGTAAAGCTCTAGCATAGTGGCTACGTAACCTGAGCGCTGACTTTAAACAAAGCTTAGTGTGGCATCACACTCGAGGCTGGTCGCGGCCTGAGCTCTAGGCGAGGGCTTCATGGAGCCGAGAAAGCAATCAATGAACAATTAAATAAATACAATAACTTTCTAAAATCCAACCTACTAGGTACAAGAGTTGTTAGATGACAAATCAATTACAAAATAAAATTCAAAATTAAATATAAACATGAAAATGAGAAGTATTACGTAACGCAATTTTTGAAGATTTTTGACCCTCCCTCCTCCCCTTGTAACGCACCGTAACGTTTCTCTGCACCCGGGCTCCCCCTCTCTAAAGTCTAAACGTTACGTAACACTCAAGTGACCATTTTTACCCTCAACGCGCAAAAAGTTATGTTATAGTTTTTATCCTTGGTATACTTTAATTTAAGAGATTTTGAATGCCAGACTACACAGTCGAGGGATTCCCCGTAAAACGTAAATGAAAAAGGTTGCCAATTTGGGAGTTTTTATTCCCTAATTTTTAATAAAGAAAAAACAATTTTACGTAACATGTTGTAAGAAAGACCGCCCCTCTAACGCATCGTAGCGTTTTACAAGACCCCCCCAAATTGCGTTTACTTGAACGCCCCCAATACACAAAAAATAACATAATTTAATAATAATGAAAATATTTCTAAAACCTACACCATTCTTATAATGCTATACATAAAATTAAAATAACTACCTATACACATATACAATTCTAATAATTTAAGTAAAAATGTATATATTTATTACCTTTATTAGTGAACGATGATTACACATAATTAAATACATCTAATAATATTGAATAGCTTTAAGTTAGCCCTCTTCCTCTCTCCCACTGATTGTTGCGCCCGACGGGTCCAGATTGATCTTTAACTTTTTAAACCTAATAATAAAGTATTGAGTAATGCTTACGCGTTTCTTACGTTTTTGAATACATAATATGTGAAGAAAAAAGACGGACGAAAAAAAATGAGAATACACGAGAGACTGATATTTACACAGACGCAGACGTAATGTATGTGTGTAGATCTATACGTCGCGCGTCGTATAAAAATGACCGACGATTTTCACAAATCTTACTATTCAGTATTGACTTTCACAACAGTTTCATCAACATACTCAACTCTGTCTCTGTCTGTAAGCCTAGTACGCTGCTGTCCTAGGTTATCATTACGGACTACTCCTGTTTCTTGAATATTGCTATTCAGATCTAAGCTCAGCCTTTCGACGATCCTTCCGTTGTCAAATACTAGTTCCGTTTTTATCTCCCGAGTGACGTCGCCAGAGTCATTAGAAGTGGTTGACGTGACGTCGGCTCTGAGCCCGTTTTCCATAAGAGCATTCTGTCGTGTGTGTACTGAAGGTTCTTCATCTTTACAGTAAGTGTACGGTGGCGGCTCTTCGCTGACGTACTTTTCGATGCCGGAGAGCGCGGACTCGTAAGACGGCGGCAACTCATTGTTGTCAGGCCGACCTGTTTCTGAGTCTGAGGAAGTGTCAAAGGTTTTGAGAATTGTAGGGCAAAACAGTTGTAAGAAATGGAATGCACGATGATGAATGTTAAGG
Source organism: Hyppa rectilinea (assembly GCA_951799385.1). Taxonomy (NCBI): domain Eukaryota; kingdom Metazoa; phylum Arthropoda; class Insecta; order Lepidoptera; family Noctuidae; genus Hyppa; species Hyppa rectilinea. The sequence continues at coordinate 240,725 of OX637324.1, read as the reverse complement.
AGTGGAGTAACAAGAATGGATAAAGTCTGAAATTTATATATTAAAAGAGAAACGGTGCCACAGATATATGGACATGATCCAGAATTGCACACGTGAGCAAGCACGTCCTTTATGCCTGGACGCGTTTAATTAGTTTTATGTTTATTTATAGTTAAGTATAGTCTGTTTAGCGTCAGTTTTACATGATAGACTAGGCGAATAATTTCATAAATGTGTTGTTTCGTAATGTTAATTACTTTTCATACCATTTACTGTCTAGAATCAATTCCTCTACCTAACTGAACAGACAGCTGTGCTGCTCGCCAGTTTGTTGCACCCCGGCTTCCTCCCAGCTTAAGCACTAGGGGGGCACTGTCTTATGTAATTTTAACGTTTAAAAGTGCTCATTTTCAGCCTAGTTTGAATACATACACGATTTTTGATGTTGGTGCCAGTGACAGAAAAATTGAAAGGGGATTGTTTGTCTTGGTATGTCATGGAGGAGAATGATGTGCATACATTGGAGTAAGAGACCGCAGTGAATAATATATATATATATATATTATAAATTTCTCTTTAATTCAAGTAACATTGACTCATTGTGTTAGTAACAATAAGCGTTGGTGAGTGGAAGGAGAGGGAAACTACAGAATACATTGATGTATTGAGCGAAACGAGGAGAGAAGGCTGATGTGAATGTAACGGAAGGGGTTGTTAGCGTGAGTGCTGGCGGCGGCGATCATCTGTACACTTACATACAAGTAATGAATATCTATAGTGAGTAGCAACAGGATGACAAACCTGCTTGCTCAGAAGCTCTCCTCGGATCACGCGGGACACTCGGCTCATCAGGCGATATGATCGGACTGTCTTGCTGAACTGCGCCCGCACCAATAACTACATCTGAAGCGTTTATTTGAGTTGAGTCCAAATCGAAAATACATTCTACAAGTCTGTAACGTTCATGATAAATATACAATGTGGAGACTACAATACAATCATAAATTAAACTGCGTATATCTAATGCTGTCCCCAGCCTGCATACGAAAATTCAATCAAATATATTCGATAGTTTAGTCACTATAGCTAGTCAAAGATCGCCAAAACTCATTGTCGGTCCACCACTATTATTTAGTTTGTTTAAAAAATCACTTTTTAAATTTCGGTTTCAGGATTTATTTGATAGTTCCAAAGCAGTCCTTTTCATTAGTATTGTCAGTGTTTCTATATATGGTTGTATTGTTTTCTCCACATTGTATGTTTGAAAATGTATGCGCAGTAAAAAAAATCCTTATTCCAATACATATTATGACATAGTTAAGAAGTCTGATGACGTTACGTTTCGGAGGCTTGCTCCCTCCCACTGGGTTGCTGTGCCTGACAAGGTGCATCATGACGTCATTACATTTTAAGTGTTAACCTAAGTAGGTACACATTGTTGAATGCAATAAATGATTGATAATTGGGTAGGTATTGAATGTACTTCAGTAGCATGTTCTAATTGCACACAACTCAACAAACATAATAAGCCGACAGAATGCAGACGCTCCAGATAACTTTGTGTCAGGCGTTGTAGTAGTGCTAGTGTTGTGTAGTGAAGCAGTTTCCTCGATATTACCGGTGTTAGCATGACGCTCCCAACGTAGCTATAAATAAATTGAGTTTTCCTTAAACAAATTAACCACAAACAAGTGCGCAGTAACGAGCAGGCTAACAGTGAACTGTGAAACTATTTCATCATATTATTTTAGTCGAGACTCAGTCAACGACCGAAAATTTATTTATATAAAACAGTTTGAGTAACGTCATAAACAAGCAAGAAAAATACGGACAAAACAAAAGCTATTTCTACAATGTCTGACATCAGAGCTGCGTGCGATAGAAGAAAGATGGAAAAAGATGTAGACCTTGTGGAAGAAAATATTTTTCACAAAATAAAAAATACATACCTAGGTAATGCTTCCCTGACTACGGCAAGAGCTGCCTGAGCAACCTCCAACTTACCTCTTCGGGCACGATTAGCTTTTCGTCTGAGTAAGCTGGTGACTATCATCAACAGCACGCCAGCGCCGCCCATGGCGCCGCCGAACGGCCTGATCTCGTAGGGGGCAACGGGTGGCTGCGGCGGCGTGTAGGGCTGGACATTTAACAAAACATTTGACTCGCTACACATGAGCTGACTGGATGATATGATGATTATCTTTATTTATATTTCATCAATTGAAATGCATTTCCCGTTTCAAATGTTTGGCTCCACAGAACAAGATAAAGATACGCAGTACCTTTGTACTAAGACTATCTATGTAGCATCTTAATGTACTCATTGTGTACACCGCACTAATATTTTAAAGGCAAAAGTTTGTGAGTGTGTGTGTGAGTTTGTATGTTTGTCACTTCTTTAAGCTCAAACGGCTGAACGGATCTGGGTGAAATTTGGCACAGAGATAGATTATAAGCTGGATTAACACATAGGACAATATCCCGTTAGTACATTCCCGTGGGATAATTAATTCCTGACATCCACTCGGGCGAAGCCGCAGGCAGAAGTTAGTAATTATCAAATAATTAAAATACGGACATACTCGTACCTACTACGAGTCGTAGGTAGTTTACATAAGCATTACGGGTTTTCAAGCAAGTTCGCTGAAGCAGAGAATCTAATCCATAAGAATCTAGAATTTAAATACAGAGATCGTTGTCCAGCGCTTTATTTCTGAAGTTCATTCACGTCAGATACTTTTAGTTCATGTTAAATTATAATAATAACCTTAACCTATACATTTAAGTGGGATTGTCCGAAAGAATTACCGCTACCCCGGAACATAAAGGGCTAAGGAAGGAACATGGATGGGTTTTAGTCAGTAAGAGTCTGACACTCCCTTCCGTTCCACCCAGAGCGGGCGGGAGAAGTCATTAGACGAAAAAACTGTCTATACATTATTTACAAGCGAAAGGTCACTCATTCACACATTCACTCACTGATTAATCACGAAATCTCAAACACTACTGGGCCTACGAAGATCAAATTTGGCACAGAGGTAGATTATAAATAGAAGACGTCAACTAAGAAAGCATTTTAGGGAAACTCCCCCTGTGATGGGGTGAAATAAGGGGTGTAAGTTTGTATGAAAAAAAACAACATTGACGCGGGCAGCAGCTAGTTTAAAGTGAAGTCACAAGCAGCTCACAGAAGCTGAAGCTGATTGAAGTAGCTCATATCTATTTCTATAAGTTTTAATTGTGTAATCAATCAAGTTAATTCAGTTTATTGACTTATGTCAGCGATGTCAATTTTAATTAATGTTGTTATTTATTGTTTTAATTCTTTAATTGTATTAATATTTGCACAGCGTGACATATGGTAAACATGTTAGCCCAACTCCATGTACCTACTTAGAACACCGTGCATGCATTGTATTGTATGTACACTCATGTCTGAGCAAATAAAGTTATCTGAATCTGAATCTAAGCCTTATGTATTGGGGCGAGCCTGCTGCCACCAAGCGGGCACAAATCCGAACTACGAGCTGCGCCTGTGTTTGGCACACAGCTTCCTTTTTAACCCCCGACGAAAAAAGAGGGATGTTATAAGTTTGACCGCTGTGTGTGTGTGTCTGTCTGTGGCACCGTAGCTTTTGAACGGATTAACCGATTTGGATGCCGTTTTTTAAACTTAAAAGCAGGTTTTCTAGCGGTGCGGTGGTTCTTAGACATGTTTTATCAAAATCGGTTCAGCCGTAGGTTCAAGGTTATCCGCTCCTTTGTTAGCTGGCTGCGGTAGGGATCTTACGCATAATTGGTATTTGCTTTACTCTCAAACGTGTGTGACCTAAAATATAAAATCCATGTATAATATAACTATGCAACATTATGGAATTCTGGGTCTGACGCTGCAGCCAGGATATCCAGCAACTAGTGTGCACACTCTAGAAAACGATGATTTAGAAGAAACATTGAAGTTAATGTCATAAGTTCTTAATATAACTAAGTTTTTACAATCCCCGGTTGACTATAGATGAATATGAATATAATGTGGTACTCATCTTTTGTAGTAAACACCGTCTTAATGTGTACCATACAGACTGCCGAGGCTTTTAGGGAATAGGTACCTATGCAACATTTAAACAAAATCTATTCGGTGCTTTTTGCGTGATGTTGAAAAATGCTTTTTTGCTGTTATTGATGAGTCGTTAGCTAGGCTACGCTATACATTTAAAGTATTCATGAATACGGAGCCATTTTAATAGTTTCAACTCTCAAGTGAATGACAGATGAAATCCAGGTCCATCTACATGACTGTAGAAACAAACGAAATTTTTGACAATTGAAACTGACTTTTTCGGTTATAACGCTTTTTTGTTACGTGATTCTGCCAGTTCACTCCTACCGCAAGCGGCGTTCTTCGCTCCAAAACGTTAGGCCTGCATATCTCTGCTGCCAGTGGTAGCGGGGGGATGCTAGTTACTAATAAGTCTGAACAGTCTCGGATACCTCGAACTCGGTCATCTTGATTTCGGGTGCTGACCATTCGGATATGGATGGCCACTTGTCGAACGATGGAGTCTCTGGAAGGCGAGGCGGTTCGTACGGTCTCATGGAGTCGAAGTTGTTAAAAAACGGGCTGTCCGGCACACTGAAGATAGGCGGCCTCAATGTAGGCTCGGGGAGGTCCGCGGGCCACTTCATATCCAACCTTACAGAAATATTGAAATGAAAAACTGAGGCAGTCGTTAGTGGTCAAACTTGTCACTTTTCAAGAGAGGCTTGAAACTTGTCACTTTTCAAGAGGGGCAAGAAACTTGTCACTTTTCTAGAGGGGCAAGAAACTTGCCACTTTTCTAGAGGCGCAAGAAACTTGTCACTTTTCAAGAGGGGCAAGAAACTTGTCACTTGTCTAGAGGGGCAAGAAACTTGTCACTTTTCTAGAGGCGCAAGAAACTTGTCACTTTTCTAGAGGCGCAAGAAACTTGTCACTTTTCAAGAGAGTCTTGAAACTTGTCACTTTTCAAGAGGGGCAAGAAACTTGTCACTTTTCTAGAGAGGCTTGAAACTTGTCACTTTTCAAGAGGGGCAAGAAACTTGTCACTTTTCTAGAGGCGCAAGAAACTTGTCACTTTTCTAGAGGCTTGAAACTTGTCACTTTTCAAGAGGGGCAAGAAACTTGTCACTTTTCTAGAGGCGCAAGAAACTTGTCACTTTTCTAGAGGCTTGAAACTTGTCACTTTTCTAGAGAGGCAAGAAACTTGTCACTTTTCTAGAGGGGCAAGAAACTTGTCACTTTTCTAGAGAGGCAAGAAACTTGTCACTTTTCTAGAGGCTTGAAACTTGTCACTTTTCTAGAGAGGCAAGAAACTTGTCACTTTTCTAGAGAGGCAAGAAACTTGTCACTTTTCTAGAGAGGCAAGAAACTTGTCACTTTTCTAGAGAGGCAAGAAACTTGTCACTTTTCTAGAGGCTTGAAACTTGTCACTTTTCTAGAGGGGCAAGAAACTTGTCACTTTTCTAGAGAGGCAAGAAACTTGTCACTTTTCTAGAGAGGCAAGAAACTTGTCACTTTCCTAGAGAGGCAAGAAACTTGTCACTTTTCTAGAGGGGCAAGAAACTTGTCACTTTTCTAGAGGCTTGAAACTTGTCACTTTTCTAGAGGGGCAAGAAACTTGTCACTTTTCTAGAGGCTTGAAACTTGTCACTTTTCTAGAGAGGCAAGAAACTTGTCACTTTTCTAGAGAGGCAAGAAACTTGTCACTTTTCTAGAGGGGCAAGAAACTTGTCACTTTTCTAGAGAGGCAAGAAACTTGTCACTTTTCTAGAGGCTTGAAACTTGTCACTTTTCTAGAGGGGCAAGAAACTTGTCACTTTTCTAGAGAGGCAAGAAACTTGTCACTTTTCTAGAGAGGCAAGAAACTTGTCACTTTTCTAGAGAGGCAAGAAACTTGTCACTTTTCTAGAGAGGCAAGAAACTTGTCACTTTTCTAGAGGGGCAAGAAACTTGTCACTTTTCTAGAGGGGCAAGAAACTTGTCACTTTTCTAGAGAGGCAAGAAACTTGTCACTTTTCTAGAGAGGCAAGAAACTTGTCACTTTTCTAGAGGCTTGAAACTTGTCACTTTTCTAGAGAGGCAAGAAACTTGTCACTTTTCTAGAGGGGCAAGAAACTTGTCACTTTTCTAGAGGGGCAAGAAACTTGTCACTTTTCTAGAGGCTTGAAACTTGCCACTTTTCTAGAGGCTTGAAACTTGTCACTTTTCTAGAGAGGCAAGAAACTTGTCACTTTTCTAGAGGGGCAAGAAACTTGTCACTTTTCTAGAGGCTTGAAACTTGTCACTTTTCTAGAGGGGCAAGAAACTTGTCACTTTTCTAGAGGCTTGAAACTTGTCACTTTTCTAGAGAGGCAAGAAACTTGTCACTTTTCTAGAGAGGCAAGAAACTTGTCACTTTTCTAGAGGGGCAAGAAACTTGTCACTTTTCTAGAGAGGCAAGAAACTTGTCACTTTTCTAGAGGCTTGAAACTTGTCACTTTTCTAGAGGGGCAAGAAACTTGTCACTTTTCTAGAGAGGCAAGAAACTTGTCACTTTTCTAGAGAGGCAAGAAACTTGTCACTTTTCTAGAGAGGCAAGAAACTTGTCACTTTTCTAGAGAGGCAAGAAACTTGTCACTTTTCTAGAGGGGCAAGAAACTTGTCACTTTTCTAGAGGCTTGAAACTTGTCACTTTTCTAGAGGGGCAAGAAACTTGTCACTTTTCTAGAGGCTTGAAACTTGTCACTTTTCTAGAGAGGCAAGAAACTTGTCACTTTTCTAGAGAGGCAAGAAACTTGTCACTTTTCTAGAGGGGCAAGAAACTTGTCACTTTTCTAGAGGGGCAAGAAACTTGTCACTTTTCTAGAGAGGCAAGAAACTTGTCACTTTTCTAGAGAGGCAAGAAACTTGTCACTTTTCTAGAGGGGCAAGAAACTTGTCACTTTTCTAGAGAGGCAAGAAACTTGTCACTTTTCTAGAGAGGCAAGAAACTTGTCACTTTTCTAGAGGGGCAAGAAACTTGTCACTTTTCTAGAGGGGCAAGAAACTTGTCACTTTTCTAGAGGGGCAAGAAACTTGTCACTTTTCTAGAGGCTTGAAACTTGTCACTTTTCTAGAGGGGCAAGAAACTTGTCACTTTTCTAGAGGCTTGAAACTTGTCACTTTTCTAGAGGGGCAAGAAACTTGTCACTTTTCTAGAGGGGCAAGAAACTTGTCACTTTTCTAGAGAGGCAAGAAACTTGTCACTTTTCTAGAGAGGCAAGAAACTTGTCACTTTTCTAGAGGGGCAAGAAACTTGTCACTTTTCTAGAGAGGCAAGAAACTTGTCACTTTTCTAGAGAGGCAAGAAACTTGTCACTTTTCTAGAGGGGCAAGAAACTTGTCACTTTTCTAGAGAGGCAAGAAACTTGTCACTTTTCTAGAGGGGCAAGAAACTTGTCACTTTTCTAGAGGGGCAAGAAACTTGTCACTTTTCTAGAGGCTTGAAACTTGTCACTTTTCTAGAGGGGCAAGAAACTTGTCACTTTTCTAGAGGGGCAAGAAACTTGTCACTTTTCTAGAGGCTTGAAACTTGTCACTTTTCTAGAGAGGCAAGAAACTTGTCACTTTTCTAGAGGCTTGAAACTTGTCACTTTTCTAGAGAGGCAAGAAACTTGTCACTTTTCTAGAGGGGCAAGAAACTTGTCACTTTTCTAGAGAGGCAAGAAACTTGTCACTTTTCTAGAGGGGCAAGAAACTTGTCACTTTTCTAGAGGGGCAAGAAACTTGTCACTTTTCTAGAGGGGCAAGAAACTTGTCACTTTTCTAGAGAGGCAAGAAACTTGTCACTTTTCTAGAGAGGCAAGAAACTTGTCACTTTTCTAGAGAGGCAAGAAACTTGTCACTTTTCTAGAGGCTTGAAACTTGTCACTTTTCTAGAGAGGCAAGAAACTTGTCACTTTTCTAGAGGGGCAAGAAACTTGTCACTTTTCTAGAGAGGCAAGAAACTTGTCACTTTTCTAGAGGGGCAAGAAACTTGTCACTTTTCTAGAGGGGCAAGAAACTTGTCACTTTTCTAGAGGGGCAAGAAACTTGTCACTTTTCTAGAGAGGCAAGAAACTTGTCACTTTTCTAGAGAGGCAAGAAACTTGTCACTTTTCTAGAGGGGCAAGAAACTTGTCACTTTTCTAGAGAGGCAAGAAACTTGTCACTTTTCTAGAGAGGCAAGAAACTTGTCACTTTTCTAGAGGGGCAAGAAACTTGTCACTTTTCTAGAGGGGCAAGAAACTTGTCACTTTTCTAGAGAGGCAAGAAACTTGTCACTTTTCTAGAGAGGCAAGAAACTTGTCACTTTTCTAGAGGCTTGAAACTTGTCACTTTTCTAGAGAGGCAAGAAACTTGTCACTTTTCTAGAGGGGCAAGAAACTTGTCACTTTTCTAGAGGGGCAAGAAACTTGTCACTTTTCTAGAGGCTTGAAACTTGTCACTTTTCTAGAGAGGCAAGAAACTTGTCACTTTTCTAGAGAGGCAAGAAACTTGTCACTTTTCTAGAGGGGCAAGAAACTTGTCACTTTTCTAGAGAGGCAAGAAACTTGTCACTTTTCTAGAGGCTTGAAACTTGTCACTTTTCTAGAGAGGCAAGAAACTTGTCACTTTTCTAGAGAGGCAAGAAACTTGTCACTTTTCTAGAGGGGCAAGAAACTTGTCACTTTTCTAGAGAGGCAAGAAACTTGTCACTTTTCTAGAGAGGCAAGAAACTTGTCACTTTTCTAGAGGGGCAAGAAACTTGTCACTTTTCTAGAGAGGCAAGAAACTTGTCACTTTTCTAGAGAGGCAAGAAACTTGTCACTTTTCTAGAGGGGCAAGAAACTTGTCACTTTTCTAGAGGGGCAAGAAACTTGTCACTTTTCTAGAGGGGCAAGAAACTTGTCACTTTTCTAGAGGGGCAAGAAACTTGTCACTTTTCTAGAGAGGCAAGAAACTTGTCACTTTTCTAGAGAGGCAAGAAACTTGTCACTTTTCTAGAGAGGCAAGAAACTTGTCACTTTTCTAGAGAGGCAAGAAACTTGTCACTTTTCTAGAGAGGCAAGAAACTTGTCACTTTTCTAGAGAGGCAAGAAACTTGTCACTTTTCTAGAGAGGCAAGAAACTTGTCACTTTTCTAGAGGGGCAAGAAACTTGTCACTTTTCTAGAGAGGCAAGAAACTTGTCACTTTTCTAGAGAGGCAAGAAACTTGTCACTTTTCTAGAGAGGCAAGAAACTTGTCACTTTTCTAGAGGGGCAAGAAACTTGTCACTTTTCTAGAGGGGCAAGAAACTTGTCACTTTTCTAGAGAGGCAAGAAACTTGTCACTTTTCTAGAGAGGCAAGAAACTTGTCACTTTTCTAGAGAGGCAAGAAACTTGTCACTTTTCTAGAGAGGCAAGAAACTTGTCACTTTTCTAGAGAGGCAAGAAACTTGTCACTTTTCTAGAGAGGCAAGAAACTTGTCACTTTTCTAGAGAGGCAAGAAACTTGTCACTTTTCTAGAGAGGCAAGAAACTTGTCACTTTTCTAGAGAGGCAAGAAACTTGTCACTTTTCTAGAGAGGCAAGAAACTTGTCACTTTTCTAGAGAGGCAAGAAACTTGTCACTTTTCTAGAGGGGCAAGAAACTTGTCACTTTTCTAGAGAGGCAAGAAACTTGTCACTTTTCTAGAGGGGCAAGAAACTTGTCACTTTTCTAGAGGGGCAAGAAACTTGTCACTTTTCTTGTGGCTGAGTAGTATTTACACTTCAGTAAATATGGGACGCCTGATTTTAAGGCATAATAAAGAGTAGGTAATCTATCTATTCGAATACTGACGTAGAACTTTATGATATTACAAAACATCTGATTATAAAAGTCATTAAATTCCTATGAAGTAATTTATATGTATGCAGATGGCCCCATGCATTTCCAGTATGTTGACCTCTCGTTGCTACGACTTTAGGCTTTCCTCACACAACGAGATCATACGGAAATATGTAGATTGGTATGAAATTGCATAACAATTCAATGATCACCGCTATGGCGAGAAGGATATTGGAACCAACTTTTCTTTTCTCAACAAATAATCAAGTGGGAGTGGGTGATTTGACGAGCCAGCCGGCCAGGCTTCTATAATTATTCAAAGACAAAAGAGTAGAATAGAATAAAATACTCTTTATTATATACACTACAAAAAGAAAAGAAAAAGAAATTATTGCTGGAAAGGAGCAGAGAGCAGAGTTTGGTTTGCTTACTTCCAACGCCGCTCGACTTGCCCGTCGCGTTCATCCGTAACTCCGTGTGGCTCCCGCCCGCTACTGGGAGAGTTGAAAGCACCCTCGGTGCTATTCCCAGGTATCTTCATTGTATGTATTATGTAATAAATTCGCGACTCAACAAGCCAGCGAACTACACACAACTAACAAGGTATGCATATTAATATCCTATCACATAAATCACCAACTGTGTTGTTGTTATGGATTTTCCTCCCTTGATTCTGCGGCTTTTGATTACCTCATTAACGTGTTATTGGGTTCTCCATCAGAACTATGAGATATTAGATGTTGGCTATGTGAAGTTTAAAGTAGACAAATAATGTTCAAGTTCGTGGATGCTTACTTCTCTCATAGAAAATCCCCCTTATCGTTGTAAGGGTCGATGCTCTGCTCATACTTGGGTGAAAGCTCTGGGTTACTTTTGCATGTTTTCGTATCGTTATAGTATGGATGCATCAGGAAACGAGGAGCCCACTCCTCCTGCTCCTCAGAAATCCTCCACAGTTTTTTTTTTGATTATACTAACTGAAAAACTGTATTGTATCTCGATCTCTACTAATCGTAACTTTCCAACCACAAAAAAAAACTAAACTTTGTTTCTGTTACTGGGTACTTAACTCTCTGGTAAAAGTATTGGGAACTATAGATTATAGAACTCGCCTCTGCGTACATACAGTGCGCTTAATGCAGTATTAAAATTTTATTTTTGGGGAAAATGATCTGCTGATGGGCTGACGGAAGTTAGCAGAGCACACTGTTTTCATTCGACTTTTTTCAGGCAAAAACGACAGAACTATGTTTTTGAAGTATTTGTAACTCTAGAACCGCATGCGAATAGAGCTCACGTCTTTTTAAGCTCTGCTGGGAAATGATTTGCCAAGATCACCCACTATTAGTGTCCTACGAAAATCCCAGGAAACGAGGAGCTGTCCCTCTGCACACATGCCAGCGCAACAAAAAAACGAAAATTAGGTTCAATAAAATTTATTAAAAATTGTAATTGATTTCGAGACAATGTACTAGGAGTATGTTACAACGGCTGTGATGATGACTACGTCGTCCCTACACTAAGTGCGCTGGCCCTCGCGGCACTACAAAATTACAAAATATCTTACAGCTAGTCTACGGGTGCTAGGTAATCTTTGGTACGCGAACACCTATGTAAGTACGTATTTATGTATATCAGGCAAGATAATTAGAATTGGTTTGGTGCAAAAGTTACAGCAATAAAGTATACCGAAACAGAAGGCAATCAGGAAAATATCGACTTTCAACATTAGCAACATTGCAACATGAATGGCGAACATATTCTACAGATGAGCTTCTTGACACGTCCCAGAACCGAGCACGCTGCGTAATATACCCAAGCGCGGTAAACGTTTATACAACTTACAAGGTCTTTTCTACTTTATCGCCAGATACAAAAATATTACCTATACAGAAACTTTACAAAGTTTATTCAAAGTCCACCATATGAATCATTTAAGGGTAAATAGTTGTAAATACTGAGAATACCGCTACGGATAATGTAACTGGATACTGTTGGTGGCTGTTCGTATATTTATATATTTAACCATATCGAGATCTTTATAGAATTGTACAATCTAATCTAGTTATCATGACTTATCTCCACTATCACTCCTTTGAGCGTGTTCTATATTCACTTCATACGGAAACGTAACGTTCTACCTATTGAGTATTGAGTTTTACATAATTATACCAAAATAATGCCAGTCTATCATCCAACTCAACCTGCTCACACACAGTACCATGCTCCCTCCTAATGCTTGTCTTGACACTCTACACGAGTAGCGCGGTGCCGGGTGAAGTGCTCTCTCTCGCAGTTTCATCAACATACACCACTCTGTCCTGTCCACTCTCTCTCTTTCCGTCTGCATGTCTACTACTCTGCTGTTCTACATTATCTTTACTGGCTACTTCTGTCTCATTATTACTACTATTCCGATCTAAGCTCAGCCTCTCCACGACCCTTCCGTTGTCAAATACTAGTTCCATTCGCGTCTCCGGACCGACGTCTTCCGAGTCATTACAAGTGGTTGTCACGGCGAAGGAGTCGGCTCTGTGTGCGTTTTCAATAAGATCATTCTGAACGTTCTCAATGTCAGTGCTAGAGTGTGCTCGTTCGTCCAGATCGTTCTGGCGTCGTATGTGTACTTGTGGCTCGGCGTCCTTGGGGCTGGTGTACGCCACGTAGCAGGCGGAGTACGGAGGCGGGGGCTCTTCGCTCATGTATTTGGTGATGTTGGTGACTCCAGGGCGCGCGCACTCAGAGTAAGGCGGCGGCATGTCGATGGTATGATGACCGACGACTGGAAGATCTTCCATATCATCCAGGTCAGTCAAGGAACCGACGTCGTCTCGATTCTCTGAAATTTTGAAACAGAGAAATCTACACTCTCTTTCTTCGTATGAATAGTTTAACATTAATCATTCTCCTGCCCTTATCCCAATTTATTTGGGGTCGGCGCAACATGTCTTTTTCTTCCATACTTCTCTATTAGTCGTCATCTCCGTAATCACTCCCTTCCTAGCAATATCATCTTTCACACAATCCATCCATCGTTTCTTTGGTCTCCCTCTACTTGTATATAGCCATCCATATTCATGCTCACAACTTTCCTGACATCATTTTCCTCATTCCTCCGCATAACATGTCCGTACCATGACAACCAATTTCCACACAACTTTTCAGTCACCGGTGTCACTTTCAAACTTCCGCTTATATACTCATTCCGTATTCCATCCATTCGCGTAACACCACACATTCCTCTTAGTTTTCTCATCTCAGCTGCATACAATTGTCTTTCATTAATTCCTTTTGTGGCCCAACATTCTGATCCATCCAAGACGGCAAGTCTAACCATGCTTTTATAAATCTTCCCCTTGAGTTTAAGGGGAATGCGGGAGTCACACATTGTTCCCGTGACCTGCCGCCATTTCATCCACACAGTGTTAATTCTATGCTTAACAGTCCGATCTATTTCGCCATCGCTTTGCACAAGTGAACCGAGATACCGAAAGTCGGAGCAAACTGGGAGAAGCGCGCCATCAAGCGCTATGGCCCCAGAACTGGAGAGACCGCCGAAATCGCAGAACATGTACTCAGTTTTGGTTCTTCTGATTTTCAGGCCAACAATCTCCAGTTTCCGTTGCCATTTCTCCAGTCTGCTCTGGATCTCAGGTCCATCTTCACCGACAAGAACGATTTCATCGGCAAATAGCATGCACCATGGTGCCTCTTCCTGTATGTCCGCCGTAAGAGCATCCATAACCAAAAGGAAGAGGTAAGGGCTTAAAGCCGACCCCTGGTGCAAGCCTACCGCCACATTGAACTTGTCGGTGTTGCCAGCAGCCGACCGAACGTATGTTCGAGATTGGCTGTACATAGCACCTTTCTCTTTCAAGGCCCACCACACGACATCCCGAGGCACCCTTTTTTTTTTTAAGGCTTGGAAATCATCCAATGACTGCTCCCGCTCTGGGTGGAGCGGAAGGGAGTGTCAGACTCTTACTGACTAAAACCCATCCATGTTCCTTCCATAGCCCTTTATGTTCCGGGATAGCGGTAACCCTTTCGGACAATCCCGCTTACCCGGCAGGCTTGGCCCTGAGGGGCCCCTTCATATGCTGACATCTCTTTGAGGCGCGCGTGGAACATATACGCGCCGTACGGCACGGGTCTGGTGCTGATCGGACCGTCCGCAGGCCCGCGCCTACGGTGGCCGGGAGTGGTCACGTGGCTCCCGACGCCCGGGGCGTCTCCTGCGGCGGCTGGGACGGGAGGACCTTTCTCTCTCCCATCCCACCACCTCCTTCGCGAGCATAACTTTTTCGCAGAAGGAGGTGACTGCCTCCCACTCCCTCTCGCCCCGGACCATGGCTTGCACCAGGGCCGGGCGCGAGAGGTCGCCGCCGCCGATCGCCTCTACGAGGACACGGCGGTGCTCCGCCCATGCGGGGCAGGTTTGCACCGTGTGCTCTACCGTGTCCTCTGGGCGATCCTCGCAGTGGTGACACCCGGGCGTTTCCTCCCGCCTGATGATGTGCAGGAACCTCCCGAAACATCCATGTCCGGTGAGGACCTGCGTCAGGCGGTAGGTGAGGGCGCCGTGACGCCTCTCTAGCCACTCCTCAAAGAGGGGCCTTACCGCCACTATCGTGGCGTGCCCTATCCCGAGGCACCCTATCGTACGCTTTTCCTAGATCAATGAACACCATGTGCATTTTTGTGTGCACGTCTGTACTTCTCACACAATTGGCGGAGTGCAAAAGTGGCGTCCATTGTTCCTCGACCTGGCATAAACCCAAACTGGTTTGGGGTAATCTCGCTCTCCTCTCGCAGTCTTTTCTCTATTATTTTCTCCCATACCTTCATATCTCGTGTTAAACTATTATAAGGTCCCATATCTCGTGTTAAACTATTTATAAGGTCATATTCTGTAATCATTCGTCGTAGTGAGCCTGTAATGTTCCCACTGCTGGGATGCCAGCCACCTCTCGAGGGGATGGAGGCTCCACAATCATTAGTGCCCTGCCCTTATCCGATCATCTCATCGATACGTGTCTCTAATTACATTATATCATTATATAGTACGCCCGCGGGATAACGAGAGCGCAGATGAGCGCCCTTCGGCGCCTAATACTGAACGAAGAAGACCTGACCTGAAGAGACTAAGGAATTACTCATGAACTTTAACGGTCATGCCATCACAGTAGTCAGTCATCCGGATTTCTAAAACCAGTATATTTGGTCTTGTCCTCCTATTCATTTTTATAAAAATTAAGAGATTACGTTACATACATTTCCCCCTTCCCCCCGGACCGCCTCAAGGTGTAGACGTGCTCACAACCCGTAGTTCACGGTGTAATAAAAATTAAATTACAATTTAAAATCATAAAATCAGAATCAAAAATAGGAGTGCATAAATAACGAGGAGTACTGAACTAAGCAGGCGGCGGCGGCGCGACCCAAGATCCCCGAGTCTCACCGATCTTCTAAAATCCTGGTACCTCGACCGATTTCTGACGTAAACAAGGTACGGTGTACACCTCTTTTACTGTACATGCAAATCGGCGCAAGCGCAGGCGTAGCCCCAACAAAGACAAGTTCATAAACTCCGCCCTGTCACCTGTGATTTGTCAAGTAACCCCGCCCCCTCATTAGGATCAATAGACCCAAAATCGAAGTGTGCGTGAGACGTGTAATTAGTGAAAGAAGAACTAACACTACTATAATCCGAACAATCGCTAATGACTTATAGACTCCCGGTACCTGCAACGACCATCTGGAATAATTGGTCAGATCTTCAAGGAATATTTTAATACCCATACGGACAACACCTAACTTTGTAATCTCTTGATATATAAACGAGTAATACCTCTTCGCTCGCTTCTCCTCCTGGTACTTATAATGGCTGAATTTGGCAACAAGTCGCTCTCAGAATCAAATTTATCGGAGCAAATGGACCAAAACACTCCCCCCAACTTCGTAGCTCTTCGTAGCAAGAGAGCCAGAGAACCCGATTATGACAATGACTTCCGGACCTTCAAAGAGGAAATGAAAAACATGTTTTCAACTATGATTGCCACTCAGCAAGAAGAACTTAAAAAAATATATCCAACTCTAATAGATATAAAAACCACAAACACTAACATTGAGAACGCAATGGCAGCTCTTTCGGCTCAAAATGATGAACTAAAAAAGAAGATTGAGTATTTAGAAACCCGAGCAAAGAGCGATAAAGATTATATCATAATCCTGGAGGACAAAATTGAGGACCTGCAACGAGAAGCACGTAAATCCAATTTTGAAATAAAAAACGTTCCAAAAGTTTTGCAAGAGTCTAAAGAAGACTTAGTAAAAATGGTTCTAACTTTATCCCAATCGGTAGAAAACCCGATGGATAAAAGAGATATTACAGATATTTACAGAGTGCAAAATAAACGAAGTAATACTAAGTAAGACTAGCACAGTGGTAGTCGAACTGGGTTCAACATTAGTTAAAACTAACTTTATCAAGAAGATCAAAGATTTTAATAGAGTAAATAAAGAAAAAATCTGTGCAAAACACCTAGGTTTTAAATCAGGTCAATATACTCCAATCTTTGTCTCTGAACAGTTGACAACAAAAGGAGCCAGGCTCTTTTTTCTTGCTCGCGATCTAACTAAGTCACGAGATTATAAGTTCTGCTGGACCTCATTTGGAAAGGTCCTTGTTAAGAAAGATGAAAATTAATGCGCCTACAATAATCATAAACAATGAAGCACAAGTGAATTACCTAATGCAGCAGAAATGACTAGTAGAAATTATCTTTCCGGTATGGTTATACAATATTATTTTAACGTACTGTCCAACTTTAACTAACCTTAAGATTTATATAAATATTAGCATATTATTTTCAAGTCTAATATTGTATTTATTACGCGCTCACTCACTAACGGGACACATTCCATTACACTTTTATATCAATTTGCGACTACTCAAATAATATATTCCACCCAATCCACAACATTCGTACACACCCAACCATCTACGCACACTTACAAAAACACTATTACCACAATCGTTAAATACTATAGTCCATCCAAATCAACCAATAATGGATAACACGTTACAAACCTTAAACAATATCGACAGCACAGAAACTGCGAAAACCTATTGTTGTTCTTCAGAGGAACTAAATAGCTTAATACAAGTAAATACTAATGACATTACGGTCGTGTCACAAAACATACGCAGTATTTACTCCAATCATAATGACTTGCTACTAAATTTATCAAATTTAATAATTGATTTAGACCTAATTACACTAAGTGCATGCCGGCTTGACACCTCCAAACGAATACCCCAAATAAACAATTACCTGTCTTACCAAACTACTAATCACCTCAACAAGGCCGATGGAGTTGTCGCCTACGTTAAAAATATACATAATACCATAGTGAAAGAAATAAACCTATCACCATGCATCCTGCCTTCAGATTTATTTTGCTTCAGAACTAATAATCTTGGCTATTTATCGATCCCCCTCGACCTCTAAGGCAGACGACTTTATTAACTCGCTAAATGACCACCTGTCCACTATTGGTTCTTGTAAAAACATAATAGTCACGGGCGACATAAACATTAATTTAATATACAGTGAAACTGAACACTCTTACGATCGATCAAATAGGTTAAATTACTTAAATATGTTGGTAATGCACGGTCTACTCCCAGGCCATTCCCTACCCACAAGAGGCAAAAACTGCTTAGATCACTTCATCATAAAACTTGACCCATTAAATACTACTGCAACCATAGCTATACTAAACACTACAATAACAGATCACTTCATGATTTTTTTAAAAATATCGAATAAAAAATGCAAAAAGAAACCCACTAAAACAAAAGCTACAACTGATTTCAAAAAAGCACTAGAAAGTCTAAGAACATCGGAATTATTTAACCTAATCAATGAAATTGATCCAAATATAATCTGTGACCAATTAATACATATAATACAAACTTGTCTCTTAAATAACACTATTACAAAAACGATCCCGCATAAATACAGACTAATAAAACCTTGGATGACCATCGGACTGCTTCGCTGCATCCAAAATCGAAATGATATGCAACGCAGATTAAAGACGGAACCCTTTAACGAAATATTAGCGATCACTTACAAAAGATACCGCAATTACTGCAACTGTATAATTAAAAAAGTAAAACGGAAACATGATCGTGATCAGCTAACTAAAGTTCATAAAAACCCAAAAAAGCTATGGGAATCTATTAATATTATCACTCAACGAAAACCTAGAAAAACCCCCGTCAGAACTACTAGAAATTAAGACTACCCCGCTAGAGTCCGTTGATACAGTAAACAAATATTTCTCTAATATAGTTAAAATTCTTGCGGATGAAATCATTTCTAACCCCAAAAATTGGCATAAATTTAGTCATGACACACCTGAAGTTTCAACTCTCTCGTCTTTTGTACTTTTAAGCACTGACCATTACGAGGTCCACCGTGTTTTAATGTCCCTGAAATCCGATAGTGCACCGGGCTGGGATGGAATAACTGTCAACTTTCTAAAGACTGCTCACGCTCTCGTTGTTCCAATTATAACTCACTTAGCGAACCTTTGCTTTGAAACCGCTACCTATCCAAACGCTTTAAAACTAGCCTTGATTACACCGGTTCACAAGAGTGGGGACAGAACTGACCCATCTAATTACAGGCCTATTTCTGTGTTACCATCAATATCTAAAATACTTGAAAGACTAATCAATTCTCGCCTCTTATCTTACCTCAATAATAATAATCTACTTTCGTCCTCGCAGTATGGATTTCGACAAAAAAAATCTACAGAAGACGCAGTGCTGGCACTTGCCTCCACTGTTACTAGTAAAGTGGACAGTGGAGGCAAGTGTCTCGCTGTCTTCTTAGACCTTCAAAAAGCCTTCGATACAGTTTCTGTCCCCACTCTGCTTAAGAAATTGGAATCAAATGGCATAAGAGGCATGCCGCCTGCACTGTTAAGAGACTATTTAAGTGAACGAAAACAAAAAATTAAAATCGGCAGCACCGTTAGCTCTGAAGAAATCGTTAATTTCGGAGTCGGTCAAGGTACCGTCATCGGGCCGACACTTTTTCTAGTCTATATAAATAGTCTATGTAATATGCAAATTGAAGATGGTCATATTTTTTCCTACGCGGACGACACCGCTATAGTCTTTAGTGGCAAAACCTGGAACGATGTCCAGGTAAGTGCTGAACGTGGTCTTGTAAAAATAGCAGCTTGGCTCGAACGCAACCTTCTAACCTTAAACACCTCCAAAACCAACTTTATCTGTTTTTCAAAGTATAATATAACTCAACCCTCCTGCAAATTCAAAATTAAAATCCACAAATGCCAATATCCACCCAATCTAAATTGCTCTTGCACAGAAATAACCAGAATTGAATCAACCAAATATCTAGGCGTCATAATTGATAAACGACTGTCTTGGCACACGCACACTGAATTAATAATGAAACGTGTGCGTAAATTAATCTGGACTTTTAAAACACTTCGTCACGTGACCTCTAAAAGCCTCTTGTTACAGATATACATATCACTAGCACAATCCGTACTGGCATATTGCCTACCAGCCTGGGGAGGCGCAACTAAATTAAAATTCCTAGACCTTGAGAGAGCACAGAGATCATTACTGAAGGTCATGCTGTTCAAGCCCTTTCGATTTCCAACAGAGAGCCTTTACCAGACCTCTGATGTTCTTTCCGTCAGAAAGCTTTACATAGTTAATATCATCTTAACTAAACATAAATCGATACCCTATAAGCCTCGCCAGACACAAGGCAGACGAAAGCAAATGGTTGCACCCACTGTCCCATCAAAGTCTGCATTCGCAAGAAGACAATATTCTAGCCAATCATCCTATTTGTATAATCTTCTTAACAATGAGCTAGACATCTACTCATTAACTTACCGTGAGTGTAAAAACACTTTGACTAATTGGATTAAGTCAAAGACTTATGAAGAAGTGGAAAATATGATACAATCGATGAGAATGTAATTATAACCTACATAAACTTAAGGGTGTTGCGCAGTTAATGGAAAATGATGTCCCACATCATTTTCCGATCCCAAGACCTGTCGTAGGGTTAACTCGCACAGTACAATGAAAATGTTTACTCTTTATACCTTTATCTGTTAATTCGGTTACTTTTCCAAATCTTACTCTTTATCTTGACATTCACGCACAAACTATATATCCCTACACATACAAACACATACATTCCTGCAACTCCTACAAACACACACACACACATACACACACACACACACACACCTACAAACACACACATTCCCAATTGTTAGCGCGCTAAATATTGTTAATTTCTTTTATACTACTTTTTTTTTTTGTTGTTGTTTTAACACGTTAAGTGCGAAACGAGGCCTAAATCACCCCGCATGCAACTTCCTTGTGGTGCGGCAAGGAAAAACGTGAACATCTCTGTCGTGCGAAGGGCATAGCTTTAGTTTGGTCCAGTATAGAAAAGAGATAAATGTATATTTGAGACGTGCTAATGGTCCCGGACTCGGTGGTATACCTACCTTGGTACCGGATGTTTTAGGCCTCGTACCGCACTGAATTAATATAATTTTAATGCAGTGCGGGACGAGGCTAAAACGTCCCATATCCACCCGGACCTCGTACCGCACCCAACGCGAGCTTCCCGCGACTAGTGTTGTGCATCACGTCGATAGGAGAGCATGTCCTTTTACATCGCCGAACATGTCTAAACGATGTCGGAAGAAGTTAATTTTAAAAAACCCAGAAACAGAACCAAAACAGGTAAGTTTTTAATTGATATTTTTGTAGGTAGTGAAAAGCTCCACAAAAAATATTGATATTATTATATTAATATGTATATTATTATTATTTAATTTTACTATATTGTTACTGATTTTTTTATGTTAATTCTAGTTCTAATATTGTTATTGTATGTTAATTTTTAAAGCCCGAGGCAGAATACATATGATAGTTTCTTTTCTACTTCTGTTTCTTTTTTCTATTCTGTGAACCGCATTAAGATTTTCACACAAAAATAGATAAACGTCGTTGCGTCGATATTATTTTTCCCATCACTAATCTTAGCGAAAATTTACCCTATTTCAGTGCGTTACGAGGTGTATAAGATCCCATATTTTGTTTTGCCAATAATTCCTAAACTAGTTATCAGATCCCGGGGCGACGGTAGATTAGGGTTCATCAATTCACTGTCTATATCGATAAGGACCAAATTTTTCAATTTTCTTTGATTTCGCGCCAGAATATGGTTTTTAGTCTGTTAAAGGAGGTGGGGTCTAATAGACCGCGTATCGCCCTAACGTCTGGTCACGGTGCGGGCCGATAAAACCTCGTGCCGCAGGAACGGAAAGTTTGCAAAAATTGGTGCCGCAGCTAACGAGTTAAATTGTTGTGAGAATACCTTATTAAATAACTACTCCAATAAATGTAACTTGGGAATGGCGGAGCACCCTGACACAAGCAAATTAATTGCTTAAAAGGTGGCTCCTCATTGTAACTAGCGTAAGTTATTTAAGCTGCTAATAAACATTTTTGATTTTTGATTTTTTTGTTTTTTTTTTTTGACATAGATAGGTACAGGTATTATAGGTGGGCAGTGTGTGATAAAAATTGTACTTACGACTAGTGGCCATTACATTTGGCGTAGACCATTCATCCGACTCCTGTCTCCGTACTGGAAATTAAAATAAATAATAAATTAATGAAATTCTACCATTTAGCTTAGCTCCTCCAGTCGTCACACAAATTGAGGCTTGTGCTTAGCTTAGCACAAGCCTCAATTTGTGTGACGACTGGAGGAGCAAAGAGCTTTAGATGTTACATCAGATTTGGCTGAACGGCTTCGGAACCTAGATCGTCACGATTCATGGATCTATTTCGATCAAGAAGCATGGTGTCTGCCTCCCTGTGCCGTGGCCCCAATGTAACCACCGCCGGTGACGTTGGCTCTTCGAACGTCGAGCGTTTTATTGCGCCCATGACTTTTAATTAAAAGACAATAAAAGGAGTACAAAAAGAGTGCCCAACCTCCTGGCAGTCGGTATTGTCCTGGTATTATCCTCATTTCGCTCTGCTGAAGTTCAGCCGCTCCAACATCTAGGCATAGAAAGTGCTCATATTAGACGAAACACTATGCAAGGGGCTCCACAATAAAGAGCTGAATAGTAAACTATTATTTAGTATCTTGCAATCAAAAGAGAGTCAAGTTCAAGACATGATTAGGACAATTAAAAACTTCAACGGAAAAACTATATCTATATATATAAAAGAAAGTCAGGTTTGTTCCCTCCATTATAACTCGAGATCTGCTGGACCAATTTTCATGGTTTTTGTTTCGTTGGATTCGTCTCCGCCCTGAATAGCAGAATACATTTTTTTTTTTCGATCAGCTGCTGATTTTCCTCCTATAGGGTAGGTAGGTAGGTAGGTAGGGTAGGGTAGGGTAGGTAGGTAGGTAGGGTAGGGTAGGGTAGGTAGGTAGGTAGGGTAGGTAGGTAGGGTAGGTAGGTAGGTAGGTAGGGTAGGTAGGTAGGTAGGGTAGGTAGGTAGGTAGGGTAGGTAGGTAGGGTAGGTAGGTGGGGTAGATAGGTAGGTAGGGTAGGTAGGGTAGGTAGGTAGGTAGGGTAGGGTAGTTAGGTAGGTAGGGTAGGTAGGTAGGGTAGGTAGGTAGGTAGGGTAGGTAGGTAGGTAGGGTAGGTAGGGTAGGTAGGTAGGGTAGGTAGGGTGGGTAGGTAGGGTAGGTAGGTAGGGTAGGTAGGTAGGGTAGGTAGGTAGGTAGGTAGGTAGGTAGGGTAGGTAGGTAGGGTAGGTAGGGTGGGTAGGTAGGGTAGGTAGGGTAGCTAGGGTAGGTAGGGTAGGTAGCTAGGTAGGTAGGGTAGCTAGGCAGGTAGGTAGGGTAGGTATAGACAGGACAACGTCTGTCGGGTCAGCTAGTTTATAATAATATAGTCTGTGCGAAAAGCATCTGCTAAAGCTGTAAACTCTCACTGAAAGTTTGCTCGAATCTATCTTCTTCTTTTCGTGTGGTTAATGACTAACCTGGTGTCAGAGTTTTAATGCTGCCCATGGGCCTCTGACTTAGCATCACATACTGTTGAGAAATGTCTCTCAGACATGCCGGTTTCCTCACGATGTTTTCCTCCACCGATTTTTAAGCAAGTGATAATTATGATGCGTGCTTGGGTTCGAACTCGAGACCTAAGACTTGGTAGTCCGACGGTCATACCACTAGGCTATCACTGCATATAGGCTATGCTGCTATAGTTATACAAACGGTTGTGGTGGGTCTGCATAATAACGTTAAACGTAACATGATATGTGACGCACGTTGAAGCAAATTCTCTTAGTTGCTGTTACACCCGTAAGTATTAATAAAAAAGCTCGTCCGAATACTGCTTCCCTAACAACAGCAAGCAACAACAGCACTTGCGTGCAAAAAAAATCGGCCCTTCCCAAATGGCTCTCTACCTGAGAGATATAATCATAATAATAATCATTTATTTCTGTGCCAAGACCCATATAAATCTCTGTATCGCAAAAATTTTGATGTATATTTTTAGATTATTATATATTTATTAAATATACAAAAAATCGAGTATATCTTGTCAATAATATTGCTGTCATGAAAGCATAACGAAAGCAAAAGTACAAGTAAGTATAGCGAAAGTATAGCATGTGCTTGACAAGACCTACTCGATTTTTCACTTGTTCCCATCACTCACTAAACTGCGAGGTGTTGTTTGTCAGTGAAGTTTACAAAAGTTTATTTTTTTATTACTGTTGGTTTACTAATCATTTAACATAATTTTTAACCGACTTGGAACCTAGGTTCTTTATTCGACCAATATTATTTAAAATTCGTGTTTTCCCAAAAACGAATGAATCAGTTTTTTACGTAATTCTCATAAATTCAGGAAGGTACACAATATATTCGGTAATTGTTAGTTAAACTTTGAATTATCTTGATTTTAATCGAAGAGAACGGGGTGGGTCGATTCGATTCGATCGTTTTTAGAACGCGAGTGTATTTATAGACAATAAAACCTCACTCACTTACTTGTATGTGCATAAATAGCCCGAAATAGTTTCTTATGCAGACAATTCTCCGCGGCCCTGACGAGCAGCACCAGCAGTGCCAGCACCACGGCGCCGGCCGCCCAGCCGCGGGCCCCGTGCGACCAGCCGTGCGCGGGGGGCCCTACTGTCCGCGGGGCCCCCGCCGCGCCCAGCGGCGCCACCGGCCCTGTGCCCTCCTCGCCCGGTAACACGATGGAGACCGGTTCGTACGGCCGGTAGCTTTGGATGCTCTGATGATAATATACCTGTATAGAGTTTTCTGTCGGGGTTTTATTTTCCTTATAGCTATTACGATAGAGTGCTACAAGGATCTCTAGGCGCCCGAACCACATGAACAGGGGGGCGTTGTTACGCGCGCCAGAGAGCAGGTAGCGTTGTACATGGCTAGCTCAACCAGGCCAGACTGTTAGTACCTATGCATCTTGTAGAAAAAGGCGCCCGCTTGACGCTCCACAGCGGCCTACGGCTACGTTACGTTATTTCATTTGCTTCACTTAGGATCGTTCACTGCAAGCCTCACGAGACAAATGGAACGTGGTAAACCACTGGGTGGATCTGCACTGGTCTGATCACAAGGATTTGAATAGAACTAGCCCAGTATGGCGGCACAATTCAATAACCCCCTTAACCAGCTTACAGGTTGAATTTCCACAAACCCTTTCTTATTGCTCCGTTACATTATAAAAGGAAGCCGATTGCAAAATTTCACGTTCCTAGTCCGACTGGGGCAGGTTTCGGCTGCGCCTTGATATGATATGATCAGCCAGTCTGTCAGTCATTTCTCCTTTGATTTAAATAAACGATGAATGCCAGAAACAGTTTTGCAATATATTTTCTAAGTTTTATACCGCATATAGCTTAAAGAAAAGTAAAAATACTCGAAAACGGTTGCAATTTGCACAGGAGTAATAGTTGCTCTGTAATGGTAGCCTGAAGTCTTCGGCTGGATGATGAGCACCACAGCCCATGCGCAACTCTTTGTTCAGTTGAGCCTTGTCGTAATGACACATACCTTGATGTCGGGCACGGCCCAGGGCTCCGTGTCGTGGAACCGGTCCACGCGCCACGTGACGGGCGCGCTCGTGGGCGCCCACTGTCTGTTCAGGAGGAGCCCCTTCGCCAGCGGGTCCAGCCTGGAAGGCACATCGTCGTCTATGATTGTGGGTATATTACCAATTACTGTTACAAGTAATAAATAACTTGCTGACTCAAAACAGCATGATGACTTAAAAATTAATCATTTACCAACCAACTTTTTTATTTATTATTCTCATTTGGATGTTTTTTACATTTATTTAAAAGTACCAGAACCAATAATAATTCTTTGCATTATGAAGAGAAACCCCTCGATAGTTTATGTTGTGTAGATCAGACCTTTTCTAAAGGAGAACGTAAGTATCTGGAATAACGAACGTTTCTAATTGACATTACAATACAGACTAAACACATTCTAAATAAATGCCTGAAAATTTAAAAGCTTGCATATCAATACCTAATTAAGTGCCTGCTATCCTTCCTGAGCCCGTAGAAGGCGTACTTGTCGTGTTCGCGAGCGCGCGGCGCTACGCGGTCGCGTGAGCGTGCGTACTCGCCAGCCGCGCGGGTGCGCGCGCGCCGGTCCCACGACGACACCCACGCCCACGGCGATACTGTCGGCTGCATTGTGCTAGAACATTATAAAGTGAGTTTTTAAATAACATCGTGGTGTCCATAGTATCCAAAAAGATTAAGGATAAGTAATATTGCAATACCATGAAAAGTACGATATTCGGCAATTTCATTCGAAAATTATTGTCTTTAAAATAGCACAGTGTGACCAGTTACGTGCGGTGTGGTTCGTGTCACGATGTTGTCCGATTCATACCGTCTACGCGTCTATTAAAACTAGGTATAGGTCTCTGTGTCAAGCACCCTGAGTCTGTTACCTCGTCCGTCACTCGCTGGCTCTAGAGGCTAAAGATCTGCACTTTATAGAGCAGATATAATATATAATCTAACTATTTTTGTCCGCGACTTCGTCTGCGTGGAGTTCGGTCATATCGCAGTATCGGGATAAAAAGAACATCCCCAATATCCCCCCTTTAGGGATATTTTTGAGACAAAAAGTAGCCTATGTCTTTCCCCGGGATGCAATTTATCTCTCTGCCTCATTTTATCGAAGTCCGTTCAGTGGTTTAGGCGTAAAAACTAAAAAGCTAACTGTATGTTACCTTTTTAGTTAACGGACAGACAGACTGAGCTACTTTCTAATTTATATTATTAGTATGGATTATTTACTGCCCTTCACTAGTAGGCACTGTACAGTTTAAGTTTTGCTAAACTACTGTGTTACACGCTACGTAGTATTTGTAATATATTACGTTTTCGCTAGCAAAACGTAACATATAAAAAATTACCTGTATTTCCCGATGTACACACATCCACGTTCTGCTGTCGTAACGGAAACTCGAAAGGAAAGACAACAGACAGGTTGGATAAAGATTTCTACGGCGGGGCACCCGGGCACGTCTAAAGGAAAGACAACAGACAGGTTGGATAAAGATTTCTACGGCGGGGCACCCGGGCACGTCTAAACTGAGAAAAGTGTATCCAGACTTCTTGTTATGTAAGCGGGATTGTCCGAAAGGGTTACCGCTTCCCCGGAGCATAAAGGGCTAAGAAGGAACATGGATGGGTTTTAGTCAGTAAGAGTCTGACACTCTCTTCCGCTCCACCCAGAGCGGGAGAAGTCATTGGATGATTTCTCAGCCTTAAAAAAAAAAAAAAAAACTTCTTGTTATACTGTATACATACTAACTCCTTGAAAGTCTCCGTTGATTCAAAGTAATTAGGTATAGACGTTGCCATCGACGTTCATTGTAAAATAATAAATGATTCATACTAAACAAAAAGAAAACAAAGTCACTACTTGTAAAGAAATAGCTAAGTCTTTTTTTCATAGAGTAGACATAGTCATGGCGTGTAGCAGTTTGTCGAATGAACGAAGTGACCCACATGTTCCGAGTCACTGATAATGTAGTCTGCACTTCATTGACTCACATTACGTGCTGTTACGTAGTGGCTGCAATGATTACTTGGTTGACGTGCGTGCTACCTATGTACAGCAAGCAGTAGTAGTTTGACTGCCCCACCACTGCTCTATTATACACATTGTACTAGTGCAGGGTAATAAGAAAAAGGTTTTTCGTTACAAAAAATTCAGCCGTAGCAGCCCGAGTTAGGAAGTTGGCGGGGACACCCCGTGACTCGTAGAGTATGCAAAGCCGTTAGTCGTGCACCTGATTTCTCTCCAGTCATGATGGGTTGCGTCCCGTCGGACTATGAGAGTGAGGGAAGTTAGGCATGCTCCTGTTGAGATTGACCGCCGCGCTGTGACAAACATTCGATCATCATTAGCCTGCAGCAGTCCACTGCTGGACACCAGCCTCTTCAATTGCACGACATTATGCTCGATTCTCAGCAACTGTTATCCAGCTACTGCCAGCCCCCCAGCGCATATCGTCGCTGCACTTAGCCTCAGGACGTCCTGCCTTAGGTTTGTTGATTCGTGGTCTCCATTCAAAAACACACCTATCCTAATATGGCCAGCCCAAAGCCACTTCAGCTTGCTTATTACGTGAACGACAATTTGATTCTCTGAAGGATCACCCCGGTTTGGATTCGATCCCTCAGAGAATCGAAGCACAGCCCGTTCCATAACTCACTAAGTGACCTTCAATTAATTAAGCGCCAGCCGTACCGTAAGTGTCACGCTTCGGCTCCGTAAGTCATAACAGGCGGGACGAGCTAATTGAAGACCTTAAGACGTCTTTCTTAGGCTCTGTGGACGGAAAGACTCAACGAAGCGTCCCAAGCGCTGCCAGCTGAAGTCTTCTTTTAGCCTACTCCCTCTCAAAGGTATTCTTACCAAACTGCAGAGGTTTCCCGAAGTAAACATATTGTCGAACGACCTTGAGAGATCGCCATTGACAACAATCGGACCCGGCGTGACATATTCTTTAAACATAACCTGAGTTTTGTCCAAGGTCATCCAAAGTTTAATGCGTCCAGAGGAATCAACAAGGCCTCTCAACATCTACTGCTAGTCATGCAGCGATTCAGTCAGTATGACGATGTCATCTGCAAATCTGTGTGAGATGTACTCGCCGTTGATGTTAATGCCGCGTCCTTCCTAGTTCTCAATACTCAATACTCAATACTTTATTGCATTCCATAATGTTACTTAAGACAGTCGATATGTTAAACATAGAATCAATTATGGACCCTGTCGGGCACAGCAAAGTTAAATTAATTGATAGGAGAGAGGATGAAGGTGCTTTATTTTTATTTTTAATAAGTAAAGAAATTTTAAATTAAAATAGCAAAATGGCTTTTGTGGTATTTACATTTCCTATCATAATTATATATAATTGCGTATTAATAAATTCGTATGAGTCTTAAATGTATTATTTGAAACTAGACATTCACATTTTTATAGAGTATATTATTAAGGAGTTAGATTAAATTGCGCCGCATTTAGTATATTTATTTTAAATTAATAGTATTTTCGCGTTTTAAAATAAAATAATTAATTAATTCAAAGTCAAATTTAAAATGAAATGTCGGTAGGTATTATGTCAGATAGTATGTTAGAATTATGTCAGAATGGTTTTTATTATTGTTTAAATTTATCGTCAAAATATTAGTTAATAGTGTAGTAGCTTTTAAATTTATTTTAAATGAATAGTATTTTCGCGTTTTAAAATAAAATAATTAATTAATTCAAAGTCAAATTTAAAATGAAATGTCGGTATTATGTCAGATAGTAGATATGTTAGAATTATGTCAGAATGGTTTTTATTATTGTTTAAATTTATCGTCAAAATATTCGTTAATAGTGTAGTAGCTTTTAATGATTAGAAATTTTTTCAATTTATTGGTAAATATATTATTATTATTAATATTTTTAATGTCTTCCGGTAGCTTATTGTATATTTTAATAGACATTACAAATGAACTAGAAGAGTGCATTTTTAATCGTGAAGTGGGTATGTTCAGTTTATTTTCATGTCTAAGTGAAATTTTATTTTGGATGTCTCCTCTTTTGGAATAGAATTGTGGGTATTTAGTTAGCGTCTTAAGCACATCTTGCACACAACACGCAGAGGGATATGTTGATTGCGCTGATCCTGAGTTTGAACAGCCATAGTCATTTCATAAAATATAAATCTTAGCACTTGCAGATACATCCAAGCCAGTCAACTTGGCATCGCTGCAGAAATTCCAAAACAGGTCTCGATAGAGTCTTCGGTCAGATAAAATCTTCGGATTTCTGTATAATTCACCGCTCTATGTGGATGTCGTCTATGGGTTATATCCTTCTCGACAACTGGCCTGCTCCGATGGCTGAAACGCGTTGATTCGGTACGAACATAGATTTAAGAAAGAAATGGTAACCACCCTTGTAAACGCCACGTAAGATATGCCTACGTGGCTAGGGAGCGAAATGGATCTGTTATTATTTAAAAGGCTCATCTCTTTTTTAACAACTTTTTCAAAGAAGCGAACGACCATGCTTCTTCACTACGCTTCTGGAGTTCTCCCACAATACAGGGCAGAGTTGAAGGGCAGACTTCTTGTTATGTAAGCGGGATTGTCCGAAAGGGTTACCGCTTCCCCGGAGCATAAAGGGCTAAGAAGGAACATGGATGGGTTTTAGTCAGTAAGAGTCTGACACTCTCTTCCGCTCCACCCAGAGCGGGAGAAGTCATTGGATGATTTCTCAGCCTTAAAAAAAAAAAAAAAAACTTCTTGTTATACTGTATACATACTAACTCCTTGAAAGTCTCCGTTGATTCAAAGTAATTAGGTATAGACGTTGCCATCGACGTTCATTGTAAAATAATAAATGATTCATACTAAACAAAAAGAAAACAAAGTCACTACTTGTAAAGAAATAGCTAAGTCTTTTTTTCATAGAGTAGACATAGTCATGGCGTGTAGCAGTTTGTCGAATGAACGAAGTGACCCACATGTTCCGAGTCACTGATAATGTAGTCTGCACTTCATTGACTCACATTACGTGCTGTTACGTAGTGGCTGCAATGATTACTTGGTTGACGTGCGTGCTACCTATGTACAGCAAGCAGTAGTAGTTTGACTGCCCCACCACTGCTCTATTATACACATTGTACTAGTGCAGGGTAATAAGAAAAAGGTTTTTCGTTACAAAAAATTCAGCCGTAGCAGCCCGAGTTAGGAAGTTGGCGGGGACACCCCGTGACTCGTAGAGTATGCAAAGCCGTTAGTCGTGCACCTGATTTCTCTCCAGTCATGATGGGTTGCGTCCCGTCGGACTATGAGAGTGAGGGAAGTTAGGCATGCTCCTGTTGAGATTGACCGCCGCGCTGTGACAAACATTCGATCATCATTAGCCTGCAGCAGTCCACTGCTGGACACCAGCCTCTTCAATTGCACGACATTATGCTCGATTCTCAGCAACTGTTATCCAGCTACTGCCAGCCCCCCAGCGCATATCGTCGCTGCACTTAGCCTCAGGACGTCCTGCCTTAGGTTTGTTGATTCGTGGTCTCCATTCAAAAACACACCTATCCTAATATGGCCAGCCCAAAGCCACTTCAGCTTGCTTATTACGTGAACGACAATTTGATTCTCTGAAGGATCACCCCGGTTTGGATTCGATCCCTCAGAGAATCGAAGCACAGCCCGTTCCATAACTCACTAAGTGACCTTCAATTAATTAAGCGCCAGCCGTACCGTAAGTGTCACGCTTCGGCTCCGTAAGTCATAACAGGCGGGACGAGCTAATTGAAGACCTTAAGACGTCTTTCTTAGGCTCTGTGGACGGAAAGACTCAACGAAGCGTCCCAAGCGCTGCCAGCTGAAGTCTTCTTTTAGCCTACTCCCTCTCAAAGGTATTCTTACCAAACTGCAGAGGTTTCCCGAAGTAAACATATTGTCGAACGACCTTGAGAGATCGCCATTGACAACAATCGGACCCGGCGTGACATATTCTTTAAACATAACCTGAGTTTTGTCCAAGGTCATCCAAAGTTTAATGCGTCCAGAGGAATCAACAAGGCCTCTCAACATCTACTGCTAGTCATGCAGCGATTCAGTCAGTATGACGATGTCATCTGCAAATCTGTGTGAGATGTACTCGCCGTTGATGTTAATGCCGCGTCCTTCCTAGTTCTCAATACTCAATACTCAATACTTTATTGCATTCCATAATGTTACTTAAGACAGTCGATATGTTAAACATAGAATCAATTATGGACCCTGTCGGGCACAGCAAAGTTAAATTAATTGATAGGAGAGAGGATGAAGGTGCTTTATTTTTATTTTTAATAAGTAAAGAAATTTTAAATTAAAATAGCAAAATGGCTTTTGTGGTATTTACATTTCCTATCATAATTATATATAATTGCGTATTAATAAATTCGTATGAGTCTTAAATGTATTATTTGAAACTAGACATTCACATTTTTATAGAGTATATTATTAAGGAGTTAGATTAAATTGCGCCGCATTTAGTATATTTATTTTAAATTAATAGTATTTTCGCGTTTTAAAATAAAATAATTAATTAATTCAAAGTCAAATTTAAAATGAAATGTCGGTAGGTATTATGTCAGATAGTATGTTAGAATTATGTCAGAATGGTTTTTATTATTGTTTAAATTTATCGTCAAAATATTAGTTAATAGTGTAGTAGCTTTTAAATTTATTTTAAATGAATAGTATTTTCGCGTTTTAAAATAAAATAATTAATTAATTCAAAGTCAAATTTAAAATGAAATGTCGGTATTATGTCAGATAGTAGATATGTTAGAATTATGTCAGAATGGTTTTTATTATTGTTTAAATTTATCGTCAAAATATTCGTTAATAGTGTAGTAGCTTTTAATGATTAGAAATTTTTTCAATTTATTGGTAAATATATTATTATTATTAATATTTTTAATGTCTTCCGGTAGCTTATTGTATATTTTAATAGACATTACAAATGAACTAGAAGAGTGCATTTTTAATCGTGAAGTGGGTATGTTCAGTTTATTTTCATGTCTAAGTGAAATTTTATTTTGGATGTCTCCTCTTTTGGAATAGAATTGTGGGTATTTAGTTAGCGTCTTAAGCACATCTTGCACACAACACGCAGAGGGATATGTTGATTGCGCTGATCCTGAGTTTGAACAGCCATAGTCATTTCATAAAATATAAATCTTAGCACTTGCAGATACATCCAAGCCAGTCAACTTGGCATCGCTGCAGAAATTCCAAAACAGGTCTCGATAGAGTCTTCGGTCAGATAAAATCTTCGGATTTCTGTATAATTCACCGCTCTATGTGGATGTCGTCTATGGGTTATATCCTTCTCGACAACTGGCCTGCTCCGATGGCTGAAACGCGTTGATTCGGTACGAACATAGATTTAAGAAAGAAATGGTAACCACCCTTGTAAACGCCACGTAAGATATGCCTACGTGGCTAGGGAGCGAAATGGATCTGTTATTATTTAAAAGGCTCATCTCTTTTTTAACAACTTTTTCAAAGAAGCGAACGACCATGCTTCTTCACTACGCTTCTGGAGTTCTCCCACAATACAGGGCAGAGTTGAAGAGCTTTCAAAGGTCTTTCAGAAGCATGTAGACATTATGCTTAGTTAAAGTTGCACAATGACACACCGGTTGTGATCGCACCTAATTACTATCTAACTGCCTTCCCTTTCCCTGATCGTGTTTGTATGGTATCGCAGTTATGTTTGCAACCTTCGGAGCCCGGCAGTGCGCCACAGGATACCTTGTTCCGATACACAGTGCAGCTTAAATCATCAATCAATCAATAAATTACGTAACTAGCCCACATAATAATCAGTGAACCGCGGGAACCCTAGAACATCACCTGTTAACAGGTTAGAACAATAACTAACAAACGTGTGATTCGGCTGAGAGCCAGAGTGATCCACACAGGGCACAGGCTACCTGAGCATCCTGAACTGATAATGGCGGCCGAGGTATAGTTAGAGCCTGTCAGTCATTTATTCATTGCCAATCATTTGTATCTGTATTCACACAACATAAATAAAATTAAAAATTAAGTTACACATAAGTCAAAAAAAATTACAGATTTTTTTTGAGTTCTACTAAGTCATTTGTGTCGCCAGTAAAAATACTATTACAAAGTCCGGTAAAATTAAATTCATACAATTAATTAAATAAAAACGATAGGTCCCTGTGGGAGGACCATTGTGATTCTTACCATTGCTTATTTGCATGCAATTTTGTTGCAATTTTTGCATTTTGTCAATTTCAACAAACATTCTTCTGTATTTTAAATAAGAAGAACTAAGGAACCAGTTAACCGCAGAGCTGATGACCATTGTGGTGGACGTGATCATGAGTGGAGACCGCGAATTTTCGAAAGTAAGTAAGGCAGGACGCTTTCAGACTGGTCGAGTGACGCTACGAGCATGGTGGCTGATAGCAGCTGGATGAGACTTGCCGAGATCCGAGTTGAGTGGCGTACAGTTACAGCTCTACGGCTAGTGGGCGTTATGCCCATAGCATCCAATGTTCATCGACATCAACAATAATTGATAGGGGTGACTGTGACTGTCAGCATCAGTACCTCTTCGCGCCAAAAATATAGGCACGGAAAGCTGTCCAAATTGATTGACTACAACTGTGTTGTGTTTCCGTAGCTCTGCGAACCTTCATCTATCTAATTGGACATATTTCATCCTTAAGAATCTATTGTACAAAACAGTAAGGAATTTTTAATGAAGTACGTATTTTATTATTTAGCAATTAAGTTTCTTTGTAGTCCACACCAAGCATGGAATGTTAGGAATGTGTTATGTTTGTGTTCCTTCACTTATGATTTTTCATCGCCGGACTGAGTTCCCGGAATTCGTCCAAAACTCAGTGTAATTTAAATTTGGCTTCCGTTCCTAATGTAAATCATTATTAATCTCCACTAACGACTTTTTATCAGCTAAATATTTTTTAAAGGTGAAGTATCTCAGCATAATTAGTCAGTCAATAATAATCATTTGTCATCTGTCCAAAATTGACATAACTTCTTAACCGAGCACTAAATACATCCAATCGCGTCTTTTCATTATCTATCTTGCCCCTTGCATTTGTATAACATGGTGTCGTGTTATTAGTCGCCATGCCGTGTCGTGGAGTAATTGAGATAAATCTATTTAATTGATAGGTGGCCGGCTCGTCTCTGAGGCACCGCTCTCGTGAATCTATTGAGAGCCCACACACGTACCGCTGACTGTGACACATTTTCTGTGATACACAAACCGAATATTATTGAATTGGTGTATTTTTTTTTACCGCTGAGGGCTAGGCAGTACAAAGAAAGTAAGTAGCTACACTCCAATAACAAACAATTAACTGCCATAATCATATTGATGATTCAGGCTGCCTATCATCAGACCGTATGTTTGCAGTTGGTTAAACATGTCACCATGACAACCTCAACCGAGGACATACGCAGGTAACGCAGGTAAGGGAGCGAGGCGACACGCAGCAA
Organism: Hyppa rectilinea; assembly: GCA_951799385.1. Taxonomy (NCBI): domain Eukaryota; kingdom Metazoa; phylum Arthropoda; class Insecta; order Lepidoptera; family Noctuidae; genus Hyppa; species Hyppa rectilinea. Next base: position 206,235 of record OX637324.1, on the reverse strand, counting down.
GGGATACAGCACTGCATGTTATCGTACATCAATAGGCTCGCCCCCAATATATGGCACTAAAAGACAACTGGCGAAATGTTGCTGATGCACACTATAGACGCATCGATTGAACGACAAATTATTCCCATTTCGATTTACAAAACTATGAATGGATAATCTCCATTCATAGTTGAATATAATAAATAAGCCTCGTTTTGTGATCCCCAAATAATTCACACTTTGTTGTCTCAACATATATCTAGCAATTAACAAAGTATCAGTTGCGCGACCATCGCGGCTGGACACAGTTCTAACATAAGCCATTTGGTCAGAAGGCGGTACGGCAGAGTCGCTTAGTTACTCCGACCAACTTTAAGTACACGCCAGACAATTAAAAAGAGACTATTTAAAAAAGAAGCGGTAATCACAAGAAGACCAATAAGCTTTTAGAGGTTCAATAAAATATTTCCTATATTGAACCGTTCCATTTATGAATGACTTATACTTTTAAATGTCGTCCACAGCTCGGCTGTCGCAACACTTCCAATAACGAATCACAGCATTATAATCCAAGTAGGTCCACTCCTACTCGGAGTTTCAGTAACAACCAGTAGGTAATACAGACTGGTTCCAGCACTACTGGCTCGCAGTAACTAGCCGGCTACGACTGTGGAACCAGTGGAACATAAACTATGCAATTCTTAACACAACATCACAGCTGAAATGTCCTCGAAGCGGTAGGCAGCCGTGTGCAGTAGGTACACCCATTGCACATTCCATCAATACCTAATGTTTAAGTGCCATATTTCTTTCACTTTTATACAAAATTACAGTTGGTGAAACACACCATTACAATTTAACATATTAGTCAAAATGTAATTGAGTTTAAACTTAAACTTCAAGCAACTATCAAATTCAGAAATTAATTAGGTGAAGATCTTCATCCAATAGAAACCCTAAAACTCACTTTTGCATTTACAATAGTTACTAGTTAGGATTTCCTAACTAGTAACTATTGTAAATGCAAAAGTGAGTTGATTTTGGACCTGGGAATCAAACTAAAGACCTGAATCTTAACAGACACGTGATCATTACACCAAGGCTGCTGTGCTTAAATGTTATTTATTTATTTATTTACACTTTTCGCACACAAAAAAGGTAAATAGAACACTGACGGCCATTCCATTAATTTCTGATTAATCTCCAATCGTTTTTGTCACAAACTAACTGTGTTAGATGTTAGCTGTGTGAGACTTAACTGTGACTATAATACTCAATACTCAATCTTTATTTGCTTTCCACAATGTGTACTTAGGTGGTAAGGTAGAAAATTGAGTGTCCATGGAGTTTCTTGCCCGTTCTTCTCCATAGGTACCTACTACTTTGGAATGGGCAACTAGCTTCATCTCTCTGACTGACCGACACCTTTTTTTTTTTTTTTTTAAGGCTGGGAAATCATCCAATGACTGCTCCCGCTCTGGGTGGAGCGGAAGGGAGTGTCAGACTCTTACTGACTAAAACCCATCCATGTTCCTTCCGTAGCCCTTTATGTTCCGGGGTAGCGGTAACCCTTTCGGACAATCCCGCTTAATTGACCGACACCTTGACAATTCAAAAGTGCCTGTAATTGGTTTATTTGAAATAAATACTTTGAGTTTGAGATCATTATGGACCCTGTCGGGCACAGCAAATTATAGTAGGAGAGAGGACCACCACCACCAACCACTTTAATTTTGTCCGCATACTTGGCGCAACATGGGCTGAATAAACGTTTGCCTCCCATTTCGCAGAGTGCGTTCGCGATGATCGGATACCTGGATCTACCTGACTTCAGATACCACTTTTTCAGCAAATGGCTATGAAAACGTACAGCTACGTATTGCGTCTTATTTGAATATAATTGTCCGACAGGTAGTTATGCAGCGATGCAATATCCACATTCAGTGGCCAATGTTTGATATGTTGCACCAACTATACGCCAACATCCCATCCTCCCATGTCAAGGTCATGCAATCAATGCAATATGAATAAACTATCACTCACCGCAGAGTTTGGGTAGCCGCAATAGGCGCACAAAATCAATGACTGTCTTCTTCACTCACATTTTAACAACTCCACTTAAATCACAGCACTTTCAGAGTAAATTGTGTCGTATTGGATCCAATGTTTGTGGTGAGAACGCGTTAGCCGCGGCGGAATATCGGCGGATAAATAAACAGCGGGCGAAGGGTGTGTCGGACGCATGCGCGCGGCGGCACGCGAGCGGCGGGCCGCGGGGCGCGGGGCCGGGGGGCGGGGGACTGGCGCGGAAAGTGGACTACGTACGCGTGACATGCTGGGAAGAGGGGTCGCCCAGCGGTAGGTTTAATGAATAGCGCACAGACTTAATGACCTGCACATTGAATTTGATTGCAGATTTACGATGCTTTATTCCAACCTACATCATGAAAATTCGCTCTCGGTCCCTATTGCTAAAGGTGTAACTATACTTCACACACACAAACAATCTTTGATGTGATACATACAAACCACACGGCTGGCAGTTCATACATCATGTACCCTGTCAGCGGCTGCAACCTTTGTGTTCGCATCAAACATTTCATGCACCAGATTGCCGAGCGCATTTCTCAGGCGCTTTTAACAAACACCATAATAATTATAATTACAAAGAAAACTTCTACCGACTAAATCTATTATTAAATCCGTCCTACATTTAATACTGTGATTAAAGTAGAACGAGCCGAGCTCCACCGCATATTGTAGACAGCGAGTGCGGAGTTTCCAATTTTTTTTTGCGTATTGATGTACTCATGTAGAAGAACTTTTGCAAAATGGCACAGGAATAAACGCCTAGTGTTCGACAAAAAAATCCGAAAGTTTCAATAAATTCTACTTGTTTACGTTATAAAATTGTCATTTTACAACAGATTCTGATCATGTACGAATTTCACTCCTGAGTTATGTATTACGTTCAGGCAAAGTGACAGCGGATTTTAATGGTTTTTAGTAGAAAATATATAGTAACTTTATAATTTGAATGTTTATTTTAAATCATTTAGAATTAGGACTACGCCTAATTATGATTGCTTGCAAACAAATTTAGAGCCACCAAGTGTTTTTCCCAACCCTTAATTCTCCCATCGGAAACCGCCGATTTATTTATCTGCCCCTGTGGTTTTGCTTGCTTCGGGATTTTCAAAAATAAACTATAAAAGGATAAATGCTACCAAAAATTCTACTATAAAAAATCGCCGGACTACAATAAAGGGAAATTCTATTCTATTGCCATCAACGAGACAAGTCCAGACTCAGGGATCCCTCTAAAATTTTTCTAATGGAAAAACTGAAGAACAATTTATTTGGCCAACCTTTAGATCTGAGTCAGGACCTCATGTGCAACAGTCACGCTTACGACTACTAGACCAGCGGGGCAGTCATTATTGCAATTCAGTGTTACAGCCTCATGCTAGTGAGTCGCTGCTCGCTAGTGCAGCGCAACCGACCTCCCTCGAGCGTACGCCGCCTCTCAAATATCGGTATTTTAATCGTGCAAGGCACAAAGATCGAAGGAAAATCTTTGCTGGCCACCAGCCCCCCAAAAAGCCACGAGCCACTTTGCTGGCCACCAGCCCCCCAACAAGCCACGAGCCACTTTGCTGGCCACCAGCCTCCCAACAAGCCACGAGCCACTTTGCTGGCCACCAGCCTCCCAACAAGCCACGAGCCACTTTGCTGGCCACCAGCCTCCCAACAAGCCACGAGCCACTTTGCTGGCCACCAGCCTCCCAACAAGCCACGAGCCACTTTGCTGGCCACCAGCCTCCCAACAAGCCACGAGCCACTTTAACGAACTACTTCGCCCGACACCGAGCCACCAGCCACTGAGATAGCACACATCATCATTATCACAAATATTTCATTTAATCCAGTTCTAATCGTCTCTTTCTAAATTACTAAACAACTTTGACACAAAATTAGTGCTATGTTGAGAGACATTGACACATTCTGTAAATGGAAATCGGTAAGAAATAAAGAATTTTAGAAAGAAGTTTCGAACTACACGGATACATCGATCTTAATATTAACCTTATTTGATACTCCTTTGCGGTTCAGCTATAGGAACGATTGACTTTTTGACTGCGAGCCCCAGGTTCTATTCCATCTAAATGCCTATGCAGTACCTATAAATATAACACTGCAGTAGAGACTGGATGAGTGGCAAACACAACTCTCTGCAAAGTGAAACTGCTCTCTCTGCTCTCCAAAAGCATTTCTCGACCGCCTGCCGCGACGGGCTTTTACTTCCGCACCAGGAAATGCCACTTACTTCCTCTGTATATAATAAGTGGAACAGTCCGGTGGCATCGATTGCACGTGACGTCATTCGCAGCCCTCACAACGCTGCGAGCCATCAATTTGTAAGAACGCTCTGCGTTGGCAGATTTAACGACGTTCCACTGAAGCCATGCCGGAGAATATTGACAAGTAGCCTGCTTACATAAGGCCAGCTTCGAACTGTTACTGCGATATAACTATGTGTATGAAAAGTTAACATGAAGGAAGGATTTTTGATAATTCATTCCCTAAAGGGGTTAAATAGGGGTTTCCATGGAAGTTTGTCATTTTTGCCGATGGGGCATCCCATCGGGCGCATGCTTGCCACTCAACAGACGCAGGTAGTACAGAGGGCCGGCCGCTGGCTTAGAGCCACACTGAACGAACACTCATCATCTTTAGTTATATTCTATAGACTCTCTTCGTGGCCGACATGGGAACTAACTCACCGAGGGCTCTAGGATAACTATGTGTCTGTTACATTCAAGTTTATTTCGGTTAGGTTAAAAATTATCCAGGTGACACAGCCGCAGCGGCCTTTAACAGAAGTTAACTTTAAAATACGTAGTAAAATAAATGTTGAATTAAATATAATTTAAGTTTTGTCAGAGCTTTTACACGGCAGTTTGTGGGTGATAAAAATATCTTCAGGATGAGGTTGGAGCTGCCAGGTTTACACAATGCATCGCGGACGTTCGCGCTGTTTAATCATAATCATAATCATAATCATTTATTCATTTGCAAACATGGGTAATTTGTACAGGTGTTTCATATAAAATAGGTCCTCCATATTCTACCGTCACATGGGCATGCAAATAATATTATATTTCAAATTAAAATAAATTAAATATTGACATAAAAAAAATGCTAAAATAATACTAGTAATGTCAAATCGAAACAAAATAATGTCAAATGGAACAGTTACATATTATGTCAAATTAAAAGAAAGTTAACTTTCAACTCAAAATAAATTGAACTATTGAAACACCATTTACCAAGCCAATATATAAATAATGTAATAATGCCACATCTAGTTATACTTCAACTTTAGATCCATGTTTATTCGGTTGTAGCTGATATTTCCTTTTTTGATCACTACCTTCATTATTTATTATTATAAAATAACGTCGTATTCTGTATGTTCATGACCATTTAATGTAAATATTGTTTCTCAGTAAGTGAATTATTGTTAATTCTTAATGAGGAATAATAAAGCATTAGGTTGCTTAGCTTGGGACTATATGGCGTTGTGTGAAATGTCCAAGGATATTATTACTATACATCGTACCACCACTTCGCCCGCGACTTCATCCACCTAGCACACTCAGGGATAATGTAGCTTCGGTTAGTGAAATAATTTTCGGAATCCGATCAGGAGTTCTGAAGATTACCCCCCTACAAACAAACTTGTTTATAATATTAGTATAGATAGCATGTTTAATGTGTAAGTTACCAGGATGCACCTACATTTACCTGCCAGCGATACACATCAAATTATTTCTAACTAACGATGCGCCCGTGCTGCGCACTTTTAATAAAAATACGAAAATTTATTTTAAACAATATGGTAAAAACCGCATCAATCTCGGTGAGGCTGCAGTTTAGAAAAACAACGCAGTCACACAGACAGACAGGAAAAGCTACGTTATCTTATAATTATAATATGTATAGGTTACTATCATTATTAAATATCCACCTATTAATAAAATCATAGAGGCTTAATTTTGTAACCCGTAGCACTCGTAGCATTCGTAGCGAGGTAAAATGTCTACAAACAGCTATGTGTGCTACGTGTGCTACGAACGCTACGAGAATGCTACGACAGCTACGGACTACGAATTTCATCCCTGTACTAGTGCCTAACCCAACTTCTGTGAGTTATTTATTGTTACTTGTTTATACAGGGTCAGATTAAACTTGCGAAGCTTCGCAGGTGTGATGAATAAATAGTGCCAACGGGGTCATCGACCGCAATTTGTGTAGTTTAGAAAATCAGTTTTTTATTTTATCTTGTTACCCATCACGCCTGTGAAGTAATTTATAAAAAAATAAACGAATTCTGAAACTGAAATTTCCAGTAACTACAATACCTGCGTTAGTTGACCCAACAACTTTGTTTCATACAATAAAATATAAAAAACGTTTACTGTCTCCGATATTCCAGCTAGTATTAGAGGGAAATGCACAAAACTGCAATACCGGAAGCAAAAGGTTTAAGCGTCAGCATTATGCTTAGGTTCCCTAGCGACTTACTAAGCGTGATTTCAGCTTAAACGTTTGACTCCTGTTTACAAACGAGTTTTTTTTTTAAAGGACATTTAGCAAACAATGGATAGTAAGCTATTTTATCTATCATGTTTAAAGACACAGATGTTTATTCGTGGGGTACAGGTGTGTAGGTAACAGTACTTCCAGGACACACATAATAATAATAATAATAATAAAAAAATAATATTGATAGGTCTAGCTATAAAACCAGAGTAACGAACGAGCCACCATGGCAAAAAAGATTAGAAACGGACATAGACCTACTAAGAAAAGACATAGGTAGATTAACACAATATAAAAACGGTAACACATCTAGAAAACTTGAAAAGAAAGTCAAACAAATAATTAAAAACACTAAACAACATAGCTCACATGAAAATTGTAATAAAAGAATTGATGATCACCTAGACACATTAAAACAAAAACTTTTAGTTAAGAGTCACAGACTAGCAACATATAAGAAAGCCAAAGAAAGAAAGGATAATAATAGACTATTTTCAGCAAGCGAGAAACAATTCTATAGAAAACTTAAAGGTATCGATAATACAATCCTAAACCCTCCATCTATAGTGGCCCTAAAAGAATTCTGGGAAGGGATTTGGTCAGACAGCACCGAACATAATAAAGAAGCTGAATGGATACAAGAAGAAGTAATAAGATCAGAAACAATTGAAGAAATGCCGTTTGACGATATAGATGCTCTTGAAATAAATACAATTATAAATAAGACACACAACTGGAAAGCAGCAGGAATAGACGGTATACATAACTTTTGGATAAAAAAATTACATACACTACACAGAATATTAGCAGAACAAATTAATGATATTTTAAAAGGAAACCAAAATCTCCCAGAATTTCTGACTAAAGGAATCACATACATGATCCCAAAATCGAGTAGAACTCAGGATCCCTCACAATATAGACCAATTACTTGCCTCCCAACTATGTATAAATCATCACATCATGTATTACTAACTAGCTTCTGCCCGCGACTTCGTCCGCGGAAAATTGCGATATACTGTAACTGTTTAGGCAGCGCATGCAAATAATTCTGTTTCCGGAGGTATTTCTTTCCGACTTGGTAGACGAAAATTGCGATAGCTCGGGTAATATGTATGATATAAATATAATTTATAGCCTATAGCACTCAGGAATAATGTAGCTTTCTATCATTGAAAAAAATTTTGAAATCGGATCATTAGTTCCGGAGATTACCCCCTACATACAAACTTACAAACTTACAAATTTTACCTCTTTATAATATTACTATAGATAAAATTATTAAACACACCGAACAATATAACATACTAACAGAAGAACAAAAAGGCTGCAGACGAGAACATATGGGCTGCAAAGAACAGTTAATTATTGACTCCACTCTTTTAAAACACGTTCAGAAAGCAAGAAAAAACTTATACATAGCATATATACATTACAAAAAGGCATTTGACAGTGTGCCACACTCATGGTTGATTCAAGTACTTGGTATATACAAAATTAATCCGTTACTAATAAATTTTCTTAAGAACACTATGGGATCCTGGAGTACTACTCTTAAATTACAAACGGAAACCACAAACATATCTATAGATGAATAAGCAATTAAAAAAGGTATATTTCAAGGGGACTCACTCAGCCCCCTTTGGTTTTGCCTAGCCCTAAATCCACTCTCTCGCGCATTAACTGAATCTAGACTAGGTTTTGACATCAAAAACAATAGATCGATACTACACCAATTAACACACTTACTTTATATGGACGACTTAAAATTATATGCCAGTAAGAATAGCGATTTACATAGTTTGTTAGACATCACAACGTCATTTTCGAAAGACATCAGAATGGATTTTGGACTAGACAAATGCCGAAAACTGAATATAGAAAAGGGTAACACTGTAGGAGGCAACTACTTAACAGATTCAGAGGAAGTAATAGAAGCTATGAAAAATGAAGAACTTTACAAATACTTAGGATACAATCAAGCAAGACTTTTAGAACACAAAGAAATCAAAGATAAACTAAAACAAGAATATTATAGAAGAATTCATTCACTATGTAAAATGTATCTAGCTAGTAAAAATTTATTCAAATCCATAAATACTTATGCCATACCTGTACTAACTTATTCTTTCGGGGTGATAAAATGGTCCAACACAGAATTGAATGCACTTGAAATTAAAACTAGAACCATTCTTACACAACATAGATATCACCACCCTAAATCGGCAGTAGAGAGGCTAATTATTTCCAGAAAAGAAGGAGGAAGAGGGTTAATTGAAATATCACACCTACACAAGAGACAAATAATAAACTTAAAACAGTTTTTCCATAGGAAAAAAGATACCAGCCAACTGCATAAAACAATAGTAGAGATAGACAACAAATATACACCACTAAACCTCAGTGAAAACAATATTGAAGCAATAGATAAAGCGAGACATATAGAAGAAATACATAAAACATGGAAGCAAAAAGAACTACACGGAAGACATCCTAATGATTTATACCAAACACACATTGATAAGGAAGCTTCCAACTAATGGCTAGAAGTAAGTGGGGTCCAGAAACAGAAGGATTCATGCTTGCCATCCAAGACCAAATCATAAATACCAAAAATTATAGAAAATACATTATAAAAGATAAAGCAGTGAGAAGTGATTTATGCAGAAAATGCCACAGCAAACCTGAAACTATACAACACATCACAGGAGCTTGTAGCACACTCACCCAAAACGATTACACTCACAGACACAATCAACTTGTTAATATTATACACCAAAAACTCGCAACAAAACACAACCTCATGCAAGATCCATACACACCATACTACAAATACGCACCTAGGGCTGTATTAGAAAACCAAGATTACAAATTATACTATGACCGCACTATAATTACAGATCACACAATATATAACAACAGACCCGATATAACACTTGTTGATAAAGAAAACAAACACACATACATAATTGATATAGCAGTCCCAAACACCAATAACATACAGAAAACTATCACCGAAAAAATTAGGAAATACACAGAACTACAAGAAGAAATTACCAGGGTCTGGAAAATGAACAGAGTAACCATAGTCCCCATATTGGTATCAACGACTGGCATCATCCCAAAACAACTATTTATCAGTTTAAATACAATAAATCTCTCCAAATACACATATCTTACACTACAGAAAGCAGCTATATTAAACACATGCCGAATAGTACGAAAATTCCTACAATTAGATTTAGACAATAATTTAAGCGCAGTACAAAACACATACTCATAATCTATCTTCTCAAACTTAAAATCTCACTCTGGTATACACCCGTGAGATTTTAATAAAATACCAGGACCTAGTATCCTGAGAAAATAAATTACAAAACAAATAATAATAATATCCTTGGACATTTCACACAACGCCATATATTCCCAAGCTAAGCAACCTAATGCTTGTGTTATGGTAACGAGATGGCTGATAAACTACATATATACTTTATTTTATGTAAATACATACTTATTATAGATAGAAAAACACCCAGACTCGGAACAAACAATTGCTGGTCATACAAATATTTGTTCCGTGCGAGAATCGAACCCGCGACATGCTGCGCAGCAGCCAATCGCTCAACCACGGCGCCAACCGTGTCGTCTTAAATACTTAAACAGTTAAATGTAAGGATATCATATGTATGTAAGTGGTACCCCACAGACTACGTACAGTATTGGCTCTCCTCTACCTTGAACCCATCCAAACGTTGTCTTCAAAAGATCGCTGTTACAACAAAAAAAGTAAAAGGAAGTTAAGTTAGTTAGTTAGGTTTTTTTTCTAATGATAAGACCGGCCGCTGTGTTACCCCTTGTTACATTACCTACATAATAGTGAGTCTATCAATGACATAATTATGTTTCTTCTATTTATTATCATTTTTAAAGTTTTTTTTTGTTTTTTTACCATAGAGAAACCCATTGACAAACCAAAAACACATTTTACGGTTTTCGGTTGAAAATGCAAATCAGGCCGCATTTCGTTTTCGATTTCAGCCAAAACGAATAACTATCCCCGTTCGAACGCTATATCTGTTTGCGAAGTGTGCGTGTGTGCCACAGTGTGTCTGTGTGAGTGTCGTGAAGGATCGATGAGTGCCGCCACTCCGGCGCCTACCCGGCTGGACCACACCGGGGGGAACACAAGGCATCGCTGCGCAGAGCATATGTATGGCGGTAAAGTGTAAACAACAATTTTTTTTTTATGTATGTACACTGATTTCTCCGTGATATATTTATTATAATAATTTCAACATGAATGGTTACAAAGTATGGGTTACATCACCGATATTTTATAACCATATTCTGATTTAAAAGAGTTTCCGTGGAGTTTCTTGCCCGTTCTTCACCATAGGTACTTTGGAATGCGCACCTAGCTTCATATTTCTGACTGAACGACCATTTGACAATTCAAAAGTGCCTGTAATTGGTTTATTTGAAATAAATGCTTTGAATTTAAGTTTATTATGTACCTGCTGGGCCGACTGAGTGCTCCAGCGTCAATTCTATTACCTTCGTTCATGTTGTTGATCTTGTTATCAGTACTTAATAAGTACTTATTAAAATAATTTTTGAAGGGAAAGAACTATTACAAAAATATTGAAAAACTGTAAAGCTAAAACTTAAAAAAAACAAAAAGTTAAAGATTAATATTTTTGTGGACAAGGATTTTCACGTTATATTCTGTAAATGCGTGAGTGAGGAGCACGGACTCAGATTTTGAGCTAAAAAGCTAATCAGCAAAAACACTAACTGTATAATTGTTCCCCTCAGCATGAAAAACCAAAAGTAAGAACACATAAATAATTTGCGTAAATAAGGTACACAATGTTCCTAAAGCTAATTACATCATATTTATTTATTACACCTTTAAGTTTACTAGAAGTTAAATAATACTTTATTAAATGAATTCATCCCGTCAGAATCCCTCGGTGTGTCCGTGCCCTACATTTTTACTCTCATTTGTGAGAGTTTGGCAGATCAGCCGCGCAGTGCCGCTGTAAACATCCCCCCGCACCACTCGCAGTCACGCACCACGCGCAGCCGCTACTACATGGTACCACCACTACCACCACCGGCCATCATCAGCTTGTCGTCACCACAAACAAAATAACTAAAAATCTAGGGAACATTCTAAAACCAAGTGAACGTTGGAAAAATTTGTAGTGTTTTTAGTAATTATTGGAATTCTTTTTCGAGTTGCATGTCGCTGTATTAAAAGTCGGCTGAAGAGGAAGTGATAAGAATATGCTGTAAATTATGAAAAACGTTTTGAATTGATTTTAAAGTTCAACTTCTGTGGCTGATCAGGTATGTGCCCAGACCCATTATCTAAATTAACTAGCTTCACCTAAACTCGCCTTCTTGTCATGTGGCAGGGGGTGGGCAGTTACAGAGCAGCTCCTGCGACCCTTACATACTAATACAAAGTCAAATCATTTATTTAAAATAGGCACAAGTAAGGCACTTTTGAACGTCATACTGCCTACTAGCTGACTATAAATAATATCTCTCTTAACCAGATCCAATACTATGTAGGCACACTTTGCCAATCAGGCAATTTGCAAATCAATACTAATAGTAGTAGGTAGTGGCCGTGAGTTTAAATAATAAAAAATGTCCAAGAACTTGGCTAGTGAAACAACTATCAGCTGCTGAAAAATAAATAAAATCCAGTTGGCTCAAAATTAACTAAAATCCCAGGCCTCGTTTGAAAACGCCATCAAACAGTAGATGGATCGCTCAAAACAGATATCATTGTTCAGTCAGGGAATAGTATTGCTTAGCAGTCTGACGCAGTATTCTAGTGTTATAGCGATGAGACTAATTATTTATAGGTATATGGACAATTCAAGTTGTGGCCAGTTAGCAAGACTTTTAATTTTGTTGACACAAGCTGAACAGCTATCGCTAGATCGGCAAAAATAAGTTGCATCGTTTATTTTGAATTTTGAAAACGCACTGTAAACTCTAAACTTTACACAAATAAAAAAAATATTGCACGTTTGTCCCTATACCTTATAGGGACAAACGTGCAATATTTTTTTTTTTTGAGAATGGAATAAAGTTATATCTAGGTAGAAATAATTAAAATATTTATTATGTAATATACATAATATATATTATAGCTACTGAGCATGATGCTCAGCTTACATTACTATTTACAAATATTGTAACTGTAGAGGCTTTCTTAAAAAGTTGACTATCGATTAGATGGAACATTGTTGTGTTGTCATGCAGGATTGCAGGTGTGATGAGCGGCGCGGGCGCGGGCCGGGGCGGGGGAGGGGCCGGGGGCGGGGGCGCGGGCCCGCTGGCGGGGAGCTTGCTCGCGGTGGAAATGTGCGCGCCGCTGCTGCTGCTCTGCTGGCTCTGTTGCTGGCCAGATGACGCCTCGGGTACAGATATCCCAAGAACAGTATGCGCTTCGGGAATCATGGTCATCTCGATGATGAGATCAATATACTGTGCTGGAACCGTTACAGCCATGGAAGTAGTGGCCCGTCAGAAAGAAAACTTCATACTACTGCCCAATAATAGGCGCACTACTATAAAACGCGGCGGTACGAAAGAGAGTTGAGTGAGACAGTTACACGATGATTACCGTAGTGCATAACTTTCTGGTTTAGCTGTGCATACAGTTAGCAAAACCTTAACCATGCGTAGAATCTCGTCTACCAATATTAACTGTCTGGTCTTGGTTCGATCCTCAGTTTCGGCAATTGTTGTTTAATTAGGATGAACTGTGTTTGGTTGATGACGATAGACTTTGTTTTGGATTAGAAAAAAATGGTCACAATATTTGATTTCAGACAGCACTTCCGGCAAACACCCGCAGCGGCCGGTACTCGCCCACGTTCACGGTAAGCTATGTAGCAGTACTTCAATTACAGGGTCTATAATATGTATCATTAACAAATTAAGTAACTTCCAAATGGCGCCCAACATGGGACCGACCAGGTTGTCTTGAAGCGGTGAACCTTCTACTTGGTGGGCTGGAGGGCGACTGCCATACAATAACATAAAAGACTGGATTTATATCCAAATGCACCAAGAAGAACGACGCTTTAAATTTGGGTTGCATTCATTTCAGAGTCGGGCTCTCGCCGGCGCTCGAGTGACTTGTTCGGCCGACGCATCGGCAGCAGTGTCGTGTCGCTACACCTGCCCAGCACCTCAGGTACCATTTTGCATAGTAAAACTTGTGTTTAAAATATGATTACCAAGAGTTTTGTTTAAAGCATTTTTCTTCTTTAGTACGGCTAAAAGTGCACGCGTCACGCGAACTCGCGTATCAATACCGTAGTGCGCATAAGCCCTAAATCGAAGTCACAGAAAGTGGGATCACAGCAAATTGAACAACTTCGTACATTGACTTTAAGAATTTGGCAAATTCATCGAGATCATTGATCCCTAAATATAAAAGGCGAAAGAAAACCATTGCCTTGACCCACTTACGACATGGTCTTGAAAGACAGCCAAGAGTAACAAAGTTGATGGTCCAAAAACGATTAGCCTTTCATTTCTTCCAACTTTCCTCCTCTCCATAAAAGTAATAAACACGATACAAGTATCTGGTGTAGGACATCGGCGCCCTCGGGCCCGGGCTATCTACTCCCTCCCTGCACTCTTTGCATCCAGCCGTCACGCCCATCCGGCACAAATAATGAAATACTTTCAGAGGCAACCATTCTCCACTTCCTTCCTATTAGATAACTAAGTGACGACTTGCAATTTGCAGGATACAAAAAGTCCCTGGCAGCGCATCGAAGCCACGAAGAGATAGGAAGGCATCGCAAGCTGTCTGTCCACGAGGTCACCGACCCCGAGACAAGATACCACTCGGCACCTAGCGTCATCGACGAAGTACTGCACCGCCGCGACTGGGAGCGGTCCTCCAAAGACCTGTACATACCTCTCAAACCTGACCGAGAGATTCATTCTAACACCAGCTCCAGTGAAAGTCCTGAGGCACCACACGCGACTCCCGAGTCCTCTTCCATTGAGGCTAAGAGTGAGGAGCAGCTCGCCAAGCCTTGCAAGAAGCACCACACCAACATCAAGTCTTCGAAGAGGAAGAAGGAGAAACAGTCCACTGACATTAAAGACGATGACGCCACTGAAGCTGAAACATCTAGCTTCTACATCGGAGAGCATGTGGATGAAGGGTCTCCTATCAGCAAGAATGTGGACGACAGATGCGAGGATGTGCACACCAAGGTTTGTCGTTGAAGCTAACGGCATATTTCTAATTTATCATTCGTGATTTCGAGTTGTTGAAAGTTCTTATACCTTACTAAACGGCAGAAGGCTTATTCTCAATTCTTCAAATGGTTCAAATTCAAGTCGCAATCTCAAATCAGTGACAATCATTATTTGTCATTTTTATTGATACTAACACATTACAATGTTTTCTATACGCATTGTATTTAATAACTCATTTATATTTCGGACAACGTCCATTACAACAAAATATATAAAACTGATATAAAAATCAGTCATACAGACTAAAATAATATCTACTAAAAAATTCAAATAAAATTCCAATACACATATATTATATTGTCACCCAAAACTAATACAATAAAACACGTAACACAACACTTTTACAAAATAAAATTAACTACATAATACGAGGGCAGTAAACAAAACCGACCAAGTGCGTGTCAGAGCTCACACAATGAAGGGGGATCAATTTCTTATTCATCCCAACTTTGGAACAACAAACTTAACATTCCAACTGCACATATATACAAAATGGTCGACTATTACTCGTAAACTTGAAAGGCCTACTTATCTGTGATCGTTTTTCTTTTAACTTCGTTTTATACAGGGTAATTTTTTCAAGTGAAAACCGAAAGAATGAAAAGCGAAAGCTACTCAAAGGGAAGCTACTGAAAACTAACACAACATTATTGGATTTTTGAAAAGTCAATATTTCTAGCCAAGAATCGGACCCATTGATTTTGAAAAAAAACACGCAGGTATGTTTTTATTATTGCGTGTCGGCCAACGGCCCACAAGCACCTTCCATAGCCATCCCCTCCCATCGAACGCAGTCGAAAGCTTTCTGGTAGTTCACAAAACACAATCATTGGAATGCTTCACTCGTGTCGTTTTTCTTTGTAGGATGAGGCGGCGGTTTAGGATCTGCTCTGTGGTTCCTCGTCCTTTACCAAGCCTGGCCCGCCTGCGGTTCCTGTTAATCTAAGAACGATCTCTATCCGGTGTTTATTTTTCAGAGAAGTTATAGAAGTGATATAATATATTTTTATCCCAGTCTGATGGCCAGTGCCCGGTTTTTCATAGTATTCCACCGTTTCCATATAGTGGACTCAGATCTTTAATCGCCCGAACTCCTCAAAAATGTCAGCCGTTTGATATTTCTCTGCTTGATAGTCCATTTCAGTACAAAGGTTTTCTAGGTATCGATTTCAATACTTTCTGTACCTTTCCTAAATTATCTTTGTAAGTTTAGAATACTTCTCTTCGAAATGGTTTACGCTCCTGTCCTGCCGATGATCCTCGTTTATCAGTTTATGACTTGGACAGCTAGGTGAATACAATCCATCATTGCACAAGTGCTTACCCATGTGCCCATGGCACGACCTCTCAGCCTGGAGGCTTTTATTTAGATAACTATTAAATTTTGTTTACTTACATTGCTATTATCGTTTTAACACGCTTTATATTAGCATCACTTGTATGTATGTTTGTAACCGACTCCTTTAGACGCGATTTTCACCCACTTTAAACGGCCAGATTTCGTTTAAACTTTCTAGATTTATCGAGGACCGATGACAATACATTAATTTTAGTTTTTTTTAACTATTTTTTATTATTGTTGTTATTACTTTATAGGCGTGTGCTTGCTGATATTTGTGGTGAATAATTTAATTTTTTGTGTCTCGTAATGCAAATTTGTGCATACCTACTATTGTGTAGCATCAAGTTTTCCTTACTGAACAGACTCTTGTGCAGCAGCCTCGCGCTTGCCCACTATCACTATAAGTTTGTTGCGCCACTCCCGGCGACAAAGGTAGTGGTAGGAAGTATGACGGGCGGGCGTTTTATGAAATGAACATGAAACATAATTAGTATTTGCATTTGATTTTGAAAGACTAACCAAATCATCATCTGCCTAGCCTTTTCCCAACTATGTAGGGGTCGGCTTCCAAATGCGTGGGTAAATTACCAATTAAGACCGAGATAAAAATGCGAACGTTCTTAAAAATTCGCTCTAATGCGTTACTAGCACGGTTGTTGCGCCACTTCTTGTTTCCAGTTAAAGACTAGAAAGTGGTGAATGGCTTTAGGGGCTATCTGTATGTTTGTTCGGGTGAGATCTTTCAACTACAGTTTTAAGCAGTTATTTTATACGAGTTATTTTATACATGGTTAGCTTAAATCCAATTATTATGGCGAACCAATGGCGGGCTAAGAGTTTTGTATACCCATCCATTATATGCAATGTGTGTGTAAATGAAAGGGTTTGCTAAAATGAATACAAAAACAAAATGACGTCACTGTTGGCAGAACCCTGTCGCGAGATGTACCTGTGTAGATAAACAAGAATACATTTAGTAATTTGATATCGACTTAAGTAAACTCGCGGAAAGCTTTTAAATATTTTTAATTGTGTAATGTTATAAATTGGTGGGTTTCATTTAAGGAAAGTCTATTTTCTTCTTTTTAGAGCACTGAAATAAAAGATTTAAAAAGATTTACATTATTTCTAGTCCATATACAAGGCTAAAGATGACAAGCAATCGTTCAACGAGTCGATCAGAAGTAAGGATCGTCCGCGCCAGATGGCGGTGGTGGACGAACGGCACCCGATGACGCTGGGCTTCTGCCTGGATGACGTCATCGAGCAACTGGACCAGTTGGAGTCTTTGGACCGGTCGGGCGCGATGCACCACTCCATCGAGTCGCGGATCAGTCTGTCTAACCGCCCCGTGTTCCCGCCACCGTCAGTCGGTGAGTGCACGTCACAGCAGAGCTTGTGTATTCATCTATTGTGACTATAAGATACGCATGATTTTGTGTCTAGTATTTTTGCAATCATAAATATGTTCCTGTTTATCACGAAATGAACATCCAGACCATATTAACCTCCTTCGAAACCCAGGCCGACGAAACCATCACCAGTACAAAAAATATTAATTATTAAACATATTCAACGAAGCATGGTGACGCTACCAAATAGCTTTCTCCAGATATGTTATATCGCTTACTGATTCTTCTCTATTATTATTTAATTGAAGCTTGCCCATAAAATAGGCTTCCCTGTTAGGCGTTCCCGTTTTTTTCATCCCCTCGAATGGGCAAATATAAAATGGTACGCGACCGTAATTAAAATACATCAGATAACTTAAAGGTTGAGAATCCGTGCTATAAAAGCTTGTGTTGACCGCTTCCTGTGTGTATATATGCGTGCATGCGTGCGTGTAGAGCCGGTGGGCTACGACGGCGGCGCGTGCTATCTCGCGGAGACGGGTGAGCTGGCCGAGCTGCGCCCCACCGGGGGCCGGGGCCCCGGGCGGAGCGGCCCGGGGACCATGCGCGCGCGCCATGCCAGTGATGGAGACATACTTGCCCCGCCACACAGGCCCGAGTCTGGTGCCTTCTCAGGTAACACTACACGGCACACCTACATTTATGACTCTCCTATTTTCGGCATCGTCATAGCATATGGGGGGGGACGGAATTTGAGTCCTCTTAGGTTAGCAACCACTTCGCCCGAGTTTAACGCCAGAGCATAAACGCATTGGCGTGCCCTCACACGACTAGTTACAAAAAAAGAATCGTTTTCTTGTCGGCTCTATCAGCCCGTGGAGCCCAAAACGGTAAATATATATGGTATTCTAATGGTACAGTCCTACATCCACTTGATAGAATAGAATTCACAAGTAGGACCAAGGTAATTTTAGACTTATTTTGTTCTGTGTCTTACTTAGTTCTAAGTAGGTACAGTCAGGGAAACTGATTGTTAAGCAAAATAATCTTTCCTGACTGTTCATAATGTCTGCAGTGATAGCGGTGTACTGTCTGTTGCAGAGAGCGACCTGGACCTGGAGCTTGAGGGTGCGGAGGAGCGCCCGCCGCCCTACGAGGAGCTGCAGCACTACGTGCAGTCCGACCGTAAGGAGACCGCCATATAGTGTCCTCAGATATAACGCTACAGCGCTCATCCGGCGCGTGCACAACATCGGAACTAACGCCGCCATCTTGTTTTATGGTTTGTGACTATGACCATTTCGGCAATGTTTCCCAACAACGCCCGCCCTGTCAGTGTCACGCACGCGCCAGCTGAGCCCCGTTGTAGCACTCGACGTGTAGTTTTACCTTAAAGTCTTTGAAAAACGAGATCGAGGTAATGTGACAAAATGTTTACAAAACTTTTAACTTTGTTAAATGTTACCTAATGAATCTATGATGCTTCGGAACTACAATATAATTTAAGCTTCGCGTCTTTTAAATGTGAAGCTTTCGATATTCACATTTTTAGAAGTAAATAAATAAATATTCTTAACCCAACGTGCAATTAATATTTAATCGATAATCTTAAAGGGTTGAATATATTACCTTAGGTACTTAAAACGCCTCATGAGTCTGAAAAAGTGATGGTGGTTATTGTCAAACATAGCTCCATCTCTCTCTCTCTCTCATTGGTAAGATCACAGACTACAATATAATAGAAGAGTATAAGATACATCTGTTATAATAAAATATGTTAGTAGTCCCTCAAATCCTCATGTCGATGTCGCTTTACAAAGTAACGCAAAGTTCAAAATAATATTTTACAAGAAAACTATATTTGATATGCGAATGACACGTAGTGAGAGTAACTTATAAGAATGTAGGTAGCATTGTTACCGCCAGTACTTTTATAGGAACAAACGATAATAACTAGCCGCGCATATTGCTCACGCCACAGTGATGGGATGTTAGGGTAACAGTTGTGTATAGAGCACACAGGCAGGGGACAGTAGGGTCACGTCATTTTATATAGTACTAACAGGGAAACGGATGGCTCAGCAAAATGATTACCAGCCAGAATTAATGACATATTCAAATCACAACTGTCACTTGTATTCGGTCGTGTGATGGCGACAACAGCGGCTACGTAGTGGGAATCTGTTTAACAATGCATTTCCCTGGGTGTGCATGTGAATTATTATGTTACTGTATTGTGCATAGTATGTGCTTATGACCATGTGTGTGAGACGTTACACCATCAATGTATCGATCAAGCCCAACCAATCATTTATACTGGTAGATACAGTACGGGAAGCATCGCTCTGGACCAAATTGATGTTGTAACGTCCGTCTAGGAGATTGTCTGTGTTAGGTACTGTCAATTAGCTGTATATGTTTGAACATACTATTGTTTATTACAACATAACGTCTGATAAGTGTAAGCCCAATATTGCATTACCAATAGAATCGTTCGTCGCTGTCTGTCTGTCACTGCCAGTGACATCGACAGACAGACAGCGACGAACGATTTTGCGCGGTGGTACCCTTGATAACGGATTGTTGAGCAAATTGTCTATTTACTTAAAATTGTCCGTATAGTCAAATCACCGCTGACATTAGTGATCAGTCGGATGGAATGACTAAAGCGCGGTAAAGTTGTGGGCTTATAATCTGCGCAACACTATATTCCTCTGAATGTACACATGTCACTTGTTAGTTCAATAGTAAACTCTAGTCAATCGTTTCGTGTTAATAAAGTTTATGTTACAAATCTGTTTGTTTTTATCAACAATTTTTTTAACAGGAATTTAGAGGAGTCCAATTCGAGAAAATGAAATCTAGTTGAGTTTCACGTTTTTAATACATTTATTTGTGAACAACAGTACAAATTGATACAGACACGAAGCTCGAATCAGAAGCGATATCAAACATTCATTTATTGTAAAAATTACGATACTAATCAATTTTATAACTAACCCCACAGCGACGTACTCTACATTGTCGTGGCGGGTCTCGCGTGCTACTGAACTCTAGGTCTATGCCGGTAGAGTTTACTTTGCTGAAACAGACCTAGGGTGAGCAGCCAGACCGCAGAGGTACATAAACCCACAGGGCATCATGTGGTGAGCTGTTGGTCGGTAAAGACGCCACGAATCCTATCTGTCGTGAGGGTTTTGTTCCTCGCCTCTGGCTTAATTTTATTCGCCGGTCGGGGTGAACACTGATGAAGAACAGAGCTCTGTCCTGCCTTTACTGGTCGGCTGGAGTAGATATTCGCAAGAGCGTGTTCAGAGGAAGAAAGTGTTCCAGTAAGATGTCGGCAGGAATGTTGGCCCTACTCCTGGGATTGTCTAGTGGCCGTGGATATCTCTCCACTCATCAGCACCGCAGCACACGCTGCCCGCTTGTCGCTACGGTACTGAGTGGTGGCCGTGGATATCTCTCCACTCATAAGCACCGCAGCACACGCTGCCCGCTTGTCGCTACGGCACTGAGTGGTGGCGTCCGTTTTCGGGAACCCATTAATAACAGCGCATGTCGCCCCTTGCCATTTTCTCTGCGCATCTTATATAAAACATTGGTCAGGCAGGGGCCATAGTCATGGATAACCTTCAGTTTGAAAACCCAAACCCATAATCCAATATCCTTGTCTCATATCCTACATTAGTCCTACACCAACCGGAGGTTGCTGTTGGGTCCACTTGCTTAGAGCGAACAGGGACAATAGTCGGTTGGTGCTTCATTTAATTTAAAACAACATCGGACCTCTGCGAGTTGGCTCCGGCCCCAGTATAATTTCTTGAAGTCCGGGACCTCATGGCCCGGAGATATGTCAAAGACATTTTTTTATATTATTAAAAGACCGTATAAACGTACAAGAACTTGTAGACAACATTAAAACTTAACTGATTATATTTTCTTAGCTTAATTATTGGCTATATAAAACTTGGCACATTTTATTTGGCAATAGACAATTACTATCAATATATAGATACCTAATACAGTACAGACAAAACACTTTTAATACACCAATGTAGCGTATTCTTCGTAAGTAGGACGATTGATTGCCGAGGTGGCAAGTCACTTCATGCCGTATACAACTATAAAAATACGTAAAAAAGTATTTAAAATATGACAATAGTTCTTGAACATTATTTTGCTTGGTTTTGAAATATTTAATTTACCATAACCTGCCTCCCTGTTGATAGTGAGTATAACCATCGAAAAGCTTAAATATATTTCATTATAAATGTGTCTATCTAAGAACAACAAACAAATCTTTTGGTCACGAGAGTATTGTCAACCGCACACCGACGACATTCATGCAAAAACTATCGAACCATGGACGGGGGCGGCCGCAGTCAGTCGGAGCACAACCGTGTTGAGCACATTACACAGAACACAACGAAACTTTCGCATGTCTTATGAATGTAAACAACTATAGCGTTGCTGTAGGTATTGTAGAAAAATCAGCAGCGCCTTTAAGTTACTCACAAGACTGGCACAGCGCCGACACGTGACACAGTCACTCATAAGATAAGAAAGTTGTATGGATGAATCAGTTTCTCAGCAATTTGAGAAGCGGCGTCAGAAAAGTGATTATTATAATTGTAATAGTGTACGCACTTGAGGTAGTTACAGACATAGATTTATGTTATTGTCAATTAAAACACCGATGATTTAACACTATATTAATCAAGGGTCGCAGAAATGCTTCCCATTGTGTTTCACTGACTGTTTTTAGTCAGACCCTAGCGTGGAATTCGACAAGGATCCTCAATTCCAATTGTGGCCACGCGCCAACAAAATCTTATAGGAATGCCAGCACCTCAGTTGTGAGGGTGGGGCTCAACAGACCGGCTGCACCAGATTAGCGCGCAGCTACGTCGGGCGCGGCACTGAGCGGCGCGGCCGGCGGCTTGTCGGGGCGCGCGTCGCTGCCGGGCCCGGGGGGCCGCTCGGCGCGCGCGGCGGGCTCGCCAGGCGACCGCGCGCCCACGCCGGGCAGCCGCGCGCCCTCGCCGGGCGGCCGCGCGCCCTCACCAGGCGGCCGCGCGCCCTCACCAGGCGGCCGCGCGCCCTCGCCGGTGCTGGCGCGCAGTGCGGCCGGCGACGTGGACGTCGGGAACACGGTGTCCCCCTTGCCGGCGGCAGGGACTTGCTTGCAGAGCTTAGCCATTGCGCTCGCACTGTCACGAACCACTAGAACACGACATCAGTTTATGTTTAGTTAAGTTTAGGTTTTCTCTGTTATGACCCAACAGCGCCACAGCAAAGACAGACAGTTATGATTTTCTCGCGTATCTTTGTACCCTCGTTGCACCCTACTGACAGGAATCCATTGCCTAGCGGAGACGAGTCCACGAGTGTCACACGCTGAAAAGTGAACCAAATAAAAACCCGACTGCAACTAGTGAGCCAGTTCTGAACTTTTAGTTACAGAAGGTATTATAATTAATTAATTTATGGATTATTTTCTGCAGACTAAGATTATGACACTAATGTCGTGATGCTGCCCTGCCTGTACCGCACGAGGTTGTAAGATTTAAATCCGGTAAATAGGTACATGACTTTTTACTACTTTTTAATTTTATATTGGACATCATGATGTTGGTGAAGGAAAACATCACTTACATCTTATATTATGTAAGCGATGTTTTGTCTGAAATCGCCAACCCATCTTGAGCAAGCCCGATGATCAACACTCATGTCTTGTCTGAATGAGAAGAGGGCTTCGCCTTCAAGCGGGACTATATAGGCTGGGTGTTATAGCAAGAGACGTGGCTCGTGGGTGTTACCTGGCTGCACGGGGTAGGCGCTGGGCGCGGGCGGCGGCCGACACGACGCCGTAGGAAGGGACAGCGCGTCGGATGAACTCAGCTCTGCGGGACAACATGACAAGGCATCATATAACATCACGTAGTCCCGGCCGGGGTTCAACGTGCCGGGATAATGTGAATTGCGCTACATTAATGATGTAAAGTTAGTCATTTAAAGTTCAAAATTGTTCCGAATCCGATGAGTTTCCATGTCTCTAAAGACCTTTGACTAGGAACGCGAAGATAGAAGTCATAACGCATAGCTGGAATTCTAGTAACCAGAAGTAATTGGCTCGTAACGTACAGATGCTCGCGCAGCGAATGTGTTGAGGTGTGAGATGCATCTGGACTGCGGCTCACTGGTGGCATCGAGCGGTCCGGTCCATCCTGTTCGCTCAGCCGGATAACACTCACTTGAATACGTTATCAAAGAACTTTATCGTTAACGTTTTCACGTTAGCACCTGGTAGACGTACATGAGCCGTTGTCTAGTTGCATCTTCGGTCAGCATACCTTTGACCTTCTTGATGAAGTAGTAGAAGAAGTACAGGCACAACATGATGAGCAGCGACAGTATGCCGACGAGCGCCACGTAGTAGGCCACGTTGCTGGGCCGCCGCGCGCCCTTCGGCAGCGGGGCCGGTACGCCCATCGCACTGGAGCCCAACAGGACCACTACGAGTAGAACAACTAGTGGACAGTGTGGACACACCACGAGATGCAGCCTTAAGCACAAAGATGACAGATCAGAAAAACAACTCGGCCCAGGCAAATGGATCACGATAATTAACCTCAGAATCGAAAGCCAGACATAATAATATGTGAATATTATGCGACTTAATTTTTTTTACAGATAGTTATAGATGTATGTGTGCCAGAACCGAAACTAACTAAAGCCATCGTCTTGTATTTCAATTATTTGAATAAAAAATTGCACAAATGTTACCAACAGTAGTAGCATTGTGCATTGACGTTGTTTACACTTCAGAGTCAAGAAGGCAGGTGTACATTCAGCTTTTAACTCTTATTTTCAATTTCGATCCTTATTTCTGGTCTACGACTTGTGAAACATAATGGACGACATCCGCTTTTCCATCTCTCCGTGTCGCAATCCATGAAACTGACAGCTACACAGCGATGAGCAACCACGGGACCTGCGCTGCGAGCTACGCAGCGAGCTACACGCCTACGAATGGCGTAACGACAGCTACGACTCGCAGACCGTAGTGCGTAGCAGGTACGCGATTTCGCTGACGAGTATGACTGCGGCAGTCCTCTTGCAATGGTGGTACACATACTGCTCGCGATTTTTATTAATTTTAAAAAAGATTTTTTTTTCATGCAGTCTTCGTACTGTGGCCAGTGTGATTATTCTAAAAATGAGGTTGGCGCACTTACATGAATAATATGCAAGTAATGCATTTTCGGTAGACTGGCGGTATGGAAAATGATTGAATAGAAAGGTTCGAATTTTAAAAACTCTTTAGATAAAATGTAATGCACTTCTGCACTCGGATTTCGAATGATAAACAGAATATTTATAAGTACCTACTTACTCTGTAAATATCTCACCGTGAAAACTAGTGCTTCGCCTAAGTTTAAAAAAAGTCAGATCCTGATCTATACAATATTACAAATTAACGTCACATGTCACGTTTGTCACCGTGTTGTTCTTCCAAACTACGCAACGGGTTTTAATGCGGTAATCATATTAAACTTACATATTATATAATTTAGAATTCTCGATGTTTTGCCAATTCGTAAAACCGCGCGAAGCAGGAGTGGATTGGGTGGATGTCCTGTTTTTAATAATGCATGAAAGGCTACAAGTTAAATGACAGCACACAGGTCACAGACTAGCCTCAGCTCTAGAAGCGCCACAAGCACTACCCCGGACGCTACGGCATTTTTTTTTTTTTTTTAAGGCTGGGAAATCATCCAATGACTGCTCCCGCTCTGGGTGGAGCGGAAGGGAGTGTCAGACTCTTACTGACTAAAACCCATCCATGTTCCTTCCGTAGCCCTTTATGTTCCGGGGTAGCGGTAACCCTTTCGGACAATCCCGCTTACCGGACGCTACGGCATGGATTAACAACTGATTAACATGCGCTGTCCTTACGTTCACTAGCGCGCGATAATCTAATTACCACACATAGGTACAATGTGTAAACAATGCTCAGATTAGCAATTGTGATCTTTAGCTTCCTAAGCCGGCCTAGGTTTATCTGTTTAAATAACACGGGACACCTTGACATCACAAAATAATTTGGGCACAGCCATGTGGTCTTCAACCGTGCCTGTCTATATACAGGCAGGTCCCTGGTCCGATTTTCTAACTTACTCGCAAATTACAAGCCGTCTTCAAAAAATATAATAAATTATGAATTGATTTGATCAATTTGAATAATCAGATGGGGTCATTAACCCTACTAATAAATACTACTAAAAGAAACCACTTCTGTAACCCTTAACCAAAATTTGAGGTCGTTGACTCACCTTCGCTGAGATCCGTTGCAGTAGCTACCACACTTGGATTCGTCTTCAACTCTTTTCTCTTCGTCTCATACTTGAGAAGTAACACACACTCTGGGTACCTTTCTCTATTACCGATAATCTTCACATAATAATATCAACTAACAAGGGAGTGACTCCAAAAGTGTAAAAGTATAAAAAAGTTGAACGTTAGATGTGTTGAGGAGATCATGTCCGTCGCGGCGGTATCATTATAATGGTGAGTCCCCGACGAGCCAGCGACTCGGACAACTTAGTGGCACACACGCAGCGGGACTGTGCTCGGCACAAGGCACACTGTGCCAGACACTCGGCGGCACTGTGTCATAACATAGTTAGGGAGAAGAGAAGGACAACTCTACTGGTGAACGCCTGCTCGCCTGACCCCACGGGGAGTACCTACTGGCTGGCTGCTTGTCCTGCAATGGAAAACACGACAACTTTAATTGCCGTCAGGCACCTACCGTCTAAATGGTAAACACCCAAAGATAATTTGGAATAACGTTCAGTTAAATAAGGGCCGATTTTGTATGTTAATTATCGGTTAACTTTTATCCGAAGAATAATCATGTGTTTCAAAGTAGCGTGTGCAACCGTATCGAGGAGGTCAAGTTACCCTTCTATGCCTCCCTGTTGATTCAGCACATCGCTTGGATGAAGGGATAGTGCGTTTCTCAGGCTGTGTCGCAGAGTGTGTAGGTGGAACACGGAGTGATGTGGCGCAGATGAGCGGCGCGACATCGCAACAAGTGTTGGCGACACTCTGGCGCCTGAAATACTGTGCTCAGGGGTGACACCGTGTTTCTTTCATCTCTGAACCCGACCATTGAGCTTAGTCAGTGTTTAATTATAACGATGCAGAGATATCACGTGTATCTTTACGTGGGGTTTATCAGCATAGATGATGAGTCTCTAGTCGATATATTCAAGTAGGCAGATTGTGCCGTTGACGAAGCCATAGCGCTCTTATATTTGAGACATCCTAATCTTTGTAACTTTAGCAGCTCCAATATTGTAATTGTGTTCAACTTCAACTGAAGTCGCTGGGCCAGCAGTCTGAAGCGCTGTGGACAGCTCAGTATAGCTAGGCCTGTGCTCAATTCCTAAGAGGGGTAATGTTAGACTTCGACACGTATGTTTATACTTTAAAATGTATAGTTTCAAGCAGTGGCGTAACTATAGGGTGGCAGGACTGGCAAAATTCCACGGGCCCCCGGCCTGATGGGGCCCCCGGCCCGAGAGGCTGCGAGCTCAAAAGTGACCAAACATTTTTGTCAAAATTTAGTAAAAAGTATAAATTTGGGGCCCCATGCAATGGATTTGCCAAGGGCCTCAGATGGTATAGTTACGCCACTGGTTATAAGTAGTCTAACGGTATTATCATCATAGAAATATCTATCAACATTATATCATAATTGTATGAAGGTGTGTGGACATTAACCTGTGTTTAACCAACCCAGTTTCATTACATGGTAATTTAATAGTGGTGTAATTACTAATATTGAAACAAATGTCTGTCACGCATCTCAAGGTCCTGGGGTCCCCAACAGAACTCCGCTGCCGGACTAAAAAAGATTGAAAGTCAAACCTCCACTTGCGGCAGCCGTATGTGCCCGGTGCGACCACAAACCCTCTGCTAGAATGAAATATCGCTCGCACTATGCAAGTGCACCGAAGTAAGCCCCCGGTTGGTGTAAGACTATTGTATGGACTTACTAGCTTTTGCCCGCGACTTCTTCCGCGTGGAGTTTGCTTATATCGCAATATCGGAATAAAAAGAAGTGTTTTAGGTATCAATTCGAGTAAATCCCCTTTAAAATTGAATAAGCTTTTTCACCCCCTTAGGTGTAGATATTCAACTCATAAGTAAAGAATTACGTGTATTACGGTTAATACACGTAATTCTTTACTTATGAGTTTAGATATAAATACTGAGTTTCGAGTTAATCGGACCGCGCGTTAAAGTCTTAACTTACTAAGTTTCAAGTTTATTAACTCGAGGAATAAGATATTTCATACAAACTTTCATACCCTATTTTACCTCCTTAGGGGTGAAATTTCCAAAAATCCTTCCTTAGCTAATGTAGGCACCGACTAAAATTTTGCACATGATATGTGCAAAATTTCAAGTCTCTAAGTCCAGCGGTTTGGGCTGTGCGTTGATATATTTATATACATACTAGCTGACCCGACCAATGTTGTCCTGTCTTAACTATGATACCTGCCCTGCCTACCTACCCTACCTACCTACCCCACCTACCTACTGTACTTACCTACCGTACCTACCTACACCACCTACCTACCCTACCTAGCTAATGACTAAGAGGTATGAAAAATAGATAGTAGCCGATTCTCAGACCTACTGAATATGCATATAAAGTTTCACAAAAATCGGTCGAACCGTTTCGAAGGAGTATGGTAACTAACATTGTGACACGAGAATTATAGATATAAGAAGATATATATATAAACTAAGATAGGTACTGGTTTATGGGTTTGGGTTGCTAAAGTGAACTGCTTAGATATCTAGGACTTCGGAAAGATTATGCATGACTTATGTTTAATAATATTATACTAGCTGACCCGACAAACGTTGTCCTGTCTTAACTATGATACCTACCCTACCGAACTACCCTATGTCCTTTTCCTGGCTCTAAGCTACCTCCTCACCAATTTTCAGCCATATCGGTAAACCCGTTCTTGAGTTATAAACAGTGTAACTAACACGACTTTCTTTTATATATATATAGAAGATACACAGATAAAATGCCAGGGGGTGACTTGCGCACTCTAAAATGGGCCCCGGAGGCGGTCGCTGTCGTAGCGACAAGGGGGCAACATGTCCTGAGGTGCTTGTGGAAGTATGGAGAGGTACTCCACTGGAATACAGTCAAGATCTCTACTACAAGCTTACTGAAATACTTACTTCCTCCAAACACGTTTGCTCCTGCGAAGCTCTACCGGCACAGACCTAAAGTTAGGAGCACGCAAGCGCCACCACGACGTCAACGTAGAGATGCGGCAGTGGATATATTATAATTATTATTTTGTCATCTACATTCAGAGCTATCCCGAATCTGGAGTGTGACAATAGGCATAAGCTCGCCTCCCAGTCAGACTTTAAACATGTCAGATATTCAAGAATAAGACATGAGTACTGGAATGGAGTGCCAGCCCTGCCGCGCGCGAACCAGTCCCGCCAGCGCGGCGCCGCCGGCCGCGCGTGCGCGACGCGAGCGACGTGTTCTACATGTCAAATTGTCAGCTAGTGACGAGTGTCAACTGGGCAAGGCGCGTCACTGCGCGGCCAACGGGCACTGATGTGTCCACACTAGTGCACGCTTCTTCTGCTACGGCTACGGAAAAAAAGGAAAAATCAAAGACATTTAAATATAGGTACTTACCTGCTCAAACATGTTATTTAAGTAGGAACCAGCAGTGATAGCCTGGTGGTATGACCGTCGGACTGCCAAGTCTTAAGTCTCAAGTTCGAACCCAAGACACGCACCTCTGACTTTTCAGATTCATGTGCGTATTGTATAATTATCACTTGCTTAAAAATCGGTGAAGGAAAACATCGTGAGGAAACCGGCATGCCTGAGATATTTCTCAACAGTAGGTATGTGACGCTAAGTCAGAGGCCCATGGGCAGCACTAAAACTCTGACACCAGGTTAGTCACTAACCACACGAAAAAGAAGAAGTAGGAACCTGGAACCTACCTAATAGAAAAAAAAAATAGCATAAATTATGAAGGCAGCCCGAGCCCACGGGAGAGCCCGAGTAAGTTACACGTCATACAATATTACTTGTGATAGAACTGTCTCACTCTTGCCCAAGTGGTAGATTCGCAATGATACCATTATAATTATAACGCCTGTAATCCCAGAAGGGCCCCACCCAAAGGTGTAAGTACACCAACATTTCGCCAATTACCTACGTATAAGTCCCATGTAAGGCCTGAAACTGCGTTAAGCGGGCGCCCGCGACGGGCAACCGTCGCGTGTCTACGTGCGTGGACACACGGGTGGGCTCCGTGGGAACGCGACGGCCCCCGTCGCGGACAACGGATTATTTTATTAACGCTGCCCATGCCGCTGTTCGTTCATCTCGGTCTTTATACAGTTCATTCGCCTGGTCCCATATGGCAGG
This sequence comes from Hyppa rectilinea, assembly GCA_951799385.1. Lineage (NCBI taxonomy): Eukaryota > Metazoa > Arthropoda > Insecta > Lepidoptera > Noctuidae > Hyppa > Hyppa rectilinea. Next base: position 176,144 of record OX637324.1, on the reverse strand, counting down.
GTGACACTGCAGGCACGCCACGACAGTGGCGGTAAGGCCGCTCTTTGAGGAGTGGCTAGAGAGGCGTCACGGCGCCCTTACCTACCGTCTGACGCAGGTCCTCACCGGACATGGATGTTTCGGGAGGTTCCTGCACATCATCAGGCGGGAGGAAACGCCCGGGTGTCACCACTGCGAGGATCGGCCAGAGGACACGGTGCAAACCTGCCCCTCTTGGGCGGAGCACCGCCGTGTACCGTGTGCCTCGTAGAGGCGATCGGCGGCGGCGACCTCTCGCGCCCGGCCCTGGTGCAAGCCATGGTCCGGGGCGAGAGGAAGTGGGAGGCAGTCCTCCTTCTGCGAAAAAGTCATGCTCGGCAAGGAGGAGGCGGGATGGGAGAGAGAAAGGTCCTCCCGTCCCAGCCGCCGCAGGAAACGCCCCGGGCGTCGGGAGCCACGTGACGACTCCCGGCCACCGTAGGCGCGGGCCTGCGGACGGTGAGCAAGGGCTCCTACGCACTATGCGGTTAGCCGGAATGCGGTCAACCGTCCGGCTAACCGCAGGACGCGGTTGCGCTTGCGGTTAGCCGGCACCCGGCTAACCGCAAGCGCAACCGGAACGTGCGGTTAGAAACCTTCGTGGTTTTGCGGTTGGATCGACTCATTTCCAAGATGGAAGTTATTATATTTACTCGCGGTATATAAAGAAAAAGAAACAGAAAAAAAGGTACTGGGTGCATCCTTATTTGCAAACTCGAGACGATAGCAAGCATTTCGAATTGTTTTTCGAATAGCTCAAAAAGTATGAAGACAAGTTTTTTGGATATACTAGAATGAGTCTGAAATCCATATTTAATTGAAGAAAATGCGCTAGCGTCGGTGAACACGTTCACTGTCAATGGCGGGCAACCGCAAACTAGCACTATCCGCTTAGTGTGTATAGCAACCGCCCGGCTGGCCGTCAGTCGGGCCGCAGCGCTCAGAACGACCGGAGCGGTTAGCCGGCAGCCGCATCGCAGTGTGAATAAAAACTCCTTTCTCGTACAAATTTCCTATTGCGGTCAGCCGCACGGTTGGCCGCATTCCGGCTAACCGCATAGTGCGTAGGTAGCCTAAGAGTAGGTGAGTAGAGTTTTAGTCAGTAAGAGTCTGACACTCCCTTCAGCTCCACCCAGAGCCCGCTCTGGGTGGAGCTGAAGGGAGTATCAGATTGTCAGAAGTCATTGGATGATTTCCCAGCCTTAAAAAAAAAAAAGGCACTTCCACAATTACTCTTTCTGTATCGAAAGACATTGTCCTTGATTTTCTCCGAGCGTGCGTACGACCCGTAGCGTATCACATAGCGTTATTGACTGAACTAGCCCGCGCGGTCTTCCGTCGCGGGGAAGCGGCCCACCGGACCGCGCACAAGCCCGCGCGGCTTCCCGCTCCGGGTCACTTTAGTATAGAACCGCGCGGGCGCCCGCTTAACGCAGTTTCAGGCCTTATACAACCTGTTGCCATCAACCGGGCACTAAAACAGACCCCGGGCTGTTATTGAGAAATTCTGATGAAAAACCCAACAATACTTCCACGACCGGGGAATCTTACCCAAGAGCTCTTGCTTAACAGCAGTTCTTGCGACCACTACACTAACTAGGCTTAAGAATGATCAGAACGCTTCATTGGTTCGATTCCCAAATCGAGTCCGTAATATTGGGTTCTTCCATAAGGAATTTGTCGGAGTCCCAAGTTCGGAGCCCTTGTCATGCCCGCCAATGCATGGCCCGGAAGCTACGTGCACAGCGAACACGCACTAATCAGCGCGATTGCTTGGTTGGAGATTTCAAACACACCGAATGATTCTTTGTACATTGAGTGCGTTCAGCGGTTGTTATTTAGGTTTCTCCAATGAGTCACGAGCGCCGCCACGCAGCACTCGCCGGCCGGCGCTGGGTTTATCCGACAAATGCAATGATATCACTCGCTCATATTTACCTGTACCTACCTGCAGCGACATTTTTATAAGTAAATAGTTTTCCTGTTTTCTAGATCGTTATAGGTACGTGTTCAAATAAAGCCACAAGGACATGCGTTACGCAATTTATTTAAAATATTTTGTATGAAAATTAAAATACACTTGGTGACGACTTACAAAACTAAACTGAAAATATTGTATCATAAAAAATGCACCTTAGTCCTTACGAAATAAAGTTCAAAATTATATTTGGAAAATACAGTATTCTTATCATCTAAGGTAAATAATAGTAATCTGATAGAATCTCGCCAAGACATAACTCCTAGTTACGTACTGCGCTCACATATCACAAGGTATCTTTACTTACACTAACACAGCTCCGAGAGCGCTCGGCCGCACTAGTGACGCACTACTGCGCCGCGGAGCAACTGCACACAACGTGTTGCAGTGACTGCTTGCATCGCGTACGTAGTGCTCCACTCAATGACGACGAGAGGTGTGTGGAACCTAACTGATTGAGGACGAGCATTGAGAGGACCGTTTGTGACGTCACAACAAGTGTACTGCATTGTACTCACTTTACATATTACACAACATGCAGATTGGCATTACAGGTATAATAGAGGTATTATCTTCTAGAATCTGTTACCGGCGTATGAAGCGACCGTCAATAAAGCCCGTCCAGTTTTATAAAACCGCCTGGTCCATGGCACCTGCGGGACGGGCTCTAGAGCTCGACGTGCCGCACGGACAGCCGGTCGCTAGGAGAGGTAAATAGGTATACTGAACGTTTCTATATCACTTTAGTACACCACTGTACACTCATTTATAATCTACCATAAAACTTAAACTATTAAATACTTAAAAATCGATTACAGACATTTAAATTCTTGACTGCAATTCAATAGCCTGAAAAGTAGATCGGAAGAGAGTTACGTAACAAGTTTTATAATCTTTTATCATAGACACAGTAGAAAGTTTTCCAGTAATAATAATTAAGTACGCGAGTGTACATGCTACAGTAAACAAGTGTACAAAATAACAACTAACACGACATTTGTAAAGGACTCTACGCAAAACTGAGCATTCAGAGAACAACCGAGTGTTGCGTGGCGCGGTGGAGCCAGGCACACTGACTGTAGAACCACTACAGTTACGGAAATGGCACATCCTGCTGCGTTTGCTGACACCAAGAGCCAACAAATGTCACTTCAGTCTGTGACAATACATTAACAGACATCGACGACATACAACTTATGGCATTCAAATCACGCTGATATTTAAAAAATGCTCTGATCATTTCACTGTGAATTACGTTGTATATTGTCATTGTTGTATGCTATTCTGTACCTAATGCGCGCCGACATAACACACAGAACGCTCTGTACGCATATCTGTTTGCTTACACTGCACTACTGTAATCTCAGGTAACAACAGATCATTTAACAATCCCTAATATAATTTATCATCACAAATGGGAATTACTGTTTATAGTCAACCAGGTTCATTAAACACACAATTACTGTTCTTCCAATGGCCCATTTAAAATACTGCAATGATTGAATTATATGTACACAATTAACTATATATATATCATTTATTATTAATCTAAACAAGCACCGACAACATTCGATTATCAAGTCTTGCTTAAAATCCCAATTGGGAGTTTAGCTTGAGTTGAATACAGAATGGAATGTCGATGCATCCTTAACATTAGTAAATATGCAATATGTTTTAAAGAAAAAATAAACATCCCTGTCAAAAATAATTCGGAAAATATACCTACTTGATAACCAATCTCATAAGAAAATAATCATAATATCTTAAATAAATACAATGGCGAGTTACTTTAGTATACTTACAACACAGTGTACGTACCCTGCTTCACTAAATAATTGTATTTTACTAAATCCAGGAATATTATACCTATCGTAGCGAGGGAGCTAAACTGCGGAGCCGTAAACTATGCTCGCAAGAGACGGACACTAACGTAACATTAGACAAAAAGAGCGGGATCCAGCCCAAACCTCACTGGCGGACTGCGAATTGCCCCTCGGACAACTGATATTCTATCTAAGTTCAACATAGATTCTAGTACAATAAGGAAATATGGTAATAGCAGCAGCTCCATAGTTTATGTCCCTCTGAGCACTGTGTGCTAGTTACGTCGAGACGAGTATCGTTGCATCGCAGTCGACTGACTCCTCGATTGTGATCGCACTCGATTGTACTTTAAGTCGAGTACAACTCTACCGACAGCCTTACCACACACTACGCGATCTATCGCCAACTATTAACAACATCGTCGAAAACATTGAGTCGAGTTATGAACACCATTAAAAACATTAGGGTGTTAGAGTATTATACATTCTTTGATTAGAAGAGTGCAACGTTAGTTGCTATGTAAACATTATTTGAATCTCTAGGTAACTTTAGTTGCGACATTTGTCTCAGAATACACCTAGCTACATTACATATTCATCCAGTGATCTATTAGAGAAAATACTAAAAAGGAATTTTATTGTTTGGTGTCATATCTGTGAATACATAGCATACATACATAACACATTTTAGCTTAATAGTCTTCACACATCACCCCCGATGTGTGTGTGTGTGCTAGTGCGGCGCGTGCGGGTTGTAGGGCGGCTGCTTGTGCTGGTCGGAGCCCACCACCTGGTCGTACGAGGGCGGACACGCTGCAACACAACATATTACGCTCTTTAGTATATCGTACTGCTTACTGTATACGTAACACACAAACTACGCACACGTAAGCGAACACCGAGATAGCGGCTGCTACACATATTTATGTTAATTATTTGCGGTTATTTTAATTACTACACGTAATTCTAATGCGATTTCATTTGGGAAATTGACTGTTAAACCTGAGAGCCACTCCATACAGGGTGGATGTTTGATACGTTCAAGGCACCTGCCTTTACTGCCCCGTATCAAACATCCACTCTGTACGGCATTCGATTTAAAACCTGTAAAGATAATAATAAAATGCTACTATGCTACAACTATAGGTATGTATACTTATTAACAGTAACTTCGTAGTGCTAGTGAGCACTACGGTCTAGTGATACCGGCTCTCCGCTAGCTCGTCAAGCAACACGCAACTCAGCAGGCAGGTGGGCGCGCGGCCGCGGTGTAAGGGACATGGCCGCGGTAACAGTACCGCCAATGTAGCAATGTAGCACCTTCTACATTTACCAGAATCAGCTGTTCCACATAAGCATGCTATATTCCATCCTCAAAACGAATGGAATTGTTGGTTTAAACAAATGGCGAAACAGTTCGCGCGTCGACTCCCTTACACCCTTTTGTGGATCTCGTAATTGGTTTTCCAGTTTAGACAAAAATTCCCAGTAAACCGAAACTTCATTAATATTGAGACTATCTACTGCCAAAGTGGTCTTTATGAGAGATCAGACCTTGACGTTTTATGAAGTGCAAGTGGTTAATGCGGTAAAGCAATTATGAGGTCGACTATAGTGCCACGTTGTTGGTAAACATTTGTAAACTTGTGTCACAGGAATTGTAATGACAAAACGAGACGGCGACGTGAGTTCCGCTGTTGGCCACGCGCCACAATATGCCTGCCAGCCGCCAGCTATGTACAACACATTCCACCACCGACGTTCGCAAGCGAGACGGCACTAGACGGCGCAAGTACTCGCGCGAGTACGATTAGTAGTAGTACGACCCACCTTGCGCGCTCCAGCCCGGCGGCGCGACTCCATAGAAAGCTTCACACAAAGCGAACACGTGTTAGTTATATTACACACTAATACAAGGGGAACTAAAGCTTGCTGTTCGGCCAACCGCACGTCACACCTACACCACCAATCACTAAATGCGGTTAACGCTTCAATTATTCAAAATATCCTTCCTTTCTAGCAATCGTTTGGAGATGACGGAGATAGAATGACGCTTTAACTATGTTTATCGTTAAACCCTTTCAGCGAGACGTGATGCAATCTGGCCAAACCTGCTGCGACATAACAGCGCTGTCAATGTCATATCGGAACCTTAGACGTGTGGCTGTTCCGTAGGTACAATGATTAGAGATATCATATAAAGATAGAGGAAAATTACAGTTTAAATTGTTTACCCTGTGCAATTTTGTCCTCATGATATTTTTGTAACTGTATTCTGAAAGGCTATCCAATCCAACTCATTTTGTGGCCTATTTTTATGTTGTACTCGGAAATAAGAGTTACCGGTCAGACTTTCAGAAACAGAAGATAAGGTTCTTTTACAGTAGGCGCTCGGTATATTCTGGTATGCGTTGCTATGTAATGACAATGACCAAAATATAGTGTGTGCTTTGCGAGCAAAGTCATAAAAATAAATTGGTGAACTTCAATTATTCGTATAGTATTCAAATGACAAGGGCCGCTCTTCGACAGTTGTATGAAATGGCTACAACACGCGCAACCTACGCATGGTTTCAATTGGCTTCACAATGGATTGCCCTGGCTGTACGTACATTGTACAAATCATATTGGTGTACGGTTAACCACAAGTCCATGCACTTCGATTTTGAAACAAAAATTTCGTAGCAGTTTAACTTAAATGCGCCAGTATTACGAGTGACGTGTAGTTGACTGTACAGTAAGCACTCTGAATAAAATAGGGGCATATTGTTAAGTGTGATTGATTTCGACAATAATGGCAAGCACTCAGTGCAGCTCGGAGTTCATTCACAACAACCGCTGTGGGCGCGTTGTGCCCGTTGTGGGCCATCGCAGGGACTAGCATTGCACGCGACACATGTTGTGAGGGTGCGTTCCCACTGAAGACACTAAGAGGCATGCTTCACGGTACGTAAGTATTGCCTAACATGAATTTTTGAAGTTTTTCAAAAATTCAATTTAGGTGCAAGTTAAAATAATGTCAAGTTTAGTAAGTTACTAATAATAATGCAGTTTGTTCAACGGATCATGATCCGAGTTAGATCAAAATTTATTCAAAGCAAATTGGTTTTGATAAACTTAGAACAAGTAATAACACATAATCATCATATTATTATCATACACCGGCCCGGACGCGCTAACTATAAATAAGTCACGTTTGCCAAGGCAACGCATTAAATTCGTTCATAATATATGTAATGAGCTTACTTCAAGTTAGTTTTACAAATGAAACGAAATGCGTAGTAATGAGTCACAAAATATTCGGCAGTAGGATGCAGCCTCGTGGTAATACCGTGCGCATCGCGTAAGGTCGCCGGCCGCGAGGCCGCTGAGATGCGATGCGGTCAGCTTTGAACACGTCATCGCAGTTCAGCATTACCTTTCTTTTCCTTGTATGCCGGCGCGTTGCGCTTCAACATCTGTTGCTCTTTTCATGCATTTTATTTAACTTAGCAAGCTCTTGCTATACCTTTTCTTTGGCTCGTCCCGTTTCTTATTGATCTCTAATAGACTTGGCTCAACTTTATAATAGGAATGCCAAGAAATTGGCATTCCTATATACATAATATATAAAGTTGTATTCTGATAATAAAAAAACCACATCATCTAAATAAGTTGGTTGTTTTCTCTGATATGACACGGATGGGCAACGTGACGCGTCACAAACATTCGATAGAGATATCAGTCGGTAGCGGCCGGGCGGCCGGCTCCGCGACACATCGCGGACCGGAACAGAACGTCAGCGGCTGAGGAGGTAGCTACGTACTCACACGATGAATATTTATCAATAAAAATCAGTCATTTGCCGAGTGCAAAGTCAGCGAGCTATCTGTAGGTAAGTACCGCGACATGTTCAAACATGGTGTCTTGTACATACGAGCGCATGCCAAATGAACCTCATGCACTGGCATATTCTACGTTAGCCATAACATAACGATAAGTTATCATCAATCAGCCTCCGGCCTCATTTTTCCTCAACAGAGCACGAGTCATAGCTATGGGATACATTACCCGACGAGAGTAATACGGTTGGTAAACAGAGGTTATTTACAGGATCATAGAATTTAATTTATTAATTAGCAAAACTTCAGTGTCGTGTAGGGTATGCACAGGGTGATGACAATCTGTGGATACTGTAGCACAGTAGTACAGAGGAGTCACAGTTACCGCGTGGCAAGTGGTGGGGAGTGTAACAGGACCAAGTGCAATAGTGTGACGGCGCCCACCACCTACGCGCAAGTTTAGGGAAAGAGGCGTGACTTTTTATGAAATTCAAATAGTTACTTCCGTAGTAGTGTAGTGGCACAATATGGTTTAGGCATTGAAAAACCACTGACCTGACGCATCAAATTGTGCGGAAAAAATGACATGTTACTTCACAACATGAATCTACAAGCGCATTGTGCGAGCGATTATATGGCACCGCAGGCATAATTGTCCGAAAGGGTTACCGCTACCCCGGAACATAAAGGGCTACGGAAGGAACATGGATGGCTTTTAGTCAGTAAGAGTCTGACACTCCCTTCCGCTCCACCCAGAGCGGGAGCAGTCATTGGATGATTTCCCAGCCTTAAAAAAAGGCATGCTACGGAGCCTCATAACCTTTAAGTAAACTGGCAGGAATCATCACGTAACGAAAAAGCGTTATACTCGAAAAAGTCAAGTCGTAACGTTGAATAAATAAGTTTTTTTTTTGCCACAACTGACGCTTGAGAGCATGCTAGAGGGCTCTGTATACCCCGGCGCCGCGGAAACATTCATTGAACTGGCCGGCCCTTATCGGGCTGACCGCACGCCACACTCATTATCCTTATTGTTTGTTACTGATAGTGGTCAGAGCACTGCACCGCGGTCACACAACGGTATGTGTTATCTAATGCACAAGATAGCGATACCGCGAGATACGCGAAGGGAATGCTCTGGGTTACTTGTTGAGACGAGATGGAATCGATCCTCGCAAGTGCATCCGTGCCTATTGACTTCGCTTACTAGGTCTTACTAAGTTCATTTAGGATACAAAAGTCTGATGGTGAAGGAACATACCGAGGTGAATCTCAAGTCGCGATCAGACGCTTGCCCTCGGGTTGGGGTTCACTTTCTTTCCACGTTCACACGACACCGACACAATGATATCAGAACGCTAATCTGCTTATTTCATTCGGTAGGCGAGTGAGAGACCTGAGCACCGACATCTACCATCGTTGGATCGGTTCATATTTGCATGTTAAATTCATTTTGCGTTCAGACGTTTTACTACGAGTGAAACATGTACAGTGAAAGGGAAACATGTACAAAGTTAAAGCTGATATAATATAACTGAGGCGCGAGGTGCTTGCGACTTAACGGCGGCCTTCATATGCTCGGAACTCGCAAACGGGCAGCGGCCAGCCCTGAATGAGAGGTAGGCTGTGCGCTGTGCGCTGTGCGGTGTGCAGGGCTGCGCTGGGACCACTACAGGTTATATTAATGAATACGTTTCTAATAATGAATGCCGCATTAAATTCTGTGAACATGACTCACCGGTAAACTATCGACTCACTTCAGTAGGCGTTTGTTTGACGCTCGATACACTTTTAATTACAATCTCATCAATTTATAAGAGCTGAGCTGCGGTGACGTCACGAATGTGTATTGTCCTAGAGTGTTACTCTTGGTCTAAGGCGATATCGCGAGATTACTACTGTTTCCAAGTCTGTATGCAGACGAAGACTAAACTTTATTTTAGGAAACTGAGTTAATTAGTTGTGTGTGACCGCCCCAAACGTGTCATGACACGAGCGCTACAATTACGTTTAACAACGTTGAACAAACCACAAGAACGATCTTCACACCAATGCGCAATAAAATAATAAACTGATGCTAAAGCTATGGCAACATCAATCGTAAATAGTTTAAAAAATCTATGTATAGTAATATGTAAGTTCTTTTGTGTCACTGTTAACACCATTACGTTACAATAAGAAAGTTAGGAATGAACAATTTACAAATCCTATAGCCCCCGCTTCACGGAGCTGACAATGGACAGCCGGCTACTGTTACAAAGAGGTTAGAGGTTAGTCGAAGCACTGTAGGCTCTGCACCTACACCTACGCCTTACAAAGCAGCGGGCTCCTTATGTACGGAATCACAATTGCGTCATCACCTCAAAACTGCGATCCATTGTTTCGTAATTGAACATTTTGATTGCTGCATTTTGTAAAATAACGCAATGAATATTGGGGAATTTACAAAGTGAAAACAATCATGAGTGGATGGAGTGTATTAACGTTGTAAGTACGGTTCTAAATGGTGTGAGGACGTACCGGCAGCATCAGGTGCAGAAGCCGCGGGCGGGTAGGGCGCCGCGTAGGGCGCCGGGTAGGCCGCGCCCGCCGGGTACGGGCCGCCCGCCGGGTACGGGCCGCCCGCCGGGTACGGGCCGCCCGCCGGGTACGGGCCGCCCGTCGGGTACTGCGTCGCCGTCGGGTACTGCGTCGCCGTCGGGTACGGCGTCGCCGTCGGGTATCCTGCGGCGCTCACCGGGTACACCGTCACTGTTTGCGCTGTCGAACAATGTCGGACGGTCAGTACCGCGACGGACGCAGGTTACATGGACGTCGACTTACACACACAAGCACGAATATAATGGTTATGAATAAAATGTTTCAACTGCAGTCATTGATATCGCAAGACGGTTACATGCACGCTTAAACCCAATACATTCAATGTTGCCAAATTAAATATTGTATTACTTGTTACTCAGCCTTCCGAAGCCAAAGAAATTAATGATCTGATGAAAATGTAAACAAATGGGTGAACAAATACTCTGGATGCTAACTTGCAGTGCCCCTTAAATATAACACATTTTGATTTGATTACTTAGATTACTTAACCCCGAACTTTAAGTTTAAATCACCTTAAATACCTACAGATAAAGATGTCTGTCAGTAATTTACAATCATAATTTGAGGTTTAATAACGTCAATTTTTTACTAAATTTAATAATACATATTAACTATTGATACCTTCTAAATAAAGATGAATGTGTGATGAGAATTTAACCTGTACTTGGGTTATTTACACTTGCATCATAAAGTGTCGTAACAAATGATAGAGCAGCATCACGTTATCGCTCCGATCCTTCTGTTCAGCTGTAGTTGTGTCATAGCTGTCTCGTCGACTGACTCGTAACAGTCGTAACCACGAACAGCACCTGTGTTAGTGGATCATTCACCTTTCCCCCTGGAGGTGATATGACCGCCTCACGCCTGGGTGTGTACGGTGGAACGATCCGTGTTAGTATGAGAATGGAACATGAAGGTACGCTACGTCACCTTGTGCTGCACGCTCACCGGGGTATATCGGTGTGACGTACTGCTGCTGCGGGTAGGGCGCCGCCACGGGCTCGTCGCGGGGCGGCGCTGGAACCACACGGACTCGATAAGGCGTCACTTTTGTCACATTATAAAATGTAAAGTAAACGTGTCATGGCTTAGAAAAACAGTCACAGACCACCGTTTATGTTTCGCTTTTCTTAGTTGGAACAGTTGATACGGAGTATAATTTGGTGTTATAATTTTTTGACTGGCTTCGCGGAGGGAAGGTCGGGGAAGGTGTGAGGGGTGTGGAAGGTGTGGGGGTGTAGATGTGTGTACTCACGGGCAAGCACTCTGCCGCGCGCCTTGCTCCGGCAGCAGCAGCGGCAGATGATGGCCAGAACGACGGCCGCAACCACGGCCGCCCCCAGCCACATCAGCAGGCTCATGCTCAGGTCTCGCGAGACGCTCACCGGGTGCACGCGGCCCTGGCACACGACACACGCTTAGTCACATCGTCAAATACACACTCATGCATAATATACATCGTCTTCTCATAATAATATACCTAACTAGGGTACGAGAAGTTTGTGCACAAAATAAAAACACTTTAGAAGAGATCAAATGGAGTTTTTTGTCCATTTGGCGTTAAATGAAACTACTTTTGGAGGGGGCAGTTTTTGGTATTTTTTGTTCTAAAGTCCCTTTTTATATGCTATAGGCACATGAAAAATGACTTATTTGTTTTATTTTGACGCTAGTTACAGGCATACAGAGTGTGATTGATGAGAACAATTAAATATACGAGATCTTTTGCACAAAAGACAGGAGTCTATGCAGCAGTAGCCCAGTAGGTAGAGCTAGGCTGCTGATGATGATGCCGACCAGGGCTGATGATTTCAGTATCATCAGACATAATGCACAATGTGTTTGGAAACACGTGTCGCGGGACAATTGCCCGCTAGTGTAGACACTAAACCCACTAGACAGGACTAAAATAAGATTTTGTGAAATTTTACCTTGAGAACTATGTATGAAAACTAACTTGTTGGTGATAGCTAGTACACATTAGCAACAAGTGTGCTTAGAAGGCTGATCTCCTAACACAATGACATGGCCGCGCTGTTCCTATCTGCAGTCCATCCGCTCACTTCCTGTGCCGCCGGAACATGTGGGTGGCTGCTGTTCCCCGCCAGCGATAACAGACAGATACCTACTGTGCTCTATCATAGCACTAAGTTCGCTTATTAAAGATAATAATTTACCAAAAACTGCTTTTAGGATATCCAATCTAGACAATGGGCTAGTTGAAGCAGCACGCAGCTCACATCAGGTGGTGACACATGATTAATATATTGTGCAACTACTCAGTGCTCTTTGAGCAGTGAATGTTAGAATGAAACTGAATCAAACAATAAGTTCTTATCACAATTTAGTTCAGGTTGTGTGCGCCTGACTCATGCTACACAGAAACACTTATCATTATCAAATTACAAGTTGATACAATACTCTTTGTTGCCTGCCTCACTTTACTTAGTATTCAGTGACATCTATGAGTTGCTGTTTCTAACTTGTTAATGTTTAGGATATCAATAATATATTAACAAGAATGGTATACAATGTATACACTTAATGTTAGTAGGAGCAGGTAATTCGAGTGTATTAATTATGATAATGATAACTTTCAAAATTAGAAAATATGTTTAAACTCATGGTTAGAGTAGGTACTGGTAATCACATTTATTACCAATAGAGTGATTATTCTGAAAAAAATACTTTTATAATATACCCTTGGTACTGCCCCTCTGTGGGATCGCTTGATATCGGGATGTTTCAATGTTATCTTATGTAAACTAAGCTCTGTATACAGCAGCACATAGTATTATTTATATATGTATTATGTATATGTATACTTTGAAAAAATAACATGTCAGGCATACTCATCCACTGAGCCTTATCCATACCACTGAGGCCACCAGCTGCACCTTACGTGCAAGTTAACTAGCATTATCATTAGCATAGCATTATCTGTGCACACTATACCTGCCACAGCGCTGAGCAGTAGTCAGGCACAATGTGGCACCGAGTCACCTGAGCATGCACCACAATAACATTAGTGCACTGTTCAGCACATGCAACACTACACTACACAACACTCTGAGGAATGCCACTCACTGCAGGCTGCTGCTATCACACCTGTAGCGTACCTATGCTCATTACTGACTTTTAATCGAAATGTAACTAGAACTGCTGATAAAGTTAAGTGACTGAGATAGCATATCAGTTGCGCGGAGCGGTCGCGTGAGACGACCAGCGCTCGTGACGCTCCCACCTACCTTGAAAAAGTCGTCGTCATCAAACTCATTCGACTCGAACATCACTTACAATTATAAAACAATAACAATGACACTGCGCTCCACTGAACCGCCTCCACGCTACTGACCCAGCAGTCACACACTCACGCAGAAAACATATCGTAGCGACAGCGAATGAGTCACCTCTGCCCGGAGCTCGACACACTCTTTGCACGGGATTTTTATGAGGATAACAAGATTGATACGATTACGATACTATAAAAATGTGTTATGTTTGCGAAATAATTGCGCTTAGAATTATGGAGATCTTCGTTTCATAACAAACGGCAATTAATTATTTTCTTTACACAAAGTTCTTAAGTACAAACACACTTAGCAAGAGATTTACAAAATAAATCACAAAAAACATGTAAATAAAATGACATTTTATTTTACCTTTGTTGAGCAAGCGAGAATATCGCGGCGATTGCTAGGGAGGCGATACCGAACTAAGGCGAATTACCAACTTTGAGACCAATGGCGATTAGCGATGAATAACTCAATTCTTTGGGATAACACTCGACAAACCTCGAAAGACTACAATATATTACAAAAATTAAATCAAAAATACATTGCATTATATAAAAAGATTTATTATAATGCAATGTTTCACACAATAAACTCAAGATGGACATTAAAAATAAAGTATAATTTAAATAAAATAAAGATCATTCATGTCTGTGTTACTCCTCAAAATCACGACACGTCTCGGATATGTTATTGTTAGAAACAGACTGTTTTATAATCATTTTCATACTGCACAGTAGTGACAATGCCATGTCTTGAAGCTAATAGGTACACATGAGCGAGCGATAAAGAACTCCAGGAAAATTTAACTTAACCCCACGCCAAATGTCGCTGGTTCCTTGTTTTGTTCCGGCTTAGTAATTAAAAAGTTACGTGAACAAAAGACAATGTATACAAATATATTATACAATACATAATGCAGCGATTGTGGGTAAATACCTTAGAGCATTTATGCTCTAAGGTAAATACAAAGGTCACAATTCAAACATGACCTTATAATTTCTTTTCTTCTACTTTGTAATGAAATTCACACATCACTAAATGACATTTACTTTGACATTACCCAAACAACAATGTTTATCAAAGATGAACAAAAAAATAAACTACGTTTACATCCGTTAGTGATTTACTTTTTAAAGTGTGAAATGACTTTTCCGAACGTAAGTTATTTATAATAATATTAATTTTGTTGCGTTAAAAGTCAAAAACAAATGTAATAAACAATTTTCTGTTTCTTGAATTTTTGCAGTCCCAAAACGCCAATCACTAATGAATGTCACTACTACTTACTGTCACTGCCTTTCTCTAGTCAAACTGACAGCCTGTCAGATTTCCAAAATATAATATAACCTCAAATCTCAATTAATTCAAAAGTCCTCGTAATACTGATATTATTTCAAGTCGTACAGAATGTATCTTGGATTGTTGAGGACATTATTACCATTGCGACATGTGTCCATCGTCCAGGCGTCACATTTACATAGTACCGCTGCTGATTATGCTGCCGTCAAGAAGACAACATCCGCCGCTGGAGGTTATTATTATGTACTTGTTTTTGTTTCCTCTTATCATGCCAGTAAAATTCATTCACATATAGGCTTTGTAATTTTTAACAATTCTAAGCTTTAGCAGTAGTGAGCTTTATTTCGTTGCTATTAGTTGTAAGTATAATTTCTAAAATAGTTGGTCAGTGGGTCGTCTTAGGGGCGAATCTCACGTAACAGTGGTTTGGGTCTTCCTACACAAAGACAACTCAACTTTTTGCAAAACATAATCATTATTGGTCAGTTTTATAACAGTATAGCAAACAAAATAATAATAGTATGACACTGGATATTCTAATTCTAAGTAGGAACTTATAGATGAGCTGGTCATTTTTTTCATGTAGTCAGGTTTCTCTAATCCAGCCACTGTGCACTGGCAGTATTGTAATCCTGTTTGAAAAGACTGGCTTAGTGAGAACAGAAATGGCAAGAATTAATTTAATTTAAAGTTAACTCTGACTTTGAATTTTATGACTTAAGTATTATTTATAACACCTATGTTTTACAAACAAAACTCTGATTATGACTGAGATTAAAAGTATGGTTATTAAATTATGGGACACAGTACAATTTTATAGTATAGTTGGCAACCCTAGTGGTCTGTGGCACATGATGTAAGTAGAATGGGTCTGCTTCCAGGTGTGATGGGCCTGGGCAAAGGCAAGAAAAAAGGTGGCAAGCTGGGTGCCATGGAGAAGAAGGAAATGGTAGTGGAGACCGACCCACAGAAGCTAGTCAGTTACGTATGCGGCTCTAACATATACACCACTGGGGAGGATGTCAAGGTGACTTGTTGTCATAATATTACGTCTACAAAATAATATTACTACTAGCTTTTACCCGCGACTTCATCCACATGGAGTACAGTTATATCCCAATCCAATCAATCTGCCTGGCCTTGTTGTCTTCCAGTCTAACCGGATGTACCTGAATACCAGTATTTTACATGGAGCGACTGCGTATCTGACCTTCACAACTTAGTAACTGGGTAATACTATCGTATTCCCGAAAATCAACCCAAGGGGTACCAGCAAGCATAGCTTAACCTGATGGATCGAGTTGTGCACCTGTTATTACTTAGCCATGAGCTTCGCAATATCGGAATAAAAAGAAGTGTTTAAGGTATCAATTCTAGTAAACCAAAACATGAAAAAAATAATTTAAAAAAATAGTAAAATTGATTATTTCTTTTCACCCCCCTTAGGGGTAGATTTTCAATAAACCTTGATTTGTTATTCTTTATTTTTGATTTTAGGTATAAATACTGAGTTGGCTTTGACACCCCCCCAATCCCCCTTAAAGGGGTTGTTTAGAAAAACAGAAAATGAAAAACTTCATAATTAACTTAGATAAATGGAAAGTTTCAAGATTATTAAGCCAAGGAATAAGATTTTGCATACAAACTTTCATCCCCTATTTTACCTCCTTAGCGGTGGAATTTCCTAAAATCCTTTCTTAGTGGGTGCCTACATTATACAGGGTTGATATGACAGAGGGGCATTAAATTACACTACGTATACTATACGTGTTTAGTATTAACTCGGTACGGTATAAAAATAAAAAGCACCAAAAATGAGGTTTTTATTTTTTCAAACAAACTAAATAGCTTACAAATGAGAGTAAAACGCAACCACCCTTTGTAAATAAAAACTGACTTTGTAACGCAGCGGCACCGACGCGTGCACGCCGGAGCGCTGTTAGGAAAGCTGATACATCGTGTTCAAACAGGGCAAAAACTTAAAAAAACATTTGCGACTAAACTACTGCTCCTATTTAATTGATTTTTGGTACAGAGCTTGAAAATGGTCCCTAGTATAAGCTGTTTAAAGGAAAGCCCCTCTGTCGTATCAACTCGGTATGATATGTGCAAAACTTCAAGTCTCCAGATCGAACAGTTTGGGCTGTGCATTGATATATCACCCAGTCAGTTACCATTTACATCATAGCTTACCATTTTATATCCTGAGGGCCAGAAAAGACTTTTCATTCAATCGAAGCTGCCTTTTTTTAGCCTTAATGTGGTTAGTCCAGGTAATAAGCCTTCTCGATGTCACCTCTGCGTCGACTGTCGGGAGGACACGGCGCGGCATACGCTGGCAGATCATGCCGCTTAGGAGGAGCCGCGGCAGTGACATGTCGCTGCCAGCCGTAGTGAACTATATTGTCGGCAGTGAGCAGGCCTGGGACGCGGTGGTATCCTTCTGCGAGGAAGTCATCTCGCAGAAGGAGGTTGCGGAAAGGGAGAGGGAGATCACCTCCCTCAACCCGGCACGCAGCAGGTGCACCGGGCGTTGGAGAAGGGCAGACGATGCCCTCTTTCAGCCCCCCTAAATGGGTCCAGGGAGCGACTGACGTGGGGTGATTCCGTCGCCCCCACAACATCAGGACCTAAGGCGACGTCGCGCAGTGTTCCACGCGCGCCCCTCCAAGGCGGCGCGGGCGAACGTCGTTCACCTCACTCCCCTCTCGACCGAGACGAGGCCCGCTGTGGTGGGCCGGCACCAGCCGGGGGTTGCGGAAGTATTATGGTTCCCGCGACCCCCGGCGCAGGTGAGAGAGGGAACACCCGGGGTGGTTTTTAGTCAGTAAGAGTCTGACAGACCCCTCCGCCCCCCGGGCGGGGGACATCCATGAGGATATTCCCCCCCGGCTCAAAAAAAAAAAGGGTAACGGTCAGGCCCCATTAGTCCGTTGCGCTGCGTTGCCTCGTCGCAGCGTGATTAGACCGTTGTGTCGTCGCGCGCGACGTTTCAACGGATCGAAGACAAGAGACGATGCGGGAGGGAGGGTGATGCGCTGCGTTGTCGCAGCTCCGGTGCGGCGACGGACAGTGATCCACAGCTGGACGAGGAAGCTAAACGAGCGTAACGCAGCTGCGACCGTCTTGCGTTGCGGTGTCGCAGCGTCAACGCAACGCAGGTGTGGCATACAATGCGTTGTTCCGTTGCGACGACGCGACACAACGCAGCGCAACGCACTAATGGGGCCTTACTCTAACGCCTAGGTACTTGTTATGCTTCGCCCAAGGGATTGGCTTGCCGTACATCGTGATCGGACTAGGGGGTTGGGGAGGGCCCTACGTATTCTCTTGAAGCGAAAAGCCTGGCTTTTGTCGGGGTTAACCTCGATTCTCCATTTCCGGAACCAAACGCCTAAGACGTTTGCGGAAGTTTGGAGAGTGCGAGCGATATTGAGCGGACTGGTCCCCGTGTCGTGTAGTATATAGCCGTCATCGGAATAACGCCAATTGGGCCTTGTACTTTTGGGGATGTCGCTAGTGAACAGGGTAAAGAACGGGAGGGGAGAGAACGGAGCCCTCGGGGACTCCCGCGCGAATGGGGTAGGTGGACGAAAGAGTGCCCTCGATGCGATAACGGAAGGTGCGGTTCGACAAAAAGCGTCGTAGGATGAGCACGAGATGGTCAGGCTATTAAGGAATTGGTATAGCTTATAGATTAAGCCATTGTGCCAGACTTAGTCGAAAGCTTTCGCGATTTCGAAGAACAGGGTGCCTGTCATAGCGCCGCGCTGAAAGCCGGCGCTGATGTGCTCGACGATGCGGTGTGCCTGTTTGACACACGAGTGTCGAACTGCAAGTTGGGGATCAGACTCGCTTCGGCATAGTCCTTGAGATGCTTCCTTGAACCTCTCGTAAATTTTTCCGAGAACGTTGAGTTGAGGCTCATGGGCGGTAGCTAGTGGGGTCGGATTTGGGTTTGGGCCCTCGGCTTGGGACCTCGGCGTCGACTTTGGGTGTCCGTTTCGATTGCTCGGCCACAGTGTCGTAGAAAAAAAACGACCTCATCAACATTACGAAGGAATTTGTAAAAAACTAGTAATGAAAGTCGCAAATTCGTAGATCCAATATTCACAAAGTTATAAAGGTTTAACCATGGCCGCGCGGTCGGCACAGGGAGAACCGCGCGGCCACGCAGTTTTCTTAAACGGCGCTTAGTAGAGTTATGGTAGAGGTCCCATTCTTTTTGCTAACCACTGGTACGATTTCGAAGAACATGTAGATAGTATGAATAAAACTCATTTTATGACCTACAGCACTTAAATGCTATGACCGCGCAGTCGGCACAGGGAGAACCGCGCGGCCACGCAGTTTTCTTAAACGGCGCTTAGTAGAGCTGTGGTAGAGGTCCCATTCTTTTTGTTAACCACTGATACGATTTCGAAGAACATGTAGATAGTATGAATAAAGCCCTAATGTTTAGATTTCACGACCTACAGCACTTAAAACCTATAATGCGAGTTAAAAGTAGGGTGACCAAGATTTATGGTGCGTCAATCAGACATTTTCTAAAGCAGCGATCAGATCAGCGAGGCTCAGAGGAATTGACAGGACAAAGATTTTCTTTTATTTGAAACAAAAATGGTTATTCTAAAGAGGATCTAATAATATTTAGGGTTTATACCCATCTCGGCACCTTCCCATCTCGGCACCCATGAATTTATTTATCTTATCTACGAAAAATTCCCATTTCGGCAAATATATTTTCATGGGACTTACAGTGAACGCGTAATCAAGCCTACTCGTATCATTTAGTACAAGTATGAAAGTCCTCAAAGTATGGACGCCTTTTTGCCTACGTCCCGGTTATACTGATTAAACGTTAATTGTACATAATAACTGTTGATTTTTGCAATATGTTTTTGCATAATTGCTGGAAAGATTTTAAAACAATTATTCCTACGAACCGTGAATTTTTCATATATTTTAGAATTAAAATTTGTTATGTTACTGCCAAGGCAGAGATAATGTAGCCTCTAAAAAGCGATTCAAGGGCTTGTCTGTGTGTAATTTAAAAAGAAACAAAAATGATTTATTAAATAATAAAGTTGATTTACTTACTATACTGATACTGTGTATCCATTTTTTGATGACTGTACTTAGCAACGACTAATGACGGAGTGCCGAGATGGGCATTTTTCGTAAAGATGATAAATTAATTCATGGGTGCCGAGATGGGAAGGTGCCGAGATGGGACTAAACCATATTTAGGTAGCATAGAAAAAGAAATTAACACAATCTAATGAAAATGTAAACTTTTTGAGAAAAAAATACTTTCAATAAAGGAGTTCATAATAAAAAAAACGCTTCCCAAATTAAAAAAGTAAGCACCTAATGTTGATATTTGATGTTGATACGACATCTTAAATCTTATTGCGCATAGTGTGAGAAATCTGACAAACATTTTGAAACTTAGGTACGGTTTGGTATGATAATGTGTTTAAATAGCCACGAGAGTGCAGGATTCTGATTGTGTAGTACAAGCACCCGGAAACTGCTGATGCATTTATTGATTTAGTTTTTGAGTGTCGTTACGTCTCGCTCTAGTGAATGAATGGAGACAAACAAACGCATGCGCAAAATGTCATTTTTGTGAAGTTATATAGAACGGCTATCATACGGTTATCACACGGTTGACGCAATGGTTGAGTGATTGACTGCTGCGCAGCATATCGCGGGTTCGATTCCCGAACGAACAAATATTTGTGCGATCTGCACACAGAACAGATAAAGAGGTTAGAATGGAAGTAGTTCCTGATTTGTATTAGAACGCGTGTCGCCGCATGTCTCCCACTCTTGTCTCTCCACTACAAGCAAGAGATAATACGTACGCGCATTACGCACACAAATAAACCACACGCACTTACATCGCGTGTTTACTATTGGTTGTCACACTAACGCAAATACTGCTCTGGACGTACACTCACACACGTGTAAAAGCAATTTATTTCTCATATATGTTACGGCTACCAAAAGGTCGATTAATCATATCGATAAAATTACTGTAGTTTAGTTAATTAAAGTTTTGCATTTTTTCAAGTGGCGGATACGGTACGAATAACTTCCTAATTACATATAAATAAACTTAAATCAAAGACAAATTAAGGGGGAACATCCGATACTGCCGGGAAATTTAAATTTTCTTTAGTTTTATGCTAGTTGCAGCTCTGTTTTACGGCATAATAATAGAAAGAAAGAAAAATAGCATTTTGAATAACATAAAACGTAAAACAATGCTACAATATGCAAAAAAACTATAAAGAAATTTTCAAATTTCACGTCCATATCGAATGCTAAGTCGAATTAACATAATATAATCTAATTAATTTATTGTGAACTAGTTACTCCTTGAAAAAGTATTTATTAATTTTATCATGTTAATTTATGAATAATATCTGTGCCCGCCGGTTTCACCCGCGTTACATAATCATTTTCTGCAAAATGTTTAGAACATAAATTGTGCTACATTTAGTACCTATCCATTCAATTCTACCAGTTGCTTCAAACCACAGTTTTCTTGTAGCAGGATCTTTTGGAAAATTAAAAAAAAAGTATTTGCATCGTAAATTAGATTTTAGACGAAAAACCAACTAAGAAACTGAATTAATAATTCACATTATACAATAATTGGTGTTAATATAAACAAAGTTATATTCATTGTTATATTACTGACAATAATCATTACACACACACACACACATCACACACACACACGTCACATCATTATCACATCTTAATATCGACATTGTTTACAATTTGGTACAAGACTATCGACGCGCATAGATTTCCCAGAATTGAAGCTTTGGATCGACGCACGCGACGTTCGCAGTGAACGCAATACATTGCGCGACCGCTCACGTCGTGCAAGATCATACCAATGTAATGCAAGCAATGTATAATTTTTCATCTGAATGCGATTTTATCGTTTTTGTCTACAAACTACATAATACTTTTGTAATAATTACAAATATCACTCGTATTTTAAGGTTTTTGGAGTTATCGGTGAAAAGAAATCCCTCCTCGGGCCACATTACACTCCTGACTTCTTTTCCGACACGTTATAATTGGGCAAGACGGCATAATTCTTTTTTTCCGCGGAGAATTGAACGCTTTCACAATAAGAGCGTGACTGTTGACCGGTGATTCTAATTTCGGTTGGGTTTGGAGCGCCCGCGCAAATGTGTGGCGCGCCTGTCCCGCCCACAAGGCCCTTCTAACCTCTTTAACTGTTCTGTGGATCTGCAAGTATTTGGTCCGGGTCTGGGTGTTTTTCTATCTATAATATGTAAGTATTTACAAAAAAAAAAGTTGCTTAGATTGTGACTATATGGCGTTGTGTGAAATGTCCAAGGATATTATTATTATTATTATATATGCCTTACCCGCAAAGCAAGCTCACTGACATACACAATCATGCAATTCTTGCAAGTCTTGTGTCTATGGTTTAGTGATACGATGTAACAAATTTTTAAGTTCTGGGGCTATAGACGTTACGATTTTTTAGAATAAAAAGAAATACCGATGAAGAGTTTCATCAGTATTTTTTATATTGAGTAACTTTCATATCAAAAACAATAGGCATAGGCAGGTATATTTTTTCGTATAGGTAAGTACTAATCCAATAGACAATCATTAATCCTTTTTACAATAAAAGGTACTAATTGAAAATGTCTAATTGATGCACCATAAATCTTGGTCACCCTACTTTCAACTCGCATTATAGGTTTTAAGTGCTGTAGGTCGTGAAATCTAAACATTAGGGCTTTATTCATACTATCTACATGTTCTTCGAAATCGTACCAGTGGTTAGCAAAAAGAATGGGACCTGTACCACAGCTCTACTAAGCTCCGATTAAGAAAACTGCGTGGCCGCGCGGTTCTCCCTGTGCCGACCGCGCGGCCATGGTTAAACCTTTATAACTTTGTGAATATTGGATCTACGAATTTGCGACTTTGATTACTAGTCTTTTACAAATTCCTTCGTAATGTTGACGTGGTCGTTTTTTTTCTACGTCACTGTGGCCGAGCAATCGAAACGGACACGACTTTGGCGAGGTGCTTTGATTCGACTGGTAGGGAGAGCATTGGAACTCGAGACTGTCGGCTAGGAGCTCGGCTTTTTAGAGCTATCGAAGGCGATGCTCTTATCAAGGCGGACAAGTGGAGGAGTGCGCCCGCAATAGGCTGCCAGTATTACACATTTGTCAACTGTCCCCCAGCTACAAGACGACAGCGCGTACCCCGCGTGGCTGTGGAGCCTGCACACGGGCCCGGCGCCGCGCCTGGAGGAGCTGGACCCGAGCAGCAAGCGCTACTGGCTGCGCGTGCGCGCCGCCGGCATGCGCCGCAACAACAAGCTGCGCTCCATGAGGAAATTCTAACAAGTCTCGGTGTCTGGTGTACGAGTCGTTTTGCAGATAAACATGAATTACCTACGTTTTGTTAGAACGGCGATTCAAATAAGTGACAATATACCTATCTATCTACAACCCGCCATCGTGTAAGGCCACATTGTCACTTCCATCACACAGGCCGAACAATCTTCTTGCGCTAATCTGATTGACAGTGTGTTCACAACAGTGGCAGTGCAACTCGTGGACTGAGTATTTATAGTGATCAACTAAATATAGATTTAATTAGCTTCTAATTGTTAACCAATAAACAAGTTATACAAAATAATTATTTATTTCATTCACAAAGACTTCAAATATCAAAACTGTTCACAATACGATTTACAAAAAGTTGGCTCTCTAAACAATAAGAGTGACATGATTATTAGTATTTTCACGTACTAAATACACTACTAACGAAAGTCTAGAGAATAAGTCAACTGTATCAAACTCATTCTACAACTATAATACCGGATGCAAAAAAGTTTTCCGAAATGGTAATTTAGCGAAATATTGAGGGTTTAACCGAGGCGCACGCGGTATTCCGATGTAAGAACGTGAGATGTTACTTCGCAAAGGATAGTCGCGGATTTCTCGTTGGTCCGGTCCGTATTATAGCGTTGCAAAATGATGGCCATTCATATTGAGAGCGTTTATCACATCGTAATGTCAAACACCGTCTTTTCATACCTGCCGTCATTAAGCAGCCGCTTATAACAGCACCGTTTTTTTGTAAACTTATCGCAAAATTGCCCTAAAACGAAATCAGTGGTCCTCCTGATTCTGTTTCCATGATTTTCGTTTAAGATTTTATCCAGATATCAGTCAGAATCTGGTTATCTATACGAGGATACCGCGACGAAGTTCTGCAAACATGGTCATCCCTCATAGAAATCAGCTCGCTCAAGATTTTATGTGTGTGGGCGAATTTGAGGAGTTTCTAACATTGTTCCCTGCTTACTTTGTTGAGTGACGTAGTAGTATTTTAACTCAACCGAAATTACATAACAATGGATTGGATTAGACTCTGCTCACAAAAATAATTCTCACACCCCACAGACACTTTGGGCATAATACGCGATCTTCACCTAAAACACTTTCACTAGTTCAACGTCAATAATTTGCCATCTTTGCCAAAAAATACTGCACAGTGTTCCAACTGTATATTGAGCCAAATGAGTTGATTTCTAACACAAGTCTACATTACTTCACTGGACTGTACGATATTTTTATCGTTTACTTAAACTGACACATTGACACCACTTACACGTCATTATGCATTAGAAATCTAAGGGCCTCTTCTAATGATGTTCGGCCATGTTCAGGTATACGAACACCAGCACAACATAGGTGGAGCTATTACCAGAGTTGCTATAACCATGGAGGTATGCTTTGTTCCGCTTATCGAGAGCGCGTCCAAACGAGCGACAGTCGTCACAACCAATCAAGCTCTAGGAAAGCTATCATTATCCGTCGAATGTCCGCAAGTGATGGGCGCGGTTAAACGTAGCCCGCTCGTCGCCGACACTGGACGCGCTCGAACCATCGCAGTGCTGCTACAGGCAGTCCATGGTGTCCTCCTTGACGATGAGGGGCGGCGCGTAGTCGCCGTGCTTCGTACCGAACGAGTAGGAGTAAGGATTCTGGAATGTTACAGTACACCATTGCATCAGAGCGAGATACGGTCTCTCGGATTATAAGTACCATTCAAAAATATTTTATAGCTGGCACTTCAATTGACGGACCTCATGGCTAAGAAATAACAGCCGTTCAGGTTGATCCATCAGGTTATCCTAAGCTACGCTTGCCGGGGTTGGCCGTAGATGGGTGACCATCTTTACATAATTATCTAGACTCCTCCGTGCCTCAGAAAGCACGTTAAGCCGTTGGTCCCGGCTGTCATTTGTGCATCTGACAGTCGTTCGGGTCGTTAGAAGCCTGAAAATCTGACAGCCAGTCTTACCAAGAGGTATCGTATTACCTACCCAGTTACTCGATTGTGAAGGTCAGATAGGCAGACGCTCCACGTAAAACACTCAAGCTCGACTGGAAGCCGACCCTAACATTGTTGGGAAAAGGCTAGGCAATAGCGATTTTAGAATAGGTAATATCTTATCATTATTTTTTAAATAAACTAACTTTTTTGAAGTATTGGTATGACATTATTCTTAAATCGCTCATAATTGTAATTATTTTGTTGAAATAAGTAGGTACATACTTTTTAATTATGTCCATAGCTAATTGAAGTGCCAGCAACACACAGGTACCCAGTGGGTACCTACCATTCAATAAATATTTTGAAAAAATACATATTGAATGGGTAGTTACTATTATAAACGACGTTCTCACGCGATCTATCAAGTCGCGTTTATCGCGTAGAGCTGGAAACTGTTTGACGAACTGAGCTGTATTGGCTCCTAATTGAGATGCGGTATAAGAGGGTCCGCCTGTCCGCCACTTGTGCCTTTGGAGCAACAGGAAGACGTTCCTTGAGATTACCTTCTTCACGTTGTAGAGGTTCGGCGGGTAGGCGGCCGGGCCGGGCGTGCGCGTGGCCTTGCCGGCGCCCTCTAGCCGCGCGCCCAGCGAGTAGATCGGCTGTCTGCACACACACACTAAGTTCAGCACACGCCACACCACACTCGCTGCCGCATGTTCCAAATATGTTATTTAAAAATGTCTGCATTATTTTTAGTTTATGTACACCCCCTTTTTTTATTCTCTGTACAAAATCGTAAAAACGATGAGCACACATTGTTTTTCTATGTAGATAGCATCAACTCATCAAGTACGCGTGTGTATGACAAGACTAGGTACCTAATGGACTAATCAATAAGACTCACTTGCACTTGTACACGTTGGTATCGTGCTGGAAGTACACGGCGGGCCCAGGTGACTTGGCCTTTGCATTGAAGCCCACACGTGCCCCCATCGTGTAGGCAGGCGTACCGGACCCCAAGCGCAGCGCGTACGCGTTGGGCGCGGGGCCCGGACGCTTCAGGGCGAAGCCTAACCGCGCGCCCATGGAATAAACAGGAGCCCGCGGCTCGCGCATCGGTGGGCACCGCTCGGGTGCGTGGGCCCCTGGCCCCGGCGTGCGTAGCGTGGAGCGCGTCGCAAAACGGGCCCCAAAGCTCCAGGCCGGTGATGACATGAGGCCGTCGCGCGTCACGCGCTCGATTCGGTAGGCGGGCCCCGGGCCCAGGCCCTATCAAATTTAAATACTTTTAGTAGTTACATAAACTCACGCTGGGGTAGGCAGAAACGACCGATGGACACCTGGTACGATCAACACACAAACAGCGGATGATACAGCGAGGCAGCGGAGGAAACAATTTGAAAACTGACGATTACCTTGACGCGGTAGCCGGCGTTGGTGCCGAACGAGTACATGGGGTTGCGGTAGCGCGACGGGTCGTGCGAGGGGAAGCCCACAGTCGTCGGCAGCCCGTACGCGCCCGGCCCGGGGCCTGCAACACATTTCCTAATATAATATTATCAGTTTACGTTGATTTTTGAGTGACCATTTGAAATAAAAGATTTAAATCCATTTTAAAAATCGATATATTTGCTGCTTGAAATGGAATTTGAATTCTGCATGATTTTACGCATAGCATAAACTTCATTTCGACATTTTCACGACATGGTTGGCGCAGCGGTTGAGCGATTGACTGCTGCGCAGCGTGTCGCGGGTTCGATTCCCGCACGGAACAAATATTTGTACGACCTGCAAGTATTTGTTACGGGTCTGGGTGTTTTTCTATCTATATGTATGTATTTACAAAAAAAAAATGTATATAAGTAGTTTATCAACCATTTCGTACCAACCATAACACAAGCATTAGGTTGCTTAGGTTGGGACGATATGGCGTTGTGTGAAATGTCCAAGGATATTATTATTATTTCACAGAAAATCGTTTGGCATACACTCATTTATAATACATTAAAAACGCATAATTTTGTAAGTCAGAATCATCTTTAGGCATAAAGGAGAAACCCATTTCTGGGCCTAGCCGTTACACGAATCAAATATGTACCAAACAAATCTACTATTCTGCCTAATTAACCCATTTAAATCTTAGCCTCAATTACAATGGCCAAGTGTAAAAAAAGGACATTTCACCTTTGTAAACCGTACAGCACTTATTTAATTATATGTACGTCAGTTACTTTGCGAACACTGGCATTAAACAATATGTAGAGCGTATCCTAAAAATGTAATCGATTTAGCGGATATCGATAATTACAAATCATAATTGAATAATACTCCATTATTTTAGTATAATTGCTTTTTAGATATTGAAATCATTGTGAAATAAAAAATTCAGGAATATAATTATTTTTAACGTAAGCACGATTAAAAAACCATTAAAGAAAATAAATAATCTAAAAAATCGATTGCAACGCGGATTGCCTATGGATTGCACTAGTAAACGGCAAGTGTCAATGTCAACGTCTGTCTTTCTTTTTCGTGTGGTTAGTGACTAACCTGGTGTCAGAGTTTTAATGCTGCCCATGGGCCTCTGACTTAGCATCACATGCTGTTGAGAAATATCTCTCGGGAATGCCGGTTTCCTCACGATGTTTTCCTTCACCGATTTTAAGCAAGTGATAATTATACAATACGCACATGAATCCGAAAAATCAGAGGTGCGTGCCTTGGGTTCGAACTCGAGACCTATGACTTGGCAGTCCGGCGGTAACACCACTAGGCTATCACTGCTGTTTAACGTCTGTCAATTGTCATCGTTAGAATTAGTGTCATTCGCTTTTCGTATCTTTGCGCAAGTGAATGTGGTTTTCGTATTCTCGAGATTTATTACATTATTAAACCTCTGCTGACTGCTCGAATACTGGACTCCGAAATTGATTGCCTTCTGACTGACCCTAGCTTGAATATTGGACACCGTAGGCTGCCATTCCTGCTGACCTTTGCTGGAAAACCGGATCTGGATATTGCTCTTCTGACGACTGGTTAATACGGTATCATGAGCTTGTGCATTAATTGTGGAATAGCAACGGACCGGTACAACACAATATGAAGGCGAAGATTGGAAGATGAAGTGATTTTTGAATGGGTCGCGCCTCAATCGGTTAGAAGTATGTAGAGAAGTGACCGGTGACCTACAGCAAGAGCTGTCAACATCAGACATATTAGTATTACGTAGTTAAGAGCTCTTTAAGTGGAAGGGCTGCTATAATCCAATATTACTGCACCTGTATCGTTGGCAAAAGAACGGTTGGGTGCTGTGCCCACACCATAAGCATAATATGGTATCTTGGTTGGGCACGGCACCAGGGTAGTCAGTTACCTCCTGGACAATTCCTAGATACTGTATTATTCTATTATGATAATCCTAACGAAGAAGGTGATTAATAAAACCCCATCTCAATAGTACGATTTTTTATTTAAATAAACCTATTGTTGCAATCTCAGTTTACTGTAATTTAAGATAGCATCAAATCCCCTGGTAGTAAATACAATGTTTAAAAATGCAACCCATTAGTGATGTAAAAATTATGTTTGCTAGATAACTCTAGCAAACATAATTTTTAGCTGAGGTTTTCAGTAATATTAATTTGAATTCACCGCTTTTAATGTAAGTAGGTAACTAAACCTCACCATGGTGGCGCATGTGCGTTCCATATTTACGAAGAAAACAGCCTCAAAAAGTTTTTTTTTTTATTCAAATTCTATGGAGTTTGGGTTTCTCCTTTCATATCCATAATAATTAAAAAGTAGAGCCATCATATCTCAGAAAGTCTTTTGGATACTTTTCATATATATCCATAATAATTGAAAGACTCGTCTATCACATTACGGAAAATTCATAGTTAGAATAATTTTGTATTTCTTACCATTGATTGAACACAATTTTTTTTCCGCCACGGACTTACGACAATAATGGTTATTGCTAGATCTTTCCGATCAGGCGTTAACCAAATTAAATCAATTAAGATTCTTTTTTTGTTCGTTAGGTCATTCTTCCAAAAAATAAACTACAAAGTTAATTTTGGAAGATGGTTTTCAAACAACGAAATTTCAAAACCAAATATACCATCTTCCGAAATTAAAATTGTTTTTGACTTTTTAGTGTCTTCTTTGGAAGTCGGTTGTTTTTTTTTGGAAATAGTTTTTTGTCTTTAATTATCTTTCTGCATGTATTACTTTGTTTTACTTACTGAACTCAATTAAACAGTTGATTGTGAACATTTATGTGGTTCTTATTTACCTATGAGAAGCATGCAAACAAGCTTACACCATGCATGCATCAAGCATGTAGCATGCAAATATGCAAAAAAGCACACACCATGCATGTATGCATCAAGCATGTAGAATGCAAACATGCAAATAAGCACACACCATGCATGCAGCATGCAAGCAAACATGCAGCAGGCATGGTTTCTGTCACGGCTCCGGCGCTGCGGGGCTCCGGCGGTCCCACGCAAGCTTCTCGTCGCAGATGGTTGTAACGCTCAACGCTCAACTTTCCTATCATTTAATTCATCAAGTTTGTTAGAGAGATTTCACCCTTATAATTGATCCTAACGATCGATGCAATAAAAGTACCTACAGGGTGTAAGTTTTACAGATTTTAGTCGGTACGATTCCCGGGTGAGGTGAGCGAATTTTTGAAAATCTTTGAATACAGTTTTCTATCTATTCCAAAATAAAGGAATGTTTTCTTTGAGTAAAATTTTCTATCTACAGTAGGTATTAAGAGTACTTTCCCTTCAGGTGGCATTACAAAATTCCAACCTGTATTTAGTGAAAGACACATTCAGCCATGCAACGATGGCATGCAAATGTTGAATAGTAAATAGGTAGAACTTAAATTTAAGTAGGACAATGCATTCCTGAAGTGAGAAATTCGCTGACTGAATAAAAACTATGCGATATTAACCAATTTTTCAAAGCCACGCAGAATTTATTGGAAGTTCTAAGGAACGAATTATAAATAAGTGGCGCCATATAAACATGCGCCTTGAACAGTTCTAGCCTAGGTACAGGGATTTTAATAAATATTGTGTAATTTTTCGTTTGTTAAAATTGTTTTTAATTTCAAAGAGATTTGAGTTAAGTTTAACAAATTATGCGATTTCATAAATGTAAATACAAAGAACCGTAAGAAGTTTCTTCTTAGCGTGTCGATGGCAATCTATATCTCCTCGGCCCAGAATTCTAAGAAGAAGAAGCTTATGTGATCTAAAAACCGGTCTACATGATTCAGACCAGTCCATGTTAAAGATGGCCTGAATACATTTTTTTTGAGCTATTAGTATTCTGAAAATTTCCGAAGAATTTCCCCAAACAATGATACCATATAAAATTATGGAACAAATATACCTAGGCGTGATACAACGATCATTGCAGTTGATTTAGATGTCTCATCTTTAACTTTTTTTAGGGAATAAATAAATCCGTTAACTTTCATACATATTTCGTCAATATTTATATAAGCGAGGGGTGTCTTTTTAAAATAATATTCACTACCACCATGCACCGCACGCTTTTAAAACAATAAACATTTATTTTTTTCTACTTTTTAGTTAGGTTTATTTATAAAAGCGTGTTTTTTTAGTTTTTGAACTATTATTTGCTTTGTTTAATTAAAAATTCTCTTTGGTATTCGAAAATTTCCTAATCACTACATAGTATAAAACAAAGTCGCTTTCTCTGTCTCTATATACCCATGTATGCTTAAATCTTTAAAACTACGCAACGGATTTGAATGCGTTTTTTTTTAATAGATAGAGTGATTGAAGAGGAAGGGCTATATATATAATTTGTCGACATATTATGCGGGTGCAGCTGCGGGAAGAAGCTAGTATTAAATAAATCGGTTAAAGATGATGGTTGGAATTTAAAATTAACATCAATTCCTGCCTTATCGATTACTAGTGTCTGCCCGCGTGGATGACGGTAATTGCATGTCATTATACTTATTATACTTATAAACCTTCCTCCTGAATCACTGTATCTTTAAAAAAAAACTGCATCAAAATCCGTTGTGTAGTTTAAAAGATCTAAGCATACATACAGACATAAGGACAGACGCGGGAAGCGACTTTGCTTTATACTATTTCATCTATCAGAGATGAAAATTATATAAGTAAATAAAAATGAAACTTATTTTGCAAATTGAAACATGAAATAATTTTACCAAATTTATGTATTGTCATCGGTCCTCGATAAATCTTCAAAGTTTGAACGAAATCTGGCCGTTTAAAGTGGGTCAAAATCGCGCCCAAAGGAGTCGGTTACAAACATACAAACGTGTAGTTTTATACCTACTCTACCTAACTACTGTTAGCAGTGACAGAGACAGGAAGGCCTCGAATCCAGTGGGCAGACATGTACGGGTCACCCCGTCTTCAATAGTAGGTACAGGCGACCCCTTTGTCATTAACTGGGCACAAATCCACCCAAGGCTGCTAGTGTGCTGACCGAAGCATCCCCCAACACTGCCCGAACTGGAACTCGGGGATCAAATAGCCCATGCCCGAGGCAGCCAACAAGCTGTTACACTCAGGAGAAAGGGCTGGCAATCCTGTTATATTGGTGGCGTTCGAGAGGCTGTATCTCTACCTATCTTCTCATCCTTTACAAATAAATAAGGCTTAGGGGCAACTGTGTTTCATCATCATCGTCGTGAGTAATGGCTACATGTTACATTCGTAGCTAAGGAATGCAATCTCGATTGTGTCGCGTGTCACACTCCCACAGCTCTGTGCTCCAGATTCAACTTATGAAAATCACTCACCCAGCGGTTTCGACGTCATTTTGTGTTTCTGCTTTGTATTAGGTTTATGTTTCACTGAAATTTAATAACATTGAATTGATTTAAGTTTTTAAGTTGTGTAAAACTACGGTAATTTTGACATGGATCCGTCGGCCACGACTGTTGATTATAAACAAATGAACTTTCAAACGTCGAAATGTTGCGGCTGAGTGACATGTGATTGACGTCACGGGTCATACCAAGGAGGTCTACGCAGTGAGGATGGATGCTCTTGGCTCCCGAAGCCTTAGCAGACTTTGTAGCTTGTGTGCAAAAACGACTCCCTCTCTGACCTCCACAACAACTGGGTAACTAACACGATACCTTTTAGTAAGACTGGTTGTCAGAATTTCGGACCTTTGACGAGCCGTAAGGACTGTCAAAGACCTACGATGACAGCTGGGTGCAACTGCTAAGAAAACAACCGATACTTCGAATTTCTTTATTGTAGGTATACATATAGCTCACGCAGATCACAACATATCTTATAAACAATGCTCAAGTATACAATGGATTTCAACATTTTAAGTTATCAACAAAATAGTGTCTTTTACAGGAGATAGTTTCCAGGTAATAAGTAGGGAAGCTACTCATTTCTAGGTAATAAAGATAGCCACCCTTAGTACATCGAGCTAGACTGGCTAGTTATTAATTCTCGTAATACGTGGTAGAGCTAGTGAAGCGGCGCCGGCACCTGGGGCGCTGGCTGCGCGGGCTCGCGGGGCGCCAGCTGCGCCAGCGGCGTGGCCTCCGCGCGTGCTTCGCTCCCGTCACTCTCGTCGTCCGGCGAGATGACGCCCCACTGCACACAGTGCACACATCACACAAGCTCCTATAAACTCTTTGCGGGATTGTCCGAAGGGGTTACCGCTACCCTGAAACATAAAGGGCTAAGGAAGGGACATGGATGGGTTTAGTCAGTAAGAGTCAGATATTCCCTTCTGTTCCACCCAGAGCGGGAGGGGGTTTAACTCTTCAACAATTTTACTAATTGATGTTACTCCCAGTTCTACGCTAATCTTTGTTTGCATTTTTCATCACAAACGTAGAGCGAATACTGGGTATTGTTACTGTTTGATAAACATTTTTTGGAATCGTTTTGTAAGTACGCAACCAAAATGGCCACTCGCCAAAAGATCCTCGTAAATGCTTGTACAATTGTATATCGTCGTCGTCAGCAGCTTTCTTTAGCTATACGATATTGTTTGGTTTCTTACAAAGACACGGTATGTTTCATATGCCATGATTGTGTGGTAAGGCAATGAACGCTATTACCACAAGTATTAGGCGCTCAGCACACGGCAGACATTTTTGACCGAGGAGGGCCGGCAAGCATCGGCGCCGACACGCTCGTTTCGTTCTCCGAGTGCGCTACTGCGTGCGTGTTAATAGACACGGTAACATCACGGTAATGATAGATGGCCACACGGTCCGTCGTCTGCTCAGCGCCCTAGTCGCTGCACGGCACCTGTTCGGAGAGCGGGTGGCGCACGAGCGCGTGGTACAGGCACGCCAGGTACAGCAGGTTGAGCACGCCCAGCGCGCGCAGAGCCGTCTCGAACCCCACGCACCACGACACCGCGCCGCCCAGCACCGGACCTGCCACAGCCACACATTGCAACTT
Source organism: Hyppa rectilinea (assembly GCA_951799385.1). Lineage (NCBI taxonomy): Eukaryota > Metazoa > Arthropoda > Insecta > Lepidoptera > Noctuidae > Hyppa > Hyppa rectilinea. The sequence continues at coordinate 142,472 of OX637324.1, read as the reverse complement.
ATCTCCAACCGTGTATTTGACTACCACATACCTACATAGATAGGTATAAGACTTTTTATATTTTTTTACACTTCCATTGTCCATCTACTCAAAAAAAATCCTACGAGTACCTACTTTTGAGATGTTACAAAAAAAAAGACGATAAAAGTTGAAAAATTAATTCAACAAAGTTCTTATGGGGGTAGGCCAGAAATAAGGCTAGGTCATCATCTGCCTAACAACTACTATAAGCTACCTAGTAGGATTGTCATTGTTTATAAAACTCACTGCATTGTTGATATATGGAAAGAACCGGTAACAGTGGTTGACTTGCTTTTTTACTGCGTCATGGTTGTTTTTTCTTTGTTTCCATAAGTGCGAGCGCTTAAGTTAATAATATAATACAAATAGTAATATTAGGCTATTGTAATCGCACCGATCGGTACCGATTCGTCTTTACCGCGAGTCCGCGTAATGATACATTACAAGCACCCATGAAGTGAGTGAGGGATCGCTGTGTGAGCTTCTATAGGTGTGGTGCAGGCTGTTACCGAGCGCGTAGGCGGCGCTGGAGGCGGCCTGCAGCAGCGCGGCCACGTGCGGCGCGCGCTGCGGGTGCCGCGCCAGCAGCGCCGGCACGAGCGCCGCGTCCGCCGCGCCCAGCCCGACGCCCAGCAGGCAGTGCGGCAGCGCCAGCGCGGACACCTGCGTGCATAACCACCAGCCCCTGTTTCAAGTAGCTCACAATCAATAATACCTACTCATTTTTATTAAACATTAAATGATTTTATTCCGGTAAAAACTCTCGCGTTTTTATCTGTCGATAATATCAGATGCGTCATTACGATAATGCGTCCCGATTCCTTTCACACAACAGTATTTTATCGTCCGATAATTCTATTTCGTATTCGTGTTTTTGGAAGGCTTTTTTTATTTATAGTAAATTATTTTTTGGCGTCTGCGTCGGTCATCATCCTCAAGAGCTACTGTTAGTGATAAAAATTCTTCGTTTGATGATAAATCAATATGCTATGGATTTTGAGAAAACTCGGAACTGTCGGTAAAACCAAATACTACTAGTACTAACGATCTAGCAGCTGTGTGTGGGATCGTATGCGTCTCAATACAAATGTACTAATTACAGATATCGCAATAACGGATCCGATATTATGGACCGATAATAACGCACTTGTACTACCTGTACAGTGTACACAGTGTGTGCCTTTGCTTACATAACAGAATACTTCACAAGCTACATATTAAATATTTCATTAATTCCTTGAGGAGCCCTAATGATTCTTATGTCTGGGTAAAATGCACATTCTTTAAAGAAATAATTGCTCGAAATAATTGCTCAAATGCAACCGTCGTGCAGTTATGCTACGGCCAGACTTGAAGGCCAAGATTTGTGTTCGCGTTGTCACGATAAAAATTCGTGTTCGATCCATGACCAAGTGCTTGGCCACATCAAAAAAAGCGGCGCGAAGGGCATTCGCATTCGCGAAGATGATTCGCGATAGGACGAATTCTTTGGCCAGACGTGTCGCGACAACGCAAATCTTCGCGTTATCGCGATAGTGTGGCCCCAGCATTACAGTACAGTTAGTAGGTACCGGATATGGTTGGTTATATGTTATATGGAGTACCTACACGAGAGTCTGACTACACTCCCACTGAACAGATCTGGCGCTCGAACAACATTGACCAAGCGCAACTGTTTTGTGAAACGTTTTGTAAAAAGCAGATGTCAGCGTTAGATTAGATTTTGGTCGGAGGAGATGTGTGTGCACTGACGGAGGTGGCGTGCGGCACGGCCAGCGCAGCCGCAGCGACGGCGAGCTGCCCCGCCAGCGCCACGCGCTCGGCACCCAGCCGCCGCGCCGCGCCGCCCAGCAGGCTGGCCGCCAGCAGGTAGCCGGCGCTGTCCGGCACGAACACCGCGCCCGTCACCCAGCGCTGCAACACGACGCACGATGACGACACCACACGATGCACACACAGATCGCATGGCATCTCTGTACCTGAGGGTGGAACTTGTGCATGATCCACAGCGGCAGGCAGGGCTCGAGCGCTGCCATGACGCACGTGGTGAGCAGCACGGCCCCGGCGCACGCGCCCGCAGCGCCGCGCCGCGCCAGCGCTGCCACGCCGCGCCACGACACAGCGCCGCCCGCCATACACGGCTACGCAGTGAAACAAACAAAAGAACAAATAAATATCTACTTAGACGTATTCATTTTGTGGTCAAGTATTATTTAATCTCATAAAGCGAGGCGCGTTTTACTTGTGGCACAGATAATACAATGCACCTTGTGGTATTATAATCAAGTGTACGCTACAGTCGCTAGTCGGTAGTTCGGTACCGTCCGGGACACGGCGCAGCCGGAAGTGCGGGCAGCGCGACGTGCTGTCGCTACTCGCCTTCAGCGTGTTTCCCGTGGTCACTACAAGTAAAGCGCGCGCCGCTCTAGAGTTCTGCTACATTATTGAAGTCGGCAACTTAAAACTCAGTTCAAAGCTAATGCATACTTACGCGATTGAACTCCTCCTTGTCCAGAAACATGTATTGCATAGCTGAAACCAGTGCACATTGGACAATTAACTGGCTGGTAAGCCTTAAGTATACGCAAATACAAAAGAGCTCGTTGATCACCTAGGTTCGCTATGAGTGCGGCGGCGATGAGTAGGAAAGGAGCCCCGCGAGACCACAGCGCGTACGTGGCGCCGCCGAACGGATAGCCCACCAACACGCCTGCAACATACCCACACACACCCGCACGGTTCTGCGACAGCCATGTTACATCATTCATGTTGTTCCATGTGAGAACGATGCAGAACGATAAAAGTATACAAATATAAAGAAAAAATACAAAAACTAAATTAAAATAAGCTGTAGCAGCTAAGAGATGACCAGTCCTGACAGCACCCGTCAGGCGTCACGAACATGACGCATGGATTGGCACTATTCAGCTCAAACATTTTGAAGGGAGCTAAATGATCCAACACACGCGCCACCATCAGTGAGACATTAGAGTGAGCCCGACATAGTCTGACATAGACATAGGTACTCCCGGCTGCCGCAGGCGTACCGCCCAGTCAATGGTAGCTTTATTGTAGGTACATCCTACTGACATATCACGTTCTATGTGTTTGTGCGTTAGGTACTTGTATGAATGAAGCCGTGGACTGGCGGTGCATGTGCGGCTCTATATTTCGTGAGCTGTGTGAACGGATGAGTTTTGAATGGGTGATCACAATCTGTGAGTGGACGTATGAGTGAGTGAGTGTGGTACCGAGCGCCACGGCTCCGAGCAACGCGCCGATGGCTCGGTCGCGCTGCTGCGGCGGCACGGCGCGCGCCGCCAGCGCCAGGCCGGCCACGCCCGCCAGCGCCGCGCCCGCGCCGTGCGCCGCGCGCCCCAGCGCCACGCACAGCGCCGCGCGCCACCCCACGCGCCCGCTCACGCACGTGAACACTGCGCACACACACTACACGTAGGTACCTATATCCGGTCTCCTGGGTGACACTTGTCAATCATTGTTCATCCCAATCTGGTGTCACGGTCGCTTCAACAAAGTTTTCAAGGTGTGATTTTCCCCGCTCGTGGTGACTAAAGTAAAATACATGTTACGCCGACTCCAGATAAATTGGGATACTAGGGCAAAAGAATGAGAAGTAGGTATGGTCAAAGGTCAAACCCTCGTGCAAATGATTTAATTAGGTACCTACTTACTTCTTTAATCTGCTATCGTTGATTATTATGTTTCGAAAGCCCATGACATTACATATTTTGTTTCATTTTAAATAACTTTAGGAATGAAATGACTACAATAGATAAAATCTCGAGCTCGGAGATCTCGACCGGTTGCAGGGCGAGATCCCAAATGTGTCAGCACTCAGCAGGCGAGCGGTAGCGCGCTACCTATGGCGGCGGCGGCGAGCGTGGCGGTGGCCGCGCGCAGCACGGGCGCGGCCCCGCGGCGGCACACGGCGGCGCCCGCCAGCGGCGCGGCCAGCAGCTGCGTCGCCGCCTTCGCGCCCAGCAGCACGCCCACCAGCGCCTGCGACCCGCCGCCTGCTGCATACGTACCGACTTAGTCATATAGTTGAGTCCCTTACTGTGCTCGCCAGCATTAGAATCCTCCGTTACATTCGGGACTCAATGTAGGTAATGACTTGACCTTGACATTACATAATACATATAAAGCTTAACCTCCCAAATAATAAGATGGCGATGAAAACTTACTGGTAATGTGCCCAAGGGATTTCTTCTCAGGGATCAGCCAGCACTCAGCCAAGATGTGCCAGCTCCACGTACGTGGTTTTAAAATATCGACTCAAAAATTGACGTACATTATATTTCTGGGATTCCTACGAACGCGAAGAAATATTAGGGAAAGGGCAATCGCCTGCAGTGTATACTGTAAGACATTTGATGCATGTTTCGGTTACCGGTGTCGGTGTCGGCGATGTGCCGCACGGTGTGGTTGAGCAGGCTGGCCAGCGGCGCGTCCTGCGTCGTCCACAGCGCCAGCGCCTCGCCGCGAATCCAATCCGGGATGATGGGAACTGAAGAACACAACGTCACCGGAATCAGTGGTGTACCTTCTGAGTAGAAGCACCGCTTCACAAAGGAAATTGGACCTCAGCAGTCATCTAGATATGTTATCAACCTTTTTTCATGTTTTTTTCAAACTCAAATTTTTAACCTTTGTTGTGTCCGTCCAATCATATTTATCAAGTTTATCTTGGACATAACTACCATCGGACCTGGACTATCGGTTAGGTAAGTCTGAAATCGCCAACCCATCTTGAGCAAGCGAGGTGATTAATGCACGAGCATTGAGCCTTCTCTGTATGAGAAAAGACCTTTGCTCTGCAGGGGAACAGTAATAAACCTGGTAATATTTTAAAAGACTTTTGTATGAAAACATTAATTTGATAATCGTGCCACCGGGCCCCTGGCTCGCGGACAAAGCGGGCCCTCGTTCCCCGCACCACTGCCCGGGACGCAGAACACTCGTCGTATATAGACACACTCGACAGCAACCAACTGACCTAACACAGTGAGGAGCACGTTATCGAGGAAGAACGTGAAGTAGATTAGAGCGAACGCGATGGCGCCGGAAGAGTCGCCTGCCTCCTGCATGCTGAGAGACTGTCACCTCACACCGAGGGAACTGTGCCGCCGTGAGCAGAGCGTGGCGCGCGAATGAGCGCCGCGCGCCTCAGCTCCGCGGCTGCCGCGTCGCGATAACAACTCGATGCGATACATTTTCCATCAGCGCGCGGCAGAGCGTGTGCGCTTCCTGATTCAATTTTCTGGTCCGCGCACTGTAATGGCGCCCAACGCGGGACTCACTGATTAAATAAGTTGAGGCGAACACAAGACAACGTCGCGTCGCCGTCGCTCACTCGATCTACATATTGACGGAGAAATCGGTGGCCATACATAAAAAAAACATACCTACATACAGTCGAACATAGAAACTTCTCCTTTTTCCAAGTTGGTTAAAAGTATCTAAGGATCAAGCCAGTTTTTGGTAGTTAACTAAAAATCAGGTTTTTTTAAAAGATATATTATTTTTTGTAACTCCTATGAATATTATTTAGTTGGACGTTATCATGGAGAGAAGATGGTCATTCGAGCGCAGAAGAAATAATCAGAGTCGTGGGAATGTCGGAAGCTGGTTGTCGGGTATATGCTGTGGCAATCGGGGCACTACCTACCTTGTAGTTGAGTATAATAATAATAATAATAATCTTTATTTATATAAAAAACAGATTGCAGTACATGTAACAGTTTTAACAAAGTGGGTAGTATTAGATCTCTGGCAATCAAGTGGGTGACATGCTGCTCTCCTTGCTAGGCTATGACATAGCCTGTATTAAGGAGTAACAGTGCCGATCCCCTCTAATTATAGATCGTAGTATTATGAGTCGACTTTATACACGTTACCGCATCACTGGCAAAGCGATTTGGTGGACCAGCTCGCTTCACCACTCGCAGACTAGATCTTTAACACAAATTAAACCAGAAATTAACAGTAATATGTATATGAACGCGATGAAGTTGTTACGAGGTTTCAACTATAAGGAATCGCTGGCATGAGATCAATCTCCGTTACCCGAGGACCCTGCGTGAACCTCCTCTTGCGCCCCGGAATCGCAGAGCCCTTTAACAGTGGTCTCGTGAACAAAGAAATTAGGAACGACAAGTGCCGTTTTGTGTGTTTCCTGACGAATCTCAGTGTGGTATGAAGCCGATACTAGACTGACACGGTATCGGAATGCACATGCACCTGTTATCAACATCATGCGTTAAAGCAGACATAAAGAACTCTAGCTCTACCTCTGGCAGACTGTGGACGTCCACACACTGCCAGAGTGGTGGCAAACATATTTGCCGCAGCTCATATCAACGTTCTACCGTGACCTGCTTACTCACCAGACTTCAATCCCATTGAGCATACACGGCTTCTAAGAAGAGCTCTGCCATAGTATAAATCTGCCATCAGGATGCTGACCACACTGCAGAAAATCTTCTTCGCGTGTTACAACGGTAGTGGCCGGCCAGTCCTCAACATGATTTGGATGAACGAATATTGATAGTGCCGAATCACTACTATTTAAACCGATTTAAACAATAGCAGTCTGCATATACTACTCATACTAGCTCATTGGTTTTTTTTTGCAATAAAATGTGCTTGAGGAGAAACATCCACCACAAGCAAAAATCACTTCGTCGATCTACACAGAAGAAAACATTATCTATTTTATTAAACACCTTGATCCCTGACACTTTTGATGAGTTTATGTTATTTTGCGGCTGAATCCCTGAAGATGTATGCAGAGATGCGTACCTACACGCATGCCACGCCAGCCCGTAGTATGTCGCAAATTGACAAATTCACAATAGCTCGAATCCAGACTCCAGGAGTCCAGGCTTCTACTGCATTATATAAAACTTTGCCCCGATCCCGCCCTAGAATCAAATTTAAGACCCCGAGCTCAGTAGCCGGACTGATGAGCACGAGAGCAACGAGACTCTATCTGTAGGTACCTATCTACGAGTACTACTACATATTTGGTACATTTTACTTTACTTGCGATTCAATTGTATGTAAATGTGGTTAAGCATCTCGTCACAGCCATCAGGCGCACATCTGCGTCCATCTCCCCCTCCCCCCACTATGCCCCGCGTGCGCCCCTCTCACCCTCTTATTTGACAAATCGGCGCTACAAAGTTATTTTGGCGCGTGCCCAAAATCGGAACTAACGTATTGTAGTCATTTTGTTTTGTCAATACTTTACTTGTTTGCAGCGACGCTAACGTCATTTAAGCATCAACTATTCTTGTAGGTAGCACTATACCTGCACATGTAATTTGAGAATGGACGACCACTTCATTAAAATAGGCTTACTGGTGTCGGGCGTGGCGGTGCAAGCGCTTCCTAATTCATGCAATGGGCAAATACTAGCCAGGCAGCGCACCATGCAAATGGCAATGGGCCATGACACCCAGTCGTCCAGCACGGCTGGCTTACGAACGTAGACGAACCCTGAGTACATAGGCCGTCTCGCGAGACTGCTCTAGTATGATGAATAATATACTATAATTAACTATTAAATATACTTTATTTATAGGGATTAAACACAAATCTTAAATAACTATACAACCTTAAACATATTTACATTTAAAAGCGAAATACTCAAAATAATATGTACAGAAATACTATGTAAGTATAATTAAATTAAAATTAAATTTTACTATTAAATTGATAGCAAAAACATCTTAAAGTCATGAAAAATGACCTTCCTCGCGGATCGCTCTACCCTTTGTAAATATAATATACTAGATGACTGGCACCCTCTTAGCGTATGAAATACAAGTAGTCCCTAACTACCTACGTAATGTCAATAAAAATATTTAATAAAATACCAGATGCAATCTATCTATACATATATTTTTTATATAATAAAACAGTAAAAACACTGTGTCTGTACATTGAATATTTAAAAAAAAAAAAAATTGAGGTGGGTTTAGAAACAGTAATAGAGCACGAATCCAAAAAAAAAAATTGTCTGTTTGTCTGTTTGTCTGTTTGTCTGTATGTCTGTTTGTCTGGTTGTTTGTACACGCTAATCTTCGGAACTACTGGATGGATTGCAATGATATTTTTTTTGTTGTATAGGTATTAAGTCTGGACAACATATAGGCTATAATTTATCTTGGAAACTTGAACACCTGATGCAGAACCGCAACAGACCAGCTAAACTATAAGAGATACAAAAATGATACCGTTGCAAAAATTGTTCCACGTGATGAGCATTTTCTGCTGAGAAAATAAATTTGAAGATCTGGAACACCTGTTGTGGTACTCCAAGAGCCTAGCTACACCATAACACATATAGGAATGACGTCTTAGCAAAAGTTGTTCGGTCTGATGGGCATTTCCTATTGACTTATAAAAATCGAAGATCTGGAACACCTGTTGTGGAACTCCAAGAGCCTAGCTACACCATAACACATATAGGAATGACGTCTTAGCAAAAGTTTTTCGGTCTAATGGGCATTTCCTGTTGACTTATAAAAATCGATGATCTGGAACACCTGTTGTGGAACTCCAAGAGCCTAGCTACAACATAACACATATAGGAATGACGTCTAAGCAAAAGTTGTTCAATCTGATGGGCATTTCCTGTTGACTTATAAAAATCGAAGATTAGAAATATGTGATGTGGAAATCCAAGCTATCACAAATTTTACTGTGTAATTATAAAATAACATAAACTGGGAGTACCTGCACGCGGTGAAGGCGGTAACAGTTTAGGACTGATTTTCGATGACGATGGTATATCATTGAAAATTTGACTCTACTGGCCAAAACTCCTATTTATTTTTTTATTTTATCGTATGAATGTGCCGTCGGGCTTATGTTATTTGAGTGTTTAATTTCCTTTTCCATTTATCTTCGTGACACGGTAGCCTACCCGGTAACGCAGGGGAGCAGTCATTTTAATTTAGATTTTTATTGATCACAATAAAACTATGACCATGCCTAGAAAGAGGTCAAATCTTTCCCAATGTTCCAAGAGAGCTAAAAGATTGAGGATCATAAGATCCCAAGAATCTACCGAAGAGCGTCAGAAGAGACTTGATGCTGTTCGAGAACTCGCAACTCACTCCGTGGAAACCTCATCGGGTCGCGAAGCACGCCTGCGTTCGCAGCGTAAGTATTCATTAGCTCTCTAGATACCAGTGAAGAATATGATGCGCAACTTACCGCTGATCGTGAACGTCATGCATTGTCTCGCGAGTCAGAGACGTTCACGGAAAGAGAATTACACTTGAGTTCCAAGCGTATCTACGCATCGACTTCTAGGTCTCTAGAGACAAGTGGGGCACGTGATGTGCGACTGACCGATGATCGTGAACGTCATGTATTGTCTCGCGAGTCGGAGACGTTCACGGATAGAGAATTGTGCTTGAGTTCCAACCGTATCTACGCATTGACTTCTAGGTCTCTAGAGACAAGTGGGGAATATAATAATGCGGTTACCAAAATGAAAACGATGACAAATGGACTGTATGTTTTGGTGGTTGTTGGAATGAAATAAAACTAAAGCTCAGTGTGATAAAAGATTTAAATGGGAAAAATGATAAAAAATAACACTAATGGCGACCCCGTTGTCGCTGGCATAAGCAACAGGGTCCGCGTACGAAGTCACGGGCAGAAGCTAGTGTTAAATAAATAATCACTACATAGTATAAAACAAAGTCGCTTTCTCTGTCCCTATATCCCTATGTATGCTTAAATCTTTAAAACTACGCAACGGATTTGATGCGGTTTTTTTAATAGATAGAGTGATTCAAGAGGAAGGTTTATGTTTATAATTTGGCGACATATTATGCGGGCGAAGCCGCAGGCGGAAGCTAGTAAAAAATAAAACTAGCAATATAACTTTTACAAAATATGGTTAAATAATTATTAAATATATGTATAAAGAGTATACTCACTATACACCACAAATACACAACAACACAGGGACATGACAAACAAATAATATACTTCACACAAAAAGACACCATACATTGTTATTATAGTTGTTTAGAATGCACACACATTCATTCATACATACATACATAGTAATGTATTATTTATTTATTAATCATGGAAGACTTACAGCTAATGTAAACAGAATAAAAACAATATGTGAGACTGACAGCCAATTAAAAGTCTTCACTTCTAAAAAACAGTTTGAAAAAGTGAATGTGAACAACACAATACAATACAGCTACCAAGAAGAAACAGGATAATAATCAAGCTAAACTTAATTTACATTTTAAACACAACACAAGAATAAAAAACCTGACTTTACAAAACCTACTTAAAAAAGCTAAGACTCATGCACTTTCTTGCCAAGGACACACTTGTAATGAAAGGGTCAAAATCATGCTGTCTGCACATGATATTAAAATTATTACTCGCACGCACTATGAATGAGTTTTGCCTATAATTCGTAGCGGTAAATGAAACACGCAGCGTTGTGTTCCATCGCTTCGACCTTCCAGGAACGTTGAAATAAAATTTGGATAGAATATCGGAATTGTTAGTATATGATTGAAAATGTTTAATAATGAAATGCAGTCAGAGATTGCTCGCCGATTAATAAGGGGTAATATATGATACTTCTTACAGAGATGAAGGTAATCTTCAGACCGGTACGGCACCTTCTGATGACTTGATGAATCTTTTTTGGATGCTCTCTACAAACTTGATGAATCTTTTTTGGATGCTCTCTATACGATCAATGTACTTGCGGTAGCACGGATTCCAGATTTCAGATGCGTACTCCAAGTGACTTCTAACAAAAGTGCAATAGAGGATTTTTAAAGTTTTAGCTTTACTGAAGCACTTGGAGAGCCGCATTATGAAACCTAGTGCTTTAGATGCTTTAGCGACTATGGCATTGACATGTGATTCAAACGTAAGCTTAGAATCGTGATAGACCCCCAGATCTCGGATGCAATTCGTTCTAGGAAGTACTTGATCACCCAAAATATAAGTTGAATTAATAACTGAACGCTTTCGAGAATAAGTTAGAACCGAACATTTAGCAGGGTTTAGATCCAGCTTACTCCTACGACAGTAGGCCTCCAGACGACATAGATCATCCTGAAGTGCGACCACGTCCGTCTGTGATGATATTGTTGCATAGATTTTCATATCATCAGCAAAACACAGCAGTTTGGATGAAATCAGGCAAGAGTTGATGTCGTTTATATAGATAATGAAAAGTAATGGGCCGAGCAATGAACCCTGGGGGACTCCACTGGGGACAGGCACCCAACCAGACATTAATTGCTTAACACTACTGCTTGGGACCTGTTCTCCAGATAAGAAGAAAACCACCTGAGTAAGTCACCTCGTATTCCCATACCATATAACTTCGACAGCAAGATCTCACGGTCAATCCGATCGAAAGCCTTACTGTAATCAGTATAAACGATATCAACCTGTTTACCGTTATCCATGGCTTCAGTTATAAAGTCATTTAACAGAATTAAATTGGTGACGGTAGACCTTCCTTTCAAAAAACTATGTTGAAAGGTACTAAATGAATATTTTAGAGCACTATACACCTGATTATAGACGATCCTTTCGAAAATCTTTGCCACAATACAGAGCTTGGATATCGGCCTATAGTTTTCAATTTCGGTTTTGACCCCTTTTTTATGAATAGGTGTAATGAAAGCCGATTTCCAAAGACCAGGTACAACACCAGTGACCAAAGATTTCCGAAAGAGAATCGAGATAGGTTGGGCAATCGAAGTCGAGCACCGGACAAGAAATTTGGCTGAAATATTATCCGGGCCAGCCGCTTTAGAAGTATCCACTTGCTAAGCAAGCTAGAAACTTCATCAGCGTTCACTTCAATGCTACATATATCAGATAGGCTGGAAGATTCGGTAAAAATAGGGGGTGTAGGAATTCCATGACTAGGGTTTGTATCTAGAAATGTAGAATAAAAGTACGTAGAAAACGCTTCGCATATTCTTTCTCCGGTACGCAAGGCTTCGTCCTTATAGTTCAAGGTGCTTGGAACTGCATTTGAGTTGTGTCGCTTTTTAACGAAGGTCCAAAAGTATTTCGGGTTTTCTTTAATAGATTTTTCGGTTAAATTCAAGTAGTTTTCGTAACATTGCGATTCTAATACCTTTACTCTTGTACGGAGAAGCTTAAATGTTGACTCATCAGCAATATTGCCGTATGTTTTGAATTTATTAAAATATTTGTGTTTTTCCTTAATGGTTTTTATTAATGCCGAATTGTACCAAGTTGGATATGTTTTGCTACGATGTAATTTTTGTGGAATGTATTTTGTATGTAAATTGTGAATAGTTTCATTGAAGAATTTTAATCTTCAGACCGGTACGGCACCTTCTGATGACTTGTAAATTGTGAATAGTTTCATTGAAGAATTTTACCGACTCATCTATTGATCGTGCCGCAAACTCGAACTCCCAGTCAGTCATGGAAATGTCTTTGTTGATAGATTCATAGTCACCCTTATCGAACAGGTATTGCGTTCGTGGCGCGCACTTTAATAGAGGAGCTTCAACTAAATCTATATTAATTAATAGTGCTGGATGGTAGGCATCAATGGGCACCAGTGGACTAGAACATTTAATCACATTAACTAATTGGTTTGAAAGTACCAAATCTAAAATTTTGCCATACTTATTAAGAACACCATTGTATTGACCATACATAGTTCGTCACAAAGTAAAACCTCGTCTGGACTGTTCAGGTTCATTGGACAGAGCGATAGATTGTCGGATTGAACGCAGTTAATACCACTCATGTTAAAGTCACCCACGATCAAAAAAGTATCAGAAGAATTATTCATAACTATTTGGTTTAATTTTGTGAGGTAATTGCAAAGTTGTAATGAAAAAGAAAGGCCTAAGTTTTGCTGACATAAATAAAGAACACACATGTTTGTTTTTCAGTCGTATGCTGAGCTATCAATCCTCTGCTGTAGAATGGAAGGTAGGTTGGCATATAACTGAAAGTTCCCTACGCGCAGCAATAAGCACACCTCCACCCCGCGACTGCCCGGTCAAAACATAATCTCGATCACGCCGCCACACAATGTACCGGTCTAATAACCACGTCTCTGTAAGAACAATAATATCATACGAGCTTAATAACATTTCACGATAAAAAGTAATACTTTTAGTTCTAAGCCCGCGAACGTTTTGATAAAAAATATTTAACTTATGAGCCATTGAAAACCAAGACCAATATTAGTATATAAATCAATATAATCCATTAAAATAAAGCATTTCATTAAATAATATTGTAAAATAAGGTATAATTTTATCTAATAAGTTATATGGAGGTAAAAGTCAATTAAATTCGTGCGAGCGCAAAAATCATAATTATGATGTTAAATAGTAAACCGCTGTGTGAAAAAGCAAGCAATAGTGCGTGGTGCGTGCAAGTGCGAGCGAGTAAAATTTATTGTAGTGCAGAAACAGCGCGACAGCGAATACAAAGGATACAAGTCATACAAGTAGCTAGACAAAAGAGAGTAGTTTACATAGACACGCTGAGATGACCCTTGATAGCCGATGTCACAAGTAGATAGATCCTTTTTTGCACGAGCGGCTGCTATGAAATCTTCCTTCACATAGCGGTTTAAAAAACTCACTATTATCAGCTTTTCGTTAGACTCAAAAATAGGAACTCTTGAAACATAATTCACCTGGGTTTTAGGACAGCTGTAGTTCACTTTATATTGAACTTTATATAGCATCGATAATTGAGTACAAGTTCTCATCTTTCTTCAGAGGAACTCCTTTAATTTCGACGTTGTTTAGCCTGGATCTCTGTTCATAGGTTGACAGTAGATACTTCGTACTTGCGAAGTCAGTCTGTAAACAATTCACAGAATCCTGAAGCTTTTCAAATTCAGACACCTTTGCCTCAACTTCCACGAGTCTTGTATCAAAGTCGTCGAGTCTTCCAACAGTGCCCTCACATGTCAACTTGAGATCAGCTAACTCATTCTTGATCACGCGGATGTTATCCACCAAGGTCGGCAAGTTAAGTAGCTGCCTTTTCATGTCAAGGATCTCACTGAGTATGGTATCCAGAGATGCAGGTTCGGGGGTTGACACGGCAGGCGATGAGGTTCTGTAAGCGGGGCACTTCCATTGTGCCATCCGGTTGGCACCCAGCTTTCTCCATCCGGTTTCGGAGATGTTTGCACATCCAAAATCCAGATGTTTCTTGCAAGTACCACACTGGACGCCATCGTTGAACTGTCCATTACAAGCTGCGCACGTTTTCATTTTAAAAAGCACGTAGTAGAACGTAGATAAAAATGGCAGAATATGGACTTAACTAAAATGTAAAAAGGTTGACGATCTATTTATTTTTAGCAGCGCGTACTGTGCGTATGAGTGTTCACACATGAGTGAATTTTAATAAATTATTATATTATATTTTAATCTGTCTCTTGACATTTCTCGGGACCCTGGGGTTCCGGACCTTTGCAACACGTACGAGGGGCCGAAGCCAACTCGCAGAGGCCGCTTGGACCATTCTAAATGTTGAGGAAACACCAACCGACCATTTACCCCGTATGCACGATACAAGTGCCACTATTTATTTCCTCATGGATTTCCTCCGCCCTGGGGGGGGGAGAGGTCTGTCAGACTTTTACTGACTAAAAACCACCCGGGTGTTCCCTCTCTCACCTGCGCGGGAACCATAATACTTCCGCAATCCCGCGCTGATCGTATCTGTCGAGGGGGAGTGAGGTGTACGACACTCCCCCGCGCCGTCTTGGAGGGGGGCGACGGACTCACCCCACTTCCGTCGCCCCTGAACCTATTTAAGGGGGCTGGAAGAGGGCATTGTCTGCTCTCCTCCGACGCCCGGTGTGCCTCCTGCGGGCCGGGTTGAGGGAGGTGATCTCCCTTTCAGCAGCCTCCTTCTGCAGAATGTCTTCCTCGCAGAAGGACACCACCGCGTCCCAGGCCAGCTCACTGATGCAAGTGCGCCCAAGGACAACCGCCGGTTGGAGCAGGACTATTGTACACACACAACTCACAAACAATAACATTGTAATAAAATTAAACATAATAACCACCAAAAATAACTTTGTGACCAATAACATCTATTTCCTAAAAAACATACCAATCAGCAAAAAAATTAAACCTTAACTAAAAACTTTAAATTACAATGGTACAACTATTTTAGTCATGAATTAGGGCAACCCGACCCGACTCGGACGCTTTTTTTTTTTAGGCTGGGACCATCCAATGACTGCTCCCGCTCTGGATGGAGCGGAAGGGAGTGTCAGACTCTTACTGACTAAAACCCATCCATGTTCCTTCCTTAGCCCTTTGTGTTCCGGGGTAGCGGTAACCCTTTCGGACAATCCCGCTTACCCGGCAGGCTTGGCCCTAAGGCGGGAGGAAGAAAAAATATGAAGGGGCCCCCTTCATATTTTTTCTTCCTCCCGCCTGATGATGTGCAGGAACCTCCCGAAACATCCATGTCCGGTGAGGACTTGCGTCAGGCGGTAGGTGAGGGCGCCGTGACGCCTCTCTAGCCACTCCTCAAAGAGAGGCCTTTCCGCCACTCGGACGCTTGTTTTCCTGTTTAAGTACCTAGTACCCTTCGGATAGGGTAGGTTAGGTCCTTCGTGGTTATTTTTTTTTAACCACCCAGAAGTAGAACATATTAAAATGTCATTTTTTATTAAAATTCTGTTTAATTTTTGGTGGTCATTCAATATTTATCGATTAAACAATCATAATTTGGTGCTGGTTGCATCGCTCGTTGTAAAATTTTTGGCTTTAATTTCACACTAAAATGGGGATTAAATTTTGGTGATTTACTATTTTTGGCAATACAAAGTGATTTTTTGCCGTTACATTTTGGTCCGTAAGGGCCGAGTCACACCGGAATGGCAGCGACGCGGCGAGCACTTTTGGAATGATATAATTTTAAACCTTATCTTCATACTGAAAAAGACCAGTATCCCATGAAAAGCTTGAAAAAGTCGCGAGGCGGCCCGCGAAGACGCGAGGTGCCGCGCGCCACGCGCGTCTTGTCGGTGGTTCTGCCTGCGGCTGCCAACCGTGACGCCGGGGGCCGCTGGAGTCGCCGCCGGCCGCTTCCATTCCGGTGTGACTCGGCCCTTATACAGCCTTTTAGAAGGGTAAAAGCACAGTTGACTGTCTAAAAGTTGCGTTTAGTTTCCCGATCCCCAATATACAGGCAAAATGCTTAGTTTGGTGGTTGCCTGCCGCCCAGGCCGCCCAGCGTATTCTTGTCAAATCGGTTAAAGTAAATAAATAAGTTTGAGTAAGAGGAGCTTTAATCTAGGCATTCTTGGCGAGATTCAAAACGACTTTAACAAGCTCTAGCAATTTGATATTTTGAATTTATTAGTATTTTATCAATATATTGTATCTAACATTTGTATTATTTTTTTGTTTTGAATACCTAGTAATTTAAAAGCTGTCGTTCTGAGATCTGCGAACATCTGCAATAACAAAACGCAACGTAACTGTCAATAAAGTACGTCATTCGTTGGAGCTTTTAGTGATGTGCTCATCATTCACTAGCATTCATCGATATAAACTGGCAGAATAAGCTTTGGTTACTAAAATATTTTGATATTGAATTAAATGCATGGTAATAATGATCATTATAAAGTTTTTAAAGTTTCGTCAAAGCAAAGTATACATAATAGGGAGTTGAGTGTACAAGAATGATTACGTACCTATGTAGGAATATAATTTATGTTGAAATAAATAATAAGTCGTGTGCGTAAGTAGATACATGTAAAATAAATGTATAGCTTTTTTTTACTTACAAATACAATCACATAGTTGTAGTTTTATTTAAAGGTCAGTAACATTTGAAAGAGGTATATTTGGATTATTTAGATGCTTTTTATAAACAGGTAAGTTTTCAAGATATCGCCAAGTGGTCGCAAGAATCTTTATGTGACTAGCAGACTGGCCTATTTTTGGCCAAGAAATCAGCATCGCCATAGAACCAAGCAATGCTACCAACAGTTTGGGTACTTTTCATGTTAATAGCGATGTGGAAGAATTTAAGATGCCATAGAACTATATCATCTCCTGTAACTGTTTTTAGAAATGCGAGGTAATATTTTTAAGTAAAATTTGTAAGTTTAGCTAAAGCCAGTTACAAAATATAAAACCATTGTGTATAATATAATGTTACATAAGATTAAATAATAATAATTATCATGTTCAGGTAATGGTTTTATTTAATATAATATAATACTTACTGTGAAAGGTACAGGGTAGCCCGAAAAACTGAAATGTTCTTACTTTTTCTGCAATTTGCATGTTGCAATGAAATTCAAGAACACCCGGATTAACCACGTAGCAAGAGTAGCAATTGCTATAGGTCCCGCGCAAAAGGGATAGGGGCATATTTACTGCTAAGACAATCCACGTCAGACAATCGGTATTCGATTATTTCCTTGCAAAAATAAAACACATAATTTCACGGTATTATAAAATAATGATATATATAATTTTACGGTAAACGCACAAGTTCTACAAAAAGTCGCTCGTTTAAATATGTAGAATATGAGATGGCCCGATAATCGGCTAAACAAAAAGTCTGACGTTTTCAAGCACCCTTACTAGACACTTAGTGGATGTGTAGCAGAATTGAAATGGCTCGATTTAATAATTATCTATTTATTTGTAACTCTTTATTGTTTTCATTATAATTTAGAAACCAAATACCAAAAAAAATTTACTAGAATTAAAGTAAGTATAATTATTATTTAAAAAATAATAATTAAGAGAGGCTTCCTTCAATTTAATTTTTCATAACGATTTCGTAATCCTGACCTAGTAAAATCGTTACCGAGTGCATAAAGATCAATGCATAAAATAAACTATTATCAGAACGAAAGAAGTTTAAATTCAAAGACGCGAGAGTCACACGCATATTTTTTTTTTACTATTTATCTTATCCCCTAACGCTTCAGTGGACCACCGGAAGGCGGAAATGGATAGATTGTGGTATCAAAACGTACACTGACAAATTTCAATTTTAACATGTCGTCAGTTTTCGATTGTTATTTAAGAAACTAACTTGTTAGCTATGAATCAAAATAATAATTCCAAATTACCTGGGCAATCTAATCTCTGACTTTTTGTACTTGACAGGACATAAAGTAAATAAAAGTATTGACTATTGAATTGTTTTTTACCACTTTATACTTTAGAACTCATAGCAAATCAAGGGCCTTTCAAAATAATTCGCTACAGCGCCCGCGTTTGCTTAATCAGGCACTGGTCAAGCCACTCCTATTCCTGTATTAATATTCAAAAGGAAAAAACAAATTGAATTAATCAACTTATTTTCAAACAGAAAAATAAGTTGATTCATTCATTAATAATAATATATCCTTGGACATTTCACACAACGCCATATCGTCCCAAGCTAAGCAACCTAATGCTTGTGTTATGGTAACGAGATGGCTGATAGACTACTTATATACATTTTTTTTTTTGTAAATACATACATATTATAGATAGAAAAACACCCAGACTCGTAACAAATACTTGCAGGTCGTACAAATATTTGTTCCGTGCGGGAATCGAACCCGCGACATAGTGCGCAGCAGTCAATCGCTCAACCACTGCGCCAACCGTGTCGTCAAACTTAGCAAACATGGGTATTTATTACACAGATGTTTTTTTTAATTGCAGTTCTCCATTTCAATTTTTATTTTAAAAGCACAAATAATGTGTTAAGGTTAAAGCTCTGGGATAGTCCGACAAATTTAAATTTCATACGTTTTTAGTACATTGCAGGTCAGTATTAAGTTCTATTTTGATCAAAATATGATTCACAGCAGTAGAAAATATCCATATAATGTAATCATTAAAATCATCAATACAACCATATTATTCTATGGTAAGGGTTACAATATGTCTGTAATACAACCTGACACTGACCAGAAAATGGCAAAAAAACGAAAAAAAAAAATTTTGTTAGCTACTCTGGCGCCTCCATAATAGTGTGTGCTGATTTCCACGTTGGAATATTAATATTGATAATAAACTTAATCATTTATCTAATGACGGGCATAGGTGTGACGTCCCGTCTTATTACATTACTCTTTGGGTGTGACTAAAACCAAACTACTTGATCTACCCATAAAAGCCCAGCTACACAATCTGACGGGCAGACAAAGCCTTCAAACTTTTAACGTATGTTTTTTTCATCGAGCTTTTAATTGAATCGACATCGATGGTCGATACTGGGCGTGGAACTGTACCTACGGTCATCACTATGCACGACATAATATTAGTTATATGAATGAATCGTCACTCGTCAGTCACTCGTCTACTCGTCTGTGTCCGTCATGTCGTTGGCGACAGCATTGTGGTGTGGGTCGATCGGCTAGAATAGCTGAGGAATTTGCCTCGAGCGACGAGGTCGTGTGTGTGAGTCGCCGTGCGGAGTTAGGCCGAGCCCGCGCCCATGAGAGCGGGCGCTGCCACCCCCCTGCCGACCTGCCGACCGAAGCCGACCTGCCGCTGCCTAGTGCCGGACGCCCCGCACTAGTGCACTGCCTGCATAGTATCATGGTAAGCGCTACACCACCTTGACTTTTTTTTAGATTATTTTACGTCCGCGCCGCCGTTTTCCTACAGCCTTGTAACGTACTCGTTCGTCAGACTTCCAGATTGATACCATAACAACTTAATTGTTTACCTAACGCGCGTTAATTAAAGTCGACGTTGATTAAGGGCAGTAATGAGGAGCAGTTGATGAAGCATTGTTTAGTGTAAACGTAGCGGCGCGGCTGCAGCTCCCGGTCGCGCCGCGCGGCGAGCCGCTCGTGCCGGGGCTCCGCCCCGCAGCGCAACATTCAGAGTGTGGTAACGACGCTGCACCGCGCGTGTTTACACAACACCTCTGTTAGCAATAAATGTTAATAATCAATAAATGTTAATGTGCACATTGACCCTCTTTGTTAGGTTCAGTCAGCTGTATATGTTTATGTTGTAACTCTTGTAAACACCAATTTATACGTTTTATTATAAGACTTGGCAGAAGTGCATGTGTGGCCATGAGTGATCCGGGAGTGTTGTGTGGGTTGTGCAGACTGTGTGGCAGGCCGCAGTGCAGTGGAGCCCTTGGCAGGAGACAGATCCGGTGACGGTCAGCATGTTACAGGTGTTGGTGAGCTCGGTTGTGTATGCCTCACTCAACAAGCTTTTGTTGGGACTGCATCTCATTGATCAGTCTGTTGCGTGTCTGGCAGCCATTGTGAATCTGTGGTAACAATGTATTGGTGCTATGCTCTGTTGGACCGTATGAGCACACATAATGCACATCCATCACCCACACTATACATTAAAGCAGTCATTGTTAGCTAATTAGTGTTTAGACAATAGGACAACACTATACAATGCTACTGACTGTGTCTTATTTACATAAGTGACTCAGTGCTAGGTGATTGCCTACACCAATGTTCATATGGACAGGGTTCAATGAAAGCAACAGTTGTATCAGTTGTGTAGTCATTGTGTTCTGTGGCACAGCGCCTCATTACTGCTCTTGTTGTGATCTTTATAAATTGATCAAATTCATTGCAAGCTTGTAATAATAATGAAAACCTAATCTGTAACTAGCCACTGCTCACTAAAACAAACTCGCACTCTTAGGAAGCTCGCTAATCAGAATAATTGTTCCTAGTTTGTGTCGGATCCTAACATATTTTTGGATTAACTTGATCAATTTGTGTGCAAAACTGTAAAAAATTATGAATCTAGTACAAAAATAGTTATTGCCGGTGATTTCAATAGAAATACTTTTCAACAAGGGAAAGTCACCAACTACTTAGGTACGTAAAAGTTCCCACGCATAAAGACTTGTGTATAGACAGCACATAATTATTAAGTACCTAACATTAAAAAAATCTTCTACTGAGGTTTTATCCCTATACCTATCAGACCACGACATTATAGTTCCCAGTAAAAGAGGAAACTTTATAATTCCAAATCATATTTTATGTATAAAAAAGACTATTGTAGTGAGAATATAAGTAAATTTAAAAAATGCCTTGCAAGTTTAAGGTGGTCAGAGTTACAGTCAGCATCGATAGTCGATGACCACATTCAGATTTTCAAAATCACTGTACATTATATCACCCATAAATCGCTCAACAAGAAGAGCACCAGTATTGAATGAACATCATTAAAGTTCAAAATTAACTGATTATAATATCCGAAAACATCATAACATTCAATTTACAGAAGTCACTGAACAATATAAAATGCTTGTTTTGGTTATCTAGTGTAATCACGGCAACGTCCAAAAATAACTTAACATCATAAATAACAAAAGTTACTGAACATTATTTTGTTTCGGATACATAGCGTGTAAACTTATACTGTCAAAAGTAGCAGAACTCATCATCTGCCTAGCCTTTTCCCAACTATGTTGGGGTCGGCTACCAGTCTAACCGGATGCAGTTGAATATCAGTATTTTACATGGAGCGACTGCCTATCTGACCTCCAGAACCTAGTAACTGTGCAACACGATACCCTTTGGTTAGACTGGCTGTCAGATTTTCGGGCATCGGCCGACCCGTAACGACTGTCAAAGATGCACAAATGACAGCCGGGACCAACGCCTTAACGTGCTTTCCGAGGCAAAGAGGAGTCTCGGTATGTAAAGATGGTCACCCATCCACGGCCAACCCCGGCCAGCGTAGCTTATTCTGGTGGATCGACCTGTGCGGCTTCCTTGGCCACGAGCTCCTTTATATCAAAAGTAGCTGAACTGCGAACTAAAAAGTGTTCGTTACTATCTTCAGAGTTATAAATCCTATCTTGTCCTATCCGAACTACATCATGTAAAAAAAATGGTTGTTTTTGAATTTACTTTCCAAAATAATGTTGTTTTTTTTTCATACTATTAATAAGAAATATTAGAAGTGGGTGTTCAAGCTGTAAGCACATTTTTAAGCCTAATTTTCAAAATAAGCTCGCAAGCACGTTTATAAAGATAAGTATTATTCCGCTTAAAAATTATTCCGTCGACGTCATCTAAGCTTTCTGTATTACGACTCACTTTCAAAAATCACGCAGATTCTGTTTGAATTTATACCATCGACTTAATTAATGATTTACATGTGCATGTGTCTACTTAATTTATATACCAAACACATATACCTACCGAAAAAAAATACACACACGTATTAAACCCAAAAAACATTTCATTTTGTCCAGGGACGTAAGAGATAAACGATGGTACTTATGCTATTTTTGTCAAAAATTTGTATGCTTTTTTTAATATAACTTTGTTTAGCGGCTTTTGAAAAGTGATGGTCACCTACTTAAGATTCATTTCTGGCGCTTGTCATGTTGAGCGATTTAGGTATAATACGTACTTTGTACAGCGAGTACTCATAGATCAAGTTCTGAATTGGAAAGTACATCTGGATAGTTTGTGCAGTAGGATTAATAAGTTTGTTTATGCTCTCAGACAAATAAAGAACATAACCAACAAAAAACAGCAATTACAGCATAGCCTATATAGAATCCATCTTAAGATACGGGCTTATCCTGTGGGGTAACAGTACAGACAGACACAGAGCATTTATTGCGCAAAAGAAATGCATCAGAACCATTTGTGGTACCTATCCGTCCTGACGAGTCATGTAAGCTTTCTTTAAAAAGTTAGGTATATTACCACTTCCGTCACTGTATATTTTTGATATTTGTAATTATGTTTATAATAATAAAGGATTGTTCAAAAAAGCCTTTCAATTGAACTCTCGAAATAGAGATCCATGCAGACTTCTATTACAGGATACTCCTAAAACAGTCAAGTATGTGAAAAGTTTCCTGGTCATGTGTATACGCATTTATAACAAAATTCCCAAAGAAGTAAAATTGTTACTACCTCATTTAAGAACAGATTACTGAAATAGTTGAAAGAACACATGTTTTACGACATTAAAGATTTTCTCAACAATAAACTATTAGGTACATTTCTTAACTTTTGTCATTGCGGATAATGCTGAGAGAAATCTATTTATTTTTTAAAATCTTTTATTATTGTGTTGTTATTGTAAGTATTGACTTTATATCCTTGACATAGAACTTAGGAATTTACAAATAATTATTATTTTGCATGCAATGGATACAACTACCATGTTTAAGGCAATTAAAGACTTATCTTATCTAAAATGTTAATATATATATATTAAAATTATTAGTAATATATATATATATATATAAATATAATACTTGCAATAATAACAAGCGTTCAGTGGAGTAGGTATCACCTTATCACTGAAGTTCTTATTAAATATTCGTGTATCCTGTACTGATCAGTATTCAGTGAGTGTGTGGAAGTGGCACGGGACAGTCACGTCCAGAGCTGTGTCGTGTTCATCTGTGTATCATGAGTTGTGTACGTGTGTGTAGTGTGTGAGGTCCCGCTGCGTTGTTGTTGACTGTTGTAGGCGCGTGCCATGTGTGCTGCAGTGCAACACTTGTGCAAATGTTAACATATGCATGTCATAAACGTGCTGGAATAGCATTCTCATTATGAATGTAGGATATTTGTGACCTCGTGTGATGGCCGCGCGGCGCGTCTGCCGTAAAGCTGTTACACCAACATTAAGATATTTAAACAAAGCAACACTTGGCTGTCAATTGGTTTGTTAGCAAATAGTTATTGTGGACACGGCGCAATGGGGCTGAGGACAGCACCTGTCAACTGCTTCAGGTATGATTCATTACACATTGTTCACAATCTGAATGTCACAGCTGTGCCGGACGGAGCACCACTGCTTATCAATTGTGATTGTTTACTTAACATTAGATAAACCTGTAACACAAATAACCATTAGCATGTATCATTTAATTTATTTATTTGTTAAGAGTTGATATGATATGTACCTATTAGTGAAGGTTTCCGAGCTGAAGGGCGGCGCCACTTGCACTTGTTGATATTGGTGTCGGTTTAAAATAGTACAGGTGCGGCTGAGGCGGACACGGCACAAGGGAAGTAACAGCGTAGCGAAGCTTAGGGTTTGACTGGCTAGTTCCTGACCCCTGCCCGACCCTGACGCGGCATACGTCTCACGCCACGCGCGCTGACGACTGACGACACAGCGCACTTCCTTAAACCGACCACGAAATTGCACATTGCAATTAATTTCTTGATATAATTTTATCCCAATTGACTCAATTTTTTGAAATCTTGTACTCGCTCAACCGCGGACAAAATGAATATTTTTGGAAAATGTTCAAACTAGAGCGATAACGACACGTACGTATGGGGAGGTCAGATAGCAAGCTCGCCAGATAACAGAGGCCGGGATAGGGCGGCGGTCCTTCCTGTGGGCTGCAGCCCCTCTTGCAGCCACTAGACAATACAGAGTAGCTCGCACTTAGTAACCTGCGGACTCTTGCGGTCTCCACCTAGCCACCGTTAGGTCTAGTTTCTAAAAAGTTCGCCTTTGTAGTGTCGTTAAGTCGTTTCCAGTCAGTGCCATCCGTGTGCCAGTCGTTTATCCGCCTGGATGTGTCACGTTCACGTAATTCGTAATCCAAGATAGGTCGCAGTAGTCGCAGCAGCCACATCAGAGCACGCGCTCGTAACATTTAGCCGAGACACCGAAAGTTGCAGAAGCCCAGATCAGCGCGGTACTATGTTACCTAAGTAGCACTGCAAGAAGTATAAAGACACGTTTGCGTATGATGCTGGCTATGAATGTTTATTGGCACTCACTGCAACAACTATAAACATACCGGTGTTTGTCCTAGTACGATCGTGGCCATTGTGCAAACGTTATGATACGTTTCATTTATGTGTAGAGGTTGTCGCTGGCTGACCGCCGCTGAGGCCCTCTCCACTTGAAGAGGAGACGGCACCTATGTCAGCCGATCTTGATCTTGGACCTTGGCGGAGAACCAACGCGTTGCTTACCACCATGTGATTTGCCTACCCAACCGTCGGTTTGTCGATTCCTAGTTCTAAGCTGATCTACTCGACTACTTGACACATCTGGCACAGTCTGGACAGGTCCACTCAAAGCTGCGTGGTGCTTTTCTCAAAAGACGTGATGATTTAGTCATTGCAAGTATTTGTATGGACTTCATATGCAAACAGACTGACCTGTGAGTTTGTTTCTCAGAGTGAGCTGTGAGACATCCAGTTAAAAAATAATAACGTGGAAATGTGATATTTTAACCAATTTACAAAATAAAGTCTTGTCTGCCGTGAAGTAGCCTGGCTGTGTTTGGACGGTATGAGTACCGTCAGTACCGCGCCGCGCCGCATGCACTCAGAGGCTGGCGCGTAGGTAGCGCGACGTAACCGGAGAGACTGCGCAAGGTCCCCGGCGGCGCTTCGTCACCGTCGTGGAGCGGGCAACACACTGACTCACTGCTCCCAGTGCTCCCACAGCACCAGCAGCAGTAGCGCGCTAGCGAAGTAGCGCAGTGTCCCGCGTGCCGCCGCCAGCTGCGCACGCGGTAGCGGTCACGGTGGCTGTCCGGCCACACGGCGCTGTGTCAGCTGTGTGCGGTGCCGTGATATGACGTCTTCCTATATTACACGGGATGGATAAAAAAACGTACGTAACGCTCAGTTTACTTACTTCCTCATGTCAGAAGTCATAGGTTCTTTCACGTTAGCTCCTAACGTGTCATTCTGCCTGTCCGTTGATGCCCTTAAAACTTAAGAATAACTCATCCATTGACGTGTTTTGTTAATTATTTATTTGCATAATGGTCTTCTGGCTAGGTTTTGTACTAAGTGTATGAGAGGAGCGCGGCCGGCGTAGCGAAACCGGTTTGTGTGCGATTCATGAACATGGCGGATGCGGCTGCAGGTGACGGCTCCAGAGTCCAGATAGTCAGTGGTCGTCGGTGTCATGCCGCATGCCGCCGGCCGCAAGCAAAGCGACGCACTACGCGTCAAGTGCGCACTGCTGCACTGGACTTAACGTAACCGACAGCAAAGCTCTGTGACCTTGTAATTGAAGCTCATGTTTTGATTTTCGCAACGAAATAGGCGATGTCGTTCTTTTGGCGAAATAACCGTGCGGATCTCGGAAATTATCCCACGGGAACAACGTGCTACCGGGATAAACATTAACAAAATGTCCTAACGTAACCCGTGGTCTATCTCATTATTGTGCAGGGGTAAACTGACCACTCAGTTTTGGTCTTGTCTTTGGATAAGGTTGCTATTACGGTTTGTGGCATTACTGTCAACCACTCGACAGAGCCCAAGTAGATGTCTCGACGACCAAGAACAGTAAACCCACGTCAGTCGCGCAATAACGTGGAGATTCTAAGACAACTGGAAAGCCTAATAAGACGACCCTCAGAATAGGTTCTGTGCTCCCTACTATTTATTCTGTGCTCAGATTCTGACCGAGCTAGCCCCAAATGGAATGGGATAAGACTAGGCAGAGACTACAGAAGTACGGTCACCTGCAGCGGTCATAGGTCGCGTGCTCAGCTGAATGTTAGCCGCTGGTCAAGTGTACGCGCGGCGCCTGAGGGAGGGGCGGGGCACGCGGCAACCTTGTGCGCGCGAGTGTGCGCGGGGTGAACCACCGGCGGCGCGGCGCATTCCCGCGCGCACACCACTCACTGCTGACAGCTCCGATACAATAAATGTGAGCATATGAAGCTCCACGCAGCTTACTACATCACACGCCATTGTCCTACTGTACGGCAAAGGCCTCTTCTCGTACAGAGAAGGCAGGATAACGTGCTTCGTCGTAGTACACTTCCGAATATTACTGACACCTTCACTTGAGATGGTTGAGCCGCACTCTCACCGAAATTTGTTTTCGGTTACGATTTTTTTTTCCACTAACTCACTAATAAAGTGTAACTGAAGCAACCAATTAGGACGCTGCCGCCGGCCGCATTCGTGACTTGTATTGTATTGTCAGCTAAGTGAATACAGTGTGAAGTCGTACACGAAGCGCGGCATCGCGAGAGACTCCACAAAAACGGCAAACGTCTAGCGTGAGTCATCACGTCGCCAACTTACCTACGTGTGGAATATCGGTAGTAATCAGTACCTGCGATAGGAGAAGGCGCTGACTCGGGCAGCATACCCGACAGGTGCCTCACTAGCAGTCAGAACACTATACCGTATTGACTGTCGCCCGAACGCCGGAGCCGAGGGAAACCAATGCTCGCCACTCACCACTACCTCAATTGTGGAATAACAGCACAAACAACGTCATCTTTGTTAAAGTTAAGAACTTCAAAACTCGACCATTGCACTCCACAATGTGGGCATAGAATAATGAGGAGCTGCATTTCGTACGGACCCTGTCGGGCTCAGCGAAATAGGAGGAGAGAACACCGTACACCACATCGTATTTAAACAATGCTTCTGTTAAAAAACATGCTTCTTGTATGGGGGCGGACCCCTGTAATTATTCACTTTATTTTATTTTTATTATTTGTTGTTATAGCGACACTAAATATACACAATCTGTGGAAATCGCAACTGTCTTCCTGTTACGATTGAAGCAGCCCGCTGCCAAACAAAGGGGCGGACGGAGAGCGGAGGCTTAGTAATAGGGCTCCGTAGGGCATCCTTCCCATACCGAATCCTACAAACTTAACTCCTCGGCCTTTTTAGCTACCTACATGTAATGTTGTTAGTCGTCGTGCGGCTGTATGCGCACCAATTCATTGCCACCATATTGCGGCACTTGTCGGCCGCTGATAGCTGATAGCGCCTGGCAGCAGTGGCAGCCGGCAGTTGAGTGCCGCGTCCTTCAGCCCGTGTCCACGTCCGGACTCCCAGTATCCGACTTGTATCTTTGAACATCGTCTGCGCCGGTTTCAGTGTAGGTATGTACTTGTACATGACATGTATTATCTTTCGTATATTACAGACACAATTAAAATGCCGGTGTGTCTCGCGTACATCTGCGTTCCGGCTGTCAATAGGTTAAACAGTGTATGTGCACATATTGAAAATGAGGGAATCTATACTTGCCTACTTAATGTTATCGTCAACGAATAGTAACTGTTCTAAAGATTTTTATGTTCAGTGTTATTCGATGGTGAAGTATTCAATTTTATAATTTATGCTATAGGTAGGTATTTTGTACCGACCTTTTTCGTTTGTACGGGTTTTTATCAGCGGAAGCTTGTAAATGGCCTTCAGATTCATATTTTTTGTAGAACATCATATCTGCTGTAAGTTTCCCGAACAGAATGAAATAATTTAAAGTAATATGTATGCCAGCGTCGGCGCGTCGCGTCCTACAATATGAACGCAAATGATCTTGAGTCTGTTGAAAGCTCCGGTGGTGGGCGCCACAGCCAGTGAACTGGCTCTCACGCCAGTTCGGATGCAACGTATAGTTCTTTTGCCATGGCAAGTGGCAGCCAGCCAGCAGTATGGAACCAGCTTCTGTTATTGCTTGTTCAGTGAGCAGGCTGCTACCGGTAGTGCTGGTACACTTTTCATTCTCCAAAATAAATTAATCCTTAACACCGATAGCTGTGCCTGTAAAGTTGGAAACCCCTTTTTTTATAAAATATACAATACTCACCTCCATCTATGTATAGCCTGGAAATATGAAAAGTTCTTGTATTCTAAACGAACTTTTTTACAATCCACGGTGATAAACATAGCGACCGAACTGTCAGATATAAAAATATGTTAGTGCCACCCCCTTCGCGTTTGAAGTTACATCCAAGTAGTACGTAATGTCAATGAAAATATTTAATAAACTACCAGATTCAATAAAAATGAAACTAGCGATACAACTTTTACAACTTTTTTTCACTTTTAATAATTATTAATTAAAAAATCATACTACACTATAAACGAATACATACATGATAAACAAATATACTTCACACAAACAGACGGTTGTAAAGAATTGACACTCATTCGTATGAACAACTTGACGATGGAACTATACCTGAAATCATGAAAAAAAAGGATTGTGTGGTTTTATGGAACCACGGTAAAAGTGCAACTTTTGACACTATAGGCGCCGCCATATTGGCCTTGGCTGCTCTGACGAGCACCTTTCACTTTATCCCTACTCCGCGGCCGACCGTCACGCGACATGCAACACACAGACGAAAAAGTTTGAGACGAACTTTTATCGAGAAAGGTTATAGGCTATATAACATCACGCTACGACCCACAGGAGCGGAGCATACAATACCTACATGAAAAATGTTGCAAAAACGAGAAAAAATAATCTTTTTTGAGAGCTTCCGTTGCGTGCGCTGCGTAAACGGTTTATGTTACGCAAATATTATGTATGACGGAATTGTTCCTCCTTTAAACGCTTTATACATAAATATATATATTACTATGTATTATAATAATATCTATACTATAATAATATCTATACTATAATAATATTATAAAGAGGAAAACTTTGTTTGTTTGTTTGTTTGTTTGGTTGTAATGAATAGGCTCAAAAACTACTGGACCGATTTTAAAAATTCTTTCACCGTTGGAAAGCTTAGTTTTCTAGGAGTAACATAGGCTACTTTTTATCCCGGGAAAAATAACGGGTCCCACGGGAAAGACCACGGGAGCGAAGCCGCGGGCAAAGTGCTAGTATAACATAAAACTATTTATTTGGATAAGAATTAATACTACGATACGAATATAACCAACTTTTGGTTCTACCGGTGATCTAATTAAATATTAGAAGAACACAAAGGCTGCTATTGTGACCTAACTGTAATAGATAGATATACACCCTCGCGGAGTTTTTTGTAGGTAATAATAAGTTCTTTAATCGTGTAGTACATAATTCATCAAATTTATCTATAGTTTCCCCCAGCGCATGCCAAATAATGAATTAAATAGGCAACATTTTGGCTTCTGTCGACCCGTAACGACTGTCAAAGATTCACAAATGACACTGAGGAGTCTCGGTATGTAAAGATGGTCACCCATCCACGGCCAACCCCGGCAAGCGTAGCTTAACCTGGTGGATCGACCTGTGCGGCTGTTAGTACTTAGCCACGAGCTCCTCGTATAATATATAACCTGATACATATTTAGTAATTAATCACACGCACGTGCCCGCGGGGGCGCTGGGGCTGGCAGGTTCAGGCTAGTTCAATTGTGGCACGAACTCACTTACGTAAATGAAGTAGGCTAATGAATTGATTGCACATGCAACAGTCAACCCAGCGGCGCGCGGAGCCCAGTTGGCATGCTCGACGCTGGTTCACGAACGAATGGACCCAAACTACTTAGCGTTATGGAAGACTCGGCAATCGGACGAGTCTAACAGTCACAGAAACGTCCTACGGAGACATGGACAGTGCCAGGGTTAGTCCGTTTGGACACGGCCGACGTTGCAAAGATTTAATATCAATACCCCCAATTAACATTAAAAGCAAACGATCGACATATCACTTAGCGAGCACACGGAGTGACGCGCGGCCGCCGTCCACATTGCGTTATAGTAAACATTGCACAGCTGGTGTTGCTGCAATGTGCAATGCGACCTTCACAGCGGCGCCGGCGGTCCACATCACAACTTGGCGAGGTTCACATTATATTTAGTTTGACCGCTCCGTAACCTGTTTTCAAAATTTCACGGAAGAGATGTTTGAACTCGTTTATAAAGAGCTCTCCATTATATTCTATGGCAGCCTTAATAACACCGCTTGCCAGATGCTTGGTATACTAGCGATCGATGTGATAGTCTTCAGCCGCCACTCATTCCGCTCGGCGCGCGGCGCGGCCGAGTGCATCCGCGGCAGTCCTTGTGCTGTAATACGAGTGTCACGCCTCTGAGCTGTGTCGTCACCGAAAGCGAGATGTTCGCACGACGCGGCCACGTGCGGTCACGACCTCTCGGTGAGCACTCATTGACGTGTCATGTTCGTGCCGGCTGCAGGGCCGCCGCGCAACTTGCGCAACACACGGAACTGCTTAGTGTTGCCCGAACGTGTCGGAGAGACCTTCACTTGTCGTTTGCTTAACTACTGACGCCGCTGACGTTACGTCACGACCTCACCATCATTGTAATGGCAGCCTCCCATGCGTGCGGCCCTCGCGTGTCTCTCGTGCAGATGTAGTATGCTTGAATGTTGTGTTTGCGCTCACTCGCCATTATCGTCGATGGCCGCGATCACAGCTACGTGATAATTGTCCGCGTGCAAGCTGTCATACGCTGTCGACCTGCCTCGGTGTACGTTACTTCGGCAGAGTGTGAGCCGCGCCAACAGTGCACAGCTCAACAGTGAGCGAGCCTCTCGGGGCCTGTTGTTCCTGATGCGCTTTGTTTATGTGCATTATGAATGTGGTTCGTGATTCCGCTTTGAGGCGCGAGTGCGTGGCGTGAATACTGACACTGAACTCGACATTCGTCGCGCCGTGAGTGCTCACTTGGCTGGAGCCAGTAGTGTCAGGCATCATCATCGATATTGGCACGTCGAGACCATGGTGTTGCTCACCTTACACATTGAAATGAAATGAAAATGAAAATGAAATGAAATTGTTTATTGAAAAATTGATTAGTATAAATGTTTACAAATATAGTGCTATAAAACTAGAGGTATATAATAATAGGGTTCTACCTGAACTAGGAATAAACCTGTATCTCAGGCATCACACTCAAATGCTTATACATAGGTAATATCTAGGTTTCCTTAAACAAATAGTAAATATGTAACTGATGTACTATAAATGGTGTTATACAATTTTATAAATGTTATTAGCTACTTTGATCATCGTAAGATATTTTTACAACCATGTTCTATTTAGATTTTTGCAGTGTAATATTTTTAACAAGGTCGCGAATAGATTGCATTATTATTGTCAAGAACAGTAGATTGAGTAAATGCATGATAATATTCATTTAGCAAATTCATCTTGCCAACCCGTCTTGAGCCAGTGTGGTGAATTGGTGATCAATGCTCAAAAGTCAAAAGTCAAAATAATTTATTTATCTATTTTATCATGCAAAAGTACATTATAAATTAATGATCTCTCATGTCAAAATACATTAAAGTTCGTCAATATGATACGCATGTCAAAATATTATTATTAAATAATTACATTATACATAGTCAAAATTAATTCAAATATATAATAACAGTCAATCAAAAACTAATTAAAACAATAAAATGAATAAAACTATCACATATTAAATGATCAAAATTTGTCATTTAAAAACTCTGTAATATTATAGTACCCCTTACTATAAGCATTTTTTTTAGTTCTCTCTTGAATGAATTAATGTTCATTACCTTTAGATAATTAGGTAGTTTGTTGTATATTAATGGGGTCATGCATATTACACTTTTTCTCAAAAATGCTGTTTTTGCAGAGAGAGATTGCACCCAAAGTCTGTACTTCTCACGTCTATTTCTATTATCAATCAAAGGGGGAAACAAATGAGGATTGGTTTTTACAAAAAGCGATATTTCCATTATGTATAGTGACGGAAGTGTTAGAATTTTGTGCTGTATAAACATTGGTTTGCAACTGTCAGTAGTTAGTAACCCAAACATAGCACGTATACAACGCTTTTGTGCTTTGAAAGCAGTGTCCTTCTCATACGTATCTTCTCTGTTTGACAAGAAGCCTGCCCTCCAGTGGCTCAATTAGCCTGGTATTATTCATATCAAAAATCCAAATGCGATTTTTGCGATAGGACAAGCTTACAACTTTATGATCCCAGTTACTCGCACATGTCTGCTATTCTAATCCAACAAACAATCTGCGGACGAGTATTTTACAGGCATCTCAGAAGAGTCAGAGCTTCAGAAGTACTGTGAGAGGCATTCATGAAAGTGTCATTAACTTTATGACAGTCTCTGTGTATCTTTAGACTGTCTCTAATATTTGAACTTGGTTTTAAACCGTTTCATTGAAAGGAAAAAACAAATAAATAAAGATCGGGAAACGACAAAATGTTAGAAGGATGCAACGCGTGCTGAACGTGCGTGTGGTCGTGTTGCAGGTGTGTGGTGGGTCGCGGGTGTGAGCGCGCCCCCATGCTGGGCCCCGTGCGGCGCTCGCACTGCGCCGCGCTCGCCGCCCTGGCCGCGCTGCTGCTGCTGCTGCTGGCGCGCCTGCCGCCGCCCGCGCCGCGCGCGCCGCGCCCCGCCGCGCTGCCGGTGCGCGCGCCCTCGCCGGCTCCCAGCGCGCCCGCGCCCGCTCCGCGCAGCAACCGCAGCACGGCGCCGCCCTCGGCCGCGCCCGCCAGCACGCCGCCGCCCGCCACCACGCGCCGCGACCCGCGCGTGCTGCTGGTGCGCGACGTGTACGTGGCCGGCCACTCGCGGCCGCACCCCGAGCTGTGCCCGGCGCTGGGCGCGCGCCTGCGCCTGCTGGTGCTGGTGACGTCGGCGCCGGGCCACGCGGCCGCGCGCGACGCCGTGCGGCTCACGTGGGGCCACTACGCGGCGCGCGCCGACGTGGCCGTGGCCTTCGTGCTGGGCGCGCCGCCGCCGGCCCTCGCCGCCGCCATCGACGCGGAGGACGCCTTGTACGGTGACATCATCGTGGGCCGATCCGTGGACTCGTACTCGAACCTGACCCTCAAGACGCTGTCGATGCTGGAGTGGGCCGACACTTACTGCCCGCGCGCACCGCGTCTGCTCAAGACGGACGACGATATGTTTATCAACATTCCGCGTTTGCTGCAGTTCGCGGCCGCACCTGCGCGCGCCAATGCCACCCGGACCATTTGGGGCAAGGTACATCAATCTATTTTTCTAGGCCCTTCTCCGATAGATGGCGCTGAGCGCTGACCAAGGGAAATAGCGAGACAAATATCAACAGCTATTTTTTTTCGATCCAAAAGACATTGGGTTATTAATGTTATTTTGATTGTATGCGGCTTGGTCCAAATGTCCACTACTAACGAGAGAAATCTGTCAGTAAGTAAAATATTGAAGTCAATAATTTAACATCATCGGCTTGATAGATTTGAACAAATGAGGTTTTATTCTGTACTTGTCTTGACCCCCCGGGAAGCAGTTTGTCAAAACAAATATTGGTCATAAATAAGAAAGAAAAAACCACTTGATGGATTTATATAGCCATTTTTATAGACAGCATTATGTGCAATCGATTTTTTATTTTGCTTTATTTTCCACCGTTTATTGCGTCATATTCTTGAAATAATCGGGTTTGTCTTGTCCTCGGTGATATAATACGATGGGCAGTCTCCAGTGCACATACACATA
The DNA here is from genome assembly GCA_951799385.1 of Hyppa rectilinea. Taxonomy (NCBI): domain Eukaryota; kingdom Metazoa; phylum Arthropoda; class Insecta; order Lepidoptera; family Noctuidae; genus Hyppa; species Hyppa rectilinea. Next base: position 108,203 of record OX637324.1, on the reverse strand, counting down.
TTATTTTTTTTAAATAAGCATAAATTAACGTTTGTTGTCGTAACTATCTTCATTAGGTTTTTATGTCAAGTAGCGGCGTCACACCTATTTCCATAATTATATTAATTATGTGTTACTAAGTTTTTAAATTCATTAAGTTTAAAAGAAGTATTAAAGAAACTTACGTCTTCAACTCGATTTATTTTCAATTAGCTCTGAATTTTTACTGACAGATTTTTTATGGGTTCCGCTTTAAAATGACTGAATGAATGAATGGTCCCGCTAAGGGTGGACGTTCGGAGCACTTGCCCATCGCCCTGTATCACGCACGAGTAGTGAGCCGCTCGCTGCCCTCCGCAGGTGATGCGGCGCTCGCTGCCCAAGCGCACCACCAAGTCCAAGTACTACGTGTCGCCGCTGCAGTTCCCGGGCCGCGTGTTCCCCGACTTCGCCACCGGGCCCGCCTACCTGCTGACGGCCGACTGCGTGCGCGCGCTGCTGGCCGCCGCGCCGGCCGCGCGCTACGTGCGCCTGGAGGACGTGTTCGTGACGGGCGTGCTGGCCTCGCGCCTGGGCCTGCGCCGGGCACACGCGCCCGAGTTCTACAACAAGCGCGTGGCGGCGCACCCCTGCGCCGTGCAGCGCGGCCTGGCCATCCACATGGTGCGCTACCACGAGCAGTTCGACCTGTGGCGCAAGCTGCTGGACGGCAAGACCAAGTGCGCCAGCTAGCTGCCGCCGCCGTTACCTTTCTATTCCTTTTACTTTTTTACGGAACTATATTTGTATACTCGGTCCCCGGCGGCCACGCTATTGCGGGCAAGCCGCGGGCCGTGCGAGGACCCGCGCGAGCGCCCGGCCGCGGCCGCGGACGGTCTCGTAATCATACATGTACTACTACATTTTTTTTGTATATAAAGTACAAAGCGTTGGCTTTAGTGATTTACCGCTCGTCGGCGCGTACCGAGCGCCTCGCTCCGCGGCCCGGGCCCCGCGCGCGGGCCCCGGGGCCCCGGGCGACGCGCCGCGGCCCCGCGCGCGGGCCCCGGGCCCCCGAGCGACGCGCCGGTACTGACATGACTCTGTAATCGATACACATTGTACACGTATTTTATTCGTTTAACTGTGCGTGCAGGTTGTGCCAGATGTAAATATATAGGATGTATGTACGTTGTAACATGTCGTTTCATTGTCCCCTCCACCTCCACCTCGACCTGCCATCTGAACACGTCCATCGGTGGAATTGGCTGTTACTGTCTTAGATGTCATCCGCTAATATTTCGAGTAAGTACACAGACGGTATCGTATTTAGAGTTTAGACCGCGCCACTTTCATCGACGTAGGTACAACGGCTGGCCCTAACGTGTTCGAGACAAGTTAGCCAATGGCAAATGTTAAATAAATAATTTTCTATAAATTCCTAAATGTTTTCGCTAACTAGGGGAGTGGGGGGCATTCGGATAGTTTATACTTCTATACCTATTCATATTTTGAATCTGCAAAAGATCGTATTTTTTGAAAAACATATTTAGGTATATTAGTTTCAAATCAAATCAAATCAATCTTTATTTGTGAACATAAGTACAAAAAGGTGTTATTTATACATTTTAGCTGATCTGTATGTTCGGCCAATAATCGGCATACAAATATAATTAATAATAGTAAGCAGGTTATTTTAATTAATAAAGTCTAGGATAAAAAGACGTGAAGCAATTGAAAATGTCATGAGCCAATAAAGTAATTGAATTATATTATTAATTAAGAATGTCAAAGAAAGTAAAATTTAGTCATAATTTGTCATTTAAAAAGTCTTCAATTGAGTAGTAAGTCTTTTCAACTAGAAACAGGAACAACTTTTTTTTAAAATGGATGACGTTTTCCTCACTTCTGATAAACTTTGGCAATTTATTGTATAATTTTGGAGCCATTACGAAAATACTGTTCTTGTGTAAAGCAGTTTTAGATCCAACAGTTTGTAGCCGGTCAGCTCGACGCTGACTACCTACTCGGTCAAATTTATACATATTATTTTTGACGAACATAGATGTCTGGTATATGTACAATGAGGGCACTGTTAAAATTTTCATGCTTTTGAAATATTGTTTACAGCTGTCAGTGGTTTGCAGGTTACAGATCGCTCTAATACACCTTTTCTGACACTTAAACACCATATCTTTACCCGAGGCGTTTCCCCAAAACATAATGCCATATCTTAATGTTGAGGCTACTAGACCATGATATGCAGTTAGTACGGTGTTTCGATTGGCCGTTTTACTTAGCATACGCAGCGCATGAGAAAATTGGTTTACTTTACTGCATACTTTGTCAATCTGGGTATTCCATTTTAATGTGCTTTCAATATTTAATCCCAGAAATTTTGTCACATTCGTCTCATCAATCCTTTTATCATTATATCTTATATCTAAATTTAAATTCTGATTTATTGTTTGTTGAAATTTCATTATTACTGTCTTGTCTAAATTTATTAGCAAATTATTATTCTCTAGCCAATTTATGACTGATTTTATGTTAGAGTTAATGTCTGATTCTAATGTATCTAATTGGTCACTGTTGAAAAGTAGAGTGCTGTCATCTGCAAACATTGTCATGGGATAGGTCGATGCTTTTGGGAAGTCATTTATATATATAATAAATAGGAGAGGTCCAAGTATGCTACCTTGTGGAACTCCATACATTACTGTTCTCGGGCTAGATTTAAATGTTGTTTCATGTTTTTTACATATTCTATTAATAACTGTTATTTGCTGTCTATCTTGTAGGTATGATTTAATTAAATTTAATATGTTACCTCTAATCCCGTATGCGTCAAGTTTATTAATTAATATTCTATGGTCTACGCGGTCAAAGGCTTTCGACATGTCCATATATAGAGCCAGAGCCGGTTTTCTTTTATCTACTCTGTTGCTAACGAGTTTTAAAAAATCATAGATTGCCATGTCAATGGACTTATTTTTCCGGAAGCCCTTTTGGCTATCGACAAATAATTTATTTTTCTCGAAATATGAATTGATTTGATTGTATATTACTCTTTCAAATATTTTTGACAAAATAGGTATCAGAGCTATAGGTCTATAGGAAGACATGTTGTCTTTATTATCTTTTTTGAAAAGCGGTTTTATGATACTGATTTTTAATTCCTTTGGAAAAACACCATGCAAGATGCACATATTGATCAGGTGACTAAGGACGGGTGCAATTATTGTAGATACTGTTTTAATATTTTTTGTGCTAATACCATCATATCCAGTGCTGGTTGTATTCTTTAAAGACATAATAATTTTATGAATATCTTGCGGTATTGTAGGTTTCATAAACATGGACGAATTTGGAGTATTTATTTTGGTAATTTATTATTATAATTTGAACTATTAATTGATTTGACTTGATCCGCAAAATAATTGTTAAAAGCCTCTGCTATATCAAGAGGGTTGGTAAGTATTTTAACATTTGATTTAATTCTCATTGTGGATTGATTTGGTAAATAATGTTTGTTTTTAGTTATGACTTTCCACGTTGCCTTACATCGATTCTTAGCCGAGTGAATGAAACGGTTATTGTGGGCTCTCTGCGTGAGATTGACAATTCTTTTAAGCCGGTTAGACAACGTTTTGAAGTTTGTTTTATTATGTTTAGTCGGTGATAACCTGTATATCCATAACAAATCTCTTTTTTTCTTGCTACATAATCTAATACCGCGACTAATCCAGTTTGGTTTTACTTTCGTCGATATTTTTATTTTAATGTTAGGAAAACATAAGTCATATAGCAATTTAAACCAGTCATAGAACAATTTGAATGCTTTTTCAGGGTCTGTTTCCTCATGAACATCAGAAAATGACAATTGTTTTAAATGGTTTGCAAATTTTTCTATATTTTCTTTTGAGTAGTCCCGTTTTGTACAGAACCAGTAGTCTAAAAGGCACGTTTGTTTAACTGGACATCGTAAAAATTGTGCTGTGTGATCGGATACTGCTAGTTCCAAAACTTCTCCTTTAGCTCCTCGCACATTGTGGATTATATTATCAATGCAGGTCCCACTGCTTAATCTAGTTGGAACGTTTACGGCAAATTTAAGATTATAACCCATTATTACGTGCTTAAATTGCTGCGAACTTGTGGTATCTTTTAACAAATCAATATTGAAGTCACCGCACAGAAGCACTTATTTATTTGAGTGAATGGATAAAGAATTTAACAGACTGTCTAATTTATTAAAAAATATTTCATGTTTGCTTTTTACTTCGGTACTATGTGGACTCCTATATAAACATATTATAATAATATTATGGTCGGTGAGTTCCACTGCACAGCATTCAAAAATATTGGAAACACCATATTTCGCAACAGACTCCAAAGTTCTATATTTAATACCGTTTCTTATCATTATACATGTGCCTCCATGTCTGGATTCTCTAGTGAAATGTGTGGCTAAAGTAAAATTAGGTATATGTAATAGGTTTACATCCGACAATATCATATTGTGCTCAGAAAAGCATAATACATCCACTATTTTCCCTGAATTATGTAGTTCCTCTAGCAGTACAGTAAATACATTGGATTTATTTAAGAGGCCATTTATATTTTGATGCATAATATTGAGATTTTTATACACGAAAAAAACTATCCTCATCACAGTGCTTTGTGTCATTTATAACAGAAATATCATTTTGTGTTATGATTTTATCCGTGCTAAGATTTGGTATACAATCAATATCTTGGTAGGTAGTATTCAGTGCGTTTAGGTTTAAAATAAAGCTCTCTAGGTCTCTTACAATAATATTTAGAGCTTTGTTATTTATACTGCCGGACCGTTGGTTATATGAGTCGTATGAATACGGCAGATTGAGGTTTGAGTCTAGAATATACGCATATTTATGCGTCTCGGCGTCCATGTAAATCAAATTATTAAAAATATCTATTCTACTATTAAACATTAAATTAGTATTGTTCCCCATATATTTAAATGTTGGAAGACTTATAATAAAATTAGTATGGTTTAATGGGAGTAGTGTTTCCCGGATATATGTAACAAGTTCCATATAATTATTAGTTTGTCTGAAATCTTCTTCGCCGATAACTATAATACAGTAGTCACAGAAAGTGAAATTACGAACTTTTTCATGAATATTACATAAGACATGTTTTAAACCACATCGTGGAGTGCGGTAATGACACCTACTATACCTACCTACCTACCTACCTTTCACTCATTTTATAAATCCTGTCAGATGTTTCACTGCTCACAATGCAGATTTTATGTCTCATAGGAAGTAGTTGGATCTTCGGCTGTTTGATATCTTGAGGAGTGATTTTTGTCTTGTCTTCTTGTGTACATAGTTTAAATGTAGGGTATTCTGTAGTTTGTGTTTGTACATAGTTTAAATTCGATTGATACTGATACGAAAATATCAATGTATAATTGTTAGAAAGTTACAAGAAGACTTTGCAGATTGCGGGATGCGAACGTGCGATCACATCGCCATCAGTAGCTTCGATTACTTTTTACGCCTGACTATATTTTAATAGCAAGATATATTGAAAATATATTGCGACAGATCGCTGATATGCGAACTATGCGTGTAGCGGAGCGCAGTCCCAAAGTGCTGGTGTTTAAACTTTAAAGATTCGATTTCCGAACGACAGATTTTGTGTCATCGATTTCGTGGTGCGCTTGGATTGGTCAGACGTTTGTTTTTGTACAATTTCGATGAGTCAGCTGTGATCTGTTTACATTCTTGAAAAAGCAACCGCTTTTCAATAATATGGTTATTATTTAACACTTCTATCACTATTATATGAACAAAATTACACTCACATTTGCATTTCCTAAGTGAATTAATCCTTTTCCCTGCACAGTTCAGAAGTTTCGCCCTGTTTACAGACCAAATTCACCAACAGTCACCGGTATCGAATTCACCGGTTCGTTCACACAGACGAGATAACCCGCTGCTGCAAACATTCACTTGCAATTATTGCTTGTTAACGGGTTGGACAAGCACAGTTTTGTAGATTTTAAAACAGGATTACTATTTTTAAGATAATTTTATTTACAGAGCCAATTGTTAACCGTGACATTGACACTTGTCAACTTGTGCAAACAAGTTTGCGCACTCTTTTGACTAGACTACCAATAATTATGTTTTCATATGTTTCGAGATATTTTAAGTTGCTTTTTCTGAGGAATCAGAATCAGAATCAGAAACTTTATTTGTTAAACATAGGTATTTACATAAAGGTGTTAGGTTAACATATTTCAGCGCTATGTTTTACCGCAAAGGCATACAAATGTTAAATAAAATGTGAAAAAAAACAAACAATAATGAAAGATAAGCTAAAAAATTAAAAATTATTATCATTTATAAAATCTGGAACAGTATAGTAACATTTTTCTATTAATAGAGAGGAGAGAGCTTTTTTAAATTTTGATAGTGGCAATGTTCTTATACTATCGGGTACTTTATTGTAAATCTTTGAAGCCATTCCAAAGAAACTCTTTTTCATCAGAGCGGTTCTGCATTTTATGTCACACAATTGGTTCACATATTGAGAACGCATTGGAGTTTTTTTTACATCGGAAATTTTCGTAAAAAGGTGTAAATTAGTTTTAACAAACAAGGCAGTCTCGTAGATGTACATAGCTGGCATAGTCAGTAATTTTAAAGATTTAAAATGTGGTGCACAAGTTTCGGTAGTTTTTAAGCCACACATGGATCGAATACATCGTTTTTGCGCTTTAAAAACAGTCTCTCTTTCAGTAGATTGTCCCCAAAAAATAACACCAAACCTCAGAACTGATGCAACCAATCCGTGATACGCTATTAAAAGTGTTTGTGTATCAACTTTTTTTGATAACTGAAATAGTGCATAAGCAGATTTATTTAATTTTAGACAAATTTCTTCGATATGTGGTTTCCATGTCAGCTTACTATCTATTTTTATACCTAAAAATCTAGCCTCGTTTGTTTCTTCTATTTTGTACTTATCATATTCAACGTGAACTGGAGGTTTTTCACACCTTTGATGAAAGTACATTACTTTGGTTTTGCTTAAATTAATGACTAGGTTATTGTTATTAAGCCAATTAATAATTTTGCTTAGACAATCATTAATATCACTCTCGTAACAAACAGGATTAGTACACTTTATAACAAATGTACTGTCATCGGCAAATAGTATCATATTCTGAGATATGACTTTTGGGAGATCATTGATATATATTAAAAAGAGTAGCGGCCCCAGCACGCTACCTTGAGGTACTCCGTATTTTATAGCTCTTGCTTCAGATGCGTAAATGGTTAATAAATTGCTTTTAGGACAGAGTTGTGATATTTCCGTGCACTGGGTTCTATTTTCCAGATATAACTCTCTCTATTCCATAGCCATACAGTTTTTTTAGCAAAATTGTATGACTCACATAGTCAAATGCTTTCGTCATATCAGTATATAGAGCACATACCGGAGCTTTTTCGTCGACAGACGGCATAATATGAGAAAGGAGGTCAAACATTGCCATATTGATATTAATATTTTTGCGAAATCCTTTTTGTTCGTTGCAAAATAAATTATATTTTTCAAAATAGTTATAGATTGAATTGTAAATTACTTTTTCGAAAATTTTGGAGAAAATAGGAATTTTAGCTATAGGTCTATAATTTTTAACATCTAATTTATCATCTTTTTTAAATAAGGGCTTAATAATTACTTTTTTAAGACTATTAGGAAACACACCGTTTGTTATGCATAAATTAATAATGTGCGTTAGTGGTCGTGCTATAACTTCTTTAGTATATTTAACGACTTGTGTGTATATTCCATCATAACCTACAGTATTTGTGTTTTTAAGGTTAATAATGATTTTGATTAAGTCAATAGGTAAAACTGGTTGCATAAACAATGACTGTGAAGCTAAGTTGTTAAATATATTTATACTAGCCGGGGTAACGTTACTATGTATGTTATTTTCAATCACTTCTACAAAAAAGTTATTAAATTGATTTGCAATCTCCTTGGGATGTGTGATGGTGAAATCACCTTTCTTTAGGGACTGTATTAGTTGTTGTGGTAGGCGATATTTGGACTTATTAATTACTTGCCATGCAGCTTTAGATTTATTTTGGGAAGTGTTTATGAAGTGGTTATTTTGAGATTTCTGTGTTAGTTGTATAATTTTTTTGTAAATCTTGGTATAATTCTTAAAATCTAGTTTATTTTTACAGTCTGGTTTAAATCTATATGACCAAAGTAATTTTCTTTGCTTCCTACTACAGATCTTTATACCACGAGATATCCATTTGGTTCTAGTATTCGTTTTTATCGTGACAGTTTTTGTTGGAAAGCATAATTTATAAAACATCAAAAAATCTTCTGCAAATGAGTCATATGCTTCATTCGCATCATTTGTGTTATACACTTGCATGAAAGACAAGGAACTCAAATATTTTTTAAACTTCTTTAAATTTTCGGCTGTTATGTCTCGCTTTTGAGTTTTCCAATATTTAAGTTTACACGATTTATTAATGGGTACACTTAGTATTTGAGATGTATGATCTGACAGAATTAGGTCTACTATTTGTGCTTTACAGTCTTTTCTATAGGTGTGTGCAAAGTTATCCAAACAGGAGTTGCTGCTCAATCTAGTAGGCTTGTAAAGGGCTAAGTGAAGGTTAAATTGACTTAGAACTTGTTCGAATTCTAATGTGATTTTATTTCTTTTTAAGATGTCAATGTTAAAGTCGCCAGTTAAGATTACCTTTTTATTAGAAAGTAAACAAACTTTTCTTAATGTATTTTCTAGTTTATCATAAAATATATTGTAATTGTGTTTAGGTATACGATAAATACAAATAATAATAATCTTTTGATGTATTAATTCTATGGCACAGGATTCGAAAACACCCGATACCGACTGTTTTGCTACGTCAGGTATTTCTCTAAATTGAAGTCCCGCTCTAAGAAGAATGCACGTACCTCCACGTTTGGCTTTCCTAGAAAAAAAAGCTGCTGGTACAAAATTAGGTATATGCAACAAATGTTCATAACCTGCCTCGATAAAATGTTCTGTTATACAAATTACTATATTTAATACTTATTTTTATACTATATTTAATACTATAATTAATTAGAGGATAACAGAACAATTACACATTTTGACCGTACGTATTCCACATTGATGGGCATATACATAGATAAGGGTTAGTAATGTAAAGTTGAGGCTTGCGCATGGAGAAGTCAATATATTTTGTATTGTCAGCATTGAATGTTAGAAAATTGTATTGAAGTCATTTAGTCACGGTACCTATTAAAACATAGTTGAGCGATTGCGAACAGCTCGCTACTGGTTTTTGCGCTGAATGTTAACGCCGGATCCCGAATATGACGACACGGTTGGCGCAGTGGTTGAGCGATTGACTGCTGCGCACTATGTCGCGGGTTCGATTCCCGCACGGAACAAATATTTGTACGACCTGCAAGTATTTGTTACGAGTCTGGGTGTTTTTCTATCTATAATTTATGTATGAAGTTACAAAAAAAAATGTATATAAGTAGTATATCAGCCACCTCGTTACCATAACACAAGCATTAGGTTGCTTAGCTTGGGACGATATGGCGTTGTGTGAAATGTCCAAGGATATTATTATTATTATTAATATAAAACGAATATTCGGTTCATCCCTAATAATTGTATTATCACTTGCTTACAATCGGTGAAGGAAAACATCGTGAGGAAACCGGCATGCCCGAGAGATATTTCTCAACAGCATGTGATGCCAAGTCGAGAGGCCCATGGGCAGCATTAAAACTGACACCAGGTTAGTCACTAGCCACACGAAAAGAAGAAGATCCCTATTAATTTTAAATACGTTATTTATCTTGATATTTAGGTATTTACTTAAAGACCGAAATAAATTAAGTAACAAGATAAAACAAAATATGATAATAAAATGCATATACAGGGGAAGTTGCAACTTCCATAGAAAATTACCCCCGTCTGTCAGCTGAGAAAAATATCTCAAAAAATGAGTGTTAAAAAATTGCACACCTCCGATTGTCATCCTTACTGGTTAGATCATACTTAGAAATTGCTCCAAATAGAATTTCAGGCACAGTATTACATATACACACATACATACTTACATACATACTTAGAAATAATTTTCTTTCAATCATGCAATACCTACTACTCTAACGACCATAACAAAGTGGAATAAAGATGCCACAATATAAGTATATACCCAGCTAGCAAAATAGTCTTGTAAATAATTACTTTAAAGAATAAAAGCATTATAAAACATTTATAAGTGTCCTGATTAAGAAGGGGCCTCTTATAAAGGCATGTATAATGGGGATTTGAACTAAAAGAATGTATAAACTTATAAAGAAGTCTTATAGATATATAGAAGAACTCCTTGTAAAAATATTTATAAGAACAAAAGTTTACAAGGGCACTTGTGTAAGACTAATTACTCTTGATATTTTTTTATACTTATTTAGGCATGTAATAAGATCGTATGTTCTTATAGATTTTTTGGGTAAGTATTTTAAAAGAGTACTGATCTTAGTAATGCATGATATACAACTGTTGAAAAACCAAAAAATGATAAGTGTAATTTGTCTGAGCTAAATCATATTAAAGAGTAGTAGCATGTTGGAAGTTGTATAAAAGAACATTTAAGCTCACAAACGTCGTAAGCATGCTTTATTAAGTATATTACCGATCTCATTTATTGATATAAGTATTCTTCACTGCGTTGTAATGGACATAAAGTACCGTGTTTAATAATGGACTTAAATAGGTGGAAACGGATTAAAAGAAATGGTGCATAATAAATTAAGAATACATGAAATTAATGAAAAATCCAGAATCTTTACAAGTTTTACGAGGAACAGGAACAGGACAAGCTGGATCCAGCAATATGGTTGGTGGTTCCGCACAAAAAGAAAGTTGTTGTTCTAGTGATACTGATATTACGTCTAGTGATGACAGTGAACGTGAGTTTGACTACGAAAACTTTGTGGAGTATGAAAATAATCTGCAGTTGCGCGAAAATATTAAAATCTGGGCCATTAAATGTAACATATCACACTCAACGTACAATGAACTTCCAGTGATTTTAAATAAAAATGGTAAACACTTTTTACCTAAGGATGCTCGCACGCTTCTTCAAAATACAGATTGCTGAAGATATTTGAATACACGGATATCGTATAAGTCATTGACTGCCACGCAGCAGACACAATAGAAAAACTATTGTTTGTCGGACACACGGTGACCGCGTTGGCGTTCAACGTGTTAAACAACGTTTTTGACGTCTTTGAAAAAATGAAGGTTTCTTAGGCTCATGCCTCTGAAATCTTCATTTTTAAATATTTACAAATGCGATCGTAACAACTATAATAAAAGTAAAGTGGTTTGTGGTGTTTCAAAAGTGAAATGTAAGTTAGTTAAAATTGAATATAACTCAGAATTGTTTTTTATACCTTTATTACACACTTTGTAAAATAAATAAATAGAAAAAATACGACAACGTGTTGTTTATTAAATTTTCTTTATTACTCCTTTTCATTGAAATATTCTTAGTCAATTATTTTGTACTTTTTTTGTACTAGCCATTGCAACTTGTAATTCGGGAAAATCAAATTTAATTATAAAAAAAATGGGACGATGAGATTCAGTTTTACAACACAAACGTGACCTAATATTTAACTAGAGTCATTTACTAACAATAATCAAGTCACTATTTTTAAAATATTAACATGTAAGTAGATAAATCAGTCTTTAACATTATTAATAAAAATAAAGTCTCATTAAATTGGGTACGCTGAGATTCAGTTTTACAGCATAAACGTGACCTAGTATTTAACTAGATGCATTGACTAACAATAATGAAGTAGCTATCTTAATTTTTTATTTGAGGTTTACACATTTAGACAAAAAACTTAGAATAAAAATAAAGTCCCTTCATACACGGGTGTATTCCCGTCGTTAATACACCCGTTAACATGTATTGCCCTTTATTCACAACAAATAACCGGTCGCAGTCTCTTCATCAGATACGTCACTATTTTGATTTGAATATTTTTCACGAAAAAACGGTCCTACTGTCGCTACTGTCGATGATCCTGCATCAGATTCTTGTGGTTTTGGCAGAACTGGCAGCTCATTTGAAATTAACTCTTCACCCAATACCAGTGTTGCGGATTTTTTTTCCTTTTTCCTTTAGGTTTGTATTGCTGATGGTCAGAAATTGAAGTTCCAGAAGGGCAAGCTGTAGTTAGTGTTTTTACTTTCTGGCGGCATCTTGTTGTAGACAATCTTGTTTGTTTACTCACAAGGCGTTGACGAGAACTTTTTTAAACTGTCTTTAAGAAATTGTCGCGATCCCGCTTTTGAAAAATCTGGGTCTGATTCGTGAATAACTGAGAAAAACAAATCCACTGTCTACAAGCGATTCATTTTCCAGACAGTGTAAAGAGTGTTAGGGTCCAAGGCCATTTTTTATTCTTGAGCTTTCTGAATTTTTTCTTATTTAAAAAACAATCAACATCCATAATTTCATTATTAATGTCCATAATTATTTGGGTATAGCAGTTGCTACGATAGAACAAAATAATAATTAACATACAAACTAAATGTTAAAAGCATATTAACATTAGCTACCTATAAATTGAAATTATTAGGTGTTATTTTTCGTTCTTCCACTGTTTAGGGAACCCTAACATTATGAACAATGGCCACCGATTATTGTTTTAGGCTAGTGTTTAATAGGAGCAATGGTCTTTATACTCACTTAACTAGAGTCATATAAGAATATCTAGTCTGACAGTGCATTTAACTAAAAACGATTGAGCTTTTAAATGTTCTGATGAAGTACACTATAAGTAAGATTGTAAATAATGGAAAAATGGTAACATTTTGTATAATTTCACATTTTACTAAATCAATAACTATTGTTTAAAAACACATCTCAGAAATGGCCCGAGATTTTAATGTTATTTACTCTAAAAATACTTCGAATAAACCTACTCCGCAGATAGTTCAACATTATAATAGTAAGATACAAGTAACATAGAAATATTTTAAATTATAAAGTTAATATACAAAGTACTTAATCTTTTAAAGATATTTATTATATTCACTGCATGCGCACAACGGTTTGTTAAAATGTTCGACACGCTTAAAAATACTCTTACATTGAGATTACAAAGAGGTAAATAAGGTGAATCACACTTAGAACGGCATTCGCAAGGCTACACAATGGCATTTTACCTTTACACCATGCCAGTGTAAGACACTTGTAAGACTAATTGCTTTTACAAACGGCACTAGGCAGATCACTATAAGATTGAAAACACTCTTCATAAGGGCATAATACAATAACAATAAGGGCAAACACTCTTACAAAATGCGCCCAATTCCACACTTACCAACGTTTGAAAGTGTACTAAAAGAGTAAGAAAAATATGCTCTTAGGATACTTGTAATACCAAGTTTTGCTAGCTGGGTAGTCCATTGAAATGTTACATTAGCTTTGCATTTTTTAGAGGACGCAATTTTATTTTTGGGACATGTTTGGGTGGTCGATAGAAGCTTAACCTCAGGTTTGTGGGGTCGCCACCCTTGTCCCCCGGCCGCCATCTTGGAAAAAAGGGTGAAAACACTTTTTTCGCGATATCTCGGCAACTATGCGTCTTACAAAAATATTGCAAAGTCTTAATTTGTAGCAAATTGTTTTGCCTACAAATATGTAATACAACTTTTTGCCCTAAATTAAAAATTATAGAAGTTATAAGCAAAAAAGTGAGATTTTTTTTATAAAAAATTTCTGTTTTGCTCTATAACCTTTTTTTAATACATTTTACAAAAAAAAATATCTCAGACCAATCTTGTAGATGCTCTTTTGAGGAAATTTTTTCCCAATTTTTTTTAAAAATTTCATTCATTCAAAACGCTGTTACAGCGCTCCAAAGCTGACCGGGTTCGCCAATTGTGCATGAGAATCCGGTCGAAACGAAATGTTTAACTTATTTTTGATGTTTTTTCTATTGTAAATATATTCTTAATTTTTTTTTAAATTAATAAAACAAATCAATCTTGATAGATCTTCTCAAAACTGCTCTTTCAGGGGTTGGTTTTTCTATCGACCAAGCTGAATCAGATGCAGATTCAATCTTCGTCTCTGCTGCGCTTACTGCATCCCGATCTCACGATTCTGTTATTATTGGGGCAGAAGACAGCCTAACATAAATTTTTCAAAACCTGCTTTTTCAGGATGTGATACAACATCAGCAACCTATATCCTGAATTAGCTGGTATAAAGCCGTATAAAGATATGAAAAAACGTTCGCCAACAAGAGTGAGCAAAGATGGAATAGCGCGGTACCACCAGCTAATTCAGGATGTTTCTCCATGATTTTAATAAATTTCAATTTCCCCATATTATAGGCTGCTGTATCACATCCTGAAAAAGCATGAAGAAACAGCAAATTCTGTGTTATGAGATGTCCATACATAAAACTTGAATGGCTATATCTGAGCAGATGTACGCCCTTTTGAAGGTTTTGAAAAATAAATTTTAGGCTGTCTTGTACCTAGGGCACGCCACGTTAGCCCCTCTTTGAGGAGTGGCTAGAGAGGCGTCACGGCGCCCTCACCTACCGCCTGACGAAGATCCTCACCGGACATGATGGCGACCTCTCGCGCCCGGCCCTGGTGCAAGCCATGGTCCGGGGCGAGAGGGAGTGGGAGGCAGTCTTAAAGAATTTTTAATTTAGGGCAAAAAGTTGTATTACATATTTGTAGGCTAAACAATTTGCTACAAATTATGTCCTAGCATTTTTTTTTGTAAGAACCATAGTTTCCGAGATATCGCGAAAAAAAGGGTTTTCACCCTTTTTCCAAGATGGCGGCCGGAGGACAAGGGTGGCGACCCCCAAACTTGAGGTTAAGCTTCTATTGACCCCCAAACATGTCCCAAAAATAAAATTGCGTCCTCTAAAAAATGCAATATTCGGTCCTTAAACTGTAACATTTCAATGGACTAATAAGGATTAAACAAATGACAATCTGCGACATTCTATATTCATTTGTTTTCTTGTTACAAAGGAGTAAAGAAAAAAAAAACTTTTTTATTCCTGTTCTACATCTAACGAAATCCTACTTTAATATTATAAAGACATAAAAAACGACAGTAACTTCGAACTTTCTATCTGTCCGTTGCTCTATTTGTGTGAATGTATGTTTCATGGTTAATCTGCTGAGCCGTTTGTGATGTGGGTGATCTGAAGCCTGTGGAAGGACATTACCTAATTTTTAATAAAACACCGCGCGGGTAAAGCCGCGCGTTTTTTTTTTTGGTATTGGCATCTCGCAGTTCAACCATAGGGTTGTCTACTGCTTAACCGGGTTTGCCTGTGGATGCCACAAAAGAATTGCAGCCTCCAGCCAGGGCTTAAAAATAACTTACAAACTAAGCGACTGCACGCTTAGGGCACCCCCTGTGGGGTACGGACCTCGGCGTAGGGCGTCGCTGGGGGAGGACAGCAAGGGACAGCTGGATCGGGGGTATTTACAACTACTTGCTCAGCGGCAACGCGGGCTGGCTCGAGCAAGGGTCGGGGGTATGGTGATGAACAGGGTCGTCGCGACGGGCCTGGACGGCGAGGGCGGAACGACGGAAATCTGTGTCTGTAGGGTTTCCTAACAGTGCTGGTGGCCGGGTTACTCTCCTGGAGGAGAGTGATGAAGCCGCGGGTGGAAGCTTGTACTTCACTACATAGTATAAAACAAAGTCGCTTTCTCTGTCCCTATATCCCAATGTATGCTTAAATCTTTAAAACTACGCAACGGATTTTGATGCGGTTTTTTTAATAGATAGAGTGATTGAAGAGGAAGGTTCATGTGTATAATTTGTCGACATATTATGCGGGCGAAGCCGCGGGCGGAAGCTAGTATTAAATAAATAAAAATGCGCTGGGTGGGGAGAGAGGCCGGGATAGGTATTGTTAAATAGCTCTTCGTGTGTAGTTCACAGAACAGTTAAAGAGGTTAGAAGGGCCTTGTGGGCGGGACAGGCGCGCCATACGTTTGCGCGGGCGCTCAAAACCCAACCGAAATTAGAATCACTGGTCACGCACTTATTGTGAAAGCGTTCAATTCTCCGCGGAAAAAAAGAATTATGCCGTCTTGCCCAATTATAACGTGTCGGAAAAGAAGTCAGGAGTGTAATGTGGCCCGAGGAGGGATTTCTTTTCACCGGTAGTGATATTTGTAATTATTACAAAAGTATTATGTAGTTTGTAGACAAAAACGATAAAATCGCATTCAGATGAAAAATTATACATTGCTTGCATTACATTGGTATGATCTTGCACGACGTGAGCGGTCGCGCAATGTATTGCGTTCACTGCGAACGTCGCGTGCGTCGATCCAAAGCTTCAATTCTGGGAAATCTATGCGCGTCGATAGTCTTGTACCAAATTGTAAACAATGTCGATATTAAGATGTGATAATGATGTGACGTGTGTGTGTGTGATGTGTGTGTGTGTGTGTAATGATTATTGTCAGTAATATAACTTTGTTTATATTAACACCAATTATTGTATAATGTGAATTATTAATTCAGTTTCTTAGTTGGTTTTTCGTCTAAAATCTAATTTACGATGCAAATACTTTTTTTTTAATTTTCCAAAAGATCCTGCTACAAGAAAACTGTGGTTTGAAGCAACTGGTAGAATTGAATGGATAGGTACTAAATGTAGCACAATTTATGTTCTAAACATTTTGCAGAAAATGATTATGTAACGCGGGTGAAACCGGCGGGCACAGATATTATTCATAAATTAACATGATAAAATTAATAAATACTTTTTCAAGGAGTAACTAGTTCACAATAAATTAATTAGATTATATGTTAATTCGACTTAGCATTCGATATGGACGTGAAATTTGAAAATTTCTTTATAGTTTTTTTTGCATATTGTAGCATTGTTTTACGTTTTATGTTATTCAAAATGCTATTTTTCTTTCTTTCTATTATTATGCCGTAAAACAGAGCTGCAACTAGCATAAAACTAAAGAAAATTTAAATTTCCCGGCAGTATCGGATGTTCCCCCTTAATTTGTCTTTGATTTAAGTTTATCTATATCTAATTAGGAAGTTATTCGTACCGTATCCGCAACTTGAAAAAATGCAAAACTTTAATTAACTAAACTACAGTAATTTTATCGATATGATTAATCGACCTTTTGGTAGCTGTAACATATATGAGAAATAAATTGCTTTTACACGTGTGTGAGTGTACGTCCAGAGCAGTATTTGCGTAAGTGTGACAACCAATAGTAAACACGCGATCTAAGTGCGTGTGGTTTATTTGTGTGCGTAATGCGCGTACGTATTATCTCTTGCTTGTAGTGGAGAGACAAGATTGGGAGACATGCGGCGACACGCGTTCTAATACAAATCAGGAACTACTTCCGCGCGCCACCCCCCCCCCCCCACCCCCGCTGCCGCATGCGAGCCGCGCAAGGCGCCCGCGCGGCTCTAGTCTAGTCACGAGTTTATTGGGTCAAGTGAATGTTGTGTAATTTACGAATATTTTTTGGATTGCAGTGAAGTGTGAACCAAATCTAAGATGCCTCGATCGCGTAGTGCAGTGTACACGAACCAGCATGGTCTGGTCTTACTCTACCATCAAACACACTGTTTGTTTTGCTTTATCTCATTATTCACCGTCGCCGCGCGGCCTCGGCGCGCGTTCTCGGTAAACGTGTGGATGTGGACAGGCGTCATTAACAACTGCATCTTCTTTATTGAGAAGAGACTGACCGGGGAGCGCATCTCCGGTTGTTGGAGACCTCTGTAGAAGAGCAGCTGCAGAACGTGCCTGAAACCTATCAGTCCGAGCTGTACTACGTTCGCGACTTCTTGGATCGCAGATTCGGTCAGCGTTGGATTGGCCGCGGCGGGCCTGTTGCTTGGTAGGTATAGTACGGTCGCGCTAATTTAATGGACTCTTTTTCGTGGTGTGAGGTTAAAAGACTAGTATACGACCGACTAGTAACGGTTTTGTGGGGCATAGTTACAGCACGGCACAGTAAACTACATATTTTACTGTGCCGTGGTTACAATTTAAAGTTAATGTGATAAACATTACAATTTAACACGAAACTGCCCCAATCAGTTGTTTCGCCAAAGTTTACGCGCGGTCATCGCAGTGTTTAAGTACATTACTAAACAACTACGAACACGGCCCGAGCCGCCCGCGTTACTTTAGGTATCCCTCACTCAAAGGCCCGCGCTGTCCGGCGCGGCGGCGGTGTATGCCGTGTCGCGCTCGACACCGTCGCGCTCGCGCGTCGTCGTGCGGTCGGTACGCCAGGTAGCGTATCCAGCAGTTAGCCAGCAGAGAATGGTACAGACGCATCATTCACTATGTATTTTAAAAGTTCAAGTTTTGCTAGCGATGACAATTGAGATATTATTATTATCATCTTTGACTTATTCCGGGACGACGCTGAGGTCCCTAACCTTTGGAAGGCGTACGAGAGGCCGAAGCTAACTCCCAGAGGCCCGTTAGACGTTTCTACTATTTTTTAGATATTTTTAGTATTTAATAACTAAATAAAAAAATAACTTTTTCACCTCACAGGCTCGGAAAGAGTCTGTTTGTCATTCGAAATCTGAGCGCAATATTGGATTGGATTTACCTATGTCTGAA
Organism: Hyppa rectilinea; assembly: GCA_951799385.1. NCBI lineage: Eukaryota > Metazoa > Arthropoda > Insecta > Lepidoptera > Noctuidae > Hyppa > Hyppa rectilinea. The sequence continues at coordinate 89,486 of OX637324.1, read as the reverse complement.
ATAAAATTTTATTATTATTATTGCATTTTGCTCGCTAGCGTACCATAAAAATGTGGTTCTTTCTTGAGCCCGGTTACTGATCAAGTGATTTGAAACATATTTTATTCTAATTTATGTGTGACAACAAACAATCAAAACAGTTGCGAGTATCGCCCAGAGGACACGGTGGAGCATACGGTGGAGGTCTGCCCCGCTTGGGCTAAGCACCGCCGTAGGTTTCCTCTTAGAGGCGATCGGCAATCCATGGTCCGGAGCGAGAGCAAGTGGGAGGCAGTCACCTCTTGCGAAACTGTGATGCTCGCAAAGGAGGTGGCGGGAGGGGTGAGGGAACGGTCCTCCCGTCACAGCCACCGCGGGTGACGCCCCGGATGTCGGGAGCCAAGTGATGACTCCCGGCCATCGTAGTTTTTCCAGGCCAAAAGTAGCTTTGCCACAATTAGTTTACTGGCTGTTATGAGCTAATTATTTAGATCGAGAAAAAATTGTGTTTTTTAATTTGCGAAAATTTGCCGTTACAGTCTGTTCGTGTATTCATTTTCAAACATTACCTATTTTGTTCGTGTATTAGTTGTCAAACATGTGGTAAAACAACACAACGTGTGGTATTTATTAAGTTCATACAAAATGAACTTAATAAATACCACACGGGTTCCGTACCGTACGTATTTATCGACCTTTGGACCTATCGAATGTGGATCGAGAAAAATCTGTGTTTTCTAATTTGCGAAAATTTGTCGTAACAGTCTGTTCGTGTATTAATTTTCAAGCAACTAACAAGTTTATTAAAAACATTTCAAAGAAGGAGGCCTTGACAAACCGATTCGCTCTTCCGTGATGACGGCGTTTACGCTACGCCAGCAAATTACTCTAAAGTAGAGCACGCGCTCGCGAATTGCACACGTCCGTTCTCGATGGAAGCCAAACACGACTGACTGATTACGAAAACCATAAATGATACAGATGGGCCGACTAGTCGGGAATGCCGACTATCCGGCATGGTTTGTAGTCGTCGACTATTCGGCAATATGCCAATATAAAATTATTCTAAAACGAAAATTTGGTGACGAAAAACGAACGAAAACGAAAAGTTACAACGTTTACCTTATACTTTTCTTTGTAACTTCAGAACCTTTAGCTCGATTTTCACAATTCAATCGGATTTATTAGTTTTATGCTTAAATCAAACCCATGAACCCCAAGTTACAAACACATTCCCATAAACAAAAAAACATGATTTCAAGTTACGTAATTTCCTTGCACATTTGAAACTCTTTTTTTTTTTTTTTTAATCAGTGTTATTGACTCATACCCTATTCTTATAGCAATTTTAAATCAAAGTCAAAGTCTAAACATTAATTTCAAATAGGCCCAAGAAAGGCACTCAGGTTAGGTTCGCTCAGGTTAGGTTCGCTCAGGTTAGGTTCGCTCAGGTTAGGTTCGCTCAGGTTAGGTTAGGTTAGGTTAGGTGTTTCCCTGACGGGCGACGGACGCGGGGTTTAGTCCGTCGCCCCCCACAACAACATCTGGACCCGAGGCGGCGGCGCGTAGTGTTCCACGCGCGCCCCTCCAAGACGGTACGAGGGGAGTGTCGTACACCTCACTCCCGCTCGGCCGAGACGAGGCCCGCTGCGGCGGGCCGGCACCACGGGGGTTGCGGAAGAATTCTTTTTGATTCCCGCGACCCCCGGCGAAGGTGTGAGAGGGAACACCCGGGGTGGTTTTTAGTCAGTAAGAGTCTGACAGACCCCTCCGCCCTCCCCGGGGCGGGGGACATCCATGAGGATTTTCCCCCCGGATCAAAAAAAAAAAAAAAAAAAAAAAAGGTTAGGTTAGGTTAGGTTAGGTTAGGTTTTTTTTTTTTTTTTTTTTTTGTTTTGGCAGGAGTGGGAAATCCTCATGGACGCCCAGACTGGCCCACTTGTGAGCCAGTCTGGGCAGTGCCGGACTCTTACCGGCTAAAACCCACTCCTGCCCTTGCTCTGTGTCCCTCTGACGTAATCAGAGACCTTGTTGTCCCGGTTTGTTCTTATAGTGCTGTGTTATGTTAATTTTATTGCACTATTCTTACATTTAACCAAACTTTCTTAAAACATTAGCTTTATTTTACATTCTTGTTTTATTTGTCTTCTTGTCTAATTATCCTTATTATCTTTAGTTTTATTACGTAGAGGATCTTACTTTCTTTTAGTGTACTTTAGGTTTTAATCTTATATTTTACTTTTCACGGAACTCTTTGTATATAATCTAATTCTACTATTTATTATATTGCTATATATGTTTCACAATTTTTAACACTTATGTCCTATGTTTACTCTATTTATATATACAATATAACAGGAAACATAGTTTTTCATCTACTTTTGTTTTTATCTATCACTTTTTGGGCTGTTACTTCGCAATAGGCTATGAATTTATTCTTATTTTTACCTGACATAATTTCTCCAACGCTTTCTCTATCTATGCTTATACCCAGCTCCTGTTCCAGGTTGTACCGGTCCTTTGCAAAAATGGGGCATTCCAGGATGATGTGCGGCACTGTTTCGGCTGTATCGGGATCGCACGTGCATGATGGGCTCTCCTTACACTTAAAACGATTTAGGTATTCTGAGAACCCACCGTGCCCCGTGAGGACCTGCGTGAGCACTCCTGTTGGCTTTATACGTCTGATGATTCGGTAGGCTGCCACGGCATCCGGGAAGAACATTTTCGTCACGGAGGCCGTCTCGCCCGACACATATCTCCGGTTCCATTCCTCAAGGGAGTCTAAACGGATTTGACGCTTGATGAATGAAACCGGACATTGGTCATAGTCCGGCTTCCTCCGCGACGTCAATGCCGCTTCCTTTGCCAGCTCGTCAGCGCGCTCGTTCCCCGGCAAGCCTGCGTGGGCTTTGACCCAAAAGAAAGATATAACTTTGTTCTGGGCCAATGCTTGAGTCAAGTTTGCTCGTGCGCAGACTGCCAGAGGATGGAGAGAGCCATGACTTGTCAGCGTCTGCAGTGCTGACATTGAATCGCTGTACAAGCCGTAGCTCGTCTCTTTGCGCTTGAGGATTATATCCGTAGCCTTGCAGATGGCCAGGAGCTCCGCCTGGTAGACGGTGCAGTACGCGGCGAGGCAGAGCTTGAGGTTCCGGAATTCACCCTCATTATGCCAGATTGATAATGCGGCTCCGACCTTCCCCTCAATCTTGCTGCCGTCAGTAAAAATTCGCACTGCCTGCACGTTGTGTTGGTCGACGAGTTGTTGGTCCACCAGACAGGTAAACTCCAATGCCATTTGTTTCGCAGGGTGAGCTGTCTCTGCAAATCTCACCATACTCTCTATCTCCCGGTCTCCTGGCACAAGCTGTGACGACCCTCTCCTAGCTTCGTACAATGCGGCTGCCTCTTGTATGCGGAGGTCCAGAGGCAGTATCCCAGCCAGTACCAGTGCCGAGTTTAGTGAGGCAGTACGGTAAGATTTGCAAAGTTTCTGGGCAAATCCCCTTTGGACAGAGCCTAACTTCCTACGTATGCCTAGCTTTTTCGTTGCGGGAGCCCAGGCTGCAGCCGCGTAGGTGACAATCGGCTCAATCGTGGCGGTGTAAATAATTTGTATGATCTCCCTATTGAGGCCCCAGCTGACCTTCGCCGCGCGTGCAATCTGTTTGTACACCTCTATCACTTTTTTACAGACGTTTTTAGTATGCTCGCCGAAGGTCAACTTGTCGTCAATAGTGAGGCCTAGCAGCTTCATGCTCCTCACCATGCCGATGTCGACCCCGGCCATGCTCAGAATTGGAGTGTCGTACTTAAGCTTGTTTGTTATTAGCATCGCACAAGTTTTGTGCGGTGCGAATCTGAGTTTATTTCTGACACCCCAACCCTGAACATGGGCGAGGGCTGCATTGGTGGTTCTGGAGACTTCAGTTGCTGTATCACCGTCCACGACCAAGACTATATCGTCAGCGAATGCCTGCACAAAGAACCCCTTCCTTTCGAGGTCCTGCAGTAGTGGGTCCAACAGCAGGTTCCAGAAAATGGGACCACCGATTGACCCCTGGACACAACCCTTGGTCGTTTCCCTCGTGCACTCCTCCCCGGCGTACCTGACTCTGACTTTTCTGCAGTCGAGGTAGCTGTCAATTAGCCTCCTTGTGTTGACCGGGCACCTCTCCTCAGCCAGCCTGACCCTAATTGCTGGCCACCAGGCGCTGTCGAAGGCACCCTCTATATCCAGCGACACCAGGACAATTAGCTTCTTCAGCCGCAACTTGTCCTTCACATGATGTATTAGAGTATAGAGGGCGTCCTCGGTGCTCTTCTGGGGCATAAAGCCAAACTGGCGAGTACTAAGCCGCGGCACAAGCTGCCACTTGACCCTTGCCACTACCATCCTCTCTAGGACCTTCCCCAAAACAGGCAGCAAGCCTATCGGCCGATATGACTTGGGGGTTAAGTAGCTTTCCTTGCCCGGTTTCCTGAGGACTACCACAGTTGCCTCCTTCCAGATGTTTGGGAAGTGTGCCAGTTCTAGGCATTTGTTATAGAGGGCAAGGAAAGCATCGGGATCCTGGTGGATCGCTCGACTGCAGATGTCCGACGTGAATCCATCCACTCCGGGGGCTTTTTTGGGGTTGAAGTGTCCCACGGCTATCTTCAGCTCCAGCGGTGTAAATGGTGGGTCATGATATTCACCATGACACCATTCATTTACACGTCTGGCTGCTTCCCTTGTGAGCCTGTGGTCCGGATTGTCTTCTTCCTCTGTGTCCTTTGGGTAGAAGGTGTCGGCGAGTAAGGCTGCCGATTCCTTCGGGGTCAGGTATGCACCATCGTTCATCAGGGTCAAGTCTTCTTGTCTCCTGGTGGTCCCTCTTATGACTCTGTAGATACCTTCCCACAGTCCCTCTCTGTCCTGCTTTTCACAAAAACCTTTCCAGCTGGTTATTACTGCTTCCTTAGCTTGGTTCTCATATTCTTCTTTTATTTTTAGGTATTCGTCGACGACCCTCGCTCTGCGGACCGGCGCGGCGTTGCGGATGCGGTTCTTCCTAATCGCGACCTCCTTCTTCTTCGCAGCGAGATCCTCGGACCACCATGGAATGGTAAGTTTGATTTTATTACTAATTTTAGGGATAGCCTCGTCGCATGCTTTGTCGATTACGTCTCTGTATTTTATAACTAGTTGTTCAAGCTCACTTTTATTTACGATCTGATTTATACTGTTTAAACTAATGTTATTTTCCAATTTATATTCCCCTAATTTAATTTTAAAGTTTTCCCAATTTGCCTTTTTTGTATTGTACTTTCTTGTTGTTCTCATTATGCTAATCCCTTTTTCCCTTTTCAGTTTAAGATTAAAAAGAATGGTGTTGTGGTCCGAGCTCGTTGCTCCCGCATCAACCCGCCAGCCATCCACCATGTCCAGGAGCTCGAGCGAGCATGCCGTGACGTCTACGTGGCTCTTATATACTACGCCTCCTCTAACCGTATAAAAAGTTGGCGTATCTCCAGTGTTCAGTACCTGGAGCTCCAACTCCTCCAGGGTCCCAGACATCTCCTCTCCCCTGAGGTCTTCCGCAGCGCTTCCCCACCAGGTGCTCTTTGCGTTAGCATCTCCGCCAATCAGCAGCATTCCGGTACCTAGCTCCAACTTTATATTCGTCAGCTGATCCAGGTAAGGTTGTATTGGTTCGTCTGGCTCGAAGTAGTAAGAGACTACCGTGATTGTCCAGGCTTTGGTCCGGAGCCTCACCACAACGATGTTGTTTGTGGTGAGTTTCGGGTAGGGAATGACATCCAGGTCATCATCGAAGACGGCTATTGCCGCCTTTACCCTCCCACTTCCTTTAGCCTCGCACTGGTACACTCTCGTACCACGGTAGCTCCTCATACTCTCAGCTCCCCCCACATATGGTTCCTGGATCAGTGCGAATGCGATCTTTTGCTCACTGGCCACTATCATGAGCTCTTGGGTCGCCAGGTTCTTCCGCTGCAGATTGGCTTGCATGACCCGGTAGTGCGTGCGGACGCCAGGTTGGGTTTGGAGTCGGTTCGGACAGGGGTTTCTAATTCCGGGGGTGGCTGGTTGCACTTTAGCAATACGCCACCGACAGGCGCGCCAATGCGTCCCACTTTTCGCGGATCGGGCACGCGCTGTCGAAGGCGTTGTGCTCGGTGTTAGCCGCCCTGGCCAATACACAGTTGTGGCACTTGGGTGCCTCCGCGGCCAGCCGTGACGGGCAGTCGGCCCGCATGTGGGGTTCACCGCAGTGGATGCACAGGTCGGCGGGCTGCGTGCACAGTCTTCGGCTGTGACCGAAACGTAAGCAGCGCGTGCACTGCACGAGTGGCGATTGGTCCTGCACTCGCACCCGCTGCAGGTCGATATGCACACGACCCGCCGCTGTCAGCTTTTGCCAAACTGTCGGGGACACCCGCAGAACGACGTGGCACATATGGGGGTTCCTCGTTTTGCGACGGTACTTCACCCCCATTCTCAGGTCCTCTGCAGGTACATCCCCGATCAGGTGGGTGTTCTGCCTCTGCAAAGCTTGCGTGAACTCCACGTCGGAGTGGCAGGAGAGAACGTCTTTGATAATAATCAAAGGGTCTTTGTTCTGCACCTCTTCTACCACTAGACCGCCCGTCTTCCTAATACGCTCTGTTACCCTGGTGAGCTCCTCCTTTGATTTGAAGCCGACCACCACTTTTTGGTCTCTCGCTTTTCGCAGCCGCTCTACCCGTGTCCCTTCGTTACGGGCATCGACCGCCGTCCTGAGTTTTGCAATCACCTCTTCACCGGTGTCTTGATCGTCAACGGATGACACGATTGCCGAGTGAAGAGGTTCCTGGATATGTTGCTTGGGGCCGGCGGCAATTTGCGCGAAGGTGGGGCCCTGGCCTGCGACGTAGCGAGAGGACTGCTCCAAACGTTCCGACAGAGCTCGCGTGTGCTGTTTGCACTCCTCCAGCGCCTGGTTGTGCTGCTGAAGGTCCGCTATGAGCTGCTTCACGAGCTCTGTCGGTGCGCCCGTTGTGGGCCTCAAATCTTCCTGTGCTACTTGGAGTTCAACCACCCTCTCGGCTCCTTTCCCTTTTTCGGCCTCTGACTCCTTGACGAGCTGGTACAGCCTTTCGACCGCTTTTGTGAGCTCATCCTTGATCTTAGTTTTGAGGTTCCGGGAGCTCAGAAGTTGGATTTTGGCCTTTGTGAGACAAGCCTTTGCCTCGGTGGTTCTGTTAATGTACCTCACCGGAGGCGTTTCACGTGGCGAGCTCTCCTGAGCGTTTTCTGGTTGCCCTGGCCGCTCCAGCTTGCTCTGCTGCATCCCCTTTGATCTAATTTTGGGGGGCGACGTCCGTGGAACGGTTTTCGCGGGTGAAGGAGTCTTAAGAGACCGTACAGGCTTGGATTTGTCGGCCTCCCACTCCCCAACACTGCGTCTCACCGAAGGGCCAGCCTGCTCCAAACGAGGCCTCCCTGCTTCCGAGCTCTCCTTTTCCTCCGAGACCTGAACTTTCTGGACTGGTGTCCTGATTCCAAACATCGTTACGAGTTTGGGATAACGGAACGACTATTCAAGAGGGACACACGCTATTGAAATCCCTGTAAAGGGGGGATTGTCTTTAAAAAGTCAGTCAAATAGCCGTCCAAAGGACAGACGTCAAGTGACTAAAATAGTAGACGGTAATAAAACCCGTCTAATGATGCCTATCGACGAGATATCGCGATGGTTGTTACTTATTTTTAGGCCGCAAGACTCGCGTGTCAATTTAGAAAAATAAAATAATTTTACAATTTTTCCCAAAAATTCACCCGTCTGCTATAGTACGCAACTCAAGGGCGGGTGGGCGGGCCAAATTTTACTTTAAAATTGAATTTGCGGGTGTTCTATGGGGGCTAGACGCACGTGAGGGGTGTCAAAAGACGCGTCTCGGCGGGCGCTAGCAAACTATGGAGGAATTTAAGTGTTGCCAGAACAAAAAATTTGACTTTTTAATGAAAAACGTAAATTTTGATGAAAATTGAGAAGAAAAACAACTATTACGACTACCAAACGGGACCCGAGCAAGCTGAAAACACACTGGAGTACCGCAAGGCAGGTAAGTATACTATTGACACTAATGGATTTTATAATTTTTGCAGACGGACTTTAGGAAATCGAATTTTTGTATGAAAATTATGTAAAATTTCACAAGTCTTTGAGAACGAAAATCAATTTCGTTTTTAGTCAAAAATAACTTGTCACACGTCAGTAGGGAGCCTATTTAAAATTAATAACGCTGAAAACAGCTCGAAAAAGCGACTCCTGGAGGCAAAGTTATATGGGTTAGGTTAGGTTAGGTTAGGTTAGGTTTTTTTTTTTTTTTTTTTTTTTTTTTTTTTGTTTTGCCAGGAGTGGGAAATCCTCATGGACGCCCAGACTGGCCCACTTGTGAGCCAGTCTGGGCAGTGCCGGACTCTTACCGGCTAAAACCCACTCCTGCCCTTGCTCAGTGTCCCTCTGACGTGATCAGAGACCTGTTTGTTCCTTGTTTAATATGTATTGAGTTTTGTGTTGTTTATTTTCTTTACCTTACTTATATTTAATCGAAAATTTTAACCAAACATTTAATTTGTCTTACGCACTAACTAATGTATCTACATGTTATTTGTATTTTCTTTTTATGTTTTTCAAATATTAAAAAGTATCTTTACTAAATTTATTTCTTAAATATAATTATTTTAAACTAAACATTTCTTATATCTATATTTAGAGTATGTCTATGCTAATATATATGCAATATATTATATAGGCATATTTTCTAATGCTAGTTTCTTAATTATATATCCTAACTTACACATATTTAATTCTCTATTTAAGTATTTTTGTTTACGTTTGTATTTTGGAATGTCTGGAAGAGCTGCTTTTTTAAATTTATTGTTTTGGCCGAATATATTTTTCTTATAAACAACGTAATTATGCTTGTTAAACCGTGCTTCCTTTTGTTTCAGGTGCTGATCATCGACCTGCATACTCCAGGCTGGTGTATTATTGCGAGTACGGCGTCTTCTGAGTGCTTCCTCGACGAGCTCATTGGACCACTTTGGCATCACAGGTTTGTATGTGCTGTGTACAGAAGAATTTTGATGTGTATCTGCTTTCAATTGGGCCCCTTTTTCATAAAATTGACTCCAATTTGCTACAATTTTATTTTGAATTCTTCTGGCTATGGTTCTTGTTGTCTGATAATACTTGTGTATTTTGGTATTCAGGACATGTTTGGAGCTCGCGATTCTTGCTGACATCATTTTGTAGGAAGCACAGGCGTGTTGATCCATTTGTACTTTTCTGCTATGCTTGCAATTTCCGGGTGTGGCTGATTGCACCTCAGCAATACGCCACCGACAGGCGCGCTAAGGCGTCCCATTTCTGGCGCAACGGACATTGATGGTCGAAGGCAGTGTGGTCGGTGTTATCTAATTTCGCCATGAGGCAATTGTGGCATTTCGGTGCCTCAGCTGCCAGGCGCGACGGGCAGTCAGCTCGCAAGTGGGGCTCACCGCAGTGGATGCAGAGGTCGGCGGGCTGCGTGCACAATTTCCGGCTATGGCCGAAACGAAGGCAGCGAGTGCACTGCACCAGTGGCGACTGGTCCTGCACCCGCACTCGCTGCAGGTCAATGTGCACGCGACCCGCATTAGTCAGCCTCTGCCACACTGCGGGGGACACCTGCAGAACGACGTGGCACATGTGGGGGTTCCTCGTTCTTCGACGGTACTTCACCCCCAGCCTCAAGTCTTCTGCAGGTATGTCCCCGACCAGGTGGGAATTTTGCCGCTGCAGAGCCAGGATGATCTCCGCATCTGAGTGGCAGGAGAGGACGTCCATCACTATGACTAGCGGGTCCTTGTTTTTTACCTCTTCTACCACCAGATTTCCTGCTTTTTTGATCCTTTCCGTGACCCTGCTCAGCTCCTCCCTGGTCTTGAACCCCACTACCACTTTCTGGTCCCTCGCCTTGCGCAGGCGCTCCACCCTCGTGCCTTCGTTCCTGGCATCGACCGCCGTCCTTAGCTTCGCAATCACCTCTTCACCCGTGTCCTGATCATCGGTAGACGAAACGATGACAGAGTGAAGAGGAGCTTGGATGTTCTGCTTCGGGGCGGCGGCGATCTCCGCGAAGGTGGGACCTTGGCCTGCAACGTAGCGAGGGGCCTGCTGGAGATGTTCCGACAGGGCCTGGGTGTGGTGATTGTTAACCTCCAGGGCCTGTTTGTGCTCCTTGAGGCCTGCCACTAGGGTCCTCATTAGCTCCGTCTGCTCATCCGTGGGCGGTGTCAGTGGCGCGGCTATCTGTGGGGCTGTAGGTAGGTCCGCGGGTACCGGTGCTGCTGCGGCTTTGTCCCGCGCTGCCTCTTTTACAAGCTCGTAGAGCCTATTTATGGCGTTGAGTACCCCCGTCTTAATGTCCGTTTTCAGGTTGCGAGAGTTGCCTAAATGGAGCTTTGCTTTATTTAGGCAAGCTCTCGCCTCCGCTACGACGTTGGGGTACTCAGGCCTCTTCGATGCTCTTGCGGCGTCCTCCGGCACTCGGCGCGTCTCCTGGGTGTTGGGAGCAGGTGGTGTTCGCGTGGCATTATGGGTTTGTTTGGCCGGGGACTTAGACTGGGGCTCGGCTTTCCCGGCCTCCCATTCCCCAATGCTTCGCCTCACGCTGGGGAGCGAGTGTCCAGCTTTCTCCGCAGAGTGCTGCGAGACCCTTGAGCCTGGTGACCTCTCGCCTACCTTTGCCGGTGTGCGGAACATAGCTGTGGACTTTGTGAAGGTCAGGTTCATACAGGGACCCTGGCTGACTTCTGCGTCCCTGTAAAGGGGGGATGGCACAGAAGAAAATATATAAAATCAAACAAGTGATTAACTCTAAAACGTCCGTATGGTCGGACGGCCGTCAATCTAAGGTCAAAACTAAAAACTACTTTTGAAGTAGGTTCCGTCAAAATGTTTTCAATGTCCTGTTAAATTTCGGATATCGACGTAAAATCGATGTTTGTGACGTACTTTAGTGCCACAAGACTTGTGTGTCAAAAAGGGAAAATAAAATAAATTTTTATATTTTTGCCAAAAAATTACCCGTCTGCTATAGTACGCAACTCAAGGGCGGGTAGGCGGGCCAAATTTTCCTTTAAAATTGAAATTGCGGGTGTTCTATGGGGGCTAGACGCACGTGAGGGGTGTCAAAAGACGCGTCTCGGCGGGCGCTAGCAAACTATGGAGGAATTTAAATGTTGCCAGAGCAAAAAATTTGACTTTTTAAAGAAAAACGTAAATTTTGATGAAAATTGAAGTGAAAAATGAATATTACGACTACCAAACGGGACCCGAGCAAGCTGAAAACGCACTGGAGTACCGCAAGGCAGGTAAGTATACTATTGAAACTATTAGATTTTAATATTTTAACAAACAGACTTTAGAAAAACGAATTTTGAAGTATTTTTGTATGAAAATTTCACAAGTCTTATAGAACGAAAATCAATTTCGTTTTTTTGTCAATAATAACTTGTCACACGGCCGTAGGGAGCCTATTTATGATGACTAACGTTGAAAACCGCTCAAAAAAGCGACTCCAGGAGGCAAAGTTATGTCCGGTTAGGTTAGGTTAGGTTAGGTTAGGTTGCGCAGTTGGTCCTCAACCGAGGACAACTCGACGGCTGCCAAAGTGCCGACGATGGCACGCAGAGGAGGTCGCGCGGTGGCGGGCGGAGCCCCCACCCGTGACGTTCGGGGCCGCTTCTTGCGGCCCGATTCTCCGTCTCCGGGAGAACGAATGGAGGGCACGGAGAGCGACCCTGGAGCCCCGTTGATGGATCTCAGCGGGGGCTCCACCTTGTCTCTGCTCGGTAGCAACCGAGCAGAGGCAAGCGCGGAGAAGCGGGCGCAGAAGAGGGCTGTCGTGGCTGACGAAGTCTATTGGAGGTGTCTGGCGCCTCTAGCGGGGAAAAGGCGGACGCTCTGGCCGCCAAATTGAGGGAGGTCCTCAACCCGGAGGACGTCCGGGTGTCCAGGCCTATAAAGACGTCAGAGTTGCGCGTCGACGGCCTGGACGACTCCACGACCGAAGCTGAGGTCGCGGCGGCCATCGCCCGTGCCGGTGGGTGTCCGCCGGACCAAGTGCGGACGGGCGACATCCGCGCCGACGCCTCCGGACTCGGCATGATCTGGGTGCGGTGTCCGGTGGCGGCGGCAAGTAAGGTCGCCGAAAGTGGGCGATTGTTGGTGGGGTGGGTTGCGGCCAGAGTAAGACTGGTGCAACCCAGGGCTTTACGGTGTTTCCGTTGCCTGGACGTAGGACATGTCCGGGCGCGGTGCACCTGCGAAACGGACCGCAGCGACCTTTGTTTCCGCTGCGGCCAGCCCGGCCACAAGGCGGCGCAGTGCTCCGCGGCGCCGAACTGCAGCCTCTGTACAGCTGCAGGGAGGCCCGCCGGGCACCGAGCGGGTGGTAAGTCCTGTGGCGGCCCCGCCAACAGGAAGAGAAGAAGGGGTGCCAAGGCTGCGGGGGGCTCTATACCCCCCCCTCAGTCTGGCAGCCCCTCGGCCGACTCCCGGCCTAGGAAAGGTGTCGTGGAGGGGATGGACTGCGTATAAATGGCGCTGTTCCATTTCCTCCAGGGCAATATCAACCACTCTGCCAGGGCTCAGGATCTTTTGCTCCAAAGCATGGCAGAGTGGTCGATCCACGTGGCGGTGGTCGCCGAGCCGTATTTCGTCCCCCCCCGCGACAACTGGGTGGGTGACCTCGACGGCTTGGTGGCCATCATCGGCGGGGCTCTCGTCAGCCCGTCCCGGGGACACGGCTGGGTAGCCGCCCTCGCGGACGGCGTTGGCGTGGTTGGTGCGTATTTTTCGCCCAACAAGAGCCTCGCCGACTTCGAGAACTTCCTTGTCGAGTTGGGTGCCGTCGTAGGCCGACTCCACCCTCGTCCTGTGCTGTTGCTGGGGGATCTCAACGCCAAGTCATCGGCGTGGGGATCCCCTGTGACCGATGCTAGAGGCGAGGTGCTGGAGGAGTGGTTACTCACGACTGGCTTGGTCGTCCTGAACCGGGGGTCGGTTCACACGTGCGTGCGGCAGCGGGGTGGCTCTATAGTGGACGTCTCGTTCGCTAGCCCTGCTGTCGCATGCCGTGTGCGCGACTGGCGTGTCGCCGTGGAGGTGGAGACGTTGTCGGATCACAGATACATCCGCTTCGACGTCTCCGCCCACACCGCCAGCGGCCGCAGTCCAGCGGCCCCGCGAACGGGCGGCCCGCGCTGGGCGCGTAAGCGCATCGACAGGGAACTTCTCGAGGAGGCCGCTATTGTTCAGGCCTGGATCCGGGAGTCGACGACGGACGGACCCGTCGACGTCGATCAAGAGGCGCTGTGGTTCCGCGGGGCGATGACGCACATTTGCGATGCGTCCATGCCCCGGATCCACACGCTGCCAGAGAGGCGCCAGGTGTACTGGTGGTCCGCCGAGATCGCACGGCTGCGTACAGCGTGCGTCGCGGCGAGGCGCCCGTACACCCACTACCGAAGACGACGTCGTCGGGTCCCTGACGAAGAAGCCGCGTTGTATGAGGTGTACCGCGCGGCTAAGCAGGCTCTGTGGCTGGCCATCGGCGATGCGAGATCGCGATCCAGGGAGGAGATGCTGGAGACTCTCGACGGAGATCCATGGGGGCGCCCCTATCGTGCGGTTCGAGGGAAACTGAGAGCCGCCGCGCCCCCACTCACCGAGAGCCTCCAGCCCGAGCTGTTGGAAGAGGTCGTCGCAACCCTCTTCCCGGCGCGAGCGGAGCACACTCCGCCGCCGATGGCTATGTCCTCAGCCGCAGAGCCTCCGGAGGAGGAGACTGCCATCGACGTCCCAGAGGTGACACAGGCAGAGATGAGGGCAGCCGTGATGCGTGTCCGGGCCAAGAACGTGGCTCCGGGGCCTGATGGCATCCACGGCATCGCGTTGGCCCTCGCCCTAAAGGAGTTAGAGCCCCAGGTGAGAGGACTCTTCACCGCGTGTCTTGAGCAGGGCCAGTTTCCATCGTTGTGGAAGACCGGTAGGTTGGTCCTGCTCAGGAAGGCGGGGCGCCCCGCGGACTCGCCGTCCGCGTACCGGCCCATAGTGCTGCTCGACGAGGTGGGCAAGATGTTTGAGCGAATCATCGCAGCCCGCCTCGTCGGCCACTTGTGCGGAGAGGGGCCGGACCTTCACGAGTGCCAGTTCGGCTTCAGGCACGGGCGCTCCACCATTCACGCGATCTCGCGGGTGAGAGTCCTCGCGGAGGAAGCGGTGGCCCAGGGTGGTGTGGTGATGGCGGTGTCCTTGGACATATCCAACGCCTTCAACACCCTACCCTGGAGTTGTATTCGAGAGGCACTACTCTATCATCGAGTGCCTCTCTACCTCCGTCGCATCGTTGGGGCTTATTTGTCGGAGAGGGGTGTCACCTACGTGGGACGTGATGGCGGTCACCAGCACCCCATGTCGTGCGGTGTTCCACAGGGATCGGTCGTCGGACCGCTCCTGTGGAACATCGGCTACGACTGGGTGCTGAGGGGTGAGCTCCAGCCGGGCGTGCAGCTGACGTGTTACGCTGACGACACGTTAGTCACGGCCCGGGGGAGCTCGCACAGAGAAGCAGCGTTGCTGGCGACGGCGGCGGTCTCACAGGTGGTGAGCCGCATTAGGCGCCTCGGCCTGGAGGTGGCCCTCAACAAGTCGGAGGCCATGGTGTTCCATGGTCCCCGACGGGCACCTCCGCCGGGATTACACATTGTGGTTGGGGGGGTCCGGATCGCTGTCGAGCCTACCATGAAGTACCTCGGATTGGTGCTCGACAGCCGATGGGACTTTGGCCCCCACTTCCGGCGGCTTGCGCCCAAGTTATTGGGCGCGGCCGGGGCGCTCGCAACGCTGCTTCCCAATCTGGGGGGCCCGAGCGCCACTTGTAGGCGGCTCTACGTGGGGATCGTGCGATCGATGGCCCTGTACGGGGCACCGATCTGGGCGGCTGACCTGACGGCCGGGAGCATCTCTGTGTTGCGTAAGCCACAGAGAGCTAGTTCCGCCAACGTAATTGGCGCCAATTTTTTATCTTTTTTCAGTTCCTGCTGGTATTTCATATTTTGCTTTGCACTTACGTGCCATATACTTTTTTATTTTGGCTTACACATACAGGCTCTTTACTTAATTATATAAACTACTACATACTACATACTTTTCTGAGCTTATACTATATATCTTATACTAACTTCCTATTATCTATTGCTAATCTGTATTTTACTTTATTTCTAACACATTCAGGATTTTCTTATTCTATATGTCGGGTAGTTTAACATTAATATATTCTTAACTATCTTTATATATAACATCCTTTCTTCTTATAATCTATTGCTTATCTATATTTAAGTTTATTTACTCTTATGTCCTATGTTTGCTTAATTTATATACTTAATATAATAAGAAACATAGTTTTATCATCTGCTTCTATTCCTCTCTATAACTTTTTTGGCTGTTTTTTCACAATAGGCTATGAATCTATCTCTATTCTTTCCCGACATAATCTCTGCAACACTTCCTCTTTGTAAGCTTATGCCCAGCTCCTGTTCTAGGTTGTACCGGTCTTTCGCAGAAATGGGGCATTCCAGTATGATGTGCGGCACTGTTTCGGCTTTGTCGGGATCGCAGGTGCACGATGGGCTGTCCTTACACCTAAAGCGATTTAGGTATTCTGAGAACCCACCGTGCCCCGTGAAAACCTGCGTGAGTACTCCTGTCGGCTTCGTGCGTTTTATTATTGGGTAGGCTGCCACGGCATCCGGAAAGAACATTTTCGTCACGGAGGCTGTCTCGCCCGACACATATCTCCGATTCCATTCCTCAAGACAGCCTAAACGGATTTGACGCTTGATGAATGAAACCGGACATTGGTCGTAGTCCGGCTTCCTCCGTGACGACAATGCTGCCTCCTTTGCCAGCTCGTCTGCGCGCTCATTCCCCGGCAAGCCCGCATGGGCCTTGACCCAGAAGAAGGATACATCTTTTTTCTGGTCCAAAGCCTGAGCCAAATTTGATCGTGCGCGCTCTGCCAAGGGATGGAGAGAGCCATGGCTTGTCAGCGTCTGAAGTGCTGACATTGAGTCGCTGTACAAGCCGTAGCTCGTCTCTTTTTGCTTGAGGATCACTTCCGTTGCTTTGCAAATGGCCAGGAGCTCCGCCTGGTAAACAGTGCAGTACGCGGCGAGGCAAAGCTTGAGGTTCCGGACTTCACCCTCATTATCCCAGATGGATAATGCGGCTCCGACCTTCCCCTCAATCTTGCTGCCGTCAGTGAAGATTCGCACTGCCTGCACGTTATGCTGGTCGACGAGCTGCTGGTCCACCAAGCAGGTGAACTCCAAGGCCATTTGTTTGGCAGGGTGAGATGTCTCTGCAAATCTTACCATACCCTCGATCTCCCGGTCTCCTGGTAAAAACTGGGACGACCCTCTCCTTGCTTCGTACAATGCGGCTGCCTCTTGTATGCGGAGGTCCAGAGGTAGTATCCCAGCCAGTACCAGTGCCGAGTTTAGTGAGGCAGTACGGTAAGACTTGCAGAGTTTCTGAGCGAATCCTCGTTGGATACAACCTAGCCTCTTCCGTATACCCAATTTCTTCGTTGCAGGAGCCCATGCTCCAGCCGCATAGGTGACGATAGGTTCGATCGTGGCGGTGTAAATGATCTGGATGACCTCCCTATTGAGTCCCCAGCTGACCTTCGCCGCACGTGCAAGCTGTTTATATATGTCTATGACCTTCTTACAGGTATTTTTGGTGTGCTCGTTGAAGGTCAGCCTGTCGTCGATGGTGAGGCCTAGGATTTTCATGCTCCTCACCATACCAATGTCGACCCCGGCCATGCTCAGAATTGGGGTGTCGTACTTAAGCTTGTTCGTTATTAGCATCGCGCAAGTTTTGTGTGGTGCGAATCTGAGTTTATTTCTGACACCCCAACCCTGAACATGGGCGAGGGCTGCATTGGCGGTTCTGGAGACTTCAGCCGCTGCGTCACCGTCCACGACCAAGACAATGTCGTCCGCAAAAGCCTGCACGAAATATCCCTTTTTTTCGAGGTCCTGCAAAAGTGGGTCCAGTAGCAGGTTCCAGAGAATGGGACCTCCGATTGACCCCTGGACACAGCCCTTATCTGTTGCCCGTGTGCATTCCTCGCCGGCGTACCTAACTCTGACCTTTCTGCAGTCGAGGTAGCTGTCAAGTAGCCTCCTAATGTTGACCGGGCACTGTTCCTCAGCCAGCCTGACCCTAATTGCCGGCCACCAGGCGCTATCGAAGGCGCCCTCTATATCCAGCGACACCAGGACAATTAGCTTCTTCAGCCTCAACTTGTCCTTCACGTGATTCATTAGAGTACAGAGAGCGTCCTCGGTGCTTTTCTGGGGCATGAAGCCAAACTGGCGAGTACTAAACCGCGGTACGAGCTGCCACTTGACCCTAGCCACTACCATCCTCTCCAGGACTTTTCCCAAGACAGGCAGCAGGCCTATCGGTCGGTATGATTTTGGGGTTAAGTAACTTTCCTTGCCCGGTTTCCTGAGGACTACCACCGTTGCCTCCTTCCAGATGTTTGGGAAGTGTGCCAGTTCTAGGCATTTGTTGTAAAGGGCAAGGAAAGCATCCGGGTCCTGGTAGATCGCACGACTGCAGATGTCCGATGTGAAACCATCCGCTCCAGGGGCTTTCTTGGGGTTGAAGTGTCCCACGGCTATCTTCAGCTCCAGTGGCGTAAATGGTGGGTCATGGTATTCACCATGACACCATTCATTTACCCGTCTGGCTGCTTCCCTTATGTGCCTGTGATCCGGGTTGTCTTCTTCCACCGTGTCTTTGGGATAGAAGGTTTCAGCAAGTAGGGCTGCCGATTCCTTCGGGTTCAGGTACGCACCGTCGCGCATCAAAGTCAGATCTTCCTGTCTCCTGGTGGTACCTCTGATGACTCTGTGGATGCCCTCCCACACTCCTTCTCTGTCTTGTTTTTCGCAGAAGCCTTTCCAGCTGGCTATTAGGGCTTTCTTGGCCTGGTACTCATACTCCTCTTTCGTTTTCAGGTAGTCGTCAACGACTTTCGCTCTGCGGACCGACGCGGCGTTGCGAATGCGGTTCTTCTTCGTCGCGACCTCCTTCTTCTTCGCAGCGAGATCCTCGGACCACCACGGAATGGTAAGTTTAACTTTTTTACTTATTTTAGGGATAGCTTCGTCACATGCTTTATCTATTACATCTCTGTATTTAATTACTATTTGTTCAAGTTCGTTTCTATTTTCTATCTGATTTATACTATTTATACTAATATTGTTTTCAATTTTATGTTCCCCCAATTTAGTTTTAAAAATTTCCCAATTTGCCTTTTTTGTGTTGTACTTTCTTGTCGTTCTAATTATGCTAATCCCTTTTTCCCTTTTTAGCTTTATATTAAAAAGAATGGTGTTGTGGTCCGAGCTCGTTACCCCTGTGTCGACTCGCCAGCCGTCTATCATGTCAAGGAGCTCGAGCGAACATGCCGTGACGTCCACGTGGCTCTTGTACACTACGCCGCCTCTTACTGTGTAAAAAGTCGGCGTGTCCCCAGTATTGAGTACCTGTAGCTCCAACTCTTCCAGGGTCCCGGACATCTCCTCTCCCCTGAGGTCCTCCGTGGCACTTCCCCACCAGGAGCTTTTCGCGTTGGCGTCCCCACCAATCAACAACATTCCGGTGCCCTGCTCCAGCTTTATATTTGTTAGCTGATCCAGGTAGGGACCTATTGGTTGGTCTGGCTCGAAGTAGTAGGAGACTACCGTGATTTCCCAGGCTTTGGTCCGGATCCTCACCACGACGATGTTGTTGGTGGTGAGTTTCGGGTAGGGAATGACGTCTAGGTCATCATCGAAGACGGCTATAGCCGCCTTTACCCTCCCACTTCCATCAGCCTCGCACTGGTATACTCTCGCACCACGGTAGCTCCTCATGCTCCTGGCTCCCCCCACATAAGGTTCCTGGATCAGCGCCCATGCGATTTTGCGCTCACTGGCCTCTAGAAAGAGTTCGGTGGTTGCCAGGTCCTTCCTTTGCAGGTTAGCTTGGGCTACTGCGTATCTTTTGGTTGGGGTGCCTGCCATGTCGCCAGTCTCAACTTTAGCAGTACGCTACTCTGGCCCTGGCCAGAGCCTCACATCTCTTCCTGACTGGGCATTCCTCACTGAATGCGTTGTGTTCCGTGTTTTCTAATTTTGATCGAACGCAATTGCAGCAAGAGGGAGCCGTTCCGGCCATCCATTCGGCGCATTGTGTCCTCATGTGGGGGCCGCCGCAGTGACTGCACTTCTCCACCTGCTCCGTGCAGAGCCGCCGTCCATGCCCAAAACCAAGACATAGGGAGCACTGGACCAGAGGAGTCTGGTCAGACACTCGGACTCTCTGCAGGTCGATGTGGACGGCCTGTCTCTCTTGCATTCTGTTCCACAGCTTAGGGGACACTCTGAGGATCACGTGGTGCGTGTGGGGGTTTCTTGTTTTCTTTTTAAACAGTACCTCTACCCGGTCTTCTTCCATTGAGAGGTCTTTGAATACATCCTTGTTTTGGTTGCGGAGGGCCTTGAGGACGTCTTCATCGGTGTTATAGTTGAAGACGTCCTTTAGTGAAATTAGTGGGTCTTTGTTTTTCACGTCCTCCACAAGAAGGTTCCCTCCCAGGCTCAGTCTTTCTTTCACCTTTTGCCTCTCTTCTTGTGTTCGGCACCCCACAATTACCTTTCGGTCTCTAGCCTTTCTGACTCTATCCACTGTTACCCATCCGTCTTTTGCATTCACAGCTTTCCGAATTTTTTCGATAACCTCGTCTCCAGTCTCTAGCTGGTCGGTCGAGGCTACCACTATTGAATGGAGAGCTGTTTGCTGAGGCATCAGGCTTTTGGGAACGGTGGCTGCTATACTCGCATACGTGGCCCTTGTTTCGGATATCTGTCTGCTCGTCTCCAGTTCCTTCTTTAATTCCTCCATCTTCTGGTTGCTTTCTTGCAGGAGTTTTGTATGCTGGTCTATCACCTGCGTCAGATGGCCATAATTTCCTCCGGTGTTTTTATTCTCCTCTGTCTGTATTCCTTCTGTGCCTATGGTGTTAGCTGTAGCCTTTGGAGCCATTCTTGCCATTTCAGCCTCTTTCACCAATTGGAACAGTCGCTCCACCGCCTGTGTTACGTCCGTCTTTATGTCGGCACGTAAGTTACGGGATTCTCCGAGAGCCGTTTTTGCCTTCCTTATACAGGCGCGTGCCTCTGTCACCCTGTCGGCGTACTCCTTTCTTTGCTTCGGAGGGCTGCTTGGCACCTCTACGGACGTTCTGCGAGGTTGTTGTTTGTCCTCAGCTGTACCAACCTTGATTTTAAGCCTTGGTTGGGCCGGCGGCATCGTCTTCTGAGGCGATTTTGAGGGTCTCTGTGTGTTTTTCGACGCCTCCCATTCTCCTATACTCCTCCTAACATTCGAGGATTGCGTGGGTGCCATCGAAGGACCAGCCTTTTCGTCGTCTATTGGAGATTCCTGGTTATTTGACATCTTCTTGGCCGGGGTTCTAATGCCGAACATTTCTTGTGGTCACAGGGGTGGATAATTCGTATAAACTGATCCCTGACTCTCGGCCTGTAGAATTGGAGTATGAACTAGTCCCACGTCAGTGGGGTTGAGAATACGTCGGGTAAAGAATAGAAATAGATAAAATATATCTATAAGATCGTGCTCTGCACACAGTGTAAAGGATGTGTGCAGTTCAGTCCAAATAAATCCAGAGAGCAATAAACAAAGAGAAAAGAAAAGATAAACAAGTCAGCGGTCGTAACGAGACTCAGTCACGGTCCGGCTCAATAAAGCCTTCGTGATACAACACCTTATAAGCTAAAAATAAACAAACTTAAAGTTACAAAAATGGCTTTTGTCTCTATGTAGAGTAGAGACTAAGTTAAAACACGCAATAAAGTCGAGGAAAAACCTCTAGAAGTCAATAAAAAACAGAAAATATAACGTCTCTCTTAACGACTCTACATAGAGTCGTTTAGTCAGTTCCAGTGGATAGCCCCCACCGAGCCCTCTCAGATGAACCCAAACTCGGTGCAATTACACCCAGGGGTCTCGGAGATATCCCGACTTGAAATTTTAGGTTTTTGTTGAAATGAAAAACCCAAAGTGGTTACAAGAGGATATCTCCGCAACCGCCGGTCCAAAAACAGCGGTGTTTGGGCTTCCCGCAGTTGGCTCGGTGAGCCCGATCCACCGGAGCAGTTTTCAGGCTGAAAATTATTTACGTGCTGAAAACGCCTGAAAACAGTCCTATCCTAAAGCCTAAGCCCTACTGGTGTGTCAAGCGAAAAGCCCAGCCCTCTACGACTCTCCGTTAGGAAGCTACGGCTGTTCAAAGTTTTCACAAGATGGCCGCGGTGCTGTCAAATAGATACTTTGACCAGCGATAACTTTCCTCAGGAAAGCCGCAGACCCCTCGAGTTTGGGCTCTCCCAACTCGGCTTGAGCTCCGCTGTCCGCCGGAACCACTTTCAGGATCCCGAAAATTTCAGCCCCAAACCGCCTGAAATCAAGGGAGGAGACGGACAAAGTGTCCCTGAGTGTTAAAGCGAAAACCGCAATCTCCTACGACCTCTGGTTCAGGAGTTATGGCGGTTTGAAGCTAAACAAAATGGCCGCCGAACTGTCAAAGTCCTAACTAAAATGCCCGTAACTTTCGAACCCTTCGTCGCAGAAGGACGGGGTTTTGGGTATACAGGTCGGCGTCACTTCAGGTATGACCTGAAAGTGGTTTCAGCGCTAAAAACTTTCAGTGCCTGAAACGGCCTGAAAACTATTTTTCCTTAAAATTAACGTTTGGCCCCTGGCTACAGTGAAAAAACGAATTGAAACAGCCCAGTGGTTACCGAGCTATCTCAATATGAAATTTAAAACCTAAAAACCTAAATGTGGCTTTTTTGTCAAAACAGCCAATTCAACGGCTATAGGGCCCGAGTTTGGGCTTAATTAAGTCCAAATAAGCTTGAAGAGCACAATTAGAGCTTTAAAAAGTAATTTTTTCCTATAAATAAAGAATTATGTACAAAAAACACTTAAAATTCAATAACTTTGAGACTGCTTGACTGAAAATTTTGAAAAAATATGCTAAATTTATGATAAATAGAGTACTATAACATCAGTATACAAAAAATTTGAAAAACCTAAAACACAGTGGAAATTTTATCGAAAAAGGATTTTACTTGAATTTTCTATGTAATTTAAAAACTGCTAAGTTAAAAAAATCTATTACTTAAAGTCTCTAATGTCCCAAGTAGCGCGCACCGGGCTGCAGTTGAAGAATTTCGAAAAACGTCTTCTGTCCAAAGTTATTGGGGGTCAAAGTTTGAATATTGTAATAGTCATATATAATTGTATATATGACTAAAAATTCTAAAATTTGTTGCACTCGCCTTGTATAATGATGCTCCAGGTTGGTACCAAGTTTCACGCCGCTGGGTTCACTCCTTCAGCTTTTTCAGCGCACGTGGTTTTTGCAAATTCCTGAATATCTCGTGAAGGCTCGATGTCAGGGTGATTTTGAGTGATCCAGATGGTCGGGGACCACGATGTGCACACGATGACGGTGAAAAAGTGGGGGGTCGCCGCTCTTGTTTTACCAGCGTACGCGTTTTTGTTAAACGCAAGTTACACTTAACCTCTAAAAATGAGGTTTTACACGATAAACTGTCACAGCACTGAAGTCCGGCAAAATTTGATTGCGGCAACTTATGCGGCGCAGATTTCCGCATCCAGCGACACTTTTCTTTTGGAAATCGGAGCACAAAAACCCACTTAAACTTATTTTTGATTGCGGAGCGCATGGAGTTTAGCTGCTTCCAGCTCGAGAGACCGAGTGCAACGGTTAGGTTAGGTTAGGTTAGGTTAGGGTGCAGGTTGAAGAGCCTCCTCGTGGCGCACCCTGGGCAACGGCGGCCCCCACTGCCCACCGGCTTTTGGTGGACAGTTGGGGTCGACGGCTAATCTTCAACAAACGGGGAAGGGTCATGGTTCCAATCACCGATCATCTCTTGTTGGTCGGTGAAGGGAACCTGGCTAGGGGCGGGACGGCCAGTCCGTCGATGTCCACCTTGCGTCCACTGTCCTCTCTGCTTCCAGAGGGTCGGTCTAGTGGGCGCAAGGCGGAAGGTGGGAGAGGAAGAAAACCTCTTTAAAAAATCACCCCAATCCCAAGGTCTAGCGTGCCGAGGGGATGAATGGCCGGAGGGTTTCCGGTCACTAGCGCAGGGGGGGGAAAAGGGGAAAGGGACCACACCCTTCAAAGGAACAAAACCATGAATAAGTTCAATGCGGAAAAGAATCTCCAGGCGGGTCCCCTTCGGGGGGAATCCCGCCCCTCTAACGAGGGCTGCCCCAGCGTATCTGGAGGGGGCAACATCGAACTTAACGCCGACACCACCGGCGAGCGAAAAAGGGTGCTTTTGGGAAACCAAAAGGGCCCGCGCGTGGTGCTGACGCCGCTTGCCGTCTCTGACGGCAACAAGAGCCGAGGAGGCTCCAGTGGAGGCAGCTCGAGATCTGGGTCGAGATCCAGATCCAGATCTCGAAAGCGGAGTCTCTCCTCCAGCGAGGAGAACTTGGCGGCTGCCAAGGTGCCAACTACGGCACGAGGTAGGGGTCGCGCGGTGGCGGGAGGAGTCACCACCCGTGACAGTCGGGGTCGCTTCTTGCGGCCCGACACTCCGTCTCCAATGGAGCGGATGGAGGGCGCGGAGAGCGACCCAGGGGCCCCGCTGACGGATCTCAGCGGGGGCTCCACTACGTCTCTGCTCGGGACCAACCGGGCGGAGGCGAGCGCGGCGAAGCGGGCGCAACAAAGGGCTGTCGTGGCTGACGAGGTCAGCGAGTTGGCCCGACAGGCCCGAGAGCGACGCTCTGCCCGGATGGTCGGGGAGAGCACGACGGCGGTGGCGCTCAGTCGCCAAGTTTTGGACGGCGTGGATATCGTCCAGAGGGTTGCCACCAAATCTGGCAACCTGAAGGGCACGTACACGCGCGCCCTTAAGGAGGCGGCTGAGGGCATTAAGGAGGCGGTTGAGGTCCTCCTTAATCAAACCAGCTCGGAGGAGACGGCGAAGTTGTGGGAGGAGAATGGCCGTCTCCGATCCGAGCTAGAGGACCTCAAGCGGCAGTTCGCCGCCGCCCAGAGGGCAGCCCCCGCCGCCGCTGGCGCCTCTCGCGTCACGGCTCCTCGGCCGGCCCCATCGCCGGCCCCGCCGTCGACCTCTGCACTGGCAGATGCAGAGGTCGAGAAGATTGCCCGCATCTGCATGATGCAGTGCGGGCAGATGGTCGGAGCGCGTCTGGAGGCGCTTGAGTCCAGGCTCCTTCCGGCCGAAACCCTCCGCCCTCCGCTCGCTGCGGACAGGCGGAGGAAAGAGGGACCCTCCATTCCGCCACCAGCAACGGCGAGGAGGACGGGTAAAGCTGCGGGCGTGTCCACGCCCGCCACCCAGACGTCGGCACCTCCGGCGACCGCGCCCGGGCCTTTAACAGAGGCCTGGACGACGGTCGTCAAGAGGGGCCGAAAAAAGAAGGCGGCACCGCCGGCACCGGCACCGCCGGCACCGGCACCAACCAAGGCACCGGCGCCCAAGAAGCCTAGAGGACCGCCAAAGGTCAGAGCCCCACGCTCCGCGGCAGTTGTTATTACGCTGCTGCCTGGAGCCGTCGAACGGGGCGTCACCTATAAGGCGGTCCTCACCGAGGCAAAGGCCAAGGTCGCGTTCCCCGACCTTGGCACACCGACCGGCTTCAGGCTGAAGCCGGCGATGACGGGGGCGCGACTGCTGGAGGTGTCCGGTGCCTCTAGCGGCGAAAAGGCGGACAAACTGGCCGCCAAGCTGAGGGAGGTCCTCAACCCAGAGGACGTTCGGGTGTCCAGGCCCATCAAAACGGCGGAGTTGCGCGTCGACGGCCTGGACGACTCCACGACCCCGGATGAGGTTGTGGCGGCCATAGCCCGTACCGGTGGATGTCCGCCTGACAACGTGCGGACGGGCGACATCCGCGCCGACGCTTCCGGGCTTGGCATGATTTGGGTGCGGTGTCCGGTGGCGGCGGCGAACAAAGTCGCCGAAGGTGGGCGATTGTTGGTGGGGTGGGTTGCGGCCAGAGTTAGGCTGATGCAACCCAGGGCTTTGCGGTGTTTCCGCTGCCTGGACGTAGGGCATGTCCGGGCGCGGTGCACCTGCGAGACGGACCGCAGCGACCTATGCTTCCGCTGCGGCCAGCCCGGCCACAAGGCGGCGCAGTGTTCCGCGGCGCCAAACTGCAGCCTCTGTACAGCTGCAGGGAGGCCCGCTGGGCACCGAGCGGGTAGTAAGTCCTGTGGCGGCCCCGCCAACAGGCAGAGAAGAAGGGGTGCCAAGGCTGCGGGGGGCTCTTTACCCCCCCCTCAGTCTGGCAGCCCCTCGGTCGACTCCCGGCCTAGGATAGGTGTCGTGGAGGGAATGGACTGCGTATAAATGGCGCTGTTCCATTTCCTCCAGGGCAATATCAACCACGCTGCCAGAGCTCAGGATCTTTTGCTCCAGAGCATGGCAGAGTGGTCGATCCACGTGGCGGTGGTCGCCGAGCCGTATTTCGTCCCCCCCCGCGACAACTGGGTGGGTGACCTCGACGGCTTGGTGGCCATCATCGGCGGGGCTCTCGTCAGCCCGTCCCGGGGACACGGCTGGATAGCCGCCCTCGCGGACGGCGTTGGCGTGGTTGGTGCGTACTTTTCGCCCAACAAGAGCCTCGCCGACTTCGAGAACTTCCTTGTCGAGTTGGGTGCCGTCGTAGGCCGACTCCACCCTCGTCCTGTGCTGTTACTAGGGGATCTCAACGCCAAGTCATCGGCGTGGGGATCCCCTGTGACCGATGCTAGAGGCGAGGCGCTGGAGGAGTGGCTACTCACGACTGGCTTGGTCGTCCTGAACCGGGGGTCGGTTCACACGTGCGTGCGGCAGCGGGGCGGCTCTATAGTGGACGTCTCGTTCGCTAGCCCTGCTGTCGCATGCCGTGTGCGCGACTGGCGTGTCGTCGTGGGGGTGGAGACGTTGTCGGATCACAGATACATCCGCTTCGACGTCTCCGCCCACACCGCCAGCGGCCGCAGTCCAGCGGCCCCGCGAATGGACGGCCCGCGCTGGGCGCGTAAGCGCATCGACAGGGAACTTCTCGAGGAGGCCGCTATTGTCCAGGCCTGGATCCGGGAGTCGACGACGAACGGACCCGTCGACGTCGAACAAGAGGCGCTGTGGTTCCGCGGGGCGATGACGCACATTTGCGACGCGTCCATGCCCCGGGTCCACACGCTGTCAGCAAGGCGCCAGGTGTACTGGTGGTCCGCCGAGATCGCAAGGCTACGTGTAGCGTGCGTCGCGGCGAGGCGCCCGTACACCCACTATCGAAGACGACGTCGTCGGGTCCCTGACGAAGAAGCCGCGCTGTATGAGGTGTACCGCGCGGCTAAGCAGGCTCTGTGGCTGGCCATCGGCGATGCGAGATCGCGAGCCAGGGGGGAGATGCTGGAGACTCTCGACGGAGATCCGTGGGGGCGCCCCTATCGTGCGGTTCGAGGGAAACTGAGAGCCGCCGCGCCCCCACTCACCGAGAGCCTCCAGCCCGAGCTGTTGGAGGAGGTCGTTGCAGCCCTCTTCCCGGCGAGAGCGGAGCACACTCCGCCGCCGATGGCTATGCCCACAGCCGCAGAGCCTCCGGAGGAGGAACACGCCATCGACGTCCCAGAGGTGACACAGGCAGAGATGAGGGCAGCCGTGATGCGGCTCCGGGCCAAGAATGTGGCTCCGGGGCCGGACGGCATCCACGGCATCGCGCTGGCCCTCGCTCTGAAGGAGCTAGAGCCCCAGCTGAGAGGACTCTTCACCGCGTGTCTTGAGCAGGGTCGGTTTCCAACATTGTGGAAGACTGGCCGTCTAGTCCTGCTCAAGAAGGCGGGGCGCCCTGCGGACTCACCGTCCGCGTACCGGCCCATAGTGCTGCTCGACGAGGTGGGCAAGATGTTTGAGCGAATCATCGCAGCCCGCCTCGTCGGCCACTTGTGCGAAGAAGGGCCGGATCTGGATGAGTGCCAATTTGGCTTCAGGCACGGGCGCTCCACCATTCACGCGATCTCGCGGGTGAGAGTCCTGGCGGAGGAAACGGTGTCTCGGGGTGGGGTGGTGATGGCGGTGTCGTTAGACATTTCCAACGCCTTCAACACCCTGCCCTGGAGTTGTATCAGAGAGGCACTGCTCTATCATCGAGTGCCTCTCTACCTCCGTCGCATCGTTGGGGCTTATTTGTCGGAGAGGTGTGTCACCTACGTGGGACGTGATGGCGGTCACCAGCACCCCATGTCGTGCGGTGTTCCGCAGGGATCGGTCGTCGGACCGCTCCTGTGGAACATCGGCTACGACTGGGTGCTGAGGGGTGAGCTCCAGCCGGGCGTGCAGCTGACGTGTTACGCTGACGACACGTTAGTCACGGCCCGGGGGAGCTCGCACAGGGAAGCGGCGTTGCTGGCGACGGCGGCGGTCTCACAGGTGGTGAGCCGCATTCGGCGCCTCGGCCTGGAGGTGGCCCTCAACAAGTCGGAGGCCATGGTGTTCCATGGTCCCCGACGGGCGCCGCCGCCGGGATCACACATTGTGGTCGGGGGGGTCCGCATCGCTGTCGAGCCTACCATGAAGTACCTAGGATTGGTGCTCGACAGCCGGTGGGACTTTGGCCCCCACTTCCGGCGGCTTGCGCCCAAGTTGTTGGGCGCGGCCGGGGCACTTTCAACGCTGCTTCCCAATCTGGGGGGCCCGAGCGCCACTTGCAGGCGGCTCTACGTGGGGATCGTGCGATCGATGGCCCTATACGGGGCACCGATCTGGGCGGCTGACCTGACGGCCGGGAGCATCTCTGTCTTGCGTAAGCCACAGAGAGCTATGGCCGTCAGAGTCATAAGGGGATATCGCACGATCTCCTACGAGGCGGCATGCGCACTGGCCGGGTCCCCGCCCTGGGACCTGGAGGCGAAGGTCCTCGCGTCACTGTTCCGGTGGCGCGAGGAAATGCGGACGCGGGGCGAACGACCGATGCAGCAACAACTGGAGCTGCGTCGGTCACAGCTCCACGAGGTCCTGGTGGCGGACTGGCGGGACAGGCTCTCACGCCCTACCGCCGGCCTCAACACCATCGAGGCGATCCGACCGGTGCTCAGCGAGTGGCTCGGAAGAAGGCACGGCTCCCTGACATTTCGGGCGACACAGGTTCTCTCGGGGCATGGTTGCTTCGGGAAGTTCCTGTGTCGCATAACCAGGGAGCCAGACGCTCGGTGTCACCACTGCGTCGACTGTCGGGAGGACACGGCACGGCATACGCTGGCAGAATGTGCCGCATGGCTGGAGCCGCGCCGTGCCCTCATCTCAGAAGTAGGCAGCGACCTATCGCTGCCGGCCGTCGTTAACGCCATGGTCGGCAGTGAACAGGCCTGGGACGCGGTGGTATCCTTCTGCGAGCAAGTCATTTCACAGAAGGAGGCTGCGGAGCGGGAGCGGGAGATCACCTCCCTCAACCCGGCCCGCAGCAGGCGCACCGGGCGTCGGAGGAGGGCAGACAATGCCCTCTTCCAGCCCCCCTAAATGGGTCCAGGGGCGACGGATGCGGGGCTAGTCTGTCGCCCCCCACAACAACATCTGGGCCCGAGGCGGCGGCGCGTAGTGTTCCACGCGCGCCCCTCCAAGACGGTACGAGGGGAGTGTCGTACACCTCACTCCCGCTCGGCCGAGACGAGGCCCGCTGCGGCGGGCCGGCACCACGGGGGTTGCGGAAGAATTCTTTTTGATTCCCGCGACCCCCGGCGAAGGTGTGAGAGGGAACACCCGGGGTGGTTTTTAGTCAGTAAGAGTCTGACAGACCCCTCCGCCCTTCCCGGGGCGGGGGACATCCATGAGGATTTTCCCCCCGGATCAAAAAAAAAAAAAAAAAAAAAAAAAAAAAAAAAAAAAAAAAAAAAGGTTAGGTTAGGTTAGGTTAAAAAGTCTAATGTCGAAACTATTCTCCAGGCGGGTACCCTTCGGGGAGAATCCCGCCCCTCTTTTGAGGGCAGCCCCAGCGTATCTGGAGGGGGCAACACTAGACCGAACGCCAAGAACACCGGCGAGCGAGGAGACGCGCAGGTTCTTCTGCAGAAGGAACTGCGCGTGACGTTAACACCAGTCGACGGCATCATGAGCCGAGGAGGCTCCAGTCCCGATCTTTGTGATCGGGGCTCGCACGGAGGCAGTACGAGGTCTGGATCAAGATCCAGATCCAGATCTCGTAAGCGCAGTTGGTCCTCAACCGAGGACAACTCGACGGCTGCCAAAGTGCCGACGATGGCACGCAGAGGAGGTCGCGCGGTGGCGGGCGGAGCCCCCACCCGTGACGTTCGGGGCCGCTTCTTGCGGCCCGATTCTCCGTCTCCGGGAGAACGAATGGAGGGCACGGAGAGCGACCCTGGAGCCCCGTTGATGGATCTCAGCGGGGGCTCCACCTTGTCTCTGCTCGGTAGCAACCGAGCAGAGGCAAGCGCGGAGAAGCGGGCGCAGAAGAGGGCTGTCGTGGCTGACGAAGTCAGTGAGATGGCGCGACAGGCCCGAGAGCGGCGCGCCGCTCGGATGACTGAGGGGAGTACGTCAGCGGTGGCACTTAGTCGCCAGGCGCTGGACGCCGTGGACGTTGTCCTGAAGGTTGCCACCGGATCTGGCAACCTGAAGGGCACGTTCACGCGTGCCCTGAAGGAAGCAGCTGAGCAGATGAAGGAGGTGGTTGAGGTCCTCCTTGATCGCACCAGCTCGGAGGAAACGGCCAAGTTGTGGGAGGAGAATGGCCGTCTCCGAGCCGAGCTCGAGGACCTCAAGCGGCAGTTTGCCGCCACCCAGAGGACAGCTCCCGCCGCCGCTGGCGCCTCCCGCGCAGCGGCCCTTATGCCGGCTCCATCACCGGCCCCACCTTCGTCCTCTGCGCCAGCAGATGCGGAGGTGGAGAAAATAGCCCGCATCTGCATGATGCAGTGCGGGAAGATGGTGGGCGCGCGGCTGGAAGCCCTCGAACCAAGGCTCCTTCCAGCCGAGACTCTCCGCCCTCCGCTCGCTGCGGACAGGCGTAGGAAGGATACACCAGCCACGGCGACAAGAACCAGGACGGCCGTAGGAACGGGCACGACAGCGCCCGCTCCCCAGACGGCGGCGCCTCTGGCGACCGCGCCCGGGCCTCTAACGGAGGCTTGGACGACGGTCGTCAAGAGGGGCCGGAAGAAGAAGACGGCACCGCCGGCACCGGCGCCCGCTAAGGCACCGGCACCTGGTAAGGCACCGGCGCCCAAGAAGAAGAAGAGCAAAGGACCGCCTAAGGTCAGAGCCCCACGCTCCGCGGCAGTGGTAATCACGCTGCTGCCCGGAGCCGTCGAACGGGGCGTCACGTACAAGGCGGTCCTAACTGAGGCAAAGGCCAAGGTCGCTTTTCCCGACCTTGGCACACCGACCGGCCTCAGGCTGAAGTCGGCGCTGACGGGGGCGCGTCTATTGGAGGTGTCTGGCGCCTCTAGCGGGGAAAAGGCGGACGCTCTGGCCGCCAAATTGAGGGAGGTCCTCAACCCGGAGGACGTCCGGGTGTCCAGGCCTATAAAGACGTCAGAGTTGCGCGTCGACGGCCTGGACGACTCCACGACCGAAGCTGAGGTCGCGGCGGCCATCGCCCGTGCCGGTGGGTGTCCGCCGGACCAAGTGCGGACGGGCGACATCCGCGCCGACGCCTCCGGACTCGGCATGATCTGGGTGCGGTGTCCGGTGGCGGCGGCAAGTAAGGTCGCCGAAAGTGGGCGATTGTTGGTGGGGTGGGTTGCGGCCAGAGTAAGACTGGTGCAACCCAGGGCTTTACGGTGTTTCCGTTGCCTGGACGTAGGACATGTCCGGGCGCGGTGCACCTGCGAAACGGACCGCAGCGACCTTTGTTTCCGCTGCGGCCAGCCCGGCCACAAGGCGGCGCAGTGCTCCGCGGCGCCGAACTGCAGCCTCTGTACAGCTGCAGGGAGGCCCGCCGGGCACCGAGCGGGTGGTAAGTCCTGTGGCGGCCCCGCCAACAGGAAGAGAAGAAGGGGTGCCAAGGCTGCGGGGGGCTCTATACCCCCCCCTCAGTCTGGCAGCCCCTCGGCCGACTCCCGGCCTAGGAAAGGTGTCGTGGAGGGGATGGACTGCGTATAAATGGCGCTGTTCCATTTCCTCCAGGGCAATATCAACCACTCTGCCAGGGCTCAGGATCTTTTGCTCCAAAGCATGGCAGAGTGGTCGATCCACGTGGCGGTGGTCGCCGAGCCGTATTTCGTCCCCCCCCGCGACAACTGGGTGGGTGACCTCGACGGCTTGGTGGCCATCATCGGCGGGGCTCTCGTCAGCCCGTCCCGGGGACACGGCTGGGTAGCCGCCCTCGCAGACGGCGTTGGCGTGGTTGGTGCGTATTTTTCGCCCAACAAGAGCCTCGCCGACTTCGAGAACTTCCTTGTCGAGTTGGGTGCCGTCGTAGGCCGACTCCACCCTCGTCCTGTGCTGTTGCTGGGGGATCTCAACGCCAAGTCATCGGCGTGGGGATCCCCTGTGACCGATGCTAGAGGCGAGGTGCTGGAGGAGTGGTTACTCACGACTGGCTTGGTCGTCCTGAACCGGGGGTCGGTTCACACGTGCGTGCGGCAGCGGGGTGGCTCTATAGTGGACGTCTCGTTCGCTAGCCCTGCTGTCGCATGCCGTGTGCGCGACTGGCGTGTCGCCGTGGAGGTGGAGACGTTGTCGGATCACAGATACATCCGCTTCGACGTCTCCGCCCACACCGCCAGCGGCCGCAGTCCAGCGGCCCCGCGAACGGGCGGCCCGCGCTGGGCGCGTAAGCGCATCGACAGGGAACTTCTCGAGGAGGCCGCTATTGTTCAGGCCTGGATCCGGGAGTCGACGACGGACGGACCCGTCGACGTCGATCAAGAGGCGCTGTGGTTCCGCGGGGCGATGACGCACATTTGCGATGCGTCCATGCCCCGGATCCACACGCTGTCAGAGAGGCGCCAGGTGTACTGGTGGTCCGCCGAGATCGCACGGCTGCGTACAGCGTGCGTCGCGGCGAGGCGCCCGTACACCCACTACCGAAGACGACGTCGTCGGGTCCCTGACGAAGAAGCCGCGTTGTATGAGGTGTACCGCGCGGCTAAGCAGGCTCTGTGGCTGGCCATCGGCGATGCGAGATCGCGATCCAGGGAGGAGATGCTGGAGACTCTCGACGGAGATCCATGGGGGCGCCCCTATCGTGCGGTTCGAGGGAAACTGAGAGCCGCCGCGCCCCCACTCACCGAGAGCCTCCAGCCCGAGCTGTTGGAAGAGGTCGTCGCAACCCTCTTCCCGGCGCGAGCGGAGCACAGTCCGCCGCCGATGGCTATGTCCTCAGCCGCAGAGCCTCCGGAGGAGGAGACTGCCATCGACGTCCCAGAGGTGACACAGGCAGAGATGAGGGCAGCCGTGATGCGTCTCCGGGCCAAGAACGTGGCTCCGGGGCCTGATGGCATCCACGGCATCGCGTTGGCCCTCGCCCTAAAGGAGTTAGAGCCCCAGGTGAGAGGACTCTTCACCGCGTGTCTTGAGCAGGGCCAGTTTCCATCGTTGTGGAAGACCGGTAGGTTGGTCCTGCTCAGGAAGGCGGGGCGCCCCGCGGACTCGCCGTCCGCGTACCGGCCCATAGTGCTGCTCGACGAGGTGGGCAAGATGTTTGAGCGAATCATCGCAGCCCGCCTCGTCGGCCACTTGTGCGGAGAGGGGCCGGACCTTCACGAGTGCCAGTTCGGCTTCAGGCACGGGCGCTCCACCATTCACGCGATCTCGCGGGTGAGAGTCCTCGCGGAGGAAGCGGTGGCCCAGGGTGGTGTGGTGATGGCGGTGTCCTTGGACATATCCAACGCCTTCAACACCCTACCCTGGAGTTGTATTCGAGAGGCACTACTCTATCATCGAGTGCCTCTCTACCTCCGTCGCATCGTTGGGGCTTATTTGTCGGAGAGGGGTGTCACCTACGTGGGACGTGATGGCGGTCACCAGCACCCCATGTCGTGCGGTGTTCCACAGGGATCGGTCGTCGGACCGCTCCTGTGGAACATCGGCTACGACTGGGTGCTGAGGGGTGAGCTCCAGCCGGGCGTGCAGCTGACGTGTTACGCTGACGACACGTTAGTCACGGCCCGGGGGAGCTCGCACAGAGAAGCAGCGTTGCTGGCGACGGCGGCGGTCTCACAGGTGGTGAGCCGCATTCGGCGCCTCGGCCTGGAGGTGGCCCTCAACAAGTCGGAGGCCATGGTGTTCCATGGTCCCCGACGGGCACCTCCGCCGGGATTACACATTGTGGTTGGGGGGGTCCGGATCGCTGTCGAGCCTACCATGAAGTACCTCGGATTGGTGCTCGACAGCCGATGGGACTTTGGCCCCCACTTCCGGCGGCTTGCGCCCAAGTTATTGGGCGCGGCCGGGGCGCTCGCAACGCTGCTTCCCAATCTGGGGGGCCCGAGCGCCACTTGTAGGCGGCTCTACGTGGGGATCGTGCGATCGATGGCCCTGTACGGGGCACCGATCTGGGCGGCTGACCTGACGGCCGGGAGCATCTCTGTGTTGCGTAAGCCACAGAGAGCTATGGCCGTCAGAGTCATAAGGGGATATCGCACGATCTCCTACGAGGCGGCATGTGCACTGGCCGGATCCCCGCCCTGGGACCTGGAGGCCAGGGTGCTCGCGTCACTGTTTAGGTGGCGCGAGGAAATGCGGGCGCGGGGCGAACGACCGATGCAGCAACAACTGGAGCTGCATCGGTCACAGCTCCGCGAGGTCCTGGTGGCGGACTGGCGGGACAGGCTCTCACGCCCTACCGCCGGCCTCGACACTATCGAGGCGATCCGACCAGTGCTCAGCGAGTGGCTCGGAAAAAGGCACGGCTCCCTGACTTTTCGGGCGACACAGGTTCTCTCGGGGCACGGTTGCTTCGGGAAGTTCCTGTGTCGCATAACCAGGGAGCCAGACGCTCGGTGTCACCACTGCGTCGACTGTCGGGAGGACACGGCACGGCATACGCTGGCAGAGTGTGCCGCATGGCTGGAGCCGCGCCGTGCCCTCATCTCTGAAGTAGGCAGTGACCTGTCGCTGCCGGCCGTCGTTAACGCTATGGTCGGCAGTGAACAGGCCTGGGACGCGGTGGTATCCTTCTGCGAGGTAGTCATTTCGCAGAAGGAGGCTGCGGAGCGGGAGAGGGAGATCACCTCCCTCAACCCGGCCCGCAGCAGGCGCACCGGGCGTCGGAGGAGGGCAGACAATGCCCTCTTCCAGCCCCCCTAAATGGGTCCAGGGGCGACGGACGCGGGGTTTAGTCCGTCGCCCCCCACAGCACCTGGACCCAAGGCGGCGGCGCGTACTGTTCCACGCGCGCGCCTATGGCGCGGGGGAGTGTCGTACACCTCACTCCCCCTCGACCAAGACGGGGCCCGCTACGGCGGGCCGGCACCAGCGGGGGTTGTGGAAGAATTCTTTTTGATTCCCGCGACCCCCGCGCAGGTGAGAGAGGGAACAGTCGGGTTCGGTTTTTAGTCGGTAAGAGTCCGACAGACCCCCCCGCCCTCCCCGGGGCGGGGGACATCCATGAGGATTTTCCACCCGGTCAAAAAAAAAAAAAAAAAAAAAAAAAAAAAAAAAAAAAAAAAAAAAAAAAAAAAAAAAAAAAAAAAAAAAAAAAAGGTTAGGTTAGGTTAGGTTAGGTTCACAGATACATCCGCTTCGACGTCTCCGCCCACACCGCCAGCGGCCGCAGTCCAGCGGCCCCGCGAATGGACGGCCCGCGCTGGGCGCGTAAGCGCATCGACAAGGAACTTCTCGAGGAGGCCGCTATTGTCCAGGCCTGGATCCGGGAGTCGACGACGAACGGACCCGTCGACGTCGAACAAGAGGCGCTGTGGTTCCGCGGGGCGATGACGCACATTAGCGACGCGTCCATGCCCCGGGTCCACACGCTGTCAGCAAGGCGCCAGGTGTACTGGTGGTCCGCCGAGATCGCACGGCTGCGTATAGCGTGCGTCGCGGCGAGGCGCCCGTACACCCATTACCGAAGACGACGTCGTCGGGTCCCTGACGAAGAAGCCGCGCTGTATGAGGTGTACCGCGCGGCTAAGCAGGCTCTGTGGCTGGCCATCGGCGATGCGAGATCGCGAGCCAGGGGGGAGATGCTGGAGACTCTCGACGGAGATCCGTGGGGGCGCCCCTATCGTGCGGTTCGAGGGAAACTGAGAGCCGCCGCGCCCCCACTCACCGAGAGCCTCCAGCCCGAGCTGTTGGAGGAGGTCGTTGCAGCCCTCTTCCCGGCGAGAGCGGAGCACACTCCGCCGCCGATGGCTATGCCCACAGCCGCAGAGCCTCCGGAGGAGGAACACGCCATCGACGTCCCAGAGGTGACACAGGCAGAGATGAGGGCAGCCGTGATGCGGCTCCGGGCCAAGAATGTGGCCCCGGGGCCAGACGGCATCCACGGCATCGCGCTGGCCCTCGCTCTGAAGGAGCTAGAGCCCCAGCTGAGAGGACTCTTCACCGCGTGTCTTGAGCAGGGCCGGTTTCCAACATTGTGGAAGACCGGCCGTCTAGTCCTGCTCAAGAAGGCGGGGCGCCCTGCGGACTCACCGTCCGCGTACCGGCCCATAGTGCTGCTCGACGAGGTGGGCAAGATGTTTGAGCGTATCATCGCAGCCCGCCTCGTCGGTCACTTGTGTACGGAAGGGCCGGACTTGAACGAGTGCCAGTTTGGCTTCAGGCACGGGCGCTCCACCATTCACGCGATCTCGCGGGTGAGAGTCCTGGCGGAGGAAACGGTGTCTCGGGGTGGGGTGGTGATGGCGGTGTCGTTAGACATTTCCAACGCCTTCAACACCCTGCCCTGGAGTTGTATCAGAGAGGCACTGCGCTTTCATCAAGTGCCTCTCTACCTCCGTCGCATCGTTGGGGCTTATTTGTCGGAGAGGTGTGTCACCTACGTGGGACGTGATGGCGGTCACCAGCACCCCATGTCGTGCGGTGTTCCGCAGGGATCGGTCGTTGGACCGCTCCTGTGGAACATCGGCTACGACTGGGTGCTGAGGGGTGAGCTCCAGCCGGGCGTGCAGCTGACGTGTTACGCTGACGACACGTTAGTCACGGCCCGGGGGAGCTCGCACAGGGAAGCAGCGTTGCTGGCGACGGCGGCGGTCTCACAGGTGGTGGGCCGCATTCGGCGCCTTGGCCTGGAGGTGGCCCTCAACAAGTCGGAGGCCATGGTGTTCCATGGTCCCCGACGGGCGCCGCCGCCGGGATCACACATTGTGGTCGGGGGGGTCCGCATCGCTGTCGAGCCTACCATGAAGTACCTAGGATTGGTGCTCGACAGCCGGTGGGACTTTGGCCCCCACTTCCGGCGGCTTGCGCCCAAGTTGTTGGGCGCGGCCGGGGCACTTTCAACGCTGCTTCCCAATCTGGGGGGCCCGAGCGCCACTTGCAGGCGGCTCTACGTGGGGATCGTGCGATCGATGGCCCTCTACGGGGCACCGATCTGGGCGGCTGACCTGACGGCCGGGAGCATCTCTGTCTTGCGTAAGCCACAGAGAGCTATGGCCGTCAGAGTCATAAGGGGATATCGCACGATCTCCTACGAGGCGGCATGCGCACTGGCCGGATCCCCGCCCTGGGACCTGGAGGCGAAGGTCCTCGCGTCACTGTTCCGGTGGCGCGAGGAAATGCGGGCGCGGGGCGAACGACCGATGCAGCAACAACTGGAGCTGCGTCGGTCACAGCTCCACGAGGTCCTGGTGGCGGACTGGCGGGACAGGCTTTCACGCCCTACCGCCGGCCTCAACACCATCGAGGCGATCCGACCGGTGCTCAGCGAGTGGCTCGGAAGAAGGCACGGCTCCCTGACCTTTCGGGCGACACAGGTTCTCTCGGGGCATGGTTGCTTCGGGAAGTTCCTGTGTCGCATAACCAGGGAGCCAGACGCTCGGTGTCACCACTGCGTCGACTGTCGGGAGGACACGGCACGGCATACGCTGGCAGAATGTGCCGCATGGCTGGAGCCGCGCCGTGCCCTCATCTCAGAAGTAGGCAGCGACCTGTCGCTGCCGGCCGTCGTTAACGCCATGGTCGGCAATGAACAGGCCTGGGACGCGGTGGTATCCTTCTGCGAGCAAGTCATTTCGCAGAAGGAGGCTGCGGAGCGGGAGCGGGAGATCACCTCCCTCAACCCGGCCCGCAGCAGGCGCACCGGGCGTCGGAGGAGGGCAGACAATGCCCTCTTCCAGCCCCCCTAAATGGGTCCAGGGGCGACGGACGCGGGGTTTAGTCCGTCGCCCCCCACAACAACATCTGGACCCGAGGCGGCGGCGCGTAGTGTTCCACGCGCGCCCCTTCAAGACGGTACGAGGGGAGTGTCGTACACCTCACTCCCGCTCGGCCGAGACGAGGCCCGCTGCGGCGGGCCGGCACCACGGGGGTTGCGGAAGAATTCTTTTTGATTCCCGCGACCCCCGGCGAAGGTGTGAGAGGGAACACCCGGGGTGGTTTTTAGTCAGTAAGAGTCTGACAGACCCCTCCGCCCTCCCCGGGGCGGGGGACATCCATGAGGATTTTCCCCCCGGATCAAAAAAAAAAAAAAAAAAAAAAAAAAAAAAAAAAGGTTAGGTTAGGTTGGCGACGGCGGCGGTCTCACAAGTTGTGAGCCGCATTCGGCGCCTCGGCCTGGAGGTGGCCCTCAACAAGTCGGAGGCCATGGTGTTCCATGGTCCCCGACGGGCGCCGCCGCCGGGATCACACATTGTGGTCGGGGGGGTCCGCATCGCTGTCGAGCCTACCATGAAGTACCTAGGATTGGTGCTCGACAGCCGGTGGGACTTTGGCCCCCACTTCCGGCGGCTTGCGCCCAAGTTGTTGGGCGCGGCCGGGGCACTTTCAACGCTGCTTCCCAATCTGGGGGGCCCGAGCGCCACTTGCAGGCGGCTCTACGTGGGGATCGTGCGATCGATGGCCCTATACGGGGCACCGATCTGGGCGGCTGACCTGACGGCCGGGAGCATCTCTGTCTTGCGTAAGCCACAGAGAGCTATGGCCGTCAGAGTCATTAGGGGATATCGCACGATCTCCTACGAGGCGGCATGTGCACTGGCCGGATCCCCGCCCTGGGACCTGGAGGCGAAGGTCCTCGCGTCACTGTTCCGGTGGCGCGAGGAAATGCGGGCGCGGGGCGAACGACCGATGCAGCAACAACTGGAGCTGCGTCGGTCACAGCTCCACGAGGTCCTGGTGGCGGACTGGCGGGACAGGCTCTCACGCCCTACCGCCGGCCTCAACACCATCGAGGCGATCCGACCAGTGCTCAGCGAGTGGCTCGGAAGACGGCACGGCTCCCTGACTTTTCGGGCGACACAGGTTCTCTCGGGGCATGGTTGCTTCGGGAAGTTCCTGTGTCGCATAACCAGGGAGCCAGACGCTCGGTGTCACCACTGCGTCGACTGTCGGGAGGACACGGCACGGCATACGCTGGCAGAATGTGCCGCATGGCTGGAGCCGCGCCGTGCCCTCATCTCTGAAGTAGGCAGTGACCTGTCGCTGCCGGCCGTAGTGAACGCCATGGTCGGCAGTGAACAGGCCTGGGACGCGGTGGTATCCTTCTGCGAGCAAGTCATTTCGCAGAAGGAGGCTGCGGAGCGGGAGCGGGAGATCACCTCCCTCAACCCGGCCCGCAGCAGGCGCACCGGGCGTCGGAGGAGGGCAGACAATGCCCTCTTCCAGCCCCCCTAAATGGGTCCAGGGGCGACGGACGCGGGGCTAGTCCGTCGCCCCCCACAACAACATCTGGACCCGAGGCGGCGGCGCGTAGTGTTCCACGCGCGCCCCTCCAAGACGGTACGAGGGGAGTGTCGTACACCTCACTCCCGCTCGGCCGAGACGAGGCCCGCTGCGGCGGGCCGGCACCACGGGGGTTGCGGAAGAATTCTTTTTGATTCCCGCGACCCCCGGCGAAGGTGTGAGAGGGAACACCCGGGGTGGTTTTTAGTCAGTAAGAGTCTGACAGACCCCTCCGCCCTCCCCGGGGCGGGGGACATCCATGAGGATTTTCCCCCCGGATCAAAAAAAAAAAAAAAAAAAAAAAAAAGGTTAGGTTAGGTTAGGTTGGGGTTGGGGTGCAGGTTGAAGAGCCTCCTCGTGGCGCACCCTGGGCAACGGCGGCCCCCACTGCCCACCGGCTTTTGGTGGACAGTTGGGGTCGACGGCTAATCTTCAACAAACGGGTAAGGGTCATGGTTCCAATCACCGATCATCTCTTGTTGGTCGGTGAAGGGAACCTGGCTAGGGGCGGGACGGCCAGTCCGTCGATGTCCACCTTGCGTCCACTGTCCTCTCTGCTTCCAGAGGGTCGGTCTAGTGGGCGCAAGGCGGAAGGTGGGAGAGGAAGAAAACCTCTTTAAAAAATCACCCCAATCCCAAGGTCTAGCGTGCCGAGGGGATGGATGGCCCGGGGGTATCGTGGTCACTAGCGCAGGGGGGGGGGAAAAGGGGATAGGGACCTCACCCTTTAAAGGAAAAAAAATTATGAAAAATGTCTGATGCGGAATCCAATCTCCAGGCGGGTACCCTTCGGGGAGAATCCCGCCCCTCTAACGAGGGCAGCCCCATCGTATCTGGGGGGGGCACCCACAGACTTAACGCTGACATCACCGGCGAGCGACAAAAGGTCCTTCAGGAGAACCTGAAGGACCTGCGCGTTGTGATGACGCCGATTGCCGTCACTGGCAACACGAGCCGAGGAGGCTCCAGTCCCAACAGGGACCTACGCGGAGGCAGCACGAGGTCTGGATCGAGATCCAGATCCAGATCTCGTAAGCGGAGTCTCTCCTCCAGCGAGGAGAACTTGGCGGCTGCCAAAGTGCCAACAATGGCACGAGGAAGACGAGGTCGAGTGGTGACGAGTGGCGTCCCCGCTCGCGACGTTCGGGGTCGCTTTCTGCGGCCCGACACTCCAGCTCCAGTGGAGTGCATGGAGGGCGCGGCGAGCGACCCAGGGGCCCCTACCACGGATCTCAGTGGGGGCTCCACTACGTCTCTGCTCGGCAGTAACCGGGCGGAGGCGAGTGCGGCAAAACGGGCGCAGAAAAGGGCTGTCGTGGCTGACGAGGTCAGCGAGTTGGCCCGACAGGCCCGAGAGCGGCGCGCCGCTCGGATGACTGGGGGGAGTGCGTCGGCGGTGGCGCTTAGTCGCCAGGCGCTGGACGGCGTGGACGTCGTCCTGAAGGTTGCCACCGGATCCGGCAACCTGAAGGGAACGTTCACGCGTGCCCTAAAAGAGGCGGCGGATCACATAAAGGAGGCGGTTGAGGTCCTCCTTAATCAAACCAGCTCGGAGGAGACGGCAAAGTTGTGGGAGGAGAATGGCCGTCTCCGATCCGAACTAGAGGACCTCAAGCGGCAGTTCGCCGCCGCCCAGAGGGCAGACCCCGCTGCCGCTGGCGCCTCTCGCGTCACGGCTCCTCGGCCGGCCCCTTCGCCGGCCCCGCCGTCGACCTCTGCACTGGCAGATGCAGAGGTCGAGAAGATCGCCCGCATC
This sequence comes from Hyppa rectilinea, assembly GCA_951799385.1. Taxonomy (NCBI): domain Eukaryota; kingdom Metazoa; phylum Arthropoda; class Insecta; order Lepidoptera; family Noctuidae; genus Hyppa; species Hyppa rectilinea. The sequence goes on along the minus strand of OX637324.1, from coordinate 48,729 downwards.
TGCATGATGCAGTGCGGGCAGATGGTCGGAGCGCGACTGGAGGCGCTGGAGTCCAGACTCCTTCCGGCCGAAACCCTCCGCCCTCCGCTCGCTGCGGACAGGCGGAGGAAAGAGGGACCCGCCAATCCGCCACCAGTCGCGGCGAGGAAGGCGGGAAAAACCGCGGGCGCGTCCACGCCCGCCACCCAGACGGCGGAGTAGTATATTATTGGGCATTCTGAGCCACTTTTACCAGTAGCGAAGGCTAGGTCGCCTTCGCTACCGGACAGTGCCTCAGAATGCCCAATAATACACAATCAACTTGACTGACACAGTGATTCAGGACGCTTAATAATGAAGAATCGACTCACCTGTTCAGTTTTGCGAACTGTTCGTCGTTGTGACTAACATCATTCAAGATATTTGAAATGCAAAACGACTGCAGCCAGCTTCATGCGAACTGTTCGTCGTTGTGACTAACATCATTCAAGGTATTTGAAATGCAAAACGACTGCAGCCAGCTTCATGCGAACTGTTTGTCGTTGTGACTAACATCATTCAAGGTATTTGAAATGCAAAACGACTGCAGCCAGCTTCATGCGAACTGTTTGTCGTTGTGACTAACATCATTCAAGGTATTTGAAATGCAAAACGACTGCAGCCAGCTTCATGCGAACTGTTCGTCGTTGTGACTAACATTTGAAATGCAAAACGACTGCAGCTAGCTTCATGCGAACTGTTCGTCGTTGTGACTAACATTTGAAATGCAAAACGACTGCAGCTAGCTTCATGCGAACTGTTCGTCGTTGTGACTAACATTTGAAATGCAAAACGACTGCAGCTAGCTTCATGCGAACTGTTCGTCGTTGTGACTAACATTTGAAATGCAAAACGACTGCAGCTAGCTTCATGCGAACTGTTCGTCGTTGTGACTAACATTTGAAATGCAAAACGACTGCAGCTAGCTTCATGCGAACTGTTCGTCGTTGTGACTAACATTTGAAATGCAAAACGACTGCAGCTAGCTTCATGCGAACTGTTCGTCGTTGTGACTAACACAGAAAGGAAACATCATATATTATAAAAAATAGATTTATTGCTAGTTATATAGTTAACTACAGTTTTGATTTGAAATAAATGTAGGGTGGTCCTCACACAGTGCATCTATGGAGTGAACCAGAGATTGAAGCTTGCGCCATTGAGGTGTATCGTCTTCCGTTTGGAATTTTATCCGAACCAGCGCTTTCTTCCAAAGTTCTTGAGAATCCGTATTGCGTGCATCGTTGGTTTGATATACTTTCAAATCGATAAGGTAGTCTCCCACCGTGTTGATCACTCGACGTTCGTTGCCGTTCGCAACTTTATTAACGAAGAACGAGGACAGTACGGACGAAGAAGTATTTTTGGGTTCGCCATCGCCACGACATAGATTAAACACGTCCGCAGACTTCGCTTTTTTTCTGAAACAAACATAAATAACCCGTATAAGAATGTTTCAAAATCATTTCAAAAATAACACAATTAATACAGCCTTAGTAGGTACCGTAGTAGTCAGTAGGCTAATAAGTATAAAAACTGCAAAGTGATTGTCATGTTAATAAATTGTTTTTACTCGTAAGTGACAGTATCGATTCAAAAATATTATTTAGTACAAAAACAACTTATTATTTACTAAGTTAAAAAATATAGTGTTACTGTGATTTACATATCCGAACAGTGATACGAAAATGATATGGAATAAATTAACCAACTACTAACCGACGCTGTATAAATATATCAGACATAAGTACAAAAGTTGATAAAAATATAATATAATTGATTGATATAAATTAAGTATGATTACCTTATACTAGCAGGCGATTTCTTAACGGAAGTAGATTTACGCTTGCTTGCAGGCGTAGAACGCTTTCCCAGGAACTCGGCACTTCGTTCAACATCTGTAGAGTTGCTGCGTTGATCACACTCTGAGTCCGACCTGTAAAATATTAAAAAATAATCAGATTAATTTAAATGAATATCACTTGAAATAATTATGCTGAAAGAAAACAAAATATTTACGATAATTATTGGTAATTAACTAATACCTAATATGTGTACTTGAACTCGTACTTATTTAATCGATTCTAATTATCAGTAAGTTAATAAATATTACAAGTAGATATTTGGCTACATATGATCTGTATAATATTTGTTAAATTAAAATAAACAAAGGAAATAATAAAAAATATAAAGACTTACATTTTAAATGGTGGCGGCCTGAAGTATAATTAAAACAATATGATAATTGTTTTAAACACTGAACTGCGACTGCTTGCACTGTAGTATCGAGGGATCAGGCTCGAATTCGATTAATTGAACTCCAAAAACGCAAGCTTTTAAGGCAGATTAGTCATGTAAAAATGATAAATTGAATGTTAGTGTATATTTAATAAAAACAACAAAAAATGAGACCTTTCTTATTTGTACGGATTATAAGTACATGTAAAAATGAAAACTAACAATTATATTAATCGCTATTTGCTAACGCTGCGAAAGCACTCAGGGTTGTCAATATCAGTGTCATACATCTTTTCCTTCCTACTTAAAATATTACAAATGCGAAAGTTTGTGAGAATGCATGCTATTATGCATGTATATTTGTTACTCTTTCACGCAAAAACAACTGAACGGATTTGGATGAAACTTTGCAGTAATATAACTTACCTATACATTAGAATAACACATAGGCTATAAATTGTGCGGGTACGCAAAGTAGTTCCCTTAGGACGCGGGTGAAAACGGGTGGGGAAAGCTAGTACTACATAATATGTAAGAATTGAATCCATTTTTGCAGTAAATGTGTGGAAGTGTCATCCCTAACCTAATTCGCTGCGTTAAAATAAAGATGACTATTGCTAAATAGCAGTTTTAAATACGTAGTGTAGTAATCAGAAATATTTTTTTGTAAATATGATACTTTTATTATCATATACCAAGCAACTATTAAAATTATTCTAATTAACGTTTTTTATTAGGGTTGACCGACAGGATATATTTAAAACGATACAACTTAAAACTGTGTAATTAAAAATACGAAGATAAAAATATTTGTGATCTATGATTAAAAGGGTCTTTTATATAGTGTAATTGTTTATCGAAAAAAATATTAAGAATGATACCTACTTAAACAATTTAGTAAATAAATTTATAGACCACTGGCACATATAAGTAAATAAATCAAGAACAAACTATAATTATTTTTAAGGTAAGTAAACCTTGGAATTATTTATTTCGTATTTTATGCTTCTTATTAATTAGCTATATCAATTTACCCTTTACAAAATTTCTATGTAGCGTTTAAAAATAATATCTACATGATTTTTTACATTTAGATCACAACCCTGTACGAAATTGCATTCTTGCAAAATACATTTAGGTAAACTGCGACCGGATGCAACGAATATTAACATGTTACTTTTGTTTTTGACAATGCACACATTAGGTATTGCATTACTTGCACGTAAAATGTGTCTTCAATTTGTTAAAACTATGTTTTAACTATTCTATTTCATTTTGAATAAAACTTGTCCGCTAACTGAATAACTATTATATTTATAGTAGTTGCAAAATTGCTATCAGAATTATTGTAAGGTAATAGTAATTATGTTAAAATATTATTTTATTTAGAAATAATGCACTTTATTTTGAATGTTTTATAATTGATGTCATTACCAGAATAATAATAAGTGTGATTTTTAATTTCAGGCGATTACTTATTACGAACTGAGGGTCAGCAGAGGTGCCTGTTCATGAAAAATATATTATATACTACTATATTGGAAATGTATAATAATAATTAATATTATTATTTGTATCGATTAGATACTTTGCAGGTAATTTTTAAATCTAATATTAATTTTGTTGTTTTGTCACCGATAATCTTTTTACTTATTTATTTTATTTTATTTTTTCAGAAATATTTGGTATATTCAGTCCTGTGAAAAATAATTGTATTTGAACAACTCGATAATTCTACAATCTTCTTATTGAAGTTACTCCAATGACTTATTGAAGCGGATATTATCTATGTATTAATAAGATCAAGAATATTAGTTGTAAGTATTTAATGTAATCTTTTTCCTACACTACGATTTCTATAATATCGTGATATATCATAATCTTACCTACACATTACAACTCAATGTAAATCATAAAAAATATTTGTGCTGTGAGAAAATCGAACCTGCAACACTTAGCACAGAAGCCGATCGCTCATTCATTGCGCCCACCGCACTGCTAACTTTTAATTCAGTCTATTTTCTGATAAAGTCCATTAATAATGCCTCACTGTTCGGCTTGCAAAGTATTTGTAGATAATCGTCGATGGTCTGGTCATTTACGTAGTAATGTTCATAAAAACAATAGCGCCATTCCTTTTTGTGATAATATTGCTATTATTAATTCTTCGTTTAAACATCGCATTGCAAGTTACAAGATCATTGCAACTAATGATCAAAAAAATTACTTCCCTGAAATGTTTCTCAATGATAATCGTAAACAAATTAAAAATCTAATAGATCGAACATTACAGAAACATACATCTGTGAAAATTAATTTTGAACTTTTTTCCTTTTTTCTTTTGTTTAAAAATGATCAACAAGAACTGAAATCATTTAGTACAAAAAATTATATTGTTCACTTTAATTACGATTTTGATTCAATATATAAATCATCAGTTGTGTCACTGTTAAAGAAAATCGAGGAATTTCAAGAGAGAGATAGTGGTTGGACGTATCTGTGCAATTCACATTTAGAAATAAACATAAGTAAATATCAACCTCTCGGCGGATCTAAACATATAATATTGCCTGAATTTATCAGAAATAAAAAAGCTTGTTTGAATATTCAAAACAATGATGAGTATTGTTTCTTATGGGCTGTTGTAGCTGCCTTGTACCCCGCAACCCACCATCCTAATAGGATTTCATCTTATCCTCACTTCAAGGATGTTTTAAATGTCGATAATTTAACATTCCCAATCACATTTTCAGACATAGCTGTTTTTGAGAAAAATAATCCGTCTCTAAATATATTTGTGTATGGATTGAAAGATGATAGGACAATCATAGGACCTTTGTATACTTCAAACAATAATAAATCTAAGAGCATACATTTACTGTTTTTACAAAATAATACTAATTCTCACTATTGTCTTATCAAAGATTTACCTCGTCTAGTTAGAAATCAGATGACTAAGCATCACGGTAAACTACATTTTTGCGAAACATGCTTATTGTTTTTTCCAACGTCCAGTGAATGTGAAACACATGCGTGCGGAGGAGTTGTCACGGTATTACCAGAAAAAGGATCATTTTTAAAATTTACAAATTATAATCGGAAACAAAACATTCCATTTGTCATATATGCCGATTTCGAAACATTACTCGAACCAATATCCAACGATGAATTTGATACCGCTAACACGACATACTTACAACGGCACGTGCCGGCTGCGTTCGGGTATAATGTTGTGTCATCATTAAACGCTACTGTCGATAGGTATAGAAATTATCGCGGTGTAGATTGTGTTTCAAAATTTGTAAATTTTTTAATTGAAGATGCTAGAGACATTTATAAAATTATATCCAAAAACGAACCCATGAAATTCACCGACAAAGATGCTCTTGATTTTAGTCAAACCGTTAAGTGTCACATATGTGATCATTTACTGTGGAATGATAAGGTTAGGGACCACTGTCATATAACAGGTCGATACCGAGGTGCAGCACATCGGTATTGTAATCTACAATATAGAATACCAAAATTTGTTCCCGTATTTTTTCATAATTTATCGGGATACGATTGTCACTTATTTATAAAAAAATTAGGTGAAATTCCGGGGCAAATTAAAATAATACCTAAGACCAAGGAAAAATATATCGCATTCACAAAGTTTATACATATTGGTGACGATTATATACAATTAAGGTTTTTAGATTCCTTCAACTTTTTAGGTACTAGTTTAGATAAACTTGCTAAAACACTACAAGTAGAAGATTATGTTAATCTTCGAACTCATTTTCCTGACAAAAAACAGTTTAATTTGTTGACACGAAAAGGGATATACCCTTATGATTATATGACAGATTGGAAATGTTATGAACAGAAATCGTTACCGTCAAAGTATCATTTTCATAATTCCTTAACCAACGAAGACATTAGTGAACAAGATTATAATCACGCTCAGACAGTTTGGAGCGAATTCAATATAAATGATTTAGGGGAATATACAGACCTATACTTAAAAACGGACGTGCTCTTGTTGTCAGATATATTCCAAAATTTTCGAAAAACATGTAAAAAATACTACAAACTGGATCCAGCATTTTACATAACTGCCCCTAGTTTATCATTTGATGCAATGTTGCTAAAAACTGGGATCACGTTAGAACTCGTGTCAGACTTGGCTATTGTCAGAATGATTCAAAGTGGTATACGTGGGGGATTGTGTATGTGTTCCCGACGGTACGCAAAAGCTAATCATAAGTATATGCAAGAATATAATTCATCAGAGCCTAACTGTTTCATAGTATATTTGGATTGTAATAATCTTTATGGCTTTAGCATGTGTCAGTATTTACCTTATTCTAGTTTCAGATTTCTTACTGAAAATGAAATAGCTAATTTACATATCGAAAATGTTGAGGATGATGCCGACTGGGGATACATATTAGAAGTTGATCTTCTGTATCCCGAGCATTTACATGACCATCATAATGATTTACCATTTTGTCCCGAAAAATGTATTCCCCCAGGAGGTAAAGCAAAAAAATTAATTGCAAATTTGTATAATAAGTATAAATATGTAATACATTATGTTCATTTAAAAAAGTGTTTAGAGCAAGGGTTGAAACTACGTAAAATTCACAGAGTTATTACTTTTAGACAGAGTTCGTATTTAAAACAGTATATAGAATTAAACACTCAATTAAGACAACAGGCAAAAAGTTCTTTCGAACAAGACTTTTTCAAGTTGTTGAACAACAGTGTTTTCGGTAAAACATTAGAAAACACTGAAACTAGAGTAACTGTTCATTTAGTTAATCAATGGTCAGATACGTTTAATCGAACCAAGAAATCAATATCCGCCGAGAGACTTGTAGCTAGCCCTTATTTCCATAGTGCAACTATTTTATCTGAAAATTTAGTTGCTATCCAAATGAAACCAGACGAAATAATTTTAGATAAACCTATTTATATTGGCTTTAGCGTTTTAGAACTTTCTAAGTCACACATGTATGACTTTCATTATAATATTATCAAGCCTTTTTATGAAAATCGAGTGCAGCTATGTTATACAGATACCGATTCTTTTGTATATAAAATATATACTGATGATTTTTATTATGATTTAAAATTTCATTTTTTGCAATACTTTGACACCAGTAACTATGACAACCAAAATGATTTTAGAATACCAATAATTAACAAAAAAGTACCCGGTTTGTTTAAAGATGAATTAGGAGGGAGATATATCTCCGACTTTGTGGGCTTGAGATCGAAATTATATTCTATAAAAACTCCTGATAATATAATTAAAAAAGCGAAAGGTGTAAAATCATGTGTAGTGAAGGAGTTAAACATCACAGATTATAAAAACATATTATTCAATGGTGGAGTTATTCGTAGAAAGAATATAATGTTTAAATCAATAAAGCACGAAGTATTTACACGGAGTGTCAACAAAATTGTCTTATCTAATAATGACGATAAACGATCGATATCATCAGATAAAATATCAACGCGAGCCTGGGGTCACTCATTTATTTTAAAGAATAATAATGAACTTTGATAAATAAGTTTAATATAATGTAATCAGAACACAGTACAGTTGAGCGCAATAACTGAGCGATCGGCTTCTGTGCTAAGTGTTGCAGGTTCGATTTTTTCACAGCACAAATATTTCTATGATGTAAGTGCAAATAGTTGTTTAATTTGTTTAAATTTAAGATAATAATATTAATATACAAAGTAAAATATGTAATGTATTTTAATGATCATTGTGAAAGCAATTTTGCAATTACTATAAATATAATTTTTGTATTCAGTTAGTGATTAAGTTTTATATAAAAATAAAATGAATGCGAATTAGATTGTAAGTAAATAGTATGTTCAATGTTTATGCATAAGTATAATAAACTGTTTTTTTAAGTATCAACTTTGTTTTATTGAACTTAACAAATATAGTCTTACCGTTGTTCGGTTAGCATTTTATTCATAATACTTAAAAATAGTCTTTACAACACATAACAATGGCTGAAAACATAATCCTTACTAGTATTAATATTGTAAATATGAAGGTAACTCTGTTTGTTTGTCTATCGATATGTGGGTGAAACCGCAGGGAACAGCAAGTCATATTATAATACTCCGATATGGTAGATATTGTTTATACAGATATGTACACGTTTTGCGTACAAGGTCACAGTTCATTGCACTATATGAAGTGTATGAAATATTATGCAAGCTAGCAGTTTACAATTCATACTAAAGCCTTTTATTATATTGATCTATAAGACTATTGCCTAAAGAGTGATTTTCAAACAACTACCTAATGTAAGCTTGACTTAATGCTAAGTTAACAATTTTAACATAATATATACAGTTAATCGTCAGTTTATTTTTTATTATTTACAAAATATTACTAAAATTGACTAGTCGTTTTTGGAATATTACAGGATATTATCATAATCATGTCAACGGTGAGTACAGTACCTGTTTTAATCTAATCTACTAGTGATTTTATGTATGTGTACATCAATTTTTAAAATGCATTATGTATATCTTGTTCCAGGTATCTGATTCTGAGATTGTGTTTAGCCAGTATGCTCAGGATCCTTACGAAGGATTCTCTGAGATGTATCCCTGTGAACCTGAGCAATGCAAACAGACGAAAAAGACACAGACGAAGAAGCAACGTCGCAGAGAACCTTTGAAAAAACATAAACCCACGAAATCTTTTGTTATGAGCCGACTACAACGACGAGGCACTAAGTTAATTAAAATTACTGTAATTGATCTCTGCAACAATTCTCAAACAAGTGACAGTGATAGTGAAAGTGAGAACGTTGTGATAAGTGCGCAGTACATTGTTAAGGACGCTATAGACAGTGTTATGGACGAAACGGAATCGTTAGTTAAGAAAATATCGAAATCTTTAATAGACAATGATTTTTAGTTAGCTTTTTAAAGATACTCCTGTTATTATATTGTTATTTAAAGTTATTATTTTATGCTAAGTTTAGTTTTTGTTCAATATTATGTTATATTAATTCATTTACTTTCTATTACGTATTTACGATGTGTAACAAATAAAAATGCATTTTATTAAAGAAACTTGTTTTTATTTTCAAAATCAAAAACAATACACTTTACACTTCATATCCCAAGTGCTTTTTTACACATAAAACATTTTTTAGAGCGCAATGATTTAAATGTACATTACAATTAAAATTAGTTTTTTTGTCACAGTATTTCTTATGCAATTCAAACATGCTGGGACACTGGTCTTCACCAAGATCGGACACTTTACAATTTTCACAAATGTTTTTTATCCACTTCACCTTCTCCAAACCTTTGACTAATATATTTTTGTTCTCTAAATAGGGTACGATTATACGGTGAAATTCTCTATAGTCAATATATCCTTCGTTCCAACGAATGCCTCTGTTCTTTTCCAACCACTTTACCTGCCTTTTTTCATCAGTTGTTAAATATTTGAATAAATAAGGTGGTTTTATTAAGAACAGTTGTGTATAATCACGTGTAGCGAACGCTAGTTCTTTTACTATAAAATTGTTGTACAGATCTTTAAATCCTTGAATATCTAATATTATAGTATTCGAATTCATGATATTTTTCTCACAATATTACTTAACGGCTTATACTCTATTATACAATCATTCAATATAAGACAGTATGCAGAAGTTTGGTCAGGTATGTCGGATTCACTCTCAATTTCTACTCTTACATCCACAACAGGACCTGACTTAATATTATCCACTTGTCTAGAACAATCGATAACAAATAGAGGCGCCAAGTCTTTAAATTGTTTCTCGTTTAATAAGGGTTCAGGACGACGTCCGTAATATGACTGTTGAAATCGTACATATTGCTCGTATAATAAAGCAATTCTGTTATTTGTGAAACTAACATTTAGGTTTTCATATGGAAAGTAATTTGAATTGAGGTACACTTTTACATTACGAATATAGCAATGATCAAACTGAGACATGTCAGAACTTGCACTGTTTTTTCTATTTGTCTGTAGACCAACAATGATGTATCTAGGTTTCTCTATTTGCGATGAAGTTTTGATTGACCAAGTATGCTTTGTAGTTTTAGGTAAAGCTGGATATTCGTAAAGATCCCAATTTCTGTATATCATTTGAAGTGGACGGTCTTTTTCTAGCACTTTTAACAAACTTATTTTCTCTTTATCTGATACTTTTACATGCGGTACGCGCCATATGATTTTATTAATTTGAACATCGTCTATAATCTCACCGGTGTTAAGTTTTACAGCATTCAGGTTAGTGTTACTTCTTAGTAATATCAGTTCGTGTCTACTATTTATCACAACTTTTTTAAAATCTTCTGCGAATCCAAGAATGTTACAGAGGGGTATAGAAGCTGAAAAACTACCTCCATTAATATTTTTTACACCATCAATATTCCAGCCCCAGGCATTGGAAGCCTTTGATTCACTTTCATTCATTGATATTAAAGATTTTATGGTGGTCGTTATGCCCGCATTTTTTATTTTGTCAATCTCTACACCATTTAGTTCGTATCTTATATCTTGGAATAAATAGAGGAGAGCATTATTTGTAAAATGCACACTAGTAACTTTATCCTTAGAATCCCTTTTGCTAATTATAAAAGTTCCTTCTAAATACAGGGTACTGGCTGACGGTAGTATATACAGGTCCTGTTGATTGATAGGTATTCGGATTTCATCGTTTCTATTGAAACTTGTTACATAGGGCTTGTATGAATGAAATTCAATTCCTTCCACAGTGTTGTCGTAAGTTGGAGCGGCCAAAACATCTAAGATATTCATTTTAACAATCCAATCGCTTTAAGAAATGCCTTATTGTCTTTAGTTAATTTTATTTTCTTTTTTGTGCGAGCTCTTATTTGTTTGGATGCTTGAGCAGAACTAATGCGTTTGATTTGATGTACATATTTATTATAGTCAATCATTTTTTCTTCTAAGATGTAGATATAGCTGCACTTCCTCCCCACGTAAATTGATTAAGCGATTGTTTATATCTAAAAGTCTTATATGTATACAGCTTATGTTGTTTTGGTTAATTGGAAAGTATATAGCGTTTTTCGGGATTTCTATAATCCTGTACCCTGGTGGCACGTTGAGTGCAAATTCATGGATAATGTGACTGGGTTCTCCGTTTATATATGAACCGCTTACAATATCACATTCTATCCTGATCACTGTCGTAGGTAAAATGTTGACTGGAAACTGTGACACATGCCATATATTTGCTTTTAAGTTCTGCTCACTAAACCCTAACAAACTTCTAAAGGTGCCTTCTTTACTAAAATTAATGCTTTTTGTGCAGTTAATAGCAGTTTTTAATGTATTATTATTGCACTGTAGTTTAATTGATGCATCCTTAATTTCAGATTTTAAATAATCACTTATATCTTGCAATTCATATGTACCTTCCGGTATTTCAATAACTTCGTTGGAACCGTAGTAGAACTTGTTATTCGTTTTGTCAATGTTGGGAATAGAATTAAATGTTGAGAAATGTAATAAGGCACACTCATACTTTCCATATAACTGCAATGTGGTAGGATAGTACGTAGATAAAGTGGATGAGTTTCCAGTAATCGACAAAGTGAGGGACATCTTGCAAATGATTAAAATGAAACAAATGCATAAAATTTATACAATTTATTCCAAAAAGTCCATAGATATTCTAAACATAAGTGACCACAAATTACAGTGTTGAACATCTGATATCTTGTATAGTTATAATTAATGTTACAATTCTTAAAATATTTAATCAGTTCCATTGGAGGTTTCAAATCCCCGAAGCTATCAAAATATTCACAGTAGTTGTATATTTTAACGTAAGCTACCCAATGTGTTCCTTCATTCTTAGAATCATCTAAATTAATGATACCACATTCAATCCGTTTCGGTGTCTTGGGCAACCTATCTCTCATGTAAACTCCTCGAAAGTATGGGATTTGGTGTGCATACTTTTGGATGTCTATATTTGTTAGAGCACGATTAGGTAGCTTAAAATTCAGTTTTTTGGAGATTTTATATACAATCCTTTACCATTTTTATGTGCTTTAATATATAAACCCTTGCCTAAATTCAGTGACTCTATAGCACGATTATGTCGTTCTGTTTCTCGCAAATTTTGTTGACCAGCTTTGTAATCATTAACTGTTTTCGCAATACCAGCCGCACCACCTGCTAATGTTCCTAAAGCCGATAAACCAGCAAAAATCGGAATCAAAGGTAGTACACCTCCTGTTTTTGGTAATGGTATCACTCGCGGTACTCGAATCTTCTGCATGCAAGGAATTATTTTCCTTGCCGCTGAATAAGCAGCTTTAATTAATGTTTTACTGTCCTTGGGATTCAGTTTCTTTATTTTTGATTTTATTTTTGATACAAAACTTTTAAATGTTTTAGCACCAGATCCAGACTTCATTTTGGCTTTCATTACTTTACTTACTATCCATGAGCTAAGTTTTTCACCTTTACCAGCATCTTTCGATTTAAGCCTTTCTTTCGCCATGTTTAGTAATTCCAAATCAGCCTTGTGACGATTGTCTAAGTCTTTATGATTTGCATATGCTATATCGTGTTGCTTGCAAGCTTCGTCTAGCTTATTTATACCTATATCACCTCGTGCTAACCGTTTGCTTAGTTTAGTTCCTGGTCCACAATAATTGTATCCTGGTAAATGAACTTCGAATGGCAGATTATCAATTATAGTGTTAACTAGTTCACCACCTTGCATTGTCCAAAGCTTAATGAAGCAAAGATTACAATAATTAATGTTTATATAGGTAATATAAAAATTATTTAACCCATTATAGCAGATTTATCAATCCAACTGTTTTCTTCTTTGTTTAAACCAAGCCATTTTACAAATAGTTTTGATCCTTTTCTTTTTAAAACCTTTTCAATCAAATAAACACCGGGACAGTGAGATTTTTGTAGTTCTTGCTCATAAAAGGTTCCTATTATGGGTTGATTTCGCTGGTCTTCTATGTAATACGTTAATGGGTAGGTATCATTAATTTTTTTTATGGTAAATAACTCGGTTGACCAATTAGGTGTATAACCTTTCTCAAAATTGTGTTTATATTTACTGATGCGTACATAATCGCCTACTTTAAACTTAGGTTTCTTTGTATGGAGAGAGGATATTTTCTTAAATGTTCTGTTAATATTTTCTTTTATAACGTGTTCATTATATTTATTTACTTCAATCGGTTTATATTTAATAGTCTGATGCTTTGTATTGTTATATGTCTTCAATATTACTTCTAACGGTTGTCCTAACCACTTGTAGTTTCCATTGTAGCTAAAAGATTTATATAACTTATTTTTAATAGTTCTTATTAGTCTTTCAACAATCGAAGCTTTTTTGGTTGAAAACGTTGAGTAATGGTTAATATTGCTCGTCTTCATAAGATTCTGAAACGTGTTGTTATAAAACTCGGTCCCCATATCCGTTTGTAAATTAACAGGTCTGCGATTACTATCAATCAATATCCTTTCAAATGCATGAGTAACATCTTCTTTATTTTTTGATTTCAATGGTTCTGCCCAAGCATACTTTGAGAAGCAATCAATAACCACTAGCACATAATTGTAACTTTTATTATACTTTTTTAAGTTTTGCATGTCCATCAGATCGGCTTGCCACAAGTCATCGATCCCTTTTAAAATAACTGAACGCCTCAGGAAACTTCTTCGCGCGGCTTTATGTATTTCATTGACTATTTGCTGTTTTGCCATTAGGAAGATTTTTAATTAACTTGTCTACCTCTGCTTTGGTATAAAACTTGTCTTCGAAATGAATCAAAACGTCCGATGACTTTGTTTTTAAATAAGACTTAACGGCATTTTGCCCATCCAATATAATTTGAGAACGCAATGAAGAAATCAATCTATTAAATTCTTGTACCGTGTGAGCATTCATTTGATCTACATAATCCTTGTTCACAACTTCGTCTCCTTCTACGGGAGATCTGATTCCTTTCAGTCTAGTTGATTTTAAATCGTAGTCTCCCGTTTCTGACTTGCACAGAGCGTTCTCATTAAAGTCTAGTAACTCTGTTAATCGTAATCTTTTATGAACGTGATGTCCAAATTTGTCTACGTTCATATTTAGATGTATATTAATGGAAGGTTAACAATAAAATGAATACATTTTTTAAAATCATTTATTTATTTATAATTTTATTTTCACGCAATTCTTCAATGATAGATATAATTTCATTGTTTACTCCAGTGTTACCAGCATCTCGAGAAGCTATCAGTAATTTTAACCTATTCACTAGTTCATTTGGATCATTCCAATATACAAAATCTGTATTCTTTTTCCACGTTTTTGTCAATAACATTCCTTTTCCCTTCGGCAGAGGGTCTTGAATGGTACTTTGTAGTTTAAAAAGTGGCTTAATAACTTGTAAATATTTCTGTCCCTTATTACTTTTTATTGGTTTACTGGAATCATAGTCTCGTCGATGAGCATTTGTATCGAGTAGCATCGACTTATAGTGTTGCATATCACTGTCGGTTACCAAACTTAAATCTACATCTTTCTTTAGCAACAACTGTTTCAAACCAGGTGTATTTTGATATTTGTGTCCAGACACGATAATATATTCATCGCTGATTGTTATGTGAGCTGAACCTAGCATCAAGTTCCCGTCCTTCACTCTAACACCATATGGGACCCCGGCGAGTGCTTCCGGTGATATTGACCAAGAGGATGTATCACCCTGTTTATTTTCAACTAATGATTGAAACGAACAATCACTTTCCTTGTCAGATTCATAGTCGTTGTCGACGTTACTCAGGTTTCCTTTCTGAGAAGCCGAATCAATAAATGAAATATCTGCTTCTTCATTTCCCGTAGTATGTAAACGAGGCGGTTGCTGGCTTGCATTTACAATTAGGTTGAGAGGTTCTGTTACAGGCTTGAACACTGACTCCAGTGTCTGTTTATTATCAATCTCAATGTCTTTCATCTTTCGTATTTTTTTCTTTACAGCTTCTGCAGCATCAACAATTTGTCTTTTTAATGATTTTTCCATTTTTAGATCTTGATAGATTAAGCGTTGTTTAATGAATAATAATATTGCAAAGGTAAGATACTTAAATATTAATTATCTTAATCAAAGACTACAAATGTGTCAAATTTATTTCTGTAACATCCATTATTTTTGGAACAATCCTTATTAATGACTACATAATTGTAAGGTTCATTCCATATTTTTGAACACATTTCACGAAATTCGAGCCATGTCATATCAGTGTTGACATGTTCTTCATAAATATGTTTCAAATTAATTTCATCTTGTTTAAAAAGTATGATTAAGTTAGCATTGTCCCTAACTAACTGTTTAGGAATTTTACTATACGTTTGGTTAAGGTAAAAACAATCAATACATTTGTGTCTTCCCATCGCAAAGTAATCACGCATATTGTTTTGGTTTTCGCAAGCAACATCATCAAATATGATCACAGAATTAGGTTTTGCCTCCTGGATACTCAGTACTTCCTCATTACCATGATATTTCTGGAATGAGACACCAGAAACTCGTTGTAAAACTTGTTCTAAGAAAATGTATTTAGGTTGATGTAGAGTTTTCGAATAAACATAAACATTTTGAAATCTTAATCCATTCTCATGTATGAGAAGACCTATTAACAAATTAGTTTTTCCACAATTGGAAGGCCCGCAAATAATGCAACGTACAGAGTTAGGTAGTAGCTCTCCATGACGAGAACCAGTATTTTGAGGCTCAACGCAAACTGTATTCACATGTAATGATTGTGGTTGTTTCACAAACTTCATAGTTACACATGAAACAAATAGACTAATAATGACTCAATTAATTTGTTACATTCACATTTATAAATAATATTACGTCAGCAAACACTAAATAGTCTGTTCTCGTGCTTGTTTGAGTTTTAAACTATTAACAATGCTCAGTGGTAGAATACCATGGTAAACTGAACAGGTTAGTCGATTCTTCATTATTAAGCGTCCTGAATCACTGTGTCAGTCAAGTTGATTGTGTATTATTGGGCATTCTGAGGCACTGTCCGGTAGCGAAGGCGACCTAGCCTTCGCTACTGGTAAAAGTGGCTCAGAATGCCCAATAATATACTACTCGGCGGCACCTCCGGCGGCCGCGCCCGGGCCTCTGACAGAGGCCTGGACGACGGTCGTCAAGAGGGGCCGCAAGAAAAAGGCGGCACCGCCGGCACCGGCAGCCGCTAAGGCACCGGCACCAACAACAGCATCGGCGCCCAAGAAGACAAAAGGACCGCCAAAGGTCAGAGCCCCACGCTCCGCGGCAGTTGTTATTACGCTGCTGCCCGGAGCCGTCGAACGGGGCGTCACCTATAAGGCGGTCCTCACCGAGGCAAAGGCCAAGGTCGCGTTCCCCGACCTTGGCACACCGACCGGCTTCAGGCTGAAGCCGGCGATGACGGGGGCGCGACTGCTGGAGGTGTCCGGTGCCTCTAGCGGCGAAAAGGCGGACATACTGGCCGCCAAGCTGAGGGAGGTCCTCAACCCAGAGGACGTTCGGGTGTCCAGGCCCATCAAAACGGCGGAGTTGCGCGTCGACGGCCTGGACGACTCCACGACCCCGGATGAGGTTGTGGCGGCCATAGCCCGTGCCGGTGGATGTCCGCCTGACAACGTGCGGACGGGCGACATCCGCGCCGACGCTTCCGGGCTCGGCATGATTTGGGTGCGGTGCCCGGTGGCGGCGGCTAACAAAGTCGCCGAGAGTGGGCGATTGTTGGTGGGGTGGGTTGCGGCCAGAGTGAGGCTGATGCAACCCAGGGCTTTGCGGTGTTTCCGCTGCCTGGACGTAGGGCATGTCCGGGCGCGGTGCACCTGCGAGACGGACCGCAGCGACCTATGCTTCCGCTGCGGCCAGCCCGGCCACAAGGCGGCGCAGTGCTCCGCGGCGCCAAACTGCAGCCTCTGTACAGCTGCAGGGAGGCCCGCCGGGCACCGAGCGGGTGGAAAATCTTGTGGCGGCCCCGCCAACAAGAAGAGAAGAAGGGGTGCCAAGGCTGCGGGGGGCTCTTTACCCCCCCCTCAGTCTGGCAGCCCCTCGGTCGACTCCCGGCCTAGGACAGGTGTCGTGGAGGGAATGGACTGCGCATAAATGGCGCTGTTCCATTTCCTCCAGGGCAATATCAACCACTCTGCCAGAGCTCAGGATCTTTTGCTCCAGAGCATGGCAGAGTGGTCGATCCACGTGGCGGTGGTCGCCGAGCCGTATTTCGTCCCCCCCCGCGACAACTGGGTGGGTGACCTCGACGGCTTGGTGGCCATCATCGGCGGGGCTCTCGTCAGCCCGTCCCGGGGACACGGCTGGATAGCCGCCCTCGCGGACGGCGTTGGCGTGGTTGGCGCGTACTTTTCGCCCAACAAGAGCCTCGCCGACTTCGAGAACTTCCTTGTCGAGTTGGGTGCCGTCGTAGGCCGACTCCACCCTCGTCCTGTGCTGTTGCTGGGGGATCTCAACGCCAAGTCATCGGCGTGGGGATCCTCTGTGACCGATGCTAGAGGCGAGGCGCTGGAGGAGTGGCTGGTTACGACTGGCTTGGTCGTCCTGAACCGGGGTTCGGTTCACACGTGCGTGCGGCAGCGGGGCGGCTCTATAGTGGACGTCTCGTTCGCTAGCCCTGCTGTCGCGGGCCGTGTCCGCGACTGGCGTGTCGCCGTGGAGGTGGAGACGTTGTCGGATCACCGATACATCCGCTTCGACGTCTCCGCCCACACCGCCAGCGGCCGCAGTCCAGCGGCCCCGCGAATGGACGGCCCGCGCTGGGCGCGTAAGCGCATCGACAGGGAACTTCTCGAGGAGGCCGCTATTGTCCAGGCCTGGATCCGGGAGTCGACGACGAACGGACCCGTCGACGTCGAACAAGAGGCGCTGTGGTTCCGCGGGGCGATGACGCACATTTGCGACGCGTCCATGCCCCGGGTCCACACGCTGTCAGCAAGGCGCCAGGTGTACTGGTGGTCCGCCGAGATCGCAAGGCTACGTATAGCGTGCGTCGCGGCGAGGCGCCCGTACACCCATTATCGAAGACGACGTCGTCGGGTCCCTGACGAAGAAGCCGCGCTGTATGAGGTGTACCGCGCGGCTAAGCAGGCTCTGTGGCTGGCCATCGGCGATGCGAGATCGCGAGCCAGGGGGGAGATGCTGGAGACTCTCGACGGAGATCCGTGGGGGCGCCCCTATCGTGCGGTTCGAGGGAAACTGAGAGCCGCCGCGCCCCCACTCACCGAGAGCCTCCAGCCCGAGCTGTTGGAGGAGGTCGTAGCAGCCCTCTTCCCGGCGAGAGCGGAGCACACTCCGCCGCCGATGGCTATGCCCACAGCCGCAGAGCCTCCGGAGGAGGAACACGCCATCGACGTCCCAGAGGTGACACAGGCAGAGATGAGGGCAGCCGTGATGCGGCTCCGGGCCAAGAATGTGGCTCCGGGGCCTGACGGCATCCACGGCATCGCGCTGGCCCTCGCTCTGAAGGAGCTAGAGCCCCAGCTGAGAGGACTATTCACCGCGTGTCTTGAGCAGGGCCGGTTTCCAACATTATGGAAGACCGGCCGGCTAGTCCTGCTCAAGAAGGCGGGGCGCCCTCCGGACTCACCGTCCGCGTACCGGCCCATAGTGCTGCTCGACGAGGTGGGCAAGATGTTTGAGCGAATTATCGCATCCCGCCTCGTCGGCCACTTGTGCGAAGAAGGGCCGGATCTGGATGAGTGCCAATTTGGTTTTCGGCACGGGCGCTCCACCATTCACGCGATATCGCGGGTGAGAGTCCTGGCGGAGGAAACGGTGTCTCGGGGTGGGGTGGTGATGGCGGTGTCGTTAGACATTTCCAACGCCTTCAACACCCTGCCCTGGAGTTGTATCAGAGAGGCACTGCGCTTTCATCAAGTGCCTCTCTACCTCCGTCGCATCGTTGGGGCTTATCTGTCGGAGAGGTGTGTCACCTACGTGGGACGTGATGGCGGTCACCAGCACCCCATGTCGTGCGGTGTTCCGCAGGGATCGGTCGTCGGACCGCTCCTGTGGAACATCGGCTACGACTGGGTGCTGAGGGGTGAGCTCCAGCCGGGCGTGCAGCTGACGTGTTACGCTGACGACACGTTAGTCTCGGCCCGGGGGAGCTCGCACAGGGAAGCAGCGTTGCTGGCGACGGCGGCGGTCTCGCAAGTTGTGAGCCGCATTCGGCGCCTCGGCCTGGAGGTGGCCCTCAACAAGTCGGAGGCCATGGTGTTCCATGGTCCCCGACGGACGCCGCCGCCGGGATCACACATTGTGGTCGGGGGGGTCCGCATCGCTGTCGAGCCTACCATGAAGTACCTAGGATTGGTGCTCGACAGCCGGTGGGACTTTGGCCCCCACTTCCGGCGGCTTGCGCCCAAGTTGTTGGGCGCGGCCGGGGCGCTCTCAACGCTGCTTCCCAATCTGGGGGGCCCGAGCTCCGCCTGTAGGCGGCTCTACGTGGGGATCGTGCGATCGATGGCCCTGTATGGGGCCCCGATCTGGGCGGCTGACCTGACGGCCGGGAGCATCTCTGTCTTGCGTAAGCCACAGAGAGCTATGGCCGTCAGAGTCATAAGGGGATATCGCACGATCTCTTACGAGGCGGCTTGTGCACTGGCCGGATCCCCGCCCTGGGACCTGGAGGCGAAGGTCCTCGCGTCACTGTTCCGGTGGCGCGAGGAAATGCGGGCGCGGGGCGAACGACCGATGCAGCAACAATTGGAGCTGCGTCGGTCTCAGCTCCACGAGGTCCTGGTGGCGGACTGGCGGGACAGGCTCTCACGCCCTACCGCCGGCCTCAACACCATCGAGGCGATCCGACCGGTGCTCAGCGAGTGGCTCGGAAGAAGGCACGGCTCCCTGACCTTTCGGGCGACACAGGTTCTCTCGGGGCATGGTTGCTTCGGGAAGTTCCTGTGTCGCATAACCAGGGAGCCAGACGCTCGGTGTCACCACTGCGTCGACTGTCGGGAGGACACGGCACGGCATACGCTGGCAGAATGTGCCGCATGGCTGGAGCCGCGCCGTGCCCTCATCTCAGAAGTAGGCAGCGACCTGTCGCTGCCGGCCGTCGTTAACGCCATGGTCGGCAGTGAACAGGCCTGGGACGCGGTGGTATCCTTCTGCGAGCAAGTCATTTCGCAGAAGGAGGCTGTGGAGCGGGAGCGGGAGATCACCTCCCTCAACCCGGCCCGCAGCAGGCGCACCGGGCGTCGGAGGAGGGCAGACAATGCCCTCTTCCAGCCCCCCTAAATGGGTTCAGGGGCGACGGACGCGGGGTTTAGTCCGTCGCCCCCCACAACAACATCTGGACCCGAGGCGGCGGCGCGTAGTGTTCCACGCGCGCCCCTCCAAGACGGTACGAGGGGAGTGTCGTACACCTCACTCCCGCTCGGCCGAGACGAGGCCCGCTGCGGCGGGCCGGCACCACGGGGGTTGCGGAAGAATTCTTTTTGATTCCCGCGACCCCCGGCGAAGGTGTGAGAGGGAACACCCGGGGTGGTTTTTAGTCAGTAAGAGTCTGACAGACCCCTCCGCCCTCCCCGGGGCGGGGGACATCCATGAGGATTTTCCCCCCGGATCAAAAAAAAAAAAAAAAAAAAGGTTAGGTTGGGGTGCAGGTTGAAGAGCCTCCTCGTGGCGCACCCTGGGCAACGGCGGCCCCCACTGCCCACCGGCTTTTGGTGGACAGTTGGGGCCGACGGCTAATCTTCACAAACGGGGAAGGGTCATGGTTCCAATCACCGATCATCTCTGATGGTCGGTGAAGGGAACCTGGCTAGGGGCGGGACGGCCACTCCGTCGTTGTCCACCTTGCGTCTACTGCCCCCCTCTGCAAAATAGGTTATGTTACGTTAGTTTAGGTTAGGTTAGCTAGGTTTTGCAGAGGGGTCCAGTGGGCGCAGGGTGGAAGGTGGGAGAGGAAGACAACCTCTTTAAAAAATCACCCCAATCCCAAGGTCGAGCGTGCCGATGGGATGAATGGCCGGAGGGTTTCCGGTCACTAGCGCGGGGGGGAAACGGGGATAGGGACCACACCCTTCAAAGGAAATCAACATGAAAAAGTCTATTGTGGAAACAAGTCTCCAGGCGGGTACCCTTCGGGGAGAATCCCGCCCCTCTATTGAGGGCAGCCCCAGCGTATCTGGAGGGGGCAACAACAGACTTCTCGCCAATACCACCGGCGAGCAGGGAAGCGCGCAGCTACTTCTGCAGAAGGAACTGCGCGTTTCATTAACACCGATTGACGGCATCATGAGCCGAGGAGGCTCCAGTCCCGATCTTTGTGATCGGGGCTCGCACGGACGAGGCAGTACGAGGTCTGGATCGAGATCCAGATCCAGATCTCGTAAGCGCAGTTGGTCCTCAAGCGAGGACAACTCGACGGCTGCCAAAGTGCCGACGATGGCACGCAGAGGAGGTCGCGCGGTGGCGGGCGGAGGCCCCACCCGTGACGTTCGGGGCCGCTTCTTGCGGCCCGATTCTCCGGGAGAACGAACGGAGGGCGCGGAGAGCGACCCTGGAGCCCCGTTGATGGATCTCAGCGGGGGCTCCACCTTGTCTCTGCTCGGTAGCAACCGAGCAGAAGCAAGCGCGGAGAAGCGGGCGCAAAAGAGGGCTGTCGTGGCTGACGAAGTCAGTGAGATGGCGCGACAGGCCCGAGAGCGGCGCGCCGCTCGGATGACTGAGGGGAGTACGTCAGCGGTGGCACTTAGTCGCCAGGCGCTGGACGCCGTGGACGTTGTCCTGAAGGTTGCCACCGGATCTGGCAACCTGAAGGGCACGTTCACGCGTGCCCTGAAGGAAGCAGCTGAGCAGATGAAGGAGGTGGTTGAGGTCCTCCTTGATCGCACCAGCTCGGAGGAAACGGCCAAGTTGTGGGAGGAGAATGGCCGTCTCCGAGCCGAGCTCGAGGACCTCAAGCGGCAGTTTGCCGCCACCCAGAGGACAGCTCCCGCCGCCGCTGGCGCCTCCCGCGCAGCGGCCCTTATGCCGGCTCCATCACCGGCCCCACCTTCGTCCTCTGCGCCAGCAGATGCGGAGGTGGAGAAAATAGCCCGCATCTGCATGATGCAGTGCGGGAAGATGGTGGGCGCGCGGCTGGAAGCCCTCGAACCAAGGCTCCTTCCAGCCGAGACTCTCCGCCCTCCGCTCGCTGCGGACAGGCGTAGGAAGGATACACCAGCCACGGTGACAAGAACCAGGACGGCCGTAGGAACGGGCACGACAGCGCCCGCTCCCCAGACGGCGGCGCCTCTGGCGACCGCGCCCGGGCCTCTAACGGAGGCTTGGACGACGGTCGTCAAGAGGGGCCGGAAGAAGAAGACGGCACCGCCGGCACCGGCGCCCGCTAAGGCACCGGCACCTGGTAAGGCACCGGCGCCCAAGAAGAAGAAGAGCAAAGGACCGCCTAAGGTCAGAGCCCCACGCTCCGCGGCAGTGGTAATCACGCTGCTGCCCGGAGCCGTCGAACGGGGCGTCACGTACAAGGCGGTCCTAACTGAGGCAAAGGCCAAGGTCGCTTTTCCCGACCTTGGCACACCGACCGGCCTCAGGCTGAAGTCGGCGCTGACGGGGGCGCGTCTATTGGAGGTGTCTGGCGCCTCTAGCGGGGAAAAGGCGGACGCTCTGGCCGCCAAATTGAGGGAGGTCCTCAACCCGGAGGACGTCCGGGTGTCCAGGCCTATAAAGACGTCAGAGTTGCGCGTCGACGGCCTGGACGACTCCACGACCGAAGCTGAGGTCGCGGCGGCCATCGCCCGTGCCGGTGGGTGTCCGCCGGACCAAGTGCGGACGGGCGACATCCGCGCCGACGCCTCCGGACTCGGCATGATCTGGGTGCGGTGTCCGGTGGCGGCGGCAAGTAAGGTCGCCGAAAGTGGGCGATTGTTGGTGGGGTGGGTTGCGGCCAGAGTAAGACTGGTGCAACCCAGGGCTTTACGGTGTTTCCGTTGCCTGGACGTAGGACATGTCCGGGCGCGGTGCACCTGCGAAACGGACCGCAGCGACCTTTGTTTCCGCTGCGGCCAGCCCGGCCACAAGGCGGCGCAGTGCTCCGCGGCGCCGAACTGCAGCCTCTGTACAGCTGCAGGGAGGCCCGCCGGGCACCGAGCGGGTGGTAAGTCCTGTGGCGGCCCCGCCAACAGGAAGAGAAGAAGGGGTGCCAAGGCTGCGGGGGGCTCTATACCCCCCCCTCAGTCTGGCAGCCCCTCGGCCGACTCCCGGCCTAGGAAAGGTGTCGTGGAGGGGATGGACTGCGTATAAATGGCGCTGTTCCATTTCCTCCAGGGCAATATCAACCACTCTGCCAGGGCTCAGGATCTTTTGCTCCAAAGCATGGCAGAGTGGTCGATCCACGTGGCGGTGGTCGCCGAGCCGTATTTCGTCCCCCCCCGCGACAACTGGGTGGGTGACCTCGACGGCTTGGTGGCCATCATCGGCGGGGCTCTCGTCAGCCCGTCCCGGGGACACGGCTGGGTAGCCGCCCTCGCGGATGGCGTTGGCGTGGTTGGTGCGTATTTTTCGCCCAACAAGAGCCTCGCCGACTTCGAGAACTTCCTTGTCGAGTTGGGTGCCGTCGTAGGCCGACTCCACCCTCGTCCTGTGCTGTTGCTGGGGGATCTCAACGCCAAGTCATCGGCGTGGGGATCCCCTGTGACCGATGCTAGAGGCGAGGTGCTGGAGGAGTGGTTACTCACGACTGGCTTGGTCGTCCTGAACCGGGGGTCGGTTCACACGTGCGTGCGGCAGCGGGGTGGCTCTATAGTGGACGTCTCGTTCGCTAGCCCTGCTGTCGCATGCCGTGTGCGCGACTGGCGTGTCGCCGTGGAGGTGGAGACGTTGTCGGATCACAGATACATCCGCTTCGACGTCTCCGCCCACACCGCCAGCGGCCGCAGTCCAGCGGCCCCGCGAACGGGCGGCCCGCGCTGGGCGCGTAAGCGCATCGACAGGGAACTTCTCGAGGAGGCCGCTATTGTTCAGGCCTGGATCCGGGAGTCGACGACGGACGGACCCGTCGACGTCGATCAAGAGGCGCTGTGGTTCCGCGGGGCGATGACGCACATTTGCGATGCGTCCATGCCCCGGATCCACACGCTGTCAGAGAGGCGCCAGGTGTACTGGTGGTCCGCCGAGATCGCACGGCTGCGTACAGCGTGCGTCGCGGCGAGGCGCCCGTACACCCACTACCGAAGACGACGTCGTCGGGTCCCTGACGAAGAAGCCGCGTTGTATGAGGTGTACCGCGCGGCTAAGCAGGCTCTGTGGCTGGCCATCGGCGATGCGAGATCGCGATCCAGGGAGGAGATGCTGGAGACTCTCGACGGAGATCCATGGGGGCGCCCCTATCGTGCGGTTCGAGGGAAACTGAGAGCCGCCGCGCCCCCACTCACCGAGAGCCTCCAGCCCGAGCTGTTGGAAGAGGTCGTCGCAACCCTCTTCCCGGCGCGAGCGGAGCACACTCCGCCGCCGATGGCTATGTCCTCAGCCGCAGAGCCTCCGGAGGAGGAGACTGCCATCGACGTCCCAGAGGTGACACAGGCAGAGATGAGGGCAGCCGCGATGCGTCTCCGGGCCAAGAACGTGGCTCCGGGGCCTGATGGCATCCACGGCATCGCGTTGGCCCTCGCCCTAAAGGAGTTAGAGCCCCAGGTGAGAGGACTCTTCACCGCGTGTCTTGAGCAGGGCCAGTTTCCATCGTTGTGGAAGACCGGTAGGTTGGTCCTGCTCAGGAAGGCGGGGCGCCCCGCGGACTCGCCGTCCGCGTACCGGCCCATAGTGCTGCTCGACGAGGTGGGCAAGATGTTTGAGCGAATCATCGCAGCCCGCCTCGTCGGCCACTTGTGCGGAGAGGGGCCGGACCTTCACGAGTGCCAGTTCGGCTTCAGGCACGGGCGCTCCACCATTCACGCGATCTCGCGGGTGAGAGTCCTCGCGGAGGAAGCGGTGGCCCAGGGTGGTGTGGTGATGGCGGTGTCCTTGGACATATCCAACGCCTTCAACACCCTACCCTGGAGTTGTATTCGAGAGGCACTACTCTATCATCGAGTGCCTCTCTACCTCCGTCGCATCGTTGGGGCTTATTTGTCGGAGAGGGGTGTCACCTACGTGGGACGTGATGGCGGTCACCAGCACCCCATGTCGTGCGGTGTTCCACAGGGATCGGTCGTCGGACCGCTCCTGTGGAACATCGGCTACGACTGGGTGCTGAGGGGTGAGCTCCAGCCGGGCGTGCAGCTGACGTGTTACGCTGACGACACGTTAGTCACGGCCCGGGGGAGCTCGCACAGAGAAGCAGCGTTGCTGGCGACGGCGGCGGTCTCACAGGTGGTGAGCCGCATTCGGCGCCTCGGCCTGGAGGTGGCCCTCAACAAGTCGGAGGCCATGGTGTTCCATGGTCCCCGACGGGCACCTCCGCCGGGATTACACATTGTGGTTGGGGGGGTCCGGATCGCTGTCGAGCCTACCATGAAGTACCTCGGATTGGTGCTCGACAGCCGATGGGACTTTGGCCCCCACTTCCGGCGGCTTGCGCCCAAGTTATTGGGCGCGGCCGGGGCGCTCGCAACGCTGCTTCCCAATCTGGGGGGCCCGAGCGCCACTTGTAGGCGGCTCTACGTGGGGATCGTGCGATCGATGGCCCTGTACGGGGCACCGATCTGGGCGGCTGACCTGACGGCCGGGAGCATCTCTGTGTTGCGTAAGCCACAGAGAGCTATGGCCGTCAGAGTCATAAGGGGATATCGCACGATCTCCTACGAGGCGGCATGTGCACTGGCCGGATCCCCGCCCTGGGACCTGGAGGCCAGGGTGCTCGCGTCACTGTTTAGGTGGCGCGAGGAAATGCGGGCGCGGGGCGAACGACCGATGCAGCAACAACTGGAGCTGCATCGGTCACAGCTCCGCGAGGTCCTGGTGGCGGACTGGCGGGACAGGCTCTCACGCCCTACCGCCGGCCTCGACACTATCGAGGCGATCCGACCAGTGCTCAGCGAGTGGCTCGGAAGAAGGCACGGCTCCCTGACTTTTCGGGCGACACAGGTTCTCTCGGGGCACGGTTGCTTCGGGAAGTTCCTGTGTCGCATAACCAGGGAGCCAGACGCTCGGTGTCACCACTGCGTCGACTGTCGGGAGGACACGGCACGGCATACGCTGGCAGAGTGTGCCGCATGGCTGGAGCCGCGCCGTGCCCTCATCTCTGAAGTAGGCAGTGACCTGTCGCTGCCGGCCGTCGTTAACGCTATGGTCGGCAGTGAACAGGCCTGGGACGCGGTGGTATCCTTCTGCGAGGTAGTCATTTCGCAGAAGGAGGCTGCGGAGCGGGAGAGGGAGATAACCTCCCTCAACCCGGCCCGCAGCAGGCGCACCGGGCGTCGGAGGAGGGCAGACAATGCCCTCTTCCAGCCCCCCTAAATGGGTCCAGGGGCGACGGACGCGGGGTTTAGTCCGTCGCCCCCCACAGCACCTGGACCCGAGGCGGCGGCGCGTACTGTTCCACGCGCGCGCCTATGGCGCGGGGGAGTGTCGTACACCTCACTCCCCCTCGACCAAGACGGGGCCCGCTACGGCGGGCCGGCACCAGCGGGGGTTGTGGAAGAATTCTTTTTGATTCCCGCGACCCCCGCGCAGGTGAGAGAGGGAACAGTCGGGTTCGGTTTTTAGTCGGTAAGAGTCCGACAGACCCCCCCGCCCTCCCCGGGGCGGGGGACATCCATGAGGATTTTCCACCCGGTCAAAAAAAAAAAAAAAAAAAAAAAAAAAAAAAAAAAAAAAAAAAAAAAAAAAAAAAGGTTAGGTTAGGTTAGGTTAGGTTGGGGTGCAGGTTGAAGAGCCTCCTCGTGGCGCACCCTGGGCAACGGCGGCCCCCACTGCCCACTGGCTTTTGGTGGACAGTTGGGGTCGACGGCTAATCTTCAACAAACGGGGAAGGGTCATGGTTCCAATCACCGATCATCTATTGTTGGTCGGTGAAGGGAACCTGGCTAGGGGCGGGACGGCCAGTCCGTCGATGTCCACCTTGCGTCCACTGTCCTCTCTGCTTCCAGAGGGTCGGTCTAGTGGGCGCAAGGCGGAAGGTGGGAGAGGAAGAAAACCTCTTAAAAAAATCACCCCAATCCCAAGGTCTAGCGTGCCGAGGGGATGGATGGCCCGGGGGTATCGTGGTCACTAGCGCAGGGGGGGGAAAAGGGTATAGGGACCTCACCCTTTAAAGGAACAACAAAAAATGGAAAAGTTCACTGTGCAAAAGAATCTCCAGGCGGGTCCCCTTCGGGGGGAATCCCGCCCCTCTATTGAGGGCAGCCCCAGCGTATCTGGAGGGGGCAACAATGAACACAACGCCGACACCACCGGCGAGCGAAAAAGGGTGCTTCTGGGAAACCAGAAGGACCCGCGCGTGGTGCTGACGCCGCTTGCCGTCTCAGACGGCAACAAGAGCCGAGGAGGCTCCAGTGGAGGCAGCTCGAGGTCTGGATCAAGATCCAGATCCAGATCTCGAAAGCGAAGTCTCTCCTCTAGTGAGGAGAACTTGGCGGCTGCCAAAGTGCCGACTACGGCACGAGGTAGGGGTCGCGCGGTGGTGGGTGGAGGCCCCACCCGTGACAGTCGGGGTCGCTTTTTGCGGCCCGACACTCCGTCTCCAATGGAGCGGATGGAGGGCGCGGAGAGCGACCCAGGGGCCCCGCTGACGGATCTCAGCGGGGGCTCCACTACGTCTCTGCTCGGGACCAACCGGGCGGAGGCGAGCGCGGCGAAGCGGGCGCAGCAGAGGGCTGTCGTGGCTGACGAAGTCAGCGAGTTGGCCCGACAGGCCCGAGAGCGGCGCGCCGCTCGGGTGGCTGAGGGGAGTGCGTCGGCGCTGGCCCTCAGTCGCCAGGCGCTGGACGCCGTGGACGTTGTCGTGAGGGTTGCCACCAAATCTGGCAACCTGAAGGGCACGTACACGCGCGCCCTAAAAGAGGCGGCGGAAGGCATCAAGGAGGCGGTTGAGGTCCTCCTCGATCATACCAGCTCGGAGGAGACGGCGAAGTTGTGGGAGGAGAATGGCCGTCTCCGATCCGAGCTCGAGGACCTCAAGCGGCAATTTGCCGCCCAGAGGTCGGCTCCTGCCACTGCCGGCGCCTCTCGCGCCTCGGCTACTCTGCCGGCCCCATTGCCGGCCCCGCCGTCGACCTCCGCACTGGCAGATGCGGAGGTCGAGAAGATCGCCCGCATCTGCATGATGCAGTGCGGGAAGATGGTAGGTGCGCGGCTGGAAGCCCTCGAATCGAGGCTCCTTCCGGCCGAAACCCTCCGCCCTCCGCTCGCTGCGGACAGGCGGAGGAAGGAGGGGCCCACCAACCCGCCACCAGTTATGGCGAGGAAGGCGGGAAAAACCGCGGGCGCGCCCACGCCCGCCACCCAGACGGCGGCACCTGCGGCGGCCGCGCCCGGGCCTTTAACAGAGGCCTGGACGACGGTCGTCAAGAGGGGCCGCAAGAAAAAGGCGGCACCGCCGGCACCGGCAGCCGCTAAGGCACCGGCACCAACCAAGGCGCCCAAGAAGAAGCCGCCAAAGGTCAGAGCCCCACGCTCCGCGGCAGTGGTAATTACGCTGCTGCCCGGAGCCGTCGAACGGGGCGTGACATACAAGGCGGTCCTTACCGAGGCGAAGGCCAAGGTCGCGTTCCCCGACCTTGGCACACCGACCGGCTTCAGGCTGAAGCCGGCGATGACGGGGGCGCGACTGCTGGAGGTGTCCGGTGCCTCTAGCGGCGAGAAGGCGGACGCATTGGCCGCCAAACTGAGGGAGGTCCTCAACCCCGAGGACGTCCGGGTGTCCAGGCCGATGAAGACTGCAGAGTTGCGCATCGACGGCCTGGACGACTCGACGACTGAGGCCGAGGTCAAGGCGGCCATTGCCCGTGCCGGTGGGTGTCCGCTGGACAACGTGCGGACGGGCGACATCCGCGCCGACGCTTCCGGGCTCGGCATGATTTGGGTGCGGTGCCCGGTGGCGGCGGCAAACAAAGTCGCCGAAGGTGGACGATTGTTGGTGGGGTGGGTTGCGGCCAGAGTGAGGCTGATGCAACCCAGGGCTTTGCGGTGTTTCCGCTGCCTGGACGTAGGGCATGTCCGGGCGCGGTGCACCTGCGAGACGGACCGCAGCGACCTATGTTTCCGCTGCGGCCAGCCCGGCCACAAGGCGGCCCAGTGTTCCGCGGCGCCAAACTGCAGCCTCTGTACAGCTGCAGGGAGGCCCGCTGGGCACCGAGCGGGTGGTAAGTCCTGTGGCGGCCCCGCCAACAGGCAGAGAAGAAGGGGTGCCAAGGCTGCGGGGGGCTCTTTACCCCCC
Source organism: Hyppa rectilinea (assembly GCA_951799385.1). Lineage (NCBI taxonomy): Eukaryota > Metazoa > Arthropoda > Insecta > Lepidoptera > Noctuidae > Hyppa > Hyppa rectilinea. The sequence goes on along the minus strand of OX637324.1, from coordinate 19,064 downwards.
CCTCAGTCTGGCAGCCCCTCGGTCGACTCCCGGCCTAGGATAGGTGTCGTGGAGGGAATGGACTGCGTATAAATGGCGCTGTTCCATTTCCTCCAGGGCAATATCAACCACTCTGCCAGAGCTCAGGATCTTTTGCTCCAAAGCATGGCAGAGTGGTCGATCCACGTGGCGGTGGTCGCCGAGCCGTATTTCGTCCCCCCCCGCGACAACTGGGTGGGTGACCTCGACGGCTTGGTGGCCATCATCGGCGGGGCTCTCGTCAGCCCGTCCCGGGGACACGGCTGGATAGCCGCCCTCGCGGACGGCGTTGGCGTGATTGGTGCGTACTTTTCGCCCAACAAGAGCCTCGCCGACTTCGAGAATTTCCTTGTCGAGTTGGGTGCCGTCGTAGGCCGACTCCACCCTCGTCCTGTGCTGTTGCTGGGGGATCTCAACGCCAAGTCATCGGCGTGGGGATCCTCTGTGACCGATGCTAGAGGCGAGGCGCTGGAGGAGTGGCTGGTTACGACTGGCTTGGTCGTCCTGAACCGGGGTTCGGTTCACACGTGCGTGCGGCAGCGGGGCGGCTCTATAGTGGACGTCTCGTTCGCTAGCCCTGCTGTCGCGGGCCGTGTCCGCGACTGGCGTGTCGCCGTGGAGGTGGAGACGTTGTCGGATCACCGATACATCCGCTTCGACGTCTCCGCCCAAACCGCCAGCGGCCGCAGTCCAGCGGCCCCGCGAATGGACGGCCCGCGCTGGGCGCGTAAGCGCATCGACAGGGAACTTCTCGAGGAGGCCGCTATTGTCCAGGCCTGGATCCGGGAGTCGACGACGAATGGACCCGTCGACGTCGAACAAGAGGCGCTGTGGTTCCGCGGGGCGATGACGCACATTAGCGACGCGTCCATGCCCCGGGTCCACACGCTGTCAGCAAGGCGCCAGGTGTACTGGTGGTCCGCCGAGATCGCACGGCTGCGTATAGCGTGCGTCGCGGCGAGGCGCCCGTACACCCATTACCGAAGACGACGTCGTCGGGTCCCTGACGAAGAAGCCGCGCTGTATGAGGTGTACCGCGCGGCTAAGCAGGCTCTGTGGCTGGCCATCGGCGATGCGAGATCGCGAGCCAGGGGGGAGATGCTGGAGACTCTCGACGGAGATCCGTGGGGGCGCCCCTATCGTGCGGTTCGAGGGAAACTGAGAGCCGCCGCGCCCCCACTCACCGAGAGCCTCCAGCCCGAGCTGTTGGAGGAGGTCGTCGCAGCCCTCTTCCCGGCGAGAGCGGAGCACACTCCGCCGCCGATGGCTATGCCCACGGCCGCAGAGCCTCCGGAGGAGGAACACGCCATCGACGTCCCAGAGGTGACACAGGCAGAGATGAGGGCAGCCGTGATGCGGCTCCGGGCCAAGAATGTGGCTCCGGGGCCGGACGGCATCCACGGCATCGCGCTGGCCCTCGCTCTGAAGGAGCTAGAGCCCCAGCTGAGAGGACTCTTCACCGCGTGTCTTGAGCAGGGCCGGTTTCCAACATTGTGGAAGACTGGCCGTCTAGTCCTGCTCAAGAAGGCGGGGCGCCCTGCGGACTCACCGTCCGCGTACCGGCCCATAGTGCTGCTCGACGAGGTGGGCAAGATGTTTGAGCGAATCATCGCAGCCCGCCTCGTCGGCCACTTGTGCGAAGAAGGGCCGGATCTGGATGAGTGCCAATTTGGTTTCAGGCACGGGCGCTCCACCATTCACGCGATCTCGCGGGTGAGAGTCCTGGCGGAGGAAACGGTGTCTCGGGGTGGGGTGGTGATGGCGGTGTCGTTAGACATTTCCAACGCCTTCAACACCCTGCCCTGGAGTTGTATCAGAGAGGCACTGCTCTATCATCGAGTGCCTCTCTACCTCCGTCGCATCGTTGGGGCTTATTTGTCGGAGCGGTGTGTCACCTACGTGGGACGTGATGGCGGTCACCAGCACCCCATGTCGTGCGGTGTTCCGCAGGGATCGGTCGTCGGACCGCTCCTGTGGAACATCGGCTACGACTGGGTGCTGAGGGGTGAGCTCCAGCCGGGCGTGCAGCTGACGTGTTACGCTGACGACACGTTAGTCACGGCCCGGGGGAGCTCGCACAGGGAAGCAGCGTTGCTGGCGACGGCGGCGGTCTCACAAGTTGTGAGCCGCATTCGGCGCCTCGGCCTGGAGGTGGCCCTCAGCAAGTCGGAGGCCATGGTGTTCCATGGTCCCCGACGGGCGCCGCCGCCGGGATCACACATTGTGGTCGGGGGGGTCCGCATCGCTGTCGAGCCTACCATGAAGTACCTAGGATTGGTGCTCGACAGCCGGTGGGACTTTGGCCCCCACTTCCGGCGGCTTGCGCCCAAGTTGCTGGGCGCGGCCGGGGCGCTCTCAACGCTGCTTCCCAATCTGGGGGGCCCGAGCGCCACTTGCAGGCGGCTCTACGTGGGGATCGTGCGATCGATGGCCCTCTACGGGGCACCGATCTGGGCGGCTGACCTGACGGCCGGGAGTATCTCTGTCTTGCGAAAGCCACAGAGAGCTATGGCCGTCAGAGTCATAAGGGGATATCGCACGATCTCCTACGAGGCGGCATGCGCACTGGCCGGATCCCCGCCCTGGGACCTGGAGGCGAGGGTCCTCGCGTCACTGTTCCGGTGGCGCGAGGAAATGCGGGCGCGGGGCGAACGACCGATGCAGCAACAACTGGAGCTGCGTCGGTCACAGCTCCACGAGGTCCTGGTGGCGGACTGGCGGGACAGGCTCTCACGCCCTACCGCCGGCCTCAACACCATCGAGGCGATCCGACCAGTGCTCAGCGAGTGGCTCGGAAGACGGCACGGCTCCCTGACTTTTCGGGCGACACAGGTTCTCTCGGGGCATGGTTGCTTCGGGAAGTTCCTGTGTCGCATAACCAGGGAGCCAGACGCTCGGTGTCACCACTGCGTCGACTGTCGGGAGGACACGGCACGGCATACGCTGGCAGAATGTGCCGCATGGCTGGAGCCGCGCCGTGCCCTCATCTCTGAAGTAGGCAGTGACCTGTCGCTGCCGGCCGTAGTGAACGCCATGGTCGGCAGTGAACAGGCCTGGGACGCGGTGGTATCCTTCTGCGAGCAAGTCATTTCGCAGAAGGAGGCTGCGGAGCGGGAGCGGGAGATCACCTCCCTCAACCCGGCCCGCAGCAGGCGCACCGGGCGTCGGAGGAGGGCAGACAATGCCCTCTTCCAGCCCCCCTAAATGGGTCCAGGGGCGACGGACGCGGGGCTAGTCTGTCGCCCCCCACAACAACATCTGGGCCCGAGGCGGCGGCGCGTAGTGTTCCACGCGCGCCCCTCCAAGACGGTACGAGGGGAGTGTCGTACACCTCACTCCCGCTCGGCCGAGACGAGGCCCGCTGCGGCGGGCCGGCACCACGGGGGTTGCGGAAGAATTCTTTTTGATTCCCGCGACCCCCGGCGAAGGTGTGAGAGGGAACACCCGGGGTGGTTTTTAGTCAGTAAGAGTCTGACAGACCCCTCCGCCCTCCCCGGGGCGGGGGACATCCATGAGGATTTTCCCCCCGGATCAAAAAAAAAAAAAAAAAAAAAAGGTTAGGTTAGGTTGGGGGACCACCCCACAGTGCTTGCGTCCACGTCGCGTCCCCTGGAAACGACCCAGTTCTGTCACCGTAACGGAGTGGCAGACTGGGATCGGCCAAAGTGCACTGTGCATCGTAGCTCTTAACTGCCGTATTGCTACGATTCTGTTGGAGGCCATAATGCCTACACCTGCGCGGGACGCCTTCGGGCGTTTCTTAAAACCCAAAGGCCCTTCTCAGGGCCAACCCGAAGGCCCTTCTCAGGGCCAACCCAAAGGCTCTTCTAAGGGCCAACCAAAAGGCCCTTCTCAGGGCCACTCAGACCCTTCGGCGTCAGAAGCAAGCCGCTCGCCGTCTGCGGCTGGCTTCTTCGGAGGGGCGGTCGAGCTGTCTAGCTCTGACAGCGAGTCCGTCGCCAGCGTCTCTGACGCGGGCGGTTCTCGGTTGCGGAAGCGCCAATATATGAAGGCAGGGTCCGAGGGTTCCTCGGCTTCGGGTTCCAACGGGAAGTCGAAGCCCAAAAAGGCAGTGGCTGCCGCAGACTCACACGTCGTGGGTCTCGCAGACGCCCAACGCCAACTAGACTTGGCTCGGCGGACGCTGAACCAGCAGGAGCTCGAAGAGCGCGTTGCTGCGAAGGAGCAGCGTGCTCGTGCTGCTCGGGCAAGGTCCGGGTACGGTGCGTCCCGCGTCCTGTACGCGGACCACTCGCTGGCCGAGCTGGCGCGGATGGCGGAGGAGGACGAGGTGGAGATAGCGGAGATCGCCTCTAAGTCCTCCAACCTTAAAGGGACCTTCCAGAAGGCCCTAAAGTGCAGGGCCGCGAGCATGCGCGGCGTCGTCGAGGAGCTAGTCAAGCGGACAGCTACCGACGAAACGCGGCAACTGCAGGCGCGAGTGGATCGCCTGCAGTCGGAGGTCAGCCAGCTTCATCAGAAGTTGGCTGACGCCACTGCCCGGCCAAATCAGGAGCCGAGACCTGCGGCGGAAGCCCCCTCCTCCAACATTGAGGACATAATCCGAAAGGTCGTAATGGAGGAGCGGGCTTTCACGAGAGCCTGCCTGGCCGGCATAGAGGATCGGCTCTTGCCGGAACAACGCCACCGGCCCCCGCTTGCGGCGGACAAGAGGCGAGAAAAGCCGCGGCCCTCCTCACAAGGAGAGGATGCCCTTCTCCCTTCCACCACGCCATCCAACGATCATGGTTGGACTGAGGTGGTCGGGAAGGGGAAGGGCAAGGGGAAAAAGTCGGCGAAGGCCGTCTCCGCCGTCCCCACCGCCACGCCTCCCAGCCAGTCGCAGGTGACTGGGAAGGGAAAGGGGAAGGGTAAGGGCGGACAGGCGGCTACGGCCGCCCCTGCCGCCCCCGCCAGCACGCCTCCTGGCCAGTCACAAGCGACTGGCAAGGGCAAAGGCAGAGGGAAGAGGAGGAAGAGAAATCCCCCACAGTCTGCAGCCGTCGTGGTGACGCTCACTGCGGAGGCTGCAGAGAAAGGAGAGACGTACGCGTCCATTTTAGTGCGGGCGCGTGCCAATGCCGATCCCGCCCAACTGGGGATCGGCAATGTCACTTGCCGGCGGACTCAAACCGGGGCTCGAATCTTCGAGTTCCCGGGGGCGGAGGGCAGCGCCAGCGCCGACCTCTTCGCGGCCAAGCTGCAGGAGGCCGTCGCGGACGTTGCCAGGGTGGCCCGGCCAGTGAAGCTGGCGGCCATGGAGGTGACCGATCTCGACGATTCGGTCACCAAAGAGGAGGTGGTGGCGGCGGTGGCAGCAATTGGAGGCTGCAGTGTCACAGCGGTGAGAGCCAGGGACATCAGGTCCGGCCGCGGTGGCATGGGCACTATTCGTCTCGAGTGCCCGGTCGCCGCCGCCAAAGCCGTCCTCGAGAAGGGACGGCTCTGCGTCGGCTTCAGCTCGGGTGCGGTCCGAGCACTTGTAGACCTGCCTCTGCGCTGCTACAGGTGCTTCGCTATCGGCCACGCCCGAGCCCTCTGTCCGTCCAAGGTCGACAGGTCGGACAGTTGCTACCGCTGCGGCAAGGTCGATCACAAAGCCGCGTCCTGCACGGCCGCCACGCCACACTGCCTAGTGTGTGCCGCCAGTGGCCGCCCGGCAGGACATATGATGAAGGGGAGGATGTGCAATCCTCCTTCTAAGAGGGGCAAAGCGCAGGCGCCAGTCGGGCCTGCCGCTAGCACGGCTGCGGAGGAGGGAGGTGCGATGTCCGACTAATGGATAGAGTCGAACATCGCATCCTTCAGGCGAACGCCAACCACTGCCGGGCAGCTCAGGACCTGCTGATGCAGACCATGGCTGAGTGGTCGGTGGACTTGGCGGTGGTCGCCGAGCCGTACTCGGTCCCTAGCCGTTGGATAGGCGACCGGGACGGCTTGGTGGCAGTGGTGTCGCGGTCTTCCACAGACTCCCCTCCCCTCTCGCTTTTAGAGAGGGGACCGGGATACGTGGCCGCCGCGTGGGGAGACTTGGCCCTTGTGGGGGTCTATTTCTCCCCGAACCGCCCTCTCTCGGACTTTGAGGCTTTTCTTGAAGTCCTCACTGCTGTCGTAGGGAGGGCGGCGCCACGACAGGTCGTGGTGCTGGGCGACCTGAACGCCAAGTCGGCGGCCTGGGGCAACCCCGCTGCCTCCTGCAACGTCCGGGGGCGCGCCGTCGAGTTCTGGTCGGCGTCTTGCGGTGTGTCCCTCCTCAACAGGGGGTCGGTCCACACGTGTGTGCGGCAACGCGGAGGTTCGGTGGTTGACGTCTCGTTTGCCACCCCCTTGCTAGCCGCACGCATCGTGAACTGGCGGGTGGAGATGGCGGAGACCATGTCGGACCACAGATATGTGCGGTTCGATATCTCCACTTCGCGTTCGAGCTCCCGAGGGGAGATGGCCCGCTCTGGCAGGTCTCCCTTCCCTCGGTGGGCTCTCACTCGCCTGGACCGGGAAGCAGCCAAGGAGGCGGCCTTTCTGCAGGACTGGCTGTCGCCCCCTGTCGAGGTCCGAGACGTGGATGCTGCAGCGGTCCAGCTGAGGGAATCCCTGACCGAGGTGTGCAACTCCAGCATGCCTCGGTCTCGCCGTCCCCCTCCCCGTCGTGCCGTCTATTGGTGGTCGGAGGAGTTAGCGGGGCTCCGTGCCGCCTGCGTGGCGGCCAGTAGGGCCTACACGCGGAGCCGGCGACGCAGCGTCCGTAGTGAGGCAGACGAGGACCGTCTGTACGCCTCTTACACAGAGGCGAAGGCGGCCCTCAAGTCGGCTATGTGCGCTGCCGAAGACGCGGCAAAGGCCGAGATGCTGGAAGGCCTCGACCGGGATCCCTATGGGAGACCGTACAAGGCGGCGCGGAACAAACTGCGGCCCCATGGTCCCCCGCTGACCGAGACCCTTGAGCCGGCCCTGCTGGACGGGGTGGTCCGGTCCCTGTTTCCGTGCAGGACCGAATTCGCCCCACCGACGATGGATCCTCCACAGAGGGAGGCGTCACCGGACGAGGAGGTCCCTCCGGTGACGGCGGATGAGCTGTACGCGGGGCTGCTCAGCCTCCGCGCTAAGAAGACGGCCCCTGGACCGGACGGCGTCCCTGCACGGGTGGTGGCCATAGCTGCCGCTCAAATGGAGGACAGGATTCGGGACCTCTTCAGCGCGTGCCTAAGCGCCGGGAGGTTCCCGAAACTGTGGAAGGAGGGGCAGCTGTGCCTACTCCGCAAGGAGGGACGTCCGGTCGATTCCCCCTCGGCATACCGGCCCATCGTCCTGCTCGATGAGGTCGGCAAATTGTTCGAGGGGATAATCGCCCGCCGGCTTAGCAGCCATTTGCGGAGGGTGGGGCCGGACCTGTCGGACGCCCAGTTTGGTTTCCGACAGGGTCGGTCGACCATCGACGCTCTGGCCCTTCTCAGGGACCAAGTGAAGGGGGCGGTTGAGGCGGGGGACGGAGTGCTGGCGGTGTCATTCGACATAGCCAACGCCTTCAACTCCGTTCCCCACTCGACGATATTGGAGGCACTCCGGTATCATGGAGTGCCCCAATACCTGAGGGACCTCCTGGCCAACTACTTGGAGGACCGAGAAGTCCTCCTTGTAGACAAAACGGCCAGCCTCAGGCGGTACGGCGCGGAGTCCGGTGTTCCGCAGGGGTCGGTGCTAGGCCCTCCCTTGTGGAACATCGGGTTCGACTGGCTCCTGCGGGGAGCCCTGCTCCAGGGCACGAGTGTCATCTGCTACGCGGATGACACTCTCCTCACTGCCCGGGGCAGGAACTTCAGGGAGGCGGCCTGTCTGGCCTCGGCTGGCGGATCCTTGGTCGCAGGGAGGATCCGCCACCTGGGATTGAAGGTGGCGCTGAACAAGACCGAGGCCGTGTTCTTCCACGGGCCTCGGCAGCGCTGCCCTCCGGATGCCCACATTATCGTGGAGGGCACCAGGGTGGAGGTACAGACCCAGATGAAGTATCTGGGTATGGTACTTGACAGCAGGTGGCGCTTCGGCCCACATTTCAGCGGGCTGTCGACGCGCCTGCTGAAAGCAGCGGACGCCCTGTCGTGGCTCCTCCCGAACCTAGGGGGGCCAAGTGCACGATGCCGGCGCCTGTATGCCGGCATCCTGAGGAGCATGGCCCTATATGGGGCCCCCATCTGGGCGGACTGCCTGCACAGGAGGGAGAACGCGACAGCGATCCGCAGGCCACAAAGGGCCATTGCACTGCGGGTTGCGAGGGCCTACCGTTCGGTAGGCTTTTCGGCGGCGTGCGCTCTGGCCAGCACCCCTCCTTGGGAGTTGGAGGCGTGGGTGCTCGCCAGAGTGTACGAATGGACGGCGCGCCGGAAAGCGCTCGGGGAGCGCCCCGTCGCGGAGGAGCGGGAGGCCGTGCGGAGGGAGGCGAGGGACGCCATTGTGGTCCATTGGACGCAGGACCTCGCCTCCGCCACCTTTGGCCGCCGAACCCTGGACGCGCTCGGTCCGGTCCTGCGGGACTGGCTCGAGCGGCGACACGGTTTCCTCTCCTTCCGTCTGGTGCAGGTGCTGTCAGGACACGGCTGTTTTGGCTCGTATCTGCACCGGATCGGGAGGGAGGAGACTGCGGCGTGCCACGATTGCGGCGCGGCGGAGGACAACGCGCAGCACACCCTCGAGGTGTGCCCAGCTTGGTCCGAGAAGCGCCGCAGTCTCACTGCGGAGATCGGACAGGACCTCTCACTGCCCGGCGTGGTCAAATCCATGCTGGAGAGTGAGAGTTCCTGGGCAGCGGTCGCCTCCTTCTGCGAGGATGTCATCTCGCAAAAGGAGGCGGCAGAGCGCGCGCGTGAGGAAGACCCTCTCGCTGCGCCGCTCCGGAGACGAAGGAGAGGTCGGAGAAGAGGTCGTCTTCTCCCTCCTCCTGGTGGTGACAGGCGGGCGACCGGCACGGGGGTGCCTCCGCCCGCATTGCACTCGTCACCACCCTCGTCAGTCATTCCCGGCCCTCTCCCTACGGGGAGGGCGTGATGGGTTGGGTGGGTGTTCGTCGGAGGAGGACTGGACGCAAAGGCTACGCCGATCTCCCAGGCCTCCTCCACTCAGACGATGCGGGAATGCCGCTGGGTCTTTTTAGTGGGTATACCGGGTTTAGCTCGGGGAGTCCCACATAGCCCCCCGCTCCCCCGAGCGGGAGGTATGCGTAATGCATTTTTTCCCAGCGCAAAAAAAAAAAAAAAAAAAAAAAAAAAAAGGTTAGGTTAGGTTGGGGGACCACCCCACAGTGCTTGCGTCCACGTCGCGTCCCCTGGAAACGACCCAGTTCTGTCACCGTAACGGAGTGGCAGACTGGGATCGGCCAAAGTGCACTGTGCATCGTAGCTATTGACTGCCGTATTGCTACGATTCTGTTGGAGGCCATAATGCCTACACCCGCGCGGGACGCCCTCGGGCGTTTCTTAAAACCCAAAGGCCCTTCTCAGGGCCAACCCGAAGGCCCTTCTCAGGGCCAACCCAAAGGCTCTTCTAAGGGCCAACCAAAAGGCCCTTCTCAGGGCCACTCAGACGCTTCGGCGTCAGAAGCAAGCCGCTCGCCGTCTGCGGCTGGCTTCTTCGGAGGGGCGGTCGAGCTGTCTAGCTCTGACAGCGAGTCCGTCGCCAGCGTCTCTGACGCGGGCGGTTCTCGGTTGCGGAAGCGCCAATATATGAAGGCAGGGTCCGAGGGTTCCTCGGCTTCGGGTTCCAATGGGAAGTCGAAGCCCAAAAAGGCAGTAACTGCCGCGGACTCACACGTCGTGGGTCTCGCAGACGCCCAACGCCAACTAGACTTGGCTCGGCGGACGCTGAATCAGCAGGAGCTGGAAGAGCGCGTTGCTGCGAAGGAGCAGCGTGCTCGTGCTGCTCGGGCAAGGTCCGGGTACGGTGCGTCCCGCGTCCTGTACGCGGACCACTCGCTGGCCGAGCTGGCGCGGATGGCGGAGGAGGACGAGGAGGAGATAGCGGAGATCGCCTCTAAGTCCTCCAATCTTAAAGGGACCTTCCAGAAGGCCCTAAGGTGCAGGGCCGCGAGCATGCGCGGCGTCGTCGAGGAGCTAGTCAAGCGGACAGCTACCGACGAAACGCGGCAACTGCAGGCGCGAGTGGATCGCCTGCAGTCGGAGGTCAGCCAGCTTCATCAGAAGTTGGCTGACGCCACTGCCCGGCCAAATCAGGAGCCGAGACCTGCGGCGGAAGCCCCCTCGTCCAACCTTGAGGACATAATCCGAAAGGTCGTAATGGAGGAGCGGGCTTTCACGAGAGCCTGCCTGGCCGGCATAGAGGATCGGCTCTTGCCGGAACAACGCCACCGGCCCCCGCTTGCGGCGGACAAGAGGCGAGAAGAGCCGGGGCCCTCCTCACAAGGAGAGGATGCCTTTCTCCCTTCCACCACGCCATCCAACGATCATGGTTGGACTGAGGTGGTCGGGAAGGGGAAGGGCAAGGGGAAAAAGTCGGCGAAGGCCGTCTCCGCCGTCCCCACCGCCACGCCTCCCAGCCAGTCGCAGGTGACTGGGAAGGGAAAGGGGAAGGGTAAGGGCGGACAGGCGGCTACGGCCGCCCCTGCCGCCCCCGCCAGCACGCCTCCTGGCCAGTCACAAGCGACTGGCAAGGGCAAAGGCAGAGGGAAGAGGAGGAAGAGAAATCCCCCACAGTCTGCAGCCGTCGTGGTGACGCTCACTGCGGAGGCTGCAGAGAAAGGAGAGACGTACGCGTCCATTTTAGTGCGGGCGCGTGCCAATGCCGATCCCGCCCAACTGGGGATCGGCAATGTCACTTGCCGGCGGACTCAAACCGGGGCTCGAATCTTCGAGTTCCCGGGGGCGGAGGGCAGCGCCAGCGCCGACCTCTTCGCGGCCAAGCTGCAGGAGGCCGTCGCGGACGTTGCCAGGGTGGCCCGGCCAGTGAAGCTGGCGGCCATGGAGGTGACCGATCTCGACGATTCGGTCACCAAAGAGGAGGTGGTGGCGGCGGTGGCAGCAATTGGAGGCTGCAGTGTCACAGCGGTGAGAGCCAGGGACATCAGGTCCGGCCGCGGTGGCATGGGCACTATTCGTCTCGAGTGCCCGGTCGCCGCCGCCAAAGCCGTCCTCGAGAAGGGACGGCTCTGCGTCGGCTTCAGCTCGGGTGCGGTCCGAGCACTTGTAGACCTGCCTCTGCGCTGCTACAGGTGCTTCGCTATCGGCCACGCCCGAGCCCTCTGTCCGTCCAAGGTCGACAGGTCGGACAGTTGCTACCGCTGCGGCAAGGTCGATCACAAAGCCGCGTCCTGCACGGCCGCCACGCCACACTGCCTAGTGTGTGCCGCCAGTGGCCGCCCGGCAGGACATATGATGAAGGGGAGGATGTGCAATCCTCCTTCTAAGAGGGGCAAAGCGCAGGCGCCAGTCGGGCCTGCCGCTAGCACGGCTGCGGAGGAGGGAGGTGCGATGTCCGACTAATGGATAGAGTCGAACATCGCATCCTTCAGGCGAACGCCAACCACTGCCGGGCAGCTCAGGACCTGCTGATGCAGACCATGGCTGAGTGGTCGGTGGACTTGGCGGTGGTCGCCGAGCCGTACTCGGTCCCTAGCCGTTGGATAGGCGACCGGGACGGCTTGGTGGCAGTGGTGTCGCGGTCTTCCACAGACTCCCCTCCCCTCTCGCTTTTAGAGAGGGGACCGGGATACGTGGCCGCCGCGTGGGGAGACTTGGCCCTTGTGGGGGTCTATTTCTCCCCGAACCGCCCTCTCTCGGACTTTGAGGCTTTTCTTGAAGTCCTCACTGCTGTCGTAGGGAGGGCGGCGCCACGACAGGTCGTGGTGCTGGGCGACCTGAACGCCAAGTCGGCGGCCTGGGGCAACCCCGCTGCCTCCTGCAACGTCCGGGGGCGCGCCGTCGAGTTCTGGTCGGCGTCTTGCGGTGTGTCCCTCCTCAACAGGGGGTCGGTCCACACGTGTGTGCGGCAACGCGGAGGTTCGGTGGTTGACGTCTCGTTTGCCACCCCCTTGCTAGCCGCACGCATCGTGAACTGGCGGGTGGAGATGGCGGAGACCATGTCGGACCACAGATATGTGCGGTTCGACATCTCCACTTCGCGTTCGAGCTCCCGAGGGGAGATGGCCCGCTCTGGCAGGTCTCCCTTCCCCCGGTGGGCTCTCACTCGCCTGGACCGGGAAGCAGCCAAGGAGGCGGCCTTTCTGCAGGACTGGCTGTCGCCCCCTGTCGAGGTCCGAGACGTGGATGCTGCAGCGGTCCAGCTGAGGGAATCCCTGACCGAGGTGTGCAACTCCAGCATGCCTCGGTCTCGCCGTCCCCCTCCCCGTCGTGCCGTCTATTGGTGGTCGGAGGAGTTAGCGGGGCTCCGTGCCGCCTGCGTGGCGGCCAGTAGGGCCTACACGCGGAGCCGGCGACGCAGCGTCCGTAGTGAGGCAGACGAGGACCGTCTGTACGCCTCTTACACAGAGGCGAAGGCGGCCCTCAAGTCGGCTATGTGCGCTGCCGAAGACGCGGCAAAGGCCGAGATGCTGGAAGGCCTCGACCGGGATCCCTATGGGAGACCGTACAAGGCGGCGCGGAACAAACTGCGGCCCCATGGTCCCCCGCTGACCGAGACCCTTGAGCCGGCCCTGCTGGACGGGGTGGTCCGGTCCCTGTTTCCGTGCAGGACCGAATTCGCCCCACCGACGATGGATCCTCCACAGAGGGAGGCGTCACCGGACGAGGAGGTCCCTCCGGTGACGGCGGATGAGCTGTACGCGGGGCTGCTCAGCCTCCGCGCTAAGAAGACGGCCCCTGGACCGGACGGCGTCCCTGCACGGGTGGTGGCCATAGCTGCCGCTCAAATGGAGGACAGGATTCGGGACCTCTTCAGCGCGTGCCTAAGCGCCGGGAGGTTCCCGAAACTGTGGAAGGAGGGGCAGCTGTGCCTACTCCGCAAGGAGGGACGTCCGGTCGATTCCCCCTCGGCATACCGGCCCATCGTTCTGCTCGATGAGGTCGGCAAATTGTTCGAGGGGATAATCGCCCGCCGGCTTAGCAGCCATTTGCGGAGGGTGGGGCCGGACCTGTCGGACGCCCAGTTTGGTTTCCGACAGGGTCGGTCGACCATCGACGCTCTGGCCCTTCTCAGGGACCAAGTGAAGGGGGCGGTTGAGGCGGGGGACGGAGTGCTGGCGGTGTCATTCGACATAGCCAACGCCTTCAACTCCGTTCCCCACTCGACGATATTGGAGGCACTCCGGTATCATGGAGTGCCCCAATACCTGAGGGACCTCCTGGCCAACTACTTGGAGGACCGAGAAGTCCTCCTTGTAGACAAAACGGCCAGCCTCAGGCGGTACGGCGCGGAGTCCGGTGTTCCGCAGGGGTCGGTGCTAGGCCCTCCCTTGTGGAACATCGGGTTCGACTGGCTCCTGCGGGGAGCCCTGCTCCAGGGCACGAGTGTCATCTGCTACGCGGATGACACTCTCCTCACTGCCCGGGGCAGGAACTTCAGGGAGGCGGCCTGTCTGGCCTCGGCTGGCGGATCCTTGGTCGCAGGGAGGATCCGCCACCTGGGATTGAAGGTGGCGCTGAACAAGACCGAGGCCGTGTTCTTCCACGGGCCTCGGCAGCGCTGCCCTCCGGATGCCCACATTATCGTGGAGGGCACCAGGGTGGAGGTACAGACCCAGATGAAGTATCTGGGTCTGGTACTTGACAGCAGGTGGCGCTTCGGCCCACATTTCAGCGGGCTGTCGACGCGCCTGCTGAAAGCAGCGGACGCCCTGTCGTGGCTCCTCCCGAACCTAGGGGGGCCAAGTGCACGATGCCGGCGCCTGTATGCCGGCATCCTGAGGAGCATGGCCCTATATGGGGCCCCCATCTGGGCGGACTGCCTGCACAGGAGGGAGAACGCGACAGCGATCCGCAGGCCACAAAGGGCCATTGCACTGCGGGTTGCGAGGGCCTACCGTTCGGTAGGCTTCTCGGCGGCGTGCGCTCTGGCCAGCACCCCTCCTTGGGAGTTGGAGGCGTGGGTGCTCGCCAGAGTGTACGAATGGACGGCGCGCCGGAAAGCGCTCGGGGAGCGCCCCGTCGCGGAGGAGCGGGAGGCCGTGCGGAGGGAGGCGAGGGACGCCATTGTGGTCCATTGGACGCAGGACCTCGCCTCCGCCACCTTTGGCCGCCGAACCCTGGACGCGCTCGGTCCGGTCCTGCGGGACTGGCTCGAGCGGCGACACGGTTTCCTCTCCTTCCGTCTGGTGCAGGTGCTGTCAGGACACGGCTGTTTTGGCTCGTATCTGCACCGGATCGGGAGGGAGGAGACTGCGGCGTGCCACGACTGCGGCGCGGCGGAGGACAACGCGCAGCACACCCTCGAGGTGTGCCCAGCTTGGTCCGAGAAGCGCCGCAGTCTCACTGCGGAGATCGGACAGGACCTCTCACTGCCCGGCGTGGTCAAATCCATGCTGGAGAGTGAGAGTTCCTGGGCAGCGGTCGCCTCCTTCTGCGAAGATGTCATCTCGCAAAAGGAGGCGGCAGAGCGCGCGCGTGAGGAAGACCCTCTCGCTGCGCCGCTCCGGAGACGAAGGAGAGGTCGGAGAAGAGGTCGTCTTCTCCCTCCTCCTGGTGGTGACAGGCGGGCGACCGGCACGGGGGTGCCTCCGCCCGCATTGCACTCGTCACCACCTTCGTCAGTCATTCCCGGCCCTCTCCCTACGGAGAGGGCGTGATGGGTTGGGTGGGTGTTCGTCGGAGGAGGACTGGACGCAAAGGCTACGCCGATCTCCCAGGCCTCCTCCACTCAGACGATGCGGGAATGCCGCTGGGTCTTTTTAGTGGGTATACCGGGCTTAGCTCGGGGAGTCCCACATAGCCCCCCCGCTCCCCCGAGCGGGAGGTATGCGTAATGCATTTTTTCCCAGCGCAAAAAAAAAAAAAAAAAAAAAAAGGTTAGGTTAGGTTAGGTTTTTTTTTTTTTTTTTTTTTTTTTTTTTTTTTTTTTTTTTTGTTTCTATCTCCTCTGACCCGAAGTCAGAGACTATTCTATCTAAGGTACTCTGTCATTCCAGTTCTATCATTTATTCCTCTCGCACTTTTATTCCGCATACTTTATCTTTCTTTCGTACTATCTCTTTCATGCAATTGTCCCGGTGGGATTCCGGTCTTATTCTTCGATCTAGTCTATCTACTTTAAATATATTTATCTTTATTAGAGGTATCGGGTTTGCAAAATACACAGGTTTTTCTTTATTTAATCACTGCACAGCAGACATAAATGCTTATTTTATATTATTAATATCTAGTTTACATATAATTCTTAATTTTTATCTTATCATTATAGCTTATATAACAAATTTTAAATATTTTTAACATACTAATATAGGATGCTGGGTTTTCAGGTGCCCACTTTTCCTTTGGGTTTTCACACATTATTTCCTTATTTAATAAACTTAATTTACAGACAATACTTATTTATACCTAGGACTAAGGTTTTACATACTTTTAATTACTATATTCTTAATAAATTTCTGTGTATGATGCACAATATATTCCACAATATATGGTCATCATACTTTTGTTACTTGTTTCTCTTTACGACTGCTTCTACTATTTTTAGACAATAGTCCATAAATTTATTTCTACGTTTGTCTAGCATAATGAATTTTAGGTTTTCTACTGTTAGTTTAATATCTAAAGCTTGTTCAATTTTGTATCGTTCGTATCCGAACACTGGGCATTCCAGGATAATGTGGGGGACAGACTCTTTCATGTTCGGGTCACAAGTGCATGAGGGACTCTCTTTGCACTTAAAACGGCATAAATATTCGGAGAATCCCCCATGGCCGGTAAACAATTGAGTGCTCAGGCATGTTGGCTCAAATTTTCGGATCACACCATACGCAGCAACCACATCCGGAAAGAAGAGTTTGGTGATTCCGGCTACATCTCCTGACTTATATCTCGCGTCCCATTCGCGGATTGACTCCAGTCTCAGCTGTCGCTTCGCAAATGAGACGGGAAACGATTCGTAGTCCGGTTTTCTTTTATTTGGTGCTGTAGCGGCTTCCTTGGCGAGCTGATCTGCCCTTTCGTTACCTTCCAATCCAATGTGCGCTTTTATCCAGAACAGAGATACTATTTTGTTCTGTCGAGATAGTTCTGACAGGTTCTCGCGAGTTTCTACTGCTAGTGGATGGAGGGAACCGATGTTAGCGATCGTCTGTAATGCCGCCATTGAGTCGCTGTAAATTCCGAACGTGGTTGCCTTATATTTCCTAATACGCCTCGTTGCTTCGCAGACGGCCAGAAGTTCCGCTTGGTAAACCGTGCAGTATGACGGCAAATAGAGCTTGACGGTCCGAGTCTCCGCTTCACCCTCCCACACGGACAGCGCTGCGCCAACTCTTCCCCCAATCTTACTGCCATCTGTGAAGATCTTCACTGCACAGCCACCAGTTGCGTCCACGTCACTCCGGTTTCTGAGGCATGTCAGCCCAAGGTTCTCAACTGTTGCTGGGTGTGGCGCTTCTGTTGCCGGCATTAGTCGCTCGATCTCCCTGTCCCCTAGTCCCGGCAGGGCCGCCCCCCTCCTGATCCTGTATAGTGAGGCTACCTCACGTACACGAAGATCAAGTGGGAGCACTCCTGCGAGGACCATTGCTGAGTTCAGGGAGACCGTGCGATAAGCCTTGCACATTTTTTGTGCGAAACCCCTCTGCAAAGCCCCAAGCTGTCTTTGCACTCCTAATTTTTCAGCAGCCGGTGCCCAGACGCTCGCCGCGTACAAAATGATGGGCTCGATGGTAGCTGTGTAGATGGTCCGTATCACCTCGGGGTTTAGGCCCCAGCTCGCCTTTGCTGCTCTTGCGAGCTGTTTATATATGTTAATAGCCTTCCTACAAACACTTGACACGTGTGCATTGAAGGTGAGCTTCTCGTCAAATGTCACACCCAACATCTTAATCTCTTTGGACACGCCAATGTCGATCCCGCCCATGCTCAATCTTGGAGTGTCGAATTTAAGCTTGCGCGTAATTACCATGGCATTGGTCTTATGTGGCGCGAATTTGAGCTTATTTTCAACACCCCACGCCCGAGTAAGTTCGAGAGCGGCATTGGCGTGCCTCTGCACATCTTGTGCAGTCTGACCATCGAACACCATGACGACGTCGTCGGCGAACGCCTGCACGTAGTGACCCGCGGATTCCAGGGTATTTAGCAGGGGATTCAGTAGTACGTTCCATAGGATAGGCCCACCTATAGATCCCTGTACGCACCCCTTGTTGGTCGCCTTTGTGTAGGTTTCCCCGCTATACCTCACTGTGACCTTCCTTTGGTCAAGGTAGCTGTCGAACACTTTTCTAACGTTTAGAGGGCAGTTCGCATTTGCCAGTTGGACCTTGATAGCTGGCCACCATGCGCTGTCAAAGGCGCCCTCTATATCCAGAGACACGACGGTTATAATTTTCTTCTCGTCCAGTTTGGTTTTCACATGTTGCATAAATTTATAGAGGGCGTCTTCGCAGCTCTTTTGGGGCATGAATCCAAACTGGCTGGGGTTTAACTTCGGTAGCAGATGGTGTTTAAGCCGGCCGACCAACATTTTCTCGTACACTTTGCCGAGTACTGGTAAGAGACCTATTGGGCGATGGGATTTTGGGGTTGTGTACGATTCCTTTCCTGGTTTCCTCAACACTATCACCGTTGCTTCCTTCCAGATGACTGGGAAGTGATGGAGCTCTAGACATTTGTTGAGTACTTCCAGGAAGAGTTCCGGGTCACTCCTGATGGCATGACTGCATATGTCGGCAGTGAATCCATCGGCTCCAGGTGCTTTTTTCGGGTTCAAGGAATCCAGTGCGGTGAGCATTTCCGTCATTGTGAACGGAGGGTCGTTTAGTCCCTCGAGTTGTTGTGAGTTCACTACTGATGCCCGGTTCCTCAATTCCTGGTGCGTCTGGTTGTCGTTCTCCCTTAGGTCTTCCGGGTAGAAGGTTTTTGCCAACAACTCCACCGAGCCTTTTGCGTCCAGAGTAATACCGCCCTCCTCCAATGGTATGTCTTCCACTCGCTTCGTTGTTCTGCCTATCACTCGGTAGATGCCTTCCCATAAGCTCTCCTTGTCCTGTTTGTTGCAGAATTCTTTCCAGCTTCCGATCAGGGCCTCCATTGCTCTGGCTTCGTACTCGTCTCTGGCGACCTTATAGGCGTCCACCACACTCTGTTTGCGAATCGGTGCGGCGTTCTTGATCCTGCGTTTCCTAGTGGTGACTTCCTGCTTCATCTTCGCGAGCTCCTCTGACCACCATGGTAGGGCAAGTGTCTCTGTATTTTTCTTAAAAGGAATTGAAATGTTACTGGATTCTGTAATAACTTTATTATATTTTCTAATGATTGATTCTAAATTTTCGACTGTGTTTATTGTTTTAATTCCTCCGATTTCTAAATTGTATTCTGATTTAAGTTTTAAAAAATTTTGATTAAATGTTTCCCAATTGGCTTTTTTCGTATTATAAATTCTAGTAGTTCTTTTGACACTTACCCCAACCGATTTTTTGAGTTTAATGTTAAAGTTAATACCGCTGTGGTCAGCGCACGTAAGATTTGCGATGACTTTCCAGTCCTCCACTAGGTCCAGCATATCAGTAGTGCAGGCCGTCACGTCAACGAAACTAGAGTAGTGTTTTCCTCCCCTAATGGTGTCAAAGGTTGGAGTGTCGCCTTTGTTAAGGATATGGAGGTCCATCTCGTGAAGCATGCCTGCCACGTCATCTCCCCTGTGGTCTATTACGGGGCTTCCCCACCAGGTGCTCTTAGCGTTGCAGTCGCCTCCCATGATGAGCCTCCGCGTTTTTGCTGCTGCGATCTTCTTAATGTGATCCAGGTACGGGTCTATGGGTAGGTCGGGTTCAAAGTAATATGAGACCAGTGTCACGTTCCAGTCTTTGGTGCTTACCCTCACCACCACGATGTTGTTGGTGGTGAGCTCCGGGTGTTGCGTGACATCTAGGTTTGGGTCAAAGACGGCGATTGCTG